>CM042697.1:158238918-159641688 GCA_023614405.1 Avena insularis
AACAGTACAGGCGCTCCACGCACAATCATAATAAAGCAGTAAAGCATGGCATAAGTACAGGATAGTAATAAAGCCCCAAACTACTTGTGGCCCCAAGAAATAAGATATGACTCAAGCTCTGGCTAGGGGGATTCATGGTCCCACATGCGGATAGTGCGAATATTCAAAGAATAGGTATCAAGTACTCGGGGTCCTACGGGACACAAGTGGATGGTTAAAAACCAAATAACATCTATTGCCCACCTGTGGCTCTGCATTATTTACCTACTTCAATTTTAGTTATTAAATGGTAATTAAAGCCATGATCATCTTCAACATTAAACATGCAGCATTACTTTAACAATTGTGGTACTTGAGGACACGCAACCGCACCTGAGCAAGCGACTACGACACGCAAGTCCATCTATCTACCAAACAACAGGTAATAGGATGTGTCCAAGGCAATATAAGGCTGCAAGGGATATCATGGGTACGAAAACTAGAGCATCGCAACACAGATAGCAATAGATCAACAGGAGGAAATAAAGACTATAAAGTAAAATAGGTAGAATGAGGGAGAATGCTCGCCTGAAAACATTGCCGAAGTTTCATCCAAAGATCGGGGCGAAGCTCACATCAACTCAACGGCCTTATCCGCGAAGAAGCAAAACATTAGAAGAAACACCGGATGCACTATTTAATACTACAGCAGAAGATCCGGCATGATGCATATATGAGGTATGACATGGCAAAGATGTGATGCAGCTTGGTCATAATAAGCGGAACCAGGGTCTCGCCAATTAATTAATAAGTTCATATTGTTTAGATACCCCGCAATTTAATTGTTGTATTAACATGGCAAAACATAGCATCGGTTCGCTACACAAATTTAATAGGACCAATATTAGACTAGATTCGCCCGCATATGGTCTCAATATTTAATTATGAGGTGAATTGGCATAATGCCCCCAAATCCACATGGTATGAATGCAATCATGAACAATTGATGGAACAATTATATATGTCACTTATAAAAATAGGGCTTCGAGGATAAGGGTCAAACATAGGGGCTCGATGATCTCGGGGTCTCGAGGGATCGGGTTTGGGCTCTCCGGGATCGGTCTTCGGATCTAGGGTTGGATAACTTGATGTCCGTGTAGGCGATCTTGTTGGAACGATATCGAAGGCCCTGACATCGGGAAGTTCTTGGCGTTCCATGAAGATGATCTTTGTTATCTGGTTTCTTCAATCAGAGTCGGACTAGGCAGCGATCAAAGACGAGTCGATCTTGACGAGATTCCAAGGGCAGCAGGAAGTGACGAACACACCAAAATCGGTCACCCAAAAGTCGTGTAGCCGAATCACCACACCAGAACATCTCAACCATCCTCACATCACCACAACAAACATCAGGTCGTTTCCCAACTCATCGGAAACATATGTATGTCGCTACGGCCACATGTAGAGGCAGAAGAAACACCGATAGAAGGTGTACTGCAGTGACACGGAGACAAGGCACAGGACCAGGCTCGCGTAGGCGGACGCGACGGCAGAAGATGAGGCCGACGGCGGCAGAGGGCGATGGCACCGGGATGAGCTCGGGCGGCCTCGCGCGCTGCTTGACAGGGTGAGGGCAGCGGGGTCGCGACAGAGGGCGGCCATCGGGGAAGGCGTCCCTGGCAGCGCTAGAGGCGGGCGACATCGGCATGCAGGGCAACAGCAGAGACGCGAGCCAGGGGCAGAGGAGCTCGGGCTCGGGCGGCCTTTAGGCCGTGCCTGCTCAGAAGGCCTGGCAGGCAGGCCGAAGGGTAGAGGGACCCCTGGCGGCATGGGAACCAGAGGATGCGGAGAAGGTAGAGGGCGGTGGCAGACGAGGTGGGGCGCGAGGATTGCATAGGGAGAGGAGACGGGGCCAGACGGTGGAGCTCCTGGAGGGGAGGCGGAGGCACGCGCGGGCGGCGACCGAAGGAGGGAGCAATGGCGGCACGACTTCGGGTGGGGTGCGAGGACGATGGATCGAGAGTGAGAGGATGGAGCGGGTATGAGGAAGGTGGGTACAAGGAGCGTCGCGGGGTAGCGTGCAGGCGACGCGGTCGTGTGAGAGAGCGCGGCAGAGAGAGGAGCGTCGCGCTTGGGGTGGTTGGGTTCACGAAGGCGGGAGTGGGACCCAGGCGGGGTGCGTGCGTGTAGTGCGCCAATGTGTTGGGTGGTGTTCTGCGGTCAGGGTGGGTCTGTGTCGTGTGGCGTTGGGGTCCTGGGTGCGTGCGTTGTGTTTGATGGGTGCCTGCGTGGTGAGTGGGGTGGCGGCGTGGGGATGAGGGGGGTTAGGGTTAGGGTTTGGCTAGGGTTAGGTTTTTCAGGGGTAGTCTAGGTTTTGGTTTGGGTAGTAGGTGGTCTGGCCGGTTGGGCTTTTGGGCCGGACGGCTGGACTGCCTCCCAAAAAAAAATAGTTTTGTTATTTCTTTTGTTTTAAAATAAACTTTTGTAAATAGTTTTAGACAAATAAAAGATCCGGCTGGACCGACGGTTTTGGTTTGAACAAAGAGGGGAAAATATTAATATGGAAAACCAAGTAGGTCTTTTAGCAAAATAGTTTTAGTAAATTAGATGCATGCTGATGATGATGCACAAAACAAAAACACCAAGCGATTTTCTAGTAGTGGTTTTACCCGGGGTGCTACAATTCGACACCACTAACAATGGATCTAGCCCTCGAGATCCGCCTCATGGTACAGGGAAGAAGGACGACAATCTGAATCTCCTCGCTTCAAGTAGATCTTCCCGACACCACTAACAAGGGTTCTTTCTTCATCTTGAAATCGGCGACACCACCAACAAAGGGGCGTGGATCACGTTCATCGAGAGAACACTTCGGAGAGACAAAGGGCGAAGGTAGAGGTCGCAAAGGCTAAGGCCACCTTTAACTTCTACGGAAGGAGTAAATTGCATTGATCCACCATTCAACATACAAAAGCAAATGATAAGAGTAGTGGTATGGTCGCGACTCCATCCCGCACTCAAAGCATTACTCTATACACGAACAGACGGATTATGCAACCAACCCTCAGAATTTAGACTGAATATCTCAACAAACGAGGTTCAAAAGCAAAGAAGTGATGTAGAGTCTTTATCAGATCTGATGGATATGAGGTCGTCGCATTGAAAAACACCAAAAGATACAAAGAAAAATATTAGTGAATTTTCGGTCCACTGAAGGTACAGAGGGGAGATTCCTCAGATGGCATGAAGACAGAATGTCGATGCACCGTTACAAGAGGAAGCGAAACCATGAAGGTACGACAGAATCCCAACCACGAGAATTCCTGGACTCGAAGAAAAGATAAGAGAGCAGATTCAAAACACGTGAAGGTAAGAGGAGAAAAAAAGAGGGCAAGGAGTAAAACCAGACCTAATCAGATCTATCCAACCAATTTGGCAAATAGTTTTGACACTCTACAACGTCCGTTAGCTAGGTTATCCTACAGGCTGGACCAATGGGGTATCGTAACTGCTGAGCTCTGATACCACTCTATGACACCCTGAGAATCGGCCCTATGCATGTTTCAGCGATTCCTGCCAAACCCGCATAGAAACGATTCAAAGGTGCCCACCAGGCACTTTCGTGCGGGTGGAAAACGAAGTAATACCATTACACAATAGTCCACGATGGAACCCACAGAACAGATATATACAACAATGACTCAAAGAGTCAAGAATATAAATATACAATACAAAGATCCAAATCACCTTTAAAACGATACAACGTCCGAGTACGAACAAGATGCAAATTGAGCTAAGAGCCCTGAAAAATAACCAATGGCATCCATAACCCTACCCAGGCCAAGCCGGAAGGGTAACCCTGCTAACGACGTCGATCTCAAAACCTGCTTAAACAAAAGGGGTGCCGACAAAGGGCAAAGGAAAAGAGAGTCGATCTTGAGGCCAGTACACGGCCAGACTAGAATTCGGCGGTCCTCGCCTACATAGGTATGGTGGACTGAAGCGGCAGCGCAACATGCACTAAACAACCTATAGAGACTCAATACAACTAACGGCTATCAGATAGGGATAAGAAATACCTATTCGGATCCAACCTGAAACTATCATCAAGCATACCCATCCTGGTATTTCCCCCTCGATACCAAATGAGGAAGTCAACCGAGGAACTCACACAGTTGGCAGTTTTATTTATTCAGTTATCGTTGCAGCAATTACTAGTCAGGTATAGATAGTCATCCTGATATAATAAGCAGTGGGCACTTTTAGTTAACCATTCCGTTGTAGTTGTAGTACTTACTAGTCAGATACATATAGCATGAGGCATCCCAAAACCCAGCAGTTGTTGGTACTTTTATTTAGCCATTTCGTTGTAGTTGCAATACTTACTAGTCAGATACAATGGTGACAGGTGACAACTCAAACCAGCAATTGTTGGCACTTTTATTTAGCCATTCCATTATAGTGAAGCTGATTACTAGTCAATATAAAGTCAAATTTATAACACTACTTTAGTTATAGTCGTCTATGATCGAGATACTGTGCTCCAAGTCGTCCATAACCGCGGACACGGCTTTCAGAAAGTTTTACCCTATAGGGGGGCACAAATAGCAACACACGCACGATCAACCTCGGGAAAAACCAAATGAAAACCCAATGAGGCATCACGACAGAGCAATTGCAAGATTCATATAAATTTCAGGGGGCCACCCCACCAAGCTACCCGCTACGAAGTTGGTCGGCTCCGAGACGGACCCAGAGGTTTGTGACAACGGCTGTAAACAACTAGGAACCCGAAAGTGTGACTGGGCTTGTCGATACCGCGAAAACCGGCACGGGGTTCCAAAACAGTACATGCACTCCACGCGCAATCATAATAAAGCAGTAAAGCATGGCATAAGTACAGGATAGTAATAAAGCCCCAAACTACTTGTGGCCCCAAGAAATAAGATATGACTCAAGCTCTGGCTAGGGGGATTCATGGTCCCACACGCGGATAGTGCGAATATTCAAAGAACAGGTATCAAGTACTCGGGGTCCTACGAGACACAAGTGGACGGTTAAAAACCAAATAACATCTATTGCCCACCTGTGCCTCTGCATTATTTACCTACTTCAATTTTAGTTATTAAACGGTAATTAAAGCCATGATCATCTCCAACATTAAACATGCAACATTACTTTAACAACTGTGGTACTTGACGACACGCAACCGCACCTGAGCAAGCGACTACGACACGCAAGTCCATCTATCTACCAAACAACAGGTAATAGGATGTGTCCAAGGCAATATAAGGTTGCAAGGGATATCATGGGTACGAAAACTAGAGCATAGCAACACAGATAGAAATAGATAAACAGGAGGAAATAAAGACTATAAAGTAAAATAGGTAGAAAGAGGGAGAATGCTCGCCTGAAAACATTGCCGAAGTTTCATCCGAAGATCGGGGCGAAGCTCACATCAACTCAACGGCCTTATCCGCGAATAAGCAAAACACTAGAAGAAACACCGGATGCACTATTTAATACTACAGCAGAAGATCCGGCATGATGCATATATGAGGTATGACATGGCAAAGATGTGATGCAGCTAGGTCATATTAAGCGGAACAAGGGTCTCGACAATTAATTAATAAGTTCATATTGTTTAGATACCCCGCAATTTAATTGTTGTATTAACATGGCAAAACATAGCATCGGTTCGCTACACAAATTTAATAGGACCAATATTAGACTAGATTCGCCCGCATATGGTCTCAATATTTAATTATGAGGTGAATTGGCATAATGCCCCCAAATCCACATGGTATGAATGCAATCATGAACAATTGATGGAACAATTATATATGTCACTTATAAAAATAGGGCTTCGAGGATAAGGGTCAAACATAGGGGCTGGACGATCTTGGGGTCTCGAGGAATTGGGTTTGGGCTCTCCGGGATCGGTCTTCGGATCTAGGGTTGGATAACTTGATGTCCATGTAGGCGATCTTGTTGGAACCATATCGAAGGCCCTGACATCGGGAAGTTCTTGGCATTCCATGACGACGATCTTTGTTATCTGGTTTCTTCAATCAGAGTCGGACTAGGCAGCGATCAAAGACGAGTCGATCTTGACGAGATTCCAAGGGCAGCAGGAAGTGACGAACACACCAAAATCGGTCACCCGAAAGTCATGTAGCCGAATCACCACACCAGAACATCTCAACCATCCTCACATCACCACAACAAACATCAGGTCGTTTCCCAACTCATCGGAAACATATGTATGTCGCTACAGCCACATGTAGAGGCAGAAGAAACACCGACAGAAGGTGTACTGCAGCGACACGGAGACAAGGCACAGGACCGGGCTCGCGCAGGCAGATGTGACGGCAGAAGATGAGGCCGACGGCGGCAGAGGTCGATAGTACCGGGAGGAGCTCGGGCGGCCTCGCGCGCTGCTCGACGGGGTGAGGGCAGAGGGGTCACGGCAGAGGGTGGCCATCGGGGAAGGCGTCCCTGGCGGTGCTAGAGGCGGGCGACGTCGGCTTGCAGGTCAATAGCGGAGACGCGAGCCAGGGGCAGAGGAGCTCGGGCTCGGGCGACGCACGGGGCCATGCCCTGCTCGTTGGCATCGGCAGGGCCTAAGGCCGGAAGGGTAGAGGGACCCCTGGCGGCACGGGAACCAGAGGATGCAGAGAAGGTAGAGGGCGGTGGCGGACGAGGTGGGGCGCGAGGATTGCATAGGGAGAGGAGACGGGGCCGGACGGTGGAGCTCCTAGAGGGGAGGCGGAGGCAGGCGCGGGAGGCGACCGAAGGAGGGAGCGATGGCGGCGCGACTTCGGGTGGGGTGCGAGGACGATGGATCGAGAGTGAGAGGATGGAGAGGGGATGAGGAAGGTGGGTCCAAGGAGCATCGCGGGGTAGCGTGCAGGCGACACGGTCGTGTGAGAGAGCGCGACAGAGAGAGGAGCGGCGCGCTTGGGGTGGTTGGGTTCACGAAGGCGGGAGTGGGACCCAGGCGGGGTGCATGTGTGTAGTGCGCCAACATGTTGGGTGGTGTTGTGCGGTCAGGGTGGGTCTGTGTCGTGTGGCGTTGGGGTCCTGGGTGCATGCGTTGTGTTTGGTGGGTGCCTGCGTGGTGAGTGGGGTGGCGGCGGCGTGGGGATGAGGGGGGTTAGGGTTAGGGTTTGGCTAGGGTTAGGTTTTTCAGGGGTAGTCTAGGTTTTGGTTTGGGTAGTAGGTGGTCTGGCCGGTTGGGCTTTTGGGCCGAACGGCTGGACTGCCTCCCCAAAAAAAATAGTTTTGTTATTTCTTTTGTTTTAAAATAAACTTTTGTAAACAGTTTTAGACAAATAAAAGATCCGGCTGGACCGATGGTTTTGGTTTGAACAAAGAGGGGAGAATATTAATATGGAAAGCCAAGTAGGTATTTTAGCAAAATAGTTTTAGTCAATTAGATCCATGCTGATGATGATGCACAAAACAAAAACACCAAGCGATTTTCTAGTAGTGGTTTTACCCGGGGAAGCTATATTTCAATTCAAAAATGAACATAACTAAGATTTAAACTTCTAAGCACATCTCTAAGACAAGAGTAGCACCTTAGAATTTAATCTTATGGATATATACAAGTGATCAAGCCTACCATCATTTTTTCCAAACTTTGATTCAAGAAACAGTAGCTGGTATCACTACTAGAACCCATCCATGTGAATCAACAAGTTAAAGGATTAATCCCTAAACCTCAGACCAACATCAGGGGTCTTAGGGATTTAAGAAAAGAAGTTTCTACTTATCTTTAATGCCAAACTCATTTTAAGCTTGAACCAAACCAAACCAAGAAATAGAATCTAATCTTGTGTGCCATACAAAGATGGTGTCACAAGAACAGTTCTACACTAATCAGATTGAGCATTCAATCTTCACAGATTCAACCAAACAACTATAACTCATTTTCATGTCATCACAGGAATCATAATTAAGAAAATCCCTATGTATATCTTCACTGTTTGAAACCATTTGATCTCAAACTACATATGAATTCTTAAAGCCAACAAGTGCTAATACAGTGACTTCATCACATAACACTCACTGTCATTAACCAAGTAATGACAATGGTGTGTTATTAAACCACTAGAATTCCAAGTATTGCTTCTAGAGCAACTTTATCATCTAACCATATCAAAATTAATCCATAGAATCATCTAATAAACCACTAGCATCACCACAACTAATCATCAGCAGTAAGCCACATCAAGTCACCACTTAACAGGTTCAAGGATCATTAACACATGATCCAATTCATCAGTTACTTAATCAACAACAGGGTATGAACCCTAAGGAGAACCAAGAACTCTAATCATGACAGGGCAGTAACCAGGAAGGCCACTACCAACATCTAGCATGGGATGCCTAGCACAGAGATCATGAGAGGAGAGGAAGCACTCACCGAAGGTCCTCACGGTAGAATAGAAGAGGAAGTAGAGGGGCCGACGACCATGGTGGCACGAGGGGCACCCCAAAGGGGGCGCTGTGACCCATAAGAGCCATGGCGGCGACCATAGCCACGCTTGGGGGTGAGAAGCATCTCCACGGCACACGACAGCAGTGGGAGCATCAGATCAACGCCAACCCCAAACCCTAGGGTTCGGGACGACATCGATCTGGTCGCAGGAGGGCTCCAGGTCCAAATCCAATTGGACAAGAGGGTAGAGAGGGGCCGACAATCTCATCCTGCACCACGGCGGCGACCAGGAAGGTCCACAGTGGAGCGAATCGCCGGCGACAGCACCACTGACCACGGGGTCGGGGAAGGAGAAGGAGAGAAGTGAGCTCGAGAGAGAGAGACAGGGAGTGATGGGCTGGGTTGGGCTAGGGACCCTTTGGGGTTGTTTTTTTGACTTTGCCTAATGGGCCACAAGGGCCCAACAAAAATAAGCCAGCCCAAATCATTTAGAGCCTGTTTTAATAATTGTAAAAAGACCAAAATGCCCTTTAACTTAAATAAATTTTAGAAAATAAAATAAAAGTCCAAAAATTATAAATAAAATATTTTTGGATTCACAATAATCTAAACTATCCAAATAAATTAAGAAATAAAATTTTAAACATATAAATTTTATTAAGAATTTTGTAATTGTAATATTCCTTATGGAATTTCACAAAATTATTGAAAGTTGATAAAAATAAATAAAAATCACTTTCATTATACATTAATATTGTAGTAAGAAAAATATTAAACAAATATTTAATGTCAATTTTTGGTAATTAATGATAATTTTTAAAGGAATTATTAATTAAAAAAAAGGTAGATAAATTAAAATAAAAAAAAGAATACAATATTCAATAAATATTAAAAAATATTTATAAATTCTTTCTCATTAAAAGAATTTTTATAATTTAAATCAATGGGGAAGAATACTTATAAAGCTAAATGATGCATTACATTACTTTGCATAATCATTTTGCTTCTTTAAATATTGTCCTTACCGGGCAATAATGATGTTTTTGTAGACATAGAAGCTCAAGGTACAGTGCAAGCATCATGCTTCACTACCTTGCCATCACAAGGCAAGTTCATCACTTGCTCATATCCTTTGAAGAGTCTTTATCAAAGTATTTGCAAATTGTGTGTTATCATATATACTCCAAAGAAAGAAAATATTATTTTCACAAATAAATAAATCATAGATATCATCCTAAGTGATGATATAATGGAGCAATAGAACTTATAGTTCTATTTGCCACAATGATGATCAATTAGGGAATTAATAACCCCTCACATCAGTGATTCTAGCGCTGTATATTACACGTTAGCCATGAGATTTGGAATGGGACAGAGAAGTCAGCTATATCTTCTTCCTCTCGCATGAAGCCAGATGTGCAGGTCGTGGCTGTTATCCTCGTAGCATGCATATTAATTGGTAATTCATAGAGGATATGCAACATATGGGTGGGAACCCTTAACGTCCCACGATAGTTATGGCATCTAATGGTTTGTACAAACCATTGCCGTAATTCATTATGTGGGCATGGTGTACACCAAGGAGGCATGCGAGGTCACGAAGGGGGCAGTGATTGGCTTGGACCAACTACTAGGCCCCACATCATGGAATTGTGGGCTAGAAAGTACGCCCGGTTGTGCAACAAGGAGTTGATCTATCATGGGTAAAGTAACGCACCTCTGCAGAGTGTAAGAATTGTAACTTGTTACTCCCTGTTCCGGGAAGGATCTACGAACACGGTAGGAAAGGAACTCCATGAAAGTTCTAGTCAACCTGTGAAGGCTTATGGTCATAGATTTTTTTATAATAAAATCAATCTTTGAAGAAAGATTTACAAAAGCTGCATAGTGCCAAGGACCTATAGTCCGAGGTGGTAGTTAGAGCATCAAACTTCCCACCTTGCATATAATGAACTTGTTGGGTAATGTTGTTACTCATCCTTTCCTTTGATCCCTTGTTTAGACTCTGAGGATCCCGAAGATGTGCCAATGTATGCAGCCGAATGTCAAAAAGATGTGTTCTACGAGGAGCCTGACCTGTTAGGAGGTGTTGAAGGAGTGGATTACGAAATCCTCTATGGTCTTGATGATAACTAGTCCAACTAAGTATCCTAGCTAGTAGTAACTAACAGAGCCGAGCAGCATGAACTCTATAGAATAAGCTGCTGAGATCAACTCCTAGTTGGAGTTGCTATTTTTAAATTCTACGGAAACACTTTATATTTTGGTTTGTAAGTTCAAACCTTTTGTAGTCTTGAACTTCTGGTATTGTAATAATAATAATGTGTGAATGTTTGTAATATGGCTGAGGGATGTGATATTTACGAAACGGTGTTCTGTGGGTGTCATGTCAACGACTATAGTGTACTACACATGTAGTGGTATGCTGGGTCACCGTAGTTGGTATTAGAGCAAATTGCTTTGACCTTAGTTTGGAAACCTAGTAAGGGGTATTAACTGTAGGAGAGTGTAGCAACAATAAAGAATTCTCTAAAAGTAATATAATGGGTATTCAAATGAGAATATTCCGTTATATGTTTTAGTGCGATAATTCTTTGTTATGATGCAATCTATTATTGGTTATGTCACATCCCAAAATTCTCCTAATTTTGGAATGTGAAACAAATAAATAAGATTGATTGATTGTTTGATTTTGTTGAAAATTCTCAAAGAGAAGAAACTTTTTGAATAGAAAATCCTCTCAACCTTGAATTCAAAATCTTATATTCTTTTGTTAAGACCTAAGTAGCCATATAGGCAAAAGGGCATGGATTGATTATGGATTGTAGAATTGGTGTGCAAGATTTCAAAATGAAAATCATGAAGCATTCATATGCATTTCATCCATGCAAAGTTCTCACAAACTAAATCCAAATCCTGGTATCTAAATCCTATAGTTGATTCGCCCAAATGTTCCTAAGGGTAATTAAATTGACTTATTAAAACCCACTATTGCTAAGGCATAAATTATTGCTAAATCATAGCCTAAAGAGATCCAATTAATACTACAAAATTTTAGAAACAAAATTGAGCTCATTTGGAGCTAGTATGAAAAAGTTATGGAATAAATACAAACACATAAAGATATAAATAAAATGAGATATACAAGGATTTATAAACCTACTACTTCCAAACTAGTAAAAAGATTACAAATTTGATTCTATAATGACCTATTCGATTTTAGAAAAATTTAGAAACAAGAATCATGTCATTTGGAGTTCGTATGCAAAAGATATGAGAGAAACAACTATAAAAAAAAAACTGAACGGGCCGGCCCACCTGGACCGGACCGAGCCAAATCGAGCCAAAGACGGAAGGAGGATCGATCCCACTGCTTTAAAAAGCGTGCGAAAATTGATTTTCTATACCTATCTCTATTCAAACACTTATAACTTTTTATCTACAACTCCGAATCGACTTCCGTTTGTTTCTACTTGTTCCCTACTCCAAGGCCTATCTCTACACCATCCTAAATCTCCATATAAACTCGTGGAGCCACGGCTGTACGAGTTTCTATTCTCGAAATCCCGAATCTACATATTCCCGAATCTTATTTCGCTTTTTTACCCATCTAGACTTCGTCATTTGCCTTTGGTCAAAAACAAAAGTTGAAGGTCGCGTCGAAATCTTTCAATCCCGACAAACCTGACCTCTTTTCATCCACCACAGACGGAGAATTTCGCATCGCAATATTTCAGATCTTACGGTGTAAATCCAAGATCTACTCGCGCTCGTTTCTTCAAATCCAAATTCCTTTGGTGAGAAGGTAGGAATAATGATTCCCCACAACTTTCATGCTCTGAGTTTTTCGATTTGACCTACGGATTTGTCTCTCTAATCCAGATCTATTCCTTGTCTATTCTGAGCCAAAATCGGGTCAATCTCTTCTTCTAGCCACCGGATCCTATCCAGACGGTCGAGATCCAATCAAACCGGTGCGTGCCATGTCGTCATCCCGGTCATCTTCCTCATCAACGCCACGTCAACGTAAGGTCAACATCTAGTCTCAATCAGCATGCAAAGTCAACATGTCCAGTCAGCGGAATATTCTCTGGAATATTCCGTTCGAATTTAAATTTGCATATTATAGATGTAAATTGTAAAATTCATTAGAAATTCATACCATGTCCAAAAATTGCGTATAATATACCAAATTGAAGATAATATTACGTAGAATCATCTTATCAGAATAGATCCAACTTTTACTGTACGTAGTTACTGCAGTAATTTAATTAGTTTTAATGGTCTTTTAGGTTAATAAATTTATAATATATTATTTGTAACTCCGAAAAATATGAACAATATATCAAATTGAAGCTACTGTAATGTACTTTAATAATATCTGGTTGGATCCAGTCTTTGCAGATTATTTAAACCGTAGCAATTTAATTAGTTTTAGTGGCTTTATAAATCATTAAATTCATAGTAAATTAATTGCTTGTCACAAAAATATAAATAATATACCAATAGAAAGCTGGTTCCATGTAGATCATCGATCTGCAAATGGTTCAGTAAAATACTATAAGGTTTCGCAGCAATTAAATAAATGGTTTAATGGCTTATTTAGAGTAATAAATTCATAAGAAAATAAATACTATTCAGAAAATTACAAATAATATGTCCCTGAAATCACAATTCCGTGGAGATTACAGATATAATTTTTGTTTGATTTTTAGGCAACAGAAACTGTATGAATCATTTAAAACCCATTAAACACTATTTAAATCATATAAAAAGATCTATAACTCCGATTAGGGTGAATCCAACGCCTACTGGTTCGTATTAACGTCCTCTATCCAGTAAACCCAAGAAACAAATTTAATTCTGCTGTTAGAACAGGCGTTACAACAGAACTATCAATGTTCATCCTTGTTGATATATTAATGTTCATAAAACTAATTATAACCATTGTGTCATGTTAAATCATCATGCATGTTTTCGATCATCCTTGTTGTGTTTGCTATGTTTGCAATTGTTTTGATTGGAATTACCTTGTCCTCGTATTAGATTGTTCGGAGAGTGTGATTGCTACGGAGAAATACAATCAACACCCATATTATCAACATAAGGCAAGTTACACCACTTGTTCATAATTTTGTCCCAGTTTGGTTTCTATGCATGTGATCTTCAAAATTCTGTAGTATGCATGTGTAGGATGTTCTAGTAGATTTTCCCCTTAGTATTATTTTGCAAGTGCGATGATTTTGTAGTATGCCATGAGTAGCTATATACTTAGGATTTCCCATCCTAATAGGTTACCCCTGTTTTTGCTAAGTATTGCTTGCTATGCTATATATACAAAGTACCGTTGGGGGGTTCGAAAGACAAAGAATTTTTCTAAGTATAAAGGCTCTCTAGAGCAAACTTTTATTCTCAAATCCACTTCAAAATAAAACTAAGTTTTCTTCTGGGCGGAATGGTTGTCGGGTCAACGAGTGAGATTTTGGTGGAGGACGGCCGCCCAGGAATCAAAGAAGTCTGCCATGTTTCAGAATTCAGAAGCTTCCAGTGCAACCACAATACATTATGGGCTCTGTCTTGGCCTAGTACTTAGTGGGAAACCTCACCTGGGTACCAACATTTGGAGGTTCTTGGCACGGTTGGATCCAGAAGGTAGAGGGGCTACTAAGGGAAAGCCTCGCCATGGTCTTGTGCAGAAAAGGACTTGATCGTGGATTGTGGGTAAAGTGCACAAACTCTTGAGAGTATTGCAATCTGATCGATCAGCCGTGTTCACGGAAACAGAACAACATTGAGCATCTGAAGGATGGAGCCTCTAAAGGATCTTCCTCTCTCTTTTCTAAAACAAAGTTTTGAAAACCCCATGGCGTGCGTAATATCGCCAATGGGTGGGATTTTGGGGAACTTGGTGTGTAATATCCAAGTGTCACTTGGTGCGTAATATCCAAGTGTTTGGTTGTTTGGACACTTGGTGCGTAATATCCAAGTGTTTGGTTGTTTGGACACTTGGTGCGTAATATCCAAGTGTTTGGTTGTTTGGACACTTGGTGCGTAATATCCTCGTGTGCCACTCGACCTTATTTTATCTTAGCAAATGTTTACAAAGTAGGGTAAAACTCTCTCTCTTTTCTCCATACTTAGAGAAAATTAGCTTTATGCAAAAGAACTCCAAATCCTAAACTAGCCTTGCATGTAGAGTTAGTCTTTCCTTCCTTGGTGTAATTTGCCAATACATTCAAAGTATTGACCCAACTTGTTGGCTGCATGTTTCATGTGCAGAATTTCGGAGATCGTTGAAAGGTGCGCTAGGATCGCGGGTCTTCACTCAACCTGCCTGTGGCATTGATGGGACTCCAAGTTGTATTTATATCGCTTCTGTTGTAATAATGTAAACTCTGGATTATTCGATTCAGTTAATAAAGACTTGTGTTTTACATGATATTTTATCGACTGTGAGTGCTAGCTATTGATCCAGAGACTAGCATGTTAATCACAGGGACTTAGGATCTTACTTGATCCGAGGTCACTACAGATGGTATCAGAGCATAAGTTGACTGTAAATCGTGACCCTAGACATGGAAAAACCTTAAGACAAATATTTTCTAAGTTATTTCAGAAAACTCTCATACTTCTCATCATCTACCTTGGGGTTTTAAAATTTCTTAAGTCTCTTCTTTTCAACATAAGAAAATGACCACTACACACTTCAAGAAGAAACTTTTCTCAAGATTACCTTTTCAAAGAAGATCATCTCAATGTTTTGATTAAGTTGGTACTTGAAGACCTCCATGAAAGATGTTCCAAGACTGAAGCTACGAGATTAAAGACTTCAAAGGCCTTAAGTCAATGTTATTAACTAAAGAACTCGAAAGATTGAAGATTATGAAGAACATGAAGACTATCAAGAGCACGAAGACTTTTGGAGACTCGAAGCCTCGAAGATTCCAAGTGACCTATTAGGAACCAAACCCGAATAAGATTTCGCTAAATATAGATACGACAAATTGTTTGCTATCTTGTATGGTTTATTACCATAGCTAATGAAAACCTATTTTCTAAACAAGATTTCTTGTATGGGTTATTCTTCTTCTTTCCATACTCCATTTGTTCCCACTCTAAACCTTGGTCAACTCGATGGATGGACCATATCAATAAGGAGGACAAGGAACTCAATTCCACCAAGCGTAAGAGCCACGCCGATGCAAAGAAGTGGATGCTCCAGGTTGAAGAAAGAATGAAGGATGCCAACATTGAAGTCAACAGAATGCTTCATTATGCCACCCAATTCCTAAAGGACGACGCTCCAACTTGGTGGGAGATGCAACACACCATTGATGATCATCAAGGGGTGATATCTCAGGAAGAATTTAAAGTGGTTCTACTTCAATCTCGTCTCGTATACCAAAAATCCAAGAAGTTGAAGTCTCGAAACATTTAGCTTGCACGATCTATGGAGAAATAGGACATATCACCAAGGAGCATCATGATCAGCGCCCCTACTGTGAAGGAAGGCACCCATCAGAAGAATGTCCCACCTCTCAAGTTACATTCTTCCTGTGCGAAGGGACCAATCACAACCTCGCTCAATGCACCTCTACCCGGTGGTACATCAACTGAATCAACAAGTCAGAGACGGAATGTGCCAAGACCTCATGAAGCTCCACGAGGACACGACAAAGACAAGGGACGGATTCAAGACTCTAGACACCGCACCCAAAGTCATCACTTCGCAATACTCGACATATGAAAGGAATGCCCATTTTCCCCAAACTGGCTCAAGGAAACAATCAAGGCTTCCAAATATTGAGGTAGATCATGAAGAACCACAAGACGGGATGTCCTTGCCAAAAAGGAGGAAGGATCTAAGCAAAAGTCCTATGCTTCCAGTGTCACAATCCTGGGCATTATGCTAATAATTGTCCAAAACATGTGAATGTAGCTGGAAAGGATAAAAACGACGATGGTAATAGCAATAGAAGACCTCTATTAGGAGAACTATCATATTTTATACTTATTAGATGTTCTTATATTTCTTGTCTATCTTTTCTATAACCTCTTCTTGTTCAAATTTGTAGTTGTCCATCCTTATGATACCTATATGAGAGTTAGCTAAGTAAAAGAACAAATAGTATGACATAAATAAACATCTCATCAAGTTTGGTTAGGTCTGGACCACCATATTTTATCTCTTTAGGAGATCATCGCTATCGTGTTAGCATATTGTTCTTACCAACTTATGTGGTATGACAATATAGGTTATTTGCTTGGTTGTATTGAGCTATTTTGTGTGATGCCTTGTTTAGGATATGTTGTTTTGAAACTCTAAAGTTGCTGGAGTTTTCGTGTGGTTTTAAAACTATTTTAATGGTGTGAATTGATTGAAATTCGTGGGATTACTGCTGCAGTTTTCTGCCTGACCTGTTGTACCGCGCGATTTTACATATTTTATTGGTAACAAAGAAAAATCTAAAAAAATAGGATATGGAGCATAATTACCTGTAGTACATGCACAAAAATTGGCTAAAATTCCTGACGAGTTTAGGTCGGTTAGAAAAATTCGTGAAGTCTGCTGTACCGTTTTGACAGATTTTGTTTATTGCTTATATGTTGCTCTATTTTACTCTAGTATTGTTCCCAATGCTTTCAAACTATTTTATGGTTATATACTACTAAGTTTATACACCTGTAATGTTATTATACAAGTGTTTGATTGAGTGTTTATCACCTATGATTGCTTCCTTGTTTGTAACATTGATTGCTTCATATATTTATGGGTAGGATTATTTTCTTAGTCGTTTCTCTCCTATAGAATCTATTCTTTCCTATCTTGAACCCTTGGAGATATAATGATGTGTTAAGTGGAAGGTTTAACAACACAATGCATTTAGTAAAGAAAATGCTTCACCTAATGGAAAAAGGATGTGGAAGTATGAAGTGTTGCACATGATGTTATGTAGTAGATTACCCAACCTGAAAGTTGAAGTATCGATAGCTTAGTTTTAGTAGTAGATTTGTTGATTGAATACATGGGAGTATACATAGAGCATTAGTTTGTTCCCATGGAAACATTCTTCAAGGCAAGTGAGAATGCCCGAGTGATAGAAAAACGTGATTCACCTATCCTCATACAGGGTAATGATTTGGGTGCAGGATGGATTGATCACCATTCCTACTACTCTTATTATTTGCTCTTGTACTGTTGACTTTGCGAATCTTGAGTGCCCTTTTCAACCTTAGCAGAGAGTTGACGTTGAGCCTAAACCCTAGAATGGTATATTGCTACACCCTTCTAAAAGCATCCATTGCTAAGCATAGGATGTACGATAAGGATGAATCCTCGAGAAGTGACCTAGTCAATTTCTTTTAAGGGTGGTAGCATCCTAAAGGATCCCGAACCTTTCTTTCTTTCTAGCCTTCCCAAATCTCGGGGCGAGATTTCTTTTAAGGGTGGTAGTCTGTCACATCCCAAAATTCTCCTAATTTTGGAATGTGAAACAAATAAATAAGATTGATTGATTGTTTGATTTTGTTGAAAATTCTCAAAGAGAAGAAACTTTTTGAATAGAAAATCCTCTCAACCTTGAATTCAAAATCTTATATTCTTTTGTTAAGACCTAAGTAGCCATATAGGCAAAAGGGCATGGATTGATTATGGATTGTAGAATTGGTGTGCAAGATTTCAAAATGAAAACCATGAAGCATTCATATGCATTTCATCCATGCAAAGTTCTCACAAACTAAATCCAAATCCTGGTATCTAAATCCTATAGTTGATTCGCCCAAATGTTCCTAAGGGTAATTAAATTGACTTATTAAAACCCACTGTTGCTAAGGCATAAATTATTGCTAAATCATAGCCTAAAGAGATCCAATTAATACTACAAAATTTTAGAAACAAAATTGAGCTCATTTGGAGCTAGTATGAAAAAGTTATGGAATAAATACAAACACATAAAGATATAAATAAAATGAGATATACAAGGATTTATAAACCTACTACTTCCAAACTAGTAAAAAGATTACAAATTTGATTCTATAATGACCTATTCGATTTTAGAAAAATTTAGAAACAAGAATCATGTCATTTGGAGTTCGTATGCAAAAGATATGAGAGAAACAACTATAAAAAAAACTGAACGGGCCGGCCCACCTGGACCGGACCGAGCCAGCCGACCGAGCCAGCACGGGAAGGAGGATCGATCCCACTGCTTTAAAAAGCGTGCGAAAATTGATTTTCTATACCTATCTCTATTCAAACACTTATAACTTTTTATCTACAACTCCGAATCGACTTCCGTTTGTTTCTACTTGTTCCCTACTCCAAGGCCTATCTCTACACCATCCTAAATCTCCATATAAACTCGTGGAGCCACGGCTGTACGAGTTTCTATTCTCGAAATCCCGAATCTACATATTTCCGAATCTTATTTCGTTTTTTAACCCATCTAGACTTCGTCGTTTGCCTTCGGTCAAAAAACAAAAGTTGAAGGTCGCGTCAAAATCTTTCAATCCCGACAAACCTGACCTCTTTTCATCCACCACAGACGGAGAATTTCGCATCGCAATATTTCAGATCTTACGGTGTAAATCCAAGATCTACTCGCGCTCGTTTCTTCAAATCCAAATTCCTTTGGTGAGAAGGTAGGAATAATGATTCCCCAAAACTTTCATGTTCTGAGTTTTTCGATTTGACCTACGGATTTGTCTCTCTAATTCAGATCTGTTTCTTGTCTATTCTGAGCCAAAATCGGGTCAATCTCTTCTTCTAGCCACCGGATCCTATCCAGACGGTCGAGATCCAATCAAGCCGGTGCGTGCCATGTCGTCATCTCGGTCATCTTCCTCATCAACGCCACGTCAACGTAAGGTCAACATCTAGTCTCAATCAGCATGCAAAGTCAACCTGTCCAGTCAGCGGAATATTCCCTGGAATATTCCGTTCGAATTTAAATTTGCATATTATAGATCTAACTTGTAAAATTTATTAGAAATTCATACCATGTCCAAAAATTGCGTATAATACACCAAATTGAAGATAATTTTACGTAGAATCATCTTATCAGAATAGATCCAACTTTTACTGTACGTAGTTACTGCAGTAATTTAATTAGTTTTAATGGTCTTTTAGGTTAATAAATTCATAAGATATTATCTGTAACTTCGAAAAATATGAACAATATACCAAATTGAAGCTACTGTAATGTACTTTAATAATATCTGGTTGGATCCAGTCTTTGCAGATTATTTAAACCGTAGCAATTTAATTAGTTTTAGTGACTTTATAAATCATTAAATTCATAGTAAATTAATTGCTTGTCACAAAAATATAAATAATATACCGATAGAAAGCTGGTTCCATGTAGATCATCGATCTGCAAATGGTTCAGTAAAATACTATAAGGTTTCGCAGCAATTAAATAAATGGTTTAATGGCTTATTTAGAGTAATAAATTCATAAGAAAATAAATACTATTCAGAAAATTACAAATAATATGTCCCTGAAATCACAATTCCGTGGAGATTACAGATATAATTTTTGTTTGATTTTTAGGCAACAGAAACTGTATGAATCATTTAAAACCCATTAAACACTATTTAAATCATATAAAAAGATCTATAACTCCGATTAGGGTGAATCCAACGCCTACTGGTTCGTATTAACGTCCTCTATCCAGTAAATCCAAGAAACAAATTTAATTCTGCTGTTAGAATAGGCGTTACAACAGAACTATCAAAACCCTTATATTGGGAAGTAATTATTAATAACAAGTACCCTATTGCATTAAATGAACTCATACATGCATCATATGATATATTAATGTTCATAAAACTAATTATAACCATTGTGTCATGTTAAATCATCATGCATGTTTTCGATCATCCTTGTTGTGTTTTCTATGTTTGCAATTGTTTTGATTGGAATTACCTTGTCCTCGTATTAGATTGTTCGGAGAGTGCGATTGCTGCGGAGAAATACAATCAACACCCATATTATCAACATAAGGCAAGTTACACCACTTGTTCATAATTTTGTCCCAGTTTGGTTTCTATGCATGTGATCTTCAAAATTCTATAGTATGCATGTGTAGGATGTTCTAGTAGATTTTCCCCTTAGTATTATTTTGCAAGTGCGATGATTTTGTAGTATGCCATGAGTAGCTCTATACTTAGGATTTCCCATCCTAATAGGTTACCCCTGTTTTTGCTAAGTATTGCTTGCTATGCTATATATACAAAGTACCGTTGGGGGGTTCGAAAGACAAAGAATTTTTCTAAGTATAAAGGCTCTCTAGAGCAAACTTTTATTCTCAAATCCACTTCAAAATAAAACTAAGTTTTCTTCTGGGCGGAATGGTTGTCGGGTCAACGAGTGATATTTTGGTGGAGGACGGCCGCCCAGGAATCAAAGAAGTCTGCCATGTTTCAGAATTCAGAAGCTTCCAGTGCAACCACAATACATTATGGGCTCTGTCTTGGCCTAGTACTTAGTGGGAAACCTCACCTGGGTACCAACATTTGGAGGTTCTTGGCACGGTTGGATCCAGAAGGTAGAGGGGCTACTAAGGGAAAGCCTCGCCATGGTCTTGTCTGTAAAAGGACTTGATCGTGGATTGTGGGTAAAGTGCACAAACTCTTGAGAGTATTGCAATCTGATCGATCAGCCGTGTTCACGGAAACAGAACAACATTGAGCATCTGAAGGATGGAGCCTCTAAAGGATCTTCCTCTCTCTTTTCTAAAACAAAGTTTTGAAAACCCCATGGCGTGCGTAATATCGCCAATGGGTGGGATTTTGGGGAACTTGGTGTGTAATATCCAAGTGTCACTTGGTGCGTAATATCCAAGTGTTTGGTTGTTTGGACACTTGGTGCGTAATATCCTCGTGTGCCACTCGACCTTATTTTATCTAAGCAAATGTTTACAAAGTAGGGTAAAACTCTCTCTCTTTTCTCCATACTTAGAGAAAATTAGCTTTATGCAAAAGAACTCCAAAGCCTAAACTAGCCTTGCATGTAGAGTTAGTCTTTCCTTCCTTGGTGTAATTTTCCAATACATTCAAAGTATTGACCCAACTTGTTGGCTGCACGTTTCATGTGCAGAATTTCGGAGATCGTTGAAAGGTGCGCTAGGATCGCGGGTCTTCACTCAACCTGCCTGTGGCATTGATGGGACTCCAAGTTGTATTTATATCGCTTCTGTTGTAATAATGTAAACTCTGGATTATTCCATTCATGTAATAAATACTTGTGTTTTACATGATATTTCATCGACTGTGAGTGCTAGCTATTGATCCAGGGACTAGCTTGTTAATCACAGGGACTTAGGATCTTACTTGATCCGAGGTCACTACAGGTTACTAATAAAATATTTTTCTTATATACAAAGCTATGGCACCAAAGTTTCCAAAACAAACTTTGGTAAGGAAAGAGGAGACTCTTGATGATTATCAAGGATCATTCATAGACCAACTTCGTCAACTTTTAAAGATTTTTAGTTGTCCAAGTAGAATTCCAGTGAACACTATAACGTATTATGATGGCCGGATGTTATCCAAGTATCGTGTGAGTATCCAACTCCCTGAGGAGCTTGGATTATATCACGATCTACCTATAGGTGAAGGTAGGAGTCACTTAGCAGCATATCATGTTGCTGTTGTGGAGGCGATAGCTAATATCCAGGAGCATAAAGCCAAGGAGTTAGAAGGTAGCACATTCTCTGTGATACCTCATGATTCTATAGACCCGGAGCCTATGCCGGATCATCTTACTTTGGTTAAGAAACATCCTAAGTTAGCGTCCAAGTTTATGGATAGATACCGAACACTCATTGCGTCTTTTTATAAGACACATCAAGTGATTGTTGAAGATAAAAATGACATGTTAGAGGATCTAACTGATCCGGAAAGGAGGAAGCAGTTAGCATTCCAGTTAGAGAAGGAAGCAAGTAGTAGTGCAACACCTATCTTTAAAGTTATACTTATAGATCCTGAATCTTTTACACCATATCCTTATTCACCAAGTCCCGAACCTATATATGATCCTACTATGTATATGAGGTATGCAGTACCACAGGGTTCAGAGGATGGTTCTGATTTAGAACTTCCTATTGAGAATTCTGATGGTTGGAGAAGGGGATCATCTGAAGGATCTCATGAACACTAGATGTCCACAGATGGTTCTGACAGAAATGTTGGACAATCTAGCTGGATGGGTGCAAGAATTAACCCTAGTAACAGTAGTAGAAATGCCATGTCGATAGATAATCAGGATGAAGAAGAAGATCCTGAGTAGAGAGTGTTTGAATCATCAACATCTTCTCAAAACCTAGGGAATATACATTATCTAGTGTTTAACTATCTTGCCCAAAGGAGCACCTGGGAAGTAGCAGGATCTGTGTATCCTGTTGACAACTCAAGGAATGAAGCTCAGGAGATGCAAGCAGGAGATAATGTTGAATATGTTGCTGAAGACTTTTCAGCTGAGCTAGAGGGAGTCAATGCGCTCAGATTGAGTAATAATTCAAGTCCTGACACTTCAGATACTGAGTATGTTCCTTCTGGAAGGCCATTTGTTTCACAAACTGTGTGACGGACGACACATCATCACGGTTGGACATCAGGCATGTATGATGAGCATAGTTACTACTAGAAGTAGGCAACTAGTTAGAGGTATCAAGTACCGCGTATTGTACCCTAAGAAATAGGATAGTTAGATAAATAAGGTAGTGTTGTGATTATATCTATATGGTATATGTTGTAATGACTTTGTATTATTATAATATTATGTATAATATGTAAAATGCATATTTGGATTTTCTTTGGATCTTCATTGTGTGACTAGTTCTGTGCGTAAAGTCGAGCTCAGAACACATGTGCATGATATAATTATGAGTATTCGCTTTATGTTGCAGGACTAGAGGGTCATGGATACGGGTGTAGAAATCAAAACTGAGCAGCAACGAATGGAACGAGAGGCCAAGGAGAAGGCCGATGCAGATGCAGCAAATCAGGGAGCATTGCCACCACCATCACCAATGAGGCCATTAATGGAGCAGAACTTTATGCAGTGTATGCAAATGATGCAAGAGACCTAGAACAAGTTCATGGAAGAGTTGCTGGGACGAGCAAATCAGAGGGCATCTGAAGGTGGAGGAGTGAGTCTATCTGACTTCCAGAATGCAAGGCCGTTACCTTTTGCATCAGCTCCTGAACCAATGGATGCAAAAGATTGGTTAGCAGATATAGAAAAAAAACTGAAGACTGTAGGTTGCAATGACGAGGAGAAATTGAGGTATGCAACTCATCTTTTGATTGGACCTGCAGCATCATGGTGGGAGAATCATTTGGCCATGCAACAACCAGGAAGGGAGTTCACCTGGGAGGAGTTTAAGCAGAGATTCCATGAATATCATGTTCCGGAGAGTGTTATGGAGTTGAAGCAGAGAGAATTTGAGGAGCTTCAGCAGGGATATACTAGTGTTATGAAGTATATCCGGGAGTTTAGTCAACTGTCTCGCTATGCTTAGGAGGATGCTAACACTGAAGAGAAGCGGAAGAAGCATTTTCTGTGTGGGTTAAACCCATTTGTGAAAATGCAGCTAAGGTTAGCTAATAAGCAAACTTTTCAGAAGTTGCTGGTTGCATCCATTACTTTTGAAGATGATTATAAGAATGTCCAAGAGGATAGAAGGAAGAGAGCCAAGAAGGAAACCAAGAGAATTTAGGCAAGTAAATTGAAACCCAATCTGGAGTTCAAACCCCGGAAAAAGAACCATGGTAACAATAACAATAACAATAAAAAGGGCAGGGGTGGAAATCAATCCAATCCAGGAAGGAATGTTATTTGTAACAACTGTGGAATTCCAGGGCATTTCCAGAGAGAATGCAAAAAGCCTGTAGTGATCTGTTACGGTTGTGGTCAGAAGGGGCATATCAAGCCCGATTGTCCGAGCAAACCACCAGGAGGTTGGCCTACCAAGGGAGGATGACAAACCAGTGGAGGATATGGACATCCCAATAAAAGAGGAAATACTGGCAAGAACAATAATGGAAAGAGGAACAGACCTATCGGGAAACTGAACTGTGCAACCCTTGAGGAGGTGGATATTTTGGAGCATGCAGTGATAGGTACGCTCAATATCCTTACCAATCCCGACAAAGTTCTATTTGATACTGGTGCAACTACTTCATTATTTTCTGAAGAATTCTGTGATAAATTCGGGATTAGAAGGGCAATGTTAGAAAACCCTATGACCGTAGTTATGACAGGGGGAAATGTGTTTGTACGCCACATCAAACAAGATCAGGTTATCTCGATCTGTGGTTGTACATACTTTGCAGACCTTTATGTGATTCTTTTAAATGGAATTACAGTAGTGCTGGTGTAACATCCCTAAAATAATGTTTTCAAAGATTTCATATCATGCATGCATGCATATCATTTAGGGATCAAATTCAAACTCATTTTGAAAGAAAACAGAACTTGGGAGCTATGATTTTATGTGATCAAACATTAATCAAATGCTACTCTCCAATGGGAGATTATTTGTTCAAAACCAAACCTTGTTGCTCTCATTTTGTTTTACTTGATTGCTAGTGCTTAAACCAAAATTTACAAAACAAATATAGATTTAAAACCATTTTTAAAACTTGTTCAAATCAAGTGCTAAGTCACTGTGTATTTTGTTTTATCTATAGGACCAAGCTAATATAGAGAGACCACATGATTTTATGCCCAGAAATATGAGTGTTACACTCTACAAAAATCCAGAAAAAGTTTGAATTCAAATGGTTTTAAAATCATTTGAAAATGTTTCCTGGAAATTCAAATAGAAAAAGAAAAGGAATAAAGAAATAAGAAAAGGCCAGCGCTACTAATCTAGCCCAACAGTGAAACCAGCCCACTAAGCCCACCCGTGGTTTTCCCCTCTCTCTCACTGCACTGCATTACGAGTCACTGACCGCCTGGGCCCATCCCCTCTTTCTTTCTCTCGCTGACAACCGCGGCCCACATGGCAGTCGTCGTCTCCACCACCAGCGACCAGTTCATCCCCAAATTACGCCGGGCGTTTCCTGTTTAATTCGCGGCTTCAATTCCCGTTCAATGCCTGAGTAAATCACGCCCGCGTTCTTTCTACTTAAACCCCCTCTGCCCCCTCTCCATTTTTCCCCAAACCCCAAGCACAGAGCGCCACCAGGCTGCTAGAATTTGCCCTCACACCGCCGCGGTACTGAGCATCTCCGGCAGCAAATTCTGGTGAGTCCTGATGGCCCCTGTGCCTCTGATTCAAACGAGTGTGACCAGCATGTCCTAGTGCACCTTCTGATACCATTTGTTTGCCTGCTCGTGACCCAGGACGCCGTCCCCGTTCATTTCTGTAAATGACCGAGCTGCCACTCAACTCCGGCGATCGATTACGGTAAATACTGAGCGCCCCTTGACCCCGCTTGCATACGACTTGGTTCACCTTGTCCTTGCGCAGCTACTGATGCCTCTGGTTTATGCTAGGAAGGTCCAGAGCGTCTGCAAGGACCCGACGCCGTGCACGACTCCGACGAGCTCCAGCGATCACCTCTGCGCGCCCCTTCGCCATCGAAGCCCACCTTGAGCATCAACAACACACGGCGAGCACAGTAAGCCCCTTCTCCCTCTCCCGCGCGACCTAGAACGTCGGCAACGACTCTGACAGAAACGTCGCCGCTAGCGCCGCCCATCCATGGTCGATAGATCTGTGGCCGTAGGATCTAAATCCAATGGGTGAGATTAGAAGCTAGGCGAAGAGGTACAGGCAGATCTGAGCCACGCGATTTAGTTAGATCTGACGGTGCGCAAGCACGATCCGGTGCGAAGCTGTACCAGCCAACCAGAAGCTGCCGCATGGCATGTTCTTCGTTTTAAAATTCTGAATTAAATCTATTAGATATTTAAACTTGTTTAATTCATAACTTTTGATTCCCACGTCCAAATTTGACAAATTTTATATCAATGGAATTAGAAGAGAAAGCCCTTTCCATATATGCAATGTTTTTAATGTTTTGCCTCTATTAAAATGGTTTTTTACAGAAACATATGTAGGCATAATTTGGGTATAACAATTATTTGAAAAATGATTTAATGTTCAAATAAAGTTTATTTAGCTTTTTTTGTACTTGTTTATGATTCAGTACCATGCACTTGTCTTGTTTGGTGTAGAAAATCATCACATGGCATTATGCATGCATCCATATATTTTTGCTTGTATTTATTTTGTATGTGATTTTGGTGCTATTATTTTATGTGTAGATTTTGGTGCAAATAGTGATTGTGATTGTGAGGATTGTAGCTACTCTCCAAACTACCAAGGCAAGTGGTGCTTCATGAGTTTATTCCTATGTTTTTCAAATATGCATTAGAAATATTTTGCTAGTCTTGCATGGATATTTTTGATCTATATGCTATGCTTGGGAAATCCTAGTAGTTGTAGAATTGCTAGAAATTTCAAAGTTAAGATGCTTATCTATGCCATGCTTAGCCTAGCTAGTAGCAACCAAGGGTGGTTATACATATATGCTATGATAAAATATTTCTAAGTCTTTGGACTTGTGTTTTACTTAATAAAACAACTAAGTGAATGAATCACCTGGGTGGAATGGAAGGAATGGTTTATGTTGAGTGGTTACACAAGGCCCATTTCCATGGTTTACCTTATGTATCTCACTTGTGGAAAGCCACCCAGGAACAAAGGGATTTGAGAGGCCAAATGTTAAGAAGCTTCTAGTGCAGCCACTTGGCAATATGGGCTCTGCCTGGATCATATAGGTTGCAATAACTTAGCCATTTGGATAGTTGGTGGTAGTGGGATGATAGGTTGGAGCGCGTCCATTTGGTCTAAGGGAAGGCTTCTGAAAGGTCCTGTCTTGGTGAAAATCAAGTCTTGTGGGGAAAGTGCACAACCTCTGCAGATGGAAGAATCTAAGTACTTAGCCATGTCCCTGGTATTGGACAATTTGAGCATCAAGACATGGAAGCTATCAAGAATCTCCTCATCCCAATTTCTAAGTAAAAACTTGTGGTTGAACAAGGGTGAAGGACCCCAATGTCTATTGGTGGTTCCTTGGGAAAGATTTTGATAAAGAAAACTTAGTGTTTTCAACTAATAGGCAAAACCTATTTTGAGCAAAGCAAGCCTAAGATACACTTAGCCAAAATGCATATAGTATTTAGTCCACCAATATTCTACTAAGGTATCACTTGCCAATACTATTCCAATGTATTGACCCACTGTAGCTGTAACTTGTGA
Source organism: Avena insularis (assembly GCA_023614405.1). NCBI lineage: Eukaryota > Viridiplantae > Streptophyta > Magnoliopsida > Poales > Poaceae > Avena > Avena insularis. The sequence goes on from CM042697.1 coordinate 158,266,621, forward strand.
TGTTGCAGGATATTCTGATGATGATAAGGGGTCATGAGTCTACACTCAACATGCTTGCCTATGGCACATGAAGATGAAGACTTATTTATCTTATTACATATTTGAACTCTTGTACTAGGCCTGTGGCCATGGAGTTTGTAGAAGACTATGTTTGTCTCTGGAATGACTTGTAATAATGACCTTTGTTTCTGTGTACTTCATCTTAAACTGTGGATGCTAGCATTGATCCAGGGACTAGAATTGCAATCATAGGGATCCTTTCCTTTACAAAGGAGGGATCTTACAGATGGTATCAGAGCACTGTGTTGCCTGTAGGATGATGACCCTAGGATTGGAAACCACTAAGGAAAAATTTTCAACAAACTTCCACACTTGTCTTATTCTTCTAGTAAACTTTTCTAATCTTCTTTTCTCATCTCTTTGATCGAAGGATACATTGTTAGCCTTTAGATTAGAAAGTGAAAGAAGAATGGAGCCTTATTAGTTGGACCACCACACTCATCATTACATTTCCAAAAAATTGACTAAGTTATATTGAAACTAGGTTGCTTGTGTTAGGTATGCCATGACTTGTGTTTTTTGATTTCCAAAGTTATGCATGTGATTCCTTGTCTTGTGAATTGTCTTAAATTGTGTTGATCCTAACTTGTTCTATCTTATAAATAGATGCCTAATGTTACTATCGGCACGGCTGAAGAGTTCAAGGGAACTCGTATTGGCCCCCGTATTATTGAGCTCACTAGTCTGCTCAATCTCCCTCTTCCTACTATCATGATGCTTCCCCTCACCAAGTTTGAGAGGAAAGACCTTTGGGGCTTCAAGGTTAATCAGCCAGGACGCCATACTGAGCCAGCCATGGAGGCCGTCATCTTCAAGCTCATGCATGATGACAAGGAGAGAGGCCTTGAGGTAGTCATGTTGGATTTGATTGGACGTTTACTAGGGAGACACTCTCGAGAGGTTAGGGGTACTCACTTCCACACCTTTGGTAGACGTGATGATGATGGTGAGGCCATTGATTTTGAGGATACTTCGAGAGAGACGGCAGAGCCGATTCGCCTATACCTCCAGGACTTAGAGGTTCTTCTTAGGCACATAGACACTGATAGGACCAACGACATGCTTAGCAATGACGAACTCCAGGTGCTGCTTCGTGAGAAGGACAAGCTCTTCGCGGAGCAAGATGAGATAGTCAAAGAGATGGAGGCCAAGTTTGAGAGTCAAGACAGAAAGTTCAAGAGTCAAGAGAAGCGAGTCCAAGATAGGAACAAGAGGATTCGAGACATGACTGCAGAACTAGAGTCCAAGGACTTCGAGCTCGAGCATCAGCAGACCGTGATTGAGAGGCTTCGTTCACAGAAGAGGGCTCTCAAAGCCAAAGCAGAGACCTTGACCACCAATGTCGAGGAATACAAGACCGCTATGGAGAATGCAGGTCTTACATTTGTTGATGAGGAGGTTCATGCCGAGGAGTAGTGATGACTACTCATTTACCTTTATTTATCATGTCTTTGATTATTGAGTCGCAATGACCATCCAACATGTGGATGGCTTGCTATTGGTGTGTTTATTTTGCAAACTTGTTGTCTATGTTGTTGAACTTTTATTATTATGATGCATGTTTGGTGATTGTTTATGTGATGTATTGTGCATGTTAGCATCTATGGGTATCTCATTCTTATCTCTATTGAACAAACCACAGATGCCTCCCCGACGTGCCAATCCCAACCCCAACAACAACAACATCACCCCTGAGATGCAGCAAATGATGACAGCTCAGACTCAGCTGATGCAAATGATGACTACGTTCATACATAATCAGAACAAAAACAACAATACCAACAATAATAACAACAACAATCAGAACAACCCACCGAGTTTTGACATGCTTACCAGGTTCTTAAGATTGAGGCCAGCAAAGTTCTCAGGAGCTACTGATCCTATGGTGGCCAATGATTGGCTACGCTCTGTGAATTAAGGACTTGGTAACTGTTGGCTGTACTGATGAAGAAAAAGTTAGATTTGCAGCTCACTTGTTGGAAGGACCAGCAGCCACTTGGTGGGATAATTTCCAGATCACCACTCCCATTGAGGATGTGACATGGGCTATCTTCGAAGATGGTTTCCGTACTGCTCACATCTCATCCGGAGTGATGAGTTTGAAGAAGAAAGAGTTCCATAACTTGAAGCAGCACCACCGCAGCGTGGCTGAATACATTGAGGAGTTCAACAATATGGCGCGATATGCACCGGATGAAGTTGACAATGATGCTAAGAGGAAGGAAAAGTTCCTTGAAGGGTTGAATGATGAACTGAACCTGCAGTTAGCTGTGGCCTATGTTCCCACATACCGGTCTCTTTGTGACAAGGCTGCTATTTTGGAGAGCAAGATGAAACAAGTTGAAAGAAGGAAGAGAAAGCACTCTGACAAGCACAGCTCGGGATCGTCTCACAAGCGTTCCCATTATGATGACAGTGGGAGTTCTGGATCCCGCAAGCATGGGAAGTTCAACAAGCCCCACAACCACAACCGTTATCATGACAACAAGCACAACCGTAGTCATGACAACGATAAGTACAAGAATCACAAGGGTGGATATAAGAGCCACCACAATGGAAGTGGAAGTGGCAGTGGAAGCCAGCCTGTCAAGAAGGATCTTAGTCAGGTTGAATGTTTCAAGTGCAAGAAGATGGGGCATTATGCAAATGAATGCCCAGAAAAGAAAGTTGAAGGACCTAACAAGCCCAACCCTTTTCAAAAGGGACAAGTGAACCATAACAATGTGGAGGAAATCTATGAAGAGCCAGATGTTGTTGCTGGTAAGTTCAAACTCAATTCTATTCCAGCACTTGTTCTTTTTGATACTGGAGCATCGCATTCATTCATATCAAAAGCATTTGTTGATAGAAATGGGTTTCCAACTAAAAACATTGGGTGTCCAATAAAAGTAAGTTCTCCAGGTGGAGATATGATAATAAGTCTTGGATGCAGGGATCTAGTGATAAAATTTGGAAAGCATAAGTTTCCAGTGAGTCTGATAATCCTAGAATCCCAAGGACTGGATGTAATTTTGGGAATGGATTGGATGACCAAGTATGAAGGAGTACTAGATTGTGCCAATCGTACTATTGCACTCATAACCCCGGAAAAGAAACGGATTAGATTCAAGTCTAACTTTGAATCAAAAGGGAGTAAGCTTAATTCTCTTAAGGGGGTTAGCATAGACAGTGTGCCTATTGTGAGTGAATATCCAGATGTGTTTCCGGAAGAATTACCGGGAATGCCACCTGATAGAGATGTGGAATTTGTTATTGATTTGCTACTAGGATCTGGACCAATAGCAAAGAGACCATACAAGATGTCAGTGGATGAGTTGAAAGAACTCAAGAAGCGGCTTGGAGAACAGTTGCAGAAAGGATTTATCCAACCAAGTTCTTCATCTTGGGGAGCACCAGTTTTGTTTGTGGAAAAGAAAGATATAAGTCAAAGGTTATGCATAGATTACAGTTCACTCATTGAGGTGACTATCAAGAACAAATACCCTTTGCCTAGAATCAATGACTTGTTTGATCAGTTAGAAGGAGCTTGTGTGTTCTCAAAGATTGATCTCCGGTCAGGTTATTTCCAACTCAAGATAAGGGAACAAGACATACCTAAGACAACTTTCACCACAAGGTATGGATTGTATGAGTATACCGTGATGCCATTTGGTTTGACCAATGCACCAGCATACTTCATGAATATGATGAACAAGGTGTTCTTGGAATTCCTTGATAAGTTTGTTGTCGTTTTATCGATGACATTTTGATCTACTCCAAGAGCAAAGAAGAGCATGAGGGACATTTACGTTTGATACTTGAGAAGCTTAGATAGCATAAGCTGTATGCCAAATTCAGCAAGTGTGAATTTTGGTTAAATGAAGTTGGTTTTATTGGACACGTTGTGTCAGGAGATGGTGTAGAAGTTGATCCTGCTAAAGTTTCAGCTGTAACTGAATGGGAATCACCTAAGTCAGTCAAAGAGGTTCGTAGTTTCCTTGGCTTGGCAGGATACTACAGAAGGTTCATTGAGAATTTCTCCAAGGTAGCTAAACCTATGATGGAATTGTTAAAGAAAGACAAGAAATTTGCTTGGTCTGAGGGTTGTGAACTCAGTTTTCAAGAATTGAAGAAGAGACTAGTGACAGCACCAGTCTTATGTTTGCCAGATTTGGAGAAAGATTTTCAAGTGTATTGTGATGCATCTCATCATGGATTAGGTGCAGTACTTATGCAAGAAGGGAAAGTTGTGGCTTATGCCTCGAGACAACTCAAAACTCATGAAGTAAACTATCCTACTCATGATTTAGAGTTAGCCTCTGTTGTCCATGCACTCAAAACATGGAGACACTATCTTTTGGGAAAGCGATGTGAAGTGTTCACAGATCACAAGAGTTTAAAGTATATATTCACCTAGAAAGAAATTAACATGAGACAAAGAAGATGGCTAGAACTCATCAAGGACTATGACTTGAGTTTGCAATACCACCCCGGTAAATCAAATGTTGTAGCGGATGCTCTAAGCCGTAAGGTTTTTGTGAATGGCCTTACAAAAGGATAATTGCCAGATGATCTGTGTGCCCAATTTAGAGATCTCAGATTGGAGATTGTGCCTGAGGGACATCTCATGACTTTGGATGTTCAACCCACTTTGTTGGACAAGATCAAAGAAGCCCAAAAGACAGATATGGAAATTGAAGGGATCAAGGAAAAGATTGGCAAGGGAAAAGCCAAAGGATTCCATGAAGACGAACATGGTACTTTATAGCATGGAAAACGTATCTGTGTTCCACAGGATCCAGAACTTCGAAAGCTGATATTACAAGAAGCACATAACTCACCATATTGTATTCATCCGGGTAACACCAAAATGTACATGGATATGAAGGAAAGATTTTGGTGGAATAATCTCAAGAAGGACATCGCCGAACATATTGCTTTGTGTGATGTATGTAGTAGAGTGAAAGCGGAACATCAGAAACCAGCAGGATTGTTACAACCACTACCTATTCCTGATTGGAAGTGGGACAAGATTGGTATGGATTTCATCACAGGATTGCCAAGGACCCGGTAAGGATATGATTCCATTTTGGTAGTAGTGGATCGCCTAATTAAAGTGGCTCATTTCATACCCGTGAAGACAACTTACACAAGTGCTAAGTTAGCCAAGATCTATATGAGTAGAATTGTATGTCTACATGGAGTACCCAAGAGTATTGTGTCTGATAGGGGAACTCAATTCATTTCTCATTTTTGGAGGCAGCTGCATGAGTCATTGGGAACGAGGTTGGAATTCAGCACTTCATTTCATCCTCAAACTGATGGACAGACAGAAAGGACTAATCAGATTCTTGAAGATATGTTGAGAGCATGTGCTCTAGACTATGGAGCCAGTTGGGATGAAAGTCTGCCTTACGCAGAATTCTCTTACAATAACAGCTATCAAGCCAGTATTGATATGGCACCATTTGAGTTTCTCTATGGGAGAAAGTGTACCACCCCATTGCTATGGAATGGTGTGGGAGAAAGAAGTTTGTTCGGACCAGAACTAATCAAAGAGGCTGAAGAGAAAGTCAAGCTAGTTAAGGACAGATTGAAGATAGCACAGTCCTGACAAAAGAGCTACGCAGATCCTAAGCGTAGAGAAGTCACCTATGAAGTAGGTGATAGAGCTTATCTTAGAGTGTCACCACTTCGTGGAGTGAAGAGGTTTGGTGTCAAACGTAAATTGGCCCCAAGATATGTTGGACCATTCAAGATTCTGAGTCCTAAAGGAGAAGTAGCTTATGAGATTGAATTGCCAGAGTCTTTGTCAGCTGTTCATAATGTGTTTCTTGTGAGTCAGCTTAAGAAATGTCATCCAGAAATGGAAGAGATTTCTTTGAAAGATACTATACCTTTGGAAGAGGTTCAATTGGAGAGTGATCTCACCTATGAAGAGAAACCTATCAAGATTCTTGAGACTGCAAAAAGAGTTACTCGGACTAAGACTATCAAATTCTGCAAAGTCCAATGGAACTATCATTCCGAAGAAGAAGCAACTTGGGAAAGAGAAGATGACCTTCGGAAAGACCACCCTCACCTATTTGCTAGCCAACCCGAATCTCGAGGGCGAGATTCACCTTAAGGGGGTTAGATTTGTAACATCCCTAAAATCATGTTTTCAAAGATTTCATATCATGCATGCATGCATATCATTTAGGGATAAAATTCAAACTCATTTTGAAAGAAAACAGAACTTGGGAGCTATGATTTTATGTGATCAAACATTAATCAAATGCTACTCTCCAATGGGAGATTATTTGTTCAAAACCAAACCTTGTTGCTCTCATTTTGTTTTACTTGATTGCTAGTGCTTAAACCAAAATTTACAAAACAAATATAGATTTAAAACCATTTTTAAAACTTGTTCAAATCAAGTGCCAAGTCACTGTGTATTTTGTTTTATCTATAGGACCAAGCTAATACAGAGAGACCACATGATTTTATGCCCATAAATATGAGTGTTACACTCTACAAAAATCCAGAAAAAGTTTGAATTCAAATGGTTTTGAAATCATTTGAAAATGTTTCCTGGAAATTCAAATAGAAAAAGAAAAGGAATAAAGAAATAAGAAAAGGCCAGCGCTACTAATCTAGCCTTACAGTGAAACCAGCCCACTAAGCCCACCCGGGGTTTTCCCCTCTCTCTCTCACTCGCAGCCATACCCACAGAGTCACTGACCGCCTGGGCCCATCCCCTCTTTCTTTCTCTCGCTGACAACCACGGCCCACATGGCAGTCGTCGTCTCCACCATCAGCGACCAGTTCATCCCCAAATTACGCCGGGCGTTTCCTGTTTAATTCGCGGCTTCAATTCCCGTTCAATGCCTGAGTAAATCACGCCCGCGTTCTTGCTACTTAAACCCCCTCTGCCCCCTCTCTATTTTTCCCCAAACCCCAAGCACAGAGCGCCACCAGGCTGCTAGAATTTGCCCTCACACCGCCGCGGTACTGAGCATCTCCGGCAGCAAATTCCGGTGAGTCCTGACCTCTCCTGTGCCTCTGATTCAAACGAGTGTGACCAGCATGTCCTAGTGCACCTTCTGATACCATTTGTTTGCCTGCTCGTGACCCAGGACGCCGTCCCCATTCATTTCTGCAAACGACCGAGCCGCCACTCAACTCCGGCGATCGATTACGGTAAATACTGAGCGCCCCTTGACCCCTCTTGCATACGACTAGGTTCACCTTGTCCTTGCGCAGCTACTGATGCCTCTGGTTTATGCTAGGAAGGTCCAGAGCGTCGGCAACAACTCCGTCTGCAAGGACCTGACGCCGTGCACGACTTCGGCGAGCTCCAGCGATCACCTCTGCGCGCCCCTTCGCCATCAAAGCCCACCTTGAGCATCAGCAGCACACGGCAAGCACAGTAAGCCCCTTCTCCCTCTCCCGCGCGACCTAGAACGTCGGCAACGACTCTGACAGAACCGCCCGCCCGATCGTCGCCGCTAAGCGCCTAGTCCATGGTCGATAGATCTGTGGCCGTAGGATCTAAATCCAGTGGGTGAGATTAGAAGCTAGGCGAAGAGGTACGGGCAGATCTGAGCCGCGTGATTTAGTTAGATATGACGGTGCGCAAGCACGATCTGGTGCGAAGCGGTACCAGCCAACCAGAAGCTGCCGCGTGGCATGTTCTTCATTTTAAAATTCTGAATTAAATCTATTAGATGTTTAAACTTGTTTAATTCATAAGTTTTGATTCCCACGTCCAAATTTGACAAATTTTACATCAATGGAATCAGGAGAGAAAGCCCTTTCCATATATGCAATGTGTTTAATGTTTTTCCGCTGTTAAAATGGTTGTTTTTACAGAAACATGTGTAGGCATAATTTGGGTATAACAATTATTTGAAAAATGATTTAATGTTCAAATAAAGTTTATTTATCTTGTTTTGTACTTGTTTATGATTCAGTACCATGCACTTGTCTTGTTTGGTGTAGAAAATCATCACATGGCATTATGCATGCATCCATATATTTTTGCTTGTATTTATTTTGTATGTGATTTTGGTGCTATTATTTTATGTGTAGATTTTGGTGCAAATAGTGATTGTGAGGATTGTAGCTACTCTCCAAACTACCAAGGCAAGTGGTGCTTCATGAGTTTATTCCTATGTTTTTAAAATATGCATTAGAAATATTTTGCTAGTCTTGCATGGATATTTTTGATCTATATGCTATGCTTGGGAAATCCTAGTAGTTGTAGAATTGCTAGAAATTTCAAAGTTAAGATGCTTATCTATGCCATGCTTAGCCTAGCTAGTAGCAACCAAGGGTGGTTATACATATATGCTATGATAAAATATTTCTAAGTCTTTGGACTTGTGTTTTACTTAATAAAACAACTAAGTGAATGAATCACCTGGGTGGAATGGAAGGAATGGTTTATGTTGAGTGGTTACACAAGGCCCATTTCCATGGTTTACCTTATGTATCTCACTTGTGGAAAGCCACCTAGGAACAAAGGGATTTGAGAGGCCAAATGTTAAGAAGCTTCTAGTGCAGCCACTTGGCAATATGGGCTCTGCCTGGATCATATAGGTTGCAATAACTTAGCCATTTGGATAGTTGGTGGTAGTGGGATGATAGGTTGGAGCGCGTACATTTGGTCTAAGGGAAGGCTTCTGAAAGGTCCTGTCTTGGTGAAAATCAAGTCTTGTGGGGAAAGTGCACAACCTCTGCAGATGGAAGAATCTAAGTACTTAGCCATGTCCTTGGTATTGGACAATTTGAGCATCAAGACATGGAAGCTATCAATAATCTCCTCATCCCAATTTCTAAGTAAAAACTTGTGGTTGAACAAGGGTGAAGGACCCCAATGTCTATTGGTGGTTCCTTGGGAAAGATTTTGATAAAGAAAACTTAGTGTTTTCAACTAATAGGCAAAACCTATTTTGAGCAAAGCAAGCCTAAGCTACACTTAGCCAAAATGCATATAGTATTTAGTCCACCAATATTCTACTAAGGTATCACTTGCCAATACTATTCCAATGTATTGACCCACTGTGGCTGTAACTTGTGATGTTGCAGGATATTCTGATGATGATTAGGAGTCATGAGTCTACACTCAACATGCTTGCCCGTGGCACATGAAGATGCAGACTTATTTATCTTATTACATATTTGAACTCTTGTACTAGGCCTGTGGCCATGGAGTTTGTAAAAGACTATGTTTGTCTCTAGAATGACTTGTAATAATGACCTTTGTTTCTGTGTACTTCATCTTAAACTGTGGATGCTAGCATTGATCCAGGGACTAGCATTGCAATCACAGGGATCCTTTCCTTTACAAAGGAGGGATCTTACAGCTGGGGATGGACTGGATGATGGAACATGGAGCTCAGATAAATTGTGAGGAGAAAACTGTCTCAATCAAAACTCCAAGTGGAGCAAGGATAGTTTACCAAGCAGATAAGCACAGTCATATCATGGTGGATCTGCAGTTGAACTCGATGAAAGAGGTCAAAATGGAAGATATTCCTATAGTAAATGAATTTCAAGATGTTTTTCCAGTAGAGCTACCAGGAATGCCACCGGATCGGGAGATAGAGTTCACTATTGATCTAATTCCTGGTACGGCACCAATAGCTCAAGCACCATATAAGATGGGACCCAAAGAGTTAAAAGAACTCAAAGAACAAATTGATGAGTTAGCCAGAAAAGGATTTATTCAGGAAAGTGTATCTCCATGGGGAACACCAGTAATCTTTGTGGATAAGAGGGATGGTGGAAGAAGGATGTGTGGTGATTATAGAAATTTGAACAATGTTACTATCAAGAATAAGTATCCTTTACCAAGGATCCAGGATTGTTTGATCAAGTGAAAGGAGCCGGAGTATTTTCAAAGATTGACTTAAGATCTGGACACCATCAAATAAAAATCAAACCGGAAGATGTTCCAAAGAAAGCATTGTCTCAAGATATGGACACCATGAATACCTGGTTGTACCATTTGGTTTGACCAATGCACCAACAATATTCATGAATCTGATGAACAAAATCTTCATGCCATATTTGGACAAGTTCGTCATAGTCTTTATTGATGATATTCTAATTTATTCCAAGGATAAGGAAGAGCATGCTGATCATTTGAGAATAGCATTGTAGACTCTAAGGGAACATAAACTTTATGCTAAGTTTAGTAAGTGTGAATTTTGGCTAGATGAGGTAGAATTCCTCGGCCATGTGATCAGTAAAGATGGAATTGCTGTAAATCTATCTAAAGTTCAATCAGTATTAGAGTGGACTGCACCAACCAATGTGAAGCAAATTCGAGGTTTCTTAGGAATGGCTGGTTATTATCGGAGATTCATTGAAGGTTTCTCCAAAATAGCTGGACCAATGACCAAATTGTTAAGAAAGAATACATCATTCAATTGGGATGAGAAGTGTGAAGCAAGTTTTCTGGAGTTAAAGACCAGGTTAACCACATCTCTAATTTTAGCAGTTCCAGAAACATGAAAAGACTTCACAGTATACTGTGATGCATCTAAAGAAGGTTTGGATTGTGTGTTAATGCAAGATCTGAAAGTGATTGCTTATGGTTCAAGACAACTGAAACCACATGAAGTCAACTATCCAACTCATGATTTAGAATTAACAGAATTGTTTTTACGCTAAAAGGATGTAGGCATTTTCTTTACAGAGCCAGATGTGAGTTATACACTGACCATAAAAGTCTCAAATATTTCTTCACTCAAAAGGAATTGAATATGAGACAGAAGCGTTGGTTGGAACTAATCAAAGATTATGATTTAACAATCAACTATACTCTAGGGAAAGCAAATGTGGTAGCTGATGCTTTAAGCAGAAAGAGTGCATATATTCAGCCTAGCAATCGGGAGCTACCAAAAGAGTTAAAAATGGACTTGGAAAGATTAGAGATTTAATTCATTAGAACAGAAGTTCTTGGAGGATTAGCTACTATGCATGTAGTTGCAGAGCAGGACAGTGATCTTAAGCATGCAATTTTCAGACATCAAGCAGAAGATCCTTTTACTGCTGAGGAAATTCGGAGGATATCTCAAGGGCAAAAATTAGTTTTTCGCCTTGGAGATTATGAGTCCTTATGGTTTCAAGACCGTCTTTGTGTTCCAGATGTGACTGAGATTAGAGATGTCATACTCAGATAAGCACATGAAACACCATATTCTATACATCCAGGAAGTACTAAGATGTATATGTATTTGAAAGAACTATTCTGGTGGAATAACATGAAAAGGGACATTGCTAAATATGTATCAGAATGCCATACTTGCCAAAGAGTTAAGGCTGAACATCAAAGTCCAGAAGGACCATTACAACCTTTGGAAATTCCCGAATGGAAGTGGGAAGAAATAGGTATGGACTTTATCACAGGATTGCCCATGACACCTAAACGGAAGGATATGATATGGGTAATTTTGGACGGACTCACTAAGAGTGCACATTTTATTCCGGTAAATCAGAAAGATACTGCCGAGAAGTTAGTAGAAGTTTACATCAAAGAGGTAGTAAGTAAGCATGGAGTGCCCAAAAAGGTCGTAACTGATAAGGGATCAGTGTTTACTTTAGAATTTTGGAAGCAATTGCATGAAGCACTTGGTTCCAAATTAGATTTTAGCATAACCTATCATCCAGAGACAGGAGGACAAATAGAAAGAACAAATCAAATACTAGAAGACATGTTGAGAGCTTGTGCATTAGATTTTGGAGGTACATGGGAAGATCATCTACCATTGGCAGAATTTTCCTACAATAATAGCTATCAGAGTAGTCTGAAGGCAGCTCCATATCAGGTTCTGTATGGAAGGAAGTGTAGATCACCAATATGTTGGTATGAGCCTGGAAGTAGCAAGGAGTTTGCACCAGACTATATCAAGGAAATACAAGATATCATTGATAAGATCAAGGATAGACTGAAAATAGCTCAAAGTAGGCAGAAAAGTTATGCTGATCAAAGTCGAAGATCTTGGCATACAGAAGTAGGAGACATGGTATATTTGAAAGTAAGTCCAATGAAAGGGGTGAAAAGGTTCGGAGTTAAAGGAAAACTGAGTCTAAGATATATTGGACCATTCAAGATATTGAGTCAGAACAGAACTATAGCTTATGCTTTAGAGTTACCATCATGATTGGCTCAAGTGCATAATGTTTTCCATGTGTCACAACTTCATAAATGTTTCAAACTTCCGGATGATGCAATCACACATCAGGAGATAGAACTACAAGCAGACTTGACCTATGATGAAAAGCCCTGTAAAATTTGGGAAGAAAACTGGAAGAGGTTGAGGAATATGGCAATCAAATATTGCAAAGTACAGTGGGAACATCACCCTGAAAGGGAAGCCACTTGGGAGAAAGAAGAGGATTTAAGAAAAGCCTATCCAGAATTATCCAGGTACACTTCAGCAAACTTCGGGATGAAGTTTAATTTAAGGGGGGTGGGGGAAGTCTGTAACATCCCAGCATTTAGGAACTAACGAAGGGTAGATTTAGGAATTTGAAATGTTGCATGCACTCATTTGTGAAAATGTGGGTAAATTTTCCGCCAAAAAAAAACCTAAAGTGATCAAGGTTTCTTTCATACTTTGAGATTAGGTATAGTCTTGAAGGATGATTGTTATAGACTTTGATATGATCTTGGTGGACTTATGTGTTTTGGGAAATGAAATTTGAATTTAAAAACTTGAGTGTTTGAATTATAATTCAAAAGGATTTTTGAATGATGTTTGAGTATTTGATTTAATTAAGAGTTAACCAATAATAACTCAAACTTTATATAAAGAAAGCAATTAAGAATAAGAATCTCCATTTCATAATTTTATTCAATAAATAAGTTATAAAAATGTAACTTATGAAAATCATCCACAATCTTTACAATAGCAAATAAATAAAGAATAAGATTTTTTTATTGATGATAAGTACAATCTTTATTACAAAATAATAAAATAAAGAGTACAAAAGAATAAATAAAATATTACAATTGAATATGAGAGTTATTACAAGTGACTATTCTAAAAAATAAAAATAAAAACCTATACTAAAGTCTTGATCTTCAAATCTGGTACCTGCAAAATAAACATAAACAAAAGAAAGAAAGTTAAGGTTTAAAGAATATTACTCTCAGACTTGGCAGTGAAGTGCACTGATCAAGGTTCATCATTGAGTAATCTTTTAAAAAGGGGCAATTTCACCAATATGAAAGAATATATCTTTCATAATTTTTAAGCCATAAGTCAAATAAATAACAAGGAGGGGCAAATTTCACTAGCCAAGTAAAAGTAACTAGATAAAGGTAACTTCACAACCAGAACATATCCACAATCTATGCAGCAGGCACACAAGCAGCACACACACCAAACTACATGGTGTGTGCCAAAGACCTACGACAAAGACACAACCAAAAAACCCATCAAGACAGGTAGAATACAACCCCACACCATTCCATAGTTCATACACACCAAGAACAGCAGTCAGTAGCTAAAACCAGCCAAAGCCAAGCTAAATCACACCAATTAAAACCTTGGATCACACCACCAAAATGGTGACATAAGGAGGGGTGGATCAGGTGGATAGCAAGACCTAGATCAAGCCATCAGGACTAGGAGATGAAGGGCTATATCAAGGACAAGCTAGGAGCTGGAAATTTTAGGGGAGCATCAGATCAAGATCAACCATAGGAAACCCCACATCAAGTGACAGTGGTGAGTAAATAGACCATCAAATGATCTATATGTCTAAGATTAGACAAGCATACATGATCTGTCTCTTATTCAAACTCTCAGAAAGCACCCAAGTGGGGTGAATCCATCACTGAGGTTTTAAACTCTAAAAGCAATCAGAAAAGTATAAGGATCCAACTAAATCTCAGAACAACAAGATTGATCTAGCTATCAAGCTATATTTAATTCAAGAATGAACATAGCTAAGATTTAAACTTCTAGGCACATCTCTAAGACAAGAGTAGCACCTTAGAACTTAATCTTATGGATTTATACAAGTGATCAAGCCTCCCCTTAATTTTTCCCAAACTTTGATTCAAGAAACAGTAGCTGGTATCACTACCAGAACCCATCCATGTGAATCAACAAGTTAAAGGATTAATCCTAAACCTCAGACCAACATCATGGGTCTTAGGGATTTAAGAAAAGAAGTTTCTACTTATTTTTAATGCCGAACTCATTTTAAGCTTGAACCAAACCAAACCAAGAAATAAAATCTAGTCTTGTGTGCCATACAAAGATGGTGTCACAAGAACAGTTCTACACTAATCAGATTAAGCATTCAATCTTCACAGATTCAACCAACCAACTACAAATCATTTTCCTGTCATCACAGGAATCATAATTAAGAAAATCCCTATGTATATCTTCACTGTTTGAAACCATTTGATCTGAAACTACATATGAATTCTTAAAGCCAACAAGTGCTAATACAGTGACTTCATCACATAACACTCACTGTCATTAACCAAGTAATGACAATCGTGTGTTATTAAACCACTAGAATTCCAAGTATTGCTTCTAGAGGAACTTTATCATCAGACCATATCAAAATTAATCCATAGAATCATCTGATAAACCAGTAGCATCACCATAGCTAATCATCAGCAGTAAGCCACAACAAGTCACCACTTAACATGTTCAAGGATCATTAACACATGATCCAATTCATCAGTTACTTAATCAACAACAAGGTATGAACCCTAAGCAGAACCAAGAACCCTAATCAGGACACGACAGTAACCAGGAAGGCCACTACCAACATCTAGCATGGGAGGGCCTAACAGAGAGAGCACGAGAGGAGAGGAAGCACTCACCGAAGGTCCTTGCTATAGAATAGACGAGGAAGTAGAGGGGCGGACGACCATGGCGGCATGGGGAGCACCCCAAAGGGGGCGCTGCGACCCATACAGCACCACGGAGGCGACCATAGCCACGCTTGGGGGCGATAAGCATCTCCACGGCACACGACAGCAGCGGCAGCATCAGATCAACACCAACCCCAAACCCTAGGGTTCGAGACGACATCGATCTGGTCACAGGAGGGCTCCAGGTCCACATCCAATTGGACAGGAGGGTAGAGCGGGGCCGACAACCTCATCCTGCACCACGGCAGTGACCAGGAAGGTCCACGGCGTTGCGAATCGCCGGCGACAGCACCGCTAACCACGGGGTCAGGGAAGGAGAAGGAGAGAACTGAGCTCGAGAGAGAGACAGGGAGTGATGGGCTGGGTTGGTCCAGGGACCCTTCAGGGTGGTGTTTTAACTTTGCCTAATGGGCCACAAGGGCCCAATAAAAATAAGCCAACCCAAATCATTTAGAGCATGTTTTAATAATTGGAAAAAGACCAAAATGCCCCCGAAGCTAAATAAATTCTAGAAAATAAAATAAAAGTCCAAAAATTATAAATAAGATATTTTTGGATTCACAATAATCCAAACTATCGAAATAAATTAAGAGATAAAATCTTAGACATATAAATTTTATTAAGAATTTTGTAATTTATATATTCCTTATGGAACTTTACAAAATTATTGAAAGTTGATAAAAATAAATAAAAATCACTTTCATTATATATTAATATTTTAGAAAAATATTAAACAAATATTTAATGTCAATTTTTGGTAATTAATGATAATTCTTAAAGGATACAATATTTATTAAAATAAAAGGCAGATAAATTAAAATAAAATAAAAAAGAATACAATATTCAATAAATATTAAAAAAATATTTATAAATTCTTTCTCATGAAAATAATTTTTATAATTTAAATCAATGGGGAAGAATACATATAAAGCTAAATGATGCATTACATTACTTTGCATAATCATTTTTCTTCTTTAAATATTGTCCTTACCGGGCAATAATGATGTTTTTGTAGACATAGAAGCTCAAGGTCCAGTGCAAGCATCAGACTTCACTACCTTGACATCACAAGGAAAGTTAATAACTTGCTCATATCCTTTGAAGAGTCTTTATCAAAGTATTTGCAAATTGTGTGTTATCATATATACTCCAAAGAAAGAAAATATTGTTTTCACAAATAAAGAAATCATAGATACTACTAGGAAAATGGCTATAGGTAATCAGCACATCCGTGGCTCACATGGTTCAAGTGTGCCATGGCTAATACATGTGTGGCTGACCTGTGGGCAGTGCCCTACTAGTAACTAGAACAACCGTGGCGCACATGGTCATAGTGCGCCACAGATATGTGTGGGCCAGGGCCCTGCTGGCCACATGCCGCATACCCGTAGCGCACATGGGGTAGGTGCGCTACGGTTGTTATGATTAACCATGGCGCACATGCAGGACATGCGCTATGCCTAAGTGAAGGCCCCTCTGCTCTGTAAATGGGCAGAAACATCCGTGGCGCACCCTGGCATGCGCGCCACAGTTGTGATTATTCCCTATGGCGCACTAGGGCCATGTGCGCCACGGATGTGTCGATCAGTATTTTTTTGGCAGCTCCACTTTGTGCACATGTGTGATCATCCACCACCCCACACTTCACTTTCCCCTTCTTCTTCCTGCTTAGATCTAGTCGGGATCCTTCTCCTTCCCACCTCAATTTCTCCACTCATTCACCATTTTTAGCATGTAGAACTTGCCTTGGATGTTACATACGTAATAGAGGAAGCTCTCCGGTCTCTCGTCTCCTTCTCTGGTCACGCACACCTCTCCTTTCCATCTTCTCGCGATTGGTCTCTCATATCGGTAAGTTATCCATGTAAGGATGTGTTCATGTGTATATGGATGATATGCTCATATGTATGTAGATGATCGATGCTCATGATGTGTGTATGGAGAGGATCGATGGTCATGTGTGTGTATATGGAGAGTATCGATAATGCTCATGCATGTGTGTATGGAGAGGATAATGATATGTTCATGTGTGTATGGATCGGTCTCTCTCTCTCTTGTGTTTGTGTGTGAACAAGTTGCCATTTGTTTTGCCAAAATGTTGATTCATTTCCATTTTGGCAAGACTTTGGCATTTCACAAAGGTCCTTATTTTAGGATAGGTCATGCCAAAATTTTCTATCGACCATTGCATGCATGCATTGATTATGTGGTTCTAATAGACTTCTAATTGTATCGTGTACACCGTGCATGCAAAAATGGTGCTCATAATGAGCGAAGGCATTGTGGCTAGATTTTTGAAATGTGCGACGGCCGACATGATATGAAATAACAAGACGGAGATAAGATGTCCGTGCAGAAGATGCAAAGTCAACTAGGTGATCAACCCAGATTCTGGGAATCTACAGGCGCACCTGCTCCGCCATGGTTTCATGGATGGATACACTCGTTGGATAAGCGATGACGAAGACGATGGAGACGGTGAAGGTGGGCAACATGATGATGATCATCACGGCGAGAACGAGCGATATGATTAAGAGTATCCTGGAGATGGTGAAGGTGCGGAAGCAGACCGGGATGATGATGATCTAGATGCCAGAGGAGCAGACGATGATGGAACAACGTCAGGCTGGGTGCGGGACCCTTATGTGCAAGAGCTGCTTCTCAAGCAGACGCGTAATGCCAGGGCTGCCGCTAGAGAGAAATCCAAGCTTGCGCAACTTTAGAAAGACGCGGTTACTCCATTGTATGAAGGATGCAGGCCCGATGATACCCGGTTGAATGTAACACTCAGGGCTATGGAGATGAAGGCAAAACACAAATTGAGTGACACAAGCTTCAACGATATGATGGCATTCTGGCACGATCGTCTCCCGGAGGGGAACACGTGTCCAACTAGTATCGAGGACACCAAGAAAATCGTCTGTCCTCTCGATCTACCGCATGTTAGATATCATGTATGCATCAACGATTGCATCATTTATCGGGGCGAGGACGCGGAGAAAACCACATGTCCGGTGTGCGGCGTGAGTCGATACAAGAAAGGGAAGAAAGCACCTCGAAAAGTGGTATGGTACTTTCCTATCACTCCTCGTCTGCAACGCTATTTCGTGGACCCTAAGGAAGCGAAGCTCATGCGATGGCATGCGGAAAGGAAGAAGCCAGGAGATTACGATGATCCCGAAAAGGATGAGCTACTAACGCAATCTTCAGATGCTAGCCAGTGGAAAGCATTGGACCTCGAATTCCCAGAATTTGGTGGAGATTGGAGGAACATCAGGCTTGGTGCGATCACCGATGGACTCAATCCGTTCGGTAGCCAGAGCAGCACGTACATCACTTGGCCCGTGTTTGTATGGATGTACAACCTCCCTCCATGGTTGTGCATGAAGAAGAAGTACATACAAATGAGTATGCTAATTCAAGGGCTGAAACAACCTGGTACCGACATCAATCTGTATCTCAGGCTGTTGAAAGAGGAGCTAGCCACGTTATGGGAATATGGAGCCAATACTTACGACGCTGTCGCACAAGATTATTTCACTATGAGAGCCGCGTTGGTCACTACGGTGCAATACTATCCAGGTTGCGGGTATATCTCGGGGCAGGTTATCCAAGGATTCTGCGCATGCGTTAGGTGCATGGATAACACAAGCTATCTCCAACTAGAGAAAGATCCAGGGTCTTCGAAAACCGTGTTCATGGCGCACCGGAGGTGGCTTGGCACGAATGATCCATGGAGAAAATGTGGAGACCTATTTGATGGCAAATCCGAGACCCGAGGAATCCCAGAGCGTAGGAGCAGCGAAGAAGTGGAAGATTTGCTGAAAAACTGGAAAGATTGTCGTCAGCCTAGAAAGAAGCAAAAGAGGCAGCAAGACAAGCCGTTGATGAAGGTATGGAAAACAAGGTCTGTTTTCTTGGAGTTGCCATACTGGAAGTTTCTCCGCACGCCTCATAGCCTTGACATCATGCATATCAAGAAAAATGTGTGCGAGAGTCTGGTCGCCACCATAATCAACATGCCAGATAGGACGAAAGATGGTCCGAAAGCAAGGCACGACCCGATATTCATGGGTATCCGGAAGGAGCTTCACGGAGGACGCACTACTCCTGATGATCAGGAAGATGACGATGATCATGAGTCGGAGACGACACAAGGTCGTCGGAAGGGTAAAAAGTTCAAGAAGAACGAATATTACTGCCCTCCTTCTTGCTTCACTCTAAGCCAGGATGAGATCAAAAAGATTTTCAAGTGCCTTATAGGAGTCAAGTTTCCTTACGGCTACGCGGGCAAGATAAGCAGATACCTAGATGAGGCGAAGTAGAGGTTCAGTGGCATGAAGTCTCACGACTGTGCCGTGCTAATGACGCAGGTACTTCCGGTTGCACTAAGAGGGATAATGGATGAGCACGTCCGTGAAATGTTATTTGGCCTCTGCAAGTTTGTCGACGCAATCTCTAGGAAGTCGATTGGCCTGAATCACCTCGGGAGGCTACAGGAGGAGATCGTGGTGATACTATGCGAGCTTGAGGTCTACTTCCCGCCCGCATTCTTTGACATTATGGTGCATCTGCTGGTCCATGTCATAGAGGACATCGTCCAACTCGGGCCGATGTTCCTCCGCACCATGATGGCGTTCGAAAGGATGAACAAACATATCAAAGGATACGTACACAACAGGTCCCGTCCAGATGGAAGCATAGCCAAGGGCTTTCTGGCCGAAGAGTGCATCTCTTTCTGCATGAATTATCTAGACATCGAGAACCCTGTCGGTCTTCCCGTCAACAGGCACCTTGGCAAGCTCGACGGATCTGGTCACCGAGAGGGTCGTCGCATACTACATGCAGACTTAGATTTTCGACGTGCAGACTTTGATCGAGCAAACCTCGTCACGCTACAGCATTTAGAACTGGTCGATCCTTGGTACAGAAGCACAAAAGGTTAATCGAGAAGAAGTACAGTGACCGGGGCATACAAAGGACGCAGGGAGAAATAATCAGATAGCACAACTCAGATTTCACGCGTTGCTTTAGGCAGACGCTCCTTGATAATCCCCCGCGATCGCATTCTTCTGACACGGAAAAGATCATATTCACCATGTCGCAGGGACCGATGCAAAACCTGGTGACCTATCAGGTGTATGATATCAACGGGTACACATTCTAGACGGCTACACAAAAGTTTAATCGAGAAGAAGTACAGTGACCGGGGCATACAGAGGATGCAGGGAGAAATAATCAAAGAGCACAACTCAGATTTCACGCATTGGTTTAGGCAGACGCTCCTTGATAATCCCCCGCGATCGCATTCTTCTGACACGGAAAAGATCATATTCACCTTGTCGCAGGGACCGATGCAAAACCTGGTGACCTATCAGGCGTATGATATCAACGGCTACACATTCTACACGGAGGAAAAGGACAACAAGTGTGATTATCAGAACTCAGGCCTAACGTCGGAATTCTACACCGATGACAACGTGAAGGAAAGATTCTACGGAAGAGCCGAGGAGATCTGGGAGCTCGACTACTGTGGAGAAAAGGTGCCGATGTTCCGTGTCAGATGGGCAAAGAGCGTCGAAAGAGAAGACCGGTATTTCACAACCATGGTTATACCCGAAGCAGCCAAATCCAAGGCCGCCGATGCGAACGTGGCCGCGAAAAATGAACCGTGGGTACTAACTACCAAAGTGGACCAATGTTTTTTCATTACCGACCCAACAAAGCCTAGCCGTGTTGTCGTGAGGAGAGGAAAAAGAAACATCATTGGAATGGATGGAGTCGCGAACGAGCAAGACTTCGACCAGTACGGCGATCCAAAGTTTGAAGATGACGACGACTACGAATACAGCAACATACATCACAAGAATAAAAAGGACAACCCTACCCAAAAAAGGTAGCCTGTTCGAAAGAAGAAACATTAAAGTGCCGGGGCTAAATTATTCAACCGCGACAAAGAAGGGAAAAAAGATTGTAAAACGCTAGCTCAAAAAATATTGTAAAACGCGTGGTCGAAAAAGATTTTAAAAGTCATGGACAAAATTATTATGAAATTTAGTTGTACTTTGAATCATATTTGTACCACTTTTATGACATATATTATCACTTTTGGGCATTTTTGGAATATTTAAAAGTATTTTAAAAATAAAACAAAACTTGTATGGCATATATCACCACTTTTGGGGATTTTTTTGAACATTTAAAAGTATTTTTAAAATAAAATGAAAAAGGGGGGACCAGGATTTGAACCTGGGTGCTCACAAGTTTAGAATAGAGCAGTGGAAAGAACCAGTGGGATAAGGAAGTGCTAGTTTTAACTAGAGGGGTGTCAGCCCTCTTATCTGACTAGTCGTACCCACTTAGGCGTAGCGCACCCTGGCCAAGTGCCATACGGATAACTTGGCCAGGGTGCGCTACACCTAAGTGGGTATGACTAGTCAACCGTCGCCCTCGATCGCCATCCTCAGACATAGATCGATCGTCTAACCCCATCGCCCCATCTCCATCGACGCGCCGCCGCCGCCGGAGGTCAGGAGGAGGAGCAGCGAGCCACGCCAGGAGGAGGAGGAGGAGTTCACCACGCCAGGAGGAGGAGGACGCGGCTGCGTGAATCGTTCGGGATAGGGCGCGGCGCGGCACGCGCTGGACCAAACACGGCGGCGGATCGACCACACACGACTACAGCGGCTGGCAAGGTACCTCCCTCCTCTCTCCTCCCTCCTCTAGGCTGCTCCTCCTTGCTCGTCTCTTTGTCTTGGGCGGGGGGTGGGGGGAACGGCGACCTGCGGAGGCACCGATTGATGTTTGCATTTAGGATTTGATCAATTATTTGAGTAGTTGGAACACAAAAAATCGCTAGAATTCGGATTTGATCAAAAGGTTGGCAAGAAGGTGACACAAGAAAAAGTTGGACATAGCATGAGCCTCACCTGAGTAGTGTACATTCTATTTTTGCTGTTAAAAATTGGTTCAAGAGGCGTGGTGTGTGGTACAGTTTGTGACAGGCTGACATTCAAAGAACTGTCTCGTGTTCATGGAAGCCATGAAATGTTAAAGCTCAGATTATCAAACAACATATATAAAATAACAAATTCATAAGTACTAATAAAATAGGTGAAATTTTAGAGCAGGTTGTGGGCAGGTTTTTTCTGCATGAGTAGCGGCACATCTGTTGTCTATTAGTTGCACCTAGGTCAGCTTTAATTTTTCATGTGTATGAGTGACGGTTTGGTTAATACACTGTTGTGTCAAGATGTAGGTCTTTTTAGAATCTGTGCAGTTGTGCTAGTCAAATATTATGAGGTCTAACAATTGATGTAGAAAAAAAGAATACTATCATCTACACCACTCTGTTGATACTACTAGACCTATTATAAAACATACTTCCCTAACGTATAATTAGTTTTATTTCAAACAACAAATTTCATAGAAATGAATTGTCAAAGTGCCATAAAGACTGAGACATGAAAAAGGGGCATACGTTGTCACCTGGTACTTGTGAACAAAGTATACTACTCACCTGGTTATGATTATTTTGTTTTGGAAGGTGCATCTAGCTGAATGGCATGGTGTGTAATATGTAGAAATGTTCCTAGCGGAGTCAGAATTTTTGTTTCATTTATAGGAGGTAGAAATGTTTTCAGTTGGTTACTGGAGCTCTGAAACTTTCATTGCCACTTTGAATGAAAGAGATGAACAATTATTTGTCCTTTTATCATTGTCATTCAAAGGTGAGGTTGACGACACTGATTCCATCACCAGAAGTGTTCTTATGTCAGTCACTACAGAGGTGAATATATACACCAGCCATTGTGCATAGGTGATTTAGATATGATTTTTGCCACTGTGTAGTTACTGTGTAGGGTGTAGGTTTAGATTGCTACTGTGTAGGTTTAGATATGAAGATGCATTGAGATATGAAGATGCTGTATATACTACTGCAAGCAATATGCGTAGGGTGTATACTACTATGTATAATTGAAATATGAAGATACTACTGTGTAGGGTGTATACTACTGTGTATACTACTAGTTAGAACATAGTAGTAGCTAGCTTCTGACTACTAGATGCTGGAGAACTATTTGGAGCTACTACTTTTGCAAAGCAAAATCTGGATGTATGTGCTGTATGTGCTGCTGGTTGTACTACTTTTGCAAAGCTACTGTTTTTGCAAAGCTATCCGGAGCTACTGCTTTTGCAAAGCTACTGTATGTGCTGCTACTATATGTGCTGCTGGTTGCTACTACTATATGTGCTGCTGGCTGCAAAAAACTACTGTGCTTCTACTACTATATGTGTTGCTGGATCTGGCCATTTATTTTTATATACCTAGTAATAATCTTGTGCTTGTTGTGCTGGTAATGTACTGGCTGTGCTTGTGCTTGTATGAAGCACTTTATTATGTCATGTATGCAGGTTCTTGTATGAAATGAGTCCTGATTTTTGCCGGAATGTTGATTAACTTCCGTTTCAGCAGAAATCGGGCATTCCTAGTTTAAGAAAATTAGCAAAGGTCATGCCGGATTTTTTCGTGCATTTAACCAATTATTTGTTTTCTATTAGTGCAAAGATGTGTGACAACGACAAGGCTGGATGTTCTAAGCGCATCAGCGCTGAAGGAGAACTCAGACCTCCGAATAAACAATTGACATTCTAGGAGGCGACCCAGTGGCTAGAAGACGAGTGAAGAATACCATCCTTCGGAGAGCAAGGATGATGAGATGGAAGACGCGGAGGAAGAATCCGAAGGAACGACGGGTGATGAAACCACTTATGGTGGCGAGGGCACAGAGAGTGGTAGCAATCCTCCTAAGAAGAAGAAGAAGCCGAAGGAACGACGCCGAGACACGGTCGGCACCGTCAGGGAGGAAATTACCGAAGTGAGCCCAACAGGGGTTCCTTTGGAGCCCGACCTTGTCGTCAAAGGGTACGGTGGGCAAGTGGCGGAGATCACTCAGACAACCATCTCGATCAACACCGAGAATCTCTAGCATAAAGATAATGGCCACTTGCGCACAATCCTCTTCGAGAAGCTGCACGCAAGATACAAGTTCCCCGCTGAGTATCGGAACACAAATTATCATGGGAACGAAGTAAAAAAATCCGCCCTCACAAAGATGAGCACCGCCCTGGACAGCTGCAGAACCCGGATAAAGAAGAAGATCTATAAAGAAGGCAAAAGTCTCGAGGAGATCCAGAAGATTGACCCGCAGATCACCAAAGATCAGTTCCGGGAGTTCAAGGAGAGGTGTGAATCCGAAAGAGCCTAGCCAATAGTAATCGGGGAAAGGTGATGCAGGCGATGAATATAGGTCATCACCATCACGGATCTGGTGGATACAGAACCGCGGAGGCCAAATGGAATAAGGAGGACGAAGAGCATAGATCTAAGGGGATAGAAAACCCCTTTGCTAAATTCGAACCCGGGCAGGTTCGAAACTTCATCAGGGCCCATTACCATGTGGACCCAAAAACCAAACAGCTCACCGCGGATCCTGCAGTAAAGGAATTTGAGGAAATTGTGGTAAGTAATCTAATTACCGTGGATCAACTCGATTGCATTCTAATCGATGAAGTCTAGTTTCTAAACGGTTCACTGTTACTTCTTCTATAGGAGGAGGAAATTGTTGCTAGTCATGGATCCCAGGGTTCCTCATCCCAGGGGTCGACGGCGGCCACCCGGTGGATAACCTTTAATGAGGTGATGAACCGGGCCAAGAAAATAGAGCCGGTTACGAAGAAGCCGTCGTTGGCTGGCCGTCTGGCCGGCCTCGGGGGTAAGAATTGGGTGGATCATTTTGGTCCACCGCCGAGGACGCGTGTGGTGCCGTCGGGAAGGAGCGAGGAGGAAAACCGCGAGGTTCAAGAACTTAAGAACAAGTGGCGTGGATCCCGCAGATCGTCCAAGACAACCTGGCAATCACCCTCACGTCCATCCTGCCTACCTTGGTGGAGTCAATAGAGAACTGGAGTGCGGGTGGTCGAGTAGGGCCGTGCCCGATTCCAAGCATGGTTAGTAGCCACTCGAACAACGCGGAGCCAACGAATGATGTGAACTATGTGTTCGTGACTCCGCCCCCTAGCACCTCAGCGCCGCAAGTGTTGGTGAATCCCCCTGCCATCACCGCGGCGCCGGACATGTTGGTGGCCCCCCTGCCATCGTCGCGGCGGCACCGGAGCTCCAAGCACCCGGTAGGGAGAATACACCGGCGGCCAGCACCACACCATCAAGCAGCCCCTCCGTCTCTTGCACGCCCGTCGGTGTATGCGGTGCCTCGACATTAGCCGATCTCGATGCCATCACGGTAAAAAAATTGCTTTACCGCCTTTCACGCAATCTATTACTCTTATGGCATCTCTGACGACGCCGTACATGTTTTCCGCAGACGGATATTCCTTGCACTCTCTTATGCTACATGAACAACGAGCTGAGGGATGTTGCCAAGGGTACCATCGTTAAACCCTTGCAGCGCACGTTCCACTCAAGTCCGATGCCAGATAGCGTGCACAGGGTTAAAATTAGTCGGGTGCTAAGGGGTTGCGACGACCTGGAACCTCCCATTCAACCCCCAGGAGCGGATGAAGAAGAGCTGGATGTCCTCAGAAGTTGCTTCGGCTTATTCTTGCAATGGCCAAAGAGCATGATCCGTTTGGGGACGACGGGGGCCATCACGCGACAAACAACAGCACCGCCTGTCGTGCCAGTGACAAGCGGTGGCAAGGCCCCCTTACCGCAATCGCCGTCACCTCCACGCGGTGGGTCGGATGATCATGTTGATGATATGAACATGGCGCAGGATCCGGCCGAGGACGACGAAGACTGGAATGATCACTTATTCAACACTCAGTTTAGCAACGAAGACCTAGCTGGTGGCCCCACAGAGAAACCCACTATCACCAAGCGTCTGTTTGGTTCTCAGGAGACGTCTCCAGCTTGCGCCTTTACATAGCCAGCTGATACAACCAATCGACCCTTTATTCTAAGCCCTGACACACTACATAGGGCGGCCGGTGCTCAGATTGTGGTTCCTGCCCGCTCTCCAAAAGGAAAAAAGGGCAGAAAAAGAAAATCTAGCAGCTCGAGCCAGCCGGTGGCGTCAACTGTGAATCCGATCAGGTTTCCGGACGGGCCACCAAGACCCGAGGGTATTATGTGGAGGATTCATGTGGCTGGTGAGCCCATGCTACCTAAGAATTTGCGGAGGCTCGCCAGTTCGGACTGCAGAGTGTGCATGACGGCGTGCTAATGATAGAGAGACGCCTTCTGGCGGAGAAAGATCCCTCGCACCCGGTATTCGTGGTTAAGGTGCCACCAGGCTTGGGCTTCGTCGACAATGCCCCTGCGGATCTGTTCTTCCTGCGGTTTGACGACATCTTCAATATGTTCCACCTGTACCCGCTGCACTATACCATGGTTCGCCTGTTTTCTCTCAGCCTGGCCATGCAGATCATTACAGAGAACACACTGGGCATCTCTATAGTGGAACCCTACTACATGCGTGATGGCTGCTTGAGAAGCGCCATTGAACATTGTTTCGTGTCTTTGTACCTAAAAAGAATCTTCGTGGCAAACAAGATAAAGGCATACATTCTCGTGCCTTACTTTCCTGAGTAAGTCATTATTCACTCGCCACCATCGATTGGCTTTATTAGATTATCATCATTATTTTTCCAACACATTCCATTTGAATTTTTTTGCGCAGAGATGAACACTGCACACTCATCTCCTTATCGCCGAAGCATTTGCACGCCACGTATTTCGAATCGGGGAGTCTAGAAAAGAAGAAAAACTATGACAAGATCAAGGAAGTTCTGGATGATGCTCTCACTGGCTATGCCTCGACGGAAGGCACCACCTTCGTGCGTACGAAGGTCTAGTTCGGTAGGCACATCTTCAACCATGTAACGGAGTTCCCCTGCGTGAAGCAGCCAGAAAGCAGTAAGAAGGAAGCCTACTACGCACTCTATCACATGAGGGCATTCCTACTAGACCAGCGGAATTCTACGCTGCTAGATCATCTCAAATAGTGGGCCGAAGCAACGGCCAAGATCACTGATTCAGATATTAGAAAAGAGATGTATCGCATCCAGCAGCATTTTGGGGCAATCATCTTTCGTGATGTCATGACTTCGGGGGGGGGGGGGGATCTTCTACGGAGGAAATATCCCGAATAACCGTGACATAGAAGATATCCTAGAGATGCATGGTGACTATAGGAAGTTCATGACGAGACAAGGCGTCCTCCCGTTCCCTAAGCCGAGCCAGAAGGCTTGCTGTGGCCTAGTTGTAGTTCCAAACTATAGATTACCTTTGTGTGTGTGTGTGGAGAAGTGTACATGCTACTACTTATATTATTAGGTTTATGAATCATCGCTTACTTCTTTTGCTTATTATTATTATATATCAATCAATGCTTGTTTTTTTACTTACTCTTTGGTCCTTTGCTCACTTTGGTCCTTCTTTTTTCCTTACTTTATTAGTCTTTTTTCGAGAATAATGCCGATGATTGAAATGTCGTGGCACACTATATATGTGAATGTGCTACGACGGGATTGTGATCCTTGTGATATGCACAAGTCCAGGTCTTGTGCATCCTACTTGGCTCACGGTTCCATTGTAGCATATTCCTGTGTCCAACGACCTATATATATATATGAGGCATTCTTTTTGATTTACTTTGGTCTTTTTCGAGAATAATGCCAATGATTGAAATGTCGTGGCACAATATATATGTGAATGTGCTACGACGGGATTGTGAGCCTTGTGATATGCACAAGTCCAGGTGTTGTGCATCCTACTTGGCTCACAGTTCCATCGTAGCATATTCCTGTGTCCAACGACCTATATATATATATATATGAGGCATTCTTTTCGAGTTATTTTGGTCTTTTTCGAGAATAATGCCAATGATTGAAATGTCGTGGCACACTATATATGTGAATGTGCTATGACGGGATAGTTAGCCTTGTGATATGCACAGGTCCAGGTGTTGTGCATCCTACTTGGCTAACTGTTCCGTCGTAGCATATTCCTGAGTCCAACGACCTAGCTAGTTATATATGAGGCATTCTTTTTGAGTTACTTTGGTCTTTTTAGAGAATAATGCCGATGATTGAAATGTCGTGGCACATTATATATGTGAATGTGCTACGACGGGATAGTCAGCCTTGTGATATGCACATGTCCAGGTCTTGTGCATCCTACTTGGCTGACCATTCCGTCGTAGCATATTCCTGTGTTCAACGACCTAGTTATATATGAGGCATGAGTTTTGAGTTACTTTGGTCTTTTTTGAGAATGCCGATGATTGAAATGTCGTGGCACACTATATATGTGAATGTGATGCGAAGGGATTGTACGCCTTGTGCTATGCACAAGTCCAGGTGTTGTGCATCCTACTTGGCGTATAGTTCCATCGTAGCATATTCCTGTGTCCAACAACCTAGTTATATATGAGGCAGGATTTTTGAGTTACTTTTGTCTTTTTCGACAATGCCGATGATTGAAATGTCGTGGCACACTATATATGTGAATGTGCTGCGATGGGATTGTCCGCCTTGTGCCATGCACAGGTCCAGGTGTTGTGCATCCTACTTGGTGGACAGTTCCATCGTAGCATATTCCTGTGTCGGACAACCTAGTTATATATGAGGCATGCTTTTTGAGTTTGGTCTTTGTGATTTAGGAGTACTTTTTATAAGTGTATATTCATATGCGACTTTATTATACATGTTTTTTTTTCAATCACCGATTAATTATTATTGTCAACTTGTAGATGACGTGGGATGTCGTGTACAAGGGACGGGTTCCCGAGTCTACGATGATTGGGAAGACTGCCGAAGATAGGTGCACCGTTTCAGCGGAAATAGCTACAAAGGGTACAACACTATGGCGGAGGCGGAAGCTAGATACACACGCTATCTAGTGGGAGTTAGGACGAGGAACCAGATGAAGACCTACACCTTCGTCGCGGTGATCATGCTTATCGTCTTTGGTTGTTTATCCCGCGTTTGTGTCTAGCTAGTTTAGATGTCTAGGCGAGCTTCCGAGCTCTAACTTTTTTGAGGCACATGTATTCGCATGTCACCAACTACTTTGTAACTTGATCAAAACAATTTAACTTATACTATATATTCATGTATGAGACTTATCTATATGTATTTGTTTCAATCTTGTTTTGAAAATTGTGTATTTATATATATAATTGTATATCTTGTATCTGTGTGTGTATACTTGTCTGTAATATTGTATATAATCTGTATTGTATATCATCTAGCTCTGAAATAAAAAAAAACAGCCGTGGCGCACATGACCTAGCTTTTGTGGCGCACTACATCTAAAGCGCACCTGCGCAGCTTAGTGGCGCACTGCAATATGCGCCATAGAAGATCCAACGCGTAGCGCACCTGCCCACATAGCCGTGGCGCACTAGCAGGTGCGCTACGCCTATCTTGACACAACCGTGGCACACCAGGCAGTGCACCACGACTAAGAGATAGCCGCAACACGAGGCTAGTGGCGCACTGCTAGTGCGCCACGGATGGCCATTTCATGTGCGCCACAAACAGGCATTTTCCTAGTAGTGAGATATCATCCTAAATGATGATATAATGGAGCAATAGAACTTATAGTTCTATTTGCCACAATGATGATCAATTAGGGAATTAATAACCCTTGACATCAGTGATTCTAGCTCCATATATTACGCGTTAGCCATGAGATTTGGAATGGGACAGAGAAGTCAGCTGTATCTTCCTCTCGCATGAAGCCGGATGTGCAGGTCGTGGCTGTTATCCTCGTAGCATGCATATTAATTGGTAGTTCATAGAGGATATGCAACATATGGGTGGAAACCCTCAACGTCCCATGATAGTTCTGGCATCTAACGGTTTGTACAAACCATTACCGTAATTCATTATGTGGGCATGGTGTACACCAAGGAGGCATGCGAGGTCGCGAAGGGGGCAGTGATTCGCTTGGACCAACTACTGGGCCCCACATCATTGAATTGTGGACGGTATAGTACGCCAGGTTGTGCAACAAGGAGTTGATCTCTCATGGGTAAAGTAACGCACCTCTGCAGAGTGTAAGAATTGTAACTTGTTACTCCCTATTCCGGGAAGGAGCTACGAACGCGGCAGGAAAGGAACTCCATGAAAGTTCTGGTCAACCTGTGAAGGCTGATGGTCATATATTTTTATAATAAAATCAATCTTTGAAGAAAGATTTACAAAAACTGCATAGTGCCAAGGACTTATAGTCCGAGGTGGTAGTTATAGCATCAAACTTCCCACCTTGCATATAATAAACTTGTTGGGTAACGCTGTTACTCATCCTTTCCTTTGATCCCTTGCTTAGACTCTGAGGATTCCGAAGACGTGCCAATGTATGCAGCCGAATGTCAAGAAGATGTGTTCTACGAGGAGCCTAACCTGTCAGGAGGTGTTGAAGGAGTGGATTATGAAATCCGCTATGGTGTTGATGATAACGAGTCCAACTAAGTATCCTAGCTAGTAGTAACCAACAAAGCCGAGCAGCATGAACTCTATAGAATAAGCTGCTGAGCTCAACTCCTAGTTGGAGTTGCTATTTTTAAATTCCGCTGAAACACTTTATATTTTGGTTTGTAAGTTGAAACCTTTTGAAGTCTTGAACTTCTGGTATTGTAATAATAATAATATGTGAATGTTTGTAATATGGACCCGCAATGTTTCTGTTGTACCACTCTGAGGGATGTGATATTTATGAAACGGTGTTTTGTGGGTGTCATGTCAACGACTATAGTGTACTACACATGCAGTGGTATGCTGGGTCACCGCAACCCCCAACGGGGTACCCCTTGTACATGATATAGGAGCTATCCCATAATCAAAATGACAAGGCAAGCAGACAATGAGCATCTCAGCGATCTTTTTATTTACTATATGCATAGCTTTTTTATTGAGGATGCTTCACAGATAGCTCATTATGGTGATGCTGCAAGTTTCCACCATGATTAGGCATGGCTTAGGCTAGCGTCCCAGGCGTTTCTCTAACACAAAATACATAACTCCATGGACTTACAAGATCCCTCTTTATTTCATACCAGTGACATCCATAGACAAAAGAGCATGATATCAACTGTGTACAAAGTACAAGTGCAATGTTGAAAACATTCCCCGTGACAGCACGGTTCTACTAA
Source organism: Avena insularis (assembly GCA_023614405.1). Lineage (NCBI taxonomy): Eukaryota > Viridiplantae > Streptophyta > Magnoliopsida > Poales > Poaceae > Avena > Avena insularis. Next base: position 158,297,734 of record CM042697.1, read on the forward strand.
TTCTAATGTATAAGTGCAAACATATACAACATAGATGACACAATGGTTCAAGTTTATTAGGGGCAAAGAGTATAAAGTGTATCATCAAGTTTGTGAGGACTTTAATCACTAAGTTTTCACATAACAAAATACTTTTTTTAATTGGAAGATAGCTGAAAACAAAAATATACTTGGAATGGTGTAACACACCATGCATAGGAGTTTATAGTGGACACTTTGGAATAACTTGGTTTCTTGTGTGTTGGAAGCATGAGTAGAGCTTACTCATAGAAGTGGAGGCTAGCAAAAGAGTAGGAGCAACCAACTAAGAGAGCAATAATGGCCATAATCATGCAGAGCCACAAAACATTACTAATCAAAGCATAGAGTGGTACTACAAGTCAAGGACTATATGATAATAGAGGCTATGGTGACTTGTTAATAGTCATAACATGGTGTGAGCATGTGCCAAGTCAACCTAAACAAAGCATCAAATGAGAATACCACAATACTATGCTTTTGTATGCTAAAACAACGAATGATTCTTTCAAGGCACATTAAGCAATCCTAATTGTTTGGAACAAGTCATGATACAACAATAATCACTAAGCATAAGGTCAAAACAACATCTAGCATGACATGGTAAAGTCTAAGCCACAGTCAAAGCAAGCTCCCTTTGTACCACTATAAGCATGAAACTTTCTACTCTCTTCCAACACCAATCGACTTATTTGAAACAACTCACAAATATAATAATCAATAAAGATCAGTGAGATTGTCTCACAAATCCATAAAGAAGAACTGAAAAGTTCTAAGCTGAAAGCAAACTAAGGCTAAACACAGTGCATGCAAAAGAGAACACTCATAGAACAATAATAATGAAAACTAGAGTGTTATAGGCAATGAAAACAGTGTGTCTCTCCCCAAAAGAAGTGTGCTATGATCAACCAACTTTATTCAAGCAAACTAAGCAAAATAAGCAAAGCAAATGAAAACTAAGACGCTCCAAGATCAACACAACAGTGCATGAAACAATAAAACGAAGTGTCTAGAAAGACCTGAGGTTTTTATTGGTGAAGAAGGGGATGCCTTGGGCATACCCAAGCTTTGACTCTTGTACCTCTTGAATATTTCTTGGGATGACACGGGATGGCATCCCCAAGCTTGAGCTTTTGAACATTCTTCATCTCATTACATCATTCTTTCTCTACACCTGAAAATTTTCCTTCATACAAAACTTCACACAATCTTCATTAGCAACATTAGTGTATTCAAAAGATAATATAACTTTAAGCTTAGCTTTAGAACAGCAAAAATTTCACTAAAAACACAATCTACTATAGCAATTTCCTAAAAAATCTCAATTTACCAAAAAGAACCCAAAAAGGAATCAATAAGAAGCAAATGCAAATAATGGCAGAAATCTGTCAAAACAGACCAGCAGGTAGAAACCGATTTTGTCAAAGACCTTCTATTGGTCAAATAAAAAAGTGTTGAACTAACTAAAGTTAGCTAACATACTGGGGGATTTATTTGTAAAATATCAGCTCAATCCGACTTACAGAGATTCCTCACAAATTTTTACGGTGGAGCACAAAAATCTTTTTCGAGACAACAACTCCCCAAATCTTACTTCCCTCTCATTAGAGGTTATTCTTGGCACAAAAGGCAAATAAAAAGGATAAGGAGAGGTTATTACAGAGGTAATAACTTCCAAGAATCAAGAAAACTCTTGGGTTATCTCCCAAAAAGTACTTTTCTTTACCGCCTTTAAGTTAGGCTTGATAGTTTGAGAAAATGCTCTCATAAGAAATATGAGTTGAAATAAAAGAGAGCATCAAGAAGCAAATTCAAAACACATTTAAGTCTAACCCACATCCTATGCATAGGAGTCTTTTAAAGAAACAAGTCATGAAAGCACAAAGCAACAAGCATAGGAAAGCAAAAGAAGTGCAACTTCAAGATTTTCAATATCAAGAGGGGAAACTTAATATTTTTGAGATGCATAAGACCATGTTTCCCTCTCTCATAATAACTTTCAGTAGCATCATGAACAAAATTAACAATATAACTATCAAATAAAACATTCTTATCATGAGCCACATGCATAAAATAATTATTACTCTCCACATAAGCATAGTCATTCTTATTAATTGTAGTGGGAGCAAATTCAACCAAATAGCTATCACTATTATTCCCATCACCATAATCATCAAATATAGGAGGCCTATTGTAATCACAATAAATTTTCTCCTCAATAGTAGGTGGACTGAAAATATCATACTCATCATGGCAATCATCATAAATTGGAGGTTTGGTATCATCATAAGCAATAGAATAGCTATGTTCCAAAGCTGGGGGACTAAAAATATCATTTTCATAAAAACTAGCTTCCCCAAGCTTAGACGTTTCCATAGCATTAACAATAATGGTGCCCAAAGAATTCATACTAATAACATTGCTATTAGCATGAAAATAAAGTTCCATATGTTTTTTAATTTTCTCTTCAAACACTTCATGTCCTAACTCAAGAAAAACACTATAAATCTCTCTATTTTTGTTGTTGTTTTCCATTAAGCCTAACTAGTGAAAACAAGAAACAAAAAGACAAAATTGCAGAATCTAAAGGAAATAACTTCGAACACTCACACCGGAGGATGTGAGTACCTTTTACCTTACCTCCCCGGCAACGACACCAGAAAATAGCTTGATGTCTACATACTTCTATTCTTGTAGACAGTTGTTGGGCCTCCAAGTGCAGAGGTTTGTAGAACAGAAACAAGTTTCCCTTAAGTGGATTACCCAAGGTTTATCGAACTCAGGGAGGAAGTGGTCAAAGGTATTCCCTCTCAAGCAATCCTGCAATCAAGATACAAGAAGTCTCTTGTGTCCCCAACACACCCAATACACTTGTCAGGTGTATAGGTGCACTAGTTCGGCAAAGAGATAGTGAAATACAAGTGGTAACAGTGCCAGAAAAGAGCTTCTGACTTGTTGTTGACGTGGGGTAACGTGTGTGAAACTGAAATAAAGATGGAAGCAAGCAAACATGCAACAGATCTAGATGCAAACGGTGTTTCAATGTTTAGAAATAAGGCCTAGGAATCATACTTTCACTAGTGAACACTCTCTCATATAAATATATTCTCTTTATGATAATACTCTTAACTACTCTCCGGTTGAACACTCTAATCCATGGTAGGGCCTTTCCCAGTATAGATAACCCCACACTGTCACCTTGAGCGCTAGATGGTTCCAACAAATACCACAATTTCATAGAGACATCCAACTCAAAATATATCTCATAACAAATATATATGTAGTCTAGCTTAAGTGTCACACACGGCATGCATGCTGTAAATTTCACACACCACTACTAGGAAAATAGCTATAGGTAATCCAAACTTCCGTGGCTCACGTGGTTGAAGTGCCCCACGGGTAAAACAGGCGTGGCTCACCTGTGGGCAGTGCCCTACTAGTAACTACAACAACTGTGGCGCACATGGTGATGGTGCGCCACAGATGTGTGTGGGCTAGGGCCCTGATGGCGGCATGCCGCATATCTGTAGCGCACATGGGGAAGGTGCGCTACGGATGTTATGGTTAACCGTGGCGCACGTGGAGGGGGTGCGCTACGCCTAAGTGGAGGCCTCTCTATTCTGTAAATGGACAGACACATCCGTGGCGCACTAGGGCCATGTGCGCCATGGTTGTGTTTTGTTCTTGTGGCGCAATAGGGGCATGTGAGCCACTATTGTGTCGACCAGTATTTTTTTGGTAGCTCCACTTTGTGCACATGTGTGATCACTACGACCTCACACTTCACTTTCCCCTTCTTCTTCCTCCTTAGATCTAGTCGGGATTCTTCTCCTTCCCACCTCAATTTATCCACTCATTCACCATTTTTAACATGTGGAACTTGCCTTGGATGTTACATACGTAATAGAGGAAGCTCTTCGGTCTCTCGCATCTCCTTCTCGGCCTGTCTCGCGCGCACCTCTCCTTTCCATCTTCTCGCGATCTCGGTCTCTCATATCGGTAAGTTGTACATGTAAGGATGTGCTCATATGTATGTAGATGGTTGATGCTCATGATGTGTGTATGGAGAGGATCGTCGATGGTCATGTGTGTATATATATATGGATAGTATCGATGCTCATATGCATGTGTGTATGGAGAGGATAATGATATGTTCATGTGTGTATGGATCGGTGTCTCTCTTGTGTTTGTGTGTGAACAAGTTGCCATTTGTTTTGCCAAAATGTTGATTCATTTCCATTTTGGCAAGAATTTGGCATTTCGCAAAGGTTCTAATTTTAGGATAGGTCATGCCAAAATTTTCTATCGACCATTGCATGCATGCATTTATTATGTGGTTCTAACAGACTTCTAATTGTACCGTGTACACCGTGCAGGAAAAAATGGTCCGCATAATGAGCGGAGGCATTGTGGCTAGATTTTTGAAATGTGCGACGACCGACATGATACAAAATAACAAGACGGATATAAGATGTCCGTGCAGAAGATGCAAACTCAACTGGGTGATCGACCCAGATTCCGGGAATCTGCAGGCGCACCTGCTCCGCCATGATTTCATGGATGGATACACTCGTTGGGTAAGGGATGACGAAGACGATGGAGACGGTGAAGGTGGGTAACATGACGATGATCATCATCACGGCGAGAACGGGCGAGATGATGAAGAGTCTCCTGGAGATGGTGAAGGTGCGGAAGCAGACCGGGATGATGATGATCTAGATGCCGGAGGAGCAGACGACGATGATGGAACAACGTCAGGCTGGGTGCGGGACCCTTATGTGCAAGAGCTACTTCTCAAGTAGACGAGTAACGCCAGGACTGCCGCTAGAGAGAAAGCCAAGCTTGCGCAACTTGAGAAAGACGCGGTTACTCCATTGTATGAAGGATGCAGGCCCAATGATACCCGGTTGAATGTAACGCTCAAGGCTATGGAGATGAAGGCAAAACACAAATTGAGCGACGCAAGCTTCAACGATATGATGGCATTCTAGCATGATCGTCTCCCGGAGGGGAACACATGTCCAACTAGTATCGAGGACGCCAAGAAAATCGTTTGTCCTCTCGATCTACCGCACGTTAGATATCACATATGCATCAACGATTGCATCATTTATCGGGGCGAGGACGCGGAGAAAACCACATGTCCGGTGTGCGGCGTGAGTCGATACAAGAAAGGGAAGAAAGCACCTCGAAAAGTGGTATGGTACTTTCCTATCACTCGCCTCAGAAGCGCTATTTCGTGGACCCTAAGGAAGCGAAGCTCATGCGATGGCATGCGGAAAGGAAGAAGCCAGGAGATGACGATGATGACCCCAAAAAGGATGAGCTGCTGACGCACCCTTCAGATGCTAGCCAGTGGAAAGCATTGGTCCTTGAATTCCCAGAATTCGATGGAGATTCGAGGAACATCAGGCTTGGTGCGAGCACCGATGGACTCAATCCGTTCGGTAGCCAGAGCAGCACGCACAACACTTGGCCCGTGTTTGTATGGATATACAACCTCCCTCCATGGTTGTGCATGAAGAAGAAGTACATACAAATGAGTATGCTAATTCAAGGGCTGAAACAACCTGGTACCAACATCAATCTGTATCTCGGGCTGTTGAAAGAGGAGCTAGCCATGTTATGGGAATCTGGAACCAATACTTACGACGCCGTCGCACAAGATTATTTCACTATGAGAGCCGCGTTGGTCACTACGGTGCAAGACAATCCAGGTTGCGGGTATATCTCGGGGCAGGTTATCCAAGGATTCTGCGCATGCGTTAGGTGCATGGATAACACAAGCTATCTCCAACTAGAGAAAGATCCAGGGTCATTGAAAACCGTGTTCATGGCGCACCAGAGGTGGCTCGGCAAGAATGATCCATGGAGAAAACGAGGAGACCTGTTTGATGGCAAATCCGAGACCCGAGGAATCCTAGAGCATAGGAGCAGCGAATAAGTGGAAGAGTTGCTGAAAAACTAGAAAGATTGTCCTAAGCCTGGAAAGAAGCGAAAGAGGCAAAGAAGACAAGCATTGATGAAGGTATGGAAAACAAGGTCTGCTTTTCCGGAGTTGCCATCGAAGTTTCTCCGCACGCCTCATAGCCTCGACATCATGCATATCACGAAAAAAGTGTGCGGGAGTCTGGTCGCCACCATAATCAACATGCCAGATAGGACAAAAGATGGTCCGAAAGCAAGGCACGACCTGATATGCTTGGGTATCCGGAAGGAGCTTCACGGAGGACGCACTACTCCTGATGATCAGGAAGATGATGATGATAATGAGTCGGAGACGACACAAGGTCGTCGGAAGGGTAAAAAGTTCAAGAAGAACGAATATTACTGCCCTCCTTCTTGCTTCACTCTAAGCCAGGATGAGATCAAACAGTTTTTCAAGTGCCTTCTAGGAGTCAAATTTCCTTACGGATACGCAGGCAAGATAAGCAGATACCTAGACGAGGCGAAGTAGAGGTTCAGTGGCATGAAGTCTCATGACTGTGCCGTGCTAATGACGCAGGTACTTCCAGTCGCACTAAGAGGGATAATGGACGAGCACGTCCGTGAAACGTTATTTGGCCTCTGCAAGTTTTTCGATGTCATCTCTAGGAAGTCGATTGGCGTGAATCAGCTCGGGAGGCTACAGGAGGAGATCGTGGTGATACTATGCGAGCTTGAGGTCTACTTCCCACCCGCATTCTTCGACATTATGGTGCATCTGCTGGTCCATGTCGTGGAGGACATCGTCCAACTCGGGCCGATGTTCCTCCGCAACATGATGGCGTTCGAAAGGATGAACGGACACATCAAAGGATACGTTCGCAACAGGTCCCGTCCAGATGGAAGCATAGCCAAGGGCTTTCTGGCCGAAGAGTGCATATCTTTCTGCACGAATTATCTAGACATCGAGAACCCTGTCGGTCTTCCCGTCAACAGGCACCTTGGCAAGCTCGACGGATCTGGTCACCGAGAGGGTCTTCGCATACTGCATGCAGACTTCGATTTTCGACGCGCAGACTTTGATCGAGCAAACCTCGTCGCGCTACAGCATTTATAACTGGTCGATCCTTGGGTACAGAAGCACAAAAGGTTAATCCAGAAGAAGTACAGTGACCGGGGCATACAGAGGACGCAGGGAGAAATAATCAAAGAGCACAACTCAGATTTCACGCGTTGGTTTAGGCAGACGCTCCTTGATAATCCCCCGCGATCGCATTCTTCTGACACAGAAAAGATCAAATTCACCTTGTCACAGGGACCGATGCAAAAACTAGTGACCTATCAGGCGTATGATATCAACGGCTACACATTCTACACGGAGGAAAAGGACAACAAGTGTGATTATCAGAACTCAGGCGTAACGTCGGAATTCTACACCGATGACAATGTGAAGGAAAGATTCTATGGAAGAATCGAGGAGATCTGGGAGCTCGACTACTGTGGAGAAAAGGTGCCGATGTTCTGTGTCAGATGGGCAAAGAGCGTTGAAAGAGAAGACCGGTATTTCACAACCATGGTTATACCCGAAGCAGCCAAATCCAAGGCTGCCAGTGCGAACGTGGCCGCGAAAAATGAACCGTGGGTACTGGCTACCAAAGTGGACCAATGTTTTTTCATTGCCGACCCGACAAAGCCTAGCCGTGTTGTCGTGAGGAGAGGAAAAAGAAACATCATCGAAATGGATGGAGTCGCCAACGAGCAAGACTTCGACCAGTACGGCGATCCAAAGATTGAAGATGACGACGACTACGATGCAGTAACATACATCACAAGAAGAAAAAGGACAACCCTACCCAAAAAAGGTAGCCCGTTCGAAAGAAGAAACATTAAAGTGCCGGGGCTAAATTATTCAACCGCGACAAAGAAGGGAAAAAGATTGTAAAATGCTAGCTCAAAAAATATTGTAAAACGCGTGGTCGAAAAAGATTGTAAAGTGCGGGTGTGGTCGAGTAGGGCCATGCCCAATTCATATTATTATGGACAAATTATTATGAAATTATGTTTAGAATAGAGCAGTGGGCATAACCAGTGGGATAGGGTAGTGAATCTGTTAGATAGTGGGACGGCCTTTTCTTATACAGTTGCTAGAGGAGATAGGCATAGCGCACTCTGGCATAGTGCGCTACGGATATCTATAGCGCACTATGCTAGAGTGCGCTACGCCTATCTTTGCCTTATCAACACATGCATGCACATGCACGTCCCTCATCCCCGTAGACGCGCCCACCCATCTCGCTCGAGCCTCACTGGCCATTGCCGATCCGCCGCCAGCCACCCAGGCCGCCACTCGAGGAGGAGACCGTGGAGGAGGAGGCCCGCGCCACTACCAATCCGTGGAGGAGGAGGTCGCCGTCGCTGCCGAGGAGGAGGAGGCCACCGCCGTCGAGGAGGAGGAGGCCACCGCCGCTCGAGGCTGAGGAGGAGGAGGCCGCCGCCTCGCTCGCGCGCTCGTCGTCGTCCTCGTCTCAGAGGTGAGCCTTCTCAGCTCTCTCCCTCTCTCCCCTCTCCACTTCTCGGTTGATTTAGGTTTAGGTTTAGGCTTAGGCTTAGGCATTGATTCATTGTAGGTTTAGGTTGATTTAGGTTTAGATTTAGGTGGACAGGCCAGAAATTTAGTTCAGTACTAAATTTTTTTAGTACTGATTTAGGTTGATTTAGGTTCCATTCAAAGAAGATTTAGGAGGCAAGCTAGTTGCATGAGGTGGTACGATGATGTTTAAATTCCATTCATTCATGGATATGATGGTACAGGTGCTGCTGCTGCTTCTGTTACCAGTGTCCAAGTAGTAGTAGCTTTGCTAGAAATGGATGGTGTGTTATTGGTAGGTGCTTGCGATCGAAAGGCGACAGGAATGTTTCTTCTTCTGGACTGGACCAAGTTGGGGCTCCAACTTGTGGATTGGATCTCATCATCATCCCTGCTGCCTGCAGTGGTCTTGTTTGAGATGCAGTACTATTATTACCAACTTAATTGCTGACGCTGCTAGTATATACAAGGTTTACACAGCTGAATTGTGAAACACATTATTAATTCAGATTATCATCACATCAGCAGAACCATGTGTTTTTAGTATTCTATACTATTAGTCAGCGCGTAAGAAACATTTAGAAGGCCCATGCTTTTTATCTTCTACCAGTAGTACTTCAAAACATAGCAACTTTTTTGCAATAAAAAAGAAATGGTCTTATGCTAGAATCTCAGAAATGGTCTTATGCTAGAATCTGGAATTCTCATTTGCTTGCTGTCACTTGGTCATTTGCTTGCTGTCACTTGCTGTAATGATCTTCTAGTATAGAAATCCTTGGTCCTTAGACTGAAGTAGTAAAAATGACAACACGGATTGTTGTATTATCATTTGCTTGCTGTCACTTGGTCAATTGTTGTCATTTGTTCACAGAACTAAAATAGTACAAATGACAGCAATATGCTTGCTGTGTTGTGCTTGCTCTGCTTGCTGTTGTCCTTGTTGTCCTTGCTCTTCTTCTTAGTCTGGAACATCCACATACTATATGTACACCCTACTTGTGCTGCTACTACTTCTATGCTACTTGAGCTGCTACTACTTCTATTATCTGTGCTGCTACTACTATCTGTTCCTTATATCCATCCTAGTGTTTCTCTGGCTACTACTATCTATGGTGCTACTGTGCTTCTACTACTATCTGTGCTGGGACAACAACACCTTGAAATTGTGCTTGTGCTTGTATGAAGCACTTTATTATGTCCTGTATGCAGGTTCTTGTATGAAATGAGTCCCGATTTTTGCCGGAATGTTGATTAACTTCCGTTTTGGCAGAAATCGGGCACTCCTAGTTTAAGAAAATTAGAAAAGGTCATGCCGGATTTTTCCGTGCATTCGACCAATTATTTGTTTTTTATTAGTGCAAAGATGTGTGACAACGACGAGGCTGGATTATCTAAGCGCATCAGCGCTGAAGGAGAACTCAGACCTCCAAATAAACAATTCACATTCTAGGAGGCGGCCCAGCAGTTAGAAGACGATGAAGAATACCATCCTTTGGAGAGCGAGGATGATGAGATGGAAGACGCAGAGGAAGAAGCCGAAGGAACGACGGGTGATGAAACCACTGATGGTGGTGAGGGCACAGGGAGTGGTAGCAATTCTCCTAAGAAGAAGAAGAAGCCGAAGGACCGGCGCCCGAACACGGTCGGCACGGTCAGGGAGGAAATTACCGAAGTGAGCCCAACATGGGTTCCTTTGGAGCCCGACCTTATCGTCAAAGGGTACGGTGGGCAAGTGGCGGCGATCACCCAGACAACCATCTCAATCAACATCGAGAATCTCCGGCATAAATATAATGGCCACTTGCGCACACTCCTCTTCGAGAAGCTGCACGCAAGATACAAGTTCCCCACTAAGTATCAGAACACAAATTATCATGGGAACGGAGTAAACAAATCCGCCCTCACAAAGATGAGCACCGCCCTGGCCAGCTGGAGAACCCGGATAAAGAAGAAGATCTATAAAGAAGGCAAAAGTCTCGAGGAGATCCAGAAGATTGACCCGCAGATCACGGAAGATCAGTTCCGGGAGTTCAAGGAGAGGTGTGAATCCGAAAGAGCCCTGGCCAATAATAATCGGGGAAAGGTGCTGCAGGCCATGAATATAGGTCATCACCATCTCGGATCTGGTGGATACAGAACCGTGGAGGCCAAATGGAATAAGGAGGACAAAGAGTATAGATCCAAGGGGATAGAAAACCCCTTTGTGAAATTCGAACCCAGGCAGGTTTGAAACTTCATCAGGGCCCGTTACCATGTGGACCCAAAAACCAAACAACTCACCGTGGATCCCGCGGTGAAGGAATTCGAGGAAATTGTGGTAAGTATAATCTAATTATCGCGGATCAACTCGATTGCATTCTAATCGATGATCTAAACAATTCACTATTACTTCTTCTGTAGGAGGAGGAAATTGTTGCTAGTCATGGATCCTAGGGTTCCTCATCCCAGGTGTCGACGGCGGCCACCCGGTGGGATAACCCTTTTAACAGGGCGATGAACCGGGCCAAGGAAATAGAGCCGGTGTCAACACCCGGATTTTTAATCCCAGATGCCTGTTATGCCATACATCGCAATCCCAGGATTACCATTTTTGCGAGACATAATAGAATTGGATACCACGGTATATCATCCATTGCAAACCATACATAAGGTCTTACACAAATAAGGATCTCATGATCTAGTTCTTAATACAACTTCAAGAAGTGGAATACGTAGTAATAACGGTAGCGTAGGCGAAGCTCCATCTTTGGGGTCACATGCAATGCTGACGATGGAAGATGATCCTAGTTGTCGTAACCTTCCTAGGGTCCATCCTCCAGGTACTCCTCTTCATAGTCTAGCCATGGGAATAGCCAGGGACAAAGCCATTAGTACTCTTTAAGTACTCGCAAACTAATACTAACAAGTAAAAGGGTTTTTGGATAATAGGACACTAGGCTCTAGGGTTGTTTTGCAAAGGCCAGATTTATCCCTACTAAGTTCAGAAGCAAGAAAGCTAGTTGAAGTTTATAACACCTAAGTGGGAACTTGTATTTCGTAGCACAACCCTATTGTGGTCAAGTCAAAGTCTCAATTCATTTCACAAGTCATTTTGAAAACAGCTGACGGGGGAACAGTATGGCCACTCCAACTGTCCATAACTGTGGACGCGGCTATTCGAATAGTTTGACACTCTGCAGAGATTGTACACTTTAACCACAACATTCGATACATCCGTCAGGAACAAATCCTGAATTCACCATACTCAGTATGCGGATAATCAATCCTAACCTTTCAATTACACGCCCTAGTATAAGCACCTCTCCTGTGAGTTTGTCCTCCCAACCATGACCAACTGTCATCTTGGGTACTGCACAGGTGGACAATCTTCACAAGGTAGCCTCAGCTCATACCTTGGCCATGAGGGAACTAATACTAAGGTATATAAGTTTCCAGTCAAGCCCTACCCAATCTTCGGGTATTGTGGTTGTACGATAAAATTGGAATGGTATCGCATCTAGAAAAACTACTTAAGATTTAATATTCTCCAAACCAAACATGGGATCATGTTGACACATGTCATCACCACATATTTTAGTCCATGGGAATGTGATTTAAAGTGGTGTCACAATTTAATAAGGTTTTACCCTTTTATTTTAATTAATTAAAGTGGCTAGAAATGCTTATGTGGCATTCTTTTATTACTTGGTCAATATTTCTATAAGTAAACCTATATATTTTTATATATTCTGAAAGGTATGTTTAAATGTGATTTTTGAGAGTTGGAATCAACTCAAAAGCTATTATGGTTTTAATTTGAAAAATGTTTGAATGCAGAAAAGCTTCTGCCTTGTTATTTTTACCAAGGGTGATCTACATATCCAAATGACTTGCATCCGACGGGCTTGGATTCAGCATTTCAAGACCTTTCTAACAAAATTAGTTTCATTCAATTTGGTGCACTGAATCGATCTGGGTTGATTTTTGAAACTGGGTACAAAAGTGTGTTTGAAATAAAATGGAAAAGGTTTAATTCAAATAACTGGGCTGCGCGGGAAAGGTTAACGGGCCGGCCTGCTAAGCACAGCGCTTCCGTGGGCTGCGTAAGTGGCTGTCCCCACGCGTCAGTGAGACAGGGGGTGCGAAGCGGTATGGGGCGATGTGGTGCGTTCGATCTGGTTCTAATCCAACTGCTGAGGGTCATCGTCGACGTTGGGCAATGCCGGCGAGTCAGAAACCTAGCGCGACCAGTGGGGGTTGTTAGGGGCTCACCGGGGTACAGGCGAGGGTCAGCAAGGCAGGCGAACGACGAAGTAGACAACGGCGAACCTCCTGGTACCGACAGCTTCTCCTGGGGCGGCTCCAATCACTGGCTTCCCTTCTTCTCTAGCAGCGGCGGGCTCTGGTGAAATTCTGGCGCTGCGCTACTCTCCTTGATCCGGGAACGGGGTGGAATGATCAGTGAGGAGACGGGAGTGAGATGGTGTTCTCAATTCGGCTGGGGGTGACCTCTATTTATAGTGGCGAGAGGGGACCGACGGGGCGCACGATGAGATTGTCGTGGTCGATTGTACAGACGGCTATCGTCATGGGCGACGGTAGGCGGCAATGCGGTGCTCCCCGACGATGCTCAACGACACGGTGGCGAGACGTGGGGCGGTGCGGCTTGGTCAGAATTTAATGGCGCACAGCGCGCGTGGTCCGCGCGGCGTCAAACGAGCATGTCTGCGGGGTTGTTGGGACGGCTGTGATCACGTATGCACGCAGCAAGGGCGGCACGCGGTCTGTGGGTGTCGGTCGAGCGTGGCGCACGGTGTGTGATCTCGGCATGGTTGCTGGCGAGGTTGGCATGGTTCGTGCGTGTGGTCCAGTGGCTGGCAACGTTCGAAATACCGGATGTGGAGTGGCAATGGAATGTTGGCTTGCTCCCGGACATGCTGGCTAGGCTTGTTTCTCCTCCCAGCTTCTTTGTCGACATGGGGGTGACAAGGGTGCATTCGGCCTGCTCACCATTGATGGCAATGCCAAGCTTACAGTGATGCTAAGGGTGTGCAATTGAGCTAGATGATCTACTAAAACCTAGTTGTAACCAGAGAGGGAACAAGTTAGGCTTCAATCACTGCTCAAAATAGTGTTTGGATTTTGTTTGATTTGTGTTTGCCAAGTGTTTGATGAAATGGCCGCAAGAACTCAAGTTTTGAATTTTGAAAAGATTTTTTGGTGGGTGTGCTAGGTTGGTGCTGGTGAGTCTGCAGATGCTTGGGTTTTGAAAGTTGAGCTTGTTTGAGTGGTTTTTGAAGAAGTGGGATCTTCCCATATGATAAAGATTCAATTTTGAATTTTCATTTAAACTATGCATTTGAAAGTTTCTGGATGATCACAAAGTGGGCCTTGATACTTTGTTATGAGTACAATAAAGGGGTGCAAAGATCCAGAAAAGTTTCTGTTAGGTTCTGAAAGTTTGAGACAGCCAAAGTAGGCATGGGAGTTAAATTGGTCAAAATGACCATTCCCTTATTTTATTTGTTTTGATTTACTTGTCTTTGGGAAAAGTGTGGGAAATGTTTATATGATGTTTATTTCAGCTAAGCATCCATTTACAAGCAATGGAACACACAAACAAGGTGGTTCAAAAGAATTCAAAATGAAATGCATACTCACATGCATGCTTCCATAATTTTATTTAGAAAATCTTTTGTTAACCCTAATTTTTATGATTAGAGTTTGATGATCCAAGTTAGTATTTTTGGGATGTTACAAACCTTCCTCCCTTAAACAAAATCTCGTCCCGAGATTTGAAAAAGGACGAAAAAGATTACCTAGGATTTGAAGAGATCGTGAAACTTCGTCCTGATGTGATCTTCGCGCTCACAGGTAGCTTCCTCTTCTGTGTGGTTGCTCCACTGAATCTTGAGAAACTTGTTGCTTCGGGTTCGGGTAGTTCTGAAGTCTTCTTCCAAAATACGGATGGGTACTTCGGGATAGGTCAGGTCATCGTTGATCTCTATGGTCTGGTGGTCGATGTTCTTGAACACTTCGGTCTTCTCTGGGACTTCGAGACACTTGCGAAGTAACGAGATATGGAACACATTGTGCACTGCGGACATCTCTTCAGGTAGTTCCAATTGATATGATACTTCTCCTCGACGGTTAAAAATCTTGAAAGGTCCGATATATCTGGGGGATAACTTTCCTTTGAGTTGGAAATGCTGCATTCCCTTCAATGGCGACACTTTCACATAAACAAAATCTCCTATGTTGAAGACGAGGTCTCGACGTCTCTTGTCGGCGTAACTCTTCTGTCTGGATTGGGCAGTCTTGAGGTGCTCACGAATCTTGTGAACCTTCTCTTCTGCTTCTCGTAGGATGTCGGGTCCGAAAATCTGACTCTCTCCTACTTCCCACCAGTTCAAAGGGGTGCGATACTTTCTTCCGTACATGAATTCAAATGGGGCCATTTGCAAACTAGCCTGATAACTGTTGTTGTAAGAAAATTCAGCAAACGGCAGACAGTCTTCCCACTCGGATCCATATTCTAACACACATGCTCTCAGCATATCTTCGAGTATTTGATTTACTCGCTCCATTTGTCCATCTGTCTGAGGGTGATACGCGGTACTAAAATCTAGGCGGGTTCCTAAACCTTCTTGGACCTTCTTCCAGAATCTCGAGGTAAACTGAGTTCCTCGATCCGATACAATGTCCTTGGGGACTCCATGCAAACTAACTATTCTAGCGATGTACAACTCTGCTAGCTTCGAACTCTAATATGTGGTCTTGACGGGTAAGAAATGGGCGACTTTGGACAATCGGTCCACTATGACCCAGATAGAGTCATTTCCCCTACTAGAAGTACGTAGTCCAGTGATCAAGTCCATTCCAACGGAATCCCATTTCCATTCCGGAATCTGCAATGGTTGCAACAATCCAGCGGGTCTTTGATGTCCTGCCTTGACTTGCTGACGTATGTCACACTTGGCTATATAGCTTCCGATTTGTCTCTTCATCTTATGCCACCAAAATTGCTCTTTGAAATCTTGATACATCTTAGTTCCTCCGGGATGGATAGAATAAAGAGTATCATGAGCTTCCTTCAGAATCACTTCTTTCAACTCAGAATCTGCGGGTACACAAAGGCGTCCTTTGTACCACAGAACTCCTTCTTCGTCTTTGGTGAATCCGGGTACTTTGCATGTACCGATACGACGCTTGATTCCATCGATACTAACATTTCCCTTCTGCGCCTCTTTGATCTGACTGATCAAAGTGGGCTGGAGTTCTATGCTAGCCAAAAATCCTTCACTTACTAATTCTATTCGAAAATCTTCCATCTCTTTGTGCAAGCTTGGTTGCTCCTTTAGAATCATAGAGTTCAAGCGGCACGGCAATCTGCTAAAGGCATCTTCTACCACATTGGCTTTACCAGGGTGATAGTGAATGTCCAGATCGTAATCCTTGATTAGCTCAATCCATCTTTTCTGTCTCATATTCAGCTCCTTCTGAGTGAATATATACTTCAGGCTCTTGTGATCCGAATAAATCTCACAACGGTTTCCCATCAGGTAATGTCTCCATGTCTTCAGGGCTAGAACTACGGCTATGAGTTCGAGGTCATGGGTTGGGTAATTTTGCTCATGTTGCTTCAATTGTCGAGATAGATAAGATATAACTTTGCCTTCTTGCATTAGCACACATCCGAGACCGATCTTGGATGCATCGCAATACACATCGAAGGGCTTCGTGATATCCGGCATGATCAAGATTGGGGCTGAAATCAATGTCCTCTTGAGTTCTTGAAAACTCGGTTCACATTTGTCCGTCCATTCAAACGTCTTGTCCTTCTTCAGCAATTGGGTCATGGGTCTGGCGATACTCGAGGATCCTTCTACGAACTTGCGGTAATATCCCGCCAATCCGAGAAATGCACGAACTTGGGTTTGAGTGGTTGGGGCTTGCCAATCTTCTACATCTTTCACTTTCGCAGGGTCAACGGCAATTCCTCCGGCTGATACAATGTGACCGAGGAATCCTACCTCCTGCAACTAGAATTCACATTTGCTAAACTTGGCATACAACTGATGCTCTCTAAGGGTTCCAAGAATGGTCCTTAGGTGTAGCTCATGTTCTTCTTCTGATTTGGAATAAATTAGAATGTCATCGATGAAAACAATGACAAACTTACCCAGGAAGTCCATAAAAATCTTATTCATGAGATTCATGAAATAAGCGGGGGCATTGGTTAATCCAAAAGACATGACTGTATACTCGTATAATCCATATCTGGTGGTAAAGGCAGTCTTTGGAATATCCTCTGCACGAATTTTGAGTTGATGATAGCCAGTCCTAAGATCAATCTTAGAAAACAATTTAGCACCGGTCAACTGATCAAACAAATCTTCTATCTTGGGCAAGGGGTACTTGTTCTTGATGGTGACATCATTCAACTTCCGGTAATCCGTACACAAATGGTTACCTCCATCTTTCTTGTCCACAAACAAGACAGGTGATCTCCATGGTGACGCACTTGGTTGAATCAATCCAATTTCCAGCATGGCATCCAGTTGCTTCTTCAGTTCTGCTAGCTCTGACGGGTTCATACTATAGGGTCTCTGGGCTATGGGTCCAATTCCGGGGATTAGTTTGATGATAAACTAGATATCCCGATCTGGGGGCATACCGGGCAAAATATATGGAAATACATCGGGGTATTCACAGACTATCCGGACTTGGTCAATGGTAGGTTGGGCTATACTCTTGTTGCATTTGAATTGACGAGGTAAGGTTTCAGATATATGCTCGACTGATATTGTGGCTGTACTGGTCATGGTTATGGCTTTCTTGGCACAGTCAATCAATCCTTTATGTTTGGACATCCAATCCATTCCTAGTACTACTTCCAAACCTTTAGTTCCGAGTACTATCAGATTAGCATAAAAATCTATGCCATGGATTTGGATAGGGAATGCTTTGCAAATTTGCCTAGCCTTGGTGGTTGATCCGGGAATTTGAACAATCATGACATGCTTCAGTTTGGTTGGTTGAATTTTACTAGTGCATGCAAACTCTTCGGTAACAAATGAATGCGATGCACCAAAATCAAACAACACTCTTGCAAGTACTGAATTAACAGAAAACATACCCAGCACGATGTCTGGCGCTTCCTGAGCTTCTTCAGCATGCATCAGAAAAAGACAGGTTCTTGAGTTGAATTCCCTAGGGCAAATCTTCTTCCTGGCTGAACACGACGCTGCTGCTGAGCTGGGGCATTGGTATTGGGGGCTGCGGCATTCTTCTTGTTGGGGCACTCCTTGGATTAGTGACCTTTATTTCCATAGTCATAACAAGTCATTTGCGACTTGTCCTTTGCTGCTACAGGCATCGCATTGCTTCCAGTCCTAGGGGCAGTGTTGGTGTTGGTGGAAGCATTGTTGGTGTTGAACTTTGGTGGTGCACGGTTGAAATTGCTAGAGTTGCCGGGGTTGTTGTGATTTCCTCCGGGTCTAGGGTTTCCACGGTTGGGATAGGTCGGACGGTTCATCGGGGGTCTGTTTGTTCTTGGGGCAAATCCTGGAGATGGGTTAGGGCGATACTTTGGGGTCTGATGGGTTCCTGGCTGATGCATCATGCGACGCTTGTGGTTTTCATTGGCTTGGTTGATCTTTCCTTCCATCTGGATAGCAGAGTCTACAAGGGCTTCAATATCGGCAAAGGGGATATTGACTAACACCGTCTGCATCTCATCATGCAGACCATTCAAGAATCTCTCTTTCTTCCTGGCTTCGGTGTCAATCTCATCCGGGGCATACCGAGCTAATGACAAGAATTTGTCACGGTATTCCACTACAGTCATCCTTCTTTGCTTCAGTTCTCTGAACTCGTCTCTCATCCTCTTGATCAAACCCGGTGGCACATGGGTTCTGCTGAACTTGACCTTGAATTCCTCCCAGGTCATCATCTGGCCTCTGGTCATTGCGTGAACACTGTTCCACCATGCCCTGGCATCTCCGGCTAGATAGTGGGTGGCGAACAGAACTTTCTCGTTGGCTTCCACTCCGGTGACTTCTAGGTTATTTTCCATGGTTTGCAACCAATCATCAGCGTCTAGGGGCTCTTCTGACTTAGTGAAAACAGGTATGTTGGTATTCTGGAAATTCTTGATCTTAGATCCATGGTTGTCCTGATTTCCGTGGCCTTGGTTGTTGTGGGCAAGCTGAGCTATCTGTTGCAGGGTGGCTAGGTTGACTTGACGTTCCGCTCTTTCAGCTTCGCGGTCCGAAACCAACATTTGCAGGATCTGCAACATCGGGTCCGGGGATGAACCACTTCCTCCGCGTGGCATTTGAAGATTGAGATAGATCATGAGAAAAGAGGTAAATTTCTAAGGTTTCAGGGACTTTGAAAAGTTTTTTTAAAGTTTGACTCAGAGTTTTCTAGCAACTTGTTTTTCATTCATTCACTCATAGCACACGATACAACACATACCACAACAAAGAAAAACAGATGGTTTTAAAAACCATTCTGAAAACTACGATACAGTGGGACCAAATACTACTCACTACGCTAGTGCTCAAGTGGTACTACTCCTCGGAATCGGTGGCTTCATCATCTTCATCATCTTCATCATCATCAATGAAGGCGAAATCATCCTCATCGGTGAAGAAATCCGTAGCCTGATCCTCCAGAAAATCATCATCATCGATGAGATAGGAGTAGGGGTCTCCAAGAAGGTCCTCTCCGGTATTCTCCCTTTCCTCCAACTGCATGTCTCTCTCGTGGATGGTCTCCTCCAAAGATGAGATGCGGTGGCGAAGACGAGCAATGATGCGCTCCTTCTTGTCGAGCTGACGGGGGCGAGACTTGCGATCCTTTGCCAGCATGGCGATGGTTTGATCCTTCTTCTTGATGATGGCAGACTTTTGGTTGGAGTAGTCACGGCAGTTATCCAACTCCTGCTGACGATCGTACATCATGAAGCTAAGGTGGTCCAATTGAGTCTTCAGCTCGGGGTGGAATGGTGCTTCCAGTGGTTGTCCATTTGCATCACGCCTCGGGAAAAACTCAAAGCGAGTTCCCTTGATCTGATTGATGCTCTGCCCACACAGACGGGCAAGACTTTCCTGCATGGCCCTGGCAAGTCCATCGAGCCAGTTGTTCTCTCTCAAGGTAAACTGAATTCCCTCGGCAGTGGGAGGTTCAATCTTTCCTCGGAGACTTGCAACAATTAGCCACTGTAGATCTTATCCTCCTTGATCATTGAGCTGAGCTCTGAAGAACTCAGGTTGCGGACGCTCCAGAAGTTCCGAAAGTTGGTCCAAATCCCTCTCAAAGATAAGGTCTCCTCCATTCCCCAACTGATAAAACTTGTTGTACTTCACGTCCATCTATAAGAATATAGGATGAGTAAGTTAGTAGAGTGATCAAGTGTGTCAAATTTTATGTATTTTGCAAGAATTTTTTAGGAACATGTATTTTCATGAAAGAATCAAAGGGATAAGAATGAGAATAAGTTTTTGTAAATATTTGCTTCCTTTGGTTTTGAAACTCAGTTTTTGATTCAAACGTCCAGTCTAACTAGGGACTCCTATGGTCAGGATGGCTCTGATACCAACTTGTCAACACCCGGATTTTTAATCCCAGATGCCTGTTATGCCATACATCGCAATCCCAGGATTACCATTTTTGCGAGACATAACAGAATTGGATACCACAGTACATCATCCATTACAAACCATACATAAGGTCTTACACAAATAAGGATCTCATGATCCAGTTCTTAATACAACTTCAAGCATCGGAATACGTAGTAATAACGGTAGCGTAGGCGAAGCTCCATCTTCGGGGTCACAGGCAATGCTGACGATGGGAGATGATCCTAGTTGTCGTAACCTTCCTGGGGTGCATCCTCCAGGTACTCCTCTTCATAGTCTGGCCATGGGAATAGCCAGGGACAAAGCCATGAGTACACTTTAAGTTCTCGCAAACTAATACTAACAAGTAAAAGGGTTTTTGGATAATAGGACACTAGGCTCTAGGGTTGTTTTGCAAAGTCCAGATTTATCCCTACTAAGTTCAGAAGCAAGAAAGCTAGTTGAAGTTTATAACACCTAAGTGGGAACTTGTATTTCGTAGCACAACCCTGTTGTGGTCAAGTCAAAGTCTCAATTCATTTCACAAGTCATTTGGAAAACAGATGACGGGGAACATGTAGCCATCTAATCGTCCATAATCATGACGCCGCTATTCGAATAGTTTGACACTCTGCAGAGATTGTACACTTTCACCACAACATTCGATACATCCGTCAGGAACTAATCCTGAATTCACCATACTCAGTATGCGGATAATCAATCCTAACCTTTCAATTACACGCACTAGTATAAGCACCTCTCCTGTGAGTTTGGCCTCCCAACCATGACCAACTGTCATCTTGGGTACTGCACAGGTGGACAATCTTCACAAGGTAGCCTCAGCTCAGACCTTGGCCGTGAGGGAACTAATACTAAGGTATATAAGTTTCCAGTCAAGCCCTACCCAATCTTCGGGTATTGTGGTTGTACGATAAAATTGGAATGGTATCGCATCCAGACAACCATTAGTTTTATAAAGGGCTAAGGCTCATGCCTCAACATTTTCATCACCATAATCATCTGGTGTTCGGGAACACATGTCAAAACATCTCAGTAGAATGATCCATCATTCTAAGGTTTTCATAACCATTTTCACCAAGTATTCCCATCTAAAGTTGATCAAGTTTTATGCTTATCACTAGCATCTATAAGTGGGGATAGGTACTAATGAGGGGTGGTAAACTAGTGGAGTTTCAACTAAGTGCAACCTTATATCTTAGGATGATATCAAGGTTTCTAACTTAGGCCAAATTTTATGCTCTTTATGCAACCTTCAACTATATCTTTCTAGAATCTACAAGTCACTTGAGTACTCTCTAAGGAATTAGCTTTGATAAGGAAATAAACTAGAAAGCTTGCAAATAAAACTAGGAGGGGGTAACAAGTGGATATCATCACATATGCTTAAGGCATAGGATTGGCATGGTAACAAGTAAGGGTTTGTTTGCATCAGTGGAATATCTTGCAAGGGTTAGCTTGCACATTCACTAGTAGTATTAGGCTTGCCTTGTGCAGAGCAGTGGTTGAAGTTCTCCTCGGCTTCCTCTTCGTAGTATCCTCCTTCCTCCTCGTATCCTTGGTTGGTACTAGCGTCTATAAATAAATACGATGGACACAATCACCAAACAAAACTTAACTACTTGCAATCATCACAAAAAAGGGTCCTATAGATGATCTAGCATCATCACTAACATTACAAGATTAAAGCTAGGTTTAATTCCTTTTTATTTTTAGAAAAGTAATTTCTACTCATTGAAAAACTACATAAGATTTAATATTCTCCAAACCAAACATGGGATCATGTTGACACATGTCATCACCACATATTTTAGTCCATGTGAATGTGATTTAAAGTGGTGTCACAATTTAATAAGGTTTTACCCTTTTATTTTAATTAATTAAAGTGGCTAGAAATGCTTATGTGGCATTCTTTTATTACTTGGTCAATATTTCTGTAAGTAAACCTATATATTTTTATATATTCTAAAAGGTATGGTTAAATGTGATTTTTGAGAGTTGGAATCAACTCAAAAGCTATTATGGTTTTAATTTGAAAAATGTTTGAATGTAGAAAAGCTTCTGCCTTGTTATTTTTACCAAGGGTGATCTACAGATCCAAATGACTTGCATCCAACGGGCTTGGATTCAGCATTTCAAGACCTTTCTAAAAAAATTAGTTTCATTCAATTTGGTGCACTAAATCGATGTGGGTTGATTTTTGAAACTGGGTACAGAAGTGTGTTTGAAATAAAATGGAAAAGGTTTAATTCAAATAACTGGGCTGCGCGGGAAAGGTTAATGGGCCGGCCTGCTAAGCACAGCGCTTTCGCGGGCTGCGTAAGTGGCTGTCCCCACGCGTCAGTGAGACAGGGGGTGCGGAGCAGTATGGGGTGATGTGGTGCGTTCGACCTGGCTCTAATCCAACGGCTGAGGGTCATCGTCGACGTTGGGCAACGCCGGCGAGACAGAAACCTAGCGCGGCCAGTGGGGGTCTTTGGGGGCTCACCGGGGTTCAAGCGAGGTTCAGCGAGGCGGGCGAACGATGAAGTCGACAACGGTGAACCTCCTTGTACCGACAGCTTCTCCTGGGGCGGCTCCAATCGCTGGCTCCCTTCTTCTCCAGCAGCGGCGGGCTCCAGTGAAATTCCGGCGCTGCGCTACTCGCCTTGCTCTGGGAACGGGGTGGAATGATCAGTGAGGAGAGGGGAGTGAGATGGTGTGCTCAATTCGGCTTGGGTTGACCTCTATTTATAGTGGCGAGAGGGGACCGACGGGGCGCACGGTGAGCTCGTCGTGGTCGATGGTATATACAGCTATCGGCATGGGCGACGGTAGGGGCGGTGCGGTGCTCCCCGGCGATGCTCAACGACACGGTGACGAGACGTGGGGCGGTGCGGCTTGGTCGGAACGCGACGGTGTTATGCGCGTGCCCGACGGAGAATTTAATGGCGCACAATGTGCATGGTCCGCGTGGCGTCGAACGAGCGTGTCTGCGGGGTTGCTGGGACGGTGGTGATCACGTATGCACGCGGCGAGGGTAGCACGCGGTCTGTGGGCGTCGGTCGAGCGTGTCGCATGGTGTGTGCTCTCAGCATGGTTGCTGGCGAGGTTGGCATGGTTCATGCGTGTGGTCCAGTGGCTGGAAACGTTCGAGCGCTGGACAGGGAGTGGCGGTTGGATGTTGGCTTGCTCCCAGACATGCTGGCTAGGCTTGTTTCTCCTCCTAGCTTGTTGTCGACATGGGGGTGATAAGGGTGCATTCGGCCTGCTCACCATTGATGGCAATGCCAAGCTTACAGTGATGCTAAGGGTGTGCAATTGAGCTAGATGATCTACTAAAACCTAGTTGTAACCAGAGAGGGAACAAGTTAGGCTTCAATCACTGCTCACAATAGTGTTTGGATTTTGTTTGATTTGTGTCTGCCAAGTGTTTGATGAAATGTCCGCAAGAACTCAAGTTTTGAATTTTGAAAAGATTTTTGGAGGGTGTGCTAGGTTGGTGCTGGTGAGTCTGCAGATGCTTGGGTTTTGAAAGTTGAGTTTGTTTGAGTGGTTTTTGAAGTGGGATCTTCCCATATGATAAAGATTCAATTTTGAATTGTCATTTAAACTATGCATTTGAAAGTTTATGGATGATCACAAAGTGGGCCTTGATACTTTGTTATGAGTACAATCAAGGGGTGCAAAGATCCAGAAAAGTTTCTGTTAGGTTTTGAAAGTTTGAGACAACCAAAGTAGGCATGGGAGTTAAATTGGTCAAAATGACCATTCCCTTATTTTATTTGTTTTGATTTACTTGTCTTTGGGAAAAGTGTGGGAAATGTTTAGACGATGTTTATTTCACCTAAGCATCCATTTACAAGCAATGGAACACACAAACAAGGTGGTTCAAAAGAATTCAAAATGAAATGCATACTCACATGCATGCTTCCATAATTTTATTTAGAAAAGTTTTTGTTAACCCTAATTTTGATGATTAGAGTTTGATGATCCAATTTTAGTACTTTTGGGATGTTACAGCCGTTTACGAAGAAGCCGTCGTCGGCTGGCCGTCTGGCCGGCCTCGGGGGTAAGAATTGGGTGGATCATTCTGGTCCACCGACGAGGACGCATGTGGCGCCGTCGGGAAGGAGCAAGGAGGAAAACCGCGAGGTTCAAGAACTTAAGGAACAAGTGGCGCGGATCGCAGATCGTCCAAGACAACTTGGCAATCACCCTCACGTCCTTCCTGCCTACCTTGGTGGAGTCAATAGCGAACTGGAGTGCGGGTGGTCGAGTAGGGCCGTGCCCGATTCCAAGCATGGTCAGCAGCCACTCGAACAACGCGCACCGACGAATCAGGCGAACTATGTGTTCGTGACTCCGCCCGCTAGCACCGCGGCGCCGCAAGTGTTGGTGACTCCCCCTGCCATCACTGCGGTGCCGGAGTACATGTTGGTGGCCCCCCTGCCATCGTCGCGGCGGCACCGGAGCTCCAAGCACCCGGCGGTAGGGAGAATACACCAGCGGCTAGCACTGCGCCATCAAGCAGCCCTTCCGTCTCTTGCACGCCCGTCGCCGTATGCGGTGCCTCGACATTAGCCGATCTCGACGCCATCATGGTAAACAAATTGCTTTACCACCTTTCACGCCATCTATTACTCTTATGGCATCTCTGACGATGCCGTACATGTTTTCCGCAGACGGATGTTCCTTGCACTCTCTTATCCTACGTGAACAACAAGCTGAGGGATGTTGCCAAGGGTACCATCGTTCAACCCTTGCAGCGCACGTTCCACTCAAGGCTGATGCCAGATAGCATGCACAGGGTTAAAATTAGTCGGGTGCTAAGGGGCTGCGACGACCTGGAACCTCCCATTCAACCCCCAGGAGCGGATGAAGAAGAGCCGGCTATCCTCAGAAGTTGCTTCGGCTTATTCTTGCAATGGCCAAAGATCATGATCCGTCTGGGGACGGCGGGGGACATCACGCCACAGACAACAACACCGCGTGTACTCATGCCAGCGACAAGCGGTGGCAAGGCCCCCTTACCGCCCTCGCCGTCACCTCCACGCGGTGGGTCGGATGATCATGTTGATGATATGCACATGGCGTAGGATCCGGCCGAGGACGACGAAGACTGGAATGATCACTTCTTCAACACTTAGTTTAGCAACGAAGACCTAGCTGGTGGCCCCACAGAGAAAGCCACTGTCACCAAGCGTCTGTTTGGTTCTCAGGAGACGCCTCCATCTTGCGCCTTTATAGAGCCAGCTGATACAACCAACCGGACCTTTATTCTAAGCCCTGACACAATACATAGGGCGGCCGGTGCTCAGATTGCGGTGCCTGCCCGCTCTCCAAAAGGAAAAAAAGGGCAGGAAAAGAAAATCTAGCAGCTCGAGCCAGCCGGTGGCATCAACAACTGCGAATCCGATCAGGTTTCGGGATGGGCCACCAATACCCGAGGGTATTATGTGGAGGATTCATGTGGAAGGTGAGCCCATGCTACCTAAGAATTTGCGGAGGCTCGCCATTTCGGAACTGCAGAGTGTGCATGATGGCGTGCTGACGATAGAGAGACGCCTTCTATCGGAGAAAGATCCCTCGCACCCGGTATTCGTGGTTAAGGTGCCACCAGGCTTGGGCTTCATCGACAATGCCCCTGCGGATCTGTTCTTCCTACGGTTCAATGACATCTTCAATATGTTCCACCTATACCTGCTGCACTATACCATGGTCCGCCTGTTTTCTCTCAGCCTGGCCATGCAGATCATTAGAGAGAACACACCGGGCATCGCTATAGTGGACCCCTACTAAAAGCGTGATGACTTCTTGGGTTCCCCCTCTGAACGACGTATCATGGCCTAGTACCTAAAAAGAATCCTCGTGGCGAACAAGACAAAGGAATACATTCGCGTGCCTTACTTTCCCGAGTAAGTTGTTATTCACTCGCCACCGTCGATTAGCTTTATTAGATTATCATCATTCTTTTTCCAACACATTCCATTTGATTTTTTTGCGCAGAGATGAACATTGCACGCTCATCTCCTTATCGCCGAAGCATTCCCACGCCACGTATTTCGACTCGGGGAGTCTAGAAAAGAAGAAAAACTACGACAAGATCAAGGAAGTTCCGGATGATGCTCTCACTGGCTATGCCTCGACGGAAGGCACCACCTTCGTGTGTACGAAGGTCAAGTTTGGCAGTCACGTCTTCAACCACGTAACGGAGTTACCCTGCGTGAAGCAGCTGGAAAACAGTAAGAAGGAAGCCTACTACGCACTCCATCACGTGAGGGCGTTCCTACTTGACCAACAGAATTCTACGCTGCCAGACCATCTCAAACAGTGGGTCGAAGCAAAGGCCAAGATCACTGATTCATATATTAGACAAGAGATGTATCGCATCTAGCAGCAGTTTGGGGCAATCATCTTTCATGATGTCATGACTTCGGGGGGGTGGAAATATCTCGAATAACCGTGACATAGAAGATCGCCTAGAGATGCATGGTGATTATAGGAAGTTCATGACGAGACAAGGCGTCCTCTTGTTCCCTAAGACGAGCTAGAAGGCTTGATGTTGGCCTAGTTGTAGTTACAAACTATAGATGACCTTTGTGTCTGTGTGTGGACAAGTGTACATGCTACTACTTATCTTATTAGGTTTATGAATCATCGCTTATTTCTTTTGCTTATTATTATTATATATCAATCAATGCTTGGTTTTTTGCTTACTCTTTGGTCCTTTTCTCACTTTGGTCCTTATTTTTTCCTTACTCTTTTTTCGAGAATAATGCCGATGATTGAAATGTCGTGGCACACTATATATGTGAATGTGCTATGATGGGATTGCGAGCCTTGTGATATGCACAAGTCCAGGTCTTGTGCATCCTACTTGGCTCACGGTTCCATCGTAGTATATTCCTATGTCCAACGACCTATGTATATATATGAGGCATTATTTTCGAGTTATTTTTGTCTTTTTCGAGAATAATGCCGATGATTGAAATGTCGTGGCACACTATATATGTGAATGTGCTGCGATGGGATTGTTCTCCTTGTGCTATGCACAGGTCCAGGTGTTGTGCATCCTACTTGGTGAACAGTTCCATCGTAGCATATTCCTGTGTCCAACAACCTGGTTATATATGAGGCATGATTTTTGAGTTACTTTGATGTTTTTCGAGAATAGTGCCGATGATTGAAATGTCGTGGCACACTATATATGTGAATGTGCTGCGATGGGATTTTCCGCCTTGTGGTATGCACAGGTCCAAGTGTTGTGCATCCTACTTGGCAGACGGTTCCATCATAGCATATTCCTGTGTCAAACAACCTAGTTATATATGAGGCATGCTTTTTGAGTTTGGTCTTTTTGATTTAGGAGTACTTTCTATAAGTGTATCTTCATATGCGAATTTAATTATATATGTTTTTTCAATCACCGGTTAATTATTATTGTCAACTTGTAGATGACGTGGTACGTCGTGTACAAGGGACGGGTTCCCGGAGTCTACGATGATTGGGAAGACTGCCGGAGACAGGTGCACTGTTTCAGCGGCAATAGCTACAAAGGGTACAACACTATGGTGGAGGCGGAAGCTAGATACACGCGCTATCTAGCGGGAGTTAGGACGAGGAACCGGATGAAGACCTACACCTTCATCGCGGTGATCATGCTTATCTTCTTTGGTTGTTTATCTCGCGTTTGTGTCTAGCTAGTTTAGATGTCTAGGCGAGCTTCTGAGCTCTAACTTGTTCAATCGACACATATATTCGCATGTCACCAACTACTTTGTAACTTGATCGAAACAATGTATAACTTATGTATTCATGTATGAGACTTATCTATATGTATTTGTTTCAATCTTGTTTTGCGAATTGTGTATTTATATATATATAACTGTATATCTTATATCTGTGTGTATATCTGCTTATATAATCTGTATTGTATATCATCTGGCTCTGAAATTAAAAAAAAGACACCCGTGGCGCACATGGCACAACTACAACTAAAGCGCACTGCGTGACTTAGTGGCGCAACGCGTGCGCCACAGAAGATCCAATGCGTAGCGCACCTGCCAACATATCCGTGGTGCACTAGCAGGTGCGCTACGCCTAGCTCCACATAACCGTGGCGCACCAGGTAGTGCGCCACGGCTAGGAGATAGCCATAGCGCAAGGCCCATGGCGCACCACTAGTGCGCCACGGATGGGCCTTTTAGGTGTGCCACAGACGACCATTTTCCTAGTAGTGCACGTGGGAAAAAGCATAGATCTATTAAAGCACAATGAGTATTTATGTATACTCAAGCCTAAGTGCCACCATGACGTGCACGCTGTCACTTTCACACACATGGGGAGAGCAGAGATCTATTGAAGCACTTGAGTAGCAAGGTAGATCTACTTGATTACAAAGCTCATGACCACAACAAGATCATGCATAGAGAGAGATGAACACATAGCTACCGGTAGACTCCTTAGTCTCGAGGAAGAACTACTCCCTCCTCATCATGGGAATAAGCAACAGTGATGAAGATGGTGGTGGAGATTGATGGAGATGGCTTCGGGGGTACTTCCCCATCCCGGCAGGGTGCCGGAACAGAGCCTTTCTGTCCCCCGAATCTCCCCTTCGGTGGCGGCGGCGCTGCGGAACTTTTTCTGGAAGTATGATGGATGATTTAGGGTTTTCTCCATGGGGGCTTCTTATAGGCGCAGGAGGCAATGTCGGTGGAGGTCCAGGGGGCCCACACCCCTGTAGGCGCCACTAGGGCTGGCCCGCGCCTGGGGGGTGCGGCCACCTTGGTGCCCTACTCCGTCTCTACTTCGTGGTTCTGTGTTGCTCCAGGATAATAATGACTTTGGCTTTTGTACCGTCCAATTCCGAGAATATTGATTTTCTGCCTTTTCCGAACCAAAATGTAAGAAAACAGTAACCGCAATGTGGCATCTTGTTAATAGGTTAGTACAGAAAAATATATAAAAATACCTCAAAGTAAAGACAAAGCAAAGCAAAGTAGATACTAAACAAGCATGGAACATCAAAAATTATAGATACGTTTCTGACGTATCATAGCTCATTTTTGTTGTCGACGTTGCCGTTATGGATGGCCATGCACATGTAGCGCGGGAAGAGATCGTTGCTCCCGCGGCTCTCAGATCTAGAACCGTAGGTTCCTTCCTCTGTAGGAGGGTTGCAGAGGTCAGAGTTGTAGCTGCTGCTGTCATCTGAACCGTCCGTCAGCGACGACGTGCGCAGGGCGTCGATTGGTGGGACCCATGGAGCGGGCCTTGATGGGAGTGGCACCCACTCTGGAAGGCATAGGGTGCCGGTTTTTCCCACCTAGAAGCAGAAGCTCCCGAACAGCATCTCGAATCCGTCGCCAACGGACTCGAATCCTAGAGGGTGGCCGGTGAGTGGGCGGTGAAGTTGAAAGCGCCAAAGATAAGGTGATTCTCCATCACCGAGGAATCGTAGATCGCTTCAGATGGAATCTTCACGACCACACGATCGATCATCGTCCCCAGTTCCCACAGATAGTGCTAATTGACGAGGTTTGACTCGTCAATGCCAATTGTTATGGACTTGGGTTTTGGAGAAGATGGGATGCTGGAGATCGTGAGACGGTTAATAGACACGCAACAAGGGGACATGAGGTTTACCTAAGTTCAGGCCCCCCGAGGGAAAACCCTACTCCTGCTTGTCTGTTCTGGATTACGGTGGAACCGAAGGTTACAGGAGTGCGCAGATGTGATCTAGCGTGAGGTGTGTGTATGAGTTGGAAGATCCTCCTCGCCGTTCTCTTCTGGACTTTATATAGATAGGGCGGGTCCCGGGGGTAGGTCGAGTCGGTTACAAGTTAGGGTTTCACCCTTGAATAATCTATCTACAGCATGGCCGTGTTCTCCAAGGAGTCGAACTTGTACTGGGCTTGGGCCACCCGGAGTCTTCTTGGACATCAATTCTTCACGTGGGCCTTCCCTGCGCTGGACCGGGTATACCAATGTGAGCCAACCATAGGGTAGATCCATGTCATGTAGAATGCCTCTCCTCACTTCACACCAAGTCATACTAGTGGGATAAGAGCTCACATTATATATTGGTGGAAATATTTCCCAACTAGCCATGTGGGACTAAACTCCCACCACTCCTCTTGCCATGAATGGGCCCTTAGGGATTTTCCTGAAATTGTTAGGTGGTCCTAAAGCCCACCCTATATTTCAACAATCCTCCACTAGATCATAAAGGCTCATGGTGTTGTCCTTTGTTTCCAACACTGATTTGATATACCGATATTTTCAGTGGAGACCTGTCAAGGTTGAACATCCACCTAGAATAGACTGCTATACTCCTTTACAACTGAGCAATGGTGTAGGGGTTCCAGGCAGAAAATAAAAAAAATTACTATGGGCCAAACCCTGATTACCCAAGATCTATCTACGAGTAATGCAGTAACGTCCGAAGGTTTCGGATACATACCCTTGTAGTATGAAAGCAGTTAACATTCCGAGGGAAACATGGTTGATGTTATCGTGCTCGTATCCGACCTCAAGGTCACGAATCTCCTCGCAGGTCACCCCTTGATCCATCACCATGCAGCAGTCCGGCTAACGACATCACAATGCCCCAAGTGTTGCACCTCGTGGCTTTGTACACATACGGTGTACGATGATAAACTCGTCTCCCCGATCACATCGGGAGTGCGGAAGTAGATCTCCAGCTTTAGAACCCCCGCAGCGCAACGGCGTGCTGCGGATGAGTCGTCTCTTGCACGAACATCCCTGGGCTGTGCCAACGCGTGGAGACAACTAGAGGGAGAGATACTGGAGAGGAGGAGGAGTTCCCAACTCATGAGATCTGTAGATTAATGTGTGCCTCCAAGGGGATAGGGGGCCTCTTTATATAGGGGGGAGGGGGCCGCCTTGCCCCTTCCCAAGCCATCCAACCGGCGGCCAAGGGGGGAGGAGGCGACGGGCAGGGGTGGGGGCAGCCCTGGGGCACCCCAAACCCTGACCCTAGGCGCCCTAGGGTTTCCCCTAGGCGCATGGGCCCTTAGGGCCCATCCGGGTGGCCATCCCTCCTCTGGTTTCCCTCATGGGCCCTTTTTCTCTAGGAAATTTGGCCCATTAGTGGAATAACCATTTCAATTATATTTTAATATTAATTACATTAATTAATATGTAAATACATATTACCAAATCCGATTTGACCCGAAACATCTTTCAGTTCCCCTTCTATATCCTCCGAACATCTTTGGAACATCCCAAAATAATTTTGGTCCTCTCACCGGAACTTTTATGATTTCCTTTTTTTATCCGAACAGCTTCGGACCTTTATCCTTGGAACAATTCTGACTTTCTCTTTCTTTACTATGATTCCAACTTATAGAAAACCTCAAGCTCATCGCACCCTTAAGTGTATCCCCTCACGGCTCGGGAACAACTATAGACATGACCTAGACTCTCTTGCGTCAATGATCAACATCAGGACCGTGATTCCCATAATGATCCCTGTGCATTACAGATTGACAATGTCGTTTGAACCGTAAACGTCGATCACTACTAGAGAAAACCTTATGCGAGGCGCACCTAAAAGCATATGCGAGGCGCATATCGTATGTGTCTCTAGCTTCAAGCCTCGCCTATTTTTTATGCGAGGCGCATATCATATGCGCCTCCTATACTTCACATATGCGAGGAGCATATCGATATGCGCCTCGCATATGTGAAGTGTAGGAGGCGCATATCATATGCGCCTCGCATATGTTTCACAATGCGCCTCGTATATTTATTGTATATGCGCCTCCTATAGTGTCCTATATGTGCCTCTTATAATATTTTCGAAATTCAAGTTTTACGGATCACTATAAATAACAGTATATGGATATTCAAATATATAGTACAGTCCAGAATATAGTATAAATAGCACAAAATTCCAGAAACTTGCAATTGTCCAAAGCATAATAGAACCAACATGAATACAAGTACATTACACATCAACCGCGACATACTAGTTCATACATAAACTAAAATCAACAAGTGCCAAGTTTTCATACAACACCAAGTGTTTGTGCCACAAGTTCCCACTCTGCACGCGCCGGCAACACCTTGAATCCAGATACGGCCAGCACCCAACAGGTCTGGCCAGCACCACGCGCCCGGCACCCACCCTGCACCGCCATGGCCGTCCACTCGTTGTCGTCCAGGGGAGAAGGCCAGGGCTCCTGTTGCGGTCCGGCGAGCACTGCGCGCCAGGCACCCACCCTGCACCGCGCCGGCCCGTCCATGCGTTGTCGTCCGGGGGAGAAGGCCAGGGCTCCTGCTGAGGTATGGCCAGCACCACATGCCCCGACACCCACCTTGCATCGTGCCAGCCATCCATGTGTTGCCGACCAGGGGAGAAGGCTAGGGCTCCTGCTGAGGGTCGGAGATCTTGTGTTCCCGCAAGGTTCTCCCAAACACCGACAGTCTCGGTGTAGTCTCGGCTTGCACCGTCGTCCTCCAGGCTGGGTGCACGTTCAGGCATAGTCTCGCCGTACCTCCAGGCTTCTCCTCACCAGCTTGTCCTCGTCGGCTCTTCCTCGTTGGCTCCTCCTATGATCCCCAGCTGTAGTAGTTAATAACAGCATCAATTTGATAGCAGCAGCAGCAGTTCATAGCAATAGTAGTTCATAGCAGCAACTATGGTGATTACTGATTCCAGACCTTAATTTTATGCCTCACGATGAAAATGTAGCTATACTCCTGTGATCGTCAACCATTGACATCATGAATCAGATACAAGTACAAGAAAAGTAGTGCTAGTTTCATAAATCATGCACTAAAACAGAATATGCTCATGAATTGTTTGTAAGTAAACATAAAACGCAGCAAACCTGTAAAGCACTCCTAATTAAACCAATGACCTGAACTTGATCTTGTGGTTCAGTTCACATGATGTGTGCATGATCTGACAGTAAATTCTTGGATAATACTGATGCCCTAATAAATTCCTGCGAGTAAACATGACAAGTCCAGAACTAAAACTTTGCATCTTATAAAGCAAGCACAAAAGAACGAAGATTATCAGCAACAAATAAGGAAAAATTAATCAGCAACAAGACTATCATCTTACAGCAAATATGATGGAGTTAAGCTACATTTTTTACTCCATGTTCAGTTTTCTCATTCCCATAAATTCAAGATTAAGATACACTCAAGTTTGTACTACTCCTACCGAGAAATACGTTTAAATGCAAGTTCAAGTTCAATTTCAGTGAACAAGTACATATACTCCAGCAATAATTTACTGAGTACTCCAACATCAGACAAGAAATTGCAGTTTATTGTTCTGGTATGATGTTCTACTCCTAGTTCCAAGTACTGGTTAACATAGACAAGAGAGTACAAGCTACAAGGAAATTTCTACTCCAGCACTGGTTAACATCACAAGTATCTACTCTAGCACAAGCCAATTTCTGCACAAGCAAATTGCAGTTCAAACAATTCTCAAGGAAAAAATGGAGTACTCCATCACAGAAATAGTGACACGTATTGATAATCTATGCAAGCAGAATGTTAATGATTATAACAGAAAATTAGTGATAATCTATGCAAGCATGACTGAATAGTACTCCATCAGAGAAAATCAGTGATTACCACAAGCAACAAGCAGGGAGCAACAATTTCCTAGAGTAGATTAATTGTTGTCCCGTAGCTGGCTACAACGGTTGGAACCTAATCCAATGATCGATCAAGGAGGACAAAACAAGAACAAGAATAAGATCATCCTCTTCTTCTTCTTCAAGAATTCATCGGCTAGACTGATGTACGTGGGCAAACTCTAGGAAGTTTCGATTGCACAATTGTCTAGACTGACGTACCTTGGCGAGCGCAAGGTCGAAGGCTACATAGGCGCGGTTTTGTAGTATCGAAACCGCGGCGCACCAGAGACGGGCGGGCGGACACGGCCGACCACCGGTGCTGCTGCAGCTGCATCTGCAATTGGGCGTTACCCTCCTCGTCCTATTCCTCACCGTTCTCCGCGTCCGTGACCCCAGCCTCCTTCACCGGCCTCCTTCTCCTTCGTCTTTGGCCTCCTTCTCCTTCGATGTCGATGGATCAAGCACCGCCACTCAAAGATCTTGGGGAACCACAGGTATCTTTCCCAAAATATCTGATCTTGGAGCACTGCTGCTCACAGATCTTGGGGGACCGCCGAAGATTGAGCAAGGTCGCGTGGAGCGGCCAGGCGGTGGCGTAGGGCGCAGCGTGAGCGGAGCCAGGCAGCAGCGTCGGGGGAGGGGGCCAAAGCAGCGACATGTGGGTAGCAAGGCGGCGCTGCCGACGGTGGAGTGAGGCAGGGGAGAGAGCGAGAGCGAGAGCGGTCCGTCCGTGCAGGCGACCTGAGCAACGCGAGCAGGGGCCGCGGGGTAGAGACGCGGGCCTTGCACGGAGCACCAGAAGGCGAGGGGGCGGCCGGTGGCTGCGGCGCCAGGGCGAGGGAGCCTGGCGGCGGCGGGGATTAGCGAGCGAGGGAGGGGTCGCGAACGTGGTTGGTGATGGACGAGGTGGACACGCGGGATGGGGTCGTGTGGCTGTGGTAGGAGATGGGGTGGGGCCGACAGCGTATAGGAGGCGCATATGACAATACGTGCCTCGCATATTGTCAAGTATAGGAGGCGTAGATGACTATATGCGCCTCGCATATTCGACCACCCATTTTTATCTGGGCCCACGCAGTTTATGCGAGGCGCATTTTGCCTATATGCGCCTCGCATATCAGATATATAGGAGGCACATATGATTAGAATGCGCCTCGCATAATCTGGGGCTGCTTGATTTCGTCCGTACATGAATTATAGGAGGCGCATTCTTATCATATGCGCCTCGCCTATTTTTATACTAGAGGCGCATGGAGAAGGAGTGCGCCTCGTCTATTTTATAGGAGGCGCATATGGTCTAAATGTGCCTCCTATAAGCATGTCTCCTATAGCATTTTCTCTAGTAGTGGATTCCATTTCCCTTTGTTACTTCGATACTATTTGTCCGAGATCCAATCGTTAAGGTATGTCCATACCTTGTTCAATCTCGTTACTGACAAGTACTGTTTACTTGTTACCACGATATTACATCCTTGTGACATAGTCACATGTTGCAACATTTATGGATGTAATCTCACCAGTCAGCCTAACTGTATCTTACCCGTCACTGGGTGAACAAATCCTTCTCTTGACGTAATATCTTCAACATGTTCCTCCGGATACCCAATGACACCATTATAATCACCATTTCACTAAGTGACATTTGTTGTCATCAAAGTAACCTCGAGAGACAATGATTTGATATGGTCTCATGGTCTAAGGAGAAGGATACTTCATTTCTCACTATTGCAATGATGAACTTTGTGACTTGATCATGTCGCAATCTTTGAGGAATGTCCATCACAACATTCACCAATGATATGACCTTGTTGTCAACCAGCGTTATCACTTCATGATCAGTAAACCTTGATCATCATATTACCCAATGAACTGGTAATAGAGGAAACTAGGGACTTATGTTTCATATCACACCTGTATCAATGTTTCCACTTGAATACAGTTATATCACAATATGAAACTATTATGAACTTATTGGGATATGACAATAATAAACATTTTATTATTTTCCTCTAGGGCATATTCCCTTCAGTCTACCACTTGCACTAGAGTACAAATAATCTAGCTGGCATTTACTAATCATAAACCATATCCCCATATGTGTTTATTTATCATGCTGCTCATGAGAAACATCATGCCCCTGTTCTGTTTTACCAGATCAACATGTCTTTTGCAAATCTTAAATGTCTTCCTAATTTTAACATTCCCTCCATTATCTCATAATGGTTTGAAGTATTCCTTTTGGCGTGTGAGTATTTGTTTCTATTCTTTACAATGACGATCGTTGAGTCAATTTAACCTTTATTGTTGTCCTGTAAAATCTGGAAACACACTTAGAGAAGTCAAACTTCTTTAGCCAAAATATACTTTTATCTTTATGTAGATCCTAGTGCATAACATGCAACTATGTGCCTTACTTCACTTCTTGCCATTCAAGGACGAACTTTAACTCTGGTTCAATGATTAACTCCAGAATCACTTCAAGACATGTTCTTTCAACAAGATCCTTTTGGGTCATATTATGTCGAGTATACAATATGGTTCCATGGAAGAACATATGACTGAGGCATAGGAGATGCAATGCATCTCTTTCTTTCTTCCTTTCTTTCTTTTAACCATAGTTGTAACACTAAGACTAGCTCAATGCTTCATATAAGTAAGAACCACTTTCTTATCTTGTTCTATTCTGAACTCCTTCAGAATCTTACCTAGGACACTCTGAATATCTTCAGAATAAAGTCCAGGAAGCATTTAGCAATAATTTTTATTAAAATTACCAATCTATCTTGATAGATTCCATTGTTTAATAACTTCTTCAACTTCATCCAAATATTTACTAATTAAATATTATTAATACTAATCACATCTTTCATATATGTCATCCACAAAATTTAGAATGATAACACGTTCCCAGTCAAA
Source organism: Avena insularis (assembly GCA_023614405.1). Taxonomy (NCBI): domain Eukaryota; kingdom Viridiplantae; phylum Streptophyta; class Magnoliopsida; order Poales; family Poaceae; genus Avena; species Avena insularis. The sequence continues at coordinate 158,334,411 of CM042697.1, forward strand.
TATGGCATCCATATATGAGATCCAGGGACTAGCTCCCACTCAAAATGGCATCCATATATGAGATCTAGGGATTTCACTTAGCTCTCACTCAAAATATGTCTCCTAAATATTGAGTCTTAGCCAAGTCATTAAGCTTCCACTCAAAATATGTCTCTTACATATTAATGTTAAGCCAAGCCAATGTGCTCCCACTCAAATGAACGTCGTCTCAACAATATTGGACATTCCGAAATTCTTTGATCATTATCAAATTGAGAATTATAGCTGGGAATTTCCAATATCCATATATTGCTAGGCTAAATCCATTATTGCTAGGGTAAATCCAATAGACTCAAGCATTGCTACTTTTGTAGTGAACTCCTTGAATTTCTCCAAACTTGTTTTGTGACAAATCGAGCTTTATGTCTTTCATTCATTTCTTTCTCATGACCTTAGCAGTCATTTAGAAATATTAATTAAACCTCTTTACTTAATAAGATCAAGTAACACATTACTTTTCAATCTTGAATGTGACTTAATACAGGATTTCATGACTCCTAGTCATTTCTCGCATTTAGGTCCATCACGCTTCTTTGAATTTCGTAGGTATGTCTTGTTCAAAACATGACAAGTGAATCAAGAATATAATTCCGCAAACTTGCAGAATGCATATAATTGAATCCTGCTTTCTTTTGAAAAAGTATTCGTTGAAACTTTATGATCATTATCATTAGTTTCTCCTCTATTTGTATAGTTTGGTTTCATGAAATAAATTTCGCTACACCACTCGACAATCTGGAGGTAAGGTCAAAGTTCATTGTTTTGAACTTTTACTTTCTTCCATCTGTATCTTCACTAGGACACATTAAACCTTAGGACAACATCATGTTTGCCCTTTGTGGAACACTACAAAGACTTGTTTATTCGCCACGATTTCGAATCATCGAAAGTTCTAGAAACTCGAACATGTCATAACTCATATGGTGTTGTTTCCACGAATCCTTAGATGTTCCTTGGTATTTCAAACGAGTGTTTGCTTATTTATATTTTTAACTCCAAATGATAAGAATAACCATGATAAGAGATAATATTAGACCATATGTATCTAATACAAAATGATTATGATATCTAGACATTTGAACACCTTGATTTTGTCTAATTATCATAATTTGTGAAACAACTTTCACAAGTCCTTTTATGCCAGACTTTAACTTAAATACTTTAGTCATATCAATCAAATCAAAGAGACTTTGTATTCCTGTTAATTCCATATCCCACTTTGTTTTGAGCTCATTTGAACAATTCAAATCATTTCAAAAGTTCTATTTCATTAAGTAAATACACCTATTCACTTATGTCCACAATGGAATAATGATTTCCACTATTTGTTGAAAATGTGATACATCACTATGTATAAGATGCAACAATTCTTTGCATATCACCGTTTTACCGGAATACGGAGTTTTAGTCATTTCGTCAAACGAGGCATGATTTTGCAAAGTCTCTAGATCAAATATCCAAGACCCTGATTTTCATCTAAGTGAAAAACATGCAACAACCACCTTGACTTAAACAATAGTGTCACGTCATTATTAAACTTTAGATATCTCTTAGCATTCTAATCCTTTATAAATTCTTAAACTATTATCATTAACATAGTAATGAGAATAACTTATTTATAATCATAATGTGACCATAAAGGTATTACTCATAAGAATAGTATAACTGTCGTGGTATTGCCGACGAGTACGCCATGGAGGGGTCCTCACAGAGAGTGTTTAGAGATGTGGGGTAAGGCGGGAGGTTGGCGGGTACGAGGTAACACAACTTACCCAGGTTCAGATCCCACGACGGTGGCAGAATCCTACTCCTGCTATAAATCACTATAATGGCAATACGCCGAGTTACAGGGATTGGTTCGCTGTGCGCGATATGAGTTGAGTTGTCCCTAAAGACTCCCGCAAGTCCGGCTTATACAGTGGCCATATCCTAGGGTTACAGGCAAAGTCCTAGCCGGACAAGTTGCAGAGTCCTACACGGTACACAACTAGTCTAACGTGTCTTGCACTCCAAGTTTCCGGGTACGCTGGTGACTCCTCCGTAGCCTTCCTTTATCCGGCATGGGCCTCCCTACTGGATCCATCTAACTGGGCCGCCCAGCAGGCCATAGGCCTTGCTACCAATGGTGGGCCACCCGGGTTAGCCGGATTAGAGACATGCAATGGTGATACCCATTTAGCATATCCCCAACAGTAGCCCCCGGAGAACTCCGGGATCTTGCGCAGTCTTGCCTCGTCAGATTGAATGCTCCGTCTAGATGAATGTCGGCAAATCGTCAAGCAATATCTTGTAGTCCTCCCAAAAACCCTGCAATGCTCTCTGTCTTCAGCATGTAAGTCGGAGAACTGCTAAATCTTCCATCGTACTCTTCTCGTAGCCGGACTGAATCCGTCCATGCCGGAATATTCAAATGGGATAGTTCACCTACCTATGTCAGTAGAGCGACATAGACCATAGGTCAGCGATGTCTCGTAACTCACACATGCAGAGAACGCAATCATAGCCGTTTTTTCCCTCGTGAAGGATGCGAAACATTGACGGCGGCAGTGGGAACATGGCGAAATTTTTGCGCACGCGCTGTCCACACATCAATCGTTCGATCAACTTGCACGAATCTTGATGTTGAGTACTATAAATTATAACCGTGGTAATTCTTATCCTTTCACCGCATTCTTCCTTGCACCATCTTCTTCATCCAGCAAACGCCTCCTCGACCTGTCTGCGCACGAAGGAAAAAACCCTAGCTTTTCCCATCTCACTGCTAGTCTTCCTCTACACCAATGGCCAGTAGCAGCACTACACCATCCATGGCGGCGACGGGCGAAACCATGGACAAGCCGACGGGCTCCGTCCACGTACCCCCAGAAGGCGTGGTGGTTCCATGTACCGTGGTGGTGGAATCCACCGGCGGTGAAAATATTCCAGCGAGGCTGGAACTACTGGAAGAGGTGGTCGATTCCTACAAAGGGGAATGTCGCAACTCCGATATTACCAAAGACGATCTCAAAGAGATGCTCGTCGAGGGGTACCTCCTCGTGATGGAGGGGCTGTTCTGGCGGGTGGCACTGGCTGGCGAGGTCGTCCCTTCTCCCCAAGCCGGAGAAAAGGTGTACCTCAAAGCCCAACTTGTACGCGGTATCTCCCTCCCAATTTGCGACTTCTTCATAGAGGTCCTTAGCCACTACCGGGTTTAACCTCAGAACCTTTCTCCGAATAGCATCCTCGCGCTTAGAAACTATGAGACGCTTTGTGAGGGTTACCTAGGAATCAGGCGTAGGTTAGATCTGTTTATATATTTCTTCATTGTCAAAGGGAAGCCAGAGTGAGCAAGGATGAGCTCAGAAATTGTGAAACTATTTAGTTTCAAGATCCGGCTTGGCCAGTGGTTCCCCGACATTGTAGGCCACGAGTCTTGCAAGAACTGGTAGAGGACGTACTTCTACGGCCCAAAATATCCCTCTGGATGGCCGAGAAGGAATGTACCCGGACTTTGTCGATGGAGCTGCCGCCGAAGCCCCGACATGGAGACCCCAAGCCCTCCTTCCCTTCAACGACGAAGCCTCCCGCGCTATAAGGCATATCGAGTGGCTTGTAGACACGGGTCTGACCGGGTTGGACCTAGCCATGTGCTGGTTCAGCAAGCGGATTCAGCCTCTGCAGCACCACGTGAAGCTGACGCATGAATACTCCAAGGATAGGAAGGATAGCCTCCGCATCTCCGAGGACAACTTCTCGAGTGACTCCATCAAGCTTCGCCTCAAGGACATAGTCAAGGTGAAGGACAGGAAGCATGGCTTCACCATCACCCACGACATGTTCGAGGGTGGCACGTGCCCAGAGGTACTTGTTTATTTTCCATGTATGACATATACTCCAATTCTTCCGTCTTGCCTTAACCATTGCGTCTAACACTTTGGGATTCACTTAACAGCTAAAGGAACTAGACGAAGGTAGCATGGCTGCCCAAGTCTACGACCCTAAGACGAAGGAAGTCACCGTCGTGTCCGACGACAATGTCCCGCTGGCGCGTAAGCGGAAGAGATCCAGCTCTGATGCTGCCGACGGAGGCAAGAAGAAGACGGAGGGAGGAGCCTCCAAGAGATCCACTGCCTCCCTAGAGGCGGAGAAAAGAAGAACGATTGGTATTCCGTTGACGAAGGCACGAACCATTGTGTAAGCTTCTTAACATCAGGCATTGTCTCTTTCTTGTCTTGTTCCTGTACTTATACTTCTGCATGTTTCAGGAAGAAGGCCAGTATGAGTTTGAAGAAGACCTCCAAAACATCGGGGGCTTCTAAAAACATCAAAGAAATTTTTAGTCAGTCCTCTCCCGCCATCGCCCCTCCTACTCCAAGTGTCCAGCATGCTACCGCACCGACAAGCTCTCCAACAAAGGTAACGTCTGGACCTTCCGCCATAGAAGTGGACCCATACGTTGCCACGGGAACTTGTTGTTGTCGGCGAGTAGGCGACAACAAGATTATAACATTTATAAACTTTGTATATCATATATACCATCGTCATTGATGACTTCTCCTGCCATTTGTTCCACCTCAATGTTTCTCAAACGTTCTACAAATCATAGAAATCCATCCATTCTGCATCGCCTCTGGTGATGCAAGTCTGGATATATCCTTTGAAGATAGGAGGAAGTGACCTAAGCAATACTCCAATTGCAAAGGAATCCGTCAGCCAGTAGTCCACCAAGTGAACCAGTCTCATGTGCGCATCAAGTGTGTGATCCAAGTGACTTTCCAGACAAGTGGTTTCCTCCATCCTTATGGAGAGGAAGTTTTCTACAAGTTCGTACTTCCATGTGCACAAATGGATTTTGAACTCTGCCTGACATGTGTATGCTCCACGTGTACCTAATATTGGCCTATCCAGTTTGGTCCAACAGAATCCCATACGATGGTGTACCGCTGATGGCGAAGCCCAGGAGGAATTTGGGTGAACCATGCCCATAAAGGATGCGAGTGCTTGGAGAACAAGACTAGTTCAAGGTAGAAAGTTAAAGGAAAAAACCCTAACCTGTAACCGACTCGGCCTATCCCCGAGACCTGGCCTATCTACATAAAATCCAGGAGGGCATGGCGAGGAGGGCACCTCATAACCCTAGCATACACACCGACATATCTCATCTACGCACCCTTGTAACCTTCAGCTTCACCGTTAATCGAGAGCAGACAAGAAGGCGTAGGCTTTTCCCTCCAGGGGCCTAGACCTAGGTAAACATCGTGTCCCATGTTTCTTGTTTGTTAGCCGTTCTGCGATCTCCAGCGACCCCTCCTTATCCAAAACCCAAGCCCATAACAATGGGCATTGACGAGTCGAACCCTCGTCAATTGGCGCCGTCTATGGGAATTGGGGATGCTGATGTTGCAGTCATGACGGCCCCATCCACCATGATCTTAGACTCCTCTGCAATGGAGAACCACCTCCTCTTCGTCACCATCGACTTCACCGTCCACTCACCGGTGACCCGCCAAGAATTCAATTCCGTAGGAGATGGTGTCAACATGATGCTTGGGAGCCTATGCTTCCAGGTGCGCCAAGCCGGCACCATTCGCCTCCCTAAGAGGGTGGCGCCTCCGGCAGTCGCACCTACTTCGTGGGTGCTACCAATAAGTGTCCTCATTGCACCCTCTCTGACATATTAATCGGATGACAACAACAGCTGCAACTCTGATCTATGCGACCCTCCTATAGAGGAAGGAACCTATGGTTCCGGATTTGAAAGTTGTGGGAGCAACGATCTCCCCCATAGCTTCATGTGTGTGGTCGTCATTAGCGCCCACGTCGATAATGGAGCCAATCCACAGGCTCCTAACGCTACGAACGGAGGTCCTCCTCCGAACACCAATGCCAATGGAGGTTCTCACCCGAATCCCGACGAGACCGCTCCTTGCAACACAGATGCCACCAATGGTGATGAAGCAACTCGGCAGCAGATCCACCTGAACAACACCGAGTGAGAGAGGGTCCGAGATGCCGTATGGAGAAACCCTCTGCCACGGGATGCTTCACGTGATATGCTTATGGGCTATCATTGGCTCCTCGTGAAGGAGCATAATCGACAAGTTGCACATCACAAGGAGCTCGGACAACGTCAGAGGGCAGCCGACAAATCAAGCGCTCGACGAGTCATGCTCTCCTCCATTGGAGGATCCTCCTCAAAGGGAAACGATGGACATGCCGCCTACAAAATTCGTTCTCGATTAGAACGCATGGACCCAAGCGCCAGACGCAAGGCCACTAAGGCACTCGACTTGTCCTTCATGCCAATGGACTCACATGGCAACATGATGCTCAAAACACCTGTAGCACCCCGGATAAGACCCTACTAGAAAAATTGCATGTCTTTATCTATGCATCATCATAACATCATCATGCCTATTTTTTTGCCTCAAACTATTTTACAAAGTCTATTTTCGTTTTCCTAGATACCCCCATCTTATTTCAAATCAAACCCCTAGATCCTTCCGGATATTTTTTTCCTAAATCTTTCATAAATAAATAAAACTATAAAACAATTTGACCCGGGGGAGGCCGCCTCCGGCTAGGCCCAAAGGCCCAGCTGGCAGAATGTTGGGGATATGCTAAATGGGTATCACCATTGCATGTCTCTAATCCGGATAACCCGGGTGGCCCACCGTTGGTAGCAAAGCCTATGGCCTGCTGGGCAACCCAGTTAGATGGATCCAGAAGGGAGGCCCATGCCGGATAAAGGAAGGATATGGAGGAGTCACCAGCGTACCTGGAGCCTTGGAGTGCAAGACACATTAGACTAGTTGTGTACCGTGTTGGACTCTGTAACCTGTCCGGCTAGGACTTTGCCTAGGATCTGGCGACTGTATAAGCCAGATCTGCTGGAGCCTTTAGGGCAACGATACGACTTACCTCGCATAGCGAACCAATCCCTGTAACTCGGCGTATTGCCATTATAGTGATTTATAGCAGGAGTAGGATTCCGCCACCATCGTGGGATCTAAACCTGGGTAAGCTGTGTTACCTCGTATCTGCCAACCTTCCACCTTACCTCACGTCTCTAAACACGCTTTGTGAGGACCCCTCCATGGCGTACTCGTTGGCAATACCACGACACAACAGCCTACTACCCCAAACCCTAACCCTAGACCAACCAAATGCCCAAACACTATCCTACCCCAATTCCCCACCTGCCGCCGCCGCACCTGCACTCAGATGCACTCAACACGCACGCAAGCACACACCTAGCATGCGACCACCACCCCGCTAACCGCTTGCCACACACACCCCTACCCCCTGTCCACCACTCATGCGCCCCGCTCCCCTCCCTCCGTATCCCTATCAAACCAGTGACACACCTTCCCCTAGCCTCACCTCCTCTTTGATGCGGCTCAGATCACTGTAGAGCTTCGTTGGGAAACCCCAAGAGGAAGGTATGATGAGTACAACAATAAGTTTTCCCTCAATAAGAAACCAAGGTTATCGAACTAGTAGAAGGAAGGAAACGACTCAAAGGTGTTGCTAGCAACTTGGAAACTTGCACAACACAAATTCAAGACTTTGCCCCAACGAACAGTGAGGTTGTCAATCTCACCGGTTTGCTAAAAACAAAGGATTAAACGTATGGTGTGGAAGGTAATGGTGGCTTGCAGAAAGTAAACAGTAACAGTGGAATATGTATCAATGGTAAAGATTGGACTGGGGTCCACAGTTCACTAGAGGTGTTCTCCTTAAGATAAATACATAACATGCTGGGTAAACAAATTACAGCGGAGCAATTGACAGGACAGAGCAAGGCATAACAATGCAATACTAGACATTCACGATCTTATGAGATTTGATTGGGCATTACAACAATATACATAGACCGCCATCCATCTGCATCTATGACTAGTAATCCACCTTCAGGTTATCATCTGAACCCCCTCCAGTATTAAGTTGCAAGCAACGGATAACTGCTTTAAGCAAAGTGTGTAAAGTAAACAATACAATTGTTCCATGAACAAAAGATCGTTTTTTCTCCCTAGTAGCAACAACACATCTACAACCTTAGAGATTTCTGTCACTTCCCTAGATTCAATAGAGGCATGAACCCATTATCGAGCATAAATACTCCCTCTTGGAGTCACTAGCATCTACTTGGACAAGATAGATACTAGAAACAGAGAGCATGAAAGATCTCAAACAACACAGACATGATAGAATTAATAAGATAGAATCATTAATCAATCTGACATAGTAATCTCAATATCCACTGGATCCCCGCAAACACAACATGCATGATTACAGATAGATGATCTTGATCATGAACGGAGCTCACAAGATCTAAACATGGTAGCACAAAGGAGGAGAAACAACCATCTAGCTACTGTATGGACCCATAGTCCAAGGTGGAACTACTCACGCATCATACCGGAGGCTGGCATGGTGATAAAGAAGGCCTCCGGGATGATCCCTCCCCTTCGGCAGGGTGCCGGGAAGAGCTTCAGATCCCCCCGATCTAGGGACGATGGTGGCGGCGGCTACAGACTGTTTGGTGGAGATCTGATCGGGTACTTCGGGTTTTGGTACTGGGGGCTTCTTATACATGAAGAAGGAGACCGAGGGGGTGCCCGAGGCGGCCGCACCCCCCAGGCGCGGGCTAGGCCTAGCTGCGCGGCCAAGGGGTGTGTGCCCCTCGTGTCCCTCCTCCGTATCGTCTTCTGGCTCCGTGTTCTCCTTGGTGAAATATTGACTTTGGTTTTTGTCCCGTCGAATTCCGATAATATTCATTTTCTTGTTTTTCTAGAACCAAAAACAGCAGAAAACAGGCATCTGGCACTGTGGCATCTTGTTAATAGGTTAGTCCCAGAAAACGTATAAAAATACCTCAAAGTGTAGACAAGGAAACGCAATGTTGATACTAAACAAGCATGGAACATCAAAAATTATAGATACATTTATGACGTATCAAGCATGCCCAAGCTTAAGTCCTTCTCGTCCTCGAGTAGGTAAGTGATAAAAAGAATAATTTTTTAGGTGACATGCAACATCACAATCAAGATCAAACCATTTGCAAGAATTGAAAGCTGGGATCAAAGTACTCTAAACATGAGCATGAAAGATGAAGTTCTAACAATAAGACATAGTAACTATGCTATAACATGAAAGGATACAAATAAAGATTCATGAATAACAATGCATTGAAAGATGTTTATTCTTTCACATATAGAAAACATAGCATAGTGGCATTCAGCTTGTCGCTCATGGAGTAGCAAAACATGCATATGACACCTTCAAAGTTCATAAGGGTGACTAGATACAGATAGTTCAAGAACAAGCAATATCAACAATATGAATCAATTTAAGTTTTGGGACAATGCACATAGAACTAAGAATGGCAACTATGCTCTCTTAATTGGTGCCCAAAGATAGAAGGTGGAGACTCAATATAAAAGTGTAAGAAAGGCCCTTCAAAGGGAAGCAGGGATTTCAAGTCTCATAAAGAGCTTCCAAAAATTATGGTACCTGTTATCTTTCAGCTCTCATTGCCCCTATCATAAGCATCTTGAAGTGCTTAAGGTTAAAGTGAAAAAAATATGGAGTATATGTGTGGTTTCCCATCATACCACTGCATGTTTAGTACACTATAGTCGTTGACATGACACCCACAGAACACCGTTCCGTAAATATCACATCCCTCAGAGTGGTACAACAGTAACATTGCGGGTCCATATTACAAACATTCACACATTATTATTATTACAATACCAGAAGTTCAAGACTTCAAAAGGTTTCAACTTACAAACCAAAATATAAAGTGTTTCAGTGGAATTTAAAAATAGCAACTCCAACTAGGAGTTGAGCTCAGCACTTTATTCTATAGAGTTCATGCTGCTTGGCTCTATTGGTTACTACTAACTAGGATACTTAGTTGGACTCGTGATCATCAACACCATAGCGAATTTCGTAATCCACTCCTTCAACACCTCCTGACAGGCCAGGCTCCTCGTAGAACACACCTTCTTAACATTCGGCTGCATACATTGGCACATCTTCGGGATCCTCAGAGTCTAAGCAAGGGATCAAAGGAAAGGATGAGTAACAGTGTTACCTAGCAAGTTCATTATATGCTAGGTGGGAAGTTTGATGCTCTAACTACCACCTCGGACTATAAGTCCTTGGCACTATGCAGTTTTTGTAAATCTTTCTTCAAAGATTGATTTTATTATAAAAATCTATGACCATCAGCCTTCACAGGTTGACCAGAACTTTCATGGAGTTCCTTTCGCCACGTCAGAGCTCCTTCCCTAACAGGAGTGACAAGTTACAATTCTTACACTCTGCAGAGGTGCGTTACTTTACACATGAGAGAACAACTCCTTGTTGCACAACCAGGCATTTTCCGTCCACAATTCCATGATGTGGGGCCCGAGTTGGTCCAAGCCAATGATCGCCTTATGGCGACCTCGCATGCCTCCTTGGTGTACACCATGCCCACATAATGAATTACGGCAATGGTTTGTACAAACCGTTAGATGCCAGAACTATCGTGGGACGTTGAGGGTTCCCACCCATATGCTGCATATCCTCTACGAATTAATAATTAATATGCACACTACGAGGATAACAGCCACGACCTACACATCCGGCTTCATGCGAGAGGAAGAAGATACAACTGACTTATCTGTCCCATTCCAAATCTCATGGCTAACGCGTAATATACGACGCTAGAATCACTGATATCAGGGGTTATTAAGTCCCTAATTGATCATCATTGTTGCCAATAGAACCCTAAGTTCTATTGCTCCAATATATCATCACTTAGGATGGTATTTATGATTTCTGTAATTGTGAAACTAATATTTTCTTTCTTTGGAGTATATATGATAACACACAATTTGCAAATACTTTGATAAAGATTCTTCAAATGATATGAGCAAGTGATGAACTTGCCTTGTGATGGCAAGGTAGTGAAGTCTGATGCTTGCACTGGACCTTGAGCTTCTATGTCTACAAAAACATCACTATTGCCCGGTAAGGACAATATTTAAAGAAGCAAAATGATTATGCAAAGTAATGTAATGCATCATTTAGCTTTATATGTATTCTTCCCCATTGTTTTAAATTATAAAATTTCTTTTAATGAGAAAGAATTTATAAATATTTTTTTAATATTTATTGAATATTGTATTCTTTTTATTTTATTTTAATTTATCTGACTTTTATTTAATTAATAATTCCTTTAAGAATAATCATTAATTACCAAAAATTGACATTAAATATTTGTTTAATATTTTTCTAAAATACTAAAATATTAATATATAGTGAAAGTGATTTTTATTTATTTTTATCATCTTTCAATTATTTTGTAAAATTCCATAAGGAATATTTAAATTACAAAATTCTTAATAAAATTTATATGTTTAAAATTTTATTTCCTAATTTATTTGAATAGTTTAGATTATTGTGAATCCAAAAATATTTTATTTATAAGTTTTGGACTTTTATTTTATTTTCTAAAATTTATTTAAGTTCAAGGGCATTTTGGTCTTTTTCCAATTATTAAAACAGGCTCTAAATGATTTGGGCTTTCTGCTAGTTTTATTGGGCCCTTGTGGCCCATTAGGCAAAGTCAAGACTACCACCCCGAAGGGTTCCTGGACCAACCCAGCCCATCACTCTCTGTCTCTCTCTCGAGCTCATCTTTCTCCTTCTCCTTCCCCGACCCTATGGTCAGCGGTGCTGTCGCCGGCGATTCGCGCCACAGTGGACTGCCCTGGCCGCCGCCGTGGTTCCGAAAGAGGTTGTCGACCCTGCTCTTCCCTCCTGTCCAACTGGATTTGGACTTGGAGCCCTCCTATGGCCTGATCGATGCCGTCCCGAACCCTAGGGTTTGGGGTTGGCGTTGATCTGATGCCGCCGCTGCTGTCGTCTGCCGTGGAGATGCTTCTCGCCCCCATGCGTGGCTATGGTCGCTGCCGTGGCACTGTATGGGTCGCAGCGCCCCCTTTGGGGTGCTCCCCGTGCCGCCATGGTCGCCGGCCACCTCTGCTTCCTCTTCTAGTCTACAACGAGGACCTATTGTAAATTATTCCTCTCCCCTCGTGCTCTCTGTGCTAGGTCATCATATGCTAGCTGTTGGTAGTGGCCTTCCTCGTTACTGTTCTAGCCTTATTAGGGTTCTTGGTTCTACTTAGGGTTCATACCCTGCTGTTGATTAAGTAACTGATCAATTGGATCATGTGTTAATGATCCTTGAACCTGTTAAGTGGTGACTTGATGTGGCTTACTGCTGATGATTAGCTGTGGTTATGCTAGTGGTTTATCAGATGATTCTATGGATTAATTTTGATATGGTCAGATGATAAAGTTGTTGTAGAAGCAATACTTGGAATTCTAGTGGTTTAATAACACACCATTATCATTACTTGGTTAATGAAAGTGAGTGTTATGTGATGAAGTCACTGTATTAGCACTTGTTGGCTTTAAGGATTCATAAGTAGGTTGAGATCAAATGGTTTCAAACAATGAAGATATACATAGGGATTTTCTTAATTATGATTCATTTGATGACAGGAAAATGATTTGTAGTTGGTTGGTTGAATCTGTGAAGATTGAATGCTTAATATGATTAGTGTGGAATTGTTCTTTTGACACCATATTTGTATGGCACACAAGATTAGATTCTATTTCTTGGTTTGGTTTGATTTAAACTTAAAATGAGTTTGGCATTAAAGATAAGTAGAAACTTCTTTTCTTAAATACCTAAGACCCATGATTTTGGTATGAGGGTTAGGGATTAATCCTTTAACTTGTTGATTCACATGGATGGGTTCTGGTAGTGATACCAGCTACTATTTCTTGAATCAAAGTTTGGGAAAAATGATGGTAGGCTTGATCACTTGTATAGATCCATAATATTAAGTTCTAAGGTGCTACTCTTGTCTTAGAGATGTCCCTAGAAGTTTAAATCTTAGCTATGTTCATTCTTGAATTGAAATATAGCTTGATAGCTAGATCAATGATGTTGTTCTGAGATTTAGTTGGATCCTTATACTTTTTTGATTGCTTTTAGAGTTTAAAACCTTAGTGATGGATTCACCCCACTTGGGTGCTTTCTGAGAGTTTGAATAAGAGACAGATCATGTTGTTGGAGATATGCCCTAGAGGCAATAATAAATGTAGTTATTATTATATCTTTGTGTTTATGATAAATGTTTACATTCATACTATAAAAGTATTAACAAGGAAACATTAATACTTGTGTGATTTGTAAACTAAATTATAGTCCCTGGTAAAGCCTCTTTATAATACTAGCTTGTTGGTTAATAAATGATTGTGGTTTCCCTATCATGAACATTGAGATGTTATTAACAACAAGATCATATCGTTAGGAGAATGATAGGATGGACATACTCCTATAGATAAGCGTAGCATAAAGATCAAGTCATTTTAATAGTTCAATTGCTATATGCATTCTGATACATAGTAACCTAATTCCTTCGACCATGAGATCATGCTTATCACCATCATCGGAAGGATGCTTTGATGACATCAAACACCACACCGTAACTAGGTGGCTATAAAGGTGGCATTGAGTGTTCGGAAAGTATTGGTTGAGACACATGGATCAAGAGTGGTATTTGTCCATCCGTATGACGGATAGATATACTCTGGGCCCTCTCGGTGGAATGTCATCCAATTAGCTTCCAAGCATGTGACTGGCTCACAAGGGATCACATATCACGGGAACGAGAAAAGTGTACTTATCGGTAATTAGGTTGAACTAGGTATGCAGAGATACCGACGATCAAAACCTCGGATAAGTAAACTATCATGAGACAAAGGGAAATTGGTATCGTATGTAAGTGGTTCATTCGATCGCAAAGTAATCATAGAAATATGTGGGAGCCATATGAATTTCTAGATTCCTCTATTGGTTATTGTTTGGAGAAGTGTCTCGATCATGTCCGCATAATTCACGAACCGTAGGGAGACACACTTAAGGATTCGACGTTGTTTGAGTAGTTATGGAATGATGAGTAAGAGACCGAATGTTGGTCGGAGTCTTGGATGCGATCCAGGATATCACGAGGAGATCCGGAATGGTCCGGGGAATAATATTCATATAAGGAAAGTCCTGTTTCGGGGTTGGAGAATGGTTCCGGTGTTTTCATCGGGAATGTTCTAGAAGGTTCCAGAATGTCCGGCACTCCAGAGGGGAAGGGTACATGAATGTGCCATAACAAGTTGGAATGGTTGCATCATGTACTAGGTGTCATCGCTGAGCGAAATAAAGGGATAAATCAAATCCTAGTTTGAAAAGTCAAACGCCAATTTGAAAAGTCAAACGGCTATTTTGCTTGGTGGAGGGAGAGTAGGAAACCTACTTGGGGAGGAAGTCCCTCTCCCTCCACCGCCGGCCTTGGAAGCCGAGTTGGGGAGGGACTCCCCTCCCCTTGGCCGCCACCCTCCACCTATATAAGGAGGGGCAGGGCTGCCCCTCCAAACACACAACTTGCACCCCGCAAACCCTAGCTCCAAGCCGCTGGCGCTGCCACCACCTGCTGCCGCCGCCTAGGGCTAAACCCTAGCCGCCGAGTTGGGGCACCCCCTTGCCCTAGCCGCCGGCCTAGCCTCTTTTCCTTGGTGCGTCTAAACCCTAGATCACCGAGGGCTCTCTCATAGTCCACTATACTCGCTCCGGCTTAAGGCGAAGCCCTGCGAGATCTCCCCTCTACTTCCGATACCACGCCGTCGTGCTGCCGAAATCGCGAGGATAGTGCTACAACCTCCGCTGCCTGCTGGAACAAGGGAGAGGAAGGTCTTCATCGAGTACCGAACGTGTGACCGACTGCGGAAGCGCTGCCGGAACGCAGCACCGGAAGGATCGTCTACGCGATCTTGAGATCAGCAAGAGTACGACTACATCACCCACGAGAATCCGCTCTCGTTAAACACTTTGGAATCTTCGAGGGTGAGTTATTCTATCGACTCGTTGCTATAATCTAGTAGATATATCTTGGCTTGTTTGTTTGTATGCGGTAGAATTTTTTTTTCCATGCTACGAACCCCTACAGTGGTATCAGAGCCATGTCTATATGTAGATATGTTGCACGAGTAGAACACAATGGTCATTGTGGGTGGTGGTGCTTTTATTATCAATTGCTTCTTGTGTACTTTGCATCTTGCGGTATGATGGGATGAAGCGGCCCGGGCTAACCTTACATGACATCGTTCATGAGACTTGCTCCACGCTCAACATGCAACTCGTATTGCATAAGTGGCTTTCTATGGGTGTCTCTCCCATTATAGTATAGATCCAATTTACAACGGGCACTTGATAGTTCAAACATCAACGTTGTGGTTCTTGTTCGTAAGTTAGATTGACACTTATTGAAAGCCCCAAACCATGTAAAATATGCAAAGAAATTAGAGGCTTCTAACTTTGTTTTGCAGGGGTGTGTTGTGATGTGATATGGCCATGATTGTGATTATATTTGATGTATGCAATGTTCCTTATTGTAAATTGGCAACCGGCATGAGCCATATGGTTGTATTTAATTTATGTTAAGACCCGCGTGTCTATTCAAAGTAGTTGTAATAGTTGAAGACGGTGGACGACAACCATGGAGCAGCATCATTGACCTTGATGCAATGTCGGTGATGATGGAGATCATGTTCGTGCTTGAAGATAGAGATCGGAAGCACAAATAAGAAAGGCCATATCATATCATATATTATGAATTGCATGTGATGTTAATCCTTTATGCATCTAGTATTGCTTAGTTAACGACGGTAGCATTATAAGATGATCCCTCATGCACATAAATTTCAAGTTCTAAAGTGTTCATCCTTAATGAGCACCGTTGCTAAAGCTTGTTGTTTCGAAGCACCACGTGATGATCGGGTGTGTTAGATTCTGCAAGTGTATACAACGTGAGCAAGCCAGATTTGCTCATGCGGAAGATAAGGTTTGATCTTGACGAGCCTAGCATGTATAGACATGGTCTCGGAACACGGATCACCGAAAGGTAAAGCATGAATCATAGAGTAGATATGATGAACATGTCGATTGTTCGCCATTGAAGCTACATCAACTCTCGTGATGATCGGTGTTGATGTGGTGGATTTGGTTCGTGTGATCACTAAAACAATGTGGGGGATATTGTTTTGAGTGGGAGTTCACCTAGATTAATTTAACTATTAATTATAACTCAATTGTCATAAACTTAGTCTAAAAACTATTGCAAATATGTTGTAGATCAATGGCGGTCCCTACCATCAATTTTAATGCATTCCCAGAGAAAGAAAAGTTGAAAAACAATGGAAGCAACTTCGCGGATGGTTCCGCAATTTGAGGATTGTCCTCAATGCTGGTAATTTGACCTATGTGCTGGATGCACCGCTGGGTGACCCACCTGCAGCTGATGCTACCGATGAAGTAAAGAATGTTTACCTCGCTCGGAAGAACCAGTACTCCAAAGTTCAGTGTGCTATCTTGTATGGTTTAGAATCGGAGCTTCAGAAAAGGTTTGAGAATTCAGACCCACATGATATTGTCCGTGAACTCAAATTGATCTTTGAGACTCACGCGGCAGTTGAGAGTTATGAGGCTTCTGAAAAGTTCTTTAACTGCAAGATGGAAGAGGGAAGCTCCGTCAGTGAGAATGTGCTTAAGATGTCTGGGCACGCAAACAAACTTCAAAGCTTGGATATAGTGATTCCTAATGCTTTGGGGATTTACCGTGTCCTCCAATCACTACCACCAAGTTACAAGAACTTTGTGATGAACTACAACATGCAAAGCATGAACAAGCAGTTGCCAGAACTCTTCTCCATGTTAAAATCTGCAGAAGTGGAGATAAAGAAAGAGCACCAAGTGTTGATGGTCAATAAGACCACCAAATTCAAGAAAGGCAAGTCTAAGCAAAAGGGACACTTCAAGAAGGGTGGTAAGAAAGTTACCGCACCGACGAAGAAGACCAAGGCTGGACCTAAGCCTGATACAGAGTGCTTTTACTACAAGGGAGAAGGTCACTGGAAGCGGAATTGCCAAAAGTACTTGGCGGATTTGAAGAAGGGCAACATCAAGAAGAAAGGTATATCCGATATACATGTTATTAATGTGTATCTCACTAGTACTCGTGTTGGAATTATGCCCTAGAGGCAATAATAAAGATGTTATTATTATAATTCTTGTTCATGATAAAGTTTATATTCCATGCTAGAATTGTATTAAGCGGAAACATTAATACTTGTGTGGTTTGTGAACAACACCGTGTCCCTAGTACGCCTCTATGGACTAGCTCATTGATCAATGATGGTTAAGGTTTCCTAACCATAGACATGAGTTGTCAATTGATAATGAGATCATATCATTGGGAGAATGATATGATGGACAGACCCAAACTAAGCGAAGCAATTAGATCGTGTCATCGTGTTCGTCTTTGCGAAGTTTTTCCTATGTCAAATATTGTATTCCTTAGACCATGAGATAATACAACTCCCTGGTATCGGAAGAAAGCTTTGAGGTCATCAAACGTCATCCTATGAGAGGGTGATCATAAAGGTGTCTCTCAGGTGATCGGAAAGTATCTGTTGGGTGTATGTATCGAGATGGGATTTGTCCCTCCCAAGTCGGAGAGATATACTTCGGGCCCACTCGGTAATCGATATCAACACCGCTTGCAAGCATGTGGTTAAGGAGTTAATCACAAAGTGATATCGGATTACGGAACAGTAAAGTACTTGTGAACGAGATTGAACTAGGTATGACGATACCGACGATCGAATCTCGGGCAAGTAAAATATCGCGAGACGAAGGGAATATATATATGGGATTGATTGAATCCTGGCATCGTGGTTCATCCGATATGATCATCGATGAATGTGTGGGAGTCAATATGGGTGCCCAGACCCCGCTGTTGATTATTGATAGAAGATCATGTCTGCATATTCTCGAACCCGCAGGGTCACACACTTAACGTGTCTCGACGCTAGGATAGATTGGATAATTGTTTTATGAATTTTTGTTCGGAGTCTCGGATGGGATCCGGGACATCACGAGAGGTTCCGGAATGGTCCGGAGAATAAGATTCGTATAAGGCAGTGCAGTTTTTGGAGTTCGGAATTGTTCTGGATTAATCGGTATTGTACCGGAAGCTTCTAGAACCTTCCGGAAGGAGGCCAACGTCCCACCTTCCGGGAGGGGGCATGGGCCTATGAGGGAGTGTCCTGGCCGCACTGGGCCAGGGGCACAAGGCCCCATAGGGCCCAGCCGATCCTAGATAAGTTTAAACTCGTTTAAACTAGAGATAGGGTTTCTAGATAAGGGATAAGTTTAAATCATTTAAAGTAGAGATAGGGTTTCTGGATAAGGGAGAGTTTAAATCATTTAAACTAGAGATAAGCTTGGAGGATGGGCAAGGGCTGGCCGCACCCCCCTCTATATATAGAGGGCTGGTGCGCCCCCTCCATACACACACCTTCCTCCAAACCCTAGTTGCCCTGCTGCCCTTCCTCTCTCCCTCCCGACTGTTTGTAGGCGAAGCCCTGCGGCAGAAATTCTCCACCATATACACCACGCCGTCGTGCTGTAGATCCAATCTATCTATCCACCATACTTGCTGGTCCGAGGAAGGAGGAGATGTCGAGGTGCCGCACGTGTGCATCTCACGGAGGCACCGCCACTTGTGGTGCTAGATCGGATCGGATCGCGAGGAGGAGAAGCGAGTATGACTACATCACCCATGTTCCGATTTAACGTTCACTGTGCGAATCTTCAAGGGTATGAAGATCTAATCCAATCTCTCTCGTTGTGTGCATATCCTAGATTAGATCTTGGCTTTCCCTCTGTTCGCTTCCGTAGAAAATTTTGATTTACTATGCTGCGAAACCCTTCAGTGGTATCAGAGCTAGATCTATGCGTAGATGTGTTTCACGAGTAGAACGCAACATGGTTGTTGCGGGCGTTGATGTTTTCTGTTGCAAGCCTCTTGTTTGTGTTCTTCTTATGACGCGGGATAGTGAGATTGAAGCGGTCCAGGCCAACCTTACGCGACGCCGTCGCGAGACCGGCTCCGCACTTGACGTGTGGCTTGTACCATATATGCGGCTGGTGGATGTAATTTTCTCTCACTATAGTTGTCATGGGATTAACACCGGAGTTTGGCAACCATAATATCACCGTTGTGGCTTTCCGTAGGTAAGAATCGTTCTTAGCATCTACTCCCATAAGCCACGTAAAACATGCAACAACAAAGTAGAGGCGTCTAACTTGTTTTTGCAGGGAGTGTTTTCTATGATATGGTATGGCCCAAGATGTGATGTGTATAATGTATGCGATGATCATGTTTTGTAATGTTTCATGACTTGCATGTCGATGAGTACACAACCGGCAGGAGCCATATGGTTGTCTTTATAATTGTGTATGACCTACGAGTCAACTTCTTATACGCCATGTAATAGCTTTACTTTATCGCTAAGTAGTTAGCAATAGTTGTAGTTGCTATTCGTGGTGGAGGCAATCATGGTGAAGTGATGGAGATCATGCCGGAACGCACAAGATGGAGATCATTGCGCGAAGATTGGCTATACCATGTCACATAAAGTTATATGCATGTGATGTTTATCCTTTTATGTATCTTATTATGCTTAGATCACGACGGTAGCATTATAAGATGATTCCTCACTTAAAGATCAAGATAAAACTGTTCTCCCGAGTATGCACTTGCGAAAGTTCGTCGTGTCCAAGCATCACGTGATGATCGGGTGCTATAGACTCTACGTTCACATACAACGGTGCAAGCCAGTTTTGCACACGCAGAAATACTTGGTCTAACTTGACGAGCCTAGCATGTACAGACATGGCCTCGGAACACAAGAACCGAAAGGTTAAGCATGAGTCATATGAATGATATGATCGACACTTCGTTGTCCACCATTGAAACCACATCTCTTCTCGTGATGATCGGATTAGGTGTGGTGAATTTGGATCGTGTTCACTAAACAACTTGAGGGATGTTGAATTTAGTGGGAGTTCATCTAGTAATTTGATTAAGTTGAACTATTTATCATGAACATAGTCTAAATTGTACTTGCAAATACTGTAGATCACATGGCCAAGTCCAACTTCAACTTCAACGTTTTTTCTGAGATAGAAAAGCTTAGAAACAATGGGTCTAACTTCACCAAATGGTTCCGCATTCTGAGAATCATTCTCGCTGGCGGACAAAAGGACTATGTCCTTGAGAAAGCGCTAGGTGACGCCCCTGCTATAGATGCGCCGGCTGATGAAAAAGCTGTTTATCAGTCGCGCAAGGATGATTATGATTTGATTAAGATCGCCATGTTGTATGCTATGGAATCGGATCTTCAAAATCGTTTTGAGGAGTTCGCCGGGCCCTTTGAGATTCTCGAGGAGCTGAAAAACATGTTTCAGACTCAAGCCCGTTCTGAGAGATATGAGATCTCTAAGAAATTCTTTAACTACAAGATGGAGGAAGGGAGTTCCGTTAGTGAGCACGCCATTAAGATGACGGGCTACACTTAACGCCTTGAGCAACTGGACTGCAAGATTCCAGAGGAGCTCAAGATTGACACTCCTAGCTACAAAAGTTTTGTAGTTGATCACAATCAGATTGGTTCCACTGATATGATCACTGAGCTCTTTGCTAAGATGAAAGTAGCGGAGGTGAACATCAAAAAGAATAATCATGTGTTGATGGTCAACAAGCCCCCCACCTTTAAGAAAGGTAAGGGTGCAATGAAGCCCTTCAAGAAAGGCGGCGGCAAGCGTGTTGCCTCTGCTGAGAGGAAGCTCAAGTCTGTCCTAAGCGACATCGAAAGTGCTTCTATTGCAAGGACGAGGGTCCTGGAAGCGCAATCGTCCGAAGTACTTAGCGGACAAGAAGGCTGGCACCATCAAAGGTATATTTGATATACATGTTATTGATGTTTTCCTTACTAGCCCTTGTTGTAGTGCTGGGTATTTGATACCGTTCAGTTGCTAATATTTGTAACTCAAACAGAGCTACGGAATAGATGACGGCTTGCGAGGGATGAGGTGACGATGCGGCGTTGGCAACGGATCAAGAGTTGATGTGATGGCCGTACGCGCTCTCCTTAGTTTTACCTTCGGGATTAGTTTTAAACCTTAATAAATGTTATTATGTGCCTGCGTTGAGCATGAACATTATTTCTGGATCGTGTTTATTGCAAGACGGTTATTCATTTAAATCGGAGAATAATGGTTGTTCTATTTATATGAGTAACATCTTTATGGTCATGCACCCTTGTGAATGGTTTATTTCTTCTAAATCTCGAAAGGATGAAACACACATCCATAACATTGAGGCTAAGGAGATGCAAAGTAGATAGTGATAATACTACTTATTTGTGGCAATCATTGCTCAGGTCATATTGGTGTAAAGCGATGAAGAAACTCCATTCGATGGACTTTTGGAGTCTCTTGATTTTGAATCATTTGACACATGCAAACCATGCCTCATGGGCAAGATGATCAAAACCCCGTTCTCCGGTATGATGGAGCGAGCAACGGACTTGTTGGAAATCATACATACCGATGTATGCGGACCGATGAGTGTTTCGACGCGCGGTGGATATCGCTATTTTCTCACTTTTACCGATGACTTAAGTAGATATGGGTATATCTATTTAATGAAACATAAATCTGAAACGTTTGAAAAGTTCAAAGAATTTCAGAATGAAGTGGATAACCATCGTAATAGAAAGATTAAGTTTCTACGATCCGATCGTGGGGGCGAATATTTGAGTTATGATTTTCTCACGCATCTCAAAGCAAGTGGAATCGTTTCACAACTCACGCCACCCAGAACACCACAGCGCAATGGTGTGTCTGAACGCCGGAATCGAACCCTATTAGATATGGTCCGATCGATGATGTCTCTTACTGATTTGCCGTTATCATTTTGGGGTTATGCATTAGAAACTACTGCATTCACTTTAAATAGGGCTCCATCTAAATCCGCTGAGACGACACCGTATGAACTGTGGTTTGGTGCTAAACCTAAGTTGTCGTTTCTTAAAGTTTGGGGATGCGAAGCTTATGTCAAGAAGTTGATGCCGGACAAGCTCGAACCCAAAGCGGAGAAATGCGTCTTCATAGGATACCCTAAGGAAACTATTGGGTATACCTTCTATCACAGAACCGAAGGCAAAGTGTTTGTCGCAAAGAACGGTTCCTTTCTTGAGAAGGAGTTTCTCTCGAAAGAAGTGAGTGGGAGGAAAGTAGAGCTAGACGAGGTTATTGAACCTTCTCTTGAATTGGAGAGTAGCGCAGCACCTGAAATTGTTCCAGTGCCGCCTGCACCAACAATAGAGGAAGCTAATGACAAGGATCATGAAGCTTCGGACGATGCTGCTACTGAACGTCGCAGGTCGACAAGGTCGCGTGCCCCTCCTGAGTGGTACGGCAACCTGTCTTGACTGTCTTGTTAGTAGAAGACAGTGAACCTACGAACTATGAGGAAGCGATGATGAGCCCAGACTCTGAGAAATGGCTAGAAGCCATGAAATCCGAATTGGGATCCATGAGCGAAAACCAAGTATGGACTTTGGTGGACCCTCCTAGCGACCGAAAGGCCGTTGAGTGCAAATGGATCTTCAAGAAGAAAACGGACGCGGATGGTAATGTTACCGTCTATAAAGCACGGCTTGTTGCGAAATGTTTTCGACAAGTTCAAGGTGTTGACTACGATGAGACTTTCTCTCCCGTAGCGATGTTTAAGTACATTCGGATTTTATTAGCAATTGCTGCGTTTCATGATTATGAAATATGGAATGGATGTCAAGACTGCTTTCCTCAATGGCAACATTGATGAAGAGTTGTATATGATGCAACCCGAAGGTTTTGTCGATCCTAAGGATGCTGATAAAGTATGCAAACTTCAGCGTTCCATTTATGGACTGAAGCAAGCATCTCGGAGTTGGAACCTTCGTTTTTGATCAAGTGATCAAGAGCTTTGGATTTGTTCCAAATTGCTACGAAGCTTGCATCTACAAGAAAGTGAGTGGGAGCTCGGTGACGTTTCTGGTACTATATGTGGATGACATATTGATTATTGGAAATGACATCAACATGCTTAACGATGTGAAGAGTTATTTGAACAAGTGTTTTTCAATGAAAGACCTAGGTGAAGCTGCTTATATATTGGGCATCAAAATCTATAGAGATAGACAAAGACGCCTGATAGCTTTAAGCCAGAGTACATACCTAGACAAAGTTTTGAAAAGGTTTAGAATGGATAAGGCATTGAAAGGTTCAGTGCCTATGTTGTCAGGTAAGATATTGAGCAAGGCTCAGTGTCCAGCTACGATAAATGATAGGGAAGCTATGAGCAAAGTGCCTTATGCCTCGGCCATAGGTTCCATCATGTATGCCATGCTGTGTACTAGACCGGATGTGTCCAATGCTCTTAGTTTGACGAGCAGATATCAAAGTGATCCAGGAGTGGAACACTGGACAGCCGTGAAGAACATCCTAAGGTACCTAAATAGGACTAAAGAAATGTTCTTAGTCTATGGGGGTGATGAACAACTCGTCGTAAAAGGTTACGTCGATGCTAGTTTCGACACCGACAAGGATGATTCTAAATCTCAGACAGGATACGTGTATATTTTGAATGGAGGAGCTGTGAGCTGGAGAAGCTGCAAGCAAAGTGTGATCGCGGGATCTATAGTAGAAGCGGAATACATGGCTGCTGCAGAAGCGTCAAGTGAAGGAGTTTGGATCAGAAACTTCATCACTGAGCTTGGCGTGGTTCCAAGTGCATTGGACCCACTGGAGATATTGTGTGACAACACTGGCGCCATAGCACTCGCTAAGGAACCAAGATATCATCCAAAGACCAAGCATATCAACTGCAAGTTTCATATAATCCGAGATTATATAGCGATGGAGATCGAAGATCAGCAAAGTACATACAGATCTGAATGTCGCAGATCCATTGACTAAACCTCTTCCACGTGTAAAACATGATCAGCACCTCAGTGCCATGGGTGTGAGATTGTTGCCAAATGTAAACTAGATTATTGACTCTAGTGCAAGTGGGAGACTGTTGGAATTATGCCCTAGAGGCAATAATAAAGATGTTATTATTATAATTCTTGTTCATGATAAAGTTTATATTCCATGCTAGAATTGTATTAAGCAGAAACATTAATACTTGTGTGGTTTGTGAACAACACCGTGTCCCTAGTACGCCTCTATGGACTAGCTCATTGATCAATGATGGTTAAGGTTTCCTAACCATAGACATGAGTTGTCAATTGATAATGAGATCATATCATTGGGAGAATGATATGATGGACAGACCCAAACTAAGCGAAGCAATTAGATCGTGTCATCGTGTTCGTCTTTGCGAAGTTTTTCCTATGTCAAATATTGTATTCCTTAGACCATGAGATAATACAACTCCCTGGTATCGGAAGAAAGCTTTGAGGTCATCAAACGTCATCCTATGAGAGGGTGATCATAAAGGTGTCTCTCAGGTGATCGGAAAGTATTTGTTGGGTTGTATGTATCGAGATGGGATTTGTCCCTCCCAAGTCGGAGAGATATACTTCGGGCCTACTCGGTAATTGATATCAACACCGCTTGCAAGCATGTGGTTAAGGAGTTAATCACAAAGTGATATCGGATTACGGAACGAGTAAAGTACTTGCTGTGAACGAGATTGAACTAGGTATGACGATACCGACGATCGAATCTCGGGCAAGTAAAATATCGCGAGACGAAGGGAATATATATATGGGATTGATTGAATCCTGGCATCGTGGTTCATCCGATATGATCATCGATCAATGTGTGGGAGTCAATATGGGTGCCCAGACCCCGCAGTTGATTATTGATAGAAGATCATGTCTGCATATTCTCGAACCCGCAGGGTCACACACTTAACGTGTCTCGACGCTAGGATAGATTGGATAATTGGTTTATGAATTTTTGTTCGGAGTCTCGGATGGGATCCGGGACATCACGAGAGGTTCTGGAATGGTCCGGAGAATAAGATTCATATAAGGCAGTGTAGTTTTTGGAGTTCGGAATTGTTTCGGATTAATCGGTATTGTACCGGAAGCTTCTAGAACCTTCTGGAAGGAGGCCAACATGGTCCCACCTTCCGGGAGGGGGCATGGGCCTATGAGGGAGTGTCCTGGCCACATTGGGCCAGGGGCACAAGGCCCCATAGGGCCCAGCCGATCCTAGATAAGTTTAAACTCGTTTAAACTAGAGATAGGGTTTCTAGATAAGGGATAAGTTTAAATCGTTTAAACTAGAGATAGGGTTTCTGGATAAGGGAGAGTTTAAATCGTTTAAACTAGAGATAGGCTTGGAGGATGGGCAAGGGCTGGCCGCACCCCCTCTATATATAGAGGGCTGGTGCGCCCCCTCCATACACACACCTTCCTCCAAACCCTAGTTGCCCTGCTGCCCTTCCTCTCTCCCTCCCGACTGTTTGTAGGCGAAGCCCTGGGGCAGAAATTCTCCACCATATACACCACGCCGTCGTGCCGTAGATCCAATCTATCTCTCCACCATACTTGCTGGTCCGAGGAAGTAGGAGACGTCGAGGTGACGCACGTGTGCATCTCACGGAGGCACCGCCACTTGTGTTGCTAGATCGGATCGGATCGCGAGGAGGAGAAGCGAGTACGACTACATCACCCATGTTCCGACGAACGTTCCGCTATGCGAATCTTCAAGGGTATGAAGATCTAATCCAATCTCTCTCGTTGTTTGCATCTCCTAGATTAGATCTTGGCTTTCCCTCTGTTCGCTTCCGTAGAAAATTTTGATTTACTATGCTGCGAAACCCTTCAACTCGTAGTAGTGCCTGGGTATTTGATACTGGTTCGGTTGCTCATATTTGTAACTCGAAACAGGTGCTGCAGAATAAACGGAAGCTAGGGAAGAACGAGGTGACGATGCGCGTGGGAAATGGATCAAAGGTTGATGTGATCGCGGTCGGCACGCTACCTCTTCATCTACCATCGGGATTAGTTTTATACTTAAATAATTGTTATTTGGTGCCTGCGTTAAGCATGAACATTATATCGGGATCTTGTTTATTGCGAGACGGTTACTTGTTTAAGTCCGAGAATAATGGTTGTTCAATTTATATGAGTAATATATTTTATGCACATGCACCTTTGATAGATGGTCTATTCCTATTGAATCTCGATAGTGGAAATACACATATTAATAACATTGAAGGTAAACGTTTGAAATTGAGCGATAACTCGACCTATATGTGGCACTGTCGTCTTGGTCACATTGGAGTGAAGTGTATGAAGAAACTCCATTCCGATGGACTTCTTGAATCACTTGATTTCGAATAACTTGAAAGATGCGAAGCATGTCTGATGGAAAAAATGACTAAGACTCCATTTTCTGGCATGATGGAGCGAGCTACGGACTTATTGGAAATCATACATACCGATATGTGTGGTCCAATGAGTGTAGCATCGCGCGGTGGTTATCATTATGTTCTTACCTTCACGGATGACTTGAGTAGATATGGGTATATCTATTTCATGAAACATAAGTCCGAAACTTTCGAGAAGTTTAAGGAATTTCAAAGTGAGGTGGAGAATCAACGTAACAAGAAGATTAAATTTCTACGATCTGATCGTGGAGGTGAATATCTAAGTTACGAGTTTGGCGAGCATTTGAAGAAATGCGAAATACTTTCACAATTGACACCACCGGGAACACCAAAGCGTAATGGTGTATCCGAATGTCGTAATTGAACTCTCTTAGATATGGTTCGTTCTATGATGTCACTTACAGATTTACTGCTATCATTTTGGGGTTATGCATTAGAAACAGACGCATTCACTTTAAATAGGGCACCATCTAAATCCGTTGAAACGACACCGTATGAATTATGGTTTGGGAAGAAACCTAAATTGTCGTTCCATAAAGTTTGGGGTTGCGAAGCCTATGTAAAGAAGTTATAGCCGGACAAGCTTGAACCCAAAGCGGAAAAATGCGTCTTCATAGGATACCCAAAGGAAACTATTGGGTATACCTTCTATCATAGATCCGAAGGAAAAATCTTCGTTGCCAAGAATGGATCCTTTCTAGAGAAAGAATTTCTCTCGAAAGAAGTGACTGGAAGGAAAGTAGAACTCGACGAGGTTGTCGAACCTTCTCTCGAACTTGCGAGTAGCGTAGCACCGGAAGAAGTTCCTGTGGTGCCTGCACCAATAAGAGAGGAAGCTAATGATGATGATCATGAAACTTCGATTGTAGTTGCTACAGAACCTCGCAGGTCAACGAGAACTCGTACCACTCCTGATTGGTATGATCCCGTTATGAGTGTCATGTTGGTGGACAACACCGATGATCCTGCGACATATGAGGAAGCGATGATGAGCCCAGATTCCAATAAATGGCAAGAAGCCATGAAATCCGAGATTGGATCCATGTATGAAAACCAAGTATGGACTTTGGTGGACTTACCGGATGGACGGAAGGATGTCAAGAATAAATGGATTTTCAAGAAGAAAACAGATGTTGATGGTAATGTTACTGTCTATAAAGCTCGACTTGTCGCAAAAAGGTTTCGACAAATTCAAGGAGTTGACTACGATGAGAACTTCTCACCAGTAGCGAAGCTAAAGTCTGTGAGGATTATGTTAGCAATCGTTGCATATTATGATTATGAGATATGGCAGATGGATGTCAAAACAGCATTCCTCAATGGAGACATTGATGAAGAGTTGTATATGATGCAACCCAAAGGTTTTGTTGATTCTAAAGATGCTAACAAGGTATGCAAACTTCAACGGTCCATATATGGATTGAAGCAAGCATCCCGAAGTTGGAATCAACGTTTTGATAAAAGTAATCAAAAGTTTTGGTTTTATACAAACTTATGGAGAAGCTTGTATTTACAAGAAAGTGAGTGGGAGCTCTGTAGCATTCTTAATACTATATGTAGATGACATATTGTTGATTGGGAATGATGTAGACCTTCTTAATAGTGTCAAGGAATATTTGAATAATAGTTTTTCAATGAAAGATCTTGGCGAAGCATCTTACATATTAGGCATAAAGATTTATAGAGATAGATCGAGACGCCTAATATCATTGTCACAAAGTACATATTTCGACAAAGTTCTAAAGAGGTTTGGAATGGAAGATAGCAAGAAAGGGTTCTTGCCCATGTTTCCCAATACGACGTTGAGTAAAACTCAAAGTCCAACAACGGCAGAAGATAGAGAAAGGATGAGTAAGACTCCCTATGGCTCAGCCATATGATCTCTAATGTATGCCATGCTATGTACTAGACCCGACATTGCATATGCTGTTAGTTTGACTAGCAGATATCAAAGTGATCCAGGAGTGGATCATTGGACAGCGGTCAAAAACATCTTTAAGTACTTGAGAAGAACTAAGGATATGGTTCTTTCTTATGGAGGTGATGAACAACTCGTTGTTAATGGTTACACCAATGCTAGTTGGAACACTGATCCGGATGATTCTAAATCTCAATCTGGATACGTATTTACTTTGAATGGTGCAGCAGTTAGCTGGAGGAGTGCAAAGCAAAGCATTGTGGCGAGATCTTCAATTGAATCGGAATACATGGCTGCTTCGGAGGCTTCACAAGAAGCGATATGGATGAAAGAGTTCATTATAGAGCTTGGTGTGGTTCCAAGTGCGCTGGACCCAATGTCTATCTACTGTGATAACATTTGCGCCATAGCCAATGCGCAAGAACCAAGGTCACAAAAGAAGCTGAAGCACATCAAGCTATGTTTCCATGCTATTCGTGAACATGTCCAAGATGGTGACATAAAGATTTGCAAAGTACACACAGATCTGAATGTGGCGGATCCGTTGACTAAACCTCTCCCGAGGGCAAAACATGACCAACACCAAACTGCCATGGGTGTTCGGTATATTACCATGTAATCTAGATTAGTTGACTCTAGCGCAAGTGGGAGACTGTTGGAGGTATGCCCTAGAGGCAATAATAAATGTAGTTATTATTATATCTTTGTGTTTATGATAAATGTTTACATTCATACTATAAAAGTATTAACAAGGAAACATTAATACTTGTGTGATTTGTAAACTAAATTATAGTCCCTGGTAAAGCCTCTTTATAATACTAGCTTGTTGGTTAATAAATGATTGTGGTTTCCCTATCATGAACATTGAGATGTTATTAACAACAAGATCATATCATTAGGAGAATGATATGATGGACATACTCCTATAGATAAGCGTAGCATAAAGATCAAGTCATTTTAATAGTTTAATTGCTATATGCTTTCTGATACATAGTAACCTAATTCCTTCGACCATGAGATCATGCTTATCACCATCACCGTAAGGATGCTTTGATGACATCAAACACCACACTGTAACTGGGTGGCTATAAAGGTGGCATTGAGTGTTCGGAAAGTATTGGTTGAGACACATGGATTAAGAGTGGGATTTGTCCATCCATATGACGGATAGATATACTATGGCCCCTCTCGGTGGAATGTCATCCAATTAGCTTGCAAGCATGTGACTGGCTCACAAGGGATCACATATCACGGGAACGAGAAAAGAGTACTTATCGGTAATGAGGTTGAACTAGGTATGCAGAGATACCGACGATCAAAACCTCGGATAAGTAAACTATCGTGAGACAAAGGGAAATTGGTATCGTATGTAAGTGGTTCATTCGATCGCGAATTAATCGTAGAAATATGTGGGAGCCATATGAATTTCCAGATTCCTCTATTGGTTATTGTTCGGAGAAGTGTCTCGATCATGTCCGCATAATTCACGAACCGTAGGGAGACACACTTAAGGATTCGACGTTGTTTGAGTAGTTATGGAATGATGAGTAAGAGATCGAATGTTGTTCGGAGTCTCGGATGGGATCCGGGATATCACGAGGAGATCCGGAATGGTCCGGGGAATAAGATTCATATAAGGAAAGTCCTGTTTCGGGGTTGGAGAATGGTTCCGGTGTTTTCATGGGAATGTTCTAGAAGGTTCCGGAATGTCCGGCACTCCGGAGGGGAATGGTACATGAATGTGTCATAACAAGTTGGAATGGTTGCATCATGTACTAGGTGTCATCCCTGAGCTAAATAAAGGGATAAATCAAATCCTAGTTTGAAAAGTCAAACGCCAATTTGAAAAGTCAAACGGCTATTTTGCTTGGTGGAGGGAGAGTAGGAAACCTACTTGGGGAGGAAGTCCCTCTCCCTCCACCGCCGGCCTTGGAAGCCGAGTTAGGGAGGGACTCCCCTCCCCTTGGCCGCCGCCCTCCACCTATATAAGGAGGGGCAGGGCTGCCCCTCCAAACACACAACTTGCACCCCGCAAACCCTAGCTCCAAGCCGCCGGCGCCGCCACCACCTGCTGCTGCCGCCGCCTAGGGCTAAACCCTAGCCTCCAAGTTGGGGCACCCTGTTGTCCTAGCCGTCGGCCTAGCCTCTTCTCCTTGGTGCGTCTAAACCCTAGATCACCGAGGGCTCTCTCATAGTCCACCATACTCGCTCCGGCTTAAGGCGAAGCCCTGCGAGATCTCCCCTCTACTTCCGGTACCACGTCGTCGTGCTGCCGGAATCGTGAGGAGAGTGCTACAACCTCCGCTGCCTGCTGGAACAAGGGAGAGGAAGGTCTTCGTCAAGTACCGAACCTGTGACCGACTGCGGAAGCGCTGCCGGAACGCACGCCGGAAGGATCGTCTACGCGATCTTGAGATCGGCAAGAGTACGACTACATCACCCACGAGAATCCGCTCTCGTTAAACACTTTGGAATCTTCGAGGGTGAGTTATTCTATCGACTCGTTGCTACAATCTAGTAGATAGATCTTGGCTTGTTTGTTTGTATGCGGTAGAAATTTTTTGTTTTCCATTCTACGAACCCCTACACATGTATGCTTGTCTAATCTTAGACAGATAGATCATTTGGTGGTCTATTTACTCACCACTTTCACTTGATGTGGGGTTTCCTGTGGTTGATCTTGATCTGATGCTCCCCTGATATTTCCAGCTCCTATCTTGTCCTTGATCTAGCCCTTCATATCCTGGTCCTGATGGCTTGATCTAGGTCTTGCTATCCACCTGATCCACCCCCTCCTTATGTCACCATTTTGGTGGTGTGATCCAAGGTTTTAATTGGTGTGATTTAGCTTCGCTTTGGCTGGTTTTAGCTGTTGGCTGCTGTTCTTGGTGTTTATGAACTATGGAATGGTGTGGGGTTGTATTCCTACGGCTGTGCTGATGGTTTTGTTTGGTTGTGCTATTGCTGTGGTGCTGACAACACACACCATGCAGTTTGGTGTCTGTGCTGCTTGTGTGCCTGCTGCACATATTGTGGATATGTTATGGTTGTGAAGTTACCTTTATCTGGTTACTTTTACTTGGCTGGTGAAATTTTCCCCTCCTTGTTGTTTATTTGACTTATGGCTTAAAATTATGAAAGATATATTCTTTCATATTGGTGAAATTTGCCCCTTTTTAAAAGATTACTCAATGATGAACCTTGACCAGTGCGCTTCACTCTCAAGTTTGAGAGTAATATTCTTTTAACCTTAACTTTATTTCTTTTGTTTATGTTTATTTTGCAGGTTCCAGATTTGAAGATCAAGACTTTAGTTTAAGTTTTTATTTTTATTTTTTTAGAATAGTCACTTGTAATAACTCTCATATTTAATTGTAATCTTTTATTTATTCTTTTGCACTCTTTATTTTATTATTTTGTAATAAAGATTGTACTTATCATCAATAAAAAAATATTATTCTTTATTTATTTGCTATCGTAAAGATTGTGGATGATTTTCATAAGTTACATTTTTATAACTTATTTATTGAATAAAATTATGAAATGGAGATTCTCATTCTTAATTGCTTTCTTTATATAAAGTTTGAGTTATTATTGGTTAACTCTTAATTAAATCAAATACTCAAACATCATTCAAAAATCCTTTTGAATTATAATTCAAACACTTGAGTTTTTAAATTCAAATTTGATTTCCCAAAACACATAAGTCCACCAAGATCATATCAAAGTCTATAACAATCACCCTTCAAGACTATACCTAATCTCAAAGTATGAAAGAAACCTTGATCACTTTAGGTTTTTATTTGGCGAAAAATTTACCCACATTTTCACAAATGAATGCATGCAACATTTCAAATTCCTAAATCTACCCTTCGTTAGTTCCTAAATGCTGGGATGTTATAGACTTCCCCCCTTAAATTAAACTTCGTCCCGAAGTTTGTTGAGATGTACCTGAATAGTTATGGATAGGCTTTTCTTAGATCCTCTTCTTTCTCCCAAGTGGCTTCCCTTTCAGGGTGATGTTCCCACTATACTTTGCAATATTTGATTGCCCTATTCCTCAACCTTTTCCAGTTTTCTTCCAAAATTTTACAGCGCTTTTTAACATAGGTCAAGTTTGCTTGTAGTTCTATCTCCTGATGTGTGATTGCATCATCCGGAACTTTCAAACATTTACGAAGTTGTGACACATGGAAAACATTATGCACTTGAGCCAATATTGATGGTAACTCTAAAGCATAAGCTATAGTTCTGTTCTGACTCAATATCTTGAATGGTCCAATATATCTTGGACTCAGTTTTCCTTTAACTCCGAACCTTTTCACCCCTTTCATTGGACTTACTTTCAAATATACCATGTCTCCTACTTCTGGATGCCAAGATCTTCAACTTTGATCAGCATAACTTTTCTGCCAACTTTGAACTATTTTCTGTCTATCCCAGATCTTATCAATGATATATTGTCTTTCCTTGATATAGTCTGGTGCAAAATCCTTGCTACTTTCAGACTCATACCAACATATTGGTGATCTACACTTCCTTCCATACAGAACCTGATATGGAGTTGCCTTCAGACTACTCTGATAGCTATTATTGTAGGAAAATTCTGCCAATGGTAGATGATCTTCCCATGTACCTCCAAAATCTAATGCACAAGCTCTCAACATGTCTTCTAGTATCTGATTTGTTCTTTCTGTTTGTCCTCATGTCTCTGGATGATAGGATGTGCTAAAATCTAATTTGGAACCAAGTCCTTCATGCAATTGCTTCCAAAATGCTGAAATAAACACTGATCCCCTATCAGTTACGATCTTTTTGGGCACTCCATGCTTACTTACTACCTCTTTGATGTAAACTTCTACTAACTTCTCGGCATTATCTTTATGATTTACCGGAATAAAATGTGCACTCTTAGTGAGTCTGTCCATAATTACCCATATCACATCCTTACGTTTAGGTGTCATGGGCAATCCTGTGATAAAGTCCATACCTATTTCTTCGCACTTCCATTCGGTAATTTATCACAAAATTCTTCAGAAATGAATGAAGTAGTTGCACCAGTATCAAATAGAACTTTACCGGGATTGGTAAGGATATTGAGCGTACCTATCACTGCATGCTCCGAATTATCCACCTCCTCAAGGGTTGCACAGTTCAGTTTCCCGGTAGGTCTGTTCCTCTTGCCATTATTGTTCTTGCCATTATTTCCTCCTTTATTGGGATGTCCATTTTCTCCACTGGTTTGTCCTCCTCCCTTGGTAGGCCAACCTCCTGGTGGTTTGCTCGGACAATCGGGCTTGATATGCCCCTTCTGACCACAACCGTAACAGATCACTAAAGGTTTTTTTCAATCTCTCTAGAAATTCCCTGGAATTCCACAGTTGTTACAAATAACATTCCTTCTTGGATTGGGTTGATTTCCACCACTGCCATTGTTATTGTTATTGTTACCATAGTTCTTGTTCCGGGGTTTGAACTCCAGATTGGGTTTAGGTTTACTTGCCTGAATTCTCTTGGTTTCCTTCTTGGCTCTCTTCCTCCTATCCTCTTGGACATTCTTATAATCATCTTCGAAAGTAATGGCTGCATCCAGCAACCGCTGATAAGTTTGCTTATTAGCTAACCTTAGCTGCATTTTCACAAATGGGTTTAACCCATGCAGAAAACGCTTCTTTCGCTTCTCTTCAGTGTTAACATCCTCCTCAGCACAGCGAGACAGTTGACTAAACTCCCGGATATACTTCATAACACTAGTATATCCTTGTTGAAGGTCCTCAAATTCTCTCTGCTTCAACTCCATAACACTCTCCGGAACATGATATTCATGTAATCTCTGCTTAAACTCCTCCCAGGTGAACTCCCTTCCTAGTTGGTGCATGGCCAACTGATTCTCCCACCATGATGCTGCAAGTCCAGTCAAAAGATCAGTTGCATACCTCAATTTCTCCTCGTCATTGCAACCTATAGTCTTCAGCTTTCTTTATGTATATGCTAGCCAATCTTCTGCATCCATTGGTTCAGGAGCTGATGCAAAAGGTAATGTAACATCCCAATTTTTTCTAAATTTTGGAATGTTAAAAATAAATAAGATTAAGTTGATTGAATGGATTGATCTTGTTAAAAAATTTGATGAAATAAAACTTTCGAGGACTTGTTTAAAAGTATTCCTAAACCACGTAGAAAAGAGTGGATAAACATGACTATCCAAAATAAAATATTGGTTATGAAACTTTTATACAAATTAAAGTTATTTACCTCGCATCTTATTTACGCCATTTGGATTTTTAAGACCCTTACTTGATTTTCCAAATACATATGTCACACGAGAGGAAATGACATGATATTTCAAAAGATAAGTGATGGAGGATATTTCATTTGGTGTTATTTGAATCTTAAATTGCATTTTGGATTTTGAGGATATTATAAATAGTTTCCAATCAAAAGAAAATCAAAGGAGAGAAGATATGTTGGACATTAATTATATAATACTCTAATTGATATTGGAGTCTAAAAACATTTTACAATTATTCTTTTAAAGTTTGATTTCAAAATAATATACATTGAGCATGGAGATATAACCCTAAAACTTCATATTTTTGGAAATACATAAGTGGCCATGCGAGGCTAAGGTGCATAAAGAAAATATTTTTGTATATTAAATTTTAGGCTGGAGCAATGTTCCCAAGCTCCAATGAAACCGTTTAAAATTCTACAATTACTTTTTTTCAATTTTGAATCATTTTGAAGTCACCTAAGAAAAGAAAAACAAATAGGAAATAAAAGAGCGACACTTACCTGGTCGAGCAAACCAGAGTAGACTGGCTATTCTACCTTCATGCACGTGCATGTTGGCCCAAGTCGGCCCTGACAAAACCGCACGAGCTGCCCTCTCCCTTCCGTTCACGTTTTTTTTCCTACATGGACCCCACCTGTCATCTTGTTACTTAGCCAGAGTCCCAGTTCATCAGGAGTTCTTCGAGAACCGAATCAAATCCCGCATAAATCTTCTCGGTTCGGTCGATTCCTGCCCCCTCGCTCAAGCAAAACACTCCATAAATACCCCCTCCTACTCCCCGTCCGAGTTTTGGCAAAAAAATCCTTATCCCTAACCACCAAATCGACGAATTCTAATCTCGTCGGAGAACCATTACCGAAGCTCCAATTCGACGATTCCGACGATAGTAGTTCTCTTCCAGACCTCTTTCATCCAAACTTTCTACTGATTTTCTCATCCCCTCATTCGTTTCCCCTTGCGCAGGAGCACACGTTCTCCGACCACAGATAAACACCGTCCAAAACTGATAGAACTGCTGTCGAGAAGGTGTCCACCGAGCCTGAAGATCAAGACAACACCGCCGTTGTCAGTTCTCGGAGCCACACAACCGTCTCCTTCAGGTCCGTCGACCACAAATTACTGTTGTCCTGTCCCGTTTGATCTCGTAACGATATATGAGATTAGACCTGTTTATTTACTAACCCAATCGATCTCAGCTTATCACGTCGTGTCACATGTGTTTTTTTTTGTTTTTTTTGCGTGTGTGCTGTAGTTCAGATCGTGCAGTATTTCTTTTCCCACGCGCGTGTATTGTGATGATCAAATTCTGTTTTGGAAACGCTACACTAGTTTATGTCATCACTTTAAAATTCCGTATCTTTTGATTTATAAGTCAAAATTAGATGATTCTTTTCACGCCGGATTCACAACTAAATTCTCTTTACATTGGTACTAGGTTTTCTAATTATAGATTTTTGTTTCGATTTTGTCTTTACAAATTTTAACTTTAATCATGCTTTAGCCATATCTTTAGATCTATATCTCCTTTTTAGTCGAATCTTTTTGCGTTAGGTTTGTAATTGCAATATCTATGTGTCAGTAATCTCAAACCATGGAAATATACATATTTAGATCTGCTCCTTTGTAAGTTGACTCTAGTTTTACTTTGACCATAATATGAAATCTACAACTCTTTTTTTTACTAATACTTAGCAATTTGGCCATAATCACACACACTACAGCCTAGAACAATGTGAAAGTACTATTGTATTTTAATAAATAATGTGGAGTGTTGCACGTTTTATTTTGTTTACCTGTTGCATGCTTTGGTATTTGTTTACTTACCACGTTTTGATGTTGGCTCTTTATTTGCAATGAACACTTATTTTCTATTTGTGTAATGTTTTCTGTATGTTAGATTTATTCGGAGTGCGAGAGCGTTCACGCAGAATATTAATCATCGTCAATTTCACTGAGGCAAGTTACACCACTTGTTCATAATTTTGTCCCAGTTTTGATTCTATGCATGTGATCTTCAAAATTCTGTAGTATGCATGTGTGGATATTCTAGTAGAGTTTTTCCTTAGTATTATTTTTGCAAGTGCGATGATTTTATAGTATGCCATGAGTAGCTATATACTTAGGATTTTCCCTCCTAATAGGTTACCCCTGTTTTTACTAAGTATTGCTTGCTATGCTAAATATACAAAGTACCGTTGGGGGTTCGAAAGACAAAGAATTTTCTAAGTATAAAGGCTCTCTAGAGCAAACTTTTCTTCTCAAATCCACTTCAAAATAAAACTAACTTTTCCTCTGGGCGGAATGGTTGTCGGGTCAACGAGTGTGATTTTTGGTGGAGGACGGCCGCCCAGGAATCAAAGAAGTCTGCCATGTTTCAGAATTCAGAAGCTTCTAGTGCAACCACAATACATTATGGGCTCTGTTTTGGCCTAGTACTTAGTGGGAAACCTCACCTGGGTACCAACATTTGGAGGTTCTTGCACGGTTGGATCCGGAAGGTAGAGGGGCTACTAAGGGAAAGCCTCGCCATGGTCTTGTCTGTAAAAGGACTTGATCGCGGATTGTGGGTAAAGTGCACAAACTCTCGAGAGTATTGCAATCTGATCGATCAGCCGTGTTCACAGAAACAGAACAACATTGAGCATCTGAAGGATGGAGCCTCTGAAGGATCTTCCTCTCTCTTTTCTAAACAAAGTTTTGAAATCCCATGGCGTGAGTAATATCGCCAATGGGTGGGATTTTGGGAACTTGGTGCGTAATATCCAAGTGTCACTTGGTGAGTAATATCCAAGTGTTTGGTTGTTTGGACACTTGGTGAGTAATATCCTCGTGTGCCATTCGACCCTATTTTATCTAAGCAAATGTTTACAAAGTAGGGTAAAACTCTCTCTTTTTTTTTCTCCATACTTAGAGAAAAATTAGCTTTATGCAAATAAACTCCAAAGCCTAAACTAGCCTTGCATGTAGAGTTAGTCTTCCTTCCTTGGTGTAATTTGCCAATACATTCAAAGTATTGACCCAACTTGTTGGCTGCATGTTTCATGTGCAGAATTTCGGAGATCGTTGAAAGGTGCGCTAGGATCGCGGGTCTTCACTCAACCTGCCTGTGGCATTGATGGGACTCCAAGTTGTATTTATATCGCTTCTGTTGTAATAATGTAAACTCTGAATTATTCGATTCATGTAATAAAGACTTGTGTTTTACATGATATTTTATCGACTGTGAGTGCTAGCTATTGATCCAGGGACTAGCATGTTAATCACAGGGAATTAGGATCTTACTTGATCCGAGGTCACTACAGGTAACTGCCTTGCATTCTAGAAGTCAGATAGACTCACTCCTCCACCTTCAGGTGCCCTCTGATTTGCTCGTCCCAGGAACTCCTCCATGAACTTGTTCTGGGTCTCTTGCATCATTTGCATACACTGCATAAAATTCTGCTCCATTAACGGCCTCATTGGTGGTGGTGGCAATGCTCCCTGATTTGCTGCATCTGCATCGGCCTTCTCCTTGGCCTCTTGTTCCATCCGCTGCTGCTCAGTTTCGATTTCTACACCCGTATCCATGACCCTCTAGTCCTGCAACATAAAGCAAATACTCATAATTACATCATGCACATGTGTTCTGAGCTCGACTTTACGCACAGAACTAGTCACACAATGAAGATCCAAAGAAAATCCAAATATGCATTTCACATATTATACATAATATCATAATAATACAAAGTCATTACAACATATACCATATAGGTATAATCACAACACTACCTTATTTATCTAACTATCTTATTTCTTGGAGTACAATACATGGTACTTGATACCTCTAACTAATTGCCTACTTCTAGTAGTAACTATGCTCATCATACATGCCCGATGTCCAACCGTGATGACGTGTCGTTCGTCGCACAATTTGTGAAACAAATGGCCTTCCAGAAGGAACATACTTAGTATCTGAAGTGTCGGGACTTGAGTTATTACTCAATCTGAGCGCATTTTTGACTCCCTCTAGCTCAGCTGAAAAGTCTTCAGAAACATATTCAACATTATCTCCTGCTTGCATCTCCTGAGCTTCATTCCTTGAGTTGTCAACAGGATACACAGATCCTGCTGCTTCCCAGGTGCTCCTTTGGGCAAGATAGTTAAACAATGGATAATTTATATTCCCTGGGTTTTGAGAAGATGTTGATGATTCAAACACTCTCTCCTCAGGATCTTCTTCATCCTGATTATCTATCGACATTGCATTTATACTACTATTACTAGGGTTAATTCTTGCACCCATCCAGCTAGATTGTCCAACATTCCTGTCAGAACCATCCGTGGACATCTGGTGTTCATGATATCCTTCATATGATCCCCTTCTCCAACCATCAGAATTCTCAATAGGAAGTTCTGAATCAGAACCATCCTCTGAACCCTGTGGTACTTCATACCTCATATCCATAGTAGGATCATATATAGGTTCGGGACTTGGTGAATAAGGATATGGTGTAAAAGATTCAGGATCTATAAGTATATCCTTAAAGATAGGTGTTGCATTACTAGTTGCTTCCTTCTCTAACTGGAATTCTAACTGCTTCCTCCTTTCCGGATCAGTTAGATCCTCTAACATGTCAATTTTATCTTCGACAATCACTTGATGTGTCTTATAAAAAGACGCAACGAGCGTTCGGTATCTATCCATAAACTTGGAAGCTAACTTAGGATGCTTCTTAACGAAAAGTAAGATGATCTGGCATAGGCTCCGAGTCTATAGAATCATGAGGTATCACAGAGAATGTGCTACCTTCTAACTCCTTGGCTTTATGCTGCCGGATATTAGCTATCGCCTCCACAATAGCAACATGATATGCTGCTAAGTGACTCCTACCTTCACCTATAGGTAGATCGTGATATAATCCAAGCTCCTCAGGTAGTTGGATACTCACACTATACTTGGATAACATCCGGCCATCATAATAGGTTATAGTGTTCACTGGAATTCTAGTTGGACAACTAAAAATCTTTAAAAGTTGACGAAGTTGGTCTGTGAATGATCCTTGATAATCATCAAGAGTCTCCTCTTTCCTTACCAAAGTCTGTTCTAGAAACTTTGGTGCCATAGCTCTGTATATAATAAAAATATTTTATTAGTAACCAATAATAGATTGCATCATAACAAATAATTATCGCACTAAAACATATAACGGAATATTCTCATTTGAATACCCATTATATTACTTTTAGAGAATTCTTTATCGTTGCTACACTATCCTACAGTTAATACCCATTACTAGGTGTCCAACCTAAGGTCAAAGCAATTTGCTCTGATACCAACTGCGGTGACCCAGCATACCACTGCATGTGTAGTACACTATAGTCGTTGACATGACATCCACAGAACACCATTTTGTAAATATCACATCCCTCAGAGTGGTACAATAGAAACATTGCGGGTCCATATTACAAACATTCACACATTATTATTATTACAATACCAGAAGTTTAAGACTTCAAAATGTTTCAACTTACAAACCAAAATATAAAGTGTTTCAGTGGAATTTAAAAATAGCAACTCCAAGGAGTTGATCTCAGCAGCTTATTCTATAAAGTTCATGCTGCTCGGCTCTGTTGGTTACTACTAGCTAGGATACTTAGTTGGACTCGTTATCATTAACACCATAGCGGATTTCATAATCCACTCCTTCAACACCTCCTAATAGGTCAGGCTCCTCGTAGAACACATCTTCTTGACATTCAGCTGCATACATTGGCACGTCTTCGGGATTCTCAGAGTCTAAGCAAGGGATCAAAGGAAAGGATGAGTAACAGCGTTACACAACAAGTTCATTATATGCAAGGTGGGAAGTTTGATTCTCTAACTACCACCTCAGACTATAAGTCCTTGGCACTATGCAGTTTTTGTAAATATTTTTTCAAAGATTGATTTTATTATAAAAATCTATGACCATCAGCCTTCACAGGTTGACCAGCACTTTCATGGAGTTCCTTTCCTGCCACGTTCGTAGCACCTTCCCGGAACATGGAGTAACAAGTTACAATTCTTACACTCTGCAGAGGTGCGTTACTTTACCCATGAGAGATTAACTCCTTGTTACACAACCGGGCGTACTTTCCCGTCCACAATTCCATGATGTGGGGCCCAGTAGTTGGTCCAAGCCAATAACTGCCCCCTTCGTGACCTCGCATGCCTTCTTGGTGTACACCATGCCCACATAATGAATTACGGCAATGGTTTGTACAAACCGTTAGATGCCAGAACTATCGTGGGACGTTGAGGGTTCCCACCCATATGCTGCATATCCTCTATGAATTACCAATTAATATGCACGCTACGAGGATAACAGCCATGACCTGCACATCCGGCTTCATGCGAGAGGAAGAAGATACAGCGGACTTCTCTGTCCCATTCCAAATCTCATGGCTAACGTGTAATATACGGCGCTAGAATCACTGATATCAAGGGTTATTAAGTCCCTAATTGATCATCATTGTTGCCAATAGAACCCTAAGTTCTATTGCTCCAATATATCATCACTTAAGATGATATCTTTGATTTCTGTAATTGTGAAAATAATATTTTCTTTCTTTGGAGTATATATGATAACACACAATTTGCAAATACTTTGATAAAGACTCTTCAAAGGATATGAGCAAGTGATGAACTTGCCTTGTGATGGCAAGGTAGTGAAGTCTGATGTTTGCACTGGACCTTGAGCTTCTATGTCTACAAAAACATCATTATTGCCAGGTAAGGACAATATTTAAAGAAGCAAAATGATTATGCAAAGTAATGTAATGCAAAATTTAGCTTTATATGTATTCTTCCCCATTGATTTAAATTATAAAAATTCTTTTAATGAGAAAGAATTTATAAATATTTTTTTAATATTTATTGAATATTGTATTCTTTTTATTTTATTTTAATTTATCTGCCTTTTATTTAATTATAATTCCTTTAAGAATTATCATTAATTACCAAAAATTGACATTAAATATTTGTTTAATATTTTTCTAAAATATTAATATATAATGAAAGTGATTTTTATTTATTTTTATCAACTTTCAATAATTTTGTAAAATTCCATAAGGAATATTTAAATTACAAAATTCTTAATAAAATTTATATGTTTAAAATTTTATTTCTTAATTTATTTGGATAGTTTAGATGATTGTGAATCCAAAAATATTTTATTTATAATTTTTGGACTTTTATTTTATTTTCTAAAATTTATTTAAGTTCAAGGGCATTTTGGTCTTTTTCCAATTATTAAAACAGGCTCTAAATGATTTGGGCTTTCAGCAAGTTTTATTGGGCCCTTCTGGCCCATTAGGCAAAGTCAAGACTACCACCCCGAAGGGTTCCTGGCCCAACCCAACCCATCACTCTCTGTCTCTCTCTCGAGCTCATCTCTCTCCTTCTCCTTCCCCGACCCCGTGGTCAGCGGTGCTGTAGCCAGCGATTCGCGCCGCCGTGGACCGCCATGTCTGCCGCCATGGTGCAGGAAAAGGTTGTCGACCCCACTCTTCCCTCCTGTCCAACTGGATTTGGACTTGGAGCCCTCCTGTGGCCAGATCGATGTCGTCCCGAACCCTAGGGTTTGGGGTTGGCGTTGATCTGATGCCGTTGCTGCTGTCGTGTGGCGTGGAGATGCTTCTCGCCCCCAAGTGTGGCTATGGTCGCCATCGTGGGACTGTATGGGTCGTAGCGCCCCATTTGGGGTGCTCCCCATGCCGCCATGGTCGTCGGCCACCTCTGCTTCCTCTTCTAGTCTACAGCGAGGAGCTATTGTAAGTTATTCCTCTCCCCTCATGCTCTCTATGCTAGGTCATCCTATGCTAGCTGTTGGAAGTGGCCTTCCTGGTTACTGTTCTGTCTTGATTAA
Source organism: Avena insularis (assembly GCA_023614405.1). Classification (NCBI taxonomy): domain Eukaryota; kingdom Viridiplantae; phylum Streptophyta; class Magnoliopsida; order Poales; family Poaceae; genus Avena; species Avena insularis. The sequence continues at coordinate 158,376,948 of CM042697.1, forward strand.
GGTTCTTGGTTCTGCTTAGGGTTCATACCCTGCTGTTGATTAAGTAACTAATGAATTGGATCATTTGTTAATGATCCTTGAACCTGTTAAGTGGTGACTTGCTGTGGCATACTGCTGATGATTAGCTATGGTGATGCTAGTGGTTTATCAGATGATTCTATGGATTAGTTTTGATATGGTCAGATGATAAAGTTGCTCTAGAATAAATACTTGGAATTCTAGTGGTTTAATAACACACCATTGTCATTACTTGGTTGATGAAAGTGAGTGTTATGTGATGAAGTCATTGTATTAACACTTGTTGGATTTAAGAATTCATATGTAGTTTGAGATCAAATGGTTTCAAACAGTGAAGATATACATAAGGATTTTCTTAATTATGATTCCTGTGATGATAGGAAAATGATTTATAGTTGGTTGGTTCAATCTGTGAAGATTGAATGCTTAATCTGATTAGTGTAGACTGTTCTTGTGACACCATCTTTGTATGGAACACAAGATTAGATTCTATTTCTTGGTTTGGTTTGGTTCAAGCTTAAAATGAGTTTGGCATTAAATATAAGTAGAAACTTATTTTCTTAAATCCCTAAGACCCATGATGTTGGTTTGAGGTTTAGGGATTAATCCTTTAACTTGTTGATTCACATGGATGGGTTCTGGTAGTGATACCAGCTACTGTTTCTTGAATCAAAGTTTGGGAAAAATGATGGTAGGCTTGATAACTTGTATATATCCATAAGATTAAGTTCTAAGGTGCTACTCTTGTCTTAGAGATGTGCCTAGAAGTTTAAATCTTAGCTATGTTCATTCTTGAATTGAAATATACCTTGATAGCTAGATCAATGATGTTGTTCTGAGATTTAGTTGGATCCTTATACTTTTCTGATTGCTTTTAGAGTTTAAAACCTCAGTGATGGATTCACCCCACTTGGGTGCTTTCTGAGAGTTTGAATAAGAGACAGATCATGTATGCTTGTCTAATCTTAGACATAGATCATTTGATGGTCTATTTACTCACCACTTTCACTTGATGTGGGGTTTCCTGTGGTTGATCTTGATCTGATGCTCCCCTAATATTTCCAGCTCCTAGCTTGTCCTTGATCTAGCCCTTCATATCCTGGTCCTGATGGCTTGATCTAGGTCTTGCTATCCACCTAATCCACCCCCTCCTTATGTCACCATTTTGGTGGTGTGATCCAAGGTTTTAATTGGTGTGATTTAGCTTCGCTTTGGCTGGTTTTAGCTGTTGGCTGCTGTTCTTGGTGTTTATGAACTATGGAATGGTGTGGGGTTATATTCCTACGGCTGTGCTGATGGTTTTGTTTGGTTGTGCTGTTGCTGTGGTGCTGACAACACACACCATGCAGTTTGGTGTATGTGCTGCTTGTGTGCCTGCTGCACATATTGTGGATATGTTATGGTTGTGAAGTTACCTTTATCTGGTTACTTTTACTTGGCTGGTGAAATTTTCCCCTCCTTGTTGTTTATTTGACTTATGGCTTAAAATTATGAAAGATATATTCTTTCATATTGGTGAAATTTGCCCCTTTTTAAAAGATTACTCAATGATGAACCTTGACCAGTGCGCTTCACTGTCAAGTTTGAGAGTAATATTCTTTTAACCTTAACTTTCTTTCTTTTGTTTATGTTTATGTTGCAGGTACCAGATTTGAAGATCAAGACTTTAGTTTAGGTTTATTTTTATTTTTTAGAATAGTTACTTGTAATAACTCTCATATGCAATTGTAATCTTTTATTTATTCTTTTGTACTCTTTATTTTATTATTTTGTAATAAAGATTGTACTTATCATCAATAAAAAAATATTATTCTTTATTTATTTGCTATTGTAAAGATTGTGGATGATTTTCATAAGTTACATTTTTACAACTTATTTATTGAATAAAATTATGAAATGGAGATTCTTATTCTTAATTGCTTTCTTTATATAAAGTTTGAGTTATGATTGGTTAACTCTTAATTAAATCAAATACTCAAACATCATTCAAAAATCCTTTTGAATTATAAGTCCACCAAGATCATATCAAAGTCTATAACAATCATCCTTCAAGACTATACCTAATCTCAAAGTATGAAAGAAACTTTGATCACTTTAGGTTTTTATTTGGCGAAAAATTTACCCACATTTTCACAAATGAATGCATGCAACATTTCAAATTCCTAAATCTACCCTTCGTTAGTTCCTAAATGCTGGGATGTTACAATATGCTTGACAAAGTATAAGTTGCCAATCTCATCATGTACCTTCAGTACGAGGGCCGCTCCTCATGCTACTCAACTTTAGTCACCGGTAAGTTCTTGCCATATTAAGTACATGTGTATCATAGAGAACCGCCAACGGGGTACCCCTTGCCCCATGACATAGGAACTATCCCATATCAAAATGACAAGGCAAGCATACAATGAGCATCTCAGCAATCTTCTTATTTACCATGGGAAAATGGTGTTTTTTCTCTCTTTCCTCTTTTCTCATCTTTTTTTCTTCTTTTTCTCAATCTATTTTTTTCTGTCTCTCTCTTTTTTATAAGAAGAATGCTTCATAGATTGCTCACTATGGTGATGCTGCAAGTATACACCATGATTAGGCATGGCTTAGGTTAGCGTCCCATGCGTTTCTCTAACACACATACATAACTCCATGGACTTACAAGCTCCCCTTTTATTTCACACCGATGACATCCGCAAACAAAATATCATGATATCAGCTGGGTACAATGTACATGTGAAATGTTGAAAGCATTCCCCGTGACATCACGGTTCTGCTAATCCCAACTTATAAGTGCAAGCATATACAACATAGATGACACAATGGTTGGGGCAAGAAAAATAAAGTGTGCCATCAAGTTTGTGAGAGCTTTAATCACTAACTTTCACATAACAAGCTTAATTTGGAAGATAGATAAAACAAGAATATACTTGGAATGATGTAACACACAATACGTAGGAATTTACAGTGGACACTTTGGAATAACTTGGTTTCTTGGGAGTTGGATGCATGAGTAGACCTTACTCAATACAAGTGGAGGCTAGAAAAAGACTGGGAGCGACCAACTAAGAGAGCAATAATGGCCATAATCATGTAGAGGACAAAACATTACTAATCCAAGCATAAAGTGGTATCAAAAGTCAAAAAATAAATGATTATAGAGGCTAAGGTGACTGGTTCATAGTCATAACATGGTATGAGCATGTGCCAAGTCAACCTAAACAAAGCATCAAATGAGAATACCACAATACTATGCTTTTGTATGCTAAAACAACGCATGATTCTTTCAAGGCACATCAAGAAATACTAATTGTTTGGAACAAGTCATGCTACAACAATAATCACTAAGCATAAGGTCAAAACAAAATCTAGCATGATATGATAAAGTCTAAGTCAAAGTCAAAGCAAGCACCTTCTTGTACTACTAAAGCAAGAATTCCTACTCCTTTCAAACACCAATCAACTTATTTGAAACAAAACGGCGAAAACGGGGGTCCAACTAATTTATTCAAGCAAACTAAGCAAACAAAAACCAAAAACAAAAACTAAGACGCTCCAAGAACAACACAACTATGCACGAAACAATAAAAACGAGTGTCTAAAAAGACCTAAGATTTTTATCGATGAAGAAGGGGATGCCTTGGGCATCCCCAAGCTTTGACGCTTGTACCTCCTGAATATATCTTGGGGTGACATGGGGTGGCATCACCAAGCTTGAGCTTTTGTCCATTCTTCATCTCATTACATCATTATTTCCTTACACCTAAATTTTTTTCTTCATACGAAACTTCAAACAATCTTCATTAGCAACATTAGTGCATTCAAAAGATAATAGACCTTTGGAGTTTAGTTTTAAAACAACAAAACTTTCATTAAAAACACAAGCTACTATATAAATTCCCTCAAAAAGTTCAATTTCCAAAGAGAAACTAAAAAGGAATCAATAAGAAGCAAATGCAAATAATGGCAGAAATCTGTCAAAACAGACCAGCAGGTAGAAACCGATTTTTTCGAAGACCTTTTGTTGCTCAAGTAAAAACCTGTTAAACTAACGGAAGTTAGAAAACAACCTAGGGGATTATTTCAGAAAATTACAGCTCAATCGGACATACTGATATTTTTTAAGAATTTTTACAGTGGAGCACAAAAATCTATTTCGGGATAGCAACTCCCCAAATCTTACTTCCCTCTCATTAGAGGTTATTCTTGGCACAAAAATCAAATAAAAGAACAAGGAGAGGTTATTACAGAAGTAATAACTTGCAAGACTCAATAAAACTATTGGGTTATCTTCCAAGAAGTACTTTTCTTTAACGCCTTTAAGTTAGGCACAAGAAGCAAGAATCAAGTATTTTCAAATGAAGAATCATTAAGATCAATACTCAAAATTTCTTCAACTAGGAAAGGTATCTCATCCAAATGAGTTTTATAGGGTCCTTTCTCAACTCTCTTGGGTTCACTACTTTCATCAAATGGGTTTTTAGGAACAATCAATTCTTTTCTAAGGCTTCATGCATTCCTACAAGTTTAAAAGGTATGAGTATTTTTATTTCCTCTCCATTGGATTTGGTTTTATCCAACTTTTCTAATGTACCCATAACATCTACACATGAGCCTAGCATATTAAAACGATCAAAGACCTTTTTGGCTTCCTTAGCAACATCATTGAACTCTTTTAGCAAAGTTTCTAGAATAAAATCTCTCTTTTCAGCATCCTCCACTTCTTTTAGTTTGAGAAACATTATTTGTATCATAGGGTTAATGTTAACAAACCTAGCTTCCAACATGTGAACTAAAGAAGCTGCATCAATTTCATAATTAGGAGCAAGTTCTACTAAGGATCTATCCTCAGTATCCTCATGTTTGCTAATATGATTAAAGAATTCTTCAATATTTTCTTCCCCAATTATAGAGACACTACCTTTTGAAAGGACTTTCAGGGTGAACTTAGGGATCAACATGGTGAGCTAGAGCAGGGAGAAAACTATAGGAAGAACTATTTTTTGTGTGTTTTTGATAAGAAAAAGCAAACCAAACGAAACTATTTTTTTGGAATTTTTGATAAAAAGAAGAAAACAAAACAAGGCAAAAGAAACTAAGCAAAACAAAAAGTAAATAGAAAGGTTGTGAAGGACTCTCCTTGTGAGGCCATCCTTAGCCTCCCCGGCAACGGCGCTAGAAAACGTCTTGATGCGGCTCAGATCACTATAGAGCTTCGTTGGGAAACCCCAAGGGGAAGGTATGATGAGTACAACAATAAGTTTTCCCTCAGTAAGAAACCAAGGTTATCGAACTAGTAGGAGGAAGGAAACGACTCAAAGGTATTGCTAGCAACTTGGAAACCTTCACAACACAAACTCAAGACTTTGCCCCAACGAACATTGAGGTTGTCAATCTCACCGGTTTGCTGAAAACAAAGGATTAAACGTATGGTGTTGAAGGTAATGGTGGCTTGCAGAAAGTAATCAGTAACAGTGGAAGATGTATCAATGGTAAAGATTGGACCGGGGTCCACAGTTCACTAGAGGTGTTCTCCTTAAGATAAATACAGAACATGCTGGGTAAAAAAATTACGGCGGGAAGATTGACAGGACAGAGCAAGGCATAACAATGCAATACTAGACATTCATGATCCTATGAGATTTGATTGGGCATTACAACAATATACATAGATCGCCATCCAACTGCATCTATGACTAGTAATCCACCTTCAGGTTATCATCGGAACCCCCTCTAGTATTAAGTTGCAAGCAACGGATAACTGCATTAAGCAATGTGTGTAAAGTAAACAATACAATTGTTCCATGAACAAAAGATCGTTGTTTCCTCCCTAGTAGCAACAACACATCTACAACCTTAGAGATTTCTGACACTTCCCCAGATTCAATAGAGGCATGAACCCATTATCGAGCATAAATACTCCCTCTTGGAGTCACTAGCATCTACTTGGCCAGGATAGCTACTTGAAATGGAGAGAATGCAAGATCTCAAACAACACAGACATGGTAGAATCAATAAGACAAAATCATTATTCGATCTGACATAGTAATCTCAATATCCATCGGATCCCCGCAAACACAACATGCATGATTACAAATAGATGATCTTGATCATGAACGGAGCTCACAAGATCTAAACATGGTAGCACAAAGGAGTAATCATCTAGCTACTGTATGGACTCATAGTCCAAGGTGGAACTACTCACGCATCATACTAGAGGCTGGCATGGTGATGCAGAAGGCCTCCGGGATGATCTCTCCCCTCCGGCAGGGTGCCGGGAAGAGCTTCAGATCCCCCGATCTAGGGACAATGGTGGCGGTGGCTACAGACTGTTTCATGGAGATCTGATCGGGTAATTAGGGTTTTTGTATCGGGGGATTCTTATGGGCAAATAGGAAGACCGAGGGGGTGCCCGAGGAGGCCGCACCCCCTAGGCGCGAGCCGGGCCTGGCTACGCGGCCAGGGGGTGTGGGACCCTCGTGGCCCTCCTCTGTCTCGTCTACTGGCTCCGTGTTCTCCTCGATGAAATATTGACTTTGGCTTTTGTCCCATCCAATTCCAAAAATATTCATTTTCTGGCTTGGAACCAAAAACAGCAGAAAACTGGCAACTGGTACTGTGATATCTTGTTAATCGGTTCGTCCCAGAAAACGTATAAAAATACCTCAAAGTGTAGACAAAGCAAAGCAAAGTTGATACTAAGCAAGAAGGGAACATCAAAAATTATAGATACATTTACGACGTATCACTCTTCTACCAGCGCCGCCGCACGCCCTCTCCTCCAACTGTCGCCTCACCTCTGCATCCTCCCGCAACCCTTCGCCAGGCACGCCAGCAGGCCTCCCAGGACCTCAACCACCGTGGTTCCCGCCAATCGCCTCCTTCAGCCGCAACACCGGCCGTGGCTCCGTCCCCTTCTGCGTGTCTCTGACCTCGCCGGACTGGCCTGCGTCGCCTCGTCCGTGAGCCGGATCCGCCGCCGTCTTCCTCCAGGAACTACTCCCCTTCGTCCTCGACCACCCGTGCGAGCGTCGCCCCTGTGACATCTGCCTCCTCGCCGCCCTCTCGGCAGGGACAGAGACAAGGGGGGACGAGGGGGGGGGCTTAGCCACCCCATGGTTGAATTTTCAAAGGAATGCAGTCACTAGAACTGTCATTTCTGAGAAATTTAGTCAACTCTGCCCCCTTATGTCCATTTTGCCCCCCTCAAGGTGAGAAGCTGGCTCCGTCCCTGCCTCTCGGCCACCTCCCATCGTCACCGTAGCCACACGCCCCCTTCCTCGAGCTCGTCACCGGCCATGTCTCCCCTCTCCTGTGGCCTGCACCACGTGGCCGCAGCCACCAAGCCTGTCACTTCTGTCCAATCTCGTCGTTCGGCCGGCTCCTTTCTTGCATTAGCTCTGTCCAAGTGCTTGCCTCGCGTGTGCTCCTGGTGTTTGGGAAATTCCTATTGAGTTGTTGGTACATGCAGCTACAGATCCTTTTGGATGTGATGTATGCGTTAAGTGATTCCTCCGCGTGACCCTGGGTCATTGTTGTAATGTTTCGTCGACAAGAAATTCTATTGGATCCGGACCACGAGGCCTTCGACACGGAGCAACGAGACCATAGAACCACGATTCCCCAAGTTCGCCTTCTAGGACCACAAGATCCCCGACCCCGGAACCGAAGGGCGGACCCGAAGGCCGCAAGTCCTCCTTCACGGATCTGATGATGCCGAACACCAAGTCCTTCTTCTGAAGACCCGATCCTGGAGTTCAAGACCAAACCCGACCCCTCGGAACCCCAAGTTCGTCGAGCTCCCCTATGTGTGACCTCTTTTTCCGAGCCCCTATTTTATAACATGACACATACTTGTTGCATTTAAATTGTTCATACTCGCATACATATCATGTGGTTTGGGGGGTATAATGCCGATTCACCTCATAACTAAATATGGAGACCATATGCGGGCTTTTCTAGTCTTCTATTGGCCCCATTTAAATTTGTGTAGCAAACCATTTCATGTTTTGCCTTGTTAAGACAACATTTAAAATATGGGGTATCTAAACAACATGAACCTATTAAATAATTGTCGTTACTCCGGTTCCGCTTAATATTGTCTAATTGTATCGCACCTTTTCCATGTCATACATCATGCATGCATCATGCCCGATTTCTACCGTAGTATGTAATAGTGCATCCGATGTTTCTTCTAGTGCTTTTCTTCTTCACGGATTAGGCTGATGAGTTGATGCGAGTGTCGACCCGATCTTAGGATGAACCTTCAGCAATGTTTTTAGGCGAGCATTCTCCCCCTTTCTACCTATCTTACTTTTATAGTATTTATTTCCTCCTGTTGATCTATTTCTATTTGTGTTGTGATGCTCTAGTTTTTGTACCCGTGATATTTGCATCCATTATATTGCCTTGGACACCTCCTATTACCTGTTGTTTGGTAGATAGTCGGCCTTGCGAGTCGTAGTTGCTTGCTCAGGTGTTGTTTTGATATGGTTAAGTACCACAGTTGTTGGAGAAATGCCTCATGCTTTATGTTGGAGATGATCATGGCTTCAATTACAGTTTTAAAACTAATATTGAAAGTAGGTAAATAATGCAGAGGCACAAGTGGGCAATAGATGTCATTTGGTTTTTAACCGTCCACTTGTGTCCCGTAGGACCCCGAGTACTTGATATCTGTTCCATGAATATTCGCACTATCCGCATGTGGGACCATGAATCCCCTTAGCGAGAGCTTGAGTCATATCTTATTTCTTGGGGCCACAAAGTAGTTTGGAGCTTTATTACTATCCTATACTTATGCCATGCTTTACTGCTTTATTTACTATTATGCGTGGAGCGCCTATACTATTTAGGTAAGCGGAGTGTTTTTGCGGTATTGACAAGCCCAGTCACACTTTTGGGTTCCTAGTCGTTTGCAGCCATTGACGTAAACCTCTGGGTCTATTCCGGAGCCAGCCAACTTTGTCGCGGGTAGCTTAGTGGGGTGGCCCCCTAAAATATTATATGAATCTTGTGATTGCTTTGTCGTGATGCCTCGTTGGGTTTTCATTTGGTTTTTTCGAGGTTGATCGTGCATGTGTTGCTATTTCTGCCCCCCTGTAGGGTAAAACTTTCTAAAAGCTATGTCCACGGTTATGGACGACTTGGAGCACAGTATCTCGATCATAGACAACTATTACTAAAGTAGTACTATAAATTTGACTTTGACATGTCTAGTAATTAGACTTACTATAACGAAATGAGTAAATAAAAGTTCCAACAACTGCTGGTTTTGGAATGCCTCATGCTATATGTATCTGACTATTAAGTGTCGCAACTACAACGAAATGGTTAACTCAAAGTGTCCACCGCTTATTATATCAGGATGACTCATGCTATCTATATCTGACTAGTAAGTGCTGCAACTTTAATGGAATGATAAAATTGCCAACTGTGTGAGTTTCCTCGGTATGACTTCCTCGTTTGGTCTCGAGGGTGAATATCCGGATGGGTATGCTTGGTGATAGTATTAGGTTTCATCCAAATAGGTCTTTATTATCCCTCTCTGATAGCCGCTAGATATATCGAGTCTCTAAAGGTTGTTCAGCGCATGTTTCGCTGCCGCATTAGTCCACCATATCTATGTAGGCGAGAACCACTGAATTCTAAGACTCGTCGCGTACTGTCCTTAGTAATGACCGCTCTCTTTTTCCTTTGCCCTTTGACGGCACCCCTTTTGTTTAAGCAGGTCTTGAGATCGACGTCGTTAGCAGGGTTACCCTTCCTGCTTGGTCTGGGCAGGGTTATGGACGCCATTGGTTATTCTTCAGGGCTCTTAGCACCATTTGCATCTTGTCCGTACTCGGACGCTATATCGTTTTCAAGGTGATTTGGATCTTTGTACTATATATCTGTATTCTTGACTCATGGAGTCATTGTTGTATATATCTGTTCTGTGGGTTCCATTGTGAACTAATGTGTAATGGTATTACTCTATTTTCCACCCGCACGAAAGTGCCTGATGGGCACCTTTGAATCGTTTCTATGCGGGTTTGGCAGGAATCGCTAAAACTTGCATAGGACCAATCTGAGGGTGTTACAACACCGTAGACCGCGTTCATAGACCTACTTGCCAATCAACCACAAGTCAGGGATCCGTGATCTTCCATCCATAAATCCGCAATCGTATGCCTCGGGCTCATCAAAGCCACAATAACAGGAGAAGAGACTCTAGATCCAAAGAAAAAGTTCGTGGTGAAGTTCACGAGGAATTGCACACCCTCGTCTGATGAGGAGGACCACGACCAATCACGGCGAGACTGCAACCCTCGATGGAGAAGTCGAACTACGATGCTCATGATGAACTCACGCAGCGTAAGATCGAGAAATCACCCGCTAAATGCGATTCTCCACGGAGTCGAAAGACGAAGATACGGAGCTTTGCGGTGTCACATGCTTAAGCCAAGCTATACGGCAAACACGGATGTCTAAGGGCTTCAATATCCCATCAGACAATCCAAAGTTTGAAGGCCTGCAAGAGCCGAAAATCTGGCTGGATGACCACATCTGGTTGGTCAAGCTGCATGTTGGGATCAAGAACACGACCATGTAGTGCCTTCAGCTACATCTGAAGGGCGCGGCCAGATCCTGGCTCAACAACCTTCCCTCTGGATCTATCCGCAGTCGGGAGGAGCTCATCTACAGCTTCACCCAAAACTTCAAAGGCATGTGCAAGCGTCCAACCTCGATCGGAGAGCTATGCGCCTGCTTTCAAAGGTCCAAAAAGTCCATCCGCTCCTACGTACAACATTGGTCAGTGATCAAGAACAACACAAAAGACATCTCGGAGGAAAGGGCAATCGATGCTTTTAACGGCGGCATAAGGCATCGCGAGATCAGAGAGGAACTAGGCCACATCAAGCCCAAAACCATCAATAACCTGATGGACATCGCTAACCACTAGGACGATGGTGAAGATGCCGTCAACCGAACACATTCAAATGACGAGGACAAACTTGGCCACAGATGTGACCGTCGGGGAAAGAGAAGAGTGCATGTCTATGATGATCGCAAGGAACACAGTTCCTCAGGTATGAACCTTTGCCGCCTCAAGAGATGTATCTATTGATAGTTATTTTGTTTTATTGCTTTGATTGATTCGAAATACTCTCTGGGTTCATAGGATTTGAGCATCGCGGGCATGTTCCTGCCTATTCCCGAGGAATTCTCGGAGGGACCAGATGGTGGGGACGAGGAGTCGGAATCTACCGTCCCCAAGCTCAGTTGCCTTCCGGTAACGAATCCCCCGAGCGTAGGGATGAGCGCTCTCTGAAGAGAGCCCAAAGAAAAAGCTCAGATGATTCGACGCCATTGACCCCTCAAGGGCCTGCTCATCTAGAGCAGCATGACGTAGGGGATGGCGCCTCCTCTCCTTTTCCTACCGTTCCTCTTCGAGCTGTAGCTCATCAGACGCCAGCCAAGAAGAAAAAAAGAAGGCACTGCTTGTGAACCTCTCCGACATTCCTTCGTAAGTTTCCTAGTACCTTTGTGTTTTCAATGTGCTAAGTGTTAGCTTGCTTGTTCTTCGAATAAATTGAATGCTTTGACTATGCTAGGAGGAACTCCTCAAACGGATCCTTTAAGGAAGAACTTGATGAGATGGATGGGGAGTCGAAGGATATGGATTCTAAGGCTGCTGCAGCCTCCCCGAAGATGCCGGCCAACTCCTACGATGAAGCGTCAAGCTCCTCGAAGCCAAGGGCTCGCGCAGTTGTCGCTCAGAAGACACAAATTAGACACTCAGAGTCTTCAGGTTCCCATGTGAGTATTATTCGACTGCTATGCTCGAGCCCTCGAGTCATCTTCTGCTCCTCTGACTTTCATCTTGTCGCTGTAGCCTGTCATGCCCGATTTGCAACATATTGGCCAGCAGTACGTGTCCTTGGAGGAGAGATTTCAGCAGCTCCAAGGTTAGTGTTGCGTTTCTCGTTATGTTGTGACTGCTAGTGTCGTAGTCTATTCTCTTATTCTTCTGTCTTTTTCTTTTTGGCAGATGAAAATAATAATGCTCTCCGCAAACTAGACGCTCTCGGAAAGAAGAAAAGCCAGGCGGAGACAAGGGCGAAGGATGCTGTGGAGGCTCTTGAGCGCTACAAGCAAGAGGCCCAAGAGCGCGATAAAAAACTGGTGGCTATTGCTGCCTCCCAAGAGAAAGCAATGACGGAGTAGCTCATGGTTGTTGCCAAGGCGCTGTCAGGTTAATCATCATTTTTCTTCCCCTTCTTAATTTTTTTGTGTCTTCTGCTTGATCTAAGGATTCCTTCATCTTGCCTTCTTCAGATGCTGCTGGCGTTACGTTCGATCATGATGTCCTGGATCACGGGGATCCCCTCGCGGATGCAATTGCTGCGGTCGAAGACCGTTGCAGCTCCACCGTTGAGACAGTGGGGAAGGCCAAGAAAGTCCTCGGCCGCTTCTATCGGGAGATCTTCCCCAAGGGCGTATCCCTTGATGACATCGACTCCCTGGCGAATGCACTGGCTGGGGATGCACCAACGAGAGGAACCAGAAGGGCGTAGGTGCGTCTGGCCATGGCGATGGCCTCTGGTTCCTAGTTGAATGTAGCCCAGATCACCTCCAATATGCCTGTTGCAGATGACAGTACTAAGCTATCCTTCGTCTCCTACGCTTCACGCTGCAAGCCCTATGGCCCTCGCCTGATTGACCTAATGGCTACCTACACCTTTGGGAAGCAGAAGATGGCTCTGGCGCGGGCCTTCGAGTCTGCGATTGCTTCGGATGCTGATGCTCCTTAGGGTCTTCTTTGTAGTTCTTGCTTTTATTGTAATCGATATTTGTAATGTACTGAATGACTCTTGACGTGACCACGCGGTGGTCCTTTTGATGTGAATATATGCATTTCCTTCTACTGCTATTGATTGCACTTTGTTCTTATGATTTGTTATTTGTGTGCCTCCTAGTCCCCTTCGAGTGTTACCCCTGTGGCCACGTCCTCTGCCTTGGCTATTGCTCCTCCAGTGACAAGTGAGGCATCACAGTTTCCCTTACCGCGTGACCGCATCCGAAGCTTAGAGAAGGATGTTCTCATCATTTGTGGCCATGCGGATGTGTGGAAGTCCAAGACAGAGTGAGCCGTTGCGAGAGAAGAATTTCTCCTTGAGGAGTTTCGGCAGGTCGACGAGCAACTCCAATGTAAGTCACGTGGTTGTCCATTTTTTGCCTTTCGACTGAGACCGATCACTGCAGTTTCTAAGCTGCTGCTCTTGTTTGCAGTTTTCAATATCATTCCATAGGAAGAGAAGGAGTGTGTTGCTATTTGGCTTAATTGCCTCATCCAACAGGAGTTGGAGTCCGAAGGCTTCTTTTGGATGAACCGTGACCGGGCGACGATTGTTGCAATAGTTCAAGACCGTGTCCACCAGGTGCTTTAGGTCTTAAAGCATGCGAGGTCATCACTTGCGTCTATCTGGGCTGCAATGTTCCCCCTAGATGTAGCTCTGTACAGTTTCTTGGGGCTGCTGGGGAAGTTCCGCAGCTTGGATGCTGTAAAAGATCATGTTCATCAACAACTTATGGCGGGTGCGAAGGCGGCGCTAGCGCTTGTTCGGCTGCATCGCCGTGATGTTGACTTGGCGGAAATAGCGGCGGGGCCGCCTGTTCCTCCGGATGATATGGCGTGGCACATGCACCTGCACTATGTTGTGGTCGCTCGCCATGCTAAAGACATCGCTGATTTCTTCGACAAGCGGACAAATGTCCTACTCCAGCGTAGTTGAGTCCTACAAGTTTTGCACATAGTATGTATTTGCACGTAGTGCATTGTTGGTTTTATGTTATGCATGTCCTTTTCGTTAGCCTGACGTGGTCAGCTACTCACGGTGATGCATTATTATGGCAGTCGACAAAGTCGTAAGGTGAGGCGCAACCCCCAAGCGTATTTAGGAATGTAAATGTACAAAGGAGTGAAAAATATGTTGGCCAAGGAACTTAGATTTTATTCATCACATAGTAGGGGGTACAAGTTTTGGCTGAGTAGCCTAGCTGAATAGCCTTATTGAAAGTAAAAGACGACTAGAAGCGTCGCAGTTGTGCGACGTTCCAAGGGTTGGAGTATGCTACTCCGTGAAGGGAATATGCCCTGAGAGGAGATAATGAAGTTGTTATTATGTATATTCCAAGTATATTATAGATGTTTATTTTGCATGCTATAATTGTATTAATACGGAAATGTTAATACATGTGTGTTTAATAAACAAATAGAAAGTTCCTAGTTATGCCTCTCTTATAAACTAGCTCGTTGATTAACAAGATGATCAAAGTTTCCTGATCATGGACATTGGATGTTGTTAATAACGAGGTCACAACATTATTGGAATGGTGTGATGAACATTCATCCAAAGTATAGCATTACGATCAAAGTCATTGAGTTTATATTGCTATAACATCATACAGAGTAATCCTAATGCTTAGACCATGAGATCATGTCGATCACTAACACTGGAAGAGTATCTTGATAACATCAAACGTCACACCGTAACAGGGTGATTATAAAGATGGGTTTAGTACTACTAAAGTTTTATGTTGAGGACCATGGATCAAGAGTGGAATTAGTTCATCCCGATGACGGATAGATATACTCTAGGTCCTCTCGGTGATATCACATTTGTTAGCTTGCAAGCAAGTGATTTGATCACTAGAATGTTATATCATAGGAACGAGAAAAGAGTACATGTCAGTAACGAGATCAAACTAGGTATGAAGATACTGATGATCGAATCTCGAACATGTAATATATCGCCAGAAAAAGGGATTAAGATTCTAGCATAAAAGGTTCTCATGATCACAAGAAATTCATCGTTGAATGTGTGGGAGTCAGTATGGATCTCCAGGTCCCGCTTCTGATTATTGATCCGAGAAGGGTCTCGATCATGTACGCATTATTCGTGAGCTGTAGGGTGACACACTTAAGAGACACTGACACCATTTGGAACAAATAGTTTCATGTCGAAAAGATTTACAAAGCACAAGAATTTATTTCACTAGACACCGAAACTGTTTCGGGTGAAATTGCTGAAAGTGTTTCTGTATGTGAAATGAAATAATAGCAAGGGTTTATATGTGAATGTTTGTCCATTGAAGTAATTGAAAAAATTCTGAATAAATAAAAGAAGTTTTATTTAAAGAGATATTACATTAAATTTGGTGGAAATTTAATGGAATATGAGTGGGATTTTGAGTGGAGAAGTGAGGGGTTATCTTTATGTGTGTGGAGCTCTCTCCACATGAATGAAGGAGGGGAGGGGGAACCCTCCATGGTGCGCCAGCCATGGGGAGGGGCTGGCCCCCTCCTCCTATAAAAGGACCCCCTCTCCCCCTCTCATACTCACACCTCCTCGTGAAGGATCTCTCCCCCCTCTAGTTTACCCCCCATTGTCTCGGGCTAGCGAGATACATGTTCCTAGTGGCTTTTCTGTAAGAAAGAGTTGTTGCTTCTGCTACATCACTGGAGCGAGGAGGCGGAGCTTGATCGGTGTCTTGGACGTGTGTGCGAGCACGGATGCGCCGATGATTTGCGGTGCTAGGACTTCCTCTCGATCTTGCGATCGGCAAGCGTTCGTCTATATCATCCACGAGTACAACCTCGTTAAACATTCTTGGTCTTCAAGGGTATGTTCTCTATGTATTTATATCCGCCTGTTGCTTGTATCTAGTAGATATATCTTGGTACATAGTTGTTCCCATCATAGAATTTTTTTTGCTTTCTATGCTGCGAACCCTACACTCCAAACTCGATGTCCTTAGGGCGACCGGCGCCACCCGAGATTACTTCGGTGACCACGTAGGGTCCTTCCCAAGGTGACTCTAGCTTCATGTGCCCTTTCTACTTGAGTCACAGGACGAGGTCTCCTTCGACGAAGGACGTTAGGCGTAGCCGTCTATTGTGTTAGTTGTGGAGACTTTGCTGGTACACCGTCAAACGAGCTGCAGAGATGCCGCGAGCTTCATCCAGTGTGTCGATGGTATTAATGTGTAGAATTTATGTACACTTTTATAGAAGTATTTTATACATATCAACCACCCATATCATGCTTTATCTAGCTATAGTTATGCCAAATATGCATGGTTTCTGTTATTCATTCATTTTCATATAAGCATTGCACATTTAGTAGTTTAGGTAGAATTTTATCCCTCTTCCTTGTCATTGACATGTGTGTAGGTGTTGATGATGATTATGGATAAAATAAAGGCAAAAGGAACAAAGAGAACATAGTATGCAGGAGCTGCAGGGGACAGACTTAGCCATTTGAGGTGTTAGAAAAAGTGAATTTTTCCAACTTCTCAAAATAAATATCCTAGACAACTGGGTTGTATGCCTCATCGAGACAAATCCAACGAGCCCAAGAACACCCAAAATGGAGTTTGTATGAAGAAATGGCGACCAAAACACTGCGGAACCCGAAGGTTTGACGAGCAACTATATGGCGAGAAGCATTTTTCCGGCCGTATAGTTTCCGCCGTACAGTTGCAAAAAAGGTCGGAAACGACGTGATTTCGTCCCCAGAAGCTACAGAAGCTTCCCTAAGTCATATGGCGGTAATGGGGGAACCCTAGGGCACCCCCAAGGCCTATATAAAGGAGGGAGGAATCAAGGTAGAGGAGAGGAAGCCATAATACACCATATACAAGATCTAGATCCCATCTGCCGCCTCCACGGTGCCGCCGTGCCGCCTCCATAGCCTCTACAGCTCTACCAAGATCCAGATCTCCATCAACACCTTCAAGCCATCCAAGCAAGAAGAGGAGGAGAAGGAGGACACCACCATCACCACGCCGACGCCACCATCACCGCGCCATCATCACCATCTCCATCACCGCTACTCCTTCATGCTTCCCCATGATGGTCTCCACGATGGGTTGTAATATGGCTTGAACCCGCTTTTATTAATGTTATGATGATTTGAGCAATTGAAGTGTGGTGTGTTCTAGTTAGTTAATATGTTTGTGCTTTCTCTTTACATTATTCTATTCATGATATTATTCTAGTGATTGGAGACGCCTAATCTATTGTTGATAAATTTACTAGGGATTCACGGTGTATCACAAAACTTATCATTTGTCTCTTCTCTTCCATGGGTAGAACTAATATGCTATTTGATATAAGTGATTTGCGGAGGCAATAGCAGCTTAGGATGCACCACCCAGAGTTCCACCAAGATCACTCATGATATAGATAGGTATATTGTTGCAAATTGCTTGACCCTAAAGTGACAAATGTGATATCTTGTGACTAGCACACTTGCTTAGGATTGTGGTTTTCCATAGAACTTAATGCCTTTGCTCTGGTATTGTTACTTTAATACACTATTCTCTTGTGAGATGACCCATGTCCGAAGAGGGTGTGGACTGTTGAGTTGTCTTGTTGCCACTTACCAATGGTGGGAGACAACAGTATATGAGGGACCGCCACAATTATAGTTAATAGCTATTCCATAAGCACTTATCATGCACACTGGTATACACAATATTACTTGAGGAATCATAACATTAAATTTCATCTCATTGCATTCACCTCTTTCTAGTTTTACTTTTGTTCTAGTTTTCTTCCAGTCCTAGTAATAATTGTTACAAATCATCTTAAATTCATTTATCCTAGTAACTTACAGAATAGGCTATTTCCAAACCACGGTTTGGGTGCGAACGTGGCCACATTGACAACGTGACTGTGGGGTCGTGTTGATTTCGTTCGCCGAGCTCTCATCGGGACAAACTCTTTAAATATTTGCTGCTACAAGTACTGCAATAACCTTGTTGTTGGTGCAGGAACCTAGTCATCAAATTGGCGCTGTTGCCGGGGAGGAAAGTGTTCAGGTTATTACCTATCTACTCGCACATAGTTTATTTCTGTTTGTTGCTATTATATTACTGCTTTCTTTTATATTGAAAACAATAAAAATTTACAAAACCAAAAATTATAAAAGTGTTGCTACTAATCATGTCTTCCGAGATAAATTATGTTAAACTGATAATACAAGAATTGGAGGATATAAAGGATTCAAATTTATAATGCCTGGTTGCTAGATATGATCTGATAGAGAAAATGCTGAACCTATTCGAAGGGCATTCATTATGGTTGCGTGTTATTGATGGATCTTATTGCACAAATTGTAAAACTGATGACCCCCTTAATTTTCAATGTAAGTGTTCCAACAATCCTACTCTAGAAAATTATAATAGAGATAAATCCTATGCTAGTTTGGAAGTATTAGAATACGTTCTTTTCAAAGGTGCATTTGAAATGGTATTTAGACTAGGA
This sequence comes from Avena insularis, assembly GCA_023614405.1. NCBI lineage: Eukaryota > Viridiplantae > Streptophyta > Magnoliopsida > Poales > Poaceae > Avena > Avena insularis. Next base: position 158,395,270 of record CM042697.1, read on the forward strand.
ATTATTGATGTTGAATGTGAAGCACTTGATGGAGTTTTTAATCTAGTATACCTCATATTCCTCTTCTGCAAAAATAATTTAAGTAATAATGCATTGGTATTATATTATTTGAAGTGGTCTAAAACCGCCATGGAGAAAGACAACCTTTTGCAGGACTTAGTAAAGAGCAGAGAGGAAAAGGAGCACAAGGAAGAGGAGGAAGAAGGGATTGATCACCCGCTCACACCTTCAACTCCTACTTTTGATTCTATCATTGCTATTAATACACTAGTCGATGAAAAGGTGGAATAAAAAGGTGAGATTGACAAAGAGAATCACACTACAACTTTTGTTTGTGATGCTCTCACTCTAGTAGTGATTTTTATGATGCTAAAACTGTTGATAATTGTTCTATGGAGGCCTTGTGCCTAGACACTCATATGGAGAACATTAATAATAATGAACTAGAGATAGAACCTTACTATACTAACATTTAGGGTCCTGAACTCCCTACTATGAAGAAAGAGTACTATGAAGTGTTCCCCTACAAAGGTAACCAAGGTAAAGATTTAAGAATTATTGATGAATCTTCAATCCTCTCATTGCAGCTATACACAGAGGCATTTTCACCAAGATTGGTGCATCAACACTCGCTTGAAAGCGAGAACTTGGTCACCTACATGATGCCGATGCACCATAAGAAGGTACGAATCTGACTGAACTCTACTCTAAGATGCTCCAAGCTAGTATGTACAACCTCACCTCGAGTCGATATCCCTTGGGATATAGGTGGGTAATGTATGGCGCATCCTAGCTTAGCTTTATGGCTTTAAAGATAGCGCTTCCCAGGAGGCAACCCGGAAGTTACTAGGTGTCTTTCTTAGCTTTGTGTCTTGAGTATAATTGCATTCATGCTGCATTGGCACTTTTATTCTTCGCATGTATTGCTATTAGAGTAATCTTATGGTAGTTTTGAAAATGTAGAATTTATAATCACTATATTATGTGTTGCATATACTCGGTAAAAAGGAAGAGAAAATCAGTTTCAGGTGAATCCTTCAATTATATGTATTTATTGGTCGAAAACTAAAGTTGCTATTTTACCGTCAAAACATAGTGTTTATTAAGTTCCAGGTAAATAATGAATCCTCGAAGAAACAAGTAAAGATTAGCATTAACAGAAGGTTTAACGACCAACTATACGGCGGAACTTTTTGGTCCGGCCGTATAGTTGCCGCCGTATAGATATCGACGCCATCTACCCTTCGATGATCAAGGTACAGTAAGTTTAACGACCAACTATGTGGCGTGACCTTTTTGGTCCGGCCATATAGTTGCACCCGTATAGTTGGTGCGACCACAAAATCACTATGGGAAGGTAACTCAAGTATAAAAATTTCGATATACTTTCTCCCTACTTCTTCTAAAAACTTCGAAACACCACCTGGGAGCTTCTCCCATGTTCTAGAGAAGCTGAGCATATGTAAGCAATAAAGTTCTATCTCACGAACTTCCTAGACTGTAATTCTCTATAGAATTTCATGTTTTCTTTTTTACTTTCCTTTTATCAGTGGGGTAAACTAACTATGTTCTTATACCAAACCAATGCATTTTATTTTGTATGTTATTTTCGCAGGGACTTGAACCTTGTGTGACGACATGTACGGTAGTGCCAACCGTGCAAACACTCCCATAAACCACTTGGTTACTTCAATTAAACATGCCTACTGATTAATGTCTGGTAAAACTTTCCAACTCAAACCTCTTTTAATAAGCACATAGGGGTTGCACACTCGTGTCTCGTATCCTGTTTCACCTACACCTCATCACAATCTAGGGGAGGCCTCTTCTAGAATTAGTTTTTTCACTTAAGCTGGTGCTTAGGTTGATGAACCGACTCAGTGGGACTTGTATTTTTATCACTTGTGAGCTAAACCCATGTCTTCAGAAACACAAAAATATTTTGTTTTATTTTTAGTTTCTAAGCAGGTTCTCAAGGAAGGCACACCGGTCCATATCAAGAAATACATGTTAAAGCAAAGGTTCTTTGTCCATCGAAAGAGAGGTTACTAGTACCTCAACGGTAAAATGTGCCACCCTTGCTTTCGACTAAGCTTGGGGAGGTAACCACTTATCACACTCTCTTTTGATAACTGCATTTTCTCTTTTGTTTTCGTGATCTTCTCAAGTTTGGTTCTTGCAAAGTTCTAAGCTTGGGGAGGTTACTTCTGCATGTGTAGAGTCTTGTGCGATGTTCATATTTGATGAAGGTTTAATGCAATCATGTATCTCGCTATTTTTGAATGCTTGCTTAAATGAGTATAGTTTTGTATTTATATGGGGATACACTTGCTCATGATAGGCACCATAGGAGTTGACTTAGAGCTGGTATGAATCTTGCCAATTTGTTTATCAAGCTTGTGACAATATTTGTGATCCTATGGAAAACATTGCCACAATCTCTACACTTTGAAAGAATGAATATTTGATCAGGATATTTTGAAATTTGCTAGTTGTCACCTAATAGTTTTGTCTTAAATAAATAGTTATGATCGACCCCATAGTGTCAAAACAATAGACTTGATAGTTTGCTTACAGAAGGAGTTGTCAATTGGAAATGATATTTCAAATTTTTGAGTTATATGCCAAATAAGGTGTTGTCTAATTGTCTTAATAGTTTAGCCTTAGAGATACTCAACACCATGGATGTGATGATAGACTTGATAGTACTCTTTGAAAGGATTTGTTTGAAGAAACTTATGTTTAGCGGTAATTGAGATGCATGCCAAATCTTGACCTGTTGATTAAAGTATGATATTGCTTTATGCGTGTCTGCACCACTGTCGTCCAACATGGGATGCTAACAACTCCGCTGGCCTTTGAACAATACAAAAAGATGAAACTCTTGGATTTGGCTATGAGTTGCCCAACATATGTAGCAAAAATGCTATATTTGGGCATGCATTGGTATTCTCATGGGCCTACGTTCAAAGCAAAAGAGGGAATACTACTCTGACCATTATTAGAAATAATTATACCAAAAAGGGAAACCTTGGTAATGGTCACGAGTGTCCATTCTTAGCATGTACATTGTGATTAAACACACTAAGTTTTGGCATGATCTCCTTACTAATGAACTGAAGTTTTAGAAAGACAAAGAATATAAAAGGAGTGTTTGATAGCCATGATTCATTGATGTGGATGACCAAATGAGACACTCTAATGCTATGCTTCTCTTGACATGTTCTCGCATTTCCTTAGAGCATAAATCTCTTTACTAAGACATAAACTTTCTGAAAGCTCAATAACTAATGTTTGCACTTGAGAGCCTTAACTAGATGACATGATTGGGTAGAATCGATAAATTTTATTCCTATTTATTCTTGACATGTATTTATGACTAAGTTTTGTCGCATAAATAATTATATGAAAAGTTATACCAAAGGTGCAATAAGAGGATCACAAGTTAGCTTGCAAGTTAGATTCACTGTTGACATGGAGCATATAAGTTTTGATGAATCTTTGGTGGTCTTTATAACTGAACTTGTATTGCCTTGTATGAGTACATGTTTACTCTCTTTGAGCTTGCAATAAAAATAATGATGCAAGGCATACTAAAATTACAATGACAAGCAAAATTCCCCTCATATTATTTATCGACCGTACTGCTCAGGACGAGAAGAATCTAAGATTGGGGATGTTTTTTAATGAGTGGAATTTATGTACACTTTTAAAGAAGTATTTTATGAATATCAACAACCCATCTCATGCTTTATCTAGCTACAGTTATGCCAAATATGCATGGTTTCTGTTATTCATTTATTTTCATATGAGCTTTGCAAATTTAGTAGAATTTTATCCATCTTCCTTGTCTTTGACATGTGTGTAGGTGTTGATGATGATTATGGATAAAACAAAGGCAAAAGGAACAAAGAGAGCATAGTATGTAGGAGCTACATGGACCAGACTTAGCCATTTGAGGTGTTGGAAAAAGTGAATTTTTCCAAATTCTCAAAATAAAGATCCAATACCACTGGGTTGTATCCCTTATCGAGACGAATACAAATAGCCCAAGAACACCCAAAACGGAGTTCGTATGAAGAAATAGCGGCCAAAATACTATGGGACCCGAAGGTTTGACGAGCAAGTATACGGCGGGAAGCATTTTTCCGGCCGTATAGTTGCTAAAAAGGTCGGAAACGATGGGATTTCGTCCCTAGAAGCTCCAGAACCTTTCCTAAGTCATATGACGGTATTGGGGGAACCCTAGGGCACCCCAAGGACTATATAAAGGAGGGAGGAGTCAAGGGAGAGGAGAGGAAGCCATAATACACCATATACAAGATCTAGATCCCATATATTGCCTCCACGGCGGCGCCCTGCCATCGTGCCACCTCCATAGCCTCTACAGCTCCACCAAGATCCAGATCTCCATCAACACCATCAAGCCATCCAAGCAAAAAGAGGAGGAGAAGGAGGATGCTACCATCACCATGCCGACACCACCATCACCGCGCCATAATCACCATATCCATCGCCGTTGCTCCTTCATCATTCCCCATCATGGTCTCTGCGATGGGTTGTAATATGTCTTGAACCCCCTTTTGTTAATGTTATGATGATTTGAATAGTTGAAGTGTTGTGTGTTCTTGTTAGTTAATATGTTTGTGCTTTCTCTTTACATTATTCTATTCATGATATTATTCTAGTGATTGGATACGTCGAATCCATTGTTAATGAATTTACTAGGGATTCACGGTGTGTCACAAAAGTTATCATTAGTCTCTGCTCTTCCATGGGTAGAACTAATAGGCTATTTTCTATAAGTGATTTTCCGAGGCAATAACAGCTTAGGATGCATCGCCCAGAGTTCCCCCAAGATCACTCATGATATAGATAGGTATATTGTTGCGAATTGCTTGACCGCAAAGTGACAGATAGGATATCTTGTGACCAACACACTTTATTAGCAGTACAGTTGTCCATAGAACTTAATGCCTTTGCTCTGGTCTTGTTACCTTAGTACACTATTTTCTTGTGAGATGACCCATGTTCAAAGAGGGTGTGGACAGTTGAGTTATCTGGTTGCCACTTACCAACGGTGGGAGACAACGGTATATGAGGGACCACCACAATTATAGTTAATATCTATTCCATTAGCACTTATCATGCACACCGGCATACACAATATTACTTGAGGAATCATAGCTTTAATATTTCATCTCATTGCATTCATCTCTTTCTAGTTTTACTTTTTTTCTAGTTTTCTTCAAGTCCTAGTAATAGTTGTTACAAATCATCTTAAATTCATTTATCCTAGTAACTTATAGAATAGGATATTTCCAAACCACGGTTTGGGTGTGAACGTGTCCACATTGACAACATGGCTACGGGGTCATGTTGTTTCCGTTAGCCGAGCTCTCATCGGGACAAAATCTTAAATATTTGCTGCTACACGTACTGCAATAACCCTATTGTTGGTGCAAGAACCCATTCATCAGGCGTCTTCGAGTGCAGCCATTGATTCTGCTTCGCTATAGGATACGTCCCGCGGGGCCTTATAGCGTACCTCGGTGTGTAACATTGTTTCGGACGCATGCACCATGAAGAAAGGCGTGTAGCCAGTGGCGCTGTTTGGCATTGTGCACAGGCTCCATAGGACGGAGGGTAACTCATCCACCCAGGATCCCTCTAGCTGTTCAAGTGGGCGTAGTAGACGCTTCTTGATTCCGTTGCAGACAAGACCGTTGGCATTTTCAACCTGCCCGTTGGTCTGCAGATGCGCCACAGAGGCGTATGTGATGTTGATGCTGAGCCCTCCGCAAATGTCTCAGAACTCCTTCGAGGTGAAGTTTGTGCCATTGTCGGTTATGATGCAGTGAGGCACTCCGAACCTGTAGATGATGGATTAAAAGAATTTAACGGCAATGGCACCGGTTTAGTTAGTCATAGGCATGGCCTCAATGCACTTCGTGAACTTGTCGACTCCCACCAGGAGGAAGACGTGTTCTCCGGGTGAGGACTTTTGCAGTTTGCCGACCATGTCGAGTCCCCACTGGGAAAAGGGCCATTGCCAATGGTATAGGCCGTAGCTCTGAGCCTGGTGCGTGTGGCCTGTGTGCGAACCTTTGGCAGGCATTGCACCTTTTGACGATGTTCTTGGCATCACGCATCGCGGTTAGCCAGTAGAAGCCAGCTCGTAGAGCCTTGGCGACAAGGGCGCGGCTACCTGCGTGGTGGCCACGGATGCCTTCATGGAGTAGCAAGAATATTAACTTAGGGAAAATTCTACTAAGGCATCATCTAATAGGATTTTCCAAGGCATAACATACTTAGTAAAAATTCCATGCAAGTCCTACTCAAAATATCAGTAATGTATAGTGAAAATAATAGGAAAAAATGTATGAAGCACCACTTGCCTTTTTAGTAGAGAAACTAGGTTCACTCCTTGATCTTGCAAATGTCACATTCTTCAAAGTTCACTACAATTCACTCAAGGCACAAATTCAATCTAGCATTCAAATAATTCACTACATAAAATAAAGAAAACAAAACAAATGCATGCAAGCATGCAAAAGATGGTTTTATTGAAAAAGTGGTTTCTACTAAGGCTATAAACATTTTAAAACACCTATTGGTCATTTATAAACGTGGCAAAACCATTTAAAATCAAGTTAGTGAAAATAGGCCATTTAAATCATTTTTGTTTTGCTAGAAATGATTTGAATCAAAGTAATAATTTCTAGTGTTATCCAAATATGTTTTTAAACACAAATGTTAGTGTTTATGGTCAAAGTGTTTAAAACAAATCCATTTGCAAAAGGTTCCACTCAAAACTCATTTTTAAAAATTAGCAACATTTTTGTTTTACTAGAAATGCTTTTATTCGAAGGAATAATTTTCTAGTGTTAATCAAATATATTTTTAAATCCAAAAGTCAGTGTTTATGGTCAGAGAGTCTAAATCAAACCATTTGCAAAAGGTTTTACTCAAAAAGCATTTTTAGAATAATTTTTATAACCAAAACAGTCCTACAAATGTTTCTACAGAAACACCTAATTTTCCAGAAGAAAAATACTAGACTAAGGGCATGGTTGCAAATTTCACATTTTTATGAATTCAGGGACATATTATTTGTTATATTTGGACTTATGGTTGATTTTATATGAATTTTTGAAGTTGGCAACTAATTCTGTTTATTTTGTAATTAGAAAAGCCTTATTTCCATCGTGACTGGTAACGTGGCCGATTTTTATTGGTCGATACCGGTTCAGTGCGGATAGCCAGTGTGGGTCGTACGATTTTCATAAAACGAACGGCGCAAATTCATCTAGACTCGAGCTAGGCTGGTGGCTTGGCTCACGGCGCGTGGCTCAGCTAGGCTTGGCTAATTCTAATCGTGTCTGTCGAAGTAAGATCAAAGGGTAAGAAACAGAGGGTGCTGGCTCACCTTGCAGCTTGGGTCACCGGCTGATACGTCGGGACGGTGGAGACGCTCGGGATATGGAAGAAGGCGATGTTCCGGTGGTTCCCGAAGACGGTGGAGACGAAGATGATGCACAACAGATCTAGGCGAAGTCTATGGTGTTGGAGTGGTTGAGATTTGCTTCCTGGAGCGGTTCCTAGTGGTGGCCGGAGTTGTGCTTGCGGCAGCGCTTGCATATGATGTCAACGTCGAACACCTGGGGCTCAAGAAAACAAACCAAGGAGTCAGGGAGACGCGCGACAGAAAACTAGGGAGATTCAACAGAGAAATGGAGGTGCGGGCGTGTCCATTTCACCGGAATTTGGCGCTAGACTTCGTCGGAGACGGCGAGATGTTGAGCTCGAATTCGAGCTCCCTAGTGGCTCGTTAGTGGTGGTTGCTGAGGGGAAATGAGGAGGAGCCAGAGGGAATTAAGAGGGCCTTGACAGATTTGGTAATTAAGATCGCGTTAGAGCGAATTTAGGCCGAGAATTTGTAAGACCCCACCTTTATAAAGGTAAAGGTCCCTGTGATTGCAATGCTAGTCCCTGGATCAATGCTAGCATCCACAGTTTAAGATGAAGTACACAGAAACAAAGGGCATTATTACATCGTTATTCCAGAGATAACATAGTCTTTTACAACTCCATAGCCATAGGCTAGTACAAGAGTTCAACATAACAAAATAAAATAAAGTCTTCATCTTCATGTGCGACAGGCAAGCATGTTGAGTGTAGGCTCATAACCCTGATCCTCATCAGAGTAACCTGCAACATCACAAGTTACAGTCACAGTGGGTTAATACATTGGAATAGTATTGGCAAGTGATACCTTAGTAGAATAATAGTTTCTAACTTCTACATGAATTTGGCTAAGTGTAGCTTATGCTTTCTTTGCTCAAAAAAGGTTTTACCTATCAGTTGAAAACACTAAGTTTTTGTTTTAACAAAAACTCCCAAGGTACCACCAATAGACATTGGTGAACATTTACCCTTGTTCAACCACAAGTTTTTAACTTAGAAATTGGGATGAGGAGATTCTTGATAGCTTCCATGTCTTGATGCTCAAATTGTCCATTGCCGGGGACACGGCTAAGTACTTAGATTCTTTCTTCTCGAGAGGTGATGCACTTTACCCACAAGACTCGACATGCATCGAGACAAGATCTTTCAGAAGCCTTCCCTTAGACCAAACTAGACGTGCTCCAAACCTATCACCCCCTACCACTAACTGTCCATTTGGCTAATTTATTGCAACCTATATGATCCAGGCAGAGACCATATTGCCAAGTGGCTGCACTAGAAGCTTCTTAACATATGGCATCTCAAATCCCTTTGTTCCTGGGTGGCATTCCACAAGTGAGATACACAGGGTAGGCCATTGAAAAATGGGCCCTGGTAACCACTCAACAAAAATACATCCATGCAATTACCATTCCACCTAGGTGTTTCATTCACTTAGTTGTTTTATTAAGCAAAAACATAAGTCCCCTTGTTTGCTACTAGCTAGACTAAGCATGGCAATATAGTAAGTATCTTAACTTAGAGAAAATTCTAACAAGTCTACAACTACTAGGATTTCCCAAGCATAGCATATAGATACTTAGCAAAAACATCATGCAAGCCCTATACAAAATATCACTAATGCATAGTCAAAATATTGGGTCAAAAATATGAAGCACCATTTGCCTTAGTAGTTGGGGGAGTAGCAACAATCCTCACAATCACAATCACCACTAGCACCAAAATCTACACATAAAATGATAGCACCAAATTTATATTCCAAACAAATCAATAAAAAATATATGAATGCATGCAAATGCCATGTGATGATTTTTCTAAACTAAACAAGACAAGTAAAATAGTACTGAATCACTAAATGAACATCTAGAGACTAAATAAACTTAATTTGGCGTTTAAAACATTTTCTAAATAATTTTTACACACAAAATAAGCCTACAAATGTCTCTGCATAAAATTCTATTTTATCAGAGGCAAAATACAAAACCAAGTCTACAAATGTGTACGATTTATTTTTGTGATTCCAATGGTATATTATTTGTATTTTTTGGATAAATAGAGCAAAAGTTATTGCATTTACAAGTTTATTCATCTAATTAAATAAAATTTGGATTTTAAAAGAAAATCCCTGACACGCGGCGCTTCCTGATTGGTCAGTACCGCTTCGGGGAGGATTTCATTTCCGCACTGTTGGATCTAATTTAGATCCAACTCACCAGATCAACTCTTACTCTTTCGCGTCTAATCTAACCTATACCGCTAGATCTGAGATCTACGGTCCAAATCCTCGTGTACCCCTTTGCTAGAAAATCTAATCGTAACCGCTGGATCCAGATCCAGCGGATCACATTGCTTTGACCACTCGCGGGCGGCACAAATGGCTACCGCGGTGGCTGCGCGTATGCCGGTGATGTTCCAGCGAGACCAGAGGGCAAAGGTGAGGGTTCTGGCACTTACCTAGGTTATGGAGACACGGCGAAGCTCAACATGCAGGCGGACGGGGTCGGGGCGCACGGACACAGCGTTGATTCTTTCTCGGAGTTGTGGGCGCCTTCGGGTGCGTTCGGTCGTTGACATTGGTGGAGCTACAAGGCACGGGAAAGAAAAAGAAGGGCGGCGTTAGACGCGTACTGAAGCTGTGAGTGTGCGAGCGTGAACCAGAGAGGAAGGGGAAGGTTAGGTTTACCGTATGTGCTTGTTGGAGTAAAGCACTTCGTCGGGCACGCGCTGTCGTTGACAATGACGAAGTTGTAGGTCACCAGAAGGGAAACCGTGAGATGAGTTAGATGCGCGGAGGCACGGCGAACACGACAGCAAGACCAGGAGGCAAGGGGTGGAGAGTTCTCACCGAAATTGGCCACTGGAGAGGCTCGGTACCGCGGCGGAGTGAGCTCGAATGTGGGGAGCCTGGTGGCTCTCTGTGGGTGTGGCTTGAGGGGAAATGAGCGGAAGGAGGGGGGATTAAGTAGCCGGGGAGAGAGAAGGAATTACGCCGGCAGTAACTCACAATCAAGCGCGGAATCAATCGCGAACAAACAGCCATGGCGGAGCTTGTCGCGGGCGTGATTTGGGGACGATGATGACCTGGCGTGTGGGGCCAAGGCGTCCGTGGGGGGGGGTGTGCGCGGGTGAGAAAACAGAGAGGGGAGGGGGTTTTCCCGGGTGGGCTTGCTAGGCTGGCTACTGGGCCGCGGGTGGGTTGGGCTAGATAGGTTAGCTGGTTTTTTTTCTCTTTTCTCCTTTTCTTTTTCTGTTTTGATTTTCTGAACTCATTTTCAAATGTTATTCAAAAGAGTTTGAATTCAAACTATTTATGGATTTTTGTAAAGAGATCCATGCACATATTTGTGCATAAAACATTGCTGTTTACTCAAAAATACTTTGGCCCATTGAAAATAAAATAAAACCATGCCTTAATTAAATATTTATAATAGGCATATAAATGGTTTTAATTTAGATTCTTTTTTGAAAACTTTTAGCAAGATTTGAATTCATCCTTTAAACCTTTCTGGTTATATCAAAGTATTCTCATATTTAAGAATAGAAACAAAGCCATTGACTTCTTTACATGAAAAACCAATGGCTTCTTATTTGAAACCTTGTTTGAAAATAAACCAAATGCATAAGGATGCATGAATGATATGCAACTTTATAAACCATGATTTTTGGGATGTTACAAATCTAAACCCCTTAAGGTGAATCTCGCCCTCGAGATTCAGATTGGCTAGCAAATAGGTGAGGGTGGTCTTTCCGAAGATCATCTTCTCTTTCCCAAGTTGCTTCCTCTTCGGAATGGTGGTTCCACTGAACTTTGCAAAACTTGATAGTCTTAGTCCGAGTAACTCTTTCTGCAGTCTCAAGTATCTTGATGGGTTTCTCTTCATAAGTGATATCACTTTCCAACTGGACCTCTTCCAAAGGTATAGTATCCTTCAAAGAAGTTTCTTCCATCTCTGGATGGCATTTCTTCAACTAACTCACGTGAAACACATTGTGAACGGCAGACAGTGATTCAGGCAACTCAATCTCATAAGCCACTTCTCCTTTGCGACTCAAAACTTTGAATGGTCCAACATATCTTGGTGCCAATTTTACTTTGACTCCAAATCTCTTCACTCCACGAAGTGGTGACACTCTAAGATAAGCTCTATCACCCACCTCATAGGTGACTTCCCTATGTTTTGGATCTGTGTAGCTCTTTTGTCGGGACTATGCTATCTTCAATCTGTCCTTTACCAACTTGACTTTCTCTTCAGCTTCTTTGATTAGTTATGGCCCGAAAAAGTTTCTTTCTCCAACACCACTCCATAGCAATGGTGTAGTACACTTTCTCCCATAGAGAAATTTAAACGGTGCCATATCAATACTGGCTTGATAGCTGTTGTTGTAAGAGAATTATGCGTAAGGCAAACTTTCATCCCAACTAGCACCATAGTCTAGGGCACATGCCCTCAACATATCCTCTAGAATATGGTTGGTCCTTTTTGTCTAACCATCAGTCTGGGGATGAAAAGCAGTGCTGAATTCCAATCTCGTTCCCAATGACTCATGCAGTTGCCTCCAAAAATGTGAAGTGGACTGAGTTCCCCTATCAGATACAATACTCTTGGGTACTCCATGCAGACATAGAATCCTATTCATATAAATCTTGGCTAACTTAGCACTTGTATATGTTGTCTTCACGGGTATGAAATGATCCACTTTCGTTAGGCGATCTACCACGACCCAAATAGAATCATATCCTGATCTAGTCCTTGGCAGTCCGGTGATGAAATCCATGCCAATCTTGTCCCACTTCCAATCAGGAATAGGTAGTGGTTGTAACAATCCTGTTGGTTTTTGATGTTCCGCTTTCACTCTACTACATACATCACACAAAGCAATATGTTCGGCGATGTCCTTCTTGAGATTATTCCACCAAAATCTTTCCTTCACATCCATGTACATTTTGGTGTTACCCGGATGAATGGAATATGGTGAGTTGTGTGCTTCTTGTAAAATCAGTTTCCGAAGCTCCGGATCTTGCGGAATGTAGATACGTTTTCCATACCATAAAGTACCCTGTTCGTCTTCATGGAATCCTTTGGTGTTCCCCTTGCTAATTTTTCCCTTAATCTCTTCAATTTCCTTGTCCATCTTTTGGGCTTCCTTGATCCTATCCAACAATGTGGGTTGAACATCCAATGACATGAGATGTCCTTCAGGCACTATCTCCAATATGAGGTCTTTGAATTGGGCACACAGATCATCTGGCAATTCTCCCTTAGTGAGTGTAGGGTTCGCAGCATAGAAAACAAAAAAATTTCCTACGATGGGAACTATGTACCAAGATCTATCTACTACATACAAACAACGGGCGGATGTATATCCGTAGAGAACATACCCTTGAAGACCGACAAAGCTTAACAAGTTCAACTCGTGGTTGATGTAGACGATCTCTTGCCGATCTCAAGATCGAGAGGAAGTCCTAGCACCGCAAATCAGCAACGCATCCGTGCTCGCACACACGTTCGAGGCACCGAGCAACCTCTGCCTCCTCGCTCCAGCGATGCAGCGGAAGCACAACTCTTTCTTGCCGTATAGCCACCGGGAACATGTATCTCGCTAGTCCGAGACCATGGGGGATAAATTCTAGAGGGGGAGAGAGATCCTTCACGAGGAGGTGTGAGAGACAAGTGAGGAGGGGGGCTCCTTTTATAGGAGGAAGGGGGCACCCAAGGGGTTGGCCGCCGGCCATGAGGCTGCCCCCTCTCCTCCTTCATTCATGTGGGTGGACACTCCACTCACAAAATGCCCTTTAAATTTCCTCCACTCAAAAGTCCACTCAAATTCCCATTAAATTTCCACCAAATTTAATGCAAACTCTCATTAAATAAAACTCTTTTATTTTATTCAGAATTTTGTCAATTACTTTAATGACAAACATTCACAAATAACCCCTTGCTAGAATTCCATTTCACATGCATAACCACTTTATCCAATTTCACCCGAAAACCTGTTTCGGTATCTAGTATAAATTCCTGCGCTTGTTTATTCTTTCGGCATGAAACTTTTGCTCCAATTGGATGTCGGTGTCTCTTAAGGGTGTCACCCTACGGTTCGTGAATAATGCGGACATGATCGAGACCCCTCTAGGATCAATAATCGAAGCGGATCCGGAGACCCATAATCGACTCCCACACATTCAACGATGACTTTCTTGTGATCGTCGGAACCTTTTACGCTAGTATCTTAATCCCTTTGTTTCACGATATATTACATGTACGAGATTCGATCATCGGTATCTCCATACCTAGTTTGATCTCGTTACCGACATGCACTCTTTTCTCGTTCCTGTGATATAACATTCTAGTGATCAAATCACTTGCTTGCAAGCTAATCAATGTGATATCACCGAGAGGGCCCAGAGTATATCTATCCATCATCAGGATGAACAAATTCCACTCTCGATCCATGAGCCTCAACATAACACTTTATTAGTTCTGAATCCATCTTTATAATCACCCTGTTACGGTGTGACATTTGATGTTATCAAGAAACTCTTCCGGTGTTAGTGATTGACATGATCTCATGGTCTAAGGATTAGGATCACTTCGTAAGTTGTTATAGCAATATAAACTCAATGACTTTGATCGTAATGCTATACTTTGTATGAATGTTCATCACACCATTACACTAATGTTGTGATCCCGTTATTAAAAACATCCAATGTCCATGATCAGGAAACCTTGATCATCTTGTTAATCAACGAGCTAGTTTATGAGAGAGGCATAACTAGGAACTTTCTGTTTGTTTATTAAACACACATGTATTAACGTTTCCATATTAATACAATTATAGCATGCAAAATAAACATCTATCATATACTTGGAATACACATAATAAACACTTTATTATTGCCTCTCAGGGCATATTCCCTTCAGTGAGGCCATCCACATAAACTTTACGGCTTAATGCATCCGCTACAACATTTTATTTATCGGGATGGTATTGCAAACTCAAGTCATAGTCCTTGATGAGCTCTAGCCATCTTCTCTGTCTCATGTTGATTTCTTTCTGAGTGAAGATATACTTCAAACTTTTGTGATCTGTGAACACTTCACATCGTTTTCCCAAAAGATAATGCCTCCATGTTTTGAGTGCATGGACAACAGAGGCTAACTCCAACTCATGAGTATGATAATTCACTTCATGAGTTTTGAGTTGTCTCGAGGCATAAGCCACAACTCTCCCTTCTTGCATCAAAACTGCACCTAATCCTTGGTGAGATGCATCACAATATACATGGAAATCCTTCTCCAAATCTGGCAGACATAAGACTGGTCCTGTCACTAGTCTATTCTTCAACTCTTGGAAACTGAGTTCACATCCTTCAGTCCAATCAAATTTCTTGTCTTTCTTAAGTAACTCTGTCATTGGCTTAGCTACCTTTGAGAAATTCTCAATGAATCTTCTATAGTATCCTGCCAAGCCAAGGAAACTACGTACTTCTTTCACTGACTTAGGAGATTCCCACTCAGTTACAGCTGACACTTTTGTGGGATCAACTCCTACACCATCTCCCGACACAATATGTCCGAGAAATCCAACTTCATTCAACCAGAATTCACACTTGCTGAATTTGGCGTACATCTTATGCTCTCTAAGCTTCTCAAGTATCAATCGCAAATGTTCTTCATGCTCTTCATTTCTCTTGGAATAGATCAAAATGTCATCGATGAAAACGACAACGAATTTGTCAAGAAATTCCATGAACACCTTGTTCATCATATTCATGAAGTAGGCTGGTGCATTTGTCAACCCAAATGGCATCACAGTGTACTCATACAATCCATACCTAGTGGTGAAAGCAGTCTTAGGTATGTCTTGTTCCCTTATCTTTAGCTGAAAGTATCCTGATCATAGATCAATCTTTGAGAACACACGGGCTCCTTCTAGCTGATCAAAAAAATAATTGATTCTTGGCAAAGGGTATTTGTTCTTGATAGTTACCTCATTGAGTGAGCGGTAATCTATGCATAACCTTTGACTTCTATCTTTCTTTTCAACAAACAAAACTGGTGCACCCCAGTATGAAGAACTTGGTTGAATAAATACTTTCTGCAACTGTTCCCCAAGCTGTTTCTTGAGTTCTTTCAACTCATCAACTGACATCTTGTAAGGTCTCTTTGCTATTGGTCCAGATCCTGGCAGCAAATCAATCAGAAATTCAACATCTCTATCTGGTGGCATTCCAAGTAACTCTTCCGGAAACACATCCGGATACTCTCTCACAATTAGGACACTGTCTATGCTAACCCACTTAAGAGAATTTAGCTTACTCCCCTTTGATTCAAAGTTAGACTTGAATCTAATCCTTTTACTATCCGGGGTTGTGAGTGTGACAGTACGATTGGCACAATCTAGTACTCCTTCATACTTAGTCATCCAATCCATTCCTAGATGACATCCAATCCTTGGGAATCTAGAATTATCAGACTAACTGGAAACTTATGCTTTCCAAATTCTATTACTAGATCACGACATCCAAAACTTACTATCGTATCTCCTCCAGGAGAACTTACTTTTATAGGCCACCCAATATTTTCAGTTGGAAATCCATTTTGATCAACAAATGCTCTTGATATGAATGAATGCGATGCGCCAGTATAAAAAAGAATAAGTGCTGGAATAGAATTGAGTTTGAACTTACCAGCCACAACATCAAATTCTTCATATTTCTTCTATATTGATGTGGTTCACTTGTCCCTTTTGGAAAGGGTTGGGCTTAGTGGTTCCTTCAAATTTCTTTTCTGGGCACTCATTTGCATAGTGCCCCATCTTCTTACACTTGAAACATTCAACCTGACTGATATCTCTCTTTGCAGGCTGATTTCCACTTCCACTTCCACCTCCACTGTGGTGGTTCTTGTGTCCACTCTTGTGGTTCTTATACTTGTCATTATCATGACTGCGGTGGTGCTTGTAGTCATGATGACGGTTGTTGTTGTGGTGGTTGTTGTACTTCCCATGTTTGTGGGATCCAGAACTCCCACTATCATCATGATGGGAACGCTTGTGAGACGATCCCGAGTTGTGCTTATCAAATCTATGCTTCCTCTTTCTGCTCTCAACCTGTTTCATCTTGTTTTCCAAGATGGTAGCCTTGTCACAAAGTGATTGATAGGTTGGAACATAGGCAACAGACAGCTATAGGTTCAACTCATCATTAAGTCCTTCGAGGAATTTCTCCTTCCTCTTTGCATCTGTATCAACTTCGTCTAGTGCATAACGCGCCAGATTGTTGAATTCCTCAATGTACTCAGCCACACTGCAGTGACGCTGCTTCAGATTGTGGAACTCCTTCTTCAAATTCATCACTCCGGATGAGATGTGAGTTGTACGGAATCCATCCTCAAAGATAGCCCAAGTCACATCCTCAAGGGGAGTGGTGATCTGAAAGTTATCCCACCATGTTGCTGCTGGCCCTTCAAGCAGATGTGCTGGGAATCTGACCTTTTCCTCATCGGTGCAGCCAACAGTCACTAAGTCCTTATTCACTGAACGTAACCAGTCATTGGCTATCATTGGATCAGTGGTTCCCGAGAACTTTGCAGGCCTCAGTCTAAGAAATCTGGTGAGCATGTCAAATCCCGAGGATTATTCTGATTGTTGTTGTTATTATTATTGTTGTTGTTATTATTCTGATTCTAGTTCTGCATGAACTGCGTCATCAATTGCATCAGTTGAGCTTGTGCTGTCATCAACTACTGCATCTCGAGAGTGACGTTGTTGTTTTTGTTTTGGTTGGGGTTGGCACGTCGAGAGGCATCTGTGGTTTTAATAAGGATAAGAATGAGATACCCATAGATGCTTAACATGCACAATACATCACATATTAACAATCACAATAACCAAGCTCAAAATAACATAAGGTTTGAACGACATAACAACAGGTTTTGAAAAAATGCGAACACACCATAGCAAGCCATCCACATGTTGGATGGTCATTGCGATTCAATAATCAAAGTATGGTAGATGAAAGATAGTCGAGTAGTCTACACTACTCCGCATCGACCTCCACATCAACAAGGGTAAGACCTGCATTCTCCATGGCGGTCTTGTACTCATCAACACTATTGGTCAAGGCCTCAATCTTGGCCCTAAGAGCCCTCTTCTGTGAACGAAGCCCCTTGATCACTCCCAGCTGGTGCTCAAGCTCGAAGTCCTTGGCCTCTAACACTTCCTTCATCTCCGTGATCTTCTTGTTCCTGTCTTGGACTCTTTTCTCCTGGCCCTTGAACTTTTTGTCCTGGCTTTCAAATTTGGCCTCCATCTGTTTCACGATTTCATCTTGCTCCGCGAAGAGCTTGTCCTTATCCCGTAGCTGAACCTGGAGCTCGTCATTGCTAAGCATGACGTTGGTCCTATCAGTGTCAAGGTGTCTAATAAGACCCTCTAGGTCCTGAAGGTACAGACGAATCGGCTCCATCGCCTCTCTAGTAGCATCATCGTACTCTATAGCCTCACCCTCCTCGTCGTGTCTCCCGAACGGGTGAAAGTAGAGACCTCTAATCTCGGTGGAGTGCCTCCCTACCAGGCGTCCAAGTAACTCCTGCATGACTACATCTAAGCCTCTCTCCTAGTCATCATGCATCATCTTGAAAGTGATAGCCTCCATGGGTGGCTCTGCCTGGCGTCCCGGCTATGTGAATCTGAAGCCCCAAAGGTCCTTCCTCTCAAACTTGGTGAGCTGAAGTGTAGTGATACTAGGAAGTGGAAGGTTGAGCACACTAGTGAGCTCAATGAGACGAGTACCAAAACGAGTTCCCTTGAACTCCTCGGTTGTGCTGATAACAACATTAGGAATCTATTTTTTATAAGATAGAGAAAAGTTAGAATCAACACAAGTAAAGAAAATTCACAAGACGAAAATAACATAAGCACATCCTTAGCAACAAACACACAAGTCATGGCATACACAAATCCATTACAAACACCAAAGGTTCAACATAACTTGGACAAATTTTTTTTAAAGTAATAACGACAAGTGTGGTGGTCCAACTAACGGAGTACGTTACAATTCTCACTCACTAGACAAAATAGCTATCAGGGCATCCTTAGTGGCCATTTGTCTATCTTGTTCACAAGACTCCCATATTAAGTCTATGATGTCTCCCCTTCGTTGTTGGTTGGTAGTCTCTAATTCTTGGGTATGCTTCTTTTCTTATCTAAGGTTATTTTGAGTGTTGAGCATTCTACACTTGAGTCTATCACCAAGCTCCTTGATGGCATTCCAACCTGCATTTCTTGTAGAGTCAAAGAATGTTATGTGCATTTCAGAGTTGGTGACCATGCAGAATCCTAACTCCTTGTGGTTGTCTTCCTTGTTTTTGTATAAGTGAAGTTGCACCCACCAATACTCTTCTCCTTCATCCATCACAGGGAATCCCTTGTACACAGCTGCACCATGTATCCCCATGGTAACCATAAGGTTCTTGAGTGCCTTGGGAAATTCAGTCTCACACTCCAAATTCATGGTCATGAGTGGTCCCTTCCTCACGGATTCGTTGATGGAGTTCATCTAAAAATAGAGATGAGAAAGAAGATTAGAAAAGTTTACGAGAAGAAAAAGACAAGTGTGGAAATTTTCCAAAGTGTTGAAATTTTCCTTAGTGATATCTTAGTCTAATCCAATCCTAGGGTCATAATCCTACAGGCAACACAGTGCTCTGATACCATCTGTAAGACCCCACCTTTATAAAGGTAAAGTTCCCTGTGATTGCTATGCTAGTCCCTGGATCAATGTTAGCATCTGCAGTTTAAGATGAAGTACACAGAAACAAAGGTCATTATTACATCGTTATTCCAGAGATAACATAGTCTTTTACAACTCCATAGCCATATGCTAGTACAAGAGTTCAACATAACAAAATAAAATAAATTCTTCATCTTCATGTGCCACATGTAAGCATGTTGAGTGTAAACTCATAACCCTAATCCTCATCAGAGTAACCTACAACAACACAAGTTACAATCACAGTGGTTCAATACATTGGAATAGTATTGGCAAGTGATACCTTAGTAGAATAATAGTTTCTAACTTCTACATGAATTTGGCTAAGTGTAGCTTATGATTTCTTTGCTCAAAAAAGGTTTTACCTATCAGTTGAAAACACTAAGTTTTTGTTTTAACAAAAACTCCCAAGGTACCACCAATAGACATTGGTGAAAATTTACCCTTGTTCAACCACAAGTTTTTAACTAAGAAATTGGGATGAGGAGATTCTTGATAGCTTCCATGTCTTGATGCTCAAATTGTCCATTGCCGGGGACACGGCTAAGTACTTAGATTCTTTCTTCTCGAGAGGTGGTGCACTTTACCCACAAGACTCGACATGCATCGAGACAAGATCTTTCAGAAGCCTTCCCTTAGACCAAAATGGACGCGCTCCAAACCTATCACCCCCTTCCACCAACTGTCCATTTGGCTAATTTATTGCAACCTATATGATCCAGGCAGAGACCATATTGCCAAGTGGCTGCACTAGAAGCTTCTTAACATATGGCATCTCAAATCCCTTTGTTCCTGGGTGGCATTCCACAAGTGAGATACACAGGGTAGGCCATTGAAAAATGGGCCCTGGTAACCACTCAACAAAAATACATCCATGCAATTACCATTCC
The DNA here is from genome assembly GCA_023614405.1 of Avena insularis. Taxonomy (NCBI): domain Eukaryota; kingdom Viridiplantae; phylum Streptophyta; class Magnoliopsida; order Poales; family Poaceae; genus Avena; species Avena insularis. Next base: position 158,415,400 of record CM042697.1, read on the forward strand.
ACCCAGGTGTTTCATTCACTTAGTTGTTTTATTAAGCAAAAACATAAGTCAAAGACTTAGCCACATTTTCCATAGCATGTATACAATTCCCCTTGTTTGCTACTAGCTAGACTAAGCATGGCAATATAGTAAGTATCTTAACTTAGAGAAAATTCTAACAAGTCTACAACTACTAGGATTTCCCAAGCATAGCATATAGATACTTAGCAAAAACATCATGCAAGCCCTATACAAAATATCACTAATGCATAGTCAAAATATTGGGTCAAAAATATGAAGCACCACTTGCCTTAGTAGTTGGGGGAGTAGAAACAATCCTCACAATCACAATCACCACTAGCACCAAAATCTACACATAAAATGATAGCACCAAATTTATATTCCAAACAAATCAAGCAAAAATATATGAATCCATGCAAATGCCATGTGATGATTTTTCTAAACTAAACAAGACAAGTAAAATAGTACTGAATCACTAAATGAACATTTAGAAATAAATAAACTTAATTTGGATTTTAAAACATTTTCTAAATAATTTTTACACACAAAATAAGCCTACAAATGTCTCTGCATAAAATTCTATTTTATCAGAGGCAAAATACAAAACCAAGTCTACAGATGTGTAGGATTTATTTTTGTGATTCCAATGGTATATTATTTGTATTTTTTGGATAAACAGAGAGAAAGTTATTGAATTTACAAGTTTATTCATCTAATTAAATCAAATTTGGATTTTAAAAGAAAATCCCTGACACGCGGCGCTTCCTGATTGGTCAGTACCGCTTTGGGGAGGATTGCTCTTTCGCACCATTGGATCTAATTTAGATCCAATGCACCAGATCAAATCTTACCCTTTCGCATATAATCTAACCTATACCGCTAGATCTGAGATCTACGATCTAAATCCTCGCGTACCCCTTCGCTAGAAAATCTAATCGTAACCGCTGGATCCAGATCCAGCAGATCACATTGCTTTGACCACTCGGGGCAGCGCAAATGGCCACCGCGGCGGTGGCTGTGCGTCTTCCGGTGACGTTCCAGCGAGAACAGGAGGCAAAGGTGATGGTTCTGGCGCTTACCGAGGTCGTGGAGACATGGCGAAGCTCAACGTGCAGGTGGACGGGGTCGGGGCGCACGGACACGGCGTTGATTCCTCGTCGGAGTTGTGGGCGGCTTCGTGTGCGCTCGGTCGTCGACGTTGGTGGCGCTACAAGGCACGGGAAAGAAAAAGAAGGGCAGCGTTAGACGCGTACTGAAACTATGAGTGTGTGAGCGTGAACCAGAGAGGAAGGGGAAGGTTAGGTTTATCGTATGTGCTCGTCGAAGTAAAGCACTTCGTCGGGCACGCGCTGTCGTTGACGATGACGAAGCTGTAGGTCACCAGAAGGGAAACCATGAGCTGGGTTAGACGCGCGAAGGTACGGCGAACACAACAACAAGACCAAGAGGCAAGGGGTGGGGAGTTCTCACCAAAATTGGCCGTAGAGGCTCGGTACCGTGGTGGAGTGAGCTTGAATGTGGGGAGCCTGGTGGCTCTCTGTGGGTGTGGCTTGAGGGTAAATGAGCGGAAGGAGGGGGATTAAGTAGCTGGGGAGAGAGAAGGAATTACGCCGGCAGTAACTCACAATCAAGCACGGAATCAATTGGGAAGAAACGGCCACGGCGGAGCTGGTCGTGGGCGTGATTTGGGGACGATGATGACCTGGCGTGTGGGGCCAAGGCGTCCATGAGGGGGGTGTGCGCGCGGGTGAGAAAACAGAGAGGGGAGGGGGTTTTCCCGGGTGGGATTGCTAGGCTGGCTACTGGGCCACGGGTTGGTTGGGCTAGATAGGTTAGCTGGGTCTTTTCTTTCTCTTTTCTCCTTTTCTTTTTCTGTTTTGATTTTTTGAACTCATTTTCAAATGTTATTCAAAAGAGTTTGAATTCAAACTATTTCCGCATTTTTGTAAAGAGATCCATGCACATATTTGTGCATAAAACATTGATGTTTACTCAAAAATACTTTGGCCCATTGAAAATAAAATAAAACCATGCCTTAATTAAATATTTATAATAGGCATATAACTGGTTTTAATTTAGATTCTTGTTTTGAAAACTTTGAGCAAGCTTTGAATTCATCTTTTAAACCTTTCTGGTTATATCAAAGTATTCTCATATTTGAGAATAGAAACAAAGCCATTGACTTATTTACATGAAATGATAAGCAAACTAGTGGCTTCTTATTTGAAACCTTGTTTGAAAATAAACCAAATACATAAGGATGCATGAATGATATGCAACTTTATAAACCATGATTTTTGGGATGTTACAAAATCAAGCACTGGTAACGGAAGCGCGGCGTGCTTCTCTGGCTGGAGGTCAAAGGAGACCAGTTGCTGCGGGTGGGGTCGGGATGTCAGCATTTTTTTAACAGGAAGGTGAGAGAGGGCTGCCGGGTGGCCCGTTTAGAAGGGGAATGGGCCGTGGTCGTGGGCTGTGGTTGCGTTGCTATTGTATCCTCTCTTTTTTTTGTTCTTTACTCTTTTTCTTTTCTATCTTCATTTCTCAATGGTACTCAAATTTGATTCAAAATTGGCTAACCCTTTTAGTTAATTTTTAATGAAATACCACTGAGTATATTATTCAAATTACAATTCTTTCAATATCTTTATTTTAATAAATACACTTATAGCTTTAGTATTTTACTATTATTTAATTTCTTGTTTTCTATTTTTATTCAAACCATTTGATTTAAACTTCATTTTTAATACAAATTTTTGTCCAAACCTTTTCAGTAGGTTTTAAACTATTTAATATTTGTGATTAAATAGTCCATTTGAATTATTTCAAAATATTTTATTATGGTTTTAAAATTTATTTACAAGAGGCTTGTGTCTTTATTCAAATAATATTTAAATACGGTTCCAAATCATATTGTTTTGTTTAATTAATCTTTTATTCTTGTTAAGTTAATTAGATAACTTTTAATCTACTTGGGCAATTTCAATTATTATTTTCTCATGATTTGATTAATCATTTATATTAGGAAATTTGTCTTCATTTAAATCAAATATGGTTCAAGTCCATATAAGTTTTTATTCAAATAATATTTATTCCTTTATTTTATTTGGATTATCTTTATTCCATTTTCTTATGGATTTAATTCAAGTTTTAAATTGTCTTCCAAATAATTTTCTTGGGATTTATTATTTAGTTTAGTTTGTCTTTTACTTAAATAAAATTGAATATGGTTAAAAGCCCATATAGTTTTATTTAAATAATCTTTTTTTCCTTTTTATTATTCAATAAACTTTCATTTGTTTATGGATTTGGCCAAGATTTAATTTGGCTTTTAAATATTCCTTATTTCTTTCTTTCTTTATTTGTCTTATAAAATCCATGTCTTTTTATTTATAGATCCAAAATTGGTGATTCCAATTTGTGTAATTTTATTTAATATTTGTTTATCTTTTCAAATCATTTTAGGATTACTTCGCTCAAGATTTGGTATGGATTTTAGTTAGGAGCTTTATCAGCCTTGGAAATTATTTCCTTTAACCTCATTAAATTCATAAGTTTTTATCCATGGCTCCAAATTAAATGAACCAATTTCTATCGTTTTATAATATATTTTTTTATCATTTTTTATCATTTAGAAATGTTTGTTGACAAATTTTTATATGGATCAAATCCATAGTATTAGGGAGATCTTGGAAATGATTTTCTTCCATTAGGGTTTTAGGATTTTAGTTTAACTTTTCCAAGTGTTTAAATTTCACGATACATTCATTGATGAATGCATTTCACTTGATTGAAATTTTGTTGGATTCCCTTTTCATTCAAATCTGGTCAAGAAAGGTTTTGATGCTTCCATTTAGAAGCAAAAAGTTTATTTTCACCCTAAATTTCAACAATTAATTCTTTTGTTTATTTATTTTTAACATTTGGAAATTTGGAAATTTTTGGGATGTGACAGGCTACCACCCTTAAAAGAAATCTCATCCCGAGATTTGGGAAGGCTAGAGGTTACAAGCTGGCTTCAAGATAACTAGGGTACTACCACCCTTAAAAGATTTTTAACTAGATTACATCTTGGCTTACTTGAGGTCTCTATGTAACTTCTCTGGACATATGTCTGCATAGTGTTCTTTGTTTACACACTTGAAACATGTGACAAGGTTGATGCCTTGAGGTATCTTCTTTGGACAATATGATGCATAATGGCCTAGCTCTTTGAAATTGTTGCACATCACTTGGCTAATATCCTTCTTTATCTTTGGTATCATTACCTCTTTTTTGTTTCATTGGTTCTTCTTCTTTTATGGACATTTATTGGCATAGTGTCCCATCTCTTTGCAATTGAAACATTGCACCTGGCTATTGTCTTTATTATTCTTGGGTTTCTCCAAAGCTAGGAGTTCTCTTAGTTCATGTTCTTCATACTTCACCTCAAAGGTGGGAAACTGTAACATCCCAAAAATATAAAACAATGATCATCAAACTCTAATCACTAAAATTAGGATTAACAAAAACTTTGATTAATTAAAATCATATGAGTGCATCTGTGAATGAGATGATTTGATAAATGCATGAATGAACTTGTGTGATTAACCTAAATAACAAGAAATGGTTTAAAGAGGAAAATAACATCATATAAAACATTTCCATGCAGAAACAAATCAAGAGAAAATAAAAAACAAATCAAATAAAGCAAATGGTCATTTTTGACAATCTTGCTCACTAGGTCACTTTGAGTGTTTCTAGTTCAAGATTTCAAACAGAAACTTTCCCAATTATTTTCACCCCTTGCTAGAACAAGTAAAAGTGAATCAAAGCCCACCTTTCAAACTTACAGAAATATTTGGCAACCTCATTCATATCACAATTCAAAATTGAATCTTTATCATATGTGAAAATCACCCATTTTCAAAACTCAAACAAACCAGTGCCCCTTGACTAATCCAACTAACCAGACACTCCCTAGTATGTACCTAGCAAACCCACCAAGTTTGAATCCAAAATTCAAATTCAAAGTTCTTGCGGCCATTTCATCAAACACCTTTGCAGATACAAATCAAACAAACATCTAACACTATTTGCAGCAGTAAATTTGGCCAACCTTGTTCCCTCTCTGGTTGCAACAAGCATTTAGTAGATCATCTAGCTTAGTTATTAACCTCTAGCACCACTGTGAGCTTGCCATTGCCATCAATGGTGAGAAGGCCGAGCCTCACCTTGCCACCCCAATGTGGACAGCAAGCTAGAGAAAGGACTAGCTGCGGCAACCTTGTCTGGCATGCTGCCCATGCCTCACCGCCCCTCTAGACCAGCCCTAGCTCGAAGACAGAGACAGGAACCGCCGGAAACACCGTGCCCGCGCCGCTGTCGACAATGCCGACGTGCACCACCGTGCACGCTCCATTCCCCCTCAACCCGACCACCTCGAGCCCTTGCCGCCCGCTAGCGCGAACCCCACCATCCCAGGATACCACTAGACATGCTCGTTTCCTCGACCATACCCTGTAGCTGTCGCACGCCGCGAAGTTCGCCGTCGGTACCGCGCAGAGCACCGCACGTTCCAGAACAAATCCCACCTCCCTATGCCTTGCCTTTAAGCTAGCAACAATTGCCAGGAGACCGCGCACCGTCCCCTAGCCTCAGCCACGTCGATAGCAGCCTGTACCGTCGCTTCCGATGACCTCAGCCCACGCCGTGTTGCCCCTCTTGCTCGCCTATAAAAGGAGGCCTCCCTAGCTCGATTCCTCCACACCATCTCACTCTCCACCTCTCACTGATACTTTCCACTTCTTCCTAGAGCAAGGCGAGCTCTCTCTCACCGGAATTTGGCCAGAGCCCGCCACTGCTAGAGAAGAAGGGAGCCGTCGATTGGAGCCACCCCAGGAGAAGCTGCAGGTACCAGGAGAACCGCCATCGTCGACTTCGTCATTCGCCACCGTCGCCGACCCTCGCCTGAGCCCCGGTGAGCCTCCCACGACCCCCACCTGCCATGCTAGGGTCTGTCTCGCCGGCGCTGCCCGACATGGACGATGAACCAGAGTTGTTCGATTAGAACTAGATCCCACGGTCCACATTGCCTCGTACCGCTTCGCCCCTCCCCGTCTCACTGACGCGCGAGGACAGCCACTTAACCAGCCCGCGCATGCGCTGTGCGTAGTGGGCCGTCCCAGTAAAACCTCCCGCGCGACGCAACAATTCAAATTTAGTTCTATTCATTGAATTTCAAACACAGTTCTGTACCTATATTCAAAAATCAACCCAGCTCGATTCACTGAACCAAAATGCATGAAACCAATTTTGTTAGAAAGTTTTTGGAAAGCTTAATCCAATCCCGTTGTATTCAAACCATTTGGATGTGTAGATCAACCATGGTAAAAATAACAAGGCAGAAGCTTTTCTGCATTCAAACATTTTTCAAAATTCAACCATAAGAGTTTTTGAGTTGATTCCAACTCTCAAAAATCACATTTGACCATACCTTTTAGAATATATAAAAACATATGGGTTTACTTGCAGAGATAATGTTCAAGTAATAAAAGAATGCCACATAGGCATTTCTAGTCACTTTATTTAATTAAAATAAAAAAGGTTAAACCTTATTAAATTGTGACACCACTTTAAATCACATTCCCATGTACTGAAATATGTGGTGATGACATGTGTCAACATGGTCCCATGTTTGAGTTGGAGAATATTAAATCTTAAGTAGTTTTTCAATGAGTAGAAATTACTTTTCTCAAATTAAAATAAATAAGACAAGTGCTTTAATCTTGTAATGATAGTGATGATGATAGATCATCTAGTGTGAACCTCTGAGTGATGATTGGAAATAGTTAAGTATTGTTTGGTGATTGTGTACCTCGTATTTATTTATAGCCGTTAGTACCGACCAAGGATACGAGGAGGAAGGAGGATACTACGAGGAAGAAGCCGAGGAGAACTTCAACCACTACTCTGCACAAGGCAAGCTAACACTTGCAACTTAGCAAGCTTATACTGATATCTATGCAAGCCAATACTTGCAACCTTGCAAGCTAACACTTGAAAGATACCCTACTTATGCAAGCCTAATACTACTAGTTGAATGAGCAAGCTATTAACTTAGCAAGCTTACATCACTTGATACCCAATCCTAGTTTTACTTGCAAGCTTAATACTTTATTTTCTTTATCAAAGCTTTCTCTTAGAGTTTACATAGTAACTTGTAGATTCTATAAAGATAAATGAAGGTAGCATAAAGAGCATAAAATTTGGCCTAAGTTAGATAATCTTGATGTCATCCTAAGGCATGAGATTGAACTTAGATAATCCCCACTTATTTATTACACCTCTTTAGTCATTACCGCCACTTGTAGATGCTAGTGCTAAGCATAAAACTTGATAAACTTTAGATGGGAAGACTTGGTGAAAATGGTTATGAAAACCTTAGAATGATGAGTCATTCTACTGAAACGTTTTGACATGTGTTCTTGAACACCAGATGATTTTGATGATGAAAATATTGAGGCATGAGCCTTAGACCTTTATAAAACTGATTGTTGTCTGGATGCCATACCATTCCAATTTTACCGTACAACTACAATACCCGAAAATTGGGTAGGGCACTGGAAATTTATATACCTTAGTATGGGTTCCCTTGCGGCCAAGGTCTGAGCTGAGGCTACCTTGTGAAGATTGTCCACCTGTGTAGTACCCAAGATGACAGTTGGTCATGGTTGGGAGGTCAAACTCACAGGAGAGGTGCCTATACTAGGGCGTGTAATGGAAAGGTTAGGATTGATTATCCGCATACTAAGTATGGTGAATTCAGGATTGTTCCTGACGGATGTATCAAATGTTGTGGTGAAAGTGTACAATCTATGCAGAGTGTCAAACTATTCGAATAGCCGCGTCCATGGTTATGGACAGTTGGAGTGGCCATACTGTTCTATCGTCAGATGTTTTCAAAACAACAGAGTTGTGACATGACATGCAAGTTCCCAATTAGGTGTTATAAAACTTTCAACTATCTTTCTTTGCTTCTGAACTTAGTAGAAGGAAATCTGGCTTTTTGCAAAACAACCCTAGAGCTTAGTATCCTACTACAAAAACCCCCTTAACTTGTTAGTATTAGTTTGCGAGTACTTAAAGAGTACTCATGGCTTTTTCCCTGGCTATTCCCGTGGCCAGACTATGAAGAGGAGTACCAGGATGATGGACCATAGGAAGGTTACGACAACTAGGATCATCTCCCATACTCAGCACTGCCTGTGAACCCGAAGATGGAGCTTTGCCTATGCTATCGCTACTATTACGTTATTCTGCTGCTTGAGTTGTATTAAGAACTGGATCATGAGATCCTTATTTGTGTAAGACCTTATGTATGGTTTGTAATGGATGATGTACTGTGATATCAAATCTGTTATGTCTCGCAAAAATGGTAATCCTGGGATTGCGATGTATGGCATAACATGCATCTGGGATTAAAAATCTAGGTGTTGACAAGTTGGTATCAGAGCCATCCTGACCATAGGAGACCCTAGTTAGAATGGACGTTTGAATCAAAAACTTAGTTTCCAAACCAAAAGAAGTGAGTATTTACAAAAACTTATTCTCATTCTTATCACTTAGACTCTTTCATGAAAATTCATGTTCCTAAAAAATTCTTGCAAAATTACCTAAAATTTTACACACTTGATCACTCTACTAACTTACTCATCCTATATTCTTATAGATGGACGTGAAGTACAACAGGTTTTATTAGTTGGGGAATGGAGGAGACCTTATCTTTGAGCGTGACTTGGACCAGTTGTCGGAGATACTGGAGTGTCCACACCCTGAGTTCTTCGGAGCTCAGCTCAATGATCAGGAAGGAGAAGATTTGCAGTGGCTAGTTGTTGCGAGTCTTCAAGGAAAGATTGAACCTCCTAATGCAGAGGGAATTCAGTTCACCTTAAGAGAGAACAACTGGCTCGATGGACTTGCCAGGGCCATGCAGGAAGCTCTTGCCCGTCTGTGTGGGCAGAGTATCAATCAGATCAAGGGTACCCGTTTTGAGTTCTACCCAAGGCGTGATGTTATGGGACAGCCACTGGAGGCCCCATACCACCCCGACCTGAAGAGTCAACTAGACCACCTCAGCTTCATGATGTACGACCATCAGAAGGAGTTGGACAATGCCCGTTCCTACGCCAACCACAAGTACGCCATCACCAAGAAGAAGGATCAAACCCTCGCCATGCTAGTGAAGGATCGCAAGTCTCGTCGCCATCAGCTCGACAAGAAGGAGCGCATCATTGACCGTCTTCGCCACTGGATCATGGATTTGGAGGAGACCATCCACAAGAGAGACATGCAGTTGGAGGAGAGGGAGAATGCAGGGGAAGACCTTCGTGGAGACCCCTACTCCTATCTTAGTGATGATGATGACTTTCTGGAGGATCGGGCCATGGACTTCTTCACCGATGAGGATGGTTTCGCCTTCATCAATGATGATGATGAGGAGGACACTGACTTCTTCACCGAGTAGTAGCACTTGAGCACTAGCGTTAGTGAGTTGTATTTGGTCCCACTGTATCGTAGTTTCCTAGAATGGTTCTTAAAACTATCTGTTTTCCTTTGTTGTGGTGTGTGTTTGTACTGCGTGCTATGAATGAATGAAAAGCAACTTGCTAGAACAAAATCTGAGTCAAACTTCAAAAACTTTTCAACAACCCCTGAACCTTAGAAATTTCCCTCTTTTCTCACGATCTATCTCAATCTTTAGATGCCTCGTGGAGGAAGTGGTTCATCCCCGGACCCGATGTTGCAGATCTTGCAAATGTTGGTTTCTGACCGCGAAGCTAAACAAGCCGAACGTCAAGCCAACTTAACCACCCTTCAACACATCGCACAGATGGCCAACAACAATCAAGGCCATGGACATCAGGACAACCATGGATCTAAGCTCAAGAATTTCTAGAACACCAATCCAAATGATTGGCTGCAAACCATGGAGAACAATCTGGAAGTCGCAGGAGTGGAAGCTAACGAGAAAGTTCTGTTCACCACCCACTACCTGGCCGGAGATGCAAGAGCATGGTGGAATAGCGTTCGTGCAATGACCGGAGGTCAGATGATGACTTGGGATGAATTCAAGGTCAAGTTCAGCAGAACCCATGTGCCACCGGGTTTAATCAAGAGGATGAGGGATGAATTCAGAGAACTGAAGCAAGGAAGGATGACCGTAGTGGAATACCGTGACAAATTCTTGTCATTAGCTAGGTATGCCCCGGATGAGATCGACACCGAAGCCAAGAAGAAAGAGAGATTCCTGAAAGGTCTGCACGATGAGATGTAGACGATGTTAGTCAATATCCCCTTTGCAGATATTGAAGCCTTAGTTGATTCTGCCATTCATATGGAAGGAAAGATCAACCAAGCCAATGAGAACTGCAAGCGCCGCATGATGCATCAACCAGGAACCCACCATACACTAAAGTATCGCCCCAACCCATATCCAGGATTTGCCCAAAGAACCAACAGAACCCCGATGAACCGTCCGACCTATCCCAACCGTGGAAACGCAAGGCCCGAAGGAAACCACAACAACCCCGGCAACTCCAGCAATTTCAACCGTGCACCACCCAAGTTCAACAACAACAATGCCACCACTAACCCCAACACTGCTCCAAGGACTGGAAGCAATGTTGTGTCTGTTGCAGCGAAGGACAAGTCGCAAGTGACTTGTTATGAATGTGGAACCAAGGGTCACTACTCCAATAAGTGCCCCAAGAAGATTGCCGCAGCCCCCAATGCAAATGCCCCAGCTTAGCAGCAGCGTCGTGTTCAGCCGGAAAGAAGGTTTGCCCCAGGAAACTCGCTCAACCGCAACGGCCGTCTCTTTCTCATGCATGATGAAGAAGCCCAAGAAGCGCCAGAGGTCATGGTGGGTATGTTTTTTGTTAACTCAATACTTCCAAGAGCGTTGTTTGATTCTGGAGCATCACACTCATTTGTCACTGAAGAATTTGCATGCACTAGTAAGATTCAACCAACCAAATTGAAGCATGTTATGATTGTTCAAATACCCGGTTCAACTACCAAAGCTTGGAAAATGTGCAAAGCCGTCCCTATCCGAATCCATGGCATAGATTTTTATTCTAATCTAATAGTACTCGGAACTAAAGGTTTGGAAGTAGTACTAGGAATGCATTGAATGTCCAAACACAAAGGATTAATTGACTATGCCAAGAAAGCCATAACCATGACCAGTACAGCCTGAATATCAGTCGAGCATGTGTCTGAAACCTTGCCCCGTCAATTCAAGTTCAACAAGAGTATAGCCCAGCCAACCATTGACCAAATCCGGATAGTCTATGAACACCCCGATGTATTTTCAGATGTTTTGCTCGGTATGCCCTCGGATCGGGATATTGAGTTTATCATTGAACTAATACCTGGAACCAGACCCATACACCAGAGACCATATAGTGTGAACCCGTCTGAACTAGCAGAACTGAAGAAGCAACTGGATGCCATGCTGGAAATTGGATTGATTCAACCAAGTGCATCACCATGGAGATCACCTGTTTTGTTTGTGGACAAGAAGGATGGAGGTAACCGTTTGTGTACGGATTATCGGAAGTTGAATGAAGTCACAATCAAGAGCAAGTAGACACTGCCAAAGATAGAAGACATGTTTGACCAGTTGACTGGTGCCAAAGTGTTTTCTAAGATTGATCTTAGAACTGGCTATCATCAACTCAAGATTCGCGCAGAGGATATTCCAAAGACTGCCTTTACCACCATATATGGATTATACGAGTATACTGTCATGTCTTTTGGATTAACCAATGCCCCCGCTTATTTCATGAACCTCATGAATAAGATTTTTATGGACTTCCTGGATAAGTTTGTCGTTGTTTTCATCGATGACATTCTGATTTATTCCAAATCAGAAGACGAACATGAGATACACCTAAGGACCATTCTTGGAACCCTTAGAGATTATCAGCTATATGCCAAGTTTAGCAAATGTGAATTCTGGTTACAGGAGGTAGGATTCCTCGGACATATTGTATCAGCTGGAGGAATTGCCGTTGACCCTGTGAAGGTGAAGGATATCGAAGATTGGCAAGCCCCAACCACTCAAACCCAAGTTTGTGCATTTCTTGGATTAGCGGGATACTACCGCAAGTTCGTAGAAGGATTCTCGAGTATCGCCAGACCCATGACTCAATTGCTGAAGAAGGATAAGAAGTTTGAATGGACTGACAAATGTGAATCAAGTTTTCAAGAACTCAAGAGAAGATTGATTTCATCTCCAATCTTGATCATGTCGGATATCACAAAGCCCTTTGATGTGTATTGTGACGCATCCAAGATCGGTCTCGGATGTGTGCTAATGCAAGAAGGCAAAGTTATATCTTATCTATCCCGACAACTGAAAAAGCATGAACAAAATTATCCAACCCATGACCTTGAACTAGCAGCCGTAGTTCTAGCCCTGAAAACATGGAGGCATTATCTCATAGGAAACCGTTGTGAGATTTATTCGGATCACAAGAGCCTGAAGTATATATTCACTCTGAAGGAGCTGAATATGAGACAGAGAAGATGGATTGAACTAATCAAGGACTATGATCTGGACATTCACTATCACCCAGGTAAAGCCAATGTGGTAGCAGATGCCCTTAGCAGATTGCAGTGCCGCTTGAACTCCATCATTTTGAAGGAGCAACCAAGTTTGCACAAAGAGATGGAAGATTTCCGAATGGAATTAGTAAGTGAAGGATTTTTGGCTAGCATAGAACTTCAACCCACTTTGATCAGCCAGATCAAAGAGGCGCAGAAAGGAAATGCTAGTATCGACGGAATCAAATATCCTATCAGTATAGGCAAGGTACCCGGATTCACCGAAGACGAAGAAGGAGTTCTGTGGTACAAAGGACGCCTTTGTGTACCAGCAGATTCGGAGTTGAAAGAAGTTATTTTGAAAGAGGACCATGATACTCTTTATTTTATCCACCCTGGAGGAACGAAGATGTATCAGGATTTGAAGGAACAATATTGGTGGCATAAGATGAAGAGAGAAATCGGAAGCTATATCGCCAAGTGTGATATATGTCAGAGAGTCAAGGCGGAACATCAAAGACCCGCAGGACTGTTGCAACCGCTACAGATTCCGGAATGGAAATGGGATTCCGTTGGAATGGACTTTGTCACCGGATTGCCTACTTCTAGTAGGGGAAATGACTCTATCTGGGTCATAGTTGACAGATTGTCCAAAGTCGCCCATTTCTTACCAGTCAAGACCACATACCAGAGTTCAAAGCTAGCAGAATTGTACATAGCTAGAATCTTCAGTTTGCACGGAGTCCCCAAGAACATTGTATCGGATCGAGGAACCCAGTTTACCTTGAGATTCTGGAAGAAATTCCAAAAAGGTTTAGGAACCCGGCTAGATTTCGGCACAGCGTATCACCCTCAGACCGATGGACAAACGGAGCGAGTAAATCAAATACTCGAAGATATGTTGAGAGCATGTGTGCTAGAGTATGGATCTAAATGGGAAGACCGTCTGCCTTTCATAGAATTTTCATTCAATAACAGTTACCAAGCTAGTTTGCAAATGGCCCCATTTGAATTCATGTATGGAAGGAAGTGTCGCACCCCTTTGAATTGGTCGGAAGTAGGAGAGAGTCAGATTTTCGGACCCGACATCCTACAAGAAGCAGAAGAGAAAGTTCACAAAATTCGTGAGCACCTCAAGACCGCCCAGTCAAGACAGAAGAGTTACGCCGACAAGAGACGTCGAGACCTCGCCTTCAAAATGCTTGAATGAACTTGTGTGATTAACCTAAATAGCAAGAAATGGTTTAAAGAAGAAAATAACATCATATAAAACATTTCCATGCAGAAAAAAATCAAGAGAAAATCAAAAAGAAATCAAATAAAGCAAATGGTCATTTTTGCTAATCTTGCTTTGAGTGTTTCTAGTTCAAGATTTCAAACAAAAACTGTCCCAATTCTTTTCACCCCTTGCTAGAACAAGTAAAAGTGAATCAAATCCCACCTTTCAAACTTACAGAAAAATTTGGCAACCTCATTCAAATCACAATTCAAAATTGAATCTTTATCATATGTGAAGATCACCCATTTTCAAAACTCAACCAAACCAGTGCCCCTTGACTAATCCAACTAACCAGACACTCCCTAGTATGTGCCTATGTTGGGGATATGACCCCAAGTACCCTAGAGTTGAGGTAACAGATGATTACATAAAGGGATATGTGATTCAATAATGTCGTGGTAGTGGCACGGCAGATGCCATGGGTAGGCTTAAGTTGGGGGCCGAATGGGTACTTGTGGTCACCGGGGAGGGAGTACACGGTCGAGCCATGCACGAAGAACAAGATGAACTCTCCAGACTTGTCAATTTGATTGATACTCCAAAGATTACAAGTGCTCCTTGAGCTGTTTAGGCTTGAGTACACAGCACTAGTTCCCTACTTGGTCCAACCTCCTTCTACTACTTCTATGCCTTCCCTTATATAGGCAGTACTATCTAGCTAATACCCCTTTGGGTTCTAGGGTTTATTGTTTGGATCTTGGTCCCTACGATATGGGCCAGGTTATGGGCTTGCCCTAATCCCATAGGCCCGATCCATAAAGCTTGACAGATAACGGTCTTCTGGTACGCTGCTTCTTGTTCTTTTGGTGTCATGTTGTTACTTTGTACGCCAGCGCTTGCTTTGGGCGTCACCCAACTCCTTTTGTGTCACCCGGCGTCACCCTTCTCTTTGACCAAGCTTTACCATGGTCCTTCCCAAACATTACTCGGAAAGGTGCCATGTGTCCTTCTTGACTCGGCTCGTTGGTACCTGCAAGGGTTACAACTTTGTCCTATACGGGCCGAGATAATTTGTATCTCGGCTCTCATGCTTATCTTACCCGGCCGTTCTTACCCGGCCTGGTTCTTTCTTTACTCAGAGCCAACCCAGCTGCGCTATGTTTCCCCTCTCATGACCCTACCGGGGGTTATCCCCCCGACATTAGTCCCCGAAGCTTGTGAGGTCTAGCAGTTCAAGCTAGGCGTCTCCAGGTTCCTTTTCTGTGAATGGAACTTAGTTTTTGTCTTTTATCTATCTCAGTTTCGCACCTTGTCGGGTTAGTCTGACAATTTCGGGTCAATTCTTTGACTTCTTGGCTCATTATTGCCTCGAGCCGAGTTATTTTGGTCAATCCCCGGTCATTTTCGGCGCGCTTCAGTCACTGACAGCTAGTAATCATGATTACTTGCCTCAATTTTTCTTCCAAGTTCTGGCGGCACAGTGACGGCTGCACAGTTATTCCCCGTCACTGTGGCAGTCCCATCGGTTTGTGCCTCTTGTCCTTCCAACCGTGACGTGGCACTGGATTTTTCGTGTATCCTTGGCTACGTGGCGCTCGCTGACTGGCTCACCTGGCCTAGTACACGTCCACACGCTGGCCGCACAACACAGTTAGATCCCACTACGGGGGTTTTTACTGCCCTTAAGTAGGGGTTGGGGGTTTCCACTTCCCCCACGCCCATTCAGTTTCCTTAGCCTTTCTTCTTCCTCGCGCCTGCCAGATCGAACTGCCTCCTTTGCGGTTCCTTCTCCCTCTCGCTCTAGTGCTGCGATTGCTCCTATCCTCTTTCCATTCCAGCACGGGTCCTCGCTGTTCCAAGCCTCTCCTTATCGAGGAGGAGACAGACTCCGATGATCTCATGGACGCTCGCGACGGTGCTGATGGTGCCGAGGAGCAGGAGATCCCCGCCGGCGAGCGCGGTGGTTGGGAAGGCTCGGAGATCTCCACCGAAGAGGTGGAGTGGCTCCGCTCCACCAGACGCATCCCACTGCAAGTGGATTGCCGTCTCCCCACCGGTGAGATCTCCCCCAAACCTCAAACTGGCGAGCGGGTGGTTTTCCTTTCCCACTTCGAACGTGGTTTTGCTCTTCCTATGAGCACTTTCTTTCTACCTTCCGTATGCAGACCCACCATCTTACTGCCAATGCAATTGGCTCTCTCTCTTGCTTCATCTCTGCCTGCGAGGCCTATCTTGGAATTTGGCCTACAGTTCTTCTGTGGGCCAAGTATTTTAGCTTCAAAGTTCAGGTTGTCCCCTAGCCTGAAGTTCCCCGTGCCGAGAAGAAGCCTATTCGGTGCGGTGCTGCCAGTATCACGTCCAGGAGGGATTCCATCTTTCCTCGGCTTGCTGGTATCGATTCTTGCAAGAAGTGGCATAGAACCTTTTTCTATGTCAAAAACAGCGCGTCCACTAACAACATGCGGCTTCCCCCTTTATCGGACGAGGTCCCCCACAAGAAGCACTGGCAGCTTGACCCGCGCGACCAAGATGCTGCGGTGAACGAAGCCAACGCAATTCTAGAAAGGTTGCGGTCGCCGGATGATAACTTTCATCTCGCCGACTTTGACCTCATGTGCACCTTCATCTCACGCCGGGTAAGCCCCATCCAAGCCAGGAGCCACAAAATGTGCTTCATGAGCGGGTCCCATGATCCTACTCGGCATTCCACTAAGGAGCTCACCCATGACTCCATTGCCCGCCGAGTAAGCTCAATATTTAAACTGAACTTGGCGGATGATTGGACTTGGAGTTGCCCTCTGTTTAGCCGGGTTAGGCCTGTCCCCTGGGTAAGTTTCCGGATTACTTTCTCGCCGAGTAGGCTTTAGCTCTTTTGCCACTCTTAGCTTAGTTTTTAGTCTCTCATTTTGTTTGTCTTTCGCAGAATCTCCTTCACTGTGTTGATGATGATCTCCTCCTGCTGGTTATCATGGGGACTGCTCTGACTCAGATGAGGTCGAGTATGACCTGGAGTGCTTCATGCCGATCCCGCAAACTACAGCCGCTTCGGCTTCGGATAAGAGTCGATCTCGCAATCCCTTACAAGATTGGTCTGACGATGATGAGGATGATGATTGTACACTTTTGAAGGTATATGCCTTGTGAGATTAATCTCTTTGCTTATCTGAGTAAGCCCGTTATTTACTTTTGCAGCTGGCCAGGTACATGACATTTCTCCTCTTGTCGTGGGAGGAGTCGGCAAGATCCCCGTCGCTAAGCCGAAGCGACGCGGAACCTCCTCCAGCACTCAGCCGGCTACGAAGAACAAGCCCAGTCCGGCAGCTCCTGCTGCCTCAACTGCTGCCAGCCTGGGTGAGACTCGCCAAGCTGCTGGGCGCCGAGTCACACGCCGAGTCGCCTGCGACCCGGTTGTCACCGGGTAAGTTTTTATACTTTGCCTTCTCTGTTCTTTTCTTTTTTCATCACTGCTGTTCTCTTACTTATGTCTTGTTGTTTTCAGTGTTGCACCTTTGACGGCAAATCAGGCTGCTTCTAGCATTGCCTCGCCGCTCAGGACTGCACCTCCTCCAGCTGACTCGGTGGCGCCGAGTCCCGTCCAGGTTGAGGCTCGCACTGTTGAGGCTCACGCTTCTCGGTGTTAGTCAGACCCGGTGGGTCATTCGGCTAGCGCCCATGGCACTAGCCAGGAAAAACTTCCTGATCTTGGTGCCCACAAGTCTGGAACCAAGAAACCCTCTGCCACCAGTTCCTCTGGCATCAGCCCTCAAGCTGATGTGAATGAACAACTTCCTGATCTTGGAGCCAACAAAACTGCTGAGCCCAGTCAGGAGGCTCCACGTCCTTCTTCAAATCCTTCTGCTCGCTCTCCAATTCCGTCAAAGGGCCAGACCCAGCCCAAGGCTTCAGGTTCTACTCGCCCCTCTTCTGGCAAATCCACCCCTTCCAAGCAAACAACTCTAGTTTGCGCTCCGGGTTCTGCCCCTTAGATCCGGCCTCCAACGTCGGCGACAAAGCTCGCTTCAATGGGTAAGGGGGATGAATCTACAGCTGCTGGGTCAGGGGACGACTCCAGGGTTGTTGCCCTCCATACTTCTGCCGCTGCAACCTGTGCCACTATGGGAACCACCCTAAAAACGGGTCGAGTTCTTACTCGGACGCTCAGTGGCAAGAGCCTTGGTTCGGCTGAACCTTACGTTGTGGCATGGAATTCAGCAGGCGAGCAAGAGGTCAGCACTCGTGCCGGGAAGAAGCTGAAGCTGGGCCCCAAGGCCGTCTCCGACATGACCCAGCAGGCCATTACTCTGATGGCCCGTGTCGACGAGGTCAACGAGGTAAATTAACTTCTTACTCTTTTGTGTTATTGAGTATTTCCTTTATACATATCACCTAGTCCCCAAGGTTGCAGTCGAGTAAGAAACTTACTCGCCTGTAAGCTCCTCAATAGTCACTTAGTCTTTAGATCCTTTACTTCAAGCCTGTATGCTAGAACTTCAATCCCTAGCCCTCGAGGTTACTGCCGAGTAAGAAACTTACTCGGTTGTAAGCTCTTGAGCTCTTTTGATTCCTTTGAGCCAAACTCATGTTAGAGCTTCAATCCCTAGCCCTCGAGGTTACTACTGAGTAAGGAACTTACTCGGCTGTAAGCTCTTAAGCTCTTTTGATTCCTTTGAGCCAAACTCATGTTAGAGCTTCAATCCCTAGCCCTCGAGGTTACTGCCGAGTAACTTACTCGGCTGTAAACTCTTAAGATTTTTACTTAGTAAGTCGCCTGACCTGACTTTTTTTACTGTCTGTATTCTTTGATCATCTCACACATAACGAGCACACCAAGGTGCATCAAGCTCTCGTCCTGGTGCATCGCAAGCTCGAACTTGCGTACGAGAAGCAACAGACTGACACCTTTGGCCAAGGTAATATGTTTTATCTTCCTCTTTTCTATTTGGTGTAATTTTCCTTGGTTCATCTTCTCATTTTTTTCCTCTCGCTCTTGTTCCACAGCCACTCCTCAGTCTACTAACAACGATCTTCACTCACAAATCAGCGAGGCCGAGAGTAAATTTCTTGCCTCCCTAAGCCAATAGCTGAAATTTTTCTGTTGGTACTGACAAATGTTTGTTCTGAATAAGCAGAGAAGCACCAAGCTGAACTCCAGAAGGAGCGAGATGAGATGGCTCAGCTGAAGAAACTGATGGCCGAGACGGAACTGAAGAAATTGGCCGAGGTGAAAGGGCTGAAGGAAGAGCTTGCCGAGAAGAGCGAGCAACAGGCTGCCAACGCCAAGAAGACCAAGAGGTTACTCGACGAGGCCGAGTCATCGGTCGAGTCGTCAAACCAGAACTTTGACGCCCTTCAAGCCAAGACCAAGACTTGGCATAACAAACTTGCCGCCATCAACTTCTTTCTCGGTAGTGAGTTCTTACTCTTTACGCACTGTATGAGTCCTTCTTGGATTTTTCCATTTGCCCTTGCTATTTGCTAACTTTATCTTTTTGCTTGCAGAGAAATTTCCTGAGGCCAACATGTTTGCCATCCGAGCCATGAAGAAAGTGAGAGCTGAGGCTGGTGCTCATGCTGACGGTGAGGTGTCCATGGAGGAGCTCCTCGCAGCGGTGTCTGAGCGGGTCAAGACCCTCAGATCTTGTGGTGTGGACTTGCTCAAGTCAGCTATCCATGCGTTTCGCATGCTCTGGCCGGATGAAGACCCACCCGAACTCATCGAGCCACTCGCCGACAAACTACTTCTTACTGAAGACCGGCTGGATCAATGGCATGAGTCGGCCGGACGAGCTGCAGCGGATAAGGCTCTCTCCTTCGTACTTTCATGGTACGAGGACATCAACCTCGATGTTCTTGCTCGCATAAGGGGAGATGGAAAGTGGCAGAATGACCTGGAGCTGATCAAGAAGCACCAGGAGCGAGCTTATGCCATGATCGAGTACACCATGGTGCACGCTTGGTGTGAAGGGCCCAGCTTCCTCGACCTTGGCGACCCGCTCGTCGAAGTTGCTGCTGAAGAGGGTGGCGACAGCGAGGCGACCGAGTCGGATGATCCAGATGACCCGGCTCCAGATGCCCCTCACCCGGCCGATGCTCCAAGCACTGCTCCTGGCTCCGAGAATGCTCCTCCGAGTTCTTCTGTTCCTTAGTCCAACAAATACTTGAACTTTTATTAGATCCCCGGTATGCCAGGTATAGATGTAACATACATTGCACTTTAAGTTTGATTTTGCGCCAGTAAATGGGCCTTATATATTTGCGTTATGCTCTGAGTGTGAATCACTCTAGGACAAGTCCCCGAGTTTCATTTTGCCGTGTCACCTTTCCTTGCCTTTGGCCCTTATCTACCTTTTTCGATGTTCGACATTAGGATCTCAAAGTACGAAGGATATAGTTAACGGGTATGAAACTTGGATAACTTGGCCGAGATTACTCGACACATAGTATAACACAACCTGAAGAGAGTTAGGCAAAAACTAAAGCCGACTCGCATTTCTCCCTTGTACTTATCCGGCGTTCATGTTTACCCATCTTAGATCTTTTTCTCTTGCTTGCCATGAAGCCTTGTTTTTGGACAACAACATAGTCGAAGAGTTGATTTCTTTCGAGTAAACACTACTTGTTCCGAGATAAATTTCGGGTATCACGCCAGCCGACGTAAAATATCTGAAGTGGAAAACTTAAGGGGTAGTACCCGAGTGAGTTTTTCGAATCATACCACTTTATTATTAGCACATAGCCGGCAAACAAGTCCGACATATGAGAGTTCGAGTGATACATGCACTGCTTCTCCTAAGTATAGAAGGGACGAAGCAGTGCCACATTCCATGGCCTTTTAGAAGGGACGAGCGTCTATGAGATAGTAGGAATCATTGTGCAATGCTTTTCTTACAATGAACGGACCTTCCCATGGAGGTGATAATTTATGCATTCCAGCTGTGCGCTGTACTAGCCTTAGCACCATATCTCCTTCTCGAAAAACACGAGGTTGCACTTTCCGGCTATGGTAGAGTCAGAGATTTTGTTGATATATAGCAGATCTGGAGAATGCCAGTTCCCTTGCTTCTTCGAGTAAATATACTCCATCTTCTCGAGCCTCTTTTACCTCGGCTTCCGAGTATTGCGTTATCCTTGGCGAGTCATATTCTATGTCGGCAAGCAAAACTGCTTCAGCCCCATATACAAGGAAAAATGGCGTATAACCAGTTGATCGATTCGGAGTTGTTCTTAAGCTCCACAGTACTGAGGGTAGTTCCTCTATCCAACAACCAGGTGATCTCTGGAGTGGTTCCATTAAGCAGGGTTTTATCCCGGACAGAACTAAGCCATTAGCCCGTTCAACTTGTCCATTTAATTCTGGATGGGCGACTAATGCTACATCGAGTCTTATTCGGTGTTTCCCACAGAAGCGAGCAAAATCTCATTCAGCAAAGTTTGTGCCATTGTCAGTGATCACACTGTGCGGGTAACCGTATCTGAGGATTATATCCCTTAAGAATGTAACAGTTGTTTTACCATCCAATTTCTTGATTGGCTTTACTTCTATCCACTTGGTGAACTTATCGATCATGACCAAAATATGATTCATGCCTCCCTTTGCTGGTTTGAATGGTCCTACCATATCTAGGCACCACACTGCAAAAGGCCAAGTGATTGGTATAGTCTTCAATTCAGACACTGGTAAATGTGACTTGGACGCATAGTGTTGACAACAACTGCATTTTTTGACTAACTCTTGCGCTTGTGCCAATGCGCTTGGCCAGTAGAATCCGTGTCAGAATGCCTTGGCTACCAACGCTCTTGATGACGCATGGTGCCCGCACTCTCCCTGATGGATATCCAATAAGATCTCCTGGCCTTGCTCTGAGCCGATGCAACGCTGCAGTACACTTGTCACACTTCGCTTGTAGAGTTCCTTGTTGATTATGGTGTACTCTTTTGCCCTTCGTGCTATTTGCCTTGCCAATGTTTCATCACTCGGCAAGGTTCCATCTTTCAAATAACTGAATATTGGTTGTGCCCACGTTGGTATTAATGGCTCCGGGTTTGCTTCAACATCAATGTCCATTGGTTCCGCCGAGATATGCTCTGCCGACATAACCTGAGGAGTCCCCGAGTGTGATTCGGTGATCCCTGAATTGAACGGATCAGTCCCCGAGTAACTCGAACCTACCCCTGAGTCGATGTCCATTGGCACTGCCTCTGATTCCTGATTCAGCGGGATGACCCTGATTGATTCGGACTCAGGTGACGGCTTGATCGATGGCTTCCTGAGATGCTCCAATGCTATCCCTGGTGTTATTGCTTGCCTGGAGGACCCTAGTTTGGACAGTACATCTGCTGCCTCATTTTGTGCTCTGGGAATGTGATGAAATTCACAACCGTCGAAATATCCCGAAATTTGTTGTACGTGGAAGCGATATAATGCCATGTTTGCATCCAGTGCATCCCAATGTCCAGACACTTGCTGAATCACCAAATCCGAATCGCTAAAACACATGATCCTTTTGATACCAATTTCCATGGCTACTTTAATGCCATGGACAAGTGCTTCATACTCGGCAATGTTGTTAGAAGCAGCAAAATGAATCTGCAACACATACCTCAGTTGATCTCTCTTCGGAGATGTGAGCACTATCCTGGCGCCCAGACCCATTTTCGTCTTGGATCCTTCAAAATGCATTTTCCAGTAATTCGGATCTAGCAGTGGTGGTTCGTACTTCATTTCCATCAATTCAACAAAGAAATCTGCAACGGCTTGAGATTTTATTGCATCTCGCCTATCATATTGTAGAGTCTATGGTGCCAGTTCAATGGCCCATTTGGCTACTCGGCCACTGGCATCTTTGCTTCCCAATATATACGAGATAGGTGCCTCGCATATTACCCGGATTGAGTGTTCTTGAAAATAATGTTTCAGCTTCTTTGCTACCATATATACCCCATATGTCATCTTCTGATAATGCGGGTAATTCTGTTTCGAGATAGAGAGCACTTCGCTCAAGTAATATACTGGTCTTTGGACTGATTTTCCCCTTCTTCATGTTCAACCACTATTACTGCACTTACAACTCTGTTGATTGCGGCAACATAGAGCAACATTGGCTCTTTGTATAGTGGTGGCGCTAATATTGGTGCTGTTGCCAACATTTTCTTTAATTCATGGAAAGCGCTATCAGCTTGTTGTGTCCATGTGAATTTGTCCGATTTCTTCATCAGCTGATATAGTGGTAGGGATTTTTCGCCTAGCTGACTAACAAACCTGCTCAATGATGCCAGGCATCCAGTGAACTTCTAGACATCATTGAGGATTTTTGGCAATTCCATTATTTCGATGGCCCTGATATTTGTCGGGTTAGCTTTGATTCCTCGGCTGGATACAAGGAATTCGTGTAACTTGCCAGCCGGACACCAAATGTACATTTTTCCGGGTTAAGTTTCATCCGGAATATTCTCAAGTTTGCGAATGTTTGACGCAAGTCCTCAATTAGAGTATGACTTTCTTTGGTTTTTATTACCACGTCATCGACGTATACTTGAACATTTTTGTCCAATTGATCTTGCAAGCATTTTTGCATGCATATTTTATATGTTGCGCCTGCATTTCTCAATCCGAATGGCATGGTGCGATAGCAATAAGCCCCATACGGGGTGATAAAAGCTGTCTTTATTTGATCATTTGGATTCAGTGGAATCTGATGGTACCCTGAATACGCGTCCACAAACGACAACAACTCACACCCAGCAGTAGAATCTATGACTTGATCGATTCGAGGCAGAGGAAATGGATCTTTTGGGCACACCTTATTAAGGTTCGTGTAATCAATACACATGCGCCATACCCCTGCCATGTTCGGGTCATCTTTCTTCTTCTCGACCAAGACTGGATTTGACAACCAGTCCAGGTGCAGCACTTCCATGATGAATCCAGCAGCTAAAAGTCTTGCAATCTCAGCCGCTATTTTTTTCCTCCTATCTTTGGTGAAGCGGCGGAGGGGTTGCTTCACCGGCTTTGCATCTGGTCTTACATGAAGAGAGTGCTCAGCCAGCTCCCTCGGAACTCCTTGCAGATCTTGAGTGGACCATGCAAAGATGTCTCGATTCTCATGGAGGAAGCTGGTGAGCTCGCTTTCCTATTTATCTGTAAGGCCAGCCCCAATGGTAACTGTGTGCTCTAGGAAAGTTTCATCCACCTGCACCTTCTTGGTTTCCTTGGTAGCTTGAAATGACACACTGCCATGCGGGTTGGTGAGTGTCGGCATGGACATCGGTGCTGCTTTCGCCAATGTTGCCACTTCCAACATCTGACTTTTCTCTTGCGCTATGACGAGTGACTCGGCCAGTGAAGATCCGGCTGAGGCACAAGCAATAGATCTCTTGTAATCTCCTTCTACTATGATCACCCCACATGGCCTGGCAGCTTCATTTTTAGGTAAGCCATATGTGTAGTAGCCATGAATCTTGCCATAGCCGGTCTGCCGAGTAACGCATGGTATGAGCTGACCAGATATACCACCTCGAACTCTATAGCTTCAGTGCGACAATTCTCTCTGTTGCCGAATAAGACGTCGACCCAGATCTTGCTAATTGGCTCACAGGACAATCCCGGCACAATACCGTGGAAAGTGGTCTTAGTCGGCTCCAGCATGTTCATGGTAATGCCTAACTTGAGCATCGTATCCTTACACATAATGTTGATGCTACTGCCACCGTCAATCAACACTTTTGAGAACTTCACATTGATATCCGGGCCCATGAATGTTGGATTCAAAACCAGAGCATATCCTCTAGGGGTTGGCATGATCTTGGGGAGATCTTTTATGCTCCAAGTTATCTCTTGCTCAGACCAATGCATGTACTTGGGAATTGCCGGCATCGTGGCATTCACTTCCATCATTCGTCGATGTTGGCTCTTCTTGTCATTTGGCTCTGTGAGAAAGACAATATAGCTCTGGTGATGTTCTCTGTACTCATTTCTGGTTCCGTGGCCGACATGAGCATCGTCACCTCTTGGATTGTGCACCTGGTGCACAACTTATCTTCTTTCCTGATTCTGATATCTCGGCTACCTGCTTTCATATCTGTTATCTGCTCCTACTTCTTGAGCATTTCCTCCTGTAAGTGGTGGAGGGGGAGGTGGTGGAAGCTGCTTATTCGGCGAGTCCACTTTGTCTCCTTTCTGAAACCAAGTGCATTGCCTTGTTGAGTGATTTGCCGGCTTACTCGAACTAGGCGTGTGAAACTTACACGACTGATCCAGCATCATCTCATAGGTGTATTTTTGTCGGTCCTGATACTGCTTCCTCTGATCGTATGGCCTTTTGCCGTCATTCTTTGGCACCCATTGTTGTTGACCATTTGTTCTCTGATGCTGACTGCTTCCAGCATCAGGATGATCCTGACTCACGGCCACAACCTGAGTCGAACCATACCTCTAATCCGGCCTCTCATCTCTTCTCTTGCTTCTGTATTCGGATCTTTCCTGGCGCCTTTGGAACCCGACAGCGTCATAGATCTGAGTCTCGATCATACCGTCTGTCAACATGAGCAGCGGCTGAGTCGCGTACGAGTTGGCGATTCTTATCATCTCTGCCAGGCTTGCCGGCATATCCCTCTGTAATCTTTGCCACAGCACACTTCCATGTCTACATCCTTGTGCAAACCATGCGATTGCTTCTGACTCGATTACCCCTTCACAAGAGTTACACATCGTGCACCACCTTGTGAGGAATTCCCTGTCTGTCTCATTCGGTCTTTGCTTGCACATTGCTAGTTGTTGTGGGCGATTCGGCCTCTTGTAAGTGCTTGTGAAATTGCTCACGAATGCGTCGTGAAAATCAATCCAACTATTGATTCTTCCGGGTGGCAAATTGTTCAACCATACCCGAGCTGGTCCTTCCAGCATTTGCGGCACGTAACGTACTGCCCACCTCAAGTTTCCCTGCGTGATCTTCACAGCTGTTCCATAATCTATGAGCCAGTCCTCTAGATTTGGGCTTCCATCATATGTTTTTGTCCCTCTGGCCAGCTGGAAATTTGGCACCGGTGGTTCCTTCATGATCCTTGGGCAAAAGCACGGTGGACCCTGCGGACCTTGTGATTCAATTATCTCTGTCATCTTTATGCGATCAAGCTTTAGCCTGGCATCATCTGGCTGAAGGTTTCCACCTCCGTATCTTGCTCCCAATGCTTGATATGCATGATCCGGCAGCTCATACCTGTCATTTACCATGGCCGAGTAACCATCATTATAATTATTCGTGTTTGGGTCAGCAGGCTACCGAACTGCTTTTTCCGCGCTTTGATGTCTTCTTTCCGGCTGAGCTGGTGCGTTATTCGGAGCTGGATTTCCTCCTCCTGCAGAGTGAGTTCCGCGCCTAGCACGAGGTGCAAAATTTTGCCCTCCGTTGTCATTTCTCTGGCCAACTTTTTCCTGGTTTTCATTTTCTCGGGGATTATTTCTTTTTGCCCCTTGCGCATGCGTCGGGTTTCGTTGAACCACTGTCGGGTCATAGGCAACCCTCTGGTTGTTTCTTCCAGAATCCACATTTTTTCTTTTCTCGGCCTAGGCGCCGCTCCGGGTGAGGATGTTGTGTGCCCTGCCGATCTTGTCGGGACTGGAGTCGCCGAGTGTACCAGCTGTGACCTCCTTGCTATACCCGGATTTGCTCTGTAGTATGCCTCATTCAGCATGCTGGCTGCTTTTACTAACTCATTGACTCGTTCTTGCTGCCTTTTCTTTGCTTCCCTCTCCAGGTGGGGTAATTCTGCCATTGCTGCTTCTGCTGCTCGCAGATTAGCTGTTGTCGTGTTGTACATTGGACGCATGGCCGTCTCATTGCTGTTCTCCGGTGTTATCTTGGACGTTGCATCTTCCAGCTCTTCATTGAGATTCCTTCCTCTCAATCTCGTCGCATCAAGCCGGGTCTTCGCGCCCTTGACTCAATTTTCCGAGTTAAGCTCTCGGATAGTGATGTCCACATCCTGCTGTAACTGTGCTAGATCCTTGGCTTTCTCCAGGACTTTTATCCTGGCTTCTTCCAACTCGGCTTGCACAAGCGCCGGGTCAGTTGCTTGTGCCACTGGCTCTGCTAACTTGTCTATCACTTCCTGCAGCTCCTTAGCTCTTTTGCTCCTAGCTATGTTCTCTGGTGTTTCTAGCGGCGCATTTGCTGTTCTTGCAGCCCTTGGCGTTTCCTCATGATTTCCTCCCTCTGCGTTCTCATTCACTACCGGAACTGCTATGGGAGCTATGGGATTCGGGGCTGTCATCATTACCTCCATGGAGACGAGTTGGTGAGATTTCCCAGCAACAGGAGCCGTTGGAGGATCTGGCGCCAGGACGAAGTGCTCAGGGTACGCGCGCTCCACGCGCACCATGACGTAGACCTGGTGCTCGCCGAACTTGATGAAGCGACCGCCCCTAGGGAACGTCTTGGTCCCAAAGCAGCCCGCGTTGTTGCTGACGAAGTTGAGCGCTTCAGACCTCTGGATGAGGCTGGAGTAGACGCGCTCGCCGGGCTTGGCGATGATGTTGCCCGTTCGGATGAAGACTCCATCAAGCACCTGCTTCTGCCCCACGGTGGGCGCCAACTGTCGTGGTGGTGGCACGGCAGATGCCATGGGTAGGCTTAAGTTGGGGGCCGAATGGGTGCTTGTGGTCACCGGGGAGGGATTACACGGTCGAGCGATGCACGAAGAACAAGATGAACTCTCTCCAGACTTGTCAATTTGATTGATACCCCCAAAGATTACAAGTGCTCCTTGAGCTGTTTAGGCTTGAGTACACAGCACTAGTTCCCTACTTGGTCCAACCTCCTTCTAATACTTCTATGCCTTCCCTTATATAGTCAGTACTAGCTAGCTAATACCCCTTTGGGTTCTAGGGTTTACTGTTTGGATCTTGGTCCCTACGATATGGGCCGGGTTATGGGCTTGCCCTAAGCCCATAGGCCCGGTCCATAAAGCTTGACAGCTAACGATCTTCTGGTGCGCTGCTTCTTGTTCTTTTTGGCGTCACGCTGTTACTTTGTACATCAGCGCTTGCTTTGGGCGTCACCCGGCTCCTTTTGTGTCACCCGGCGTCGCCCTTCTCTTTTGACCAAGCTTTACCATGGTCCGTCCCGAACCTTACTCGGAGAGGTGCCATGTGTCCTTCTTGACTCGGCCCCTCCTCGCTTGACTCGGCTCGTTGGTACCTGCAAGGGTTACAACTTTGTCCTATACGGGCCGAGATAATTTGTATCTCATCTCTCATGCTTATCTTACCCGGCCGTTTTTACCCGGCCTGGTTCTTTCTTTACTCGGAGCCAACCCAGCTGCGCTATGTTTCCCCTCTCATGACCCTACCGGGGGTTATCCCCCCGACAAATAAGTAATGAGATAAATGTCATTTGATATAAGACAATAAGGAAAAGAATAAACAAAGCAAAGGAAAACACCCAAGCAGACCGAATTAGACTAAACTCGGCCAGGACAGGATCTCACCAGGCCGAATCTGACCTTCCATAACCGAATAAAGGGCACCGGGCCGAATCACCCTGTTTGGGCCGAACCAACTACCTCAGCCCACCGCGATCTGTCTCCTACCTCGCCACATCGCCTGAACCACCATGCCATCTCCTCCTCGCACCGAGGCTCCCGCATACGTTGATCCCGTGCCGAATCATAGTCCCATCTCCTCCCTGCCTCAATCACTTCCCCCGGGTGGGCCGGATTCATCCCACCATGGGGAACCTTCTGCTCTGACGCCACGGGCCTCCACCAAACCACCTCAGCACAAGGACCCGGCTGGGTCGGCTTGGATTGACCAGTCCCACCACGGGAGACAACTCCACCCTGTCAAATCAAACGCGGATGGGCCTTATCCCTCCTCCTGGGACGAGATAATTACCAGCTCGAATCAGGCAGACTACCCCGGCCGGGCTGCCACCAGTTTGGGCCGACTAAGGAGGAAACCCGTCTGGGCCCTCAATAATTCGCCTGAGCTTCTCT
Source organism: Avena insularis (assembly GCA_023614405.1). NCBI lineage: Eukaryota > Viridiplantae > Streptophyta > Magnoliopsida > Poales > Poaceae > Avena > Avena insularis. Next base: position 158,444,201 of record CM042697.1, read on the forward strand.
ACCACCCCTGGCCGAATTAATTCCTTCCCAGGCCGAATTTCCCCTACGCCCTAAGCACTTGGGCTGAGTTATAATGACCTATACACCTCGTTATTCATCTCCTGGTGCCTCCACGGTCTCCACAAGAACACGCCATCGAATCAAGACAAGACCAACAAGTATCGCGCCAGTCTTGGGACAGCCATGGCTCAGACTGGTACATGGGCATATGGAATATTCCCTTGGCATCAGGAAGATGCTAGAGAATATGCCCTTGGCATCAAGAATATGCTAAGGGATATGCCTTGGCATCTCCAAAGATGCCAAGGCATATGCTAAACATCTAAGAAGATGCCAGGAATATGCTACATAGATGCCAAGCGTGGGGAACAAGTTTTGACCCCTGGGCTCCCCTTTATAAGGAGCACCAGGGGGATCGTTCACAGAGAGGCCCCGAAGGGCTCTTCTCCTCTCTGCTCACTAGGAGCTCTCCTTCTTCTTCCTCCTCCACTCTCACATAGAGATCTAGATAGAGGCATAGGAAATACAGCTCAAGGAGCATGATTGTAGCCACAAGTATGCATGAATATAAGAGATTAGATGTGGAGAAAGGGGTGTTATCTCCACATGAGAGCCTCAATCCTAGATACATTGTATTTCTCTTTGTTCATACGAGTGCGGTCTCCACTGCATCATCCCTTCCCGGATTCCTCCACGTCCATCGGCCCCAACTTCAGCCTACCCATGGCATATGCCGTGATACCACCACGACATTTGGCGCCCACCGTGGGGCCTTTTAGTGGCGTTGGTTGGGTTTCCATCCTGACAGGAGCATCTTCATCAACCTCTTCTTCATAGAGCTCCTTTAGCTCATTCAAGCGAACGGAGAACAGAGAGGTAAGCACAGGGGTCTCCAAGTCTAACTCAGCAAGGCGGGTAATACTCAGCAAGAATGACTCAAACTCTTCTCCAAGCATACTGTAAGTACCAGATAACTCAGCCACCAACATTCGATCCTTCACCCCGGGGAAAAAATAACTCAACCCAGGGATTAGCCGATGTATCCATAGAATCACCTTTAGATGGAGAAAAACTTATGTTGATTTGGGTCTGTATTTGACTATCTTATTGATGGTTCAGATAGAATTTTAGTCAGTTTATTTACGGTCCGGATTAACCTTTAACTTAGCTCGCCAGCTTATTGATGATTCAGATAGAATTTGAGTCAGCTTATTTATGATTCAGATAAAATTTGAGTCAGTTTACTTATGCTTTGGATTAACCTTTAACTGAGCTTACCAGCTTATTTATGATTCAGATAGAATTTGAGTCAGCTTATTTATGATTCGGATAAAATTGGAGTCAGTTTACTTATGCTTCGGATTAACCTTTAACTCAGCTCGCCAGCTTATTGATGATTCGGATAGAATTTGAGTCAGCTTATTTATGATTCGGATAGAATTTGAGTCAGTTTATTTATGCTTCAGATTAACCTTTAACTCAGCTTAGTAGCTTATCTCTGATGCAGACTAACATTTGATTCAGCTTGCCAGGGTATTTTATAATTCGGATTTGTATTCTGGTTCAGCTTACTAGCTTATCTCTGATTTGGACTACAGTTTGATTCATCTCGCCAGATTGCCAGGTTATGTTATGACTCGGATCGATATTTGACTATCTTGCTAGGTTATCTCATATCTCGGATGACTATTTGCCAGCATATCATATCTCGAATCTATATCTCGGATCTTGTAGCACCCCGGAAAAACCACTACTAGAAAATAGTGTGGTAAATAGTACTTTGTGCATAATCATGACATCTGCATGCATCTATTGGCAAAAACTATTTTCTAAAAGCCTTATTTTATTTTCTAGATATCCCCCCCTCTTTATTTCAAATATAAAACCCTAGGTTCGCATGGGTGTTCTATTTGCCTAAACCAATTTTGCTAAAAGCCATATTTTTGTTTTCTATAAATACCCCTCTCTTTTTCGAAACGTAAAACCCCCGGTCCGCTCGGATGTTTTTTGCCTAAAGTATTTTACCAAAAGGATATTTTAAAACTAAATAAAATAATAAAACTATTTCGACAGAAGAGGCGGTCTAGCCGGTCAGGCCAGAGGCCCAACCGGACAAACCACCTACTATCCGGCCCATCTAAAATAAAACCCTAATCCTAAATCCCTAGAAACCCTAGATCCCCTACCCCCAACTCCCCCACCTGCCACCGCCACCCCCGTTTGAACCCACACATACACGACACGGTAGCGCCCGCGCCCCTGGAACCGCTCATGAGCCGCACCTCACCAATCCCGCTAGCGACAACCGTCTTGGCCCTACCCCATGCCCTCGATCCTAGCGTCCCGCACCCCCGCTCCTCACCTTCCTCTCGTCTGGATCCCCGCCGCCAGTGCCGCATCGCCCGACCAACCGGCCCCAACCCGCGCGACCACACCCTGTGCCCCCGAGCTTCCCCTGTGCTGGCCTCCCAGGTCCGCGTCCGACCGCCGCTCCCCTCTCCTCGCGCGAGAACAACCGCCACCAGGAGCTCCTCGGTGCTGAGCGCCCCTCGCAAGCTTCCTTGCCCCGCCGCCGGTCGCCTGCAAGTGCGCGAGCCCGTCGCCGCCTCTGGCCGCCAGCACCAGGCCCCGTCGCCGATGTTCCCTGCAGCGACGACGCTGCCTCTCCATCCTTCCGGCCTCGCGCGCCCATGTACCGTCTCTGCCAGGGTCATCGTCATGCGCCTCCTCAAGGGACCACCCAAGCTCCCCGGCCTCTCTCTCGAGCCCTGCCGCGACCACGCCGCCATCCCAGCGCTGGCCTCTGCCTGCGCGTAACCTCCGCGCCCGGTCGCCCTTCTCCGTCTCCTCCTCGACCAAGCACTGAAGGCGCCTCACGCTGTCATACCAGATGTTCCTGCAGCACCGTCAGGCCCACCCCTTGGCTCATGTTGTTTCTAACGAATCAACACAAGTGAGAGTGGTACTGTATGTACCTGTGAACAATTGATCGCCCTGAGATCTGTCCAGTGGTGCACTGATGTGTTGTTGTTGCTGTGACTGTGGACAACCCCAAAGACAACCGGTGCCTGATCGCGGTCGACCACAAGTTTTGCTTCATGGATCCGGAGTATCCAAAGCCCCTTGAACCAGAACCGAAGATTGCCCGAACGCCACGGTCTTCTGCACAGATGCGGATCCGATGCCCCGTTCACGGAGTCCGAAGACCGATACCGCCGAACCCGAGCGCCAAGGTCGCCTTCCCAGATCGGAAGACCGATCCCGTCAAACCCCAAGACCTTCGCCACACCAATGTGTGACCCCTTTCCAAGCCCTTATTTTTATTAAATGATATATACCTTGTTGCATATTAAATTGTTCATGTCGCATACATATTGTGTGGTTTGGGGGTATTAGGCCGATTCACCTAAATTAAATATGGAGGCCATATGTGGGCGAATCTAGTCTACTATGGGTCCCATTTAAATTTGTGCATCGAACCGGTGAAATATTCTGCCTTGGTAAGACAACATTTAAATTGCTGGGTATCTAAACGACATGAACCTAATAATTAATTGTTGGGACCCCGGTTCCGCTAAATATTGACTAATTGCATCGCATCTTTGCCATGTCATATCATCATACATGCATCATTCCCGATCTTCTACCATAGTATTAAATAGTGCATCCGGTGTTTCTTGTAGTGTTTTGCTTCTTCACGGATTAGGCTGATGAGTTGATGCGAGTGTCGACCCGATCTTCGGATGAACCTTCGACAATGTTTTTCAGGCGAGCATTCTCCCCCTTTCTACCTATTTTACATTTCTAGTCTTTATTTCCTCCTGTTGATCTATTGCTATTTGTGTTGCGATGCTCTAGTTTTCGTACCCGTGATATCCCTTGCAGCCTTATATTGCCTTGGACACATCCTATTACCTGTTGCTTGGTAGATAGTTGGACTTGCGTGTCGTAGTCGCCTGCTCAAGTGTTGTTGCGTGTCGTCAAGTACCACAGTTGTTGCAAGAATGCAAAATGCTTTATGTTGGAGATGATCATGGCTTTAATTATCGTTTAATAACTAAAATTAAAGTAGGTAAATAATGCAGAGGCACAGGTGGGCAATAGATGTTATTTGGTTTTTAACCGTCCACTTGTGTCCCGTAGGACCCCGAGTACTTGATACCTGTTCTTTGAATATTCGCACTATCCGCATGTGGGACCATGAATCCCCCTAGCCAGAGCTTGAGTCGTATCTTATTTCTTGGGGCCACAAGTAGTTTGGGGCTTTATTACTATCATGTACTTATGCCATGCTTTACTGCTTTACTATGATTGCGCGTGGAGCGCCTGTACTATTTTGGAACCCCGTGCCACGTTTTTGCGGTATCGACAAGCCCAGTCACATTTTTGGGTTCCCAAATACATACTGCCGTCACAAACCTCTGGGTCCATCTCGGAGCCGGCCAACTTCGTAGCGGGTAGCTTGGTGGGGTGGCCCCCTGAAATTTATATGAATTTTGCAATTGCTCTGTCGTGATGCCTCGTTGGTTTTTAATTGGTTTTTCTCGAGGTTGATCGTGCGTGTGTTGCTATTTGTGCCCCCCTGCAGGATAAAACTTTCTGAAACCCGTGTCCGTGGTTATGGACGACTTTGAGCACAGTATCTCGATCATAGACAACTATAACTAAAGTAGTGCTATAAATTTGACTTTATAATGACTAGTAATCAGCTTCACTATAATGGAATGGCTAAATAAAAGTGCCAACAATTGCTGGTTTGGGTTGTCACCTGTTACCATTGTATCTGCCTAGTAAGTATTGAACCTACAACGGAATGGCTAAATAAAAGTACCAACAACTGCTGGGTTTTGGGATGCCTCATGCTATATGTATCTCACTAGTAAGTACCACAACTACAACGGAATGGTTAACTAAAACTTCCCACTGCTTATTATATCAGGATGACTCATGCTATCTATATCTGACTAGTAATTGCCGCAACTATAAAGGAATAAATAAAACTGCCAACTGTGTGAGTTTCTCGGTTGACTTCCTCGATTGGTTTTGAGGGGGAGACACCAGGATGGGTATGTTTGGTGTTAGCATCAGGTTGGATCCGAATAGGTCTTTCTTATCCCTCTCTGATAGCCGCCAGTTGTATTGAGTCTCTATAGGTTGTTTAGTGCATGCTGCGCAGCCGCTTCAGTCCACCATACCTATGTAGCCGAGGACCACCGAATTCTAGTCTCGCCGTGTACTGGCCTCAGTACTGACTGCTCTCTTTTTCCGTCGCCGTTTGTCAGCACCCCTTTTGTTAAGAAGGTTTTGAGATCGACGTTGTTAGCAGGGTTACCCTTCCGGCTTGGCCTGGGCAGGGTTATGGACGCCATTGGTTATTCTTAAGGGCTCTTAGCCCAATTTGCATCTTGTCCGTGCTCGGATGCTGTATCATTTTAAAGGTGATTTGGATCTTTGTATTGTATATCTGTATTCTTGACTCATGGAGTCGCTGTTGTATATATCTGTTCTGTGGGTTCCATCGAGGACTATTGTGTAATGATATTACTTCGTTTTCCACCCGCATTTAAAGTGCTCGGTGGCACCTTTGAATCGTTTCTATGCGGGTTTGGCGGGAACCGCTAAAACTTGCATAGGGCCGATTCTGAGGGTGTTATAGAGTGGTATCAGAGCTCAGTAGTTACGATACCCCACTGGTCCAGCCTGTAGGATAACCTAGCTAATGGTCGTCGTAGAGTGTCAAAACTATTTTGAAAAATCGCTTGGATAGATCTGATTAGGTCTGCTTTTACTTCTTACCCTTCTGCTATTCTCCTCTTATCTCGACGTGATTTAAATCTGCTCTCTTATCTTTTCTTCGAGTCCAGGAATTCTCGCGGTTGGGTTTCCGTCGTACCTCCAGGGTTTCGCTTCTTCCTCTTATGACGGGGCTTTGACATTCGAACTTCATGCTATCAGATGAATCTTTCATATGTTCTACCTTTTAATGGACCGAAAATTCACTAAAATTTTTCTTTCTATCCTCCGGTGTTTTCTGATACGACGAAGTCAGCTACATCAGATCTGATGAGAATCTCCATCCCTCGTTAGTTTCCTAACCTCGCTTGTCAAGATCTTCAGTCTGAATTCTGAGAGTTGGTTGCATAATTCACCGTTCTTGTGTAGAGTAATGCTTTGGGTGCGCGATGGACTGATCACCATCCGACTACTCTTATCATTCGCTCTTGTGCATTGAATTGGTGGATCAAGCAATTTTACTCCTTCCATGGAAGTTAGAGGTCGCCTTATCTTTTGATACCTCTACCTTCGTGTTTCTCCGGAGTGTTCTCTCTATGGACGTGAGCCCCGACCCTTGTTGGTGGTGTCGCCAATTTCAAGATGAAGAAGGAACCCTCGTTAGTGGTGTCGCAAGGATCTACACGAAGCGAGAAGATTCAGGTCATCGGCTTTCTTCCCCGTACTAGGAGGCGGATCTCGAGGGCGAGATCCATTGTTAGTGGTGTCGAATTGTAGAACCCCGGAAAAACCACTACTAGAAAATCGTGTGGTAAATAATACTTTGTGCATAATCATGACATCTGCATGCATCTATTGGCAAAAACTATTTTCTAAAAGCCTTATTTTATTTTCTAGATATCCCCCCTCTTTATTTCAAATATAAAACCCTAGGTTCGCATGGGTGTTCTATTTGCCTAAACCAATTTTGCTAAAAAGCCATATTTTTGTTTTCTATAAATACCCCTCTCTATTTCAAAACGTAAAACCCCCGGTCCGCCCGGATGTTTTGTTTGCCTAAAGTATTTTACCAAAAGGATATTTTAAAACTAAATAAAATAATAAAACTATTTCGACCGAAGAGGTAGTCTAGCCGGTCAGGCTAGAGGCCCAACCGGCCAAACCACCTACTATCCGGCCCATCTAAAATAAAACCCTAATCCTAAATCCCTAGAAACCCTAGATCCCCTACCCCCAACTCCCCACACCGCCACACCCCTGCTTGAACCCACACATACACGACACGGTAGCGCTCGTGCCCCTGGAACCGCTCATGAGCCACACCTCACCAATCCCGCTAGCGACAACCATCCTGGCCCTACCCCATGCCCTCGATCCTAGCGTCCCGCACCCCCGCTCCTCACCTTCCTCTCGTCTGGATCCCACACAAGGCCAGATCGCCCGACCAACCGGCCCCAACCCGCGACCACACCTCAGGCCCCCTGAAGCTTCTCTGCGCTGGCCTCCCAGTCCGTGATCCGCCGCTCCCCTCTCCTTGCGCGAGAACAACCGCCACCAGGAGCTCCTCGGTGCTGAGCGCCCCTCACAAGCTTCCTTGCCCCGCCGTCGGTCGCCTGCAAGTGCGCGAGCCCGTCGCCGCCTCTGGCCACCAGCACCAGGCCCCGTCGCCGACGTTCCCTGCAGCGACGAAGCTGCCTCTCCATCCTTCCGGCCTCACGCGACCATGTACCGTCTCTGCCAGGGTCGTCGTCATGCGCCTCCTCAAGGGACCACCCAAGCTCCTCGGCCTCTCTCTCAAGCCCTGCCGCGACCACGCCGCCATCCCAGCGTATTCTCCGCTCAGGCGTAACCTCCGCGCCAGTCGCCTTCTCTCTCCTCCTCGACCGGCCTGAAGCGCCTGCCCGTCACGTCGCGCCCGTATGTTCCTGCAGCACCGTCAGGCCCACCCCTTGGGTCATGTTGTTTCTAATGAATCAACACCAGTGAGAGTGGTACTGTATGTACCTGTGAACAATTGATCGCCCTGAGATCTGTCCAGTGGTGCACTGATGTGTTGTTGTTGCTGTGTTTATGGACAACCCCAAAGACAACCGGTGCCTGATCGCGGTCGACCACAAGTTTTGCTTCATGGATCCGGAGTATCCAAAGCCCCTTGACCTGGAACCGAAGATTGCCCGAACGCCAGGGTCTTCTACACAGATGCGGATCCGATGCCCCGTTCACGGAGTCCAAAGACCGGTACTGCCGAACCCGAGCGCCAAGGTTGCCTTCCCGGAACCAAAAACCGATCCCGTCAAACCCCAAGACCTTCGCCCCACCAATGTGTGACCCCTTTACAAGCCCTTATATTTATTAAATGATATATACCTTGTTGCATATTAAATTGTTCATGTCGCATACATATTGTGTGGTTTGGGGGTCTTAGGACGATTCACCTAAATTAAATATGGAGGCCATATGTGGGCGAATCTAGTCTAATATGGGTCCCATTTAAATTTGTGCATCGAACCGGTGAAATATTCTGCCTTGGTAAGACAACATTTAAATTGCTGGGTATCTAAACGACATGAACCTAATAATTAATTGTTGGGGCCCCGGTTCCGCTAAATATTGACTAATTGCATCGCATCTTTGCCATGTCATATCATCATACATGCATCATGCCCGATCTTCTACCATAGTATTAAATAGTGCATCCGGTGTTTCTTCTAGTGTTTTGCTTTTTCATGGATTAGGCCGATGAGTTGATGCGAGTGTCGACCCGATCTTCGGATGAACCTTCGACAATGTTTTTCAGGCGAGCATTCTCCCCCTTTCTACCTATTTTACATTTCTAGTCTTTATTTCCTCCTGTTGATCTATTGCTATCTGTGTTGCGGTGCTCTAGTTTTCGTACCCGTGATATCCCTTGCAGCCTTATATTGCCTTGGACACATCCTATTACCTGTTGCTTGGTAGATAGTTGGACTTGCGGGTCGTAGTCGCTTGCTCAAGTGTTGTTGCATGTCGTCAAGTACCACAGTTGTTGGAAGAATGCCATATGCTTTATGTTGGAGATGATCATGGCTTTAATTATCGTTTAATAACTAAAATTGAAGTAGGTAAATAATGCAGAGGCACAGGTGGGCAGTAGATGTTATTTTGTTTTTAACCTTCCACTTGTGTCCCGTAGGACCCCGAGTACTTGATATCTGTTCTTTGAATATTCGCACTATCCGCATGTGGGACCATGAATCCCCCTAGCCAGAGCTTGAGTCATATCTTATTTCTTGGGGCCACAAGTAGTTTGGGGCTTTATTACTATATTGTACTTATGCCATGCTTTACTGCTTTATTATGATTGCGCGTGGAGCGCCTTTACTGTTTTGGAACCCCGTACACGCTTTTTGTATCGACAAGCCCAGTCACATTTTTGGGTTCCCAGTCGTTTACAGCCGTCGTCACAAACCTCTGGGTCCGTCTCGGAGCTGGCCAACTTCTAGCGGGTAGCTTGGTGGGGTGGCCCCCTGAAATTTATATGAATCTTGCAATTGCTCTGTCGTGATGCCTCGTTGGGTTTTATTTGGTTTTTCTCGAGGTTGATCGTGCGTGTGTTGCTATTTGTGCCCCCCCTGCAGGGTAAAACTTTCTGAAAGTCGTGTCCGCGGTTATGGACGACTTTGAGCACAGTATCTCGATCATAGACAACTATAACTAAAGTAGTGCTATAAATTTGACTTTATAATGACTAGTAATCAGCTTCACTATAATGGAATGGCTAAATAAAAGTGCCAACAATTGCTGGTTTGGGTTGTCACCTGTTACCATTGTATCTGCCTAGTAAGTATTGCAACTACAACGGAATGGCTAAATAAAAGTACCAACAACTGCTAGGTTTTGGGATGCCTCGTGCTATATGTATCTGACTAGTAAGTACAACAACTACAACGGAATGGTTAACTAAAACTGCCCACTGCTTATTATATCAGGATGACTCATGCTATCTATATATGACTAGTAATTGCCGCAACTATAGCGGAATAAATAAAACTGCCAACTGTGTGAGTTTCTCGGTTGACTTCCTCGATTGGTTTTGAGGGGGAGACACCAAGATGGGTATGGTTGGTGTTAGCATCAGGTTGGATCCGAATAGGTCTTTCTTATCCCTCTCTGATAGCCGCCAGTTGTATTGAGTCTCTATAGGTTGTTTAGTGCATGATGCGCAGCCGCTTCAGTCCACCATACCTATGTAGGCGAGGACCGCCGAATTCTAGTCTCGCCGTGTACTGGCCTCAGTACTGACTGCTCTCTTTTTCCGCCGCCCTTTGTCGGCACCCATTTTGTTAAGAAGGTTTTGAGATCGACGTCGTTAGCAGGGTTACCCTTCCGGCTTGGCCTGGGCAGGGTTATGGACGCCATTGGTTATTCTTCAGGGCTCTTAGCCCAATTTGCATCTTGTCCGTACTCGGATGCTGTATCATTTTAAAGGTGATTTGGATCTTTGTATTGTATATCTGTATTCTTGACTCATGGAGTCGCTATTGTATATATCTGTTCTATGGGCTCCATCGAGGACTAATGTGTAATGATATTACTTCGTTTTCCACCCGCACGAAAGTGCCTGGTGGGCACCTTTGAATCGTTTCTATGCGGGTTTGGCGGGAACCGCTAAAACTTGCATAGGGCCGATTCTGAGGGTGTTACAGATCTACATCTCGAGTCACATCTCTCAGCGATTAGCCCTATTATCATATCCCAAAGCTTTATCTCAGTTTCATATCTCGGATCCATATCAAAGGCAAGTTTCCATCTTCTCATCATATCAAGTTATATATCAGAAAACAGATGACTCGGATTTGAGTCATATAACTCGGATTTGGAGTCAGATGACTCGGATTTGAGACATAAGTCAAATTTGAGTAAAGTAACTCAGATTTGGGAACATATGACTCGGATTTGAGTTAAATACCTCGGATTTGGAGTCAGATGACTCAGATTCAAGACATAAGTCAAAATTGCGTAAAATAACTCGGATTTGGAATCAGATAACTCGGATGTGAGTTAAATACCTCGGATTTGGAGTCAGATAACTCAGATTCGAGACGTAAGTCAAAATTGAGTAAAATAACTCGGATTTGGAATCAAATGACAAATACATCGGATTTTGAGTTAGATGACTTGGATTCGATACATAAGTCAAATTTGAGTAGAATAACTCGGATTTGGAATCAGATAACTCGGATTTGAGTTAAATACCTCGGATTTGGAGTCAGATGACTCAGATTCGAGACATAAGTCAAAATTGAGTAAAGTAACTAGGATTTGGAATCATATGACTCGGATTTGATTTAAATACCTCGGATTTTGAGTTAGATGACTCGGATTTAAGACATAAGTTAAATTTGAGTAGAATAACTCGAAAAAGGAAATAGATGACTCGGATTTGAGTCATATAACTCGAATTTGGAATCAGATGACTCAAATTAGAGTCACATGACCCGAACTTTGAGTCGGATTTTAAGCATAAGTCGAATTAGAAATATGCAACCCAAACGAGATAACTCAGATTATAATTTACCCAAAGGGGTTATAAGACCAGAGCCCGAGAAGGCCAGAAGTCATAACTTACCCAAAGGGGTTATAAGACCAGAGCCCGAGAAGGCCAGAAGTCGTAACTTACCCAAAGGGGTTATAAGACCAGAGCCCAAGAAGGCCAGAAGTCATAATTTATTCAAAGGGATTATAAGACCAGAGCCCAAGAAGGACATAAGTCATAACTTACCCAAAGAGGTTAAAAGACAGGTGCCAAAAATGGCCAGAAGTCATAAACTTACCCAAATGGGTTAAGAGAGCGGTGCCAAAAAATGGCCAGAACTCATGACTTACCCAAAGGGGTTAAGAGAGCAGTGCCCAAGAAGGCCAGAACTCACAAACTTACTCAAAGGGGTTAAAAAGACCAATATGAAAAAAGGCCAAAAGTCATAACTTACAATGGGGGTTATACGACCAAAGCCCATGAAGGAAAGAAGTTAAATTTTACCAAAAAGAGTTATGAGAAAAATAAATATATGACGAGGAAAATTTATGTCGGTATAAAACTCTAGAAACATTTTAATATAAATTCTATGAGCGACTCTACGAGTCCCACATAGACTTGGGGACTAATGTTGGGGATATGACCCCAGGTACCCTAGAGTTGAGGTATCAGATGATTGCATAAAGTGATATGTGATTCAATAAGTAATGAGATAAATGTCATTTGATATAAGACAATAAGGAAAAGAATAAACAAAGGGAAGGAAAACACCCAAGCAGGCCGAATTAGACTAAACTCGGCTAGGACAGGATCTCACCAGGCCGAATCTGACCTTCCATAACCGAATAAAGGGCAACCAGGCCGAATCACCCTGTTTGGGCCGAACCAACTACCTCAGCCCACCGCGATCTTTCTCCTACCTCGCCACATCGCCCGAACCACCACGCCATCTCCTCGCGCCGAGGCTCCCGCATATGTCGATCCCGAGCCGAATCATAGTCCCATCTCCTCCCTGCCTCAATCGCTTCCCCTGGGTGGGCCGGATTCAGCCCACCGCGGGAAACTTCTGCTCTGACGCCACGGGCCTCCACCAAACCACCTCAGCACAGTGATCCGGCTGGGCCGGCTTGGATTGACCAGGCCCACCACGGGAGACAACTCCACCCTGTGAAATCAAACCCGACTGGGCCTTATCCCTGCTCCTGGGCCGAGATAATTACCAGGTCGAATCAAGCAGAATACCCCGGCCGGGCTGCCACCAGTTTGGACCGACTAAGGACGAAACCCGGCTAGGCCCTCAATAATTCGCCCGGGCTGCTCTCCCACCCCTGGCCGAATTAATTCCTTCCTAGGCCGAATTTCCCCTACGCCCTAAGCACTTGGGCCGAGTTATAATGACCTAGACACCTCGTTATTAATCTCCAGGTGCCTCCACGGTCTCCACAAGAACACGCCATCAGATCAAGACAAGACCGACAAGTATCGCGCCAGTCTTGGGACGCCCATGGCTCAGACTGGCACATGGGCATATGGAATATGCCCTTGGCATCAAGAAGATGCTAGAGAATATGCCCTTGGCATGAATAATATGCTAAGGGATATGCCATGGAATCTCCAAATATGCCAAGGCATATGCTGAGCATCTAAGAAGATGCCAGGAATATGCTACACAGATGCCAAGCGTGGGGAACAAGTTTTGACCCCTAGGCTCCCCTTTATAAGGAGCACCAGGGGGATCGTTCACAGAGAGGCCCCGAAGGGCTCTTCTCCTCTCTGCTCACTAGGAGCTCTCCTTCTTCTTCCTCCTCCACTCTCATAGAGAGATCTAGATAGAGGGATAGGAAATACAGCTCAAGGAGCATGATTATAGCCAAAAGTATGCATGAATATAAGAGATTAGATGTGGAGAAAGGGGTGTTATCTCCACATGAGAGCCTCAATCCTAGATACATTGTATTTCTCTCTGTTCATACGAGTGCTGTCTCCACAGCATCATCCCTCCCTGGATTCCTCCACGTCCATTGGCCCCAACTTTAGCCTACCCATGGCATATGTCGTGATACCACCACGACAGCCTAGAAAACCCACCAAGTTTGAATCCAAAATTCAAATTCAAAGTTCTTGCGTCCATTTCATCAAACACCATGCAGATATAAATCAAACAAACATATAACACTATTTGCAGTAGTAAATTTGGCCAACCTTGTTCTCTCTCTGGTTGCAACAAGCATTTAGTAAATCATCTAGCTTAGTTATTAACCTCTAGCACGACTGTGAGCTTGCCATTGCCATCAATGGTGAGCAGGCCGAGCCTCACCTTGCCACCCCAATCTGGATAGCAAGCTAGAGGAAGAACTAGTTGCACCAACCTTGTCTGGCATGCTGCCCATGCCTCACCGCCCCCTCTAGACCAGCCCTATCTCGAACACAGAGACAGGAACCGCCGGAAACGTCGTGCCCGCGCCGCTGTCAACAATGCCGATGCGCACCACCGTGCATGCGCCGTTCCCACTCAACCCGACCACCTAGAGCTCTTGCCGCCCGCCAGCATGAACCAAACCGTCCCAGGAGACCACTAGACGTGCTCGTTTCCTCGACCATACCCCGTAGCCTCCGCATGTCGCAAAGTTCGTTGTCGGTACCGCGCAGAGCACCGCACGTTCCAGACCAAATCCCACCGCCCTACGCCTCGCCTTTAAGCTAGCAACAATCGCCAGGAGACCGCGCACCATCCCCTAGCCTCAGCCACGCTGATAGCCGCCTATACCGTCGCCTCCGACGACCTCAGCCCACGCCGTGCGGTCCCTCTTGCTCGCCTATAAAAGGAGGAATCCCCAGCTCGATTCCTCCACACCATCTCACTCCCCACCTCTCACTAATACTTCCCACTTCTTCCAGGAGCAAGGCGAGATCTCTCTCGCCGGAATTTGGCCGGAGCCCGCCACTGCTGGAGAAGAAGGGAGCCGTCGATTAGAGCCGCCCCAAGAGAAGCTGCCGGTACCAGGAGAACCGCCGTCATCGACTTCGTCATTCGCCCCCGTCGCCGACCCTCGCCTGAGCCCCGGGATCCTCCCACGACCCCCACCTGCCGCGCTAGGGTTTTGTCTCGCCGGTGCTGCCCGACGTGGACGATGAACCAGAGTCATTCGATTAGAACTAGATCCCACAGTCCACATTGCCCTGTACCGCTTCGCCCCTCCCCGTCTCACTGACGCGTGGGGACAGCCACTTAACCAGCCCACGTGTGCACTGTGCATAGTGGGACGGCCCAGTAAAACCTCCCGCGCGACCCAACAATTCAATTTAGTTTTATTCATTTAATTTCAAACACAATTTTGTACCTAGATTCAAAAATCAACCCAGCTCGATTCACTGAACCAAAATGCATGAAACCAATTTTGTTAGAAAGGTACTGGAAATCTTAATCCAAGCCCGTTGGATTCAAACCATTTGGATGTGTAGATCAACCATGGTAAAAATAACAAGGCAGAAGCTTTTCTGCATTCAAACATTTTTCAAAATTCAACCATAAGAGTTTTTGAGTTGATTCCAACTCTCAAAAATCACATTTGACCATGCCTTTCAGAATATATAAAAACATATGGGTTTACTTGAAGAGATAATGTCCAAGTAATAAAAGAATGCCGCATAGGCAGTTCGAGTCACTTTATTTAATTAAAATAAAAAAGGTTAAACCTTATTAAATTGTGACACCACTTTAAATCACATTCCCATGTACTGAAATATGTGGTGATGACATGTGTCAACATGATCCCATGTTTGAGTTGGAGAATATTAAATCTTAAGTAGTTTTTCAATGAGTAGAAATTACTTTTCTCAAATTAAAATAGATAAGACAAGTGCTTTAATCTTGTAATGATAGTGATGATGATAGATCATCTAGTGTGAACCTTTGAGTGATGATTGGATATAGTTAAGTATTGTTTGGTGATTGTGTACCTCGTATTTATTTATAGCCGCTAGTACCGACCAAGGATACGAGGAGGAAGGAGGATACTACGAGGAAGAAGCCGAGGAGAACTTCAACCACTACTCTGCACAAGGCAAGCTAACACTTGCAACTTAGCAAGCTTATATTGATATCTATGCAAGCCAATACTTTCAACCTTGCAAGCTAACACTTGCAAGATACCCCACTTATGCAAGCCTAATACTACTAGTTGAATGAGCAAGCTATTAACTTAGCAAGCTTACATCACTCGATACCCAATCCTAGTTTTACTTGCAAGCTTAATACTTTATTTTCTTTATCAAAGCTTTCTCTTAGAGTTTACATAGTGACTTGTAGATTCTAGAAATATAACTGAAGGTAGCATAAAGAGCATAAAATTTGGCATAAGTTAGATAATCTTGATGTCATCCTAAGGCATGAGATTGAACTTAGCTAATCCCCACTTTTTTATTACCCCTCTTTAGTCATTACCCCCACTTGTAGATTCTAGTGCTAAGCATAAAACTTGATCAACTTTAGATTGTAAGACTTGGTGAAAATGGTTATGAAAACCTTTGAATGATGAGTCATTCTACTAAAATGTATTGACATGTGTTCTGGAACA
Organism: Avena insularis; assembly: GCA_023614405.1. Taxonomy (NCBI): domain Eukaryota; kingdom Viridiplantae; phylum Streptophyta; class Magnoliopsida; order Poales; family Poaceae; genus Avena; species Avena insularis. The sequence continues at coordinate 158,460,026 of CM042697.1, forward strand.
CCAGATGATTTTGATGATGAAAATGTTGAGGCATGAGCCTTAGCGCTTTATAAAAATGATGGTTTTATGGATGCGATACCATTCCAATTTTACCGTACAACCACAATACCCGAAAATTGGGTAGGGCTTGACTGGAAATTTATATACCTTAGTACGGGTTCCCTTGCAGCCAAGGTCTGAGCTGAGGCTACCTTGTGAAGATTGTCCACCTATGTAGTACCCAAGATGACAGTTGGTCATGGTTGGGAGGCCAAACTCACAGGAGAGGTGCCTATACTAGGACATGTAATGGAAATGTTAGGATTGATTATCTGCATACTGAGTATGGTGAATTCTGGATTGTTCCTGATGGATGTATCGAATGTTGTGGTGAAAGTGTACAATCTCTGCAGAGTGTCAAACTATTCGAATAGCCGCGTCCGTGGTTATGGACAGTTGGAGTGGCCATACTGTTCTATCGTTAGATGTTTTCAAAACAACTTGTGAAATGAATTGTGACTTTGACTTGACCACAACAGAGTTGTGACATGATATGCAAGTTCCCAATTAGGTGTTATAAAACTTTCAACTAGCTTTCTTTGCTTCTGAACTTAGTAGAGGTAAATATGGCTTTTTGCAAAACAACCCTAGAGCTTAGTATCCTACTACAAAAACCCCCTTAACTTGTTAGTATTAGTTTGCGAGTACTTAAAGAGTACTCATGGCTTTGTCCCTGGCTATTCCGGCCCGTGGCCAGACTATGAATAGGAGTACCAGGATGATGGACCACAGGAAGGTTACGACAACTAGGATCATCTCCCATCGTTAACAGTGCCTGTGAACCCGAAGATGGAGCTTCGCCTACGCTATCGTTACTATTACGTTATTCTGTTGCTTGAGTTGTATTAAGAACTGGATCATGAGATCCTTATCTGTGTAAGAACTTATGTATGGTTTGTAACGGATGATGTACTGTGATATCAAATATGTTATGTCTCGCAAAAATGGTAATCCTGGGATTGCGATGTATGGCATAACAGGCATCTGGGATTAAAAATTCGGGTGTTGACATAAACCTTTCTCGCTTCTTGGGGCAGTCACTAGAGATGTGACCTTCTTCTCCACATGAGTAACAACACTTTGTGGTCACTTTGGGTATGGCCTTATGATGCACGGTTCTGATTTTGTCTTTATCCTTCTTAGTAGAAGTTGTTCCCTTATGGAGATTTCCAAACATTTGATTCATTCCATCTTGTTTCATTTGTTGAACTATAGGATAGATGGGGCATTGGATAGGGACATGATCATTTCCTTCACATAGGAAACATGCAACTTGAGATGTGGGGCATTGTTTAATTGGATGCTTCTGTTCACAATTAGTGAATTGATCCACATGCTCTTTATAAGTGTATCCTATGTCTCCACAAACATTGCAAGCTTGAGTTCCCTCTATAATACTATCCTTGATATCATTGTTGTCACAATCACTTTGGGAATGGTTGCTTCTCGTGTTGATCATTTGATTTGTCATCCTTTGCAACAATTGGGATTGGGTTTCCAAAAACTTTTGCATGGTTGGGTCTAACTCAATGTTATTGGCTAAAAATTGAGTTGTCACTTGATTCAACTGGGCTTGGGTTGCTAGCAGTTGTTCTCTCATGTGCTTCTCTTGGTTGTTGTTATCACCATCCTTAATGTTGGAGTCTCTTGGAGAAGTCATCTGTTTGGGTTGGATTGGGATTAGAATAGGCAAAAGATTTCTAGAGGAAGAATTCTACTCACACACAACAAACCACACAAAGCAATGTGCAAGCAATCACAATCATGCATTCCACTCAAACAACAAGGTTCAAGCATATTTTTAGGAAAAAAATATTTTTGCTACACCACATAAGTTGGTGTGATCAATAAATCGATCTAAACTGAACACTAGTATGGTAGTCCAACTATGGTGTTCACTTGAGATCATCCCATCCTTCTTAGTTGTTTCTTCATGAATAAGATCATGGTTTCCTTGGAAAAATTCTTGCATCTTGGTCACAAAACTTCAAAGGTGATGATGGTTCCTTCTAGGTTGTGTTTCCTTAGTCTTCAAGTCTTGAGTATTCTACTTGTCTCACTTCTAGTACTTAGTGATATCTAAGTTGAAGTCCTTGGTGAAACTAAAGTTGAAGTCATTGGTGATGTTGAAGTCTTTGCTCATGTTGAAATCTTTGTCCATCAAGTTTGAAAAGAGGGGAGATGTAGAATGAAAACAAAATGGTTAGGGAAAGAGTTTACAAGATTGTTTGTAAATAAGTTTGGAACAAATACAACTCCTATTTTTCTTAGGGGTTTTGTCTAATCCTAGGGTTACAATCCTACAGGAAACACGGTGCTCTGATACCATCTGTATAGTCCCAACCTGATAAGGTAGAGATCCCTGTGTTTACAATGCTAGTCCATGGATCAATACCTAGCATCCACAGCTTAAGATGTAATATCAAGTAACAAGGGTCATATTACAACTTATAACCAGGAATAAAATAATGCATTACATCTTACATAGCTCATTTGGCTATCTCATTACAATGCAGCAGAAATATCTATATAGTAGGAGTCCTCCATCTTCAAAGTGCCACAGGCACTACTAGAAAAACGCCTATTCGTGGCGCACCTGAAAAGGCATTCCGTGGCGCACTAGCAGTGCGCCACGGGCCTCGCGCTACGGCTATCTCGTAGCCGTGGCGCACTGCATGGTGCGCCACGGTTATATCGAGATAGGCGTGGCACACTACTAGGTGTGCCACAGGTAGGGGTACAGGGTGCGCCACAGATGTGTTTTTCAAAAAACAAAAAAAAATGCAAAAAACACCCTTGTTTTGAATTGCAAAAGCAATCGGGTCCGTGCATCGCCGCCGCAGTCGTGTCACCTTGCCGGAGCATGGCCGTGGCAGGGAGGTGCGGGAGGGGTCGTGGCCGCTCTAGTCCTCGCCGGCGTCGAGGTGGTAGGAAGGGTGTGGTTGGAGAAAGGAAGGTAGGAAGAGAGGGAGGAAGGAAGCGATGGAGGAAGAGAGGGAGGAAGGAAGAGATGGAGAAAGAGAGGGAGGTAGGAAGAGATGGAGGAAGAGAGGGAGGAAGGGAGGTCAGTGAGGAGAAGGATGCCGCCGTCGCCCGTTGTCACTTCGAGGAGGAGGAGGAGAAGGAGGCCACCGTTGCACCGCCATCGCCCGTTGTCACTGCGAGGAGGAGGAGAAGGAGGTCGATGTCGCGCCATCACTGCAAGGAGAGGAGAAGGGTAAGGAGGAGAAGGAAGAAGGAAGAAGGAAGAAGGAAGAAGGAAGAAGGAGAAGGGAAAGGGAGAGGAAGAGGGAAAAGGGGAAGGGAAAAGGGAAGGGAAAAGTGGAAAGGAAAAGGGAGGAGGGCGGGGTGGGGATTCAAATTTGAATCCCGCCCAAGCTTATCCATGGCGCACTAGGTGGTGGTGCGCTACGGGTAAGTCGCCCTCTATTTTTTTCTGCAGGAAAAAACGGTCTTTTGACCGTAACTTTTTACTCTTTTCGAATTTTGAAAATCTAAAAAATCGCTAAACGACCGAAGGTTGTTGCGAGCCCTAGAAGTTCTCGTCATTTTGGTATATTATACGATTTTTTTCGATATCGTATGCAAAAGTTACGGCTTTTTTACCGTGGCATGACTTTTTTTTGCAAATAAAGTCGAAACTCATTTTTGTTAATTTTACTAGAAGCTATACCACATTACCTACTTAAATATGAAAGGATTTAATTTTTTGAAGTGTTTATCATTTTCTTTTATTTTTTGCAAAGCCTAAAAAGGCGATCCCAGGGGGGTGTGGAGTTGGTGCATGCCACTTAGCCGTAGGGCACTAGGGCAGAGTGCCCTACGGCTAAGTTGACCCAGCTGCAGCAGCAAACATGCCCGTAGCGCGCTAGGTCAAGGTGCCCTACGGATAAGTGAAACATCCGTAGCGCATATTGACCTAGTGCGCTACGGGTATGTGTGATGTGGCCACATGTGCCCTGGCCCATACATAGCCGTGGCGCACCACCCCCATGTGCGCCACGCTTATGACAGTTATCCGTAGGGCACCTGTGGGCAGTGCGCCACGCCTATTTTAACCGTGGGGCACCACTAGCAAGTGCGCCACAGAAGTGTGGATTACCTATAGCCGTTTTCCTAGTAGTGAGGCAATCATGTTGGTTGTAGACTTCTAATCCTATTCAACACACTTCACTAACATCAAACAAACCTACAACATAATAAGTTACAGCCACAAGGGTCAATGCATTTCGATTGTATTGGCAAGTGATACTATGGTAGAATAGTAGTATCTATCATCTATATGCATTTGGCTAAGTGGAGCTTAGGCTTGCTTTGCTCAAATTAGATTTTTCTTATCATTTGAAAACACTAAGTTTTTGTTTGTCAAAATCACCCAAGGAATCTACCAATAAAAATTGGTGATCCTTTACCCTTTTTCAACCACAAGATTTTAACTTAGAAATTAGGATGAGGAGATCCTTGATAGCTTCCATGTCTTGATGCTCAAATTGTCCATTGCCAGGGACATGGCTAAGTACTTAGATTTAACTCTCTCGAGAGGTGGTGCACTTTCCCCACAAGACTCGACATGCATCGAGACAAGATCTTTCAGAAGCCTTCCCTTAGACCAAATGGACGTGTTCCATCCTATCACTCCTACCACCTTCTGTCCATCTGGCTAAGTTATTGCAACCTATATGATCCTGGCAGAGCCCATATACCATGTGGTTGCACTAGAAGCTTCTTAACACTTGACATCTCAAATCTCTTTGTTCCTGGGTGGCTTTCCACAAGTGAGATACACTAGGGAGGCCATTAATATGGGCCTTGTGTAACCAGTCAACATAATCCATTCACACCATTCCACCCATGTGATTCATTCACATAGTTGTTTTATTAAACAAAACACATGTCATAGACTTAGAAATATTTCATAGCATGAATATAATCCACCCTTGTTTTCTACTAGCCAGGCTAAGCATACTAGTAGCAAGAATCTTAACTTAGGGAAAATTCTACTAAGGCATCATCTACTAGGATTTGCCAAGGCATAGCATACTTAGTAGAAATTCCATGCAAGTCCTACTCAAAATATCACTAATGCATAGTGAAAATAATAGGACAAAATGTATGAAGCACCACTTACCTTTTTAGTAGAGAAACTATGTTCACTCCTTGATCTTGCAAATGTCACATTCTTCAAAGTTCACTACAATTAAATCAAGGCACAAATTCAATCTAGCATTCAAACAATTCACCACATAAAATAAAGAAAACAAAACAATGCATGCAAGCATGCAAAAGATGGTTTTATTAAAAAGTGGTTTCTACTAAGGCTATAAACTTTTTTAAACACCTATTGGTCATTTATAAAAGTGGCAAAACCATTTAAAATCAAGTTAGTGAAAATAGGCCATTTAAATCATTTTTGTTTTGCTAGAAATGATTTAAATCAAAGTAATAATTTCTAGTGTTAGCCAAATATGTTTTTAAACACAAATGTTAGTGTTTATGGTCAAAGTGTTTAATACAAATCCATTTGCAAAAGGTTTCACTCAAAACTCATTTTTAAATCATAGCAACATTTTTGTTTTACTAGAAATTCTTTTATTCAAAGGAATAATTTTCTAGTGTTAATCAAATATATTTTTAAATCCAAAAGTTAGTGTTTAGGGTCACAGAGTCCAAATCAAGCCATTTGCAAATGTTTTACTCAAAAAGCATTTTTAGAATAATTTTTATAACCAAAATAGTCCTAAAAATGTTTCTACAAAAACACCTAATTTTCTAGAAGCAAAATACTAAACTAAGGGCATGGTTGAAAAGTTCACATTTTTATGAATCCATGGACATATAATTTGTTATATTTGCACTTATGGTTGATTTTATATGAATTTTTTAAGTTGGCAACAAATTTTGTTTATTTTGTAATTAGAAAACCCTTATTTCCTTCATGACAAATAACGTGGCCGATTTTTATTGGTCGATACCGGTTCAGTGCGGATAACTAGTGTGGTTCGTACGATTTTCATAAAACGAATGACGCAAATTCATCTAGACTCGAGCTAGGCTGGCTGCTTGGCTCACGGCGCGTGGCTCAGCTAGGCTTGGCTAATTCTAATCGTGTCCGTCGAAGTAAGATCAAAGGGTAAGAAACAGAGGGTGCTGGCTCACCTTGCAGCTCAGGTCACCGGCAGATACGTCGGAAACGTATCTATATTTTTTGATGCACCATGCTTGTTTTGTATCTACTTTGCTTTGCTTTGTCTATACTTTGAGGTGTTTTATATCTTTTCTGGAACTAACTTATTAACAAGTTGTCATAGTGCCAGTTGCCTATTTTCTTCTATTTTTGGTCCCAGAAAGGCAAAAAATCAATATTCTCGGAATTGGACGGGACAAAAAGCAAAGTTATTATTTTCCCGGAGCAACACGGAACCACGAAGCAGAGCCGATGGGGCCACAGGGTGTCCAAACCCCCTAGGCGCGGGCAAGCCCTGGGGGTGCCTGGAGGGGGTGTGGGCCCCCTGGACCCCCACCGACCATGATTCATGTGCCTATATGAAGTCTCCGACCCAAAAACCCTAGATAATCCAGAAGAAATCCACGAAAACCTTCGTAGCGCCGCGGCCACCAAAAGGGAGATTCGGGGGACAAAAAGTCTCTGTTCTGGCACCTTGCCGGGACGGGGAATTGCCCCCGGAGCCATATCCATTGATCTCCATCGCCATCTTCATCACCGTTGCTGATTCCCATGATGAGGAGGGAGTAGTTCTTCCTCGAGGCCAAGGGCTCTACCGGTAGCTATGTGTTCATCTCTCTCTCTATGCATGATCATATTGTGATCATGAGCTTTGTAATCAAGTAGATCTACCTTGCTACTCAAGTGCTTCATTAGATCTCTGCTCTCCCCATGTGTGTGAAAGTGACAGCGTGCACGCCATGGTGGCACTTAGGTTTGAGTCTACATAAATACTCTTTGAGCTTTAATAGATCTATGATTTTCCCCACGTGTGTGAAAGTGACAGCGTGCATACCGTGTGTGGCACTTTGACTAGATTGAATATTTGTTATGAGTTATATTTGGAGTTGGATGTCTCTATGAAATTGTGGTGTTTGTTGGAATCATCTAGCGCTCAAGGTGATAGTGTGGGGTTATCTAGATTGGGGAAGGCGGACTTTGAGGAGTGTTTTTATAGCCCTACCATGGATTAGAGTGTCCAACCGGAGAGTAGTTAAGAGTAGTATCATGAAGAGAGGATATTTATATGAGAGAGTGTTCACTAGTGAAAGTATGATCCCTAGGCCTTGTTTCTAAGCATTGAAACACCATTTGCTACTAGATCTGTTGCATGTTTGCTTGCTTCCTTTAGTTTTCCTTTAGTCTGTTCCTCCATGCCATCAGCTATTTTCTGGCACCATTAGCCCACATCAACAACAAGTTAGAAGCTCTTTTCTGGCACCATTACCACTTGTATTTCACTATCTCTTCGCCGAACTAGTGCACCTATATTGGGTGTGTTGGGGACACAAGAGACTTCTTGTATGTTGATTGCAGGGTTTCTTGAGAGCGAATACCTTTGACCACTTCCTCCCTGAGTTCGATAAACCTTGGGTAATCCACTCAAGGGAAACTTGCTGCTGTTCTACAAACCTCTGCACTTGGAGGCCCAACAACTGTCTACGAGAATAGAAGTGTGTAGACATCAAGCTCTTTTCTGGCGCCGTTGCCGGGGAGGTAAGGTAAAAGGTACTCACATCCTCCGGTGTGAGTGCTCAAAGTTATTTCCTTTAGATTCTGCAATTTTGTCTTTTTGTTTCTTGTTTTCACTAGTTATATTTAATGGAAAACAACAAAAAAATTAGAGATCTTTTTAGTATTTTTCTTAAGTTAGAATTTGAGTGGTTTGAAAATAAAATTAAAAAACCTATGGAACTTTCTTTGCATGCTAATAGCAATGTTATTAGTATGAATTTTTTGAACACCATTGTTACTAATGGTATGGAAACTTCTAAGCTTGGGGAAGCTAGTTTTTATGAGAAAGATCTTTTTAGTTCCCCAGCTTTAGGGAAGAAAATTTGCTCTGATGATACTTTATCTCCCATATGTGGTAATTCTAATGATACTTGTGATATTTTAAATCCACATACTAAAAGTGTCCCTTTTAAAATACCTATTGGAGTTGTTGAATGTGTTATGAATAACTGCTATTTTGGATATGGAACTATCCATCCTAGTGATCGGTTACTCTTTACACATGAATTATGCGAGTTGTTCAAGTGTGCAGGTATTTCAATGGACCAAGTGTCAACACCCGGATTTTCAATCCCATATGCCTCTTATGCCATACATCGCAATCCCGGGATTACCATTTTTGCGAGACATAACAGATTTGGATATCACAGTATATCATCCATTACAAACCATACATAAGGTCTTACACAAATAAGGATCTCATGATCCAGTTCTTAATGCAACTCAAGGAGAGGAATAACGTAATAGTAATGATAGAGTAGGCGAAGCTCCATCTTCAGGGTCACAGGCAATGCTGACGATGGGAGATGATCCTAGTTGTCATAACCTTCCTGCGGTCCGTCATCCCGATACTCCTCTTCATAGTCTGACCACGGGAATAACCAGGGACAAAGCCATGAGTACTCTTTAAGTACTCGCAAACTAATACTAACAAGTTAATGGGGGGTTTTTGTAGTAGGACATTAGGCTCTAAGGTTGTTTTGCAAAAAGCCAGATTTACCTCTACTTAGTTCAGAAGCAAAGAAAAACTAGTTGAAAGTTTTATAACACCTAAGTGGGAATTTGAATTTCATATCACAACTCTGTGGTGGTCAAGTCAAAGTCATAATTCATTTCACAAGTCATTTCGAAAACATCTGACGGGGGAACAGTATGGCCACTCCAACTGTCCATAACCGCGGACGCGGCTATTCGAATAGTTTGACACTCTGCAGAGATTGTACACTTTCACCACAACATTCGATACATCCGTCAGGAACAATCCTGAATTCACCATACTCAGTATGCGGATAATCAATCCCAAACTTTCAATTACACGCCCTAGTATAGGCACCTCTCCTGTGAGTTTGGCCTCCCAACCATGACCAACTATCATCTTGGGTACTGCACAGCTGGACAATCTTCACAAGGTAGCCTCAGCTCAGACCTTGGCCGCGAGGGAACCCATACTAAGGTATATAGATTTCCAGTCAAGCCCTACCCAAATTTCGGGTATTGTGGTTATACGGTAAAATTGGAATGGTATCGCATCCAGACAACCATCAGTTTTATAAAGGGCTAAGGCTCATGCCTCAACATTTTCATCATCAAAATCATCTGGTGTTCAGAAACACATGTCAAACATTTCAGTAGAATAACTCATCATTCTAAGGTTTTCATAACCATTTTCACCAAGTATTCCCATCTAAAGTTGATCAAGTTTTATACTTAGCACTAGCATCTACAATTGGTGGTAAATACTAATGAGGGGTGGTAAACAAGTGGGGATTTGCTAAGTTCAATCTCATGCCTTAGGATGACATCAAGATTATCTAACTTAGGCAAAAATTTATTACCTTTAGTTATCTTTCTAGAATCTACAAGTCACTATGTAAACTCTAAGAGAAAGCTTCGATAAAAAATAAAGTATTAAGCTTGCAAGTAAAACTAGGGTTAGGCATCATGAAATGTATCTGACCAAGCCTGCTTAATGCAATGCATAGGTTCTCTAACTTTTATAGTTTCAAGGGTTAGCTTGCTAAGTTTCGAGTATTGGCTTGCCTTGAGCAGAGCAGTGGTTGACGTTCTCCTCGGCTTCTTCCTCGTAGTATCCTCCTTCCTCCTCTTATCCTTGGTCGGTACTAGCGTCTATAAATAAATACGAGGTACACAATCACCAAACAATACTTAACTATTTTTAATCATCACACAAAAAGTCACACTAGATGATCTAGCATCATCACTATCATCACAAGGATTAAAGCACTTGTCTTATTTATTTTATTTGAGAAAAGTAATTTCTACTCATTGAAAAACTATTTAAGATTTAATATCCTCCAACTCAAACATGGGATCATGTTGACACATGTCATCACCACATATTTCAGTGCATGAGAATGTGATTTAAATTGGTGTCACAATTTAATAAGGTTTAACTTTTTTATTTTAATTAAATAAAGTAACTAGAAATGCCTATGTAGCATTCTTTTATTACTTGAACATTATTTCTGTAAGTAAACCTATATGTTTTCATATATTCTGAAAGGTATAATTAAATGTGATTTTTGAGAGTTGGAATCAACTCAAAAGCTTTGGTGGTTGAATTTTGAAAAATGTTTGAATGCAGAAAAGCTTCTGCCTTGTTATTTTTACCATGGTTGTTCTATAACCCCAAATGATTTGAATCCAACGGGCTTGGATTAAGCATTTCAGTACCTTTCTAACAAAATTAAATTCATGCATTTTGGTTTAGTGAATCAAGATGGGTTGCTTTTTGAATCTAGGTACAAAACTATGTTTGAAATTAAATGAATAAAGCTTAATTTGAATTGTTGGGTCATGCGGGATGTTTTACTGGGCCGGCCCACTACACACAGCGCGTACGCGGGCTGGTTAAGTGGCTGTCCCCACGCGTCAGTGAGACAGGGAGGGGCGAAGCGGTACAGGGAAATGTGAACCGCACAATCTAACTCTAATCGAACGGCTACGGTTTATCGTCCACGTCGGGCAGCCGACGAGACAGAACCCTAACGCAGCAGGTGTGGGTCATGGGAGTCTCACTGGGCCTCAGGCGAGGGTCGGCGACGGGGGCGAACGAAGAAGTCGACGACAACAGTTCTCTTGGTACCCGCAGCTTCTCCTGGGGCGGCTCCAATCGATGGCTCCCTTCTTCTTCAGCAGCGGCGGGCTCCGGCCAAATTCCGGCGATCCGCTGCTCGCCTTGCTCCGGGAGTGCGGTGGGGTGCTTCTGGGTGGGAGGGGAGTGAACTGGTGTGGCGAATTCGTGATGGGGAGGGCTCCTTTTATAGGCGAGCGAGAGGGGCAGCACGGCGTGGGCTGAGGTCGTCGGAGGCGACAGTACAGGCAGCTACTGGCATGGGCGACGGTAGAGGGCGGTGCAGTGCTCCCTGGCGAAGCTCAATGGCGTGGCCTTGCGGCGTGGGGCGGTGCTGATCGGTCGGAACGTCGCGGTGCTCTGATCGGGTCCGATGGCGATTTTAATGTCGCGCAGCACGCGTGGTCCGCGCGGCGGCGAACGGGCATGTCTGCGGGGTTACTGGGGTGCTGGTGATCATCCCTGCAAGCGGCGAGGGCGGCGCGTGGTCTGTGGGTGCTGGTCGAGCATGGCGCACTGGCGCGCTCTCGGCTCGCGCAGAGAGGTTTGGCATGGGCGTGTCGTGTGGTCCAGGGGCTGGCATTGCTCGGGGCTCGGACAGAGAGTGGTGATGTATGGTGGGGTGCTTGCTAGACATGCTAGCTAGGCTTAGTGTTGCTCGTAGCTGGCTGTCGACAATAGGGTGGCAAGGTGAGGCTCAGCCTGCTTGCCATTAATGGCATGGTCTTGCTTACAGTGAGCTTGAGGGGTTAAACTAGTTAGATGATCTACTGAGGGTGTAGTGTGAGCTAGATAGGGAACAAGTTAGGCCAAATTTACTGCACACTATAGTGTTTGATGTTTGTTTGATTTGTATCTGCAAGGTGTTTGATAAAATGGCCACAAGAGATTCAAATTTGAATTTTGGATTCAAACTTGGTGGGTTTGCTAGGCACATACTAGGGAGTGTCTGGTTAGTTGGATTAGTCAAGGGGCACTAGTTTGGTTGGGTTTTGAAAATGGGTGATCTTCACATATGATAAAGATTCAATTTTGAATTGTGATTTGAATGAGGTTGCCAAATGTTTCTGCAAGTTTGAAAGGTGGGATTTGATTTACTTTTACTTGTTCTAGCAAGGGGTGAAAAGAGTTGGAAAAGTTTCTGTTTGAAATCTTGAACTAGAAACACTCAAAGTGACCTAGTGAGCAAGATTGGCAAAAATGACCATTTGCTTTATTTTATTTGTTTTTTATTTTCTCTTGTTTTGTTTCTGCATAGAAATGTTTTGTATGATGCTATTTTCATCTTTAAACCATTTCTTGCTATTTAGGTTAATCACACAAGTTCATTCATGCATTTATCAAATCATCTCCTTCACACATGCATTCATATGATTTTAAATTAATCAAAGTTTTTGTTAACCCTAATTTTGTGATTAGAGTTTGATGATCCTTGTGTTATATTTTTGGGATGTTACACCAAGTTAAGAGGAAGTTATTCCCTTTCTCACTTAGGGACAAAGCAAGGGACTGGTATGAGCTACTAGATGATTCTCATCATTTGGAGTGGAAGGAACTTGAATCTCTCTTTTATTATAAATTTTATCCTCCTCATGAAATTCATAAAGATAGGAATTATATTTATAATTTTCATCCTCATGAGGGAGAAAGTATTGCCCAAGCTTGGGGGGAGATTGAAGTTACTAATGCTCAAATGTCCCATTCATGAGCTCCCAGTAATATTATTATCAATAATTTTTATGCAAGGCTTTCAGGACATTACAAGGACTACCTAGATACCTATTCAGAGGGATCCTTCACAAGTAAGAAGGTCAAAGCTAAGTGGGATCTTCTTGAAGCAATTCAAAGCAATACTGAATATTGGGATAACGACAAAGGTAAAGGACCAGGTATAAACTATGAGTATGACTGCATTAAGTATTTTGCTGAAACTGCTGATTTTCAAGAGCTTAGTGCTAAATATGGTCTTGATCCTCAAATTCTTGTTAGATACTATAGAGCCTTTGCTTCCCATATTAATGCTCCTAAATAAAAATGGGACATGTATCATGAACCTTTTAAAGACACTTGCATGGAAAATGAAAATTTTATTAATGATTGCAATAAACATGCTCAAACTTCTAAAAGTACTATTTCTTATAAGCATGTTAATTTTTGTGGTATGCATAGACCTTGTGAGAAGAATCAAACAGAATAAGAATATTGTATCACCCACTGGAATGAAAAATCTAGAAAGTGGTATAAGGCTCTAGATGATCTTGGTAAAAAAGTTTGTGCCCTCTATCCTTTTATTTGTGAACTTTGCTTTGAAGTGGGTCATTTCAATTTTCAATGCTCAGGCCATAATAATCCTGCAAGTTTTTATTGTGATAACATGATCACTGATAATCAACATGCTGAACTTACATTATTTTTGGGGTGTGAAGAGTTATCAAGAAAAACTTCTTTGATAGACATGAGTACTTTTGATATGAATAGCGTCCTGCATGGTTGTCATCTTTATTGTGTTGAAAACTTCCACGCAAATACTTACATACAAAATCATATAAAAGATGATATTTTACCAAATTATGACAGGACCGATATGTGTTTTGATCTTATTAATGAAAAGGAGGAATCCTCCAAAGTTTCTTCTATTGTCTCTAACAATAAGCCAGGGTATGTGGAGAATCTTCCTTTCAAGCCTCTCCCTCCTAAAGAGGAGAAGAAGAATAAGAAGAGGAGTAAAGGAGAGAGGAAACGGTATCTTCCTCTAATCATGTTGCTCCTATCATAGTTTTTGGTGATGAGTCTGAACTAGATGATGTTCCTATGCCTGTTACATATAGTAGTGATCATGATTGGGAAAAGCAAACCACTTTTGATATTGAAAATCTCTTTGTTACCAATTCTAAAAATGATGATATTAATAGTTGTTGTGCTATTAGTGCTATCCATGTTCCTTCCAATGATGATATGTTTACAAATGAACACACTTGGGGAGATAGCTATTCTATTGCTTATGATGATACTATACCTCCAATATATGATGATTACAATGATGAAGGTGATATTTTCAGTCCACCTACAATTTAGGAAAAAATTTATTGTGATTACAATATGTCTCCTATATTTGATGATTATGGTGATAAGAATAACAATGATAGCTATTTTGTTGAATTTGCTCCCACTATAATTAATAAGAATGGCTATTCTTATGTGGAGATTAATAATCATTTTATGCATGTGTCTCATGATAAGAATGTTTTATGTGATAGTTATATTATTAATTTTTTTCATGTTGCTACTGAAAGTTATTATGAGAGAGGGAAACATGGTCTTATGCATCTCAAAAATATTAAGTTTCCCCTCTTTATGTTGAAAATCTTGAAGTTGCACTTGTTTTGCTTTCCTATGCTTGTTGTTTTGTGCTTTCATGACTTGTTTCTTTACAAGATTCCTATGCATAGGAAGTGGGTTAGACTTAAATTTTTTTGAATTTGCTTCTTGATGCTCTCTTTTAAATCAATTCATATTTCTTATGTGAGCATCTTCACAAACTATCTTGCCTAACTTAAAGGTTTTAAAGAAAAGTACTTGTTGGGAGATAACCCAAGAGTTTTTCCGAGTCTTGGAAGTTATTACTTCAGTAATGACCTCTCCTTATCCTTTTTGTTTGCTTTTTGTGCCAAGAATGACCTCTAATGAGAGGGAAGTAAGATCTGGGGAGTTGCTGTCCCGAAACAGATTTTTGTCATCCACCATAAAAATTCGTGATGAGTTTCTGTAAGTAGGATTGAGCTGAAAATTTACTAATAAATCCCCCAGTATGTTGGATAACTTTAGTTAGTTCAACACTTTTTGATTTGAGCAATAGAAGATGTTCTAAAAAATTCGTTTCTACTTGCTGGTCTGTTTTGACAGATTTCTGCCATTATTTGCATTTGCTTCTTATTGATTCCTTTTTGAGCCCTCTTCAGGTAAATTGAGTTTCTTTGAAGGATTTACTACAGTAGCTTGTGTTTTTAGTAAAAATCCTTGCTGTTTCAAAGCTTTGCCAGTGGTCTAATATCTTTTGAATAAGCTAATGTTGCTAATGAAGATTGTGTGAAGTTTTGTATGAAGAAAAAATTTCAGGTGTAGAGAGAGAATGATGCAATGAGATGAAGAATGGATAAAAGATCAATCTTGGGGATGCCACCATGGTGTCACCCCAATAAATATCCAAGAGGTACAAGCGTGAAAGCTTGGGGATGCCTTGGGCATCCCCTTCTTCATCAATAAAAATCTCAAGTCTTTCTAGACACTTCGTTTTTATTGTTTCATGCATTGTTGTGTTGTTCTTGGAGCATCTTAGTTTTTTTTGGTTTTAGTTTGATTAGTTTTCTTGAGTAAGTTGGTTGGTTACACCACACTTATTTTTGGAGAGAGACACACTCTGTTTTCATTGCCTAGAACACTCTAGTTTTCACTCTTATTGTTTTGTGAGTGTTCACTTTTGCTAGCACTGCAGTCAACCTTAGTTTTCTTGTGCTTCTAGATTAGAACTTTTTAGTTCTTCTTTGTGGATTTGTGAGACAAGCTCACTGATCTTTATTGATTATTATCTTTGTGAGTTGTTTCAAATAAGTTGTTTGGTGTTGGAAAATAGTAGAAAGTTTCATGCTTAAGTGGTACAAAAGGGAGCTTGCATTGACTGTGACTTAGACTTTAGCATGACATGCTAGGTGTTGTTTTGACCTTATGCTTAGTGATTATTGCTGTAGCATGTCTTGTTACAAACAATTAGGATTGCTTAATGTGCCTTGAAAGAATCATGTGTTGTTTTAGCATACAAAAGCATAGTATTGTGGTATTCTCCTTTGATGCTTTGCTTGGGTTGACTTGGCTTTAAGATCCCTCCCTTTTAAAGGTAAGGATCCCTGTGATTGCAATGCTAGTCCCTGTATCAATTGCTAGCATCCACAGTTTAAGATGAAGTACACAGAAACAAAGGTCATTATTACATCGTCATTCCAGAGATAACATAGTCTTTTACAACTCCATGGCCATAGGCCTAATACAAGAGTTCATTCATAACAATAAAAATAAAGTCTTCATCTTCATGTGCCACAGGCAAGCATGTTGAGTGTAGACTCATAACCCCTAATCATCATCAGAGTAACCTACAACATCACAAGTTACAGCCACAGTGGGTCAATACATTGGAATAGTACTGGCAAGTGATACCTTAGTAGAATAATAACATCTAGTTACTACATGAATTTGGCTAAGTGTAGATTAGGCTTGCTTTACTCAAAATAGATTTTACATATTAGTTGAAAACACTAAGTTTTTCTTTGACAAAACTTTCCCAAGGAACGACCAATAGAAATTGGTGAACCTTCAACCTTGTTCAACCACAAGTTTTAACTTAGAAAATTGGGATGAGGAGATTCTTGATAGCTTCCATGTCTTGATGCTCAAATTGTCCAATACCAGGGACATAGCTAAGTACTTAGATTCTTCCATCTGCAGAGGTTGTGCTCTTTCCCCACAAGACTTGATTTTCACCAGGACAGGACCTTTCAGAAACCTTCCCTTAGACCAAAATGGACGCGCTCCAAAACTATCATTCCCCTACCACCAACTGTCCATTTGGCTAAGTTATTGCAACCTATATGATCTAGGCAGAGCCCATAATGCCATGTGGCTGCACTAGAAGCTTCTTAACATTTGGCATCTCAAATCCCTTTGTTCCTAGGTGGCAATCCACAAGTGAGATACATAAGGTAAACCATAGAAATGGGCCTTGTGTAACCACTCAACACAAACCATTCTTTCCATTCCACCCAGGTGTTTCATTCACTTAGTTGTTTTATTAAGCAAAACATAAGTCAAGGACAAATATTTCTCATAGCATGAATATATAGTCCACCCTTGGTTGCTACTAGCTAGGCTAAGCATGGCACTAGCAAGTATCTTAATTTATAGGAAATTCTAACATTACTACAACTACTAGGATTTCCCAAGCATAGCATATAGATACTTAGCAAAATAATCATGCAAATCCTATACAAAATATTTCTAATGCATGGGTAAAATATTGGGATAAAAACATGAAGCACCACTTTCCTTGGTAGTTGGGAGAGTAGCAACAACAATCTTCACAACCACAATCACTATTAGCACCAAAGTCTACACATAAAATAATAGCACCACATTCACATATCAAAATATACAAACAAAAATATATGGATGCATGCAAATGCCATGTGATGATTTTTCTAAGTCAAACAAGACAAGTATACAGTACTGAATCATAAACAAGACCAAGACACACTAAATCAACTTTATTTGATCTTTAAATCATTTTTCAAATAATTTCTATACTCAAAATAAGCCTACAAATGTCTCTATAAAAATAATCAATTTTACAGAAGCAAAACATTAAACACATTGCATAAATGGATAGAATTCTTTCTCCTGATTCCAATGATATAAAATTTGCAAAATTTGAACGTGTGGATCAAAAGTTATGAATTCTGCAAGTTTGATTCACTAATAGATCTAATTCAGATTTTTTAAACGAAGAATAGGCCACGCGTCACGTTCTGATTTGTCTATACCGCTTCGCACAGATCGGCCTATGCGGTGCGTTGGATCTAAAGTAGATCGCACGGATCAGATCAAAAGATACCCCTTTGGGTTATGTTCTATCGTAGCCACGTGATCAAGATCCTACGGCCGTTGATGAAGCGACCAACAACTGGCGGCGCGCGGCGACGGTGAGCGGTGGCGCGCTCGGTCTACGGCGTTGCGGAGGCTACTGGAAGTGAGGAAGATATTGGGGAGGCTCACCAGACTCGCAGAGGCGTGCTGAAGCTCAACGTGGCAGTAGTTTGTCGAGGGGCGCACAGACGTTGTGGCAGGATCTCGTCAGAGTTGCTGGCGGCATCGGGTTCTTGCAGACGAAGATGTTGCCAAGGCTCTGGATCGCCCTAGCACGAACCAGATGGGTCAGGGGATGCGCAAGGCCACGGCGAACACGACAGCATCGGAGAGAAGGCAAGGGGCGGTCGCGTTTTACCTGGATTGCACGTCGGAGTCGAGCGGTGGTTCTGCCGCTTGCGGACGCGCACGGGGTCGACGGCCTGGGTCACGGGAAGGCAAATGAAAGGCATCAGGGGATGCGCCAGAACATGCTGGTCATTTCTCGTTTGAAGCTGAGGCAAAGGGGTGGTCGATTCTCACCGGAATGAGTCGCCGGAGATCGTCGGTACAGCGGCGGTCTGAGCTCGATTGCGCGCAGCCTGGTGGCGGAGTGAGCGGGGAAAGTGGGGGAAAATGGCCGCGGTGGCGAGGGGTTTAAGTAGCTAGGAGCGGGGCGAGAGTTACGCTCCGAATCAATGGAATTTAACGAGGTTTTAAACGCGGCGTCTCTGGCGCGGTGGTAACGGCGGAGCAGTCATCGCGCGGTGATTGAGGACGACGATGACGGGGCAAGGTGGGACCAGGGTGTCAGCGGGTGGGTGTGCGCTCCTGCTGTGAGAAACAGAGAGAGAAGGGAGACCCCGGGTGGGCTGTTTTGGCTGCTGGGCCGAAAGGGTGGCGCCTGGCCCAGTTCTAATTCTTTTATCCTTTTCTATTTCTATTTCGATTTTCAGAAAACATTTTCAAATGAGTTTCAAATAAGTTTAAATTCAAACCACCTCTGGATTTTTGTAAAGTGAAAACTGTACACATTTGGTTGCAGAACAATGTTGTACACTTTCAAATAATTTGGCACTTTGGAATATTTAAATAAACAATGTTTCTACCCATTGCTTAATAAGACAAAGAAATGGTTTTAAATTTGTTTCTTTTTTTGAAATTTTGTCCAAGCTTTGGAATACACCAATCAACCATAGGATCAAATATAACTGGTTTTAAACAATCAATCTCATAATAAAGAGTAGCATTGGGCCAATTCTTTGCTCACATAAAATAATAAGCATTCAAAATGCTTCTGTTTTTGTAATGACTTTGCAAAAAGATCCTAAAATGATTATGAATGCATGAATGATATGCAATCTTTGGAAACATGATTTTAGGGATGTTACAAATCTAACCCCCTTAAGGGGAATCTCGCCCTCGAGATTCGGATTGGCTAGCAAATAGGTGAAGGTGGTCTTTCCGAAGATCATCTTCTCTTTCCCATGTTGCTTCTTCTTCGGAATGATGGTTTCATTGGACTTTGTAGAATTTTATAGTCTTAGTCCGAGTAACACTTTCTGCAGTCTCAAGAATCTTGATGGGTTTTTCCTCATAAGTGAGATCACTTTCCAATTGGACTTCCTCCAAAGGTATAGTATCCTTCAAAGAAGTCTCTTCCATCTCTGGATGGCATTTCTTTAGCTGACTCACATGAAACACATTGTGAACGGCATACAATGATTCTGGCAATTCAATCTCATAAGCTACTTCTCCTTTACGACTCAGAATCTTGAATGGCCCAACATATCTTGGGGCCAATTTTCCTTTGACTCCAAATCTCTTCACTCCACGAAGTGGTGACACTCTAAGATAAGCTCTATCACCCACTTCATAGGTGACTTCTCTACTCTTAGGATCTGCGTAGCTTTTCTTTTGGGACTGTGCTATCTTTAATCTATCCTTTACCAACTTGACTTTCTCTTAAGCCTCTTTGATTAGTTCTGGACCGAACAAGTTTCTTTCTCCCACACCATTCCATAGAAATGGGGTGGTACACTTTCTCCCATAGAGAAACTCAAATGGTGCCATCTCAATACTGGCTTGATAGCTGTTATTGTAAGAGAATTCGACGTAAGGCAGACTTTCATCCCAACTGGATCCATAGTCTAGGGGACATGCCCTTAACATATCTTCTAGAATCTGGTTGGTCCCTGTCTGTCCATCAGTCTGAGGATGAAAAGCAGTGCTGAATTCCAATCTTGTTCCCAATGACTCATGTAGTTGCCTCCAAAAATGAGAAGTGAACTGAGTTCCCCTATCAGACACAATACTCTTGGGTACTCCATGCAGACATACAATCCTACTCATGTAGATCTTGGCTAACTTAGCACTTGTATAGGTTGTCTTCACGGGTATGAAATGAGCCACTTTAGAGAGGCGAACCACTACTACCGAAATAGAATCATATCCTGATATGGTCCTTGGCAATCCTGTAATGAAATACATGCCAATCTTGTCCCACTTCCAATCAGGAATAGGTAGTGGTTGTAGCAATCTTGCTGGTTTCTGATGTTCCGCTTTCACTCTACTACAGACATCACACAAAGAAATATGTTCGGCGATGTCCTTCTTGAGATTATTCCACCAAAATCTTTCCTTCATATCCATGTACATATTGGTGTTACCCGGATGAATGGAATATGGTGAGTTGTGTGCTTCCTGTAAAATCAGTTTTCAAAGTTCTGGATCTTGCGGAACGCATATACGTTTTCCATACCATAAAGTACCATGTTCGTCTTCATGGAATCCTTTGGCTTTTCCCTTGCCAATCTTTTCCTTAATCTCTTCTATTTCCTTGTCCGTCTTTTGGGCTTCCTTGATCTTGTCCAACAATGTGGGTTGAACATCCAATGTCATGAGATGTCCCTCAGACACAATCTCCAATCTAAGGTCTCTAAATTGGGCACACCGGTCATCTGGCAACTCTCCCTTAGTAAGGCCATTCACAAATACCTTACGGCTTAGAGCATCTGCTACAACATTTGCTTTACCGGGGTGGTATTGCAAACTCAAGTCATAGTCCTTGATGAGTTCTAGCCATCTTCTTTGTCTCATGTTGATTTCTTTCTCGGTGAAGATATACTTCAAACTTTTGTGATCTGTGAATACTTCACATCATTTTCCCAAAAGATAATGTCTCCATGTTTAGAGTGCATGGACAACAGAGGCTAACTCCAAATCATGAGTAGCGTAATTTACCTCATGAGTTTTGAGTTGTCTCAAGGCATAAGCCACAACTTTCCCTTCTTGCATTAGAACTGCACCTAATCCATGATGAGATGCATCACAATACACATGGAAATCTTTCTCCAAATCTGGCAGACATAAGATTGGTGCTGTCACTAGTCTCTTCTTCAATTCTTGGAAACTGAGTTCACATCCTTCAGACCAAGCAAACTTCTTGTATTTCTTTAGCAGCTCCATCATTGGCTTAGCTACCATGGAGAAAATCTTAATGAATCTTCTGTATTATCCTGCCAAGCCAAGGAAAGTACGAACTTCCTTTACTGACTTAGGAGATTCCCATTCAGTTACAGCTAACACTTTTGTGGGATCAACTGCTACACCATCTCCTGACACAACGTGTCCAAGAAATCCAACTTCATTCAACCAGAATTCACACTTGCTGAATTTTGCATACAACTTATGCTCTCTAAGCTTCTCAAGTATCAAACACAAATGTCCTTCATGCTCTTCTTTGATTTTGGAGTATATCAAAATGTCATCGATGAAAACGACAATAAACTTGTCAAGGAACTCTATGAACACCTTGTTCATCATATTCATAAGTAAGCTGGTGCATTGGTCAATCCAAATGGCATTACTGTATACTCATACAATCCATACCTAGTGGTGAAAGTTGTCTTAGGTGTGTCTTGTTCCCTTATCTTAAGCTGAAAATAACCTGACCGGATATCAATCTTTGAGAATACACAGGCTCCTTCTAATTGATCAAACAAGTCATTGATTCTAGGCAAAGGATATTTGTTCTTGATAGTCACCTCATTGAGTGAACGATAATCTATGCATAACCTTTGACTTCTATCTTTCTTTTCCACAAACAAGACTGGTGCTCCCCAAGATGAAGAACTTGGTTGAATAAATCCTTTCTGCAACTGTTCTCCAAGTTGTTTCTTGAGTTCTTTCAACTCATCAACTGACATCTTGTAAGGTCTCTTTGCTATTGGTCCTGCTCCTGGCAGCAAGTCAATCAGAAATTCCACATCTCTATCTGGTGGCATTCCTGGCAATTCTTCCGGAGCACATCCGGATATTCACTCACAATTGGCACACTGTCTATGCTAACCCCCTTAAGAGAATTTAACTTACTCCCTTTTTATTCAAAGTTGGACTTGAATCTTATCCTTTTCTTTCCGGGGTTGTGAGTGCGACGGTACGATTGGCACAATCTAGTACTCCTTCATACTTGGTCATCCAGTCCATTCCCATAATTACATCTAGTCCTTGGGAATATAGGATTATTAGACTCACTAGAAACTTATGCTTCCCAAATTCTATCACTAGATCACGACATCCAAGACTCACTATCATATCTCCATCGAGAGAACTTACTTTTATTGGACACCAAATATTTTCCGTTGGAAACCCATTTCTATCCACAAATGATTTTGATATGAATGAATGTAATGCACCAGTATCAAAAAGAACAAGTGCTGGAATAGAATTGAGTTTGAACTTACCAGCCACAGCATCGGACTCCTCATAAATCTCTTCCACATTGATGTGGTTCACTTGTCCTTTCTGGAAAGGGTTGGGCTTGTTGGGTCCTTCAACTTTCTTTTCTGGGCACTCATTTTCATAATGCCCCATCTTCTTACACTTGAAGCATTCAACCTGACTGAGATCCTTCTTGACAGGATGGCTTACATTACCACTTCCACTATGGTGGCTTTTGTATCCACCCTTGTGGTTCTTGTACTTGTCATTGTCATGACTACGGTGATGCTTGTTGTCATGATGGCGGTTGTGGTTGTGGTGGATGTACTTTCCATGCTTGTGGGATCCAGAACTCCCACTATCATCATAATGGGAACGCTTGTGAGACGATCCCGAGTTGTGCTTGTCAAAGTTGTGCTTCCTCTTTCTGCTTTCAACCTGTTTCATCTTGTTCTCCAAGATGGTAGCCTTGTCACAAAGAGATTGGCAGGTGGGAACACAGGCCACAGATAACTGCAGATTCAGTTCATCGTTCAGTCCTTCGAGGAACTTCTCTTTCCTCTTGGCATCAATATCAACTTCATCCGGTGCATAACGCGCCAGATTGTTGAACTCCTCAATATATTCAGCCACGCTGCGGTGGCGCTGCTTCAGGTTATGGAACTCCTTCTTCTTCAAACTCATCACTCCGGATGAGATGTGAGCAGTACGGAACCCATCTTCAAAGATAGCCCATGTCACATCCTCAATGGGAGTGGTGATCTGGAAGTTATCCCACCAAGTAGCTGCTGGTCCTTCCAACAAGTGTGCTGCAAACCTGACTTTCTCCTCGTCGGTACAACCGACAGTCACCAAATCCTTGTTCACTGCACGTAGACAATCATTGGCCACCATGGGATCAGTAGTTCCTAAGAACTTTGCAGGCCTCAGTCTTAAGAATCTGGTGAGCATGTCAAATCCTGGTGGATTGTTCTGATTATTGTTGTTGTTATTGTTGTTGTTATTCTAATTCTTCCTGAAAGTGGTCATCATCTGCATCAGCTGTGACTGTGTTGTCATCAACTGCTGCATCTCGGGTGTGACATTGTTGTTGTTCGGGTTGGGGTTGGCACGTCGAGGAGGCATCTGTGGTTTTCAATAAGGATAAGAATGAGATACCCATAGATGCTTAACATGCACAATACATCACATAGACAATCACCAAAACATGCATCAAAATAACATAAGGTTCAACGACATAAACAACAAGTTTGAAAAGCAAACACACCATTATCAAGCCATCCACATGTTGGATGGTCATTGCGACTCAAAATCATAAGCATGGTAAATGATAGATAAATGAGTAGTCATCACTACTCCTCTGCATCAACCTCCTCATCAACAAGTGTAAGACCTGCATTCTCCATAGAGGTCTTGTATTCCTCAACATTGGTAGTCAAGGCCTATATCTTGGCTTTGAGAGCCCTCTTCTGTGAACGAAGTCTCTCAATCACACACTGCTGATGCTCGAGCTCGAAGTCTTTGGCCTCTAGTTCTGCATTCATCTCTCGAATCCTCTTGTTCCTATCTTGGACTCTTTTCTCTTGGCTCTTGAACTTCCTGTCCTGGCTCTCAAACTTAGCCTCCATTTCCTTGACTATCTTGTCTTGCTCCACGAAGAGCTTGTCCTTCTCACGAAGCTGCACCTGGAGCTCGTCATTGCTAAGCATGACGTTGGTCCTATCAGTATCTAGGTGCCTAAGTAGAACCTCTAGGTGCTGAAGGTACAGACGAATCAGTTCTGCCGTCTCTCTAGCAGCATCCTCGAACTCAATAGCCTCACCATCCTCGTCGCGTCTTCCGAAGGCGTGAAAGTGAGTACCTCTAAGATCCCTAGAGTGCCTCCCTAATAGACGCCCAAGTAAATCCTGCATGACTACCTCTAAGCCTCTCTCCTTGTCGTCATGCATTACCTTGAAGCTGATAGCCTCCGTGGCTGGCTCAGTCTGGCGTCCTGGCTGGGTAACTTTGAAACCCCAAAGTTTCTTCCTCTCAAACTTGGTGAGGGGAAGCATCATGATGCTAGGGAGTGGAAGATTGAGCACACTAGTGAGCTCAATAAGACGAGTGCCAAAACGAGTTCCCTTGAACTCTTCAGCCGTGCTGATAGTAACATTAGGCATCTATTTTATAAGATAAGAAAAGTTAGAATCAATCATCAATAGAAAATCTCAAGTCAAAGTATCACAAGCATATCATTGGCAAACACACAAGTCATGGCATACATAAATTCATTACAAGCATTCCAAGGTTCAACATAACTTAGACAAAATCTTGGAAATAAAACGATAAGTGTGGTGGTCCAACTAACGAAGTATATTACAACTCTCACTCACTAGACAAAATGGCTATCAAAGCATCCTTAGTAGCCATCTGTCTATCTTGTTCACAAGATTCCTGAATCAAGTCTATGATGTCTTCCCTTAGTTGTTGGTTGGTAGTCTCCAACTCTTGGGTATGTTTCTTTTCTTCCCTAAGGTCATTTTGGGTGTTAAGCATTCTGCACTTGAGTCTATCACCAAGCTCCTTGATGGCTTTCCAAGCTGCATCCCTTGCAGAGTCAAAGAATGTGGTGTGCATTACTGAGTTGGTGACCATGCAGAATCCTGATTCCTTGTGGTTGTCTTCCTTGTTTTTGTACAAGTGAAGTTGCACCCACCAATACTCCTCTCCTTCATCCATCAGAGGGAAACCTTTGTACACAGCTGCACCATGTATCCCCATGGTAACCATAAGGTTCTTGAGGGATTTTGGAAATTCAGTCTCACACTCTAAAGTCATGGTCATGAGTGGTCCCTTCCTTACGGCTTCGTTGATGGAGTTCATCTACAAATAGAGATGAGAAAGAAGATTAGAAAAGTTTACGAGAAGAAAGGACAAGTATAGAAAATTTTCAAAGTGTTAAAATTTTCCTTAGTGGTTTCTAATCCAATCCTAGGGTTATAATCCTACAGGCAACACAGTGCTCTGATACCATCTATAAGATCCCTCCCTTTTAATGGTAAGGATCTCTGTGATTGCAATGCTAGTCCCTGGATCAATTGCTAGAATCCACAGTTTAAGATGAAGTACATAGAAACAGAGGTCATTATTACATCGTCATTCCAGAAATAACATAGTTTTTACAACTCCATGGCCATAGGCCTAATACAAGATTTCATTCATAACAATAAAAATAAAGTCTTCATCTTCATGTGCCACAGGCAAGCATGTTGAGTGTAGACTCATAACCCCTAATCATCACCAGAGTAACCTGGAACATCACAAGTTATAGCCACAGTGGGTCAATACATTGGAATAGTATTGGCAAGTGATACCTTAGTAGAATAATAACATCTAGTTACTACATGAATTTGGCTAAGTGTAGCTCAGGCTTGCTTTGCTCAAAATAGATTTTACCTATTATTTGAAAACACTAAGTTTTTCTTTGACAAAACTTTCCCAAGGAACCACCAATAGAAATTGGTGAACCTTCACCCTTGTTCAACCATAAGTTTTAACTTAGAAAATTGCAATGAGGATATTCTTGATAGCTTCCATGTCTTGATGCTCAAATTGTCCAATACCAGGGACATGGCTAAGTACTTAGATTTTTCCATCTGCAGAGGTTGTGCACTTTCCCCACAAGACTTGATTTTCACCAAGACAGGACCTTTCAGAAGGCTTCCCTTAGACCAAAATGGACGCGCTCCAAACCTATCATTCCCCTACCACCAACTGTCCATTTGGCTAAGTTATTGCAACCTATATGATCCAGGCAAAGCCCATAATGCCATGTGGCTGCACTAGAAGCTTCTTAACATTTGGCATCTCAAATCCCTTTGTTCCCGGGTGGCAATCCACAAGTGAGATACACAAGGTAAACCATAGAAATGGGCCTTGTGTAACCACTCAACACAAACCATTCTTTCCATTCCACCCAGGTGTTTCATTCACTTAGTTGTTTTATTAAGCAAAACATAAGTCAAGGACTTAGAAATATTTCTCATAGCATGAATATATAGTCCACCCTTGGTTGCTACTAGCTAGGCTAAGCATGGCAATAACAAGTATCTTAATTTAGAGTAAATTCTAACATTACTACAACTACTAGGATTTCCCAAGCATAGCATTTAGATACTTAGCAAAATAATCATGCAAATCCTATACAAAATATTTCTAATGCATGGCTAAAATATTGGGATACAAACATGAAGCACCACTTTCCTTGGTAGTTGGGAGAGTAGCAACAACAATCTTCACAACCACAATCACTATTAGCACCAAAATCTACACATAAAATAATAGCACCACATTCACATATCAAAATATACAAACAAAAATATATGGATGCATGCAAATGCCATGTGATGATTTTTCTAAGTCAAACAAGACAAGTATATAGTACTAAATCATAAACAAGACCAAGACACACTAAATCAACTTTATTTGATCTTTAAATCATTTTTCAAATAATTTCTATACTCAAAATAAGCCTACAAATGTCTCTGTAAAAATAATCAATTTTACAGAAGCAAAACATTAAACACATTGCATAAATGGATAGAATTATTTCTCCTGATTCCAATGATATAAAATTTGAACGTGTGGATCAAAAGTTATGAATTTTGCAAGTTTGATTCACTAATAGATCTAATTCAGATTTTTAAAACGAAGAATAGGCCATGCGTCACATTCTGATTCGTCTATACCGCTTCGCACGGATCGGCCGATGCGGTGCGTTGGATCTAAAGTAGATCGCACGGATCAGATCAAAAGATACCCCTTCGGGTTATGTTCTATCGTAGCCAATGGATCAAGATCCTACGACCGTTGATCAAGCGACCAACAACTGGCGGCACACGGCGACGGTGAGCGGCGGTGTGCTCGAACTATGGCGTTGCGGCGGCTACTGGAGGTGAGGAAGAGATTGGGGAGGCTCACCAGACTCGCAGAGGCATGCTGAAGCTCAACGTGGTAGTAGTTTGTGGAGGAGCGCACGGACGCAGCTGCAGGATCTCGTCGGAGTTGCTGGCGGTGTCGGGTGCTTGCAGACGAAGACGTTGCCGAGGCTCTGGATCGCCCTAGCACAAACCAGATGGGTCAAGGGATGCGCAAGGCCACGGAGAACATGACAGCATCGAAGAGAAGGCAAGGGGCGGTCGCGTTTTACCTGGATTGCACGTCGGAGTCGAGCGGTGGTTCTACCGCTTGCGGACGCGCACGAGGTCGATGACCTGGGTCACGAGAAGGCAAAATGAAAGGCATCTGGGGATGCGCCAGAACATGCTGGTCATGCTCGTTTGAAGCAGAGGCAAAGGGGTGGTCGATTCTCACCGGAATCAGTCGCTGGAGATCGTCGGTACAACGGCGGTCTGAGCTCGATTGCGCGCAACCTGGTGGCGGAGTGAGCGGGGAAAGTGGGGGAAAATGGCCGCGGTGGAGAGTGGTTTAAGTATGTAGGAGCGGGGCGAGAGTTATGCTCTGAATCAATGGAATTTAACGAGGTTTTAAACGCGGCGTCTCTGGCGCGGTGGTAATGGCGGAGCAGTCATCGCGCGGTGATTGAGGACGACGATGACGGGGCAAGGTGGGACCAGGGTGTCAGCGGGTGGGTGTGCGCTGCTGTGGTGAGAAACAGAGAGAGAAGGGAGACCCCGGGTGGGCTGTTTTGGCTGCTGGGCCGAAAGGGTGGCGCCTGGCCCAGTTATAATTCTTTTATCCTTTTCTATTTCTATTTCGATTTTCAGAAAACATTTTCAAATGAGTTTCAAATAAGTTTAAACTTAAACCACCTATGGATTTTTGTAAAGTGAAAATTGTACACATTTGGTTGCAGAACAATGTTGTACACTTTAAAATAATTTGGCACTTTGGAATTTTTAAATAAACAATGTTTCTACCCATTGCTTAATAAGACAAAGAAATGGTTTTAAATTTGTTTCTTTGTTTTGAAATTTTGTCCAAGCTTTGGAATACACCAATCAATAATTGGATCAAATATAACTGGTTTTAAACAATCAATCTCATAATAAAGAGTAGCATTGGGCCAATGCTTTGCTCACATAAAAGAATAAGCATTCAAAATGCTTCTGTTTTTTAATGACTTTGCAAAAATATCTTAAAATGATTATGAATGCATGAATGATATGCAAGCTTTGGAAACATGATTTTAGGGATGTTACATTGGCGCATGCTCACACCATGTTTTGACTATGAACAAGTCACCATAGCCTCTATGATCATTTAGTCCTTGACTTGTAGTAGCACTCTATGCTCTGATTAGTAATGTTTTGTTGGTCTGCATGATTATGGCCATTATTGCTTTCTTAGTTGGTTGCTCCCAGTCTCTTGCTAGCCTCCACTTGTATGATTAAGCTCTACTCATGCTTCCAACTCCCAAGAAACCAAGTTTTTCCAAAGTGTCCACTATAAACTACTATGCATGGTGTGTTACACCATTCCAAGTATATTCCTGTTTTCAGCTATCTTCCAATTAAAAAACTATTTTGTTATGTGAAAACTTAGTGATTAAAGCTCTCATGAACTTGATGGCACACTTTATATTCTTTGCCCCTAATAAACTTGAGCCATTGTGACAACTTTGTTGTATATGCTTGCACTTATATGTTGGAATTAACAGAACCGTGTTGTCACGGGGAACATTTTCAACATTGCACTTGTACTTTGTACTCAGTTGATATCATGTTCTTTTGTCTATGGATGTCATCGGAGTGAAATAAAGAGGGAATTTGTAAGTCCATGGAGTTTGTATCCTGTGTTAGAGAAATGCCTGGGCCGCTAGCCTAAGCCATGCCTAATCATAGTGGAAACTTGCAGCATCACCATAGTGACATCTATGAAGCATTATTCTTATAAAAAAAGAGTGACACATTGAGAAAAGAGGAAAGAGAGAAAAAATCACCATATTCCCATGGTACATAAGAAGATTGCTGAGATGCTCATTGTCTTCTTGCCTTGTCATTTTGGTTATGGGAAAGCTCATGTACCATGTGCAAGGGGTACCCCATTGGCGGTTCTCAATGATATGCAAATACTTACAATGACAAGAACTTACCTGGTATGCATGAGGTGTGGCCCTCGTACGCAAGGGACTTGAGATTGCCAACTTATACTTCGTCAAGCATATACTCCAGCTTTGCCACTTTAACCTTAATCACTTCAAGATGCTTATGATAGGGGCAATGAGGGCTGAAATCTAACAAGTACCATAATTTTTGGTAGCTCTTTTTGAAACTTGTAAAAAGGCTTGCTTCCTTTACAAAAAGGCCTTTCTTCCACCATTATTGAGTCTCCACCTTCTACCTTTAGGCACTATTAAGAGAGCATAGTTGTCATTCTGTGTGCAGTGTTCCAAAGCTTATTAATTGATGCATTTGTGATATTACTTGTTATTGTGCTATTTGTTTCTAGTCACCCTTGTGAACTTTGAAGGTGTCCTATGCATCTATATTGCTACTCTATGAGGGACAAGCTGAATACCACTATGCTATGTTTTCTGTATGTGAAACAAACAAACGTTTTTCAATGCATGTTATTCATGATCTTTGTTTGTAGCCTTTCATGTTACATGAATAGTTACTATGTGCTATTGTTAGAACTCCATCTTTCATGCACATGTTTAGAGTTCTTTGATCCCAGCTTTCAATGCTTGCAAATGGTTTGATCTTGGTTTTGATGGTGCATGTCACCTCAAAAATTATTATTTTTATAACTTACCTACTCGAGGACGAGCAGGAGTTAAGCTTGGGGATGCTTGATACGGCGGAAACGTATCTATAATTTTTGATGCTCCATGCTTGTTTTGTATCTACTTTGCTTTGCTTTGTCTATACTTTGAGGTGTTTTTATATCTTTTCTAGAACTAACCTATTAACAAGTTGCCATAGTGCCAGTTGCCTGTTTTCTTCTGTTTTTGGTTCCAGAAAGGCAGAAAATCAATATTCTCGGAATTGGACGGGACAAAAGCCAAAGTTATTATTTTTCCCGGAGCAACACGGAACCACGAAGCAGAGCCGTAGGGGGGCCAAAGGGTGGCCAAACCCCCCTAGGAGCGGGCAAGCCCGGGAGGCGCCTGGAGGGAATGTGGGCCCCTGGACCCTCACCGACCTTTATTCCTGCGCCTATATGAAGCCTCCGACCCAAAAACCCTAGATAATCCAGAAGAAATCCACGAAAACCTCCATAGCACTGCCACCACCGAAGTGATCAAGTAGATCTACCTTGCTACTCAAGTGCTTCATTAGATCTCTACTCTCCCCATGTGTGTGAAAGTGACATCGTGCATGCCATGGTGGCACTTAGGTTTGAGTCTACATAAATACTCTTTGTGCTTTAATAGATCTATGCTTTTCCCCACGTGTGTGAAAGTGACAGCGTGCATACCGTGTGTGGCACTTTGGCTAGATTGAATATTTGTTATGAGTTATATTTGGAGTTGGATGTCTCTATGAAATTGAGGTGTTTGTTGGAACCATCTAGCGCTCAAGGTGACAGTGTGGGGTTATCTAGATTGGGGAAGGCGGACTTTGAGGAGTGTTGTTATAGCCCTACCATGGATTAGAGTGTCCAACCGGAGAATAGTTAAGAGTAGTATCATGAAGAGAGGATACTTATATGAGAGAGTGTTCACTAGTGAAAGTATGATCCCTAGGCCTTGTTTCTAAGCATTGAAACAACATTTGCTACTAGATCTGTTGCATGTTTGCTTGCTTCCTTCAGTTTGCCTTTACTCTGTTCCTCCACGCCATCAGCTATTTTCTGGCACCGTTACCCCACATCAACAACAAGTCAGAAGCTATTTTCTAGCACCATTACCACTTGTATTTCACTATCTCTTCGCCAAACTAGTGCACCTATATTGGGTGTCTTGGGGACACAAGAGACTTCTTGTATCTTGATTGTAGGGTTGCTTGAGAGGGAATACCTTTGACCACTTCCTCCCTGAGTTCGATAAACCTTGGGTAATCCACTTAAGGGAAACTTGCTGCTGTTCTACCAACCTCTGCACTTGGAGGCCCAACAACTGTCTACAAGAATAGAAGTGTGTAGACATCACCGGCGATGGTGAGGACGGCGGCGACACTCGAGATGTGGAAGAAGGCGACGTTTCGTTGGTTCCCGAAGATGGTGGAGACGAATACGATGTATAACAGATCTAGGCGAAGTCGATGGTGTTGGAGCGGTTGAGATTTGCTTTCTGGAGCAGTTCCTAGTGGTGGCCGGAGTTGCGCTTGCGACGGCGCTTGCAAATGATGTCAACGTCGAACACCTGGGG
This sequence comes from Avena insularis, assembly GCA_023614405.1. Taxonomy (NCBI): domain Eukaryota; kingdom Viridiplantae; phylum Streptophyta; class Magnoliopsida; order Poales; family Poaceae; genus Avena; species Avena insularis. Next base: position 158,491,604 of record CM042697.1, read on the forward strand.
CTCAAGAAACCAAACCAAGGAGTCAGGGAGACGCGCGACAGAAAACTAGGGAGATTCAACAGAGAAATGGAGGTGCGGGTGTGTCCTTTTCACCGGAATTTGGCGCTGGACTTCGTCGGAGACGGTGAGATGTTGAGCTCGAATTCGAGCTGCCCAGTGGCTTGTTAGCGGTGGTTGCTGAGGGGAAATGAGGAGGAGACAGAGGGAATTAAGAGGGCCTTGATGGATTTGGTAACTAAGATCGCGTTAGAGCGAATTTAGGCCGAGAATCAAGCACTGGTAACGGAAGCGCGGCGTGCTTCTTGGGTGGAGGTCAAAGGCGACCAGGTGCTGCGGGGTGGGGTCGGGTTGTCAGCATTTTTTTTAACAGGAAGGTGAGAGAGGGCTTCCGGGTGGGCCGTTTAGAAGGGGAACGGGCCGTGGTCGTGGGATGTGGTTGGGTTGCTGGTGTATGCTCTTTTTTTGTTCTTTACTCTTTTTCTTTTCTATCTTCATTTCTCAATGGTACTCAAATTTGATTGAAATTTGGCTAACCCTTTTCAGTTAATTTTTAATGAAATACCACTGAGTATATTATTCAAATTAGAATACTTTCAATATCTTTTATTTTAATAAATACACTTACAGCTTTAGTATTTTACTATTTATTTCTTTTCCTTTTTTTGTTTTTATTCAAACCATTTGATTTAAGCTTCATTTTGAATTCAAATTTTTTTCCAAACCTTTTCAGTAGGTTTTAAACTATTTAATATTTGTGATTATATAGGCCACTTGAATTATTTCAAAATAATTTATTATGGTTTTAATATTTATTTACAAGAGGCTTGTGTCTTTCTTCAAATAATATTTGAACACGGTTCCAAATCATATTGTTTTGTTTAATTAATCTTTTATTCTTTTTAAGTTAATTAGATAACTTTTAATCTACTTGGGCAATTTCAATTATTATTTTCTCATGATTTGATTAATCATTTATATTAGGAAATTTGTCTTCATTTAAATCAAATATGGTTCAAGTCCATATAAGTTTTTATTCAAATAATCTTTATTCCTTTATTTTATTTGGATTATCTTTATTCCATTTGCTTATGGATTTAATTATAGTGTTAAATTGTCTTCCAAATAATTTTCTTGGGATTTATTATTTAGTTTAGGCAATTTGTCTTTATTTAAATGAATATGGTTAAAAGCCCATATGGTTTTATTTAAATAATCTTTTATGCCTTTTTATTATTCAATAAACTTTCATTTGTTGATGGATTTCGCCGAGATTTAATTTGGCTTTTAAATATTCCTTATTTATTTATTTATTTATTTATTTGTCTTATAAAATCCATATCTTTTTATTTATAGATCCAAATTTTGGTGATTCCAATTTGTGTAATTTTATTTTATATTTTTTTATATTTTAAAATCCTTTTAGGATTACTTTGCTCAAGATTTGGTATGGATTTTAGTTAGGAGCTTTATTAGCCTTGAAAATTATTTCCTTTAACCTTATTAAATTCATAAGTTTTTATCCATGGCTCCAAATTAAATGAAACCAATTTCTATGGTTTTATAATATTTTTGGTTATCATTTTGATCATATAGAAATGTTTGTTGACAAATTTTTATATGGATCAAATCCATAGTCTTACAGAGATCTTGGAAATGATTTTCTTCCATTAGGGTTTTAGGGTTTTGGTTTTAACTTTTCCAAGTTTTTAAATTTCATGATACATTCATTGATGAATGCATTTCACTTCCTTGAAATTTTGTTGGATTCCCTTTTCATTCGAATTTGTTCAAGAAGGGTTTTGATGTTTCCATTTAGAAGCAAAAAGTTTCTTTTCACCCTAAATTTCAATAATTAATTCTTTTGTTTATTTATTTTTCACATTTCAAAATTTGGAAAATTTTGGGATGTGACAGGTTTCTAGTGCATAACCTCAAAATGACAGTGGAAAGTCAGTCAGAGACATCATAGATTGAATCATATCTAATAAAGTATGATTACGACATTTCGACACACCATTACGCCGTGGTGTTCTGGCAGGTGTAAGTTGTGAAACTATTCCACAATCTGTCATATGTGCGCTAAACTCATAACATAGATACTAACCTCCACGGTCGGACCTCATAAATTTGATCTTTCTATTACGATGATTTTCCACTTCACTCTGAAATTCCTTAAACTTTTCAAAGGTTTCAGACTTGTGTTTCATCAAATAGATATCCCCGTATTTACTCAAATCATCCATGAAAGTAACGAAATAACAATATCCAGCTCGCGCCGACACACTCATTGGACCACATACATCAGTATGTATGATTTCTAATAAATCTGTCGCCCGTTCCATTGAACCGGAAAACAACGTTCTAGTCATCTTGCCCATAAGGCATGGCTCACATGTATAAAATGATTTGAAATCAAGTGATTCCAAAAGTCCATCTAAATGGAGTTTCTTCATGCGTTTAACGCCAATATGACCTAGACAGCAGTGCCACATATATGCAGATATATCATCATCAAATTTAATCCTTTTAGCATCAACATTATGAATATGTGTAACACTATTATCGAGATCCAACAGAAATAAAACATTCATCACAAGTGCATGACCATAAAAGATATCATTCAAATAATTCAAATAATCATTGTTTTCAAATTTAACTGAATAACCACTTCACATCAAACACGATCCGAATAAAATGTTCATGCTCAGTGCAGGCACCAAATAATAATTATTTAGGTTTATAACTAATCCCGATGGTGAGTGGAGAGGCAGCATTCCGATGGCGACCACATCAACTTTTGATCCATTGCCGAAACGCATCATGACCTCACCCCTTTCTAGCGGTCGCTTGTTCTGCACCCCTGATTTAAGTTACATATATTAGCAACCGATCCAGTATCAAATACCTAGGTGCTACTACGAGTACTAGTGAAGTGCACATAAATAACATGTATATCATATATACCTTTGTTTGCCTTGCTGGCCTTCTTGTCTGCCAAATAATTGGGGCAGTTGCGCTTCCAATGGCTAGTCCCCTTACAATAATAGCACTCGGTATCAGACTTAGGGACAGCTCGGGATTTCGTTTTAGGCATAGCAACAGATTTGTCGCCCTTCTTTCCCTTCTGTTTACCCTTCTTGTCTTTCTTGAAACCGGTGGTCTTATTGATCATCAACACTTGATGTTTTTTCTTGATCTCCACCTCTGCAGTATTAAGCATTGACAGAAGCTTGGGGAGAGACTTCTTCATGCCCTGCATGTTATAGTTCATCACGAAGCTTTTGTAGCTAGGTGGCAGAGATTGGAGAACATGATGTATGCCTAAGTCAATGGGAATCGTTATTCCCAAGGACACAAGATTATCGGCATACCTAGACATTTTGAGTACGTGCTCACTAACGGAGATGTTCTCTTCCATCATGCAGCTAAAGAACTTTTCAGAAGCATTATAACTCTCTACAACAGCATGGGTATCAAAAATAATTTTCAATTCACCCATTGTATCAAAGGCATTGTCGTTTTCGAAACTCTTTTGAAGTTATGGATCTAGCCCATAAAATATGTCTCAATGAACTAAGTTTTGGTCCTCTTGACGAGTCAAATAGACATTCTTTTCCTTGTCAGGGGAATCATCAAGTGGTGGGGGGCCTAGCAGCACTTCTAGCACATATTGCTTTTGTGCAGCAGAGAGGAGAATCCTCAAATTCATGGCCTAGTCAGTAAAGTTGCTACCGTTCGTCACAAGTTTCTCTTTCTCCATGAACACATTGAAATTAAAATCAGGTGGTGCCATCTACAATAGATTTTGTAAATTTTAGACTAAGTTTATGATAGATCGAGTTTAACTAATCCAAATTATGAATGAAGTCTCACTCAAAAACAACATCCCTCGTGTATTTTTGGTGATTACATGAACTAAATCCACTACACCAAGTCCGATCATCATATGAGTCGGTGTAGTTTCAAAGGCGAGCATCTATATGGGCATCGTATCAAATATATGACTCATGCTTAACATTTATGTCCGTGTTCCGAGGCCATGTATATACATGCTAGGCTCGCCAAGTAAGAACCTTAGTATTTGCATGTATAAAATTGTCTTACACCCTAAATATGATCGTGGATATAAGTACACCCGATCATCACGTGATGTCTTGAAGCGGCGAATCATAATCGGTGCATACTTATGGGAGAACATATTTTTATCTTGATATTTAAATGAGGGATCATCTTATAATGCTACTAAAATGCCAAACAAGTAATATAAGTTGCAAAAAATCATATGTAAAAAGTGAAATGATATGGTTCTTGCACTTGATCACTATCATGTGCATCGTGGTATGATCTTTATCATTCCTTTGTGTGTAAGGTCAAGGTCTATGGAACTTACACGTTAGGTGTATTGTAAGAGTATCAACTATACATCTACTTACAACATTACCATATCATGACACTAGCCTAGCAATAATCTAAACTAGACGCTTCTAATTTATCCATTGCAAGTTTTACGTGGCTTAGGGCTTTCGAAAATAGAACTGTTCTTACCTACAAACATGGAACCACAATGATGAAAACCAAATTATTATCAAATCGTTGTAAATCAGATATTTACTATAGTAGGAGAGACATGTAAAGTTTGTCCAGGCTTATGTGCGAGGACATGTAAAGTTTGTCCGGGCCGCTTCATCCTACTACGCCACCAATATCCAAAGTACAAACAAGAAGAAACAACATGATCATCATCGCCCACATACTCATATGTGTATTACCCGTGCAAAGAATCTACGCATAGATCTGGCTCTGATACCACTATTGGGTTTGCAGCATAGAAAACAAAAAAATTCCTACGATGGTAACCACTAAGCACCAAGATCTATCAACGGGTGGATATACATCCATAGAGAACATACCCTTGTAGACCGACAAAGTTTAACGAGGTTGTACTCGTGGATGATGTAGACGAACGCTTTCCAATCTCAATATCGAGAAGAAGTCCAGCGCCGCAAATCAGCAGCGCATCCGTGAGCATAAACACGTTCAAGCCACTGAACAACCTTTCTCCAGCGATGCAGCGAAAGCAGCAACTTCTTCCAGACGAAAAGCCAGTGGGAACATGTATCTCGCTAGTCCAAGACCATGGGGGAATAATTCTAGAGGGGGAGAGAGATCCTTCATGGTGAGTGAGAGAGAGGGAGTGGGTGGCTTTTTATAGGAGGAGGGGTCACCCCAAGGGGTGTGGCCAGCAACCATGGTGGCTTCCCCCACCCCTTCCTCCATTCATGTGAGTGGAGCTCCCACTCAAAAAATTGCCTCTCCATTTCCTCCACTCAAAAACCCACTAAAATTCCCGTTAAATTTACACCAAATTTAATGCAATCTCTCATTAAATAAAACTCCTTTTATTTATTTATTAAGAATTTTGTGAATTACATTAATTAACGAACATTCACATAAAACCCTTGCTACTATTCAATTTCACATGCAGAAACAATTTCGGTGTCTAGTGAAATAATTCATGCGCTTTGTAATTCTTTCCTCTAGAACATATTTGCTCTAAATGGTATTGGTGTCTCTTAAGTGTGTCACCCTGCGATTCATGAATAATGTGGCCATGATAGAGACCCCTCTCAGATCAATAATCAGAAGCAGGACCTGGAGATCCATACTGACTCATGCACATTCAACGATGACTTCTTATGATCGTGAGAACCTTTTACGCTAGTAACTTAATCCCTTTGTCTCATGATATATTACATTTCCGAGATTCAATCATCGGTATCTCCATACCTAGTTTGATCTTGTTACCGACATGTACTCTTTTCTCATTCCTGTGATATAACATTCTAGTGATCACATCACTTGCTTGCAAGCTAACTAATGGGATATCACCGAGAGGGCCCAGAATATATCTTTCCATCATCAGGGTGGACAAATTCCACTCTTAATCCATGAGCCTCTACATAAAACCTTCGTAGCACTGAACCAACCTTTATAGTCACCATGTTACGGTGTGACATTTGATGTTATCAAGATACTCTTCTAATGTTAGTGATTGACACGATCTCATGGTCTAAGGACTAAGATTACTTCGTATGATGTTATAGCAATATAAACACAATGACTTTGATCGTAATGCTATAATCCTATACTTCGGATGAATGTTCATCACATCATTCCAATAATGTTGTGACCTCGTTATTAACAACATCCAATGTCCATGATCAAGAAACCTTGATCATCTTGTTAATCAACGAGCTAGTTTATAAGAGAGGGATAACTAGGAACTTTCTATTTGTTTATTAAACACACATGTATTAATGTTTCCATATTAATACAATTATAGCATGCAAAATAAACATCTATCATATACTTGGAATACATATAATAACAACTTTATTATTGCCTCTCAGGACATATTCCATTCAGTTCTTGCAAAGTGGATAGGGTGGTTGGCCGGTACCGTGCCCTGTTCCGCTTAGACGGGACCTACACGTGTGTGGCCCTTGGGCCTCCTTAGTATGACACCTTATGCACTTTGGTTTCATCCTAGCTTGTTTCTTAGAGCATACTGTTCAAGGTATTACAGCTGGTATTACAGCCATTCCGCCCTCAGGGTCTCAGCCAAGGTGGTCATTGTCTGTCTAGCAAATATTTTTTTAGTTATGTATATTAGGGAAATACTAAACATGAGAATAGGACTCCTTCCATTTTTATTCTTATCCATCCACCTACCCTTTTTTGGTAAGGAAGTGTAACGTTTATCAATCCTCTTCTAAAATTCCAAACTAGGATTCACGTGTTTGGGGTTTACATAGTACCATAGGATGTGTGTGTCAAATCTTTTTGTCTATCTGTTACATCCAGACTTTGCTTCGCAATCTGCCTTTGGTCATCAACTATTGGTACATTCCATACTGATAGGCCTTCTATAAATCAACGTGATCTATCTGATTCATTGTAAACCGATGCGATCTTGTTATGGGTCTTCATCATTTCTGCATGCTTTCATAGAATGTGGAGTTGCTAATCTCTATCTATTAAGTTGTTTCTCTCATCTATTGATATTTTAATGCCGAAAAATTCGGATTTTTTTCTTTCATACATCTATGTTTTCACATTCCTTTTCAATCGTGTGCGACACACTTTTCACCTTCTTTTTGGTTGGCATATCCATGCTAACTCGATCGTTTGCTACCGACGCTTCAATCAGGAGTTTTTACTTCATCTGCAAATTCTTTTGGACTAAATACGTAACGCGTGTAAATCCGATGATTGTACTGGTAATTTAGTTCTCAGTATAGCTATATGATGCTTATCATGAGTGTAATATGGTAAATGCTATCAATATAATCCTCCAATGTTGGCGGTTATCATCCATTTATCATAATTCACATCTTTGCAACTCCATATATTCAAGGTTCTATTTGATCCAATAGAACCTCACGATAGCTTTGTGTAATGTACGAGTTATCATTGATTCTTTTCCAAAATATTTTTTGTTTGCAACCGGTGATTAGATCAATTATGTGAACAAGTCGATATATTTTCTCATCATAAGGGCCAGATAATCTATTCATCCAATGCATCTCTTTAAATTAATCCCCAAAGCATATCCTAAGTTTGACAAGTAATTCTTACTACTTTGTTGAAGACTTCCTCAAGCTGGATAAATCTTTCGCATATATTCTCAAGAAGAATAAGAAGTTCTTTTGTTCTCCGATTCATCGAGAAAACTTTTGAAAACCTCCTTGTTTTATCTTCTATCCTCAATCCCCCAGATGCCATGAAGACTTTCCAGATCTTTCGTAATTCCTCTTGCAATACCTTGTGTTTCTATCGTTACCCATGTTGAATCTATTTGTTGTTCAATAAGCTTCCTTCATATCTTTTCTGGTGGTTTTGGAACTTCGCCATGACCACATCATCATATTTATCTATTTGGTTTCAACGAGATGTTTGCATCAGATCTTTGTTCTCTTATGGCTCTTTATGTTTTCTATTTGTCTATATCTTCAATTTGAATTCTAGGAGTTGGGTTGCACGAGTTTTCCTATTCATGTATGAGGTAATACTTTGAGTGCGGGGTGGAGTCATGACCATACCACTACCCATAGCTTTCGCTCTTGTACATTGAATTGGTGGATTAATGCAATTTTACTATGTTCCAGGGAAGTTAGAAGTCGTTGATCTTTTGATACTTTTACTTCCACATAATCATGGTTTTATCCATTCAAGCACTAATTATTGGATTTTATCTATCCGATCATCATGCTAACCATGTCGCCCTCTTCAGGATGGAGAGTCGTGATCAAGATCCTACACTACCACCATACCTGGGACAAGTGCTTATCAACATAACAGAAGCCATGAGCAGGTTGCAAGACAATCAACATCGAAGCATTGTTGATTTCAGTCGGGTATCAATTTATAGTTTCCTTACACTAAAACCTCGCACGTTCGATGGTTCTGGAGAGCCATTGGAAGCCGAAGATTGGATTCGTGAAATAAACCGAGCTCTCAACACCGCATATGGCACATCAAGATCGTGTTCTCTTTGCAACCCACCTTCTCCTTGATCATGCTTGGTATTGGAGGGAAGGCTATCAACAAACGCAAGATTTTGATGTTGAAACCACTTGGGATGAGTTCCAAACTTTTTTCAAGATGCACCACATTCCCGAGACAGTTGTGCAAAGAAAGTGTGAGGAATTACTTCAACTCACTCAAGGCAATAAGTCTATGCTAGAATATAGGACTGAATTCAACCATCTGGCTTGCTATGCTAAAGAGGAAGTGTCTACTGATGCTAGATGGCAAGAGAAATTCCACAAAGGTCTCAAACCTAAGTTAAAGTATGGTATCAACCTTTTCAAGTGCTCAATCTTTGCGGAGTTGGTCAATATGGAACTAAAATAGGAATATGGTCATCAAGTGTTGGAAGACTCTCGAAAGAACCTTCATGATGGTGGCTCTTCTTCATCAACCTTGCCACCTCAGAAACATAGGATTTGAGTACCTTTTGGTGCGCCTACACCACCTACCAACATGCCAGGGCGCTGAACTTATATTCCCCACCCACCTGCTCCAAGGAACTTCCAAGGGTAGCCAAGTTCAAATGTTCAAGTGCAGTCAAAGGCAGTGGGTCAGAAATATGGCTATACTTGTCACAAGCGTGGCGAATTGGGCCATATCGCGCCTAGATGTCAATAGAACAAGATCCATGTAGCACCACCTTGATATTCTATGACACTAGCGATGGTTTGTGTTCCTCATCCTCATCTAGCTTTCACTTACAACAACGAGCCTAGACATGCTTGGGTGAACTTTGTGAATTCAACTCAAGTAGATAAATCCTCAAGAGTCGTTATGGGAACCTTGCCCATGAACTCGATCTTAGCAAATGTTCTCTTTGATACGGGAGCTTCACATTCTTTCATATTGCAAAAGTTTGCGCAGACTCATGACTTTCTTCTGGAAAGTTTGCCAACACCTCTCATGGTACAATCTCCAGGAAATCAATGGCGTACATCAAATATAAGTCTTGGGAACCAAATTGAATTTGGAAACCACTTGTTCCTTGCTTCACTCATAATCCTTGGCAACTCTGACATCGATGTCATCTTGGGCATGGATTGGTTAAATGCCAACAAAGCTATGACCAATTATGTCGAACACTCTATTTCTCTTCAAATTCCTGATGGCTTGATAATCTATTCTCCAAAGCAAACACCTTCAATTCAACTCCTCTCCTTGAATTCCTGCAACAATCTTACTCCTTCAGATATGTAAGCCATACTCCGTGGTAGGTGTAAGATCTCACCCAATAAGGTAGAGATCCATGTGATTGCAGTGCTAGTCCCCTCAAGCCACACCCCAGAGATCCCCTCAAGAGAGAGGGGTTTAAGTAGCAGGGTTCAGGGGAATAATCACACCGTTAATCTTATGAATTTACGTGAATTCAATCGCAGTGGAAACGGCATAGAGGAGAGGGCTCGGCGCGTGTGATTGAGGACGACGACGCTGACGCGGAAGTGGGGCTAGCTCGTCAGCGAGAGGGTGAGAAAAATAAACAGAGGGGGAGAGGGGGTGCCGGGTGGGCTGCAGTGGGCTGCGGTGCTGGGCCGAGTCGGTTTGGCTGGCAGATAAGTTTTTTTCCTCTAGTCTTTTTCTTTTCTGTTTTTATTTCTAATAAGGATTTGATCTAGCAAATGGTTTCCAAATCAATTCAAACCTTCACAGAAAATTTAAGGGGTGAACCTAGTGCTAAAATTTTTTTAAAACATCAAACCTCTAACAAAAACATTTTGGGTAAAAAATAAAAATAAAAACATAAGCTCCACACCTTGCAAATAAAGGAGGGGTTTTTAATAGGTTTAAATTTTTGAAATTTTTTGTGCAATGCACACATGCCATGATGACATGAATGCAATGATGAAGTTTTGGTTTAATGAAAACTTTGGGATGTTACAAATCTAACCCCTTAAGATGAATCTCGCCCTCGAGATTCGGGTTGGCTAGAAAATAGGCGAGGGTGTTCTTTCCGAAGCTCATCTTCTCTTTCCCAAGTTGCTTCCTCCTCAGTGTGATGGGTCCACTGTAATTTGCAGCACTTGATTGTCTTAGTACGAGTGACTCTTTCCGTTGTCTCTGGATTATTGATAAGTTTCTCTTCATAAGTGAGATCATTCTCTAACTGAACTTCTTCTAGTGGTATAGTGTCTTTTAACGAAGTTTCTTCCATCTCTGGATGACACTTTTTCAGCTGGCTAACATGGAACACATTATGAACTGCTAACAGAGATTCTGGTAATTCTAGATCATAGGACACTTCTCCTTTACGGCTCAAAATCTTGAATGGTCCTACATAAAGAAGTGCCAATTTCCCTTTGACTCCAAATCTCTTCACACCACGAAGTGGTGAGACTCTGAGATAAGATCTATCACCTACCTCATAGGTGACCTCTCTATGTTTTGGATATGCATAGCCTTTTGTCAGGATTGGGCTATCTTTAGTCTATCCTTTACCATCCCGACTTTCTCTTCAGCTTCCTTGATCAGGTCCAGTTCGAACAAGTTTCTTTCTCCTACTACATTCCACAATAATGGTGTAGTACACTTCCTTCCATAAAGGAATTCAAACGGAGACATCTCTATGCTCGACTGATAGCTATTATTGTAAGAAAACACAGCGTATGGCAGACTTTCGTCCCAACTAGATCCATAGTCTAAAGCACAAGCTCTCAACATATCTTCCAAAATCTGATTGGTCATTTCTGTCTGTCCATCAATCTGAGGATGAAACGCAGTGCTGAATTCTTGTCTAGTTCCCAATGACTCATGCAGTTGTCGCCAAAAATATGAAGTGAACTAAGTCCCTATCCGACACAATACTCTTAGGTACTCCATGCAGACACACAATTCTGTTCATATAGATCTTGGCTAATTTAGCACTTGTATAGGTGGTCTTTCGGGTAAGAAAAGATCCACTTTTGTTAATCGATCCACAACAATCCATATAGAATCATATCCAGATCTAGTCCTTGGTAGTCCTGTGATAAAATCCATACCGATTTTATCCCACTTCCAATCAGGTATTGGTAGTGGTTGTAATAACCCTGCCGGTTTCTGATGCTCCGCCTTTACTCGACTACACATGTGGCACAAGGCAATGTGCTCTGCGATATCTTTCTTTAAATTGTTCCACCAAAATATTTCCTTCACATCCATGTATATTTTGGTATTGCCAGGATGAATAGAATATGGTGAATTATGTGCTTCTTGCAGGATCAATTTCCCAAGTTCCGGATCATGTGGAATGCAGATACATTTCCCATAGCATAAGGTTTCTTGTTCATCTTCATGGAATCCATTTGCCTTTCCTTTCCCAATTTTACTATTTCCTCTATTTCCTTATCCTTCCTTTGAGCTTCTCTGATTTTATCCAATAGTGTTGGTTGTACCCAAGGACATAAGATATCCTTCGCGCACTATCTCTAATCTTAGCTCTTTCAATTGAGCACTCAATTCTTCTTGCAATTCTCCTTTGGTGAGGCCATTCACATAAACCATGGGATTAATGCATCGGCTATGACATTTGCTTTCCTGGGATGGTATTGCAAACTTAAGTCGTAATGTCTGATAATTTCTAGCCATCTTCTTTGTCTCATGTTGAGTTATTTCTGTGTGAAAATGTATTTTAGACTCTTGTGATCAGTGAATATTTCACAACGCTTTCCCATAAGATAATGTCTCCATGTATTTAGTGCATGTACAACAGAGGCCAACTCTATGTCATGTGTAGGATAGTTTACTTCGTGATTCTTGAGTTGTCTCGAGGCATATGCTACCACTTTACTTTCTTACATTACACACCACCCAGTCCTTGGTGAGATGCATCACAATAAACTTGAAAATCTTTCTCTAGATATGGCAAGCATAACACTGGTGCTGACACTAATATCTTCTTCAACTCTGGAAAGCTGGTGTTACATGCTTCCGTCCAGTCAAACTTCTTCTATTTCTTTAATAGATCAGTCATCGACTTTGCTAATTTTGATAAGTTCTCAATGAACCTTCTATAGTATCTTGCCAAGCCCAGGAAACTACGAACCTCTTTAACTATTTTAGGAGGTTCCCATTCTTTTACAGCTGCTACCTTTGCCGAATCGACAGCTATACCATTCCCAGACACAACATGTCCAAGAAATCTAACTTCATTCAGCCAAAATTCACATTTACTGAACTTTGCATACAACTTGTGTTCTTTGAGTTTCTCTAGAATCAAGCGCAGATGTTCTTCATGTTCCTCATTACTCTTGGAATATATCAATATGTCATCGATGAATACCACCACAAACTTTTAAAGAAACTCCATAAATACCTTGTTCATCATGTTCATGAAATAAGCTGGTGCATTAGTTAGTCCAAACGGCATCACTATATACTCATAAAATCCATATCTGGTGGTAAAAGGAGTCTTTGGTATATCCTGTTCTCTAACCTTTCGTTGAAAGTAACCTGATCAAAGATCAATTTTTGAGAACACATGAGCTCCTTCTAGCTTATCAAAGAGATCATTAATTCTGGGTAGGGGATTTGTTCTTTATGGTCACTTCGTTAAGTGATAGATAATCTATGCATAGCCTCTGACTTCTGTCTTTCTTCTCAACGAACAAAACAGGTGCACCCCAAGACAAATAACTCGGTTGGATAAATCCCTTCTTCAATTGTTCTCCAAGCTTTTTCTTGAGCTCTTTTAACTCATCCACTGACATTTTGTAAGGTCTCTTTGCTATGGGTCCAGTTCCTGGCAGTAAGTCTATCAGAAACTCCACATCCCTATCAGGTGGCATGCCAGGTAATTCTTCTAGAAACACATCAGGATACTCCTTCACTACTGGTACACTATCTAGGCTATATTGGAATATTCTAAAATGGAATTTTAAACACATTATTAAACAGTATTAAACTACTAAAAAGGTTGGCAAAAATTGGAATTCAAATAGAAGTTTGAAAACATATTAAAACCTTATTTAAATAAAGACAAAATGTCTATTTTAAACCATAAAGGAATAAAGGAAATTATTCTAAATGGATTATTTAAATACATTAATAAAAAGATAAAGCCTACTAAAACATTTAGAAAAGTTTTGACAAAGATTTGAATTCAAATTGAGTTTGAAATTATTTGAATAAAATAAAAATAGAAATGGAAAAGGAAAAAAGAAACCAGAAAGAAAAAAATAGAAAAGGGCAGCCCAACTAACCTAGCCCAACAGGCCCAACAGCAGCCCACTCGGGAAATCCCTCTACCTCGTTCTTTTCTCACCCGCAGACATACCCCCTCCACTCACTGACCCGTGGACCCACGCCACATCAGCATCCTCGTCACCACCTTCTTCCTCGCACGCGACCCGTTCTTCCCCATTACACTCGCCCGTTTCTGCCTTGATTCCGTGACGTTAATTCGCCTAAATGCCGCGCTAATTCCGCCCCGTGACCTTGCCCATTTAATCACCTCCCTCTTCCCTTCCTTTCCCCTCAGACACTGTTGCCAGAGAGCCACCAGGCTGCTCGAATCGCTGCCCACACCATCGCTGCTCCGACTAGCTTTCCCGATGAATTTCGGGGACGCCCGACCTCCCCACTACCCCTGGTTTCCTCGAGCCTAGTCCCCATCCTCTCACGCACCTGCCAGTAGCTCTAGCTCGCCCGCACGTGCCCAGAGCATCGGCAAGGACCAAGTTTGAGTGCCGCCGTCAACTGCGTCCACTCTGGTGACCTCTCCCCGTAAGCACTGGCCGCCCCCTCGTCTCAGGTTGCTACCCCTACAACCTCCTCTCTCGCGCGCATCTGACAACCCCTTTTTCTTGCCTTGGTGTGCACGGTAGCCTTGCCAACGTCGACAAACAGACGCGCCCGTCGCCAGGACCATCCCTGGTGAGCAATCGTCGTTGCTCCCGTGCGCCCCTTGGTCTACGGCGACCACCTCGAGCTTCAGCACGTCACGATGAACCTAGTAACGCCCTCCTCCCTCTCCCTTGCTTCCTGTTCGCCAGAACCACAGCGAGCAGAGCACCGCCACCACTCGCCGTTGCCAAGCGCCGCCAGATAGTGTTTAGTGTGCTCAGGACCGTTAAATCTAGATCCAATGAATAAGATAGATTAACTTAAACGAATCGGTACACTCGATCTGAGCCATGCGATACCCTTTAGATCCAACGCTCTGTATAGCTCGATCCGCACGAACCGTTACCGGCCAGTGAAAACAGGACACGTAGCCCAGTCTTTGTTTTAAAAACAGAAACATTTCCATTTGATGTTAAATTTTGTAAAATTCATAACTATTGTTCTGCTCGGCCAACCTTTACAAATTTTATATCAATGGATTCAAAAAATGTGAAATTTGTAAAATTCATAACAATTGTTCTGCTCGGCCAACCTTTACAAATTCATAACCATGCCCTTAGTTTAGTGTTTTTATTCTGGAAAATTTGTTGTTTTTGCAGAAACATTTCTAGGCCTATTTTGAGTATAAAAATTATTCAAAAAATGATTTTTGAGTAAATATTTTGCAAATGGTTTGTTTTGAACCTACTAACCATAAAAACCAACTTGTGGATTTAAAAGTATATTTTGTGACACTAAGAAATTATTCCTTGAATAAAAACATTTCTAGTAAAGTAAAAATGTTGATTATGTTTTAAAAAATTGAGTAAAACCTTTTGCAAATGGTTTGATTTAAACACTCTGACCCTAAACACTAATTTTTGGATTTAAAAATGTATTTGATTAACACTAGAAAATCATTACTTTGATTTAAATGCATTTCTAGTAAAACAAAATGATGCTTTGTTTTAAAAATGATTTTGGGTGAAACCTTTGTAAATGGATTAGTTTTAAACACTTTGACCATAAACACTAACATTTGTGTTTAAAATATATTTTTCAAACACTAGAAATTATTCTTTTGATTAAACTCATTTCTAGCAAAACAAAAATGATTTAAATGGCCATTTCCACTAACTTGATTTTAAATGGTTTGGCCACTTTTATAAATGACCAATAGGTGTTTTAAAATGTTTATAGCCTATTAGAAACCACTTTTCCAAATAAAACAATAGTTTGCATGCTTGCATGCATTGTTTTGCTTTCTTTATTTTTATGTGATGAATTGCTTGAATGCTAGATTTGAATATGTTCTTGCTTGATTGAATAGTAGTGAACTTTGAAGAGTGTGACCATTGCAAGATCAAGGAGTAAACCTAGTTTCTCTACCAAAAAGGCAAGCGGTGCTTCATGTATTTGTCCCATTATTTTGATTATGCACTAGTGATATTTTGTATAGGGCTTGCATGAATTTTTTTCAGGAATTTACAGCAGGAGAGTCTCCTACTTCTCTTAAATTAAAAAACCAGAATAGTGTTACATTATGTACATGAGTTTAGGATTTTCCTAAACCCAGAAGGCAAAAAACTTAAATTTAGACTCTCAACTCCCTTACAAATAACTTGATCTGATCTTTAATATCAGACTTTAGCCTAGCTCCTAAGATATCAATATCAGAAGCAAATTGAGAAAGCCAACCTTGGACATGAGGAACAATACTATCAAATATGCCTTGTTTATCTGTTTCCAAATATTCCAAGCACTCAAAATTATGCATTCAAGGAATAATGGCTTACTCCACACTCTTTCTGCATCCTCCAGTCTGTGACCTCGATCTTTGTTCATATCCCAAGTGATGCCCAATGACTGCCAACATTTAACAATGAAAGCACATTCAAAGAATAAGTGATCTCTCGTTTCTCCGTGTTGTTCACAAATAACACAGTTACTGTTTGCAATTGGACAGTTCCTGCGCACAAGCATATCCCTCGTATTTAGCATGTCCAAGACTAGCAGCCAAGCGAAAACCTTGTGTTTCATCACACACTTTGTCTTCCAAATGAGAGGCAAAGTTTGTAGTGGGTCAATTTCTCTGAAGAAAAACTTACAATACTCCCTTGAACAATATTCCTGACCCCAAGCATACCTCCATTGATGTGGAACAGTCACATCTTTGTCAAGCTCGTGGATATGTTCTGTTAAAACTTCAAACTCATTAGAAGCCTCTAAAAATAAAGGAGTAGCAAATGATTCCAAAGTATTCTCTGACTCCAGGAAAGCAGCAACAGTAATATCCTCATCTTGAGAAAAGGAAAATAACCTCGGAAGGCTGTTTTGAAGAATGACATCACCCACCCAAATATCCTTCCAAAGAAGAACAGTATCACCAGTGTTCACCTTACAAGAAGAGATTCCTCTAAAGATATGAGACAAGTTGCAAACATCTCTCCACCAAAAAGATCCACATCTGGCCTTTGCATGTGGGGCTCCATCCATATATTATGCATGCCACAGCAATAAAACCCAAGGGACATTCTGCTTATGGTAGAACTTGTGAAGAAACTTGATTAGCAGGGCTTGATTCTGGATTTTCAAGTTTAAAATTCCCAGTCCTCCTTTTTTCTTTGGCCTGCACACAACATCCAATGCTGCAAGGGAGTAAGATCTAGTTTCCCTATCCTCTGTTTTTCGCCACAGACAATGGCGACGAGCTCTATCAATAAACTCAATGAGTTGTAAAGGAATTTTAAGCACACAAAGAGCATAAGTAATCAGAGGAGTGAGTGCAGCATTGATGAAAGTGACCCTTCCACCATAGGTTAGCCAGATAGCAGTACTAGTGAGTCTCCTCTCAACTCTATCGACAAGAGGCATAACTTCAGAAACTATTGGCCTGGTTGTACGAAGTGGTAGTCCAAGGTATGTAAATGGCATATTCCCAATTTGACATCCAAGAGCTGCAGCTAGATCATCTGTGTTACTTTGTTGTAAGTTGATAGGTATGAGCTGAGACTTATGATAGTTTATTTTCAAACCAGTGGACAGAGCATAAGCATCAAGAATTGTTTTAAATTCATATGTTGATCCATTTCGGCTGGCAGGATAATCAGAGTATCATCAGCATATTGAACCACAGGAAAGTCCTCAGATGCAGGTTGTCCAATTGGCAGAGAAATAATCCCATCAGAACATGCAACATTAATAGCCACCTGTAACAATTCAGCACCATCCACAAACAAAAGAGGAGATAGAGGATCACCCTGCCTCACTCCCCTTCTACACTAAAATTCCCTGCCAGGAACACCATTAAGTAAGATAGAAGATGAGCCAGATTGGAAAATTAACTGTATCCAAGAAAGCCATTTGTCATCACATCCCATATGCCTCAAGATCTGAATAATAGCTGAATGCTCAATGGTGTCAAATGCTTTGTCAAATGCATTGGTGTAGGTATTCAAATGACCATGCCAAACAATCCTGAATAGTCCTTCCCTTTATAAAACCATACTGGTTCCTATGCACCAATTTGAGTATCCATTTCTGTAACCTCTCAGCTAAAACTTTGGTCAAAACTTTCAACACACAGTTTAAAAGTGATATGGGCCTGAAATCATTTACAGTTTCAGGGGACATGACCTTGGGGATAAGAGTGATAAAAGAGTTATGCAAACATTGCAAGTTGGCCTTGCCCTCCCAAAAATCATTGCATAGCTTATAGAAGTCTACCTTCACAATGTCCCAACAAACTTTTAGGAACAGTCCACTAAATCCATCTGGCCCTGGTGCCTTATCAGCAAGAATGATAGCAATAATTTTATCAATCTCTTGTGAGGTAAAAGGAACAGAGAGCTCCTGAAGGCCCTCCACTCTTGTGAAAAGAACCCCAAGATCAAACTGCATGTCAGGAGAATGAGACACTCCCATTCTACCTTTAAAGGAGACCAAAAAAGCAGCAGCCTTTTCTACATGACTATCCACTTGTCTCCCATCCTCAAGAGAAATAACAGGTATTGAGTTGCGCCTATATCTCTCAGTGGCTCGTGCATGGAAATATTTTGTATTTTCATCTCCCAGTTGAGCCCATCTATAAGTACAATGCTGCTGCCAATATTTGTTTTGATATCCAAGCAACCTATTGATATGCTTCTTCATGATACCTCTAAAATTCCATTCCTGAAAAAAAAGAGGCATCTTATCCTCCAAATTATCCAACTCCAGCAGTACTCTATTGCAGTTATCAATCATAAGTTTTAACTTGGAAATTGACTTACTCCAAACCTTGAGACTTCTCCTGAGGTTTTTTAATTTTGCAGATAGGGAAGCAGCACTATTAGAGGCTCTAACCGGTTTCTCCCAACTGGATTTTACTACCTCCAAGAAACCAGGATGCAAAGGCCAAAAGTTTTCAAACCTGAATATTCTGCTCTTGGGTATTGAAATTTCAAAAGATAGCACACAAGGGATATAATCTGATATTGGTTTTTAAAGGGTCACCACCCTTGTATTGGGAAAGACAGAGGTCCATTCAACAGTAGAAAAGAAGCAATCAAATTGTTCAAGAAGCGGGTACGAGACACTCATATTGCTCTAGGTGAAACTACGGCCTCTCAAAGGGATTTCAACTAAAGATTGCCCACTAATCATCTCAATGAACAGTTGCATCTCTGCAATGTTACCACCCGGCCTGCTTCTGTTATCCTGTGACCTGATGAAATTAAGATACCCCAGAAAGAACCAGAGACTGTCAATAGGAACATCCATGTTTTTGAACCAATCAATAAAAGTCTGTCTCTCAGGATATCTACACAGGGGCGGAGCTAGTAGGGTGTAAGGGTGGGGCGAGGACCACCCTAAGATTTGGCCCGTTAGCCTAATACATATCGTCTAAAAAGAATGCAATTGGCCCTGGCCCAGGCGATGGAAAGCAGACACACGTAGGTTTTCTCGATTCCTCTAGTCCTGTTAAATCGTCGGCCGCACAAACTCCGTTTCACGATCCGTCCAAACCGAATTCAGAGTCCTGATCGATCTCGATTCAATCCCCTCTAAAATAAAATCTATCGCCAGACTCCTCTACTGATTGATTGCTCGATTGTTGATTCGGTTCATACAGAGTCTGCGGCCAATTAGCCGAAGCTTCAACAATTTCCGATCTGCTAATCAATCGATCAGGTGAGATTCCACCGTGTTAGCTAAGCTATGCGCCTCTTTCTCTTCTCTTGTTCTACTTTAATTGTGAATAGTTTATTCAAAGTAGAAGAGTAAAATTAGCGATAACTTTGAATCAACTTGTATTTTTGTTCTGTATCGATCCATTAGTAGAAGAATATTTTTTTCTCTTTCTCTACTCTTCTCTAACTGTTCTATATTTATTCGGATATAGAAAATTGATTCACTGTAATCTGGAAGTTGATAAATCAGCTGACATTTTTTTTTGCATTGCAGACTGACTGAAACATGAAGAAGAGGAACTCGGACATTGCATCACTTTTTCAGAAGCATGAAGCAAAGAAGGTCGCATCTTCTGCCTCGACAACTGCCGAAGAGCAAACTGTAGTTCCAACTGAAGATACAGCCTCGCCACCACCGCTCTCATCGTCGCCACCACCGCCGCCACCGCCACCGCCACCGCCGCCGCCACCACCACCGCCACAAGTATATGATATTAATCGTCTTCCACATGATCCAGGAGAAAGATTACCCATTGCAAGCTATAATATTAATGATCAGGATGCAGTTCGGAGAGCATACATCCTTAAAGGTCCATGCCGACCATATGCACATCGGTTTGAATCAAGGAATATTGGAGGTAAAGATCGGCATTTTAGTATTCTTTGGTTTGAGAGGTATAATTGGATTGAATATAGTATCAAGAATGATGCTGCATTTTGCTTCGTATGCTACTTGTTCAAAGAGAAGAAAAGCAAGGGAAAGGGTACTGGGGTTTTTGTTGATGGTGGTTGGAGAAATTGGAATAGGGATGATGCACTTGACAAACATGTGGGTGGTGTAACAAGTGTACACAATCATGCTCAGGAGAGATATAACTTATTTCTTAATCCCGAAGCGGCAGTTGATAATCTTATTGTGAAGGTAAACCATGAGGAACTACGTCTTTACAAGCTCAGGTTTCTTTATTCTCTTAGATGCTTGAGATTTCTCCTGGGTCAAGGATTGACATTTCGTGGACATGATGAAAAAGATGATTCTCACAACAGAGGGAACTTTCTTGAGCTTCTGGAATGGCTTGCAGCAAATAATGAACAAGTGAATAAATTGGTTTTGAAAAATTCTCCAGGTAATTGTACCTTGACTTCCCCTGAGATACAAAAGCAAATTATTCAATGTTGTGCCATACACACGAGGAAGGAAATTATAGAAGAACTTGATGATGACAATTATGCAATTCTTGCTGATGAGAGTAGTGATGTATCGCATAAGGAACAACTAGCTATTTGCTTGAGTTATGTACATAAAGTGGGAAGGCCAAAGGAGCATTTTCTTGGAGTTGTTCATGTAGGTGATACTACTTCTTTGTAACTTAAGGATGCAATTTATGGTTTACTTAGTCATCACCATTTGACTCCCACTCAAATCCGTGGGCAAGGCTATGATGGAGCTAGTAACATGAAAGGGGAGATTAAAGGACTGAAAACTTTGATCATGCAAGAGTCACCTTCTGCTTATTATGTTCATTGCTTTGCACATCAACTCCAGCTAGTCCTAGTTGCTGTTGCTAAGGACAATACAGATTGTTCTTGGTTTTTTGCTCAAGTATCTCTCTTGATGAGTATTGTGGGAGTCTCTTGTAAGCGCCATGACTTGCTTCGGAATGTTAGAGCTGTTAACCTCTTGAAATCTCTTGAAATGGGTGAACTAGAAACTGGCAGCGGATTAAATCAAGAGATGGGGTTAGCTAGGCCAGGTGAGACTCGATGGGGATCTCATTTCAAAACCATTATGCGCATCCTTGGTATGTATGCCACAATTCGAGATGTGCTCATTATTCTTGGAAAAGATCATGGGCAAAAGGGTGATTGGCCAAAAATACATGCTGTGCTTGGAGTGTTTGAATCATTTGATTTTGTTTTTAGTGCGCAGTTGATGGTTGTAATTCTTGGATACACAAATGATTTATCCAAGTGTTTACAAAGAAGAGAGCAAGATATTGTTAGTGCTATCTCACTTGTTGGTATGGCAAAGAGAAGAATGCAGGAGATGAGGTCTGATGGTTGGGATTCATTTTATGAAAAGGTGATTTCATTTTGCAATGAGCATGGCATCCAAGTTCCTTCAACGAATGGTAATTATGTTCCTTATGGGAGATCAACACGGTTTTCTTCTCGATCAAACAAATGATGATCATTTCGAAGAGAAGTATACATTGGTGTCATTGATAAAATCAGTCAAGAGCTTGACAGTCGATTTGATGAGGTCAACATGGAGTTACTTAGTTGTATGGTAGCCTTGAATCCTGTCAACTCATTTGCTTCTTTTGATGCAAAAAAGGTACGCAGACTTGCTGAATTTTATCCTACTAATATTTTCAAGGTTGATCTGATGATACTTGAGACACAACTTGTTAACTACATTGATGACATGAGAAAAGATGAAAACTTCAGAGGTCTAAAGAATCTTGTTGAGCTATCAGTCAAACTTGTTGAAACAAAGAGACATATTGTTCATGATCTAGTCTACTCTCTTCTCAAATTGGTACTACTTCTACCGGTGGCGACGGCAAGTGTTGAAAGAGTGTTCTCTCCAATGAATTTAGTGAAGCATAAGTTGAGGAATAAGATGGGTGATGGTCTTTTGGATGATTGCCTGGTCACATTCATTGAGCGGGATACTTTTGTCAAGATAAACGATGATGATATAGTTGAGACTTTCATGGCCATGAGAAAACGTTATCCTGAGAAGAATAAGAAGAAATAGTAGTATTGTAGTGGTCTTTAAAATAGCTACGGTATTTTATATTTCTATATACAAATTTGACAATATAATCATTGAATTTATGCTACTTGTGAGATTTTATAAATTTATTTTTGACGTGCCTTTATATATAGTATGCTCAATACATGTACATTGTCCTGTTACTTTTGTAATTCCTGGGAAAAATATTAATTGCCCCACCCTAGTTTAAAATCCTGGATCCGCCACTATATCTACATGGCCCATAGACATTTGTGAGATTCCAAGTACGATTCAATTGAAGAGAAGAAATCTGAATAGAAATAGCAAATTGCTCCTTATGCACCAACTGTCCTGAGAAGACTGAGCTGTTCCAGATGACAATGAGCCCTCCCGAAGCTCCAATAGATGGAACGAATTCAAATCTATCAAACCGTCTAGGACAGAATTTCCGAATATATGAGTGGTCAAAGAATTCTTTTTTAGTTTCTTGCAAACAAATGATTGCGCACCCCGATTCCTCTATTTTATTTTTCAGTGCTAGCCATTTAGTCTCGCTATTTAGACCTCTAATGTTCCAAGATAGAACAATCCAAAGCCTAGAAGACATGACTAGAGGTAAACAAAACGTAAACAAATAATGCCCAATGGGCTTACAGAGCAAAGGTTCATCTCAAAGAAGAGCAACAATGTAAGGAAATAAAAATCATCATCTAATGCCTGTTGAGTAAGCAAGGCAGCTTAATCCAAACATCCATCAAACAACAGATGGTTCTTCCTCTGCCCCCTCCTAGACAGGCTGAAGAAGGAGATCATCCTTTAGCTCCTCAGCAGGAATGCCATAGAGACGTATACCAATATCCTGAATAACAGCCACTGAAGTTTCTGGTGGAAGCTCAACCTGTGACTCCATCTGGTCCTCACCGAGGTGCTGTGTCTCATTGGCAGAAGCAGACGCCTTGACAGCAGAAGGTATCAATGGAGGCTTTAGCCTATACTTTCTTTTATGTGTGTCAGACATGCTCTTCCCCTTAAAACCATGATACCTAGTAGAACGAGGGCTGTGGCGAATAGGCTGAGAGCTATATGGCGTAACAGAGGTGTTACGACGTCTCTTTCGTGAAACAACCTCACTCAGACCATCAGTCAATTCCAACACCCTACTCTGGCATTCCACACCATCAAAAACTGAGAACCATTGCACATTAGGTGACTCCACAGATGCAACGTCCAGCATATTATCTTCACATTGTGTTTTCAAGGTTCTAAACTGAAAGTGCAGCAGCTTATGCAGAGATTCCACAACTGAAGCAGAGAGAAAAACCATTACACCAGTACCAATCAGGGACACATCAGACACCACATCATCCTCAATTGTATTAAAGGCAACATCAGAGAGATCATCAAGCACATTATTAAAAGGGATCATACCATCCTCAGGGTGAACTCCTTGCTCAATAGGAATATGAAACATCTACTGTAAAACTCCAACTAGAACAAGAATTTGATCCTTTGAGGGCAGCTGCAAATTATTGTGTAAACTCAAAAACTGCTGCTGAATATTATTAGCAGTGTGCTGCGGCTGTAGAGCATTATTCCACTGATGAATGACAGGCAGAACAGGACCATTAAAAGGATGAGGATCAACATTGGGTGGCGGTGGAGGATCCTCCATATTCACCTCAATTGGTAGCGCCAAACCCACAGCAGCATGAGCACCAAACCCCCTCAAAAGATACGTGGGAACAGTCCAAGAATTGTTTGCCCCTCCAACCTAACGAATGACTAGACTACGAGGTACTAGAGCTTCATCCATCAACCAGACTCTAGCTAGAACCCTCGACAAATTTCCATTGGGATCATGCCATAAAATAAGACGACCAAAACTAGCACAAGCAGTTGTGATAAAATTCTCAGTACGGTAATCCAAAGGGAAACCCAAGAACATCACCCATCTCTCTTGCCCTAGTACAGCAGATCTAAGATTCAGAGCAGCATCGTGGCGTACAAAAGAAATGCGTGTGTCTTCATCTAACTCATATCCAGGCCCACCTACCATTGCATCTCTAGCTATTACATTTTCAAAACGAAGTAGACCAATGCCAAATGGAGAACTGCGAGCGCTTCTAACGATAACATGATGATCAAATCCGAGCAAACTCACCAATTCCTCCAAAATCTCAGGCCTCATCAGATTAGGAACCTCCCAGTTTGCCACAGCAATAGCTGCGTCACCATGAAACAGAGGAGCATCTGCAGGAACTGCCAAGTGTGCACGAACCAAGCGATCAGCAGGGCCATCATCCAGCGTCAGACCATCAGGAACAAAGCGAAAAGGGTTTATTGGAAAATTGTCCATGGTGTCGTCTGGTGGATCAGGAGGGAGAGGAGGAAGAGAATTCACAGCCCCCCAGATATACCCGAGAAATTTCCAGAACTGTTGCACGAACCATGGGATAAGAGCTGAGTTTGTTGCTTCGGCCTCCAGACTAAAAACTCTTTGCACATGACAGCTCGATGGCCCTCCTTCCCACACTTGTAACAGCGCACCCAGTTAAGACACTTGAACCCCCAACGGCCCACCGCCAGGCACCGTGAGCAGAAGTTCATTGACATGGGCTTAGGATCAGACGGCAAAACCTGAACCGAACAAGCTGCAGATGTTTCGGAGGGAGAACTGAAAATATGCTGATCCAAAACAGAAAAGTTTGAGCGCCAGACCGGGCAGAACTTCCAGACGTGTCCAAGAATTTGACAAAACTTGCAACGCAGCCCAATAACACACTTTGGCCCATTATGATGACAAAATCGTCCCGGCCCAAGACAGAGAGGACACTCCGTTTGCGAATCAGAAATATCAGGCATAAAGGAGATGTCCACAACATGCATGATTTCCTGATCAGTATACTTGGCTCGGCGTAAATCATGCAAGGCAGCTAACGTTGGAGCAGATCCATCCCAAAAATCCGCAGGCGATGGATCGGGTTGTTTTGACTTTTGAAATTTCAAATTTGAACGAGCCGGCTTCACCGGAAAAGTCAAACTGCCAAAACAAACCGATCCCGGCGATGAACTCGCCGACCGCGTCGAGCACGATGATCGCCGAAGAAAACTAAGATCAGGCTGAAAGCGAACATCTGCCAAAGGATCAACTTTTTTCTTTGGAATGAAAACATGCTTAACCTTTCTATCATGGGATGACCCTTAGGAAATGACCAACCATCATCCAGATTACTCACAGGCAACGAATCCTTTAATTGACCATGAAACAGATGGAAGGTGCAATAAAAGTCTAGCCAAACCCGAGACTCCAATCGATGAATAAAGTGCCCAACTGAATTTGGAGCCACAGGAAATCGGAATGAATCCTCGCTCAGTTGCAGCACTCTGAATCCAGATGGATCACCACCCAAACAACAATGCAATGCTAAACCCACAGCTTCCTCATTCAAATCAAAAGAGGAAGAACGAAAGCACACCACCAGAAAAAATTCCTTGGAAGAGCTCGAGGGGGAGAAGTGAACCGGCAATTTGAAACGGCGACGCACCTGAGCAGCAAGAGCCCTACCCGGGGAGAAATCCCAAAGGAGAAGCGCATCCATGGAGATCTCCAGAATTAAAGATCTTCACGTGGGTGGGGGGGAGGAGGTGGGAGGGAGGAGGGGAGAGCCATCCCGTTGTTGCTATCTGTGTTGCGATGCTTGCATGAATTTTTTGCTAAGTATTTATATGTTATGTTATGGGAAATCCTAGTAGATGTAGTCTTAGTAGTAGAATTTTCTCTAAGTTAAGATACTTGCTATACTATCATGCTTAGCCTAGCTACTAGTAAACAAGGGTGGATTGTATACACAAGCTATGGAAATTTTGCTAAGTCTTTTGACTTATGTTTTTTCTTAATAAAACTACTAAGTGAATGAATCACCTGGGTGGAATGGTGAGAATGGGATATGTTGAGTGGTTACACAAGTCCAGCAAACTGGGGAAAACTTGTGTTTCACAAGTCCAGCAAACTGGGGAAAACTTGTGTATCACACTTGTGGAAAGCCACCCAGGAACAAAGAGATTTGAGATGTCAAATGTTGAGAAGCTTCTAGTGCAACCACATGGTATATGGGCTCTGCCAGGATCATATAGGTTGCAATAACTTAGCCAGATGGACAAAAGGTGTGCGGTGACCCAGCATACCACTGCATGTGTAGTACACTATAGTCGTTGACATGACATCCACAAAACACCGTTCCGTAAATATCACATCCCTCAGAGTGGTACAACAGAAACATTGCGGGTCCATATTACAAAAGTACACACATTATTCTTATTACAATACCGGAAGTTCAAGACTTCCAAAAGATCCAACTTACAAACCAAAATATAAGATGTTCAGTGGAAATTAAAAAGTAACAACTCCGACTAGGAGTGGGGCTCAACAGCTTATTATATAGAGTTCATGCTGCTCAGCTCCGTTAGTTACTACTAACTAGACCCTTAAGTGGACTCGTTCTCATCGACACTGTAACATCCCAAAAATACTAAACTTGGATCATCAAACTCTAATCATCAAAATTAGGGTTAACAAAAACTTTTCTAAATAAAAATATGAAAGCATGCATGTGTGTATGCATCCCATTTTGAATTCTTTTGAATTGCCTTGTAAACCCTTGTCGACTCTGCCATCCAGATGGAAGGAAAGATCAACCAAGCCAATGAGAACCGCAAGCGTCGCATGATGCATCAACCAGGAACCCATCAGACCCCAAAGTATCGCCCTAACCCGTCTCCAGGATTTTCCCCAAGAACCAACAGACCCCCAATGAACCGTCCGATCTATCCCAACCGTGGAAACCCTAGGCCCGGAGGAAATCACAACAACCCCGGCAACTCTAGCAATTTCAACCATGCGCCACCCAAGTTCAACAACAACAATGCTGCCACCAACACCAACACTGCCCCGAGGACTGGAAGAAATGATGTGCCTATTGCAGCAAAGGACAAGTCGCTGACTTGTTATGACTGTGGAAATAAGGGCCACTATTCCAATGAGTGCCCTAACAAGAAGAATGCTGCAGCCCCCAATACCAATGCCCTAGCTCAGCAGCAGCGTCGTGTTTAGCCAGGAAGGAGGTTTGCCCCAGGGAATTCACTCAACTGCAACGGCCGTCTTTTCCTCATGCATGCTGAATAAGCTCAGGAAGCGCCAGACGTCGTGCTGGGTATGTTTTCTGTTAATGCAGTACTTGCAAGAGTGTTGTTTGATTCTGGTGCATCGCATTCATTTGTCACCGAAGAATTTGCATGCACTAGTAAAATTCAACCAACAAAACTGAAGCATGTTATGATCGTCCAAATTCCCGGTTCAACCACCAAAGCTAGGCAAATTTGCAAAGCCGTCCCTATCTGAATCCATGGCATAGATTTTTATGCTAATCTGATAGTACTCGGAACTAAAGGTTTGGAAGTAGTGCTAGGAATGGATTGAATGTCCAAACATAAAGGATTAATTTACTGTGCCAAGAAAGCCATCACCATGACCAGTACAGCCGGAATATCAGTCGAGCATATATCTGAAACCTTACCTCGCCAATTCAAGTGAAACAAGAGTATAGCCTAACCTACCATTGACCAAGTCCGGATAGTCTGTGAATACCCCGATGTATTTCTAGATGTTTTGCCCGGTATGCCCCCAGATCGGGATATCGAGTTTATCATTGAACTAATCCCCGGAACACGACCCATAGCCCAGAGACCCTATAGTATGAACCGCTGGAATCGCGCAGAATCAAGAAGCAACTGGATTACATTTTGGAAATTGGATTGATTCAACCAAGTGCGTCACCTTGGAGATCACCTGTTTTGTTCATGGATAAGAAGGATGGAGGTAACCGTTTGTGTACGGATTACCGGAAGTTGAATGATGTCACCATCAAGAACAAGTACCCCTTGCCCAAGATAGAAGATTTGTTTGATCAGTTGACCGGTGCCAAAGTGTTTTCTAAGATTGATCTTAGAACTGGCTATCATCAACTCAAGATTCGCGCAGAGGATATTCCCAAGACTGCCTTTACCACCTGATATGGATTATACGAGTATACCGTTATGTCCTTTGGATTAACCAATGCCCCCGATTATTTCATGAATCTCATGAATAAGATTTTTATGGACTTCCTGGATAAGTTTGTCGTTGTTTTCATCGATGACATTCTGATTTCTTCCAAATCGGAAGAAGAACATGAGCTACACCTAAGGATCATTCTTGGAACCCTTAGAGAGCATCAGTTGTATGCCAAGTTTAGCAAATGTGAATTCTGGTTACAAGAAGTAGGATTCCTTGGTCACATTGTATCAGCCGGAGGAATTGCCGTTGACCCTGCAAAGGTGAAGGATGTCGAAGATTGGAAAGCCCCAACCACTCAAACCCAAGTTCGTGCATTTCTCGGATTGGCGGGATATTACCGCAAGTTCGTAGAAGGATTCTCGAGTATCGCCAGACCCATGACCCAATTGCTGAAGAAGTACAAGAAGTTTGAATGGACCGACAAATGTGAAGCGAGTTTTCAAGAACTCAAGAGAAGATTGATTTCAGCCCCAATCTTAATCATGCCGGATATCACGAAGCCCTTCGATGTGTATTGTGATGCATCCAAGATCGGTCTCGGATGTGTGCTAATGCAAGAAGGCAAAGTTATATCTTATCTATCTCGACAACTGAAGCAACACGAGCAAAATTACCCAACCCATGACCTCGAACTCGCAGCCGTAGTTCTAGCCCTGAAGACATGGAGACATTACCTGATGGGAAATCGTTGTGAGATTTATTCGGATCACAAGAGCCTAAAGTATATATTCACTCAGAAGGAGCTGAATATGAGACAGAGAAGATGGATTGAGCTAGTCAAGGATTACGACCTAGAGATTCACTATCACCCCGGTAAAGCCAACGTGGTAGCAGATGCCCTTAGCAGATTGACGTGCCGCTTGAAATCCATTATTTTGAAGGAGCAACCAAGTTTGCACAAGGAGATGGAAAATTTCCGAATGGAATTAGTAAGTGAAGGATTGTTGGCTAGCATCGAACTTCAACCCACTTTGATCAGCCAGATCAAAGAGGCGCAGAAAGGAAATGCTAGTATCGACGGAATCAAGCGTCGTATTGGTACAGGCAAAGTACTTGGATTCACCGAAGACAAAGAAGGAGCTCTGTGGAACAAAGGACGCCTTTGTGTACCAGCAGATTCTGAGTTGAAAGAAGTTATTCTGAAGGAAGCTCATGATACTCTTTATTCTATCCACCCCGGAGGAACTAAGATGTATCAAGATTTGAAAGAGCAATTTTGGTGGCATAATATGAAGAGAGAAATCGGAAGCTATATCGCCAAGTGTGATATATGTCAGCGAGTCAAGGCAGGACATCAAAGACCCGCTGGACTGTTGCAACCATTGCAGATTCCGGAATGGAAATGTGATTCCGTTGGAATGGACTTTATCACCGGATTGCATACTTCTAGTAGGGGAAATGACTCTATCTGGGTCATAGTGGACATATTGTCCAAAGTCGCCCATTTCTTACCCGTCAAAACCACAGATCAGAGTTCGAAGCTAGCGGAGTTATACATCGCTAGAATCGTTATTTTGCATGGAGTCCCTAGGAACATCGTATCTGATTGAGGAACTCAACTTACCTCGAGATTATGGAAGAAAGTCCAAGAAGGTTTAGGAACCCGCCTAGATTTCAGCACCGCATATCACCCTCAGACCGATGGACAAACAGAGCGAGTAAATCAAATACTCGAAGATATGATGAGAGCCTGTGTGTTAGAATAAGGATCCAAGTGGGAAGACTGTCTGCCGTTTGCAGAATTTTCATACAACAACAGTTATCAAGCTAATTTTCAAATGGCACCATTTGAATTCATGTACGGAAGGAAGTGTCGCGCCCCTTTGAACTGGTCGGAAGTAGGAGAGAGTCAGATCTTCGGACCCGACATCCTACGAGAAGCAGAAGAGAAGGTTCACAAGATTCGTGAGCACCTCAAGACAGCCCAGTCCATACAGAAGAGTTACGCCGACAAGAGACGTCGAGACCTCGCCTTCAACATAGGAGATTTTGTGTATCTGAAAGTGTCGCCATTGAAGGGAATGCAGCGTTTCCAACTCAAAGGAAAGTTAGCCCCCAGATATATCGGACCCTTCAAGATTCTGAACTATCGAGGAGAAGTGTCGTATCAATTGGAACTACCTGAAGAGATGTTAGTCGTGCACAATGTGTTCCATATCTCATTACTTCGCAAGTGCCTCGAAGTTCCAGAGAAGACTGAAGTGTTCAAGAATATCGATCACCGGACCATAGAGATCAACGATGACCTGACCTATCCCGAAGTACCCATTCGTATTTTGGAAGAAGCTTTCCGAACCACCAGAACCCGAAGCATCAAGTTTCTCAAGATTCAGTGGAGCAACCACACAGAAGAGTAAGCTACCCGGGAGCGCGAAGATCACATCAGGACAGAATTTCCCGATCTCTTCAAATCCTAGGTAATCTTTTCGTCCTTTTTCAAATCTCGGGACGAGATTTTTTTTAAGGGGGGGAAGGTTTGTAACATCCCAAAAATACTAAACTTGGATCAACAAACTCTAATCATCAAAATTAGGGTTAACAAAAACTTTTCTAAATAAAAATATGAAAGCATGCATGTGCGTATGCATCCCATTTTGAATTCTTTTGAATTGCCTTCTATATGTGTTTCTTTGCTTGTAAAAGGATTCTTAGGTGAAATAAACATCATCTAAACAATTCCCAAACTTTTCCCAAAGACAAATAAATCAAAACAAACAAAATGAGTGAATGGTCATTTTGACCAATTTAACTCCCATGCCTACTTTGGCTGTCCCAAACTTTCAGAACTTAACAGAAACTTGTTTGGATCTTTACACCCCTTGATAGTACTCTTAACAAAGTATCAAGGCCCACCTTGTGATCATCTAGAAACTTTCAAATGCATAGTTTAAATGACAATTCAAAATTGAATCTTTATCATATGGGAAGATCCCACTTTTTCAAAAACCACTCAAACAAGCTCAACTTTCAAAACCCAAGCATCTGCAGACTCACCAGCACCAACCTAGCACACCCACCAAATATATTTTCAAAATTCAAAACTTGAATTCATGCGTCCATTTCATCAAACACCTTGCTGATTCAAATCAAATAAAATCTAAACACTATTGTGAGCAGTGATTGGAGCCTAACTTGTTCCCTCTCTAGCTCACAAAGAACCTCGAGAGATCATCTAGCAAACTAAACCAAGCACTAGCCCCACTGTAAGCTTGGCAATGCCATCAATGGTGAACAGCCGAAGCTCACCATGTCACCCCAGTGTGGACATCAAGCAAGGAGAAGAAACAAGCCTAGCCAACATGTCTGGGAGCAAGCCAACACCCCACCGCCACTCCATGTCCAGCGCTCGAGCATTGACAACCCCTGGACCACACGCACAGACCGTTCCCAGCTCGCCAGCAACCATGCCGAGCATGCGCCAGAGCGCCGCCCTCGACACACGCCCACAGACTGCGCACCGCCCTCGCCGCATGCATACACGACCCACTTCATATTGTGTCTGATAGGGGAACTCAATTCACTTCTCATTTTTGGAGGCAACTACATGAGTCATTGGGAACGAGATTGAAATTCAGCACTGCTTTTCATCCTCAGACTGATGGACAGACAGAAAGGACCAACCAGATTCTTGAAGATATGTTGAGGGCATGTGCCCTAGACTATGGAGCTAGTTGGGATGAAAGTCTTCCTGACGCAGAATTCTCTTACAATAACAACTATCAAGCCAGTATTGAGATGGCACCATTTGAATTTCTCTATGGGAGAAAGTGTACCACCCCATTGTTATGGAATGGTGTGGGAGAAAGAAGTTTGTTTGGACCAGAACTAATCAAAGAGGCTGAAGAGAAAGTCAAACTAGTTAAGGACAGATTGAAGATAGCACAATCCCGACAGAAGAGCTACGCACATCCTAAGCATAGAGAAGTCACCTATGAAGTGGGTGATAGAGCTTATCTTAGAGTGTCACCACTTCGTGGAGTGAAGAGATTTGGTGTCAAAGGTAAATTCGCCCCAAGATATGTTGGACCATTCAAGATTATGAGTCATAAAGGAGAAGTAGCTTATGAGATTGAATTGCTAGAATCATTGTCTGCCGTTCACAGTGTGTTTCATGTGAGTCAGTTTAAGAAATGCCATCCAGAAATAGAAGAGACTTCTTTGAACGATACTATACCATTGGAGGAAGTCCAATTGGAAAGTGATCTCACTTATGACAAAAAACCTATCAAGATTCTTGAGACTATAGAAAGAGTTACTCGGACTAAGACTATCAAATTCTGCAAAGTTCAATGGAACCATCATTCCGAAGAAGTAACATGGGAAAGAGAAGATGATCTTCGGAAAGACCACCCTCACCTATTTGCTAGCCAACCCGAATCTCGAGGGCGAGATTCACCTTAAGGGGGTTAGATTTGTAACATCCCTAAGATCTTGTTTTCAAAGATTACATATCATTCATGCATACATATCATTTAGGGAACAATTTCAAACTCATTTCAAGAAAACAGAAGCACTTAGTGCTATTATTTTATGTGAGCAAGCATTAATCTAATGCCACTCACAAATGAGAGTATAATTGTTTTAAACCAAACTTTGTTTGCTCTCATGTTGTTTTGGTTGAATGTTAGAGTTTGGACAAAAATTTACAAAACAAATATGGTTTTAAACCATTTTCAAAACCTATACAAATCAAGTGCTATGGCACTGTTTATTTTGATTTTTCCAAAAAGACCAAGCAAGTCCAATGAGACAGCAAGGTTTTGTGTCCAATATTATGAAGTTTACACTTTACAAAAATCCAGAAAAGGTTTAATTTCAAATGCTTTTGAATTTGTTTGAAATTGAATCCTGAAAATCATTCTAGAAAAAGAAAAGGAAATAGAAAACCCAACTGGGCCTAGCGCCAGCCTTTCGGCCCATCAGACAAAATAGCCCACCTGGGCCACTCTTCTCTCTGCCTTTTCTCACTCGTGACGAACCAGCCCTGCAGACACTGAGCACTGGGCCCTCTCCACGTCAGCGTCATCGTCCCCAAAATCCCGCCCACGACCAGGCCTCGCCGTTTCTTCCTCCCATCACTGTCGCGTTTAAACTCCGATTGATTGCTGTTGATGCTGCGCGTAACTCTCGCCCCCGCTCCGGCTACTTAAACCCCTCCCCCTCGCGGCCATTTCCCCCAACAGAGCTAGCCAGAAGCGCCACCAGGCTGCTCGTATTTACTCTCACTCCGCCGCTGCACAGTCAAACTCTGGCGGTAAATTCCGGCCAGCCACCGTTCCCCATCTTCCTCTGCACCTGCCAGCATCACCCACTCGCCCGCGCGCGCTCCCAATCGTCGGCAACTTCAACACCAAGTGAACGCCGCCGTCTGCCTCGACTCCGGTGACGTCTCCTGGTAATTTCCGACCGCCCCCGTCCTTCTTATTGATGCTCACGTTTTTGCTAGACTCGTGCGCATCTAACCCAGCGCATATTTCACTCTGGCATGGTCTACAACTCCGGCAACGACGACGAACAGCCGTACGCGACGTCTGCCTCCACTCCGACGAGGAATCCCCACCGTGTCCGTGCGCCCCTTGACAAGCCACTGCCGCGTTGAGCTCCAGCACGACTCTGCGAGTCTGGTAAGCCTCTCCGACGACCCCAGCCCCCTCTGTAGCCACCGCGACGCCGTAGACCGAGCGTGCCGCTGCGCGCCGCCAGACTTTGGTCGCTTGATCGCGAACCGTTGGATCTAGATCCAACGTGTTAGATAGATCACTTAAACAAAGGGGTACTGCACAGATCTGGCCATGCAATTTAAGTTAGATCTGGCGGTCCACGTTAGTCGATCCATGCGAAACGGTATGGGAGAATAGAAACACGCCACGTGGCCAAACTCTAGATTTAAAATCAGAATTTGATCTATTGGATTTGTAAACTTGCAAAATTCATAAATTTCAAACCACACGTCCAAATTTTACAAATTTTATATCATTGGAATCAGGAGAGAAAATCCTTTCTGTTTATGCAATGTGTTTAATGTTTTGCCTCTATAAAAATGGTTGTTTTTACAGAAACATTTGTAGCATAATTTGTGTATAGTAATTATTTCAAAAATGTTATGTTATTCAAATAAAGGTTATTTGGCTTATTTTGGACTTGTTTATGATTCAGTACTGTGTACTTGTCTTGTTTGGTGTAGAAAATCATCACATGGCATTTTTCATACATTCATGTATTTTTGCTTGTATATATTGTGTTTGTGATTTTGTGCCATTATTTTATGTGTATATTTTGGTGCAAATAGTGATTTTGATTATGAAGATTGTTGCTACTACCCAATCTACCAAGGCAAGTGGTGCTTCATGATTTTATTCCTATGTTTTTCAACTATGCACTAGAAATATTTTGTATAGGACTGCATGAATATTTTGATCTATATGCTATGCTTGGGAAATCCTAGTAGTTGTAGAATTGCTAGAAATATCTAAGTTAAGATGCTTATCAATGCCATGATTAGCCTAGCTAGTAGCAACCAAGGGTGGTTACATATCCATGTTATGTAAAAATATTTGTAAGTCATTGGACTTATGGTTTGCTTAATAAAACAACTAAGTGAATGAATCACCTGGGTGGAATGGAAAGAATGGTTTATGTTGAGTGGTTACACAAGGCCCATTTCTATGGTTTACCTTGTGTATCTCACTTGTGGAAAGCCACCCAGGAACAAAGGGATTTGTGAGGCCAAATGTTAAGAAGCTTGTAGTGCAGCCACATGGCAATATGGGCTCTGCCTGGATCACATTGGTTGCAATAACTTAGCCATTTGGAAAGTTGGTGGTAGTGGGATGATAGGTTGGAACGTGTCCATTTGGTCTAAGGGAAGGCTTCTGAAAGGTCCTGTCTTGGTGAAAATCAAGTCTTGTGGGGAAAGTGCACAACCTCTGCAGATGGAAGAATCTAAGTACTTAGCCATGTCCCTGGTATTGGACAACTTGAGAATCAAGACATGGAAGCTATCAAGAATCTCCTCATCCCAATTTCTATGTTAAAACTTGTGGTTGAACAAGGGTAAAGGTTCACCAATGTCTATTGGTGATTCCTTGGGAAAGTTTTGTCAAAGAAAAACTTAGTGTTTTCAACTGATAGGTAAAACCTATCTTGAGCAAGCAAGCCTAAGCTACACTTAGCCAAAATGCATATAGTATCTAGACCACTAATATTATACTAAGGTATCACTTGTCAATACTATTCCAATGTATTGACCCACTATGGCTGTAACTTGTGATGTTGCAGGTTATTCTGATGATGGTTAGGGGTTATGAGTCTACACTCAACATGCTTGCCTGTGGCACATGAAGATGAAGACTTATTTATCTTATTATATATTTGAACTCTTGTATTAGGCCTGTGGCCATGGAGTTTGTAAAAGACTATGTTTGTCTCTGGAATGATATGTAATAATGACCTTTGTTTCTATGTACTTCATCTTAAACTATGGATGCTAGCATTGATACAGGGACTAGCATTGCAATCACAGGGATCCTTACCTTTATAAAGGGAGGGATCTTACAGATGGTATCGAATCGAGCCTGTTGTCAGAGGATTATGACCCTAGGATTGGAAACCACTAAGGAAAATTTTCAACAACTTCCACACTTGTATTTTTCTTCTCGTAAACTTTTCTAATCTTCTTTCTCATCTCTATTTGTATATGAACTCCATCAACGAAGCCGTGAGGAAGGGACCACTCATGACTATGACTTTGGAATGTGAGACAGAATTCCCCAAGGCTCTCAAGGACCTCATGGTTACATGGGAATACATGGTGCAGCTGTGTACAAAGGTTTTCTTGTGATGGATGAAGGAGTTGAGTACTGGTGGGTGCAACTTCACTTGTATAAAAACAAGGAAGACAACCACAAGGAATCAGGATTCTGCATGGTCACCAACTCAGTGATGCACACCACATTCTTTGATTCAGCAAGGGATGCAGCTTGGAAGGCCATCAAAGAGCTTGGTGATAGAATCAAGTGCAGAATGCTCAAGACCCAGAATGACCTAAGGGAAGAAAAGAAGCATACCCAAGAGTTAGAGGCTACCAACCAACATTTAAGAAAAGACATCATAGACTTAGCAATGGAGTCATGTGATCAGGATCGACAAATTGCCTCTAGGGATGCCCTGTTAGCTAACTTGGCAAGTGAGATGGGATTGTAACGTACTTCGTTAGTTGGACCACCACACTTTGTAGGGTTCGCAGCATAGAAAACAAAAATTTTCCTACGATGGGAACAACTATGTACCAAGATCTATCTACTAGATACAAACAACGGGCGGATGTATATCCGTAGAGAACATACCCTTGAAGACCGACAAAGCTTAACGAGTCCAAACTCGTGGTTGATGTAGACGATCTCTTGCCGATCTCAAGATCGAGAGGAAGTCCTAGCGCCGCAAAACAGCATCGCATCCATGCTCGCACACACGTTCGAGGCACCGAGCAACCTCCGACTCCTTGCTCCAGCGATGCAGCGGAAGCACAACTCTTTCTTGTCGAAAAGCCACCGGGAACATGTATCTCGCTAGTCCGAGACCATGGGGGATAAATACTAGAGGGGGGGAGAGATCCTTCACGAGGAGGTGTGCTTTGAGAGGAGGAGAGGGGGGCCTTTTATAGGGGAGAGGGGGGCACCCAAGGGGCATGGTGCCCAGCCATGGGGCTGCCCCCACCTCTTCCACATTCATGTGGGTGGAGCTCCCACTCAAAATGAAAAGCCTCCACTCAAAAATCCACTCACATGCATTAAATTTCCACCAAATTTAATGCAAGCTCTCATTTAAATAAAACTCTTTTATTTATTTATCCAGAATTTTGTTAATTACTTTAATTAACAAACATTCACATAAAACCCCTTGCTAGTATTCCATTTCACATGCAGAACCAGTTTCAACCGAAACAGTTTCGGTGTCTAGTGAAATAAATTCCTGCGCTTTCCTTTTCTTTTCGGCATGAAACTTTTGCTCCAAATGGATGTCGGTGTCTCTTAAGTGTGTCACCCTACGGTTCGCGAATAATGCGGACATGATCGAGACCCCTCTCAGATCAATAATCAGAAGCGGGATCTGGAGACCCATACTGACTCCCACACATTCAACGATGACTTTCTTGTGATCGTTGGAACCTTTTACGCTAGTATCTTAATCCCTTTGTTTCATGATATATTACATGTCCGAGATTCGATCATCGGTATCTCCATACCTAGTTTGATCTCGCATCGACATGCACTCTTTTCTCATTCCCGTGATATAACATTCTAGTGATCAAATCACTTGCTTGCAAGCTAATCAATGTGATATCACCGAGAGGGCCTGGAGCATATCTATCCGCCATCGGGATGAACAAATTCCACTCTCGATCCATGGGCCTCAACATAACACTTTATTAGTTCTGAATCCATCTTTATAATCACCTGTTACGGTGTGACGCTTTGATGTTATCAAGAAACTCTTCCGGTGTTAGTGATTGACATGATCTCATGGTCTAAGGATTAGGATCACTTCATAAGTTGTTATAGCAATATAAACTCAATGACTTTGATCGTAATGCTATACTTCGGATGAATGTTCATCACACCATTACACTAATGTTGTGATCCCGTTATTAACAACATCCAATGTCCATGATCAGGAAACCTTGATCATCTTGTTAATCAACGAGCTAGTTTATAAGAGAGGCATAACTAGGAACTTTCTGTTTGTTTATTAAACACACATGTATTAACGTTTCCGTATTAATACAATTATAGCATGCAAAATAAACATTTATCATAAACAAGGAATACGATAATAACCACTTTATTATTGCCTCTCGGGCATATTCCCTTCAGTCTCCCACTTGCACTAGAGACAATAATCTAGTTTGAGAACTTTGCGTATTGAACACTTATGGCTTTCCGGTGTTCCATATACACAATTGCAAGTGGTTAACATAACCTACGAATCTGACGCTTCAGGTCCGTGTGTATTTGCATGTCTTTGCGTCTTCACGCATCACTCATTCTCCAATGAGATGGCACTGTATAAATTTGGTCTTTTGGTGAGACCTTTAGTTCCTTGGGGTTAAAACACGTCGATACTATTGTCATACAATATATCGTTAGTGTTAGCCCATTGCGAACCACACCTTAGTTTGATAACAAACTACTTGACACAAATTCCCTCCTTTGCTGCTACTATAGCAGTCATATACTTAGCCTTTTGTTGTAGTATCCGTCACAATGTCTTAACTTTGGAATTCATCCAAATCCATCATGGAAACTTTCTTTCCATTTCATTGTGCCACCCATAGATTAAATTGAGAAAAACTTAATTTGTATCTTGTGACAAACCTAGTATCAATGTAATGCTTTACAATGAACTATTTGTAATTGTTTGTCACCTCTACACAAATATATTCTTAGTTCTTTCAAAAAGATCATAAGAATATCCTCACTATCGTCCAATGATCATTTTATGATTCATTCTGGTATATGCCCATAACACTTAGAGCATAGGACATATCTGGATGTGTACATATCATGGTATAATTGATCAAAACATCCTTGTGATTTCACTCATCAAGTGTCAACGCACTTGAATCTTGTTTCACTTATCAAGTGTCAATACACTTGAATCTTGATTCAATTCCTTTCCATGCGACAAGAACCGTTTCTTGTTGTTTCTATATTGAACTCCTTCAATATCTCATATATGTACGCTTACACAACCATATTGGCGCCATACCTATCCACTATAGACATTCATGCTAAATATTCGGGTTTTGCCTAAGTTTTTCATCGAAATGAAATTCTTAACCTTTGTCAATAAAAGATACATCATTTCTAATCAACAAGATGTTATCCACATAATGTATTAGAAATATGTCTTAGTGCTCCCACTTAATTTCTTGCAAATGCAAGCATCATCATCGTCTCCTGATGAAGAACTCCTTTTCATCACGGTGAAGATTCCAACTCCGCGATGCTTACTTCAACCATTGAAGTTTGCATGCCCTTTTTAGCATCCTTTGAATTTTAACAAAACCCTTTGGACTGTGTCATGTACACGTCCTAGGCAACCGTTCTATTAGAAGAACTTTGTTTTGTTTATTCATCTACCATATACCAAATTATATGTAGTGGTTGCTACTTTAATCCGTCCAGACTAAATATCGCTATGAAAGATCAAATCTTGTCATAGTCAACTCCTTGAACATTGTCATAAAATACTTTACGACATGTCGACTATTTCATAGATGTGAAACATCCATGTCTGTTTCTTTATAGATCCAAATACGACCGATAGGTTTTTACACCTTTCCGGAGGGTCTTCCAAGTTCAAAACTTGATTTCTCGTGTATGGAACTATCACGGATTTTATGGCTTCAAGCCATTTGACGGAGTCAGGGCCCATCATTGCTTCTTTGCATATAGTCGGTTCATCATTGTCAAACAATAATGATTTACTCTCAAATCTTAGTATTTGATTGTTTATCCAACCGACTTGGTTCAATAAGAACTTAGATCTCCGTGACCACAACCTTTGAGGCACATAAGCTATGAGCATTATGGCAGCCTCCGGAACCATTTCCGGCGCTGCGCAACTCAGCACATTTAGCTAAGGTTCGTTAACCTTATCAAAGTTCTATTGTCCTCCCACTTAACATTTATGAAAAATTCCTTCTTCAAGAAACTTCACGTTTCAAGCGACAAACCCTTTTGTCCTTGGTGTTATAGAGGAATAACCAATTGTTATTCGAAATAACCTACAAAGACATGCTCATCCGACTTTGGTTGTAAACATCTTACTTATGTTTAGCATACCAAAATTTAAGAAATGACAACTTGGGTTTTACCCCAAACCATAACTTCCATGGTGTCATTTCAACGGATCAAGATGGAGCTCTTTTCAGTATAAAAGCGGTAGTCTCTAAGGCTTTAATCTTTTTAAAACATAATGGCAGTTTTATAAATAACACCTTTGATCCAACCATGTCAAACAAGGTTTCATTACAAATCTCAAACACTCCATACTCCTATGGTGTTTTGGGAGATGTAAATCTAGGTGTTTTGCTAAACTTGCAACTCAAATAAATCCCTTTATGATAAAATCATAATTCATTTATTTTCTTGTTACACTTGTAACTCAAATAAATCCCTTATGATAAAATCATAAACCATTTTATTTCTTGATATAATGATTTTTCACTTCATCTTGAAAGTCTTTGAAACGTTTTTCAAATATTCCATACTTCTTTCTCATTAAGTGAATATTCACTCAAATTTCCGGAGAAAGCATATGAAGTTGAAACCCATCGCTTACGACTACACATAATGGACTACATACATCGATATGTATAAATTCCAATAATTTAGTCGTTCGTTCTTCTTTGGCCTTTGAACGAAGTTTTAATTATCACGTGGAAAGTCTCACAAGCGTCACTTGATCAAATCAAAGACTCCAAAAATCCATGAATATGGAGATTCTTCATGTTTTATTTCCAATATAATTTAAACAGCGATGTCACTTCGTAAGTGATCTTTCAATCATTTGTCTTGCGACATTTTAGCATTAGGTTTTATGGATGTGATTTCTCCAACTAGATTTGTAAATCATCCATCTTATATGGAATACGGTAATTATTTGAACAACCTTTGTTCTCATAATACCTGATTCAAATAACAATTATTAAAACAAATCTTGAAGTCAAGCTTTGATGTCAACGAGAAATACAAACAACGGTTTGTTTGTGTTCGATGAACTCACATATTCTCTTGCTAGTTACTTAGGCCATTGTGGTTCATGAATTGCGTTGTTCCGTATGAAATTTCATACCAACCAATTCGGTACCCATACCCAAGAACCACATTGTTTAACAAGCAAAGAATACAACCATAACATGTATATCATCCATATACCTAAATTGGATATTTCCAATCTTTTCTTTTCTGCCAAATATATTTTATAGATTCTCTTTTAGCATTTCCTTTTTCTTTTAGAAGAATCTATCAACATCAAAAGTGGCGCCATATACATGACACATAGTCCAAAGCGTGTATATTCAAATAATAATACCTTTGGACTTGCACTTTGAAGTAGATAACCATCATCAAAATGATCGGTATTCTTTCAAAATCCATTCTTTAGTAATCTTTTAGTGTAGTAAACACTTTACATAAATCTTCTATTCATCCTTATCATGACGACTTTCATGATCAAGCTACTGTAGCTTATAAAGGCGAATCGTGAGTATAACATTACTTTCCAAAACCCTTTTGGATGATTAGGATGTCTAGCATCTCCAACCTTTGCAAATTCTCATCCAATACGAGAACATATATTATACTCTATCATATTGCAACCAAAACATTGTTTCAGATATCGTTATATCTGCCACACATGATGGTTTCCGAAACAATTCTTTCAGCTCCTCGATAAACTTGATATTAAAACAATCAAGAATCATGGAGGCAAACATGATACTTAAGATACTAACACTAGAATTGTTACTCTCGATTTAATACCAATTATTAAATTTCACGGAGTAAACAAAGTTTGCTGAAAGTTTGCAATAGGACTTTAAACTTTAGATTGACACTTAACACAATACGATACCAGTTCGTAAAGTATATATCCAGAATTCTATAGTTCTATTATCCCAATTACAACTATGCATAAGGTGGTGAACGAATGCCAATGACTACAACAAATTATGCAAATTCACTTTGATTTAATTTATGATAAATTGAGTTCTACTAATCCAAATTAGAAATGAACTCCCACTCAAAAACGACATCCCTCATGTCTTTTTGGTGATTACATGAACCAAATCCACTACACCAAGTCCGATCATCACGTGAGTCGGTGTAGCTTCAAAGGCGAGCATCCATATGGTCATCATATCAAAACATATGACTCATGCTTAACCTTTCGGTCCGTGTTCCGAGGCCATGTCTGTACATGCTAGGCTCGCCAAGTAAGAACCTTAGTATTCGCATGTGTAACTGTCTTACACCCTAGATATGCTCATGGATTCAAGTACACCCGATCATCACGTGATGTCTTGAAGCGACGAAACATTGTCGGTGCATACTTAAGGAAGAACACATTTTTATCTTGATATCTAAATGAGGGATCATCTTATTATGCTAATAAAACGCCAAACAAGCAATATAAGATGCAATCAAACATCACATGTTTGTAAGTGAAGTGATATGGCTCCCGCATATGATCTCCATCATGTGCATCGTGGTATGATCTCTATCATACCTCTATGTGTAAGGCCAAGGTCTATGGAACTTACACGCTATGTGTGTTGTGAGAGTATCATCTCATACTTCTACCTACAACATCACCATATCATAACACTAGCCCAACAACAATCTAAACTAGACGCCTCTAATTTATCCATTGCAAGTTTTACGTGGCTTAGGGCTTTCGAAGATAGAACCGTTCTTACCTACGAACATGAACCACAACGAGGATAACCAAATTGTTGACAAATCGTTGCAAATTAGATATTGACTATAGTAGGAGAGACAGACACCCGCTAGCCACTTATGCAAAACTAGTTGCATGTCAAGCGTGGAACAGGTCTCATGTGCGAGGACATGTAAAGTTTGTCCGGGCCGCTTCATCCCACTATGCCACCAATATCCAAAGTACAACTAAGAAGCAATAAAATGATCATCATCGCCCACATACTCATATGTGTACTACCCGTGCAAAGTATCTACGCATAGATCCGGCTCTGATACCACTGTAGGGTTCGCAGCATAGAAAACAAAAATTTTCCTACGATGGGAACAACTATGTACCAAGATCTATCTACTAGATACAAACAACGGGCGGATGTATATCTGTAGAGAACATACCCTTGAAGACCGACAAAGCTTAACGAGTCCAAACTCGTGGTTGATGTAGATGATCTCTTGCTGATCTCAAGATCGAGAGGAAGTCCTAGCGCCACAAAACAGCAGCGCATCCGTGCTCGCACACACGTTTGAGACACCGAGCAACCTCCGCCTCCTCGCTCCAGCGATGCAGCGGAAGCACAACTCTTTCTTGCCGAAAAGCCACCGGGAACATGTATCTCGCTAGTCCGAGACCATGGGGGATAAATACTAGAGGGGGAGAGAGATCCTTCACGAGGAGGTGTGCTTTGAGAGGAGGAGAGGGGGGCCTTTTATAGGGGAGAGGGGGCACCCAAGGGGCATGGCGCCCAGCCATGGGGCTGCCCCCACCTCTTCCACATTCATGTGGGTGGAGCTCCCACTCAAAATGAAAAGCCTCCACTCCCATTAAAAAGCCTCCACTCAAAAATCCACTCACATGCATTAAATTTCCACCAAATTTAATGCAAGCTCTCATTTAAATAAAAATCTTTTATTTATTTATCCAGAATTTTGTTAATTACTTTAATTAACAAACATTCACATAAAACCCCTTGCTAGTATTCCATTTCACATGCAGAACCAGTTTCAGCAATTTCAACCGAAACAGTTTCGGTGTCTAGTGAAATAAATTCCTGCGCTTTCCTTTTCTTTTCGGCATGAAACTTTTGCTCCAAATGGATGTCGGTGTCTATTAAGTGTGTCACCCTACGGTTCGCGAATAATGTGGACATGATCGAGACCCCTCTCAGATCAATAATCAGAAGCGGGATCTGGAGACCCATACTGACTCC
Organism: Avena insularis; assembly: GCA_023614405.1. Taxonomy (NCBI): domain Eukaryota; kingdom Viridiplantae; phylum Streptophyta; class Magnoliopsida; order Poales; family Poaceae; genus Avena; species Avena insularis. The sequence goes on from CM042697.1 coordinate 158,535,727, forward strand.
CACACATTCCACGATGACTTTCTTGTGATCGTTGGAACCTTTTACGCTAGTATCTTAATCCCTTTGTTTCACGATATATTACATGTCCGAGATTCGATCATCGGTATCTCCATACCTAGTTTGATCTTGTTACTGACATGCATTCTTTTCTCGTTCCCGTGATATAACATTCTAGTGATCAAATCACTTGCTTGCAAGCTAATCAATGTGATATCACCGAGAGGGCCCAGAGCATATCTATCCGTCATCGGGATGAACAAATTCTACTCTCGATCCATGGGCCTCAACATAACACTTTATTAGTTCGGAATCCATCTTTATAATCACCCTGTTACGGTGTGACGTTTGATGTTATCAAGAAACTCTTCCGGTGTTAGTGATTGACATGATCTCATGGTCTAAGGATTAGGATCACTTCGTAAGTTGTTATAGCAATATAAACTCAATGACTTTGATCGTAATGCTATACTTCGGATGAATGTTCATCACACCATTACACTAATGTTGTGATCCCGTTATTAACAACATCCAATGTCCATGATCAGGAAACCTTGATCATCTTGTTAATCAACGAGCTAGTTTATAAGAGAGGCATAACTAGGAACTTTCTGATTGTTTATTAAACACACATGTATTAACGTTTCCGTATTAATACAATTATAGCATGCAAAATAAACATTTATCATAAACAAGGAATACGATAATAACCACTTTATTATTGCCTCTCGGGCATATTCCCTTCACACTTATCATTTTATTTTCCCAAATGTTGTCTAAAATTAAGTTGAACCTTGGATGCTTGTAATGGTTTTATGTATGCCATGACTTGTTTGTTTTGATTGTCAAAGATATGCATGTGATGCCTTGTTTTGTGATTCATCTCTATGTATGTTGATTCTAACTTTTCTATCTTATATAATTGATGCCTAATGTTACTATCAGCACGGCTGAAGAGTTCAAGGGAACTCATTTTGGCACTCGTCTTATTAAGCTCACTAGTTTGCTCAATCTCCCACTTCCTACCATCATGATGCTTCCCCTAACCAAGTTCGAGAGGAAGGACCTTTAGGGCTTCAAGGTTACTCAGCCAGGACGCCAGACTGAGCCATCCACAGAGGCTATCACCTTCAAGCTCATGCATGATGACAAGGAGAGAGGCGTAGAGGTAGTCATGCAGGATTTGCTTGGACGTCTGCTAGGGAGACACTCTCGGGAGATTAGAGGTACTCACTTCCACGCCGTCGGTAGACGTGACGAGGATGGTGAGGCCATTGACTTCGAGGATACTGCTAGAGAGATAGCAGAGCCGATTCGTCTATACCTCCAGGACTTAGAGGTTCTTCTTAGGCACCTAGATACTGATAGGACCAACGTGATGCTTAGCAATGACTAACTCCAGGTGCAGCTTCGTGAGAAGGACAAGCTCTTCGCGGAGCAAGATGAGATAGTCAAGGAAATGGAGGCCAAGTTTGAGAGTCAGGATAGAAAGTTCAAGAGTCAAGAGAAAAGAGTCCAAGATAGGAACAAGAGGATTCGAGACATGACTATAGAACTAGAGGCCAAGGACTTTGAGCTCGAGCATTAGCAGGTGGTGATTGAGAGACTTCGTTCACAGAAGAGGGCTCTCAAAGCCAAAATAGAGGCCTTGACTACCAATGTCGAGGAATACAAGACCGCTATGGAGAATGCAGGTCTTACACTTGTTGATGAGGAGGTTGATGCTGAGGAGTAGTGATGACTACTCATTTACCTTTTATTTACCATGCTTTTGATTATTGAGATGCAATGACCATCCAACATGTGGATGGCTTGCTATTGGTGTGTTTACTTTTCAAAACTTGTTGTTTATGTTGTTGAACTTTTGTTATTTTGATGCATGCTTGGTGATTTTCTATGTGATGTATTGTGCATGTTAAGCATATATGGGTATCTTATTCTTATCTTTATTGAAAACCACAGATGCCTCCCCGACGTGCCAATCCCAACCCTAACAACAACAATATCACCCCTGAGATGCAGCAGATGATGACAGCTCAGACGCAACTGATGCAGATGATGACCATGTTCATACAGAATCAGAACAACAACAACAACAACAACAATCAGAATAACCCACTGGGTTTTGACATGCTTACCAGATTCTTAAGACTGAGGCCAGCAAAGTTCTCAGGAACTACTGATACCATGGTGGACAATGATTGGCTACGCTCAGTGAACAAGGACTTGGTAACTGTTGGCTATACTGATGAGGAGAAAGTCAGGTTTGCAGCACACTTGTTGGAAGGACCAGTAGCTACTTGGTGGGATAAATTCTAGATCACCACTCCCATTGAGGATGTGACGTGGGCTATCTTTGAAGATGGGTTCCGTACTGCTCACATCTCATCCGGAGTGATGAGTTTGAAGAAGAAGGATTTTCATAACTTGAAGCAGCGCCACCGCAGTGTGGCTAAATATATTGAGGAGTTCAACAATCTGGCGCATTATGCACCGGATGAAGTTGACACTGATGCTAAGAGGAAAGAGAAGTTCCTTGAAGGATTGAACGATGAATTGAACCTGCAGTTAGCCGTGGCCTATGTCCCCACATACCAGTCTCTATGTGACAAGGCTGCCATCTTGGAGAGCAAGATGAAACAGGTTGAAAGCAGGAAGAGAAAGCACTCTGACCAACACAGCTCGGGATCGTCTCACAAGCGTTCCCATTATGATGATAGTGAGAATTCTGGATCCCACAAGCATGGAAAGTATAACAAACACCACAACCACAACCATCATCATGACAACAATCATTACCGTAGTCATGACAATGACAAGTACAAGAGTCACAAGAGTGGGTACAAGAACCACCACAATGGAAGTGGAAGTGGTAGTGGAAGCCATCCTGTCAAGAAGGATCTTAGTCAGGTTGAATGTTTCAAGTGCAAGAAGATGGGGCATTATGCAAATGAATGCCCAGAAAAGAAAGTTGAAGGACCCAACAATCCCAACCCTTTCCAAAAGGGACATGTGAACCACATCAATGTGGAAGTGATCTATGAGGAACCTGATGCTGTTGCTGGTAAGTTCAAACTCAATTCTGTTCTAGCATTTGTTCTCTTTGATACTGGTGCATCTCATTCATTCATATAAAGAGCATTTGTTGAAAGAAATGAACTACTAGTAGAAACTAATGGGTGTCCTATAAAAGTAAGTTCTACTGGCGGAGAAATGATAGTGAACTCGGGATGTCATGATCTAGTCATAGAGTTTGGGAAGTATAAGTTTCTCGTTAATCTGATAATCCTAAATTCCCAAGGACTGGATGTTATTTTGGGGATGGACTGGATGACCAAGCATAAAGGAGTGCTAGATTGTGCCAACCATACTGTCTCACTCACAACTCCAGAAAACAAAAGGATCAGATTCAAAACCAACTTTGAATCGAAAAGGAGTAAGCTAAATTCTCTTAAGGGGGTTAGCATAGACAGTGTGCCAATTGTGAGTGAATTTCTGGATGTGTTTCCGGAAGAATTGCCGAGAATGCTACCAGATAGGGATGTGGAATTTCTGATTGATTTGCTACCAGGTTATGGACCAATAGCAAAGAGACCGTACAAGATGTCAGTTGATGAATTGAAAGAACTCAAGAAACAACTTGGAGAACAATTGCAGAAAGGATTTATTCAACCAAGTTCTTCATCCTGGGGAGCACCCGTTTTGTTTGTGGAAAAGAAGGATAGAAGTCAAAGGTTATGCATAGATTACCGTTCACTCAATGAGGTGACTATCAAGAACAAATACCCTTTGCCTAGAATCAATGACTTGTTTGATCAGTGTAACTACCTCGGTGAATTACGCTCCTAGTTACAAGCCTGGATGAGCGGAAATGGTTAAAATAGTACGGTGGGGCCCAAATGCCACTCACAGGTAGACCTTTCGGCCGTCCTAACCATTTTCAAACATCGGGACAAGAACGGGCGGTGTAATCGACAGGCGAAGGGATCAACTACATACACAAATGAGTATGTATGCAAGCCACCATATAACAGTCCTCAGAGCCATTCCATCTAAAAGAAATAGAAATATTGCAATGCCATACGGCAAGATCCAAATATCCTAGATAGATATAATAGTTTAGGATATCTCCTCATACATCAAACATCAGAGTATCAGGCGGAAGCGGAAAACAAGATTCGAGTACGGATAAGAAGCAAATCGGCATAAGATGCCCCATAAATAAACACATCCCGCCCACAGATCTCACGGATCCCCGTTCCCGGAATCTCTACACCGAATGATCGTTGCCCACATCGTCCGTCTCCTCCACCCAGTATCCATCTTGCGAGCATACTTGTTCATCTGAATCAAACAATTTATCGTGTGAGACCCTAGGGGTACTCAGCAAGTCTTTATGCCTCTAAAGGGGACTCAACCTGGGGTGACGCAATTGCAGAAAAAGATAATACCTAACAGTTCTATAGATACTCGCTAACCATCCGCCTAACCATAGATAGACGGATGTCCGTGAATTAATAACAACAGTTATAATGGTAATATTAACAGATCCATCCTCCTCCTCGCTTACCAACGAGGAAGCGGACGAACAACCCCCCCAGCCGTTGGCAGTTTTATTATCCATTCCATGAGTGTTGCACTATTACTAGTCAGGTACTTAGTCAAATTAAAAGCGGTACTTTAGTTATACTTGTCTATGTTCGAGAAACTGTGCTCCAAGTCGTCCATAACCGGACACGGCTTTGAAAGTTTTACCTGAGGGGTGCACAAATAGCAACACACACTCGATCAACCTCGGAAAAACCAAATCAAAACCCAACGAGGCATTCACGACAAAGCGATCACAGGATTCAGAAATATTTAAGGGGGCCACCCCATTAAGCTACCCGCAACGGAGTTAGCGGCTCCGAGACGGACTCAAGGTTTGCGCTGGTGTAAACGATCGGGAACCCGAAAGTGTGACTGGGCTTGTCGATACCGCGAAACACTCCGCTTCCAAAACAAAGACAGTGTGCTCCTCACACAATCTTAAATAAAGCGATAAAGCATGGCATAAGTAGGATAGTAATAAAGCTCCAAACTACTTTGTGGCCCCAAGAAATAAGAATGAATCAAGCTCGCCTGGGGGGTTCATAAGCCTCCGGATGTGGATAGCGAATATTCCAGAACAGGAATCAAGTACTCGGGTCCTCGGACACAAGTGAGCAGGAAAAACCAAATAGCAGATATTGCTCACCGTGCCACTTTCATTAGTTATCCCATTACTACTCGTTAAGTTGTTTAGGTACCTCGTTATCCATCGAGACACTCACATACCCTACACATGCTGTTCTCGACTGCATGGCTCAAACAACTCCTGTAGTAATGGCTCATGGGATGGAGGACAAGCTTCGGTGGGGTTTAAAAGTAAAGGCTATGCAATACTTGGGATTCAGTTTAATGCAATCGCGACTCAATGATGCAAGAATAAGACAGAGGCAATAGGTACTATATGTATGCAAGCATGTGGTAGTGCTTGCCTGGCAGCTCAGTTGAAGTGAGAGAAGGATCTGGGTAGTGCTCCTGGGTTTCTTGATATATCCCCTGCTCAGCGTCTATTCGAAGAAGAACCAAACAAACAAGGGCCAACATAAATAAGGTGCACAAGCATATGAATAAAATGCGTCAAGCAAACAATCATGCCATGATGAATGATGCACAATTTGCATGGCAATAAAGTAGCATGGCATGGGTGAGGTGTGGAATACAAGAAATAAACATTTTATGGTGTTTTAGTCACCTTTTATCCTCATATAAGTTGCTGTATACTTTATATTTATATGATGCATGCTGCAATTCAGAACATGGAATGCATAAACAGAAAGGTCTCGTCGAGCTGATCATTTTAGACATATTATTTGTCAAATTTGGAGTTATAAAACAAAAGTTATTAATTAATTAAGGCAAGGGCATTTTTATTGAAATTTTAATCAACTTGAAATTTAAAGTGCTCAAATAATATTTTGAAGGGAAGATTTGAATTCCTCACATTTTCCTGATCTCAAAACATATATTATATGTTTAATTTGGAATTATTTTCCAAAAGTTATTTAAATGCAGATTTGAATTTGAAATTTAAAACAAAATTTAAAAAGTTTGAATTAAAAACAGAAAACAGAAATCCTTTTCTCACTCACTCAGATCTAGCCACAGACAGTGACAAGTGGGCCAACTGCTGACTGGGCGACACAGTGGCAGAGCAGGTTTTTCTCACCGCGGCCGTCCTAGACCAAGTTGCTGACAGGTGGGGTAGCGGTCTCATGGTCCACGGCGCACGCAGCCAGCCGGGACGCGACACGTGGGTGATCCAGGGGAGTGCGGGTTGAGGCGGTGGAACTTGGGGGGGTTCTGCAAAACGGGCAGAGAGGCTGACGGTGGGGCTCTGCGTACCGCGGGTTGAGCAGAGATTAACAGAGGGGGCTATCTGCAAAAAGCCCGCCACGTACTGTGGATCTTCTCCGCGTTGCTGAGGACCGATCGGTGTTCGCCATGAGCGCGGCCGCTGGGCTCGGCGGGACCTAGCGCTCGGGTTAGGCGGCGGCTACCGCTGGGCTAGGGAGAGGTTGGTGTCAGGAGGGAGGACCGCGGCTAGTTATGGCGCTATGCGGTGCGAGAGCGAGCAGACAGCAGCGAGCGGCGGCGCGCAGTTGGTGTTCGACGAAACGATCGGCGGAGCTAGACGACGACAGCGAGGCGGAACATGTCAGGGAGGGAGAGAGGCTCACCGCGGGGCTCTTGGTGGCGTTGGATCGGCTTGGGGAGAAGCGGATCGACGACGAGGCTGGCGCCGGTGGAATTAGGGTTTCGCGTCGGTGGCGGCGGTGATCTTCGGCCCTGGTGCTTCTCCTCCGCGACAGCGTGTACAGGGCTGCTGCAGAGGACCTCCCCGACCTCGCCGACAACCTCCTGCTTGCCTACGCCTCCTGGTTCGACGGGGTATGGTGGAGACCGACGGTGGCCGGCGATGGGGTAGATGGTGTCGGAGGAGAAGAGAGGGGAGTGGGCAAGGCCCTGGGTGGGTCTGGGAGAAGGCAGAGGTGCCGTGGGGGAGGAGGAAAAGGAGGGAGAGAGAGGAGGAGCAGCCATGGCAGGGGAGGGTAGATAAAGGTGGTTTGGTGCCACCTTTTCCTCCTACCTCCTCACGTGCTGGCTGGGGCTCGAGCTGGGCGGAGCAGAGGCAGGCAGGTGGGCCAGGAAGAGAGGAGGTAGGTCAGGTTCGGGTGGGACACGCAAGGCAGAGAGAGAGAAAGAGAGAGGAGAGGGGAGGCTCGGGCTAGGGTAGGGTAGCCTCGGGTTAGGGTTTTTGTTAGGGTTGGGGTAGGTAGCTGGGGTGGTTAGGCTGGTGTAGGGAGGGTGGCCAGGTGGGACCAGCTTGGAGAGAGGGAGAGCAGAGAGAGGTGTGGTAGGGGTTGGGGTTGATGCTTCGGCATGGAGGGGTAGGTCATGGGGTAGGGTTTGGAGAGAGGGTTTAGAAGAGAGGATAGAGAGAGATGTGGAGGTAGCTAAGGTTTGAAACATGACCAAAACAAGAGGTGTCAAAAGAGAGGAGAGAGAGAGAGAGGTAGGGAGAGGGATTAGGGTTTTTGGAGATAATGGTGGAAAGGCCCACACATGGCTTGCATGGATGGGGGATGGGTGTAGGGTTTTGCCATGAACCAAATAAGATCAAGCATGAAGAGGGGTAGAGATAGAGATGGGAGATGATCCACTCAAAGATTCAAATAAAAACCCAAAAGACTAGAATGTGGTGGTACTTGCATGGCCTATGCAAAATAATTAATGCCATGCTTATTCTTGTGAAAACAATATTATTAGCATGGCATTATTCTTATGCATTCCCAAAAGTTGGAATAAAGGCCAAGCAAAAGAATTTATAGAATTGGATCCACCTATCTCCCATGAGCTAGATTAAATACTCAAAAGAAAATAAAATACAAGCTCATGGATAATGGGATGGTGGAATTATAAGGTGGTGAAAGAAAAGGGTGGTGGAGTGGAATAAAAGATATGCCCCCAACCCAACTTGGGCATTTAAACAATATATCAATAACCAAAATACAATATCAAGAGGCTAACTCAATTTACAATGCATATGAGAGAAGAACCAAAACAAAAAGGGTTTTATATGATGCTCAAATGCAAGGTGGCATGATGACATGAGCATGATATAATTATGATGCAACAATTATATATATGAAGTAGCCATTATATTACTAGACCAAGTAGCATTACAATTGTTAGACAATTGGGATGCTACAATCAGCTAGAAGGAGCCTGCGTGTTCTCAAAGATTGATCTCCGATCAGGATATTTTCAGCTTAAGATAAGAGAACAAGACATACCTAAGACAGCTTTCACCACTAGGTATGGATTGTATGAGTACACCGTGATACCTTTTTGTTTGACCAATGCACCATCATACTTTATGAATATGATGAACAAGGTGTTCATGGAGTTCCTTGACAAGTTTGTTGTCATTTTCATCGATGACATTTTGATCTACTCCAAGAGCAAAGAAGAGCATGAAGGACATTTGTGTTTGATACTTGAGAAGCTTAGGGAGCATAAGCTGTATGCCAAATTCAGCAAGTGTGAGTTTTGGTTGAATGAAGTTGGATTTCTCGGACACGTTGTGTCAGGAGATGGTGTAGCAGTTGATCCTGCTAAAGTTTCAGCTGTAACTGAATGGGAATCTCCTAAGTCAGTGAAAGAGGTTCGTAGTTTCCTTGGCTTGGCGGGATACTACAGAAGATTCATTGAGAATTTCTCCAAAATAGCTAAGCCAATGATAGAGTTACTAAAGAAATACAAGAAATTTGCTTGGTCTGAAGAATGTGAACTCAGTTTCCAAGAATTGAAGAAGAGACTAGTGACAGCACCAGTCTTATGTCTGCCAGATTTGGAGAAAGATTTCCAAGTGTATTGTGATGCATCTCATCATGGATTGGGTGCAGTACTAATGCAAGAAGGTAAAGTTGTGGCTTATGCCTCGAGACAACTCAAAACTCATGAGGTAAATTATCCTACTCATGATTTAGAGTTAGCATCTGTTGTCCATGCACTCAAAACATGGAGACACTACCTTTTGGTAAAACGATGTGAAGTGTTCACAGATCACAAAAGTTTGAAGTATATCTTCACCCAGAAAGAAATCAACATGAGACAAAGGAGATGGCTAGAACTCATCAAGGACTATGACTTGAGTTTGCAATACCACCCCGGTAAAGCAAATGTTGTAGCGGATGCTCTAAGCCGTAAGGTTTTTGTGAATGGCCTTACTAAAGGAGAATTGCTAGATGATCTGTGTGCCCAATTTAGAGATCTCAGATTGGAGATTGTGCCTGAAGGACATCTCATGTCATTGGATGTTCAACCCACTTTGTTGGACAAAATCAAAGAAGCCCAAAAGACAGATAAGGAAATTGAAGAGATTAAGGAAAAGATTGTCAAGGGAAAAGCCAAAGGATTCCATGAAGATGAACAGGGTACTTTATGGTATGGAAAACGTATCTATGTTCCACAAGATCCGGAACTTCAGAAACTGATTTTACAAGAAGCACACAACTCACCGTATTCCATTCATCCGGGTAACACCAAAATGTACATGGATATGAAAGAAAGATTTTGGTGGAATAATCTCAAGGACATCGCCGAACATATTGCTTTGTGTGATGTATGTAGTAGAGTGAAAACGGAACATCAGAAACCAGCAGGATTGTTACAACCACTACCTATTCCTGATTGGAAGTGGGACAAGATTGGCATGGATTTCATCACCGGATTGCCAAGGACCCAGTCAGGATATGATTTTATTTGGGTAGTAGTGGATCACTTAACTAAAGTGGCTCATTTTATACCCGTAAAGACAACTTATACAAGTGCTAAGTTAGCCAAGATCTATATGAGTAGGATTGTATGTCTGCATGGAGTACCCAAGAGTATTGTGTCTGATAGGGGAACTCAATTCACTTCTCATTTTTGGAGGCAACTACATGAGTCATTGGGAACGAGATTGGAATTCAGCACTGCTTTTCATCCTCAGACTGATGGACAGATAGAAAGGACCAACCAGATTCTTGAAGATATATTGAGGGCATGTGCCCTAGACTATGGAGCTAGTTGGGATGAAAGTCTTCCTTACGCAGAATTCTCTTACAATAACAGCTATCAAGCCAGTATTGAGATGGCACCATTTGAATTTCTCTATGGGAGAAAGTGTACCACCCCATTGTTATGGAATGGTGTGGGAGAAAGAAGTTTGTTTGGACCAGAACTAATCAAAGAGGCTGAAGAGAAAGTCAAACTAGTTAAGGATAGATTGAAGATAGCACAATCCCGACAGAAGAGCTACGCAGATCCTAAGCATAGAGAAGTCACATATGAAGTGGGTGATAGAGCTTATCTTAGAGTGTCACCACTTCGTGGAGTGAAGGGATTTGGTGTCAAAGGTAAATTGGCCCCAAGATATGTTGGACCATTCAAGATTCCGAGTCGTAAAGGAGAAGTAGCTTATGAGATTGAATTTCCAGAATCATTGTCTGCCGTTCACAATGTGTTTCATGTGAGTCAGTTTAAGAAATGCCATCCAGAAATGGAAGAGACTTCTTTGAAAGATACTATACCATTGGAGGAAGTCCAATTGGAAAGTGATCTCACTTATGAGGAAAAACTTATCAATATTCTTGAGACTGCAGAAAGAGTTACTTGGACTAAGACTATCAAATTCTGCAAAGTTATATGGAACCATCATTCCGAAGAAGAAGCAACATGGGAAAGAGAAGATGATCTTCGGAAAGACCACCCTCACCTATTTGCTAGCCAACCTGAATCTCGAGGGCGAGATTCACCTTAAGGGGGTTAGATTTGTAACATCCCTAAAATCTTGTTTTCAAAGATTGCATATCATTCATGCATACATATCATTTAGGGAACAATTTCAAACTCATTTCAAGACAACAGAAGCACTTAGTGCTATTATTTTATGTGAGCAAGCATTAATCTAATGCCACTCTCAAATGAGAGTATAATTGTTTTAAACCAAACTTTGTTTGCTCTCATGTTGTTTTGGTTGAATGTTAGAGTTTGGACAAAAAATTACAAAACAAATATGGTTTTAAACCATTTTCAAAACCTATACAAATCAAGTGCTATGGCACTGTTTATTTTGATTTTTCCAAAAAGACCAAGCAAGTCCAATGAGACAGCAAGGTTTTGTGTCCAATATTATGAAGTTTACACTTTACAAAAATCCAGAAAAGGTTGATTTCAAATGCTTTTGAATTTGTTTGAAATTGAATCCTGAAAATCATTCTAGAAAAAGAAAAGGAAATAGAAAACCCAACTGGGCCTGGCGCCAGCCTTTCGGCCCATCAGACAAAACATCCCACCCGGGCCACTCTTCTCTCTGCTTTTTCTCACCCGCGACGAACCAGCCTCAGACATCGAGAATCGGGCCCTCTCCACGCCGCTGTCGTCCCCAAAATCCCGCCCACGACCAGGCTTCGCCGTTTCTTCCTCCCATCACTGCCGTGTTTAAACTCCGATTGATTGTCGTTGATGCCGCGCATAACTCTCGCCCCCGCTCCGATTACTTAAACCCCTCCCCTTCACGGCCATTTCCCCCAACACAGCTAGCCAGAAGTGCCACCAGGCTGCTCGTATTTACTCTCACTCCGCCGCTGCACAGTCAAACTCCGGCGGTAAATTCCGGCCAGCCACCGTCGCCCCTTGGCTTCCTGACACCACGAGCAAGTTCCCCATCTTCCTCTGCACCTGCCAGCATCACCCACTCGCCCACGTGCGCTCCCATTCGTCGGCAACTTCAACGCCAAGTGAACGCCGCCGTCTGCCTCGACTCCGGTGACGTCTCCTGATAATTTCCGACCGCCCCCGTCCTTCTTATTGATGCTCAAGTTTTTGCCAGACTCGTGTGCATCTAACCCAGCGTTTGTTTCACTCTGGCATGGTCTACAACTCCAGCAACGACGACGAACAGCCGTACCCGACGTCTGCCTCCACTCCGACGAGGAATCCCCACCGTGTCCGTGCGCCCCTTGACAAGCCACTGCCGCGTTGAGGTCCAGCACGCCTCTGCGAGTCTGGTAAGCCTCTCCAACGACCCCAGCCCCCTCTGTAGCCACCGCGATGTCAGAGACCGAAGCGTCATTGCCGCCGTCGCCGCTGCACTTTGGTCGCTTGATCGCGAACCGTTGGATATAGATCCAACGTGTTAGATAGATCACTTAAACGAATGGGTACTGAACAGATCTGGCCGTGCAATTTAAGTTAGATCTAGCGGTCCACGTTAGTCGATCCACGCGAAACAGTATGGGCGAATAGAAACACGCCACGTGGCCAGACTCTGGATTTAAAATCAGAATTTGATCTATTGGATTTGTAAACTTGCAAAATTCATAACTTTCAAACCACACGTCCAAATTTTACAAATTTTATATCATTGGAATCAGGAGAGAAAATCCTTTCTGTTTATGCAATGTGTTTAATGTTTTGCCTCTGTAAAAATGGTTGTTTTTACAGAAACATTTGTAGGCATAATTTGTGTATAGTAATTATTTGAAAAATGTTATGTTATTCAAATAAAGTTTATTTCACTTATTTTGGACTTGTTTATGATTCAGTACTGTGTACTTGTCATGTTTGGTGTAGAAAATTATCACATGGCATTTTTCATACATTCATGTATTTTTGCTTGTATATATTGTGTATGTGATTTTGTGCCATTATTTTATGTGTAGATTTTGGTGCAAATAGTGATTGTGATTGTGAAGATTGTTGCTACTCCCCAAACTACCAAAGCAAGTGGTACTTCATGATTTTATTCCTATGTTTTTCAACTATGCACTAGAAATATTTTGTATAGGACTGCATGAATATTTTGATCTATATGCTATGCTTGGGAAATCCTAGTAGTTGTAGAATTGCTAGAAATTTCTAAGTTAAGATGCTTATCAATTCCATGCTTAGCCTAGCTAGTAGCAACCAAGGGTGGTTACATATCCATGTTATGTAAAAATATTTCTAAGTCATTGGACTTATGTTTTGCTTAATAAAACAACTAAGTGAATGAATCACCTGGGTGGAATGGAAAGAATGGTTTATGTTGACTGGTTACACAAGGCCCATTTATATGGTTTACCTTGTGTATATCACTTGTGGAAAGCCACCCAGGAACAAAGGGATTTGAGAGGCCAAATGTTAGGAAGCTTCTAGTGCACCCACATGGCAATATGGGCTCTGCCTGGATCACATAGGTTGCAATAACTTAGCCATTTGGACAGTTGGTGGTAGTGGGATGATAGGTTGGAACGCGTCCATTTGGTCTAAGGGAAGGCTTCTGAAAGGTCCTGTCTTGGTGAAAATCATGTCTTGTGGGGAAAGTGCACAACCTCTGCAGATGGAAGAATCTAAGTACTTAGCCATGTCCCTGGTATTGGACAACTTGAGAATCAAGACATGGAAGCTATCAAGAATCTCCTCATCCCAATTTCTATGTTAAAACTTGTGGTTGAACAAGGGTAAAGGTTCACCAATGTCTATTGGTGATTCCTTGGGAAAGTTTTGTCAAAGAAAAACTTAGTGTTTTCAACTGATAGGTAAAACCTATTTTGAGCAAGCAAGCCTAAGCTACACTTAGCCAAAATGCATATAGTATCTAGACCACTAATATTATACTAAGGTATCACTTGTCAATACTATTCCAATGTATTGACCCACTATGGCTGTAACTTGTGATGTTGCAGGTTATTCTGATGATGGTTAGGGGTTATGAGTCTACACTCAACATGCTTGCCTGTGGCACATGAAGATGAAGACTTATTTATCTTATTATATATTTGAACTCTTGTATTAGGCCTGTGGCCATGGAGTTTGTAAAAGACTATGTTTGTCTCTGGAATGATATGTAATAATGACCTTTGTTTCTATGTACTTCATCTTAAACTATGGATGCTAGCATTGATCCAGGGACTAGCATTGCAATCACAGGGATCCTTACCTTTATAAAGGGAGGGATCTTACACCTGCCGTGTTAGGGTTCAGTCTCGCTGGCGTTGCCCGACGTGGACGACGACCGTCAGCCGTTGGATTAGAACTATATCGAACGCACCATATTTCCCCATACCGCTTCGCACCCCCTCATCTCACTGACTCGTGGGGACAACAACTTAACCAACCCGCGTAAGCGCTATGCTTAGCAGGACAGCACAGTATCGTTTCCCGCGCAACCCAGTTGTTTGAATTTGGATTTTTTCTATTTTCATTCAAACACACTTCTGCACCTAGTTTCAAAAATCAACCCAGCTCGATTCGGTGAACCAAATTGAATGAAACCAATTTTGTTAGAAAGGTCTAGAAGTGCTGAATACAAGCCCGTTGGATTTAAATCATTTGGATTTGTAGATCACCCTTGGTAAAAATAACAAGGCAGAAGTTTTTCTGCATTCAAACATTTTTCAAATTTAAACCATAATAGCTTTTGAGTTGATTCCAACTCTCAAAACTCACATTTAACCATACCTTTCAGAATATATAAAAATATGTAGGTTTACTTACAGAAATAATGACCAAGTAATAAAAGAATGCCACATAAGCATTTCTAGTCACTTTATTTAATTAAAAATAAAAGGTTAAACCTTATAAAATTGTGACACCACTTTAAATCACATTCCCATGGACTAAAATATGTGGTGATGACATGTGTCAACATGATCCCATGTTTGGTTTCGAGAATATTAAATCTTAAGTAGTTTTTCAATGAGTAGAAATTACTTTTCTAAAAATAAAAGGAATTAAACCAAGCTTTGATCTGGTAATGTTAGTGATGATGCTAGATCATCTATAGGACCCCTTTTGTGGGATGATTGCAAGTAGTTAAGTATTGTTTGGTGATGGTGTACCTCGTATTTATTCATAGACACTAGTACCGACCAAGGATACGAGGAGGAAGGAGGATACTACGAAGAAGAAGTCGAGGAGAACTTCAACCACTGCTCTGCACAAGGCAAGCTTATACGGATACGAATGCAAGCCTAATACTACTAGTTGAATGTGCAAGCTAACACTTGCAAGATACTATACTTATGCAAGTCTTATTAATCAAGTTGACCTATGCAAGCCAATACTTGCTTGTCACCATGCCAACTATATGCCTTAAGCATAGATGATCCTACCCACTTGATAAACCAATCCTAGTTTTTACTTACGAGCTTTATACTTTATTTCTTTATCAAAGCTATTACTTAGAGTTTACTTAAGTAAATTGTAGATACTAGAAGGATATTTGAAGGTTGCATAAAGAGCATAAAATTTGGCCTAAGCTAGATAATCTTGATGTCATCCTAAGGCATGAGATTGAACTTAGTTAAACTCCACTTGTTTACCACCCCTCATTAGTACTTACCCCCACTTGTAGATGCTAGTGCTAAGCATAAAACTTGATCAAATTTAGATGGGAATACTTGGTGGAAAATGGTTATGAAAACCTTGGAATGATGGATCATTCTATTGAAATGTTTTGGACATGTGTTTCTGAACACCATATGATTTATGGTGATAAAAATGTTGAGGCATGAGCCTTAGCCCTTTATAAAACTGATGGTTGTTTGGATGTGATACCATTCCAATTTTACCGTACAACCACAATACCCGAGAATTGGGTAGGGCTTGACTAGAAACTTATATTCCTTAGTATTAGTTCCCTCACGTCCAAGGTCTGAGCTGAGGCTACCTTGTGAAGATTATCCACCTATGCAGTACCCAAGATGACAGTTGGTCATGGTTGGGAGGTCAAACTCACAGGAGAGGTGCTTATACTAGGGCGTGTAATTGAAAGGTTAGGATTGATTATCCGCATACTGAGTATGGTGAATTCAGGATTTGTTCCTGACGGATGTATCGAATGTTGTGGTGAAAGTGTACAATCTCTACAAAGTGTCAAACTATTCGAATAGCCGCGTCCGCGGTTATGGACAGTTGGAGTGGCCATACTGTTTCCTTGTCAGATGTTTTCAAAATGACTTGTGAAATGATTTGAGACTTTGACTTGACCACAACAGAGTTGTGGCATGAGATAAAAGTTCCCACTTAGGTTTTATAAAACCTCCTTACACTTGTTAGTATTAGTTTGTGAGTACTTAAAGAGTACTCATGGCTTTGTCCCTGGCTATTCCCATGGCCAGACTATGAAGAGGAGTACCTGGAAGATGGACCCCAGGAAGGTTACGACAACTAGGATCATCTCCCATCGTCAGCATTGCCTGTGACCCCGAAGATGGAGCTTCGCCTACGCTACCGTTATTATTACTTATTCCGCTGCTTGTGTTGTATTAAGACTGGATCATGAGATCCTTATTTGTGTAAGACCTTATGTATGGTTTGTAATGGATGATGTATTGTGGTATGCAATTCTGTTATGTCTCGCAAAAATGGTAATCCTGGGATTGTGATGTATGGCATAACAGGCATCTGGGATTAAAAATCCGGGTGTTGACAGACACCATAGCGGTGAAGGGAATATGCCCTGAGAGGCAATAATAAAGTGTTTATTATGTGTATTCCAAGTATATGATACATGTTTATTTTGCATGCTATAATTGTATTAATACGGAAACGTTAATACTTGTCTAGAGAAAGAGTTTCTCGCGAAAGGTGTGAGTAGTCGGAAGGTAGAACTCGAAGAGGTTGTGGAACCTTCTCTTCAAAGTATGGCGAGTAGCGCAGCGCCAGAAGTTGTTCCGGAGTTGGCTCCACCTGTTGAAGAGGGAACTAATGATAATGATCATGAAACTCCGAAAGAGAGTACTACCGAACCTCGCAGGTCAAACAGGACGCTGCAGCAGCTCCCGAGCTCAGACGGAAATCCTGTCATGAATTTCATGGTTGATGAAAATGATGACCTGACGTATGAAGAAGCGATGATGAGCCCGGATTCCAACAAATGGTTAGAAGCCATGAAATCCGAGATGGAATCCATGTATGAAAATCAAGTTTGGAACTTGGTGGAATTACCTCACGACCGAAAGGCCGTGGAGAACAAATGGATTTTCAAAAGGAAAACTGATGCTGATGGTAATGTGACCGTCTATAAAGCTCGACTTGTCGCAAAGGGGTTTTGAAAAATTCAAGGAGTTGACTACGATGAGACATTCTCTCCCGTAGCGATGCTAAAGTCAGTTAGGATTATGTTAGCAATTGCTGCATATTTCGATTATGAGATATGGCAGATGGATGTCAAAACTGCGTTTCTCAATGGTAATGTTGAAGAAGAGTTGTATATGATACAACCAAAGGGTTTTGTCGATCCTAAGGATGCTAACAAGGTGTGCAAGCTTCAGCGATCCATCTATGGATTGAAGCAAGCATCACGAAGTTGGAATCTCCGCTTTGATGAGGTGATCAAAGAGTTTGGATTTGTCCAAACTTATGGAGAAGCTTGTATTTACAAGAAAGTGAGTGGGAGCAATGTGGCATTTTTTATATTATATGTGGATGACATATTATTGATCGGAAATGATATAGATCTTTTAAACAGTGTTAAAAGTTATCTAAACAGCAAATTTTCAATGAAGGACCTAGGTGAAGCGTCATACATATTAGGCATAAAGATCTATAGAGATAGATCTAGGCGCCTAATAGGGCTATCGCAAAGTACATACCTTGATAAGATTTTAAAGAAGTTTAAAATGGACAGAAGTAAGAAGGGGTTCTTACCTATGTTGCAAGGCAAGACATTGAGTAAGACTCAAAGTCCGGCTTCGGCGGAAGAAAGAGAGATAATGGACAAAGTCCCCTATGCTTCAGCCATAGGCTCTATAATGTACGCCATGCTATGTACAAGACCGGATGTGGCACATGATATTAGTTTGACTAGTAGGTACCAACCGGATCCAGGTTCGGAACACTGGATAGCGGTCAAGAATATCCTTAAGTACTTACGAAGAACTAAGGATATGTTTCTTGTATACGGAGGTGAAGAAGAGCTCGTCACTAAGTGTTATATCGACGCTAGCTGTGACACCGATCTGGATGACTCTAAGTCTCAATCCGGATACGTATTTCTCATGAATGGCGGAGCGGTTAGTTCGAGGAGCTCCAAACAACCTGTGGTAGCGGGATCAACAACGGAGGCCGAATATGTTGCTGCTTCAGAAGCAGCTTAGGAAGCAGTTTGGATGAAGGAGTTCATATCCGAACTAGGAGTGGTGGCAAACGCGTTGGACCCAATGGTGATCTATTGTGACAACAATGATGCCATTGCTAATGCCAAAGAGCCAAGGTCTCACAAGCATTCCAAGCATATTAAGCGCCGGTTTCACTCCATCTGCGAGCATGTCAAGGATGGAGATATAAAGATTTGTAAAGTACATACGGATCTCAATGTAGCAGATCCGTTGACTAAAACTCTCCCTAGAGAAAAACATGATCAACACCAGAACTCAATGGGTGTTAGATTTATCACCATGTAACTAGATTATTGTCTCTAGTGCAAGTGGGAGATCAAGGAATATGCCCTGAGAGGCAATAATAAAGTGTTTATTATGTGTATTCCAAGTATATGATAGATGTTTATTTTGCATGCTATAATTGTATTAATACAGAAACGTTAATACATGTGTGTTTAATAAACAAAAAGAAAGTTCCTAGTTATGCCTCTCTCATAAACTAGCTCGTTGATTAACAAGATGATCAAGGTTTCCTGATCATGGACATTGGATGTTGTTAATAACGGGATCACAACATTAGTGTAATGGTGTGATGAACATTCATCCGAAGTATAGCATTACGATCAAAGTCATTGAGTTTATATTGATATAACAACTTACGAAGTGATCCTAATCCTTAGACCATGAGATCATGTCAATCACTAACACCGGAAGAGTTTCTTGATAACATCAAACGTCACACCGTAACAGGGTGATTATAAAGATGGATTCAGAACTAATAAAGTGTTATGTTGAGGCTCATGGATCGAGAGTGGAATTTGTTCATCCCGATGATGGATAGATATACTCTGGGCCCTCTCGGTGATATCACATTGATTAGCTTGCAAGCAAGTGATTTGATCACTAGAATATTATATCATAGGAACGAGAAAAGAGTGCATGTCGGTAACGAGATCAAACTAGGTATGGAGATACCGATGATCAAATCTCGGACATGTAATATATCGTGAAACAAAGGGATTAAGATACTAGCGTAAAAGGTTCCGACGATCACAAGAAAGTCATCGTTGAATGTGTGGGAGTCAGTATGGGTCTCCAGATCCCGCTTCTGATTATTGATCCGAGAGGGGTCTCGATCATGTCCGCATTATTCACAAACCGTAGGGTGACACACTTAAGAGACACCGGCATCCAATTGGAGCAAAAGTTTCATGCCGAAAGAATGAACAAGCGCAGGAATTTATTTCACTAGATACTGAAACAGGTTTTTGGGTGAAATTGCATAAAGTGGTTATGCATGTGAAATGGAATTCTAGCAAGGGGTTATTTGTGAATGTTTGTCATTAAAGTAATTGACAAAATTCTGAATAAAATAAAAGAGTTTTATTTAATGAGAGTTTGCATTAAATTTGGTGGAAATTTAATGGGAATTTGAGTGGACTTTTGAGTGGAGGAAATTTAAAGGGCATTTTGTGAGTGGAGTGTCCACCCACATGAATGAAGGAGGGGAGGGGGCAGCCCCCATGGCCGGCGGCCACCCCCTTGGGTGCCCCCCCTCCTCCTATAAAAGGAGCCCCCCTCCTCACTTGTCTCTCACACCTCCTCGTGAAGGATCTCTCTCCCCCTCTAGAATTTATCCCCATGGTCTCGGACTAGCGAGATACATGTTCCCGGTGGCTATTCGGCAAGAAAGAGTTGTGCTTCCGCTGCATCGCTGGAGCGAGGAGGCGGAGGTTGCTCGGTGCCTCGAACGTGTGTGCGAGCACGGATGCGCTGCTGATTTGCGGCGCTAGGACTTCCTCTCGATCTTGAGATCGGCAAGAGATCGTCTACATCAACCACGAGTTGAACTCGTTAAGCTTTGTCGGTCTTCAAGGGTATGTTCTCTATGGATATACATCCGCCCGTTTTTTGTATCTAGTAGATAGATCTTGGTACATAGTTCCCATCGTAGGAAATTTTTTGTTTTCTATGCTGCGAACCCTACAAAGGGTATCGAGCCGAATCTATGCGTAGATACTTTACACGGTAGTACATATGAGTATGTGGCGATGATGATCATGTTGTTGCTCCTTTGTTGTAATTTTGGATATTGGTGGCATCTTTGGGATGAAGCGGCCGGACAAACTTTACATGTCCTCGCACATGAGACCTGTTCCACGCTTGACATGCAACTAGTTTGCATAAGTGGCTAGCGGGTGTCTGTCTCTCCTACTATAGTCAATATCTATTTTGCAAGCGAGTTGTTAACAATTCGATTATCCTCGTTGTGGTTCATGTTCGTAGGTAAGAACGGTTCTATCTCGAAAGCCCTAAGCCACGTAAAACTTGCAATGGATAAATTAGAGGCGTCTAGTTTAGATTGTTGCTGGGCTAGTGTTATGATATGGTAGTGTTGTAAGTAGAAGTATGAGATGATACTCTTACAACACACATAGCGTGTAAAATCCATAGACCTTGGATTTACACATATAGGTATGATAGTGATCATACCACGATGCACATGATAGAGATCATCTGCGGGAACCATATCATTTCACTAATAAACATATGATGTTTGATAGCATCTTATATTGCTTGTTTAGCGCTTTGTTAGCATAATAAGATGATCCCTCATTTAAATATCAAGATAAGAATGTGTTCTTCCTTTAGTATGCACCGATTATGTTTTCGTCGCTCCAAGACATCACGTGATGATCGGGTGTTCTTGGATCCACGACCATATTTCGGGTGTAAAACAGTTACACACGCGAATACTAAGGTTCTAACTTGGCGAGCCTAGCATGTACAGACATGGCCTCGGAACACGGACCGAAAGGTTAAGCATGAGTCATATAGTTGATATGATGCCCATTTGATGCTCGCCTTTGAAGCTATACCGACTCACGTGATGATCGGACTTGGTGTAGTGGATTTGGTTCATGTAATCACCAAAAAGGCACGAGGGATGTCGTTTTTGAGTGGGAGTTCATTCGTAATATGGATTAGTTGAACTCAATCTATCATACACTTAGTCTAAACTTTACAAATTCTGTTGTAGATGGCACCACCTGCTTTTAATTTCAATGTGTTCATGGAGAAAGAGAAACTAGCAACGAACGGTAGCAACTTTACCGAATGGGCCATGAATTTGAGGATTCTCCTCTCTGCTGCACAAAAGCAATATGTGCTAGAAGCGCCGTTAGGCCCCCCACCTTTAGATGATGCCCCTGACGAGGAGAAGAATGTCTATCAGACTCGTCAGGAGGACCACAACTTAGTTCATTGCGGCATATTGTATGGGCTAGAGCCGGAACTTCGAAAGCGTTTTGAAAACAGCAATGCATTTGATACAATGGGTGAGTTGAAAATGATTTTCGACACACATGCTACTGTAGAGAGCTACAACGCTTCAGAAAATTTCTTTAGCTGCATGATGGAAGAGCACAACTCCGTTAGTGAGCATGTAGTCAAGATGTCGGGTTACACCGATAAGCTTGTGTCCTTGGGAATATCGATTCCCATTGACTTAGGCATCCATCGTGTTCTGCAGTCTCTGCCACCTAGCTATAAGAGCTTCGTGATGAACTATAATATGCAAGGCATGAAGAAGTCTCTCCCCAAGCTTCTGTCAATGCTTAAAACTGCAGAAGTGGAGATCAAAAAGGAACATCAAGTGTTGATGATCAATAGGAACACTGGTTTCAAGAAAGACAAGAAGGGAAAACGGAAGGTAAGTAAGGGCGGCAAGCCTGTTGCCACGCCTGAAAAGAAACCCCGAGTTCGACCTAAGTCTAATTCCGAGTGCTACTATTGTAAGGGATGCCACTGGAAGAATCGCCCCAAGTATCTGGCACAAGAAGGCCGGCAAGGCAAACAAAGGTATATATGATATACATGTTATTGATGTGTACTTGACTAGTGCTCGCAGTAGCACCTGGGTATTTGATACCGGTTCAGTTGCTAATATTTGTAACTCGAATCAGGGGCTGCAGAACAAGTGACCGCTAGCAAGGGGTGAGGTCAAGATGCGTGTCGACAATGGATCAAGCGTTGATGTGATCGCCGTCGGAACGCTGCCTCTCCACTTGCCATTGGGATTAGTTATAAACTTGAATAAATGTTATCTGGTGCCTGCACTAAGCATGAACATTGTATCTGGATCGTGTTTGATGCGAAGTGGTTATTCATTTAAATCCGAGAACAATGGTTGTTCCATTTATATGAATGAAATCTTTTATGGTCATGCACCGATGATGAATGGTTTATTTCTATTAGATCTCGATGATAATGTTACACATATTCATAATGTTGATGCTAAAAGGATTAAACTTAATGATGATATATCCGCATATATGTGGCACTGCCGTCTAGGTCATATTGGCGTTAAACGCAGGAAGAAGCTCCATTCGGATGGACTTTTGAAATCACTTGATTATGAATCATTTGATACATGTGAGCCATGCCTTATGGGCAAGATGACTAGAACGCCGTTTTCCGGTTCAATGGAACGGGCGACAGATTTATTGGAAACCATACATTCTGATGTATGTGGTCCAATGAGTGTGTCGGCGCGAGGTGGATATCGTTATTTTGTTAATTTCACGGATGATTTGAGTAGATACGGTTATATCTACTTGATGAAACACAAGTCTGAAACCTTTGAAAAGTTCAAGGAATTTCAGAATGAAGTGGAAAATCATCGTAATAGAAAGATCAAATTTCTACGGTCCGACCGTGGAGGTGAGTATCTAAGTTACGAGTTTAGCACTCACATGAAAGAGTGTGGAATTGTTTCACAACTCACACTGCGGAACACCATAGCGAAATGGTGTGTCGAACGTCAGAATCGTACTTTATTAGATATGGTTCGATCTATGATGTCTCGACGCGGACTTGCCGTTGTCATTTTGGGGTTATGCACTAGAAACTGCTGCATTCACTTTAAATCGGGCACCATCTAAATCCGTTGAAAAGACACCGTATGAATTGTGGTTTGGAAACAAACCTAAGCTATCATTTCTTAAAGTTTGGGGATGCGATGTTTATGTGAAGAAACTTCAACCGGATAAACTCGAACCCAAAGCGGAAAAATGTGTCTTCATAGGATACCCTAAAGAAACTATCGGGTATTCCTTCTATCACAGATCCGAGGGCAAGGTTTTTGTTGCCAAGAATGGATCCTTTCTAGAGAAAGAGTTTCTCGCGAAAGGTGTGAGTAGTCAGAAGGTAGAACTCGAAGAGGTTGTGGAACCTTCTCTTCAAAGTATGGCGAGTAGCGCAGCGCCGGAAGTTGTTCCGGAGTTGGCTCCACCTGTTGAAGAGGGAACTAATGATAATGATCATGAAACTCCGAAAGAGAGTACTACCAAACCTCGCAGGTCAAACAGGACACGTGCAGCTCCGGTATGACGGAAATCCTGTCATGAATTTCATGGTTGATGAAAATGATGACCTGCACGTATGAAGAAGCGATGATGAGCCCGGATTCCAACAAATGGTTAGAAGCCATGAAATCCGAGATGGAATCCATGTATGAAAATCAAGTTTGGAACTTGGTGGAATTACCTCACGACCGAAAGGCCGTGGAGAACAAATGGATTTTCAAAAGGAAAACTGATGCTGATGGTAATGTGACCGTCTATAAAGCTCGACTTGTCGCAAAGGGGTTTTGAAAAATTCAAGGAGTTGACTACGATGAGACATTCTCTCCCGTAGCGATGCTAAAGTCAGTTAGGATTATGTTAGCAATTGCTGCATATTTCGATTATGAGATATGGCAGATGGATGTCAAAACCGCTTTCAATGGTAATGTTGAAGAAGAGTTGTATATGATACAACCAAAGGGTTTTGTCGATCCTAAGGATGCTAACAAGGTGTGCAAGCTTCAACGATCCATCTATGGACTGAAGCAAGCATCACGGATTTGGAATCTCTGCTTTGATGAGGTGATCAAAGAGTTTGGATTTGTCCAAACTTATGGAGAAGCTTGTATTTACAAGAAAGTGAGTGGGAGCAATGTGGCATTTCTGATATTATATGTGGATGACATATTATTGATCGGAAATGATATAGATCTTTTAAACAGTGTTAAAAGTTATCTAAACAGCAAATTTTCAATGAAGGACCTAGGTGAAGCGCCATACATATTAGGCATAAAGATCTATAGAGATAGATCTAGGCGCCTAATAGGGCTATCGCAAAGTACATACCTTGATAAGATTTTAAAGAAGTTTAAAATGGACGGAAGTAAGAAGGGGTTCTTACCTATGTTGCAAGGCAAGACATTGAGTAAGACTCAAAGTCCGGCTTCGGCGGAAGAAAGAGAGATAATGGACAAAGTCCCCTATGCTTCAGCCATAGGCTCTATAATGTACGCCATGCTATGTACAAGACCGGATGTGGCACATGCTATTAGTTTGACTAGTAGGTACCAATCGGATCCGTGGTTCGAACATCGGATAGCGGTCAAGAATATCCTTAAGTACTTACGAAGAACTAAGGATATGTTTCTTGTATACGGAGGTGAAGAAGAGCTCGTCGCTAAGTGCTATGTCGACGCTAGCTTTGACACCGATCTGGATGACTCTAAGTCTCAATCCGGATACGTATTTCTCATGAATGGCGGAGCGGTTAGTTGGAGGAGCTCCAAACAACCTGTGGTAGCGGGATCAACAACGGAGGCCGAATATGTTGCTTCTTCAGCTCCAGAAGCGATTTGGATGAAGGAGTTCATATCCGAACTAGGAGTGGTGGCAAACGCGTTGGACCCAATGGTGATCTATTGTGACAACAATGATGCCATTGCCAATGCCAAAGAGCCAAGGTCTCACAAGCATTCCAAGCATATTAAGCGCCGATTTCACTCCATCCGCGAGCATGTCAAGGATGGAGATATAAAGATTTAGAAGTACATACGGATCTCAATGTAGCAGATCCGTTGACTAAAACTCTCCCTAGAGCAAAACATGATCAACACCAGAACTCAATGGGTGTTAGATTTATCACCATGTAACTAGATTATTGTCTCTAGTGCAAGTGGGAGACTGAAGGGAATATGCCCTGAGAGGCAATAATAAAGTGTTTATTATGTGTATTCCAAGTATATGATAGATGTTTATTTTGCATGCTATAATTGTATTAATACAGAAACGTTAATACATGTGTGTTTAATAAACAAATGTAAAGTTCCTAGTTATGCCTCTCTCATAAACTAGCTCGTTGATTAACAAGATGATCAAGGTTTCCGATCATGGACATTGGATGTTGTTAATAACGGGATCACAACATTAGTGTAATGGTGTGATGAACATTCATCCGAAGTATAGCATTACGATCAAAGTCATTGAGTTTATATTGATATAACAACTTACGAAGTGATCCTAATCCTTAGACCATGAGATCATGTCAATCACTAACACCGGAAGAGTTTCTTGATAACATCAAACGTCACACCGTAACAGGGTGATTATAAAGATGGATTCAGAACTAATAAAGTGTTATGTTGAGGCTCATGGATCGAGAGTGGAATTTGTTCATCCCGATGATGGATAGATATACTCTGGGCCCTCTCGGTGATATCACATTGATTAGCTTGCAAGCAAGTGATTTGATCACTAGAATGTTATATCATAGGAACGAGAAAAGAGTGCATGTCGGTAACGAGATCAAACTAGGTATGGAGATACCGATGATCGAATATCGAACATGTAATATATCGTGAAACGAAGGGATTAAGATACTAGCGTAAAAGGTTCCGACGATCACAAGAAAGTCATCGTTGAATGTGTGGGAGTCAGTATGGGTCTCCAGATCCCGCTTCTGATTATTGATCCGAGAGGGGTCTCGATCATGTTCGCATTATTCACGAACCGTAGGGTGACACACTTAAGAGACACCGACATCCAATTGGAGCAAAAGTTTCATGCCGAAAGAATGAACAAGCGCAGGAATTTATTTCACTTGATACCGAAACAGGTTTTTGGGTGAAATTGCATAAAGTGGTTATGCATGTGAAATGGAATTCTAGCAAGGGGTTATTTGTGAATGTTTGTCATTAAAGTAATTGACAAAATTCTGAATAAAATAAAAGAGTTTTATTTAATGAGAATTTGCATTAAATTTGGTGGAAATTTAATGGGAATTTGAGTGGACTTTTGAGTGGAGGAAATTTAAAGGGCATTTTGTGAGTGGAGTGTCCACCCACATGAATGAAGGAGGGGAGGGGGCAACCCCCATGGCGTGCCACCCCTTGGGTGCCCCCCCTCCTCCTATAAAAGGAGCCCCCCTCCTCACTTGTCTCTCACACCTCCTCGTGAAGGATCTCTCTCCCCCTCTAGAATTTATCCCCCATGGTCTTGGACTAGCGAGATACATGTTCCCGGTGGCTATTCGGCAAGAAAGAGTTGTGCTTCCGCTGCATCGCTGGAGTGAGGAGGCGGAGGTTGCTCGGTGCCTCGAACGTGTAAAAGCACGGATGCGCTTGATTTGGCGCTAGGACTTCCTCTCGATCTTGAGATCGGCAAGAGATCGTCTACATCAACCACGAGTTGAACTCGTTAAGCTTTGTCGGTCTTCAAGGGTATGTTCTCTACGGATATACATCCGCCTGTTGTTTGTATCTAGTAGATAGATCTTGGTACATAGTTCCCATCGTAGGAATTTTTTTGTTTTCTATGCTGCGAACCCTACAAGCGGATCTCGTATTCCACGCCTTCAACTCCTACGGATAGATCAGGTTCCTTGTACATTAGCATGTCTTGTTGGCATTCGGCTTCATACATTGGCACGTCTTCGGGATCCTCAGAGTCTAAGCAAGGGATCAAAGGAAAGGATGAGTAACAGCGTTACCCAACAAGTTCATTATATGCAAGGTGGGAAGTTTGATGCTCTAACTACCACCTCGGATTATAAATCCTTGGCAATATGCAGTTTTTGGTAAATCTTTCTTCAAAGGTTGATTTTATTCCGAAAAACTATGACAATCGGCCTTCACAGGTTGACCAGAATTTCATGGAGTTCCTTTCCTGCCGTGTTCGTAGCTCCTTCCCAGAACAGGGAGTAACAAGTTACAATTGTTACACTCTGCAGAGGTGCGTTACTTTACCCATGAGAGATCAACTCCTTGTTGCACAACCGGGCATACTTTCCCGTCCACAATTCCATGATGCGGGGCCCAGTAGTTGGTCCAAGCCAATCACTGCCCCCTTCGCGACCCCGCATGCCTCCTTGGTGTACACCATGCCCACATAATGAGGTATGGCAATGGTTTGTACAAACCGTTAGATGCCAGAACTATCGTGGGACAATGAGGGTTCCCACCCATATGTTGCATATCCTCTAAGAATTACCAATTAATATGCACGCAACAAGGATAACAGGCACGACCTGCACATCCGGCTTCACATGAGAGGAAGAAGATACAACTGACTTCTCTGTCCCATTCCAAATCTCATGGCTAACGCGTAATATACGGCGCTAGAATTACTGATGTCAGGGGTTATTAAGTCCCTATTTGATCATCAATGTTGCAATCAGAACTCTAAGTTCTATTTCTCCATTATATCACCACTTAGGATGATATCTATGATTTTCTTTGTTTATGAAAATAATATTTTCTTTCTTTTATAGCATATATGATAACACACAATTTGCAAATACTTTGATAAAGACTCTTCAAAGGACATGAGCAAGTGATGAACTTGCCTTGTGATGGCAAGGTAGTGAAGTCTGATGCTTGCACTGGACCTTGAGCTTCTAGTTCTACAAAACATCATTATTGCTCGGTAAGGACAATATTTAAAGAAGCTAAATGATTATGCAAGTAATGTAATGCATTCTTTAAATTTATATGCATTTACCCCAAAAAGTTGCTTTTTGAGTAATAAAGGATTTATAAATATTTCTTTTTAATATTTATAACATGTATTGAGTTATTTTATTTTATTTCCCTTTATTTGGCTTTTATTGATTTAATAGTTCTTTTAGGAATTATTAATTATACATTAATTTTATTACTAAATATTTATTTAGTATTTTTCAAAAATACTATAATATTAATAAATAATGAAAGTGATTTTTATTTATTTTTATCACCTTTCAATAATTTTGTTAAATTCCATAAGGAATATTTAAATTACAAAATTCTTATAAAAATTTGAATGTCCAAAATTTGATATCTTATTTTATTTGGATAGAGTGGATTATTGTGAATCCAAAAATATTTTATTTATAATTTTTGGACTATTATTTTATTTTCTATAATTTTATTGAGGTCAGGGGTATTTTGGTCTTTTCCAATTGATCAAAAGATTTTATTAAATAACCTGGGCTGGCCCCTTGGGCTTATTGGGCCAAGGTGGCCCAATAGGGCAGGGTCAAATGACTACCCCGAAGGGTTTTGGCCCACCCAGCCCACTCTGCCTCCTCTCTCTCCCTCGACCTTATATCCTCCTCCTTTGACTCGCCCCCATGGCCGGCGATGCTGCCACCGTCGATTCTCACTGTCATCGGCCATTCTGGCCGCCGCCATGGTGCGAGTTGGGGTTGTCGACGATGCTCGTTCGTTCTATCCACTTGGATTTGACTCTAGGGCTTCCCCGTGGTCAGTTCCACCCCATTCCCGAACCCTAGGGTTCGGAAAAGATGTTGTCACCGCTGCTGCGATCCCGCCTGCGGTGGTGTGCTGGTCTCGTGCGCTGCTGCGGCCGCCAGCATGGCAGGTGAGGGTTGCAGCGCGCCTCTGGGTGCTCCCTGTGCCGCCTCGATTTGTCGGCCCCTCTTCTTCCTCTTCGATTCATCAGCGAGGACCTCGGGTAAGTGGTCTCTGTGGTGTTTGTCTATGCTATGGCCATGATTCTCTCTATGTATCTAGTGTCTTTCATGTCAAGTGACTATGTGCTGGTTGAGTTCATCTCCGGATTAGAGTTCTTGCTCTGATTAGGGTTCTTAACCCCCTGTTGATCATATATATGATGCTTTAGATCTAGTGTTGATCATACTTGATCATGGGAAAAGTTTGTTTGCTGTGATTGATGATTAATAGTAGCTTTGTTGCTGCTAATTGCATGTCAGATTAATTCTAGTGGTAATCCACCATGATCCATGCTAGTGTATCAATGAAATCCTTGATTGTATTATGTTGTTGATCTCAGAGTTTACTCTACTGTCAGATTGCTTATACTAACAGTAGTTGCTTACTGCAATTATACTATTGGCTTGTCTGAGATTATACTCACTGAATCAAATCATTGCTTGCAATGCTTTTTGTGAATGTATAAATGAATTTAAGATTGATTCCTGGCACTTGGCTTTAGGAAAATGATGTTTATTGGTTTGTCCCCCTTTTATCTGTGGAAGCTAAGTAAAGATTGGTTTTCGCTTATTAAAAACTTGTCCTTGTGATACCATTGTATTCTGGCACACAAGTGATTGGTTTTTTTATTTCTGGGCTTAGCTTGATTATGCTTGTGATTAAAACTAATAAGATGATATGGAAGCTTTTATTATCTTTCCTGCCTATGATGTTGGTCTAAGGCTCTAGGATGTAATTCCTAGTTAGTTGGGCAATAGTTTGTTTGAACTTATAGATTTAGATGTGCTACTCTCTCTTTGAGAATTGTGCCCTGATCTGATAAGATCAAATGAAAATGATCTAAGTTGAAAAAATAACACTGAACCCAGTGATGCTGGTCTGAGGGTTTAGTGTTTGTGGTTAAGCTTGATTTCTTATCCTTATACTTGAAAACTCTAGGATAGATGCACTCCTCTTGGGTGATTATTGAGAGATTATCTCACAAAGCAGCACATGCTTTTATTTAGATATATGATGAAATCATGTGATGGTTTTATGAGGCTCACCACAGATTCTGATGTGGATGTAGTAGATTGATGATCTTGATCTTGATCTGCTTTAACTGTGCTGCTGAGCTTGCTCTTGAGATTGCCTTCTCCTCCTAGCTCCTGGGCTTGACCTTGCTGTCCACCAGATCCATCCCCCTCCTTATGTCACCATCCTGGTGATGTTTGGGTTGATCTGGGTGGTTGGTTTTAGCTGCTATTCTTGGTTTGGCTGGTGTTCACCCTGGCTGTACTGTGGTGTGGTGTAGTGGAGTGATGCACTAAGGTGCTTCTACACGGCTGTGTTGTGGTTTTGTGATGCTGGTTTTTTTGTGATGTCCACAACACACCATCTGCATGCTTGTTAGTGTGCAGCTTGTGTGCCTGCTATGCACATGTGGATAGGTTCAGAAAATTTGAACTTACTATTACCAATCTACTTTTACCCTGGCTGGTGAATTGGTCTCTTTTGGCTGTCATTAGAATTCTGGCTTTGAATTTATGAAAGATGAGATCTTTCAGATTGGTGAAACTTGCCCCTTTTACCACATTTCTCAATGATGAGATTGTCAAGTGCACCTCACTGACATATCTGAGAGAAATATATTAACACTAATCCCATTTTGTTTTCTATTTAATCTTTGTTTTGCAGGTACAAAGATAAAGATGAAGATTTAGTACTGTTTTAGATATAGGATAGTTAGTAGAAATACAAATGTACTTTTCTCAATCTTTTCTAATTTTTCTTTTATAATTCTTGTAATCTTTATTTGGTTCATTTGTAATAAAGATTATATATTTATTAATAAAGAATATTTTATTCTTTACTCTTGTGTGAATTGTGAAGTTTGGAATAACGTCAGTAAGTTATTCTTTGTAATTTGTTTATGAATAAGAGATGAACTTCATATACCATATTGCCTTTAAATAAGATTTAAGTTATAATACTTTTTTCTTAATTAGTTTAAGATTCAAATCTTATATCAAAATTATTTAAATTATAAAACACTTAAGTTTTAAAATCCAAACTCATTTCAAAACACGCATAATTCCTTTAAGATCATATCAATATTTATAGAAATCCTCCTTTAATACTAAACCTACTCTCAAAGTAAGAAAGAAACATTGATCACTCAAGGTTTTTATTTGGCGAAAATTTTACTCACATTTTCTCAAATGAATGCATGCAACAATGCATATTCCTAAATCTACCCTTCGTTAGGTCCTAAACACTGGGATGTTACGGACTTCCCCCCTTAAATTATACTTCGTCCCAAAGTTTGTGGAAATGTACCTGAATAGTTCTGGATATGCTTTTCTTAAATCCTCTTCCTTCTCCCATGTGGCTTCTCTCTCAGGGTGATGTTCCCATTGTACTTTGCAATATTTGATTGCTCGGTTCCTCAATCTTTTCCAGTTTTCTTCCAGAATCTTGCAGGGCTTTTCAATATAAGTCAGGTCTGCTTGTAGTTCTATCTCTTGATGTGTTATTGCATCATCTGGAACTTTCAAACATTTGCGAAGTTGGGACACATGGAAAACATTATGCACTTGAGCCAGTCTTGATGGTAACTCTAAAGCATAAGCTATAGTTCTGTTTTGACTCAGTATCTTGAATGGTCCAATATATCTTGGACTCATTTTCCCTTTAACTCCGAATCTTTTTACTCCTTTCATTGGAATTACTTTCAAATAGACCATATCTCCTACTTCTGGATGCCATGATCTTCGGCTTTGATCTGCATAATTTTTCTGCCTGCTCTAGGCTATTTTCAATCTATCCCTGATCTTATCAATGATGTCTTGTCTCTCTTTGATATAATCTGGCGCAAATTCTTTGCTGCTTCCAGGTTCATACCAACATATAGGTGATCTACACTTTCTTCCATACAGAACCTCATATGGGGCTGCCTTCCGACTACTCTGATAGCTATTGTTATAAGAAAATTCTGCCAATGGTAGGTGATCTTCCCATGTTCCTCCAAAATCTAGTGCACAAGCTCTCAACATGTCTTCTAGTATTTGATTTGTTTTTTCAGTTTGACCTCCTATTTCAGGATGATATGCCATGCTGAAATCTAACTTTGAACCAAGTGCTTCATGCAATTGTTTCCAAAATGCTGAAGTAAACACTGATCCCCTATAAGTTATGATCTTCTTGGGTACTCCATGCTTACTTACTATCTCTTTGACATATACTTCAACTAACTTCTCGGCATTATCCTTTTGATTCACTGGAATAAAATGTGCACTCTTAGTAAGTCGGTCCACAATTACCCATATCATATCCTTCCTTTTTGGTGTCATAGGTAATCCTGTGATGAAGTCCATGCCTATTTCCTCCCATTTCCATTCAGGAATTTCTAAGGGTTGTAATGGTCCTGCTGGATTTTGATGTTCAGCTTTCACCTTTTGACAAGTATGGCATTCAGATACATATTTAGCAATATCCCTCTTCATGTTATTCCACCAGAATAGTTCTTTCAAATCCATATACATCTTAGTACTGCCTGGATGTATAGAATATGGTGTATGATGTGCTTCATGAGTATGATATTTCTAATTTCAGTGACATCTGGAACACATAGACGATCTTGGAACCATAAAGATCCATAATCTCCAAGGCGAAAAACTGATTTTTGCCCTTGAGATATTCTCCGAATTTCCTCAGCAATAAAAGGATCTGCTTCTTGACGTCTAAAAATTTCTTGCTTAAGATCACTGTCCTGCTCTGCAACTACCTGCATAGTCGCTAATCCTCCAAGAACCTCTGTCCTGATGAATTGAAGTTCCAACCTTTCCAAGTCCATTTGTAATTCTTTTGGTAACACTCTATTGATTGGCTGAATATCTGCACTCTTTCTGCTTAAAGCATCTGCTACAACATTTGCTTTCCCTCGGGTGTAATTGATTGTTAAACCATAATCCTTGATTAATTCCAACCAACGCTTATGTCTCATGTTTAATTCCTTTTGAGTGAAGAAATACTTGAGACTTTTATGGTCAGTGTATAACTCACATCTGGCTCCATAAAGAAAATGCCTCCATCCTTTTAGCACAAAGACGACTGCTACTAACTCTAAATCATGAGTTGGATAGTTGACTTCATGTGGTTTCAATTGTCTTGAACCATAAGCAATCACTTTCCGATCTTGCATTAACACACAACCCAAACCTTCTTTAGATGCATCACAATATACAGTGAAATCCTTACCTGTCTTAGGAACTACTAAGATTGGTGTTGTGGTTAATCTAGTCTTCAAATCTTGGAAACTTGCTTCACACTTCTCATCCCACTTGAATGGTGTATTCTTCCTTAATAATTTGGTCATTGGTCCGGCTATTTTGGAGAAACCTTCAATGAATCTCTGATAATAACCAGCCATTCCAAAGAAACCTCGAATTTGTTTCACATTGGTTGGTGTAGTCCACTCTAGTACCGCCTGAACTTTAGATGGATTCACAGCAATCCCATCCTTACTGATCACATGACCGAGCAATTCTACCTCATCTAACCAGAACTCACACTTACTGAACTTAGCATAGAGCTTATGTTCTCTTAAAGTCTGCAATGTTATTCTCAAATGGTCAGCATGCTCTTCCTTATCCTTGGAATATATTAGAATATAATCAATAAAGACGATGACAAACTTATCCAAATATGGCATGAAGATCTTGTTCATCAGATTCATGAATATTGTCGGTGCATTGATCAAACCAAATGGTACTACCAGATACTCATGGTGTCCATATCTTGAGACAAATGTTGTTTTTGGAACATCTTCCAGTTTGATTTTTATTTGATGGTATCCAGATCTTAAATCGATCTTTGAAAATACTCCAGCTCCTTTCACTTGATCAAACAAATCTTGAATTCTTGGTAAAGGATACTTATTCTTGATCGTCACGTTGTTCAGATTTCTATAATCACCACACATCCGTCTTCCACCATATCTCTTATCCCCAAAGATTACTGGTGTTCCCCATGGAGATACACTTTCCTGTATAAATTCTTTTCCCGCTAACTCATCAATTTGCTCCTTGAGTTCTTTCAACTCTTTGGGTCCCATTTTATATGGTGTCTGAGCTATTAGTGTTGTACCAGGTATTAGGTCAATGGTGAACTCTATCTCCCGGTCTGGTGGCATTCCTGGTAATTCTGTTGGGAAAACATCTTGGAATTCATTAACTACAGGAATTTCTTCTAATTTAACTTCCTTCATTGAATTCAACTGCAGATCCACCATGATATGACTGTGTTTATCTGCCTGGTAAACTATCCTTGCTCCACTTGGAGTTTTAATTGAGATAGTTTTCTCCTCACAATTTATCTGAGCTCCGTGTTCCGTCGTCCAATCCATCCCCAACACTACTACAAATCCCTTCAAAGGAATCACATAAAGGTCTGTGAAATATGTACAACCACAGATCGAGATAACCTGATCTTGTTTTATGTGGCGTACAATCACATTCCCTCCTGCCGTAACTACGGCCATAGGACGTTCTAACGTTGCCCTTCTAATCCCGAATTTATCACATAATTCTTTAGAAATGAATGAAGTAGTTGCACCAGTATCAAATAGAACTTTGCCGGGATTGGTAAGGATATTGAGCGTACCTATTACTGCATGCTCCGAATTATCCACCTCCTAGAGGGTTGCACAGTTCAGTTTTCCGGTAGGTCGGTTTCTCTTGCCATTATTTCCTCCTTTATTGGAATGTCCATTTCCTCCACTGGCTTGTCCTCCTCCTTTGGTAGGCCATCCTCCCGGTGGTTTGCTCGGACAATCTGGCTTGATATGCCCCTTCTGACCACTACCGTAACAGATTACTACAGGCTTTTTGCACTCCCTCTGGAAATGCCCTGGAATTCCACAGTTGTTACAGATAACATTCCTTCTCGCATTAGATTGATTTCCACCACTGCCATTGTTATTGTTATTGTTGTTGTTGTTGTTGCCATAATTCCTATTCCGAGGTTTGAACTCTAGGTTAGGTTTTGGTTTGCTTGCCTGAATTCTCTTGGTTTCCTTCTTGGCTCTCTTCCTCCGATCCTCTTGGACATTCTTATAGTCATCTTCAAAAGTAATGGCTGCATCCAACAACTGCTGATAAGTTTGCTTATTGGCTAACCTTAGATGCATCTTCACAAACGGATTTAATCCATGCAAGAAACGCTTCTTCCGCTTCTCTTCAGTGTTAACATCCTCCTCAGCATAACGAGACAGTTGGCTAAACTCCCGGATGTACTTCATGACACTAGTATATCCTTGCTGAAGCTCCTCAAATTCGCTCTGCTTCAACACCATGACACTTTCCGGAACATGATATTCACGGAATCTCTACTTGAACTCCTCCCAGGTAAACTCCCTACCTGGTTGTTGCATGGCTAACTGATTTTCCCACCATGATGCTGAAGGTCCGGTCAGTAGATGAGTTGCATACCTCAATTTTTCCTCATCATTGCAAACCACAGTTTTCAGCTTCCGCTCTGTATCTGCTAGCCAGTCTTTTGCATCCATTGGTTCAGGAGCTGATGTAAAAGGTAACGGTCTTGCATTCTGGAAATCAGATAAACTCACTCCTCCTCCTTCAGGTGCCCTCTGATTTTCTCTCCCCAGCAACTCTTCCATGAACTTGTTCTGGTTCTCTTGAATCATTTGCATGCATTGCATAAAGTTTTGCTCCATTAACGGCCTCATTGGTGGTGGTGGAAATGATCCTTGATTTGCTGTATCAGCATCGCCCTTTTCCTTGTCCTCACGCTCCATCCGCTGCTGCTCAGTTTCCATTTCTACACCCGTATCCATGACCCCCTAGTCCTGCAACATAAAGAGAATACTCATAATTACATCATGCACATGTGTTCTGAGCTCGACTTTATGCACAGAACTAGTCACACAATGAAAATCGAAGGAAAATCCAAATATGCATTTCACATATTATACATAATATCATAATGATACAAAGTTCTTACAATATATACCATATACGTATATTCACAAAACTACCGTATTCATCACACTACCTTATTCCTTAAAGTACAATACACAGTGCTTGATACTATTGACTACTTGTCTCTTTCTAGTAGTAACTACGCTCATCGTACATGCCTGATGTCCAACCGTGATGACGTGTTATTTATCGCACAATTTGTGGAACATATGGCCTTCCAGAAGGAACATACTCTATATCTGAAGTGTCAGGGATTGAGTCATTACTCAACCTGAGCGCAACGACTCCCTCCAGCTCAGCTGAAAAGTCTTCAGAAACATATTCAACATTATCTCCAACTTGCATCTCCTGAGCTTCATCTCTAGAGTTGTCAACAGGATACGCAGATCCTGCTGCTCCCCAGGTGCTCTCATGAACAAGATAATCGAATACTGGATAATGTATATTCCCTGGGTTTTGAGAAGATGTTGATGATTCAAACACACTCTCCTTAGGATCCTCTTCTTCATCTTGATCATCTATTGACATGGTATTTCTACTTCTATTATTAGGGTTCATTCTTGCACCCATCCAACTGGATTGTCCAACATTTCTGTCAGAACCATCTATGGATATCTGGTGTTCATGAGATCCATCATATGATCCCATCCTCCAACCATCTGAATTCTCAATAGGAAGTTCTGAGTCAGAACCATCCTATGAGCCCTGTGGTACTGCATACCGCATATCCATAGTAGGATCATGTGTAGGTTCAGGTCTTGGTGAATATGGATATGGTATAAAAGATTTTGGATCTATCGGTATATCCTTAAAGATAGGTGTTGTGCTACTACCTGCTTCTTTCTCTAGCTGGAATGCTATCTGCTTCCTCCGTTCCGGATCAGTTAGATCCTATAGCATGTCATTTTTGTCTTCAACAATTACTTGATGAGTCTTATAAAAAGACGCAACGAGTGTCCGGTATCTATCCATAAACTTGGAAGATAACTTAGGATGCTTCTTAACCAAAGTAAGATGATCCGGTATAGGCTCCGAGTCTATAGAATCATGAGGTATCACAGAGAATGTGCTACCTTCTAACTCCTTAGTTTTCTGCTCCCGGACATTAGATATCGTCCACAACAACAACATGATAGGCTGCTAAATGACTCCTACCTTCTCCTATGGGTAGATCGTGATATAATCCAAGCTTCTGTAGAAGTTGGATACTCCCACGATACTTGGATAACATCCGGCCATCAAGGTAAGTGATAGTGTTCACTGGAATTCTAGTTGGATAATTAAAAAGCTTTAAAAGTTGACGAAGTTGTTCTGTAAATGATCCTTGATAATCATCAAGAGTCTCCTCTTTCCTGACCAAAGTCTGTTTTGGAAACTTTGGTGCCATTTCTCTGTATAATAGAAAAAATAATTTTCATTAGTATCCACTGATATATTGCATCATAACAAAGAATTATCACACTAAAATATATAACGGAATATTCTCATTTGAATACCCATTATATTACTTTTAGAGAATTCTTTATCGTTGCCAAATCTCCTACAAGTAATACCCTTTACTAGGTTTCCAACCTAAGGTCAAAGAAATTTGCTCGGATACCAACTGCGGTGACCCAGCATACCACTGCATGTGTAGTACACTATAGTCGTTGACATGACATCCACAGAACACCGTTCCGTAAATATCACATCCCTCAGAATGGTACAACAGAAACATTGCGGGTCCATATTACAAAAGTACACACATTATTCTTATTACAATACCAGAAGTTCAAGACTTCCAAAAGATCCAACTTACAAACCAAAATATAAGATGTTCGGCGGAAATTAAAAAGAAACAACTCCGACTAGGAGTGGGGCTCAACAGCTTATTCTATAGAGTTCATGCTGCTCGGCTCCATTAGTTACTACTAACTAGACCCTTAAGTGGACTCGTTCTCATCGACACCGTAGCGGATCTCGTAGTCCACGCCTTCAACTCCTCCGGATAGATCAGGTTCCTCGTAAAACAAGTCTTCTTGGCATTCGGCTGCATATATTGGCACGTCTTCGGGATCCTCAGAGTCTAAGAAAGGGATCAAAGGAAAGGATGAGTAACAACGTTACCCAACAAGTTCACTATATGCAAGGTGCGAAGCTTGATGCTCTAACTACCACCTCGGATTATAAATCCTTGGCACTATGAAGTTTTTGGTAAATCTTTCTTCAAAGGTTGATTTTATTCCGAAAAACTATGACAATCAGCCTTCACAGGTTGACCAGAACATTCATGGAGTTCCTTTCCTGCCGCATTCGTAGCTCCTTCCCGGAACAGGGAGTAACAAGTTATAGTTCTTACACTCTACAGAGGTGCGTTACTTTACCCATGAGAGATCAACTCCTTGTTGCACAACCGGGCGTACTTTCTCATCCACAATTCCATGATGTGGGGCCCAGTAGTTGGTCCAAGCCAATGGCTACCCCCTTCGCGACCCCGCATGCCTCCTTGGTGTACACCATGCCCACATAATGAATTATGGCAATGGTTTGTACAAACCGTTAGATGCCAGAACTATCGTGGGATGCTGAGGGTTCCCACCCATATGCTGCATATCCTCTACGAGTTACCAATTAATATGCACGCTACGAGGATAACATCCACGACCTGCACATCTGGCTTCATGCGAGAGGAAGAAGATACAGCTGACCTCTCTGTCCCATTCCAAATCTCATGGCTAACGCGCAATATACGGCACTAGAATTACTGATGTCAGGGGTTATTAAGTCCCTATTTGATCATCATTGTTGCAATCAGAACTCTAATTTCTATTGCTCCATTATATCACCACTTAGGATGATATCTATGATTTTCTTTGTTTATGAAAATAATAATTTCTTTCTCTTATAGCATATATGATAACACACAATTTGCAAATACTTTGATAAAGACTCTTCAAAGTACATGAGCAAGTGATGAACTTGCCTTGTGATGGCAAGGTAGTGAAGTCTGATGCTTGCACTGGACCTTGAGCTTCTAGTTCTACAAAACATCATTATTGCCCGGTAAGGACAATATTTAAAGAAGCAAAATGATTATGCAAGTAATGTAATGCATTCTTTCAATTTATATGCATTTACCCCAAAAAGTTCCTTTTTGAGTAATAAAGGATTTATAAATATTTATTTTTAATATTTATAACATGTATTGAGTTATTTTATTTTATTTCCCTGTATTTGACTTTTATTGATTTAATAATTCTTTTAGGAATTATTAATTATACATTAATTTTATTACTAAATATTTATTTAGTATTTTTCAAAAATACTATAATATTAATAAATAATGAAAGTGATTTTTATTTATTTTTATCACCTTTCAATAATTTTGTAAAATTCGATAAGGAATATTTAAATTAAAAAATTCTTATAAAAATTTGAATGTCCAAAATTTGATATCTTATTTTATTTGGACAGAGTGGATTATTGTGAATCCAAAAATATTTTATTTATAATTTTTCGACTAATATTTTATTTTCTATAATTTTATTGAGGTCACGGGTATTTTGGTCTTTTCCAATTGATCAAAAGATTTTATTAAATAACTTGGGCTGGCCCCTTGGGTTTATTGGGCCAAGGTGGACCAATAGAGCAAGGTCAAATGACTACGCCGAAGGGTTTTGGCCCACCCAGCCCACTTTGCCTCCTCTCTCTCCCTCGACCTTATCTCCTCCTCCTCTGACTCACCCCCATGGCCGGCGATGCCGCCACCGTCAATTCTCACCGTCGTCGGCCGTTCTGGCTGCTACCGTGGTGCGAGTTGGGGTTATCGATGATGCTCGTTCGTTCTATCGACTTGGATTTGACTCTGGGGCTTCCCCGTGGTCAGTTACACCTATTCGAACCTAGGGTTGGAAAGATCTTGCCGCCACCGCTGCGATCCCGCCTGCGGTGGTGTGCTGGTCTCGTCTTGTTCTGCTGACATTGCCGTGGCAGGTGCAGTTGTTGTGCCCTCACAGGTGCTCCCTATACGTCCCCGGTTTCGCCCCTCTTCTTCCTCTTCGATTCATCAGTGAGGACCTCGGGTAAGTGGTCTCTATGGTGTTTGTCTATGCTATGGCCATGATTCTCTCTATGTATCTAGTGTCTTTCATGTCAAGTGACTATGTGCTGGTTGAGTTCATCTCCGGATTAGAGTTCTTGCTCTGATTAGGGTTCTTAACCCCCTGTTGATCATATATATGATGCTTTAGATCTAGTGTTGATCATACTTGATCATGGGAAAAGATTGTTTGCTGTGATTGATGATTAATAGTAGCTTTGTTGCTGCTAATTGCATGTCAGATTAATTCTAGTTGTAATCCACCATGATCCATGCTAGTGTATCAATGAAATCCTTGATTGGATTATGTTGTTGATCTAAGAATTTACTCTCTTGTCAGTTGATTATCTTATCTTGATGAGTTGCTTCTTTACAAATATCTTGTTGGCTTGTCTGAGATTATACTCACTGAATCAAATCATTGCTTGCATTGCTTTCTGTGGATGTATAAATGAATTTAAGGTTGATTCCTGGCACTTGCTTCAGGAAAATGATGTTTATTGGTTTGTCCCCCTTTTATCTGTGGAAGCTAAGTAAAGATTGGATTTAGCTTATTAAAAACTTGTCCTTGTGATACCATTGTATTCTGGCACACAAGTGATAGGTTTGTTTATTTCTAGGCTTAGCTTGATTATGCTTGTGATTAAAACTAATAAGATGATATGGAAGCTTTTATTATCTTTCCTGCCTATGATGTTGGTGTGAGGCTCTAGGATGTAATTCCTAGTTAGTTGGGCAATAGTTTGTTTGAACTTATAGATTTAGATGTGCTACTCTCTCTTTGAGAATTGTGCCCTGATCTGATAAGATCAAATGAAAATGATCTAAGTTGAAAAAATAACACTGAACCCAGTGATGCTGGTCTGAGGGTTTAGTGTTTGTGGTTAAGCTTGATTTCTTATCCTTATACTTGAAATCTCTAGGATAGATGCACTCCTCTTGGGTGATTATTGAGAGATTATCTCACAAAACAGCACATGCTTTTTATTTAGATATATGATGAAATCATGTGATGGTTTTATGAGGCTCACCACAGATTCTGATGTGGATGTAGTAGATTGATGATCTTGATCTTGATCTGGATCTTGATCTCCTTTAACTATGCTGCTGAGCTTGCTCTTGAGCTTGCCTGCTCCTCCTAGCTCCTGGGCTTGACCTTGCTGTCCACCAGATCCATCCCCCTCCTTATGTCACCATCCTAGTGATGTTTGGATTGATCTGGGTGGTTGGTTTTATCTGCTGTTCTTGGTTTGGCTGGTATTCACCCTGGTTGTACTGTGGTGTGGTGTAGTGGAGTGATGCACTGAGGTGCTTCTCCATGGCTGTGCTATGGTTTTGTGATGCTGGATGTGCTTGTGATGTCGACAGCACACCATCTGCATGCTTGTGTGTGTGTGCATCTTGTGTGCCTGCTATGCACATGTGGATAGGTTCAAAAAATTTGAACTTACTATTACCAATCTACTTTTACCCTGGCTAGTGAATTGGTCTCTTTTGGCTGTCATTAGAATTATGGCTTTGAATTTATGAAATATGAGATCTTTCAGATTGGTGAAACTTGCCCCTTTTACCACATTTCTCAATGATGAGATTGTCAAGTGCACCTCACTGACATATCTGAGAGAAATATGTTAACACTAATCCTATTTTGTTTTCTATTTAATCTTTGTTTTTGCAGGTACAAAGATAAAGATGAAGATTTAGTACTGTTTAGATATAGGATAGTTAGTAGAAATACAAATGTTCTTTTCTTAATCTTTTGTAATTTTTTTTTATAATTCTTGTAATCTTTATTTGGTTCATTTGTAATAAAGATTATATATTTATTAATAAAGAATATTTTATTCTTTACTCCTGTGTGAATTGTGAAGTTTGGAATAACTTCAGTAAGTTATTCTTTGTAATTTGTTTATGAATAAGAAATGAACTTCATATACCATATTTCCTTTAAATAAGATTTAAGTTATAATACTTTTATCTTAATTAGTTTAAGATTCAAATCTTATATCAAAATTATTTAAATTATAAAACACTTAAGTTTTAAAATCCAAACTCATTTCAAAACACGCATAATTCATTTAAGATCATATCAAAGTTTATAGCAATCCTCCTTTAAGACTAAACCTACTCTCAAAGTAAGAAAGAAACATTGATCACTCAAGGTTTTTATTTGGCGAAAATTTTACTCACATTTTCTCAAATGAATGCATGCAACAATGCATATTCCTAAATCTACCCTTCGTTAGGTCCTAAATACTGGGATGTTACAGACTTCCCCCCTTAAATTATACTTCGTCCCGAAGTTTGTGTACCTGAATAGTTCTGGATAAGCTTTTCTTAAATCCTCTTCCTTCTCCCATGTGGCTTCTCTCTCAGGGTGATGTTCCCATTGTACTTTGCAATATTTGATTGCTCTGTTCCTCAATCTTTTCCAGTTTTCTTCCAGAATCTTGCAGGGCTTTTCAATATAAGTCAGGTCTGCTTATAGTTCTATCTCTTGATGTGTTATTGCATCGTCTGGAACTTTCAAACATTTGCGAAGTTGGGACACATGGAAAACATTATGCACTTGAGCCAGTCTTGATGGTAACTCTAAATCATAAGCTATAGTTCTGTTTTGACTCAGTATCTTGAATGGTCCAATATATCTTGGACTCATTTTCCCTTTAACTCCGAATATTTTTACTCCTTTCATTGGACTTACTTTCAAATAGACCATATCTCCTACTTCTGTATGCCATGATCTTCGGCTTTGATCCGCATAATTTTTCTTCCTGCTCTGGGATATTTTCAATCTATCCCTGATCTTATCAATGATGTCTTGTCTCTCTTTGATATAATCTGGCGCAAATTCTTTGCTTCTTCCAGGTTCATACCAACATATAGGTGATCTACACTTTCTTCCATACAGAACCTCATATGGGGCTACCTTCAGACTACTCTGATAGATATTGTTATAAGAAAATTCTGCCAATGGTAGGTGATCTTCCCATATTCCTCCAAAATCTAGTGCACAAGCTCTCAACATGTCTTCTAGCATTTGATTTGTTTTTTTAGTTCGACCTCCTATTTCAGGATGATATGCCATGCTGAAATCTAACTTTGAACCAAGTTCTTCATGC
The DNA here is from genome assembly GCA_023614405.1 of Avena insularis. Taxonomy (NCBI): domain Eukaryota; kingdom Viridiplantae; phylum Streptophyta; class Magnoliopsida; order Poales; family Poaceae; genus Avena; species Avena insularis. The sequence goes on from CM042697.1 coordinate 158,578,914, forward strand.
AATTGTTTCCAAAATGCTGAAGTAAACACTGATCCCCTATCAGTTATGATCTTCTTGGGTACTCCATGCTTACTTACTATCTCTTTGACATATACTTCAACTAACTTCTCGGCATTATCCTTTTGATTCACTGGAATAAAATGTGCACTCTTAGTAAGTCGGTCCACAATTACCCATATCATATCCTTCCTTTTTGGTGTCATAGGTAATCCTGTGATGAAGTCCATGCCTATTTCCTCCCATTTCCATTCAGGAATTTCTAAGGGTTGTAATGGTCCTGCTGGATTTTGATGTTCAGCTTTCACCTTTTGACAAGTATGGCATTCAGATACATATTTAGCAATATCCCTCTTCATGTTATTCCACAAGAATAGTTCTTTCAAATCCATATACATCTTAGTACTCCCTGGATGTATAGAATATGGTGTATGATGTGCTTCATGAGTATGATATTTCTGATTTCAGTGACATCTGGAACACATTGACGATCTTGGAACCATAAATATCCATAATCTCCAAGGCAAAAAACTGATTTTTGCCCTTGAGATATTCTCCAAATTTCCTCAGCAATAAAAGGATCTGCTTCTTGACGTCTAAAAATTTCTTGCTTAAGATCACTGTCCTGCTCTGCAACTACCTGTATAGTCGCTAATCCTGCAAGAACCTCTGTCCTGATGAATTGAAGTTCCAACCTTTCCAAGTCCATTTGTAATTCTTTTGTTAACTCTCTATTGATTGGCTGAATATCTGCACTCTTGATTAATTGATTGTTAAACCTGCATAGTCGCTACAAAATTTGCTTTCCCTCGGGTGTAATTGCTTGTTAAATCATAATCCTTGATTAATTCCAACCAACGCTTCTGTATCATGTTTAATTCCTTTTGAGTGAAGAAATACTTGAGACTTTTATGGTTAGTGTATAACTCACATCTGGCTCCATAAAGAAAATGCCTCCATCCTTTCAGCGCAAAGACTCTTGCTGCTAACTCTAAATCATGAGTTGGATAGTTGACTTCATGTGGTTTCAATTGTCTTGAACCATAAGCAATCACTTTCCGATCTTGCATTAACACACAACCCAAACATTCTTTAGATGCATCACAATATACAGTGAAATCCTTACGTGTCTTAGGAACTGCTAAGATTGGTGTTGTGGTTAATCTAGTCTTCAACTCTTGGAAACTTGCTTCACACTTCTCATCCCACTTGAATGGTGTATTCTTCCTTAATAATTTGTTCATTGGTCCGGCTATTTTGGAGAAACCTTCAATGAATCTCCGATAATAACCAACCATTCCTAAGAAACCTCGAATTTGTTTCACATTGGTTGGTGTAGTCCACTCTAGTACCGACTGAACTTTAGATGGATTCACAGCAATCCCATCCTTATTGATCACATGACCGAGTAATTCTACCTCATCTAACCAGAACTCACACTTACTGAACTTAGCATAAAGCTTATATTCTCTTAAAGTCTGCAATGATATTCTCAAATGGTCAGCATGCTCTTCCTTATCCTTGGAATATATTAGAATATCATCAATAAAGACGATGACAAACTTATCCAAATATGGCATGAAGATCTTGTTCATCAGATTCATGAATATTGCCGGTGCATTGGTCAAACCAAATGGTACTACCAGATACTCATGGTGTCCATATCTTGATATAAATTCTGTTTTTCGAACATCTTCCGGTTTGATTTTTATTTGATGGTATCCAGATCTTAAATCAATCTTTGAAAATACTCCAGCTCCTTTCACTTGATCAAACAAATCTTGAATTCTTGGTAAAGGATACTTATTCTTGATCATCATGTTGTTCAGATTTCTATAATCACCACACATCCGTCTTCCACCATCTCTCTTATCCCCAAAGATTACTGGTGTTCCCCATGGAGATACACTTTCCTGTATAAATCCTTTTCCCGCTAACTCATCAATTTGCTCCTTGAGTTCTTTCAACTCTTTGGGTCCCATTTTATATGGTGCCTGAGCTATTGGTGTTGTACCAGGTATTAGGTCAATGGTGAACTCTATCTCCCGGTCTAGTGGCATTCCTGGTAATTCCGTTGGGAAAACATCTTGGAATTCATTAACTACAGGAATTTCTTCTAATTTAACTTCCTTCATTGAATTCAACTGCAAATCCACCATGATATGACTGTGTTTATCTGCCTGCTAAACTATCCTTGCTCTACTTGGAGTTTTAATTGAGACAATTTATCTGAGGTCCGTGTTCCATCATCCAATCCATCCCCAGCGCTACTGCAAATCCCTTGAAAGGAATCACATAAAGGTCTGCGAAATATGTACAACCACAGATCGAGATAACCTGATCTTATTTTATGTGGCGTACAATCACATTCCCTCCTGCCATAACTACGGTCATAGGACGTTCTAACGTTGCCCTTCTAATCCCGAATTTATCACAGAATTCTTCAGAAATGAATGAAGTAGTTGCACCAGTATCAAATAGAACTTTGTCAGGATTGGTAAGGATATTGAGCATACCTATTACTGCATGCTCCGAATTATCCACCTCCTCGAGGGTTGCACGGTTCAGTTTTCCGGTAGGTCGGTTTCTCTTGCCATTGTTGTTCTTGCCATCGTTTCCTCTTTTATTGGGATGTCCATTTCCTCCACTAGCTTGTCCTCCTACTTTGGTAGGCCATCCTCCCGGTGGTTTGCTCGGACAATCTGGCTTGATATGCCCTTGACCAACCGTAAGTAAGATTACTCTGCTTTTGCACTCCCTCTGGAAATGCCCTGGAATTCCACAGTTGTTACAGATAACATTCCTTCTCGGATTAGATTGATTTCCACCACTGCCATTGTTATTGTTGTTGTTGTTGCCATAATTCCTATTCCGAGGTTTGAACTCCAGGTTAGGTTTTGGTTTGCTTGCCTGAATTCTCTTGGTTTCCTTCTTGGCTCTCTTCCTCCGATCTTCTTGGACATTCTTATAGTCATCTTCAAAAGTAATGGCTGCAACCAACAACTGCCGATAAGTTTACTTGTTGGCTAACCTTAGCTGCATCTTCACAAACGGATTTAATCCATGCAAGAAACGCTTCTTCCGCTTCTCTTCAGTGTTAACATCCTCCTCAGCATAACGAGACAGTTGGCTAAACTCCCGGATGTACTTCATGACACTAGTATATCCTTGCTGAAGCTCCTCAAATTCTCTCTGCTTCAACACCATGACACTTTCTGGAACATGATATTCACGGAATCTCTGCTTGAACTCCTCCCAGGTAAACTCCCAACCTGGTTGTTGCATGGCTAACTGATTTTCCCACCATGATGCTGCAGGTCCAGTCAGTAGATGAGTTGCATACCTCAATTTTTCCTCATCATTGCAAACCACAGTTTTCAGCTTCGGCTCTGTATCTGCTAGCCAGCCTTTTGCATCCATTGGTTCAGGAGCTGATGCAAAAGGTAACGGTCTTGCATTCTGGAAATCAGATAAACTCACTCCTCCTCCTTCAGGTGCCCTCTGATTTTCTCTCCCCAGCAACTCTTCCATGAACTTGTTCTGGTTCTCTTGCATTATTTGCATGCATTGCATAAAGTTTTGCTCCATTAACGGCCTCATTGGTGGTGGTGGTAATGCTCCTTGATTTGCTGTATCAGCATCTCCCTTTTCCTTGGCCTCACGCTCCATCCGCTGCTGCTCAGTTTCCATTTCTACACCCGTATCCATGACCCCCTAGTCCTGCAACATAAAGAGAATACTCATAATTACATCATGCACATGTGTTCTGAGCTCGACTTTACGCACATAACTAGTCACACAATGAAAATCCAAGGAAAATCCAAATATGCATTTCACATATTATACATAATATCATAATGATACAAAGTTCTTACAATATATACCATATAAGTATATTCACAAAACTACCGTATTCATCACACTACCTTATTCCTTAAAGTACAATACACAGTGCTTGATACTATTGACTACTTGTCTCTTTCTAGTAGTAACTACGCTCATCGTACATGCCTGATGTCCAACCGTGATGACGTGTTATTTATCGCACAGTTTGTGGAACATATGGCCTTCCAGAAGGAACATACTCTGTATCTGAAGTGTCAGGGATTGAGTCATTACTCAACCTGAGCGCAACGACTCCCTCCAACTCAGCTGAAAAGTCTTCAGAAACATATTCAACATTATCTCCAACCTGCATTTACTGAGCTTCATCTCTAGAGTTGTCAACAGGATACGCAGATCCTGCTGCTCCCCAGGTGCTCTCGTGAACAAGATAATCGAATACTGGATAATGTATATTCCCTGGGTTTTGAGAAGATGTTGATGATTCAAACACTCTCTCCTTAGGATCCTCTTCTTCATCTTGATCATCTATTGACATGGTATTTCTACTTCTATTATTAGGGTTCATTATTGCACCCATCCAACTGGATTGTCCAACATTTCTGTCAGAACCATCTATGGATATCTGGTGTTCATGAGATCCATCATATGATCCCATCCTCCAACCATCTGAATTCTCAATAGGACGTTCTGAGTCAGAACCATCCTCTGAGCCCTATGGTACTGCATACCGCATATCGATAGTAGGATCATGTGTAGGTTCAGGTCTTGGTGAATATGGCTATGGTATAAAAGATTTCGGATCTATCGGTATATCCTTAAAGATAGGTGTTGTGCTACTACATGCTTCTTTCTCTAGGTGGAATGCTAACTGCTTCCTCCTTTCCGGATCAGTTAGATCCTATAGCATGTCATTTTTGTCTTCGACAATTACTTGATGAGTCTTATAAAAAGATGCAACGAGTGTCCGGTATCTATCCATAAACTTGGAAGATAACTTAGGATGCTTCTTAACCAAAGTAAGATGATCCGGTATAGGCTCCGAGTCTATAGAATCATGAGGTATCACAGAGAATGTGCTACCTTCTAACTCCTTAGTTTTCTACTCCCGGACATTAGCTATCGCCCACAACAGCAACATGATAGGCTACTAAATGACTCCTACCTTCTCCTATGGGTATATCGTGATATAATCCAAGCTTCTCTGGAAGTTGGATACTCACACGATACTTGGATAACATCTGGCCATCAAGGTAAGTGATAGTGTTCACTGGAATTCTAGTTGGACAATTAAAAAGCTTTAAAAGTTGACGAATTTGGTTTGTAAACGATCCTTGATAATCATCAAGAGTCTCCTCTTTCCTGACCAAAGTCTGTTTTGGAAACTTTGGTGCCATTTCTCTGTATAATAGAAAAAATAATTTTCATTAGTATCCACTGATATATTGCATCATAACAAAGAATTATCGCACTAAAATATATAATGGAATATTCTCATTTGAATACCCATTATATTACTTTTATAGAATTCTTTATCATTGCCAAATCTCCTACAGGTAATACCCTTTACTAGGTTTCCAACCTAAGGTCAAAGAAATTTGCTCTGATACCAACTGCGGTGACCCAACATACCACTGCATGTGTAGTACACTATAGTCGTTGACATGACATCCATAGAACACCATTCCATAAATATCACATCCCTCAGAATGGTACAACAGAAACATTGAGGGTCCATATTACAAAAGTACACACATTATTCTTATTACAATACCGGAAGTTCAAGACTTCCAAATGATCCAACTTACAAACCAAAATATAAGATGTTCAGCGGAAATTAAAAAGTAACAACTCCGACTAGGAGTGGGGCTCAACAGCTTATTCTATAGAGTTCATGCTGCTCGGCTCCGTTAGTTACTACTAACTAGACCCTTAAGTGGACTCATTCTCATCGACACCATAGCGGATCTCGTAGTCCACGCCTTCAACTCCTCTGGATAGATCAGGTTCCTCATAAAACAAGTCTTCTTGGCATTCGGCTGCATACATTGGCACGTCTTCGGGATCCTCAGAGTCTAAGCATGGGATCAAAGGAAAGGATGAGTAACAGCGTTACCCAACAAGTTCATTATATGCAAGGTGCGAAGTTTGATGCTCTAACTACCACCTCGGATTATAAATCCTTAGCACTATGCAGTTTTTGGTAAATCTTTCTTCAAAGGTTGATTTTATTCCGAAAAACGATGACAATCAGCCTTCACAGGTTGACCAGAACATTCATGGAGTTCCTTTCCTGCCGCGTTCGTAGCTCCTTCCCGGAACAGGGAGTAACAAGTTATAGTTCTTACACTCTACATAGGTGCATTACTTTACCCATGAGAAATCAACTCCTTGTTGCACAACCGGGCGTACTTTCTCGTCCACAATTCCATGATGTGGGGCCTAGTAGTTGTTCCAAGCCAATCACTACCCCCTTCGCGACCCCGCATGCCTCCTTGGTGTACACCATGCCCACATAATGAATTATGGCAATGGTTTGTACAAACCGTTAGATGCCAGAACTATCGTGGGACGATGAGGGTTCCCACCCATATGCTGCATATCCTCTACGAATTACCAATTAATATGCACGCTACAAGGATAACATCCACGACCTGCACATCCGGCTTCATGCGAGAGGAAGAAGATACAGCTGACCTCTCTGTCCCATTCCAAATCTCATGGCTAACGCGTAATATACGGCGCTAGAATTACTGATGTCAGGGGTTATTAAGTCCCTATTTGATCATCATTGTTGCAATCAGAACTCTAAGTTCTATTGCTCCATTATATCACCACTTAGGATGATATCTATGATTTTCTTTGTTTATGAAAATAATAATTTCTTTCTCTTATACCATATATGATAACACACAATTTGCAAATACTTTGATAAAGACTCTTCAAAGGACATGAGCAAGTGATGAACTTGCCTTGTGATGGCAACGTAGTGAAGTCTGATGCTTGCACTGGACCTTGAGCTTATAGTTCTACAAAACATCATTATTGCCCGGTAAGGACAATATTTAAAGAAGCAAAATGATTATGCAAGTAATGTAATGCATTCTTTAAATTTATATGCATTTACCCCAAAAAGTTCCTTTTTGAGTAATAAAGGATTTATAAATATTTCTTTTTAATATTTATAACATGTATTGAGTTATTTATTTTATTTCCCTTTATTTGACTTTTATTGATTTAATAATTCTTTTAGGAATTATTAATTATATATTTAATTTTATTACTAAATATTTATTTAGTATTTTCAAAAATACTATAATATTAGTAAATAATGAAAGTGATTTTTATTTATTTTTATCACCTTTCAATAATTTTGTAAAATTCCATAAGGAATATTTAAACTAAAAAATTCTTATAAAAATTTGAATGTCCAAAATTTGATATCTTATTTTATTTGGATAGAGTGGATTATTGTGAATCCAAAAATATTTTATTTATAATTTTTGGACTATTATTTTAGTTTCTACAATTTTATTGAGGTCAGGGGTATTTTGGTCTTTTCCAATTAATCAAAAGATTTTATTAAATAACTTGGGCTGGCCCCTTGGGCTTATTGGGCCAAGGTGGCCCAATAGAGCAGGGTCAAATGACTACCCCGAAGGGTTTTGGCCCACCCAGCCCACTCTGCCTCCTCTCTCTCCCTCGACCTTATCTCCTCCTCCTCTGACTCGCCCCCGTGGCTGGCGATGCCGCCACCATCGATTCTCACCGTCGTCGGCCGTTCTGGCCGCCGCCGTGCTGCGAGTTGGGGTTATCGACGACGCTCGTTCGTTCTATCCACTTGGATTTGACTCTGGGGCTTCCCTGTGGTCAGTTTCACCCTATTCCCGAACCCTAGGGTTCGGAAAAGATGCTGTCTCCACCGCTGCGATCCCGCCTGTGGTGGTGTGCTGGTCTCGTGCACTGCTGCGGCCGCCGCCGTGGCAGGTGCAGTCTGTGCCCTCTAGGTTCCCTGATTTGTGGCCCTCTGCTTCCTCTTCGATTCATCAGCGAGGACCTCGGGTAAGTGATCTCTGTGGTGTTTGTCTATGCTATGGCCATGATTCTCTCTATGTATCTAGTGGCTTTCATGTCAAGTGACTATGTGCTGGTTGAGTTCATCTCTGGATTAGAGTTCTTGCTCTGATTAGGGTTCTTAACCCCTTGTTGATCATATCTATGATGCTTTAGATCTAGTGTTGATCATATTTGATCATGGGAAAAGATTGTTTGCTGTGATTGATGATTAATAGTAGCTTTGTTGCTGCTAATTGCCTGTCAGATTAATTCTAGTGGTAATCCACCATGATCCATGCTAGTGTATCAATGAAATCCTTTATTGGATTATGTTGTTGATCTAAGAATTTACTCTACTGTCAGATTGCTTATAATGATAGTAGTTGCTTATTGCAATTATACTGTTGGCTTGTCTGAGATTATACTCACTGAATCAAATCATTGCTTGCAATGCTTTTTGTGGATGTATAAATGAATTTAAGGTTGATTCCTGGCACTTGGCTTCAGGAAAATGATGTTTATTGGTTTGTCCCCCTTTTATCTGTGGAAGCTAAGTAAAGATTGGTTTTAGCTTATTAAAAACTTGCCCTTGTGATACCATTGTATTCTGGCACACAAGTGATTGGTTTTTTTATTTCTGGGCTTAGCTTGATTATGCTTGTGATTAAAACTGATAAGATGATATGGAAGCTATTATTATCTTTCCTGCCTATGATGTTGGTCTGAGGCTCTAGGATGTAATTCCTAGTTAGTTGGGCAATAGTTTGTTTGAACTTATAGATTTAGAGGTGCTACTCTCTCTTTGAGAGATGTGCCCTGATCTGATAAGATCAAATGAAAATGATCTAAGTTGCAAAAATAACACTGAACCCAGTGATGCTGGTCTGAGGGTTTAGTGTTTGTGGTTAAGCTTGATTTCTTATCCTTATACTTGAAATCTCTAGGATAGATGCACTCCTCTTGGGTGATTATTGAGAGATTATCTCACAAAACAGCACATGCTTTTATTTAGATATATGATGAAATCATGTGATGGTTTTATGAGGCTCACCACAAATTCTGATGTGGATGTAGTAGATTGATGATCTTGATCTTGATCTGGATCTTGATCTGCTTTAACTGTGCGGCTGAGCTTTCTCTTGAGCTTGCCTGCTCCTCCTAGCTCCTGGGCTTGACCTTGCTGTCCACCAGATCCATCCCCCTCCTTATGTCACCATCCTAGTGATGTTTGGGTTGATCTGGGTGGTTGGTTTTAGCTCCTGGTATTCACCCTGGTTGTACTATGGTGTGGTGTAGTGTAGTGATGCACTGAGGTTCTTCTCCACGGCTGTGCTATGGTTTTGTGATGCTGGCTGTGCTTGTGATGTCGACAGCACACCATCTACATGCTTGTGTGTGTGCAGCTTGTGTGCCTGCTATGCACATGTGGATAGGTTCAGAAAATTTGAACTTACTATTACCAATCTACTTTTACCCTGGCTGGTGAATTGGTCTCTTTTGGATGTCATTAGAATTCTGGCTTTGAATTTATGAAAGATGAGATCTTTCAGATTGGTGAAACTTGCCCCTTTTACCACATTTCTCAATGATGAGATTGTCAAGTGCACCTCACTGACATATCTGAGAGAAATATGTTAACACTAATCCTATTTTGTTTTCTATTTAATCTTTGTTTTGCAGGTATAAAGATAAAGATGAAGATTTAGTATTGTTTAAGATATAGGATAGTTAGTAGAAATACAAATGTACTTTTCTTAATCTGTTGTAATTTTTCTTTTATAATTCTTGTAATATTTATTTGGTTCATTTGTAATAAATATTATATATTTATTAATAAAGAATATTTTATTCTTTACTCTTGTGTGAATTGTGAAGTTTGGAACAACTTCAGTAAGTTATTATTTGTAATTTGTTTATGAATAAGAAATGAACTTCATATACCATATTGCCTTTAAATAAGATTTAAGTTATAATACTTTTATCTTAATTAGTTTAAGATTCAAATCTTATATCAAAATTATTTAAATTATAAAACACTTAATTTTTGAAATCCAAACTCATTTCAAAACACGCATAATTCTTTTAAGATCATATCAAAGTTTATAGCAATCCTCCTTTAAGACTAAACCTACTCTCAAAGTAAGAAAGAAACATTGATCACTCAAGGTTTTTATTTGGCGAAAATTTTACTCAAATTTTCTCAAATGAATGCATGCAACAATGCATATTCCTAAATCTACCCTTTGTTAGGTCCTAAATACTGGGATGTTACAAGGTGGTAGGGGTGATAGGTTTGGAACGCGTCCATTTGGTCTAAGGGAAGGCTTCTGGAAGATCTTGTCTCGATGCATGTCGAGTCTTGTGGGGAAAGTGCACCACCTCTCGAGAGAGTAAAATCTAAGTACTTAGCTGTGTGTCCCCGGCAATGGAAAATTTGAGCATCAAGACATGGAAGCTATCAAGGATCTCCTCATCCCAATTTCTAAGTTAAAAACTTGTGGTTGAACAAGGGTTAAAGGATCACCAATATTTATTGGTAGATCCCTTGGGTGATATTGACAAACAAATACTTAGTGTTTTCAACTTATAAGGAAAACCTTATTTTGAGCAAAGCAATCCTAAGCTCCACATAGCCAAATGCATATAGATGATATATACCACTATTCTACCATAGTACCACTTGCCAATACAATTCAAATGTATTGACCCTTGTGGCTGTAACTTATTATGTTGCAGGTTTGTTTGATGTTAGTGAAGTGTTTTAAATAGGATTACAAGTATACAACCAACATGATTGCCTGTGGCACTTTGAAGATGAGCGACTCCATGCTATATAGATATTTCTACTTCATTGTAATGAGATAGCCAAATGAGCTATGTAAGATGTAATGAATTATTTTATTCCTGGTTATAAAGTTGTATTATGACCTTTGTTTCTTGATATTACATCTTAAACTGTGGATGCTAGCTACTGATCCAGGGACTAGCATTATAAACACAGGGATCTCTACCTTATCAGGTTGGGACCTCTACAATGGCATATGACTGATTGGAAATGATATAGATATTTTAAACAGTGTTAAAAGTTATCTAAACGGCAAATTTTCGATAGAGGACATAGCTTAAGCCTCATACATATTAGGCATAAAGATCTGTAGAGATAGATCAAGACGCCTAATAGGGCTATCACAAAGTACATACCTTGATAAGATTTTAAAGAAGTTTAAAATGGACGAAAGTAAGAAGCGGTTCTTACCTATGTTGCAAGGCAAGAAATTGAGTAAGACTCAAAGTCCATCTACGGCGAAAGAAAGAGAGATAATGGACAAGATCCCCTATTCTTCAGCCATAGGCTCTATCATGTACGCCATTCTATGTACAAGACCAGATGTGGCACATGCTATTAGTTTGACTAGTAGATACCAATCTGATCTAGGTACGGAACACTGGATAGCGGTCAATAATATCCTTAAGTACTTAAGAAAAACTAAGGAAATGTTTCTCATGTACGGAGGTGAAGAAGATCTCGTCGCTAAATGTTATGTCGATGCTAGATTCGACACCGATCTGGATGACTCTAAGTATCAATCCGGATATGTATTTCTCATGAACGGAGCAGCAGTTAGTTGGAGGAGTTCCAAACAACCCGTGGTGGCGGGATCAACAATGGAGGCCGAATATGTTGCTGCTTCGGAAGCAGCTCAGGAAGCAGTTTGGATGAAGGATTTCATAACCGAACTAGGTGTGGCTCCTAGTGTGTTGGATCCAATGGTGATCTATTGTGACAACAATGGAGCCATATCCAATGCCAAGGAACCAAGGTCTCACAAGAATTCCAAGCATATTAAGCCCCGGTTCCACTCCATCTGCAAACATGCCAAGGATGGAGATATAAAGATTTGTAAAGTACATATGGATCTCAATGTAGTAGATTCGTTGACTAAAATTGTCCCTAGGCAAAAATATGATCAACACTAGAACTCCATGGGTGTTAGATTTATCACTATGTAACTAGATTATTGTCTCTAGTGCAAGTGGGAGACTGGAGGGAATATGCCCTGAGAGGCAATAATAAAGTTGTTATTATATGTATTCCAAGTATATGATAGATGTTTATTTTGCATGCTATAATTGTATTAATACAGAAATGTTAATACATGTGTGTTTAATAAACAAATAGAAAGTTCCTAGTTATGCCTGTCTTATAAACTAGCTTGTTGATTAACAAGATGATCAAGGTTTCCTAATCATGGACATTGGATGTTGTTAATAACGAGGTCACAACATTATTGGAATGATGTCATGAATATTCATCCAAAGTATGCATTACGATCAAAGTCATTGTGTTTATATTGCTATAACATCATATGAAGTAATCCTAGTCCTTAGACCATGAGATCATGTCAATCACTAACACTGGAAGAGTATCTTGATAACATCAAACGTCACACCGTAACAAGGTGACTATAAACGTGGGTTTAGTGCTACGAAGGTGTTATGTAGAGGTTCATGGATAAAGAGTGGAATTTGTCCATCCCGATGACATATAGATATACTCTGCGCCCTCCGGTGATATCACATTAGTTAGCTTGCAAGCAAGTGATGTGATCACTAGAATGTTATATCATGGGAACAAAAAAAGAGTACATGTCAGTAACGAGATAAAACTAGGTATGGAGATACCGATGATCAAATCTCGTACATGTAATATATCGTGAGACAAATGGACTCATTTACTAGCATAAAAGGTTCTCAGAATCACAAGAAGTCATCATTGAATGTGTGGGAGTCAGTATGGATCTCTAGGTCCCGCTTCTGATTATTGATCCGAGAGGGGTCTCGATCATGTCCGCATTATTCGCGAACCGTAGGGTGACACACTTAAGAGACACCAACACCATTTGGAGCAAATATGTTCTAGACGAAAGAATTATAAAGTGCAGGAATTATTTCACTAGACACCGGAATTGTTTCGGTTGAAATTGCTGAAATTGTTTTTGCATGGGAAATTGAATAGTAGCAAGGGGTTTTATGTGAATGTTTATTCATTAATGTAATTGACAAAATTCTGAATAAATAAATAAAAGGACTTTTATTTAAAGAGAGATTACATTAAATTTTGTGAAAATTTAATGGGAATTTGAGTGGGGTTTTGAGTGGAGGAAATGGATAGGCAATTTGTGAGTGGAAGCTCCACTCACATGAATGGAGGAAGGGGTGTGGGAAGCCACAATGGCCGCCGGCCACACCCCTTGGGGTGCCCCCCCTCTTCCTATAAAAAATCCCCACACTCCCTCTCTGTCACTCACACCTCCTCGTGAAGGATCTCTCTCCCCCTCTAGAATTATTCCCCATGGTCTCGGACTAGCCACATACATGTTCCCAGTGGATTTTTGTTTGGAAGGAGTTGTTGCTTCTGCTGCATCGCTGGAGGGAGGATGCGGAGGTTGTTTGGTGGCCTGAACGGGTGTGCGATCATGGATGTGCTGCTGATTTGTGGCACTAGACTTCTTCTCGATCTTGAGATCGACAAGCGTTCATCTACATCATCCACGAGTACAACCTCGTTAAACATTGTCGGTCTACAAGGGTATGTTCTCTATGGATGTATATCCACCCGTTGCTTGTATCGAGTAGATAGATCTTGGTGCTTAGTGGTTCCCATCGTAGGAAAAAAATTGTTTTCTATGCTGTGAACCCAACATTTATAAGTCGGAACTGATGGAAGGACAAGGTCCTCCGGGTCCTCCATGTTTTGGACCTCGGATCATGAGAGAACCACCTGTGCCGAACTTTTAGTTAGCTTGTGGGACAAAGACATATAATAGTAGCACCAATCCATAGGATTGGTTGATAGTTATGCCACAACTATGAATATAGCTCAGGGCAATATCAGATGGGCAGTAAGGTATGTACCTCAGATGCTAGAGGGACCAGCAAGGGTCTGGCTGAATAATTTGCCAGCAAGGAGTATCAACCGTTGGCTAGATTTCGAGGATATGTTTGTCATCAACTTCATAAGTACATACAAAAGGCCAAACTGACCTCAGAAGTTGGAAATGTGCAAGCAGAGGCCGAATGAAACCGACCGAGAGTTTTTGACTCGATGGTGTAACATGTGTAACTTATGTTAGGGAGTGATCGAGTCATAGGAAATCGCATGGTTTGCACAGGGATGCAGATATGGAAGTGTTTTATGGCAAAGAGTACAAAGAGATATGCCAACTACGTTGGCCGAGACAATCAAGATTGCCGACTCATATGCGTTGGGTGAACCGACCCAACCTCAGCTTATGTCAGCAGAGTAGAATGAGGAGCACTACTTCCGTGATGGAGCCAGGTCATCCCGGAGAAATGATTTATGAGGTAAAAGAAAAGATGAGAGGCTGGACTACCGATATGCCTTGAACCATGTCGCTGTTGTAATCCAAGATTAGTAGGAGATGGGGGTAACCAACGATGGAAAAACAGTGCCCAACAATGGACACAAAAGAATGAAGAGAAGAAGCAATGGAGTGCTGAGTAGAAATGACAATGGCAGGAAAGGCCGAAGTATACATATGAGTCCATGTTGGATCAGCCATGCAAATTCCATACACCTAATCCAGCTAAGCCATCAAATCACACAACTCGGCAATGTGCGTGGATGAAATGTGCGCTAGGGGCATGTGATCATGTCAGGTGACTCACCCACCATAGCTCATAGGAGGAAATGCCCAGTAGCAGCAGCTAGTTTTACCTCCACCCCACGAAGGAACTAGGGTCCAATGATCCCTTGCTTCGAGAGGGGGTTCAACACGCAATTCCAAGGAACCTCGCTGACGGTGGTGATGGCACAGAAAGCACACGATAGAGAGTTTACACGGGTTTTTTACCTAGTTTTGGGACCCTCATGAGGAGGTAAAGCCCCTACTCCTGCTTTTTGTATTTCTCGCTTGTTTCGCGAGGCTACAATGGAGGTTGTATGTCTAGGGTTTCGATCGCAGGGGATCGGCCTGTTCTAAGGTGGGATAAGGTTCCTTATATAGGGCGGCGTCGGACTCTTCCTCCAAAAATTAGGCGGGAAGGGCTACCACATTCCCGCGATGTAGGCTTCGGTTTTGTCTTGTCCTCTTATGGCTGCCCGCCAGCTATAGTGTCGATGTAGTGGATGGTCACCTTACTGTACCGTTGTTCCACCATGGCTTCTCTGCACCAAAGCAGCACGTCAGGCGTGGCCATATCCTTGTGTCATCTCCTCTTCCCTTTGCACCAAAGGGGGAGGGAAGCATCTTGCTTTCTTGAGGAGGACCAGTCCTTGCGTGGACTGCCCATTGGAGCGTCACCTAGCGTGTTGTTCTCTGAGTCATGGAGTCACCACCTCACGAGGCCTCGGCCCGGGGGCCTCGGCGGGTGGCTCGGTTGGCCCTGGAGGCGTCGGGTGCTCCATGTTCTCCCTATGCCCTTGTGCGGGTCGCACTCCTTGCGAGCCTCGCCAGGGTGCGATCGGTGGGTCCGGTGCCTCGACAGGACATGGTACTCCTGGTGCCAATAGTCCGACAGTAGCCCCTAGTCGCTTGTCTTGCACGAGTTTGACGAAAGGGTGTGAAATTCAAGGGACCATCTAACGCCAGGCCCACGATCGGTTATGTCCGTGCATGGTTCCCCGTAGAAGTCGCTTGCGTCTTCCACGTGCCCACGCAAGGCATGGCACTCGCTTGATGCGGGAACCGTCGCTCCCGTTCAAAGATGTTGGGGTTCACACCACCCATAAAATCCCGAACCTTGGAACAGTCGGGACACTTTGGAGAGGTTACAGTTCTACCAGGTCTCGGGCGTAGATTATAGGGTTGGAAGTGAGGCGGTGAGGCTGGAGGCGCAGACTCCGATGGCTGGGCACCGTCGCTGCGAGAGGGAGGAGGTGGCGGCTAGGGCAAGCTGCAACTAGGGTTTGGGGCTCCCGTCTCCTGAGGGAGACAACAACAGAATATGTTTATTGTCTGCTTATAATCAAAGGGGTACATGCGTTTATATAGGAGGGAAGCTCCTCTAAACCCTAGATAACTTGGGCTAAGCCCCTAATTGGGCCTCTTCCATGTATATTGGAGCCCGACCATAACACCTCTCCCCACCTTCTCAAATAGCTCGTCCTCGAGCTGAACATCTAGAAACTGCTGGCAGAAATCGTCGAGCTGCTCCCAAGTTGCTTCCTCCTCGGGTAGGCCAGCCCACTGCACCAAGTCATGCCACACACCGTGACGCTACTGCGCCTGCATCACCTTCGCCACCTTCGCGGGATCTAGCAGAAGTTGGCCATCTGAAGTAGGAGGAAGGGCCGGTGGCGCTGCAGGAGGGTCCCCACGGTAGGCCTTCAGTAAACCAACATGGAAAACGTCATGGAGGCGAGACCCAGCTGGTAGCTCAAGGCGGTATGCTAGTGTGCCAACATGCTCTAGCACACAAAAGGGACCGGCATAGCGGGGTCCCAATTTGCACTTGGAGCACGGGTCCAGAGACTGCGTGGTCCTGTGAAGGAGGCGCAGCCACACCAATCGTCCACCGCGAACTCCGCCTCGCGATGATGAGCATCGTAATACTTCCTGGCTAGCTGCTGTTCTTGGAGAAGACGCTGGTGTGCCTCAGTCAGTATCTCGTCGCGGGTGCGGAGTAAGTTGCCCGCCGTCTCAGACCGAGCCGTGTCAGGCTCATAAGGAAGCATCGCCGGAGGTGGGCGCCCATAGACCACCTCAAAAGCATGGCATGCAGGGAAGAGTGATAGGAGGTGTTGTAGCAGTACTCCGCCCATGCCAACCAGTCCACCCAAGCTTGTGGACGATCACCCGTAACAAAGCACAAATACATGGCGATCACCTTGTTCACCACCTCGGATTGGACGTCCGTCTGAGGGTGAAACGCCGTGCTCATGCGGAGCTTCACGCCCGCCAGCCGAAAGAGATCCCACCACACGTGACCGTGAACACAGGATCACGGTCGCTAACGATGGACGAAGGAAACCCGTGGAGGTGGACGATGCCATCGAAGAAGGCCCGCGCCACGGATGCGGCTGTATAGGGGTGGCCGAGGGCGATGAAGTGCATGTACTTGGAGAAGCGGTCAACCACCATGAGGATGATGGATTTGCCACCCACCTTGGGAAGGCCCTCAATGAAGTCCATGGAGATGTCAGCCTACACCTGGGATGGTACGTCCAACGGCTGTAGCATACCCGCGGGTCGCAGCGTCTCCGTCTTGTTCCGCTGGCATGTCATGCATGACCACACCCAGTCACGGACCAGCGCACCATCACCGGGGATGTAGAAATCAGCACGGAGGAGATGGAGGGTCTTCTGCACGCCCTCGTATCCTGGAGAGTGTTCAAGGGACAAGACCTGGTGGCGCAGGTCAGCGTGGTCGGGCACGAAGAGGCAGCGCCCGTGTATAAGCAACCCATCGTCCAGGCGCCAGAGCGCCCCTAGCTCGTCGGCGTCAAGGCGCCCGCGGAGCGCCTGTGCGTCCGCGGCTGTAGAAGTTTCCCGTGGGATGTCGTTGATGAAGGCAAAGGACGGCCCGGAGCGGATGCACAGGACGGCACCCGTCGTGGCAACATCGTCCGGGACATCCTCAGTGTCGCGGCGGGACAAGGCGTCAGTGACCGTGTTGAGACGGCCGGGGCGATACTCGACGGTGAAGTTGAAGTCGAAGAGCTTATTGATCCACTAGTGCTGTGGGACGGTGGAGAGGCGCTGGTCCAGCAAGAACTTGAGGCTGTAGTGGTCCGTACGCACACGGAATGACCGGCCACAATGGTAAGGTCGCCAGTGGCGCACTGCCTGGACCATCCCGATAAGCTCGCGCTCGTATGCCGCGAGCTTGTGATGGCGAGCGGCGAAGGGACGGCTGAAGAAAGCCAGCGGCCCATCATCCTGGTGGAGGACGGTGCCGAACCCGATGCTGGAGGCATCGCAGTCCACCATGAACAGCATGTCGAAGTCCGGCATATGGAGGACGGGTCCCGTCGTGAGCGCCCGCTTGAGAGCTTCGAACACCATAGTCACCTCCTCGTCCCAGGAGAAGGCGTCACGGTGAAGGAGGCGCGTCAATGGCGCGGGGATGAGGCCGAAGTCCAGGATGTACTTCCGGTAGTAGCCGGCGAGGCCCAAGAAGCCGCGGAGAGCCCGCGGGGACCGTGGGGTCGGCCACTCGGCGATGGCGGCGACCTTGTCCGCGTCCATCGCGACACCTTCCGCCGAGATGATGTGCCACAGGTACACGACGGAGGTCGTGCCGAACGAGCACTTCGAGCGCTTGAGGTGGAGACGATGCGCTCGAAGCTCGTGGAAGATGATGGCCACGTGATGCAGGTGCTCTGCCCAGGATGAACTATAGATAAGAATGTCATCAAAGAAAACAAGCACAAAGCGGCGCAAGTATGGGCTGAGCACGTCATTAATCAGGGCTGGAAGGTTGCCGTCGCGTTGGAGAGGCCGAACGGCATCACCAGGAACTCGAAGTGTCCATGGTGAGTACAGAACACCGTCTTCTCGATGTCGTTCGGGTGCATGCGCACCTTATGATAGCCCGAGCGCAAGTCGAGCTTGGTGAAGAAGCGCGCTCCGTGTAGCTCATCCATGAGCTCATCCACGACGGGGATGGGGAACTTGTCCTTGGACGTCATGGAGTTGAGGGCGCGGTAGTCGATGCAGAAGCGCCATGCGTCGTCGGTCTTGCGCACAAGGAGCACCGGGGAGGAGAACGGCGATGTCGAAATCCGGATGATGCCCTGCGCGAGCATGACCGCCACCTGGCGCTCGAGCTCGTCCTTCTGCAGCTGGAGGTACCGGTACGGGCGCACGACGATAGGCGTCGTGTCCGGCAGCAGGTGGATGCGGTGGTCACAATGCCGCGCGGGTGGGAGGCCCTGTGTCTCGTCAAAGATGTCGTTGTGCTGCTATAGGAGGTCGGCCAGGAGCGGATGCGCCTTGTCAAGTGCGGCCCCCATCAACTGAAGCTACGGGGTCGCGGCGCCAGAGCCAACGATGCTCGTCCATTGAACGTGACGGCCCCCCGCGCGCCAGAAGATGAGGGACATCACGTCGAGGTCCCAAAGGATGGGGCCTAGTGTGGACAAGAAATATACACCGAGGATGAAGTCGTAGCATCCCAGGTTGATGTTGACGCAGTTGATGGAGAAAGGCTCACCGCCGATGGGGACGAGAACCTGCCGCGCCACACCGTGGCAAGTAAGGCGGTCCCCGTTAGCGACGGTAATGCTGAACTTTTCCACAGCTGTCGGCTGAAGTGCGAGGCAGCACATGGCGTTCTTGGACATGAAGTTGTGCGTCGAGCTCGTGTCCATGAGCGAGGTGAGACGCTCCCCGTTGATCGTCACCGGAAGCAGCATCGTATTCGCCGTCTTGATGCCTGCCATGGCATGAAGGGAGACGACAAAGGCGGCCGTATCGACTGGCCCGTAGGTCGTGACGCCAGCCTCGGAGAGTGTGGTGGGGTCAAGCTCCGCGGTGAGGGCCTCCACTTCTGCGTTGTTGACGGTCTCCAAGTAGAACAGGTGGGTGCACGTATGACCCGGCGCATATGGCTCGTTAGAGTTGAAGCACAGGCCCTTGCGGCGCCGCTCGAGCTGCTCGGCTGACGTCAAGCGCCGGAAGGTACGCGTGGGCGCGAGGGCGGCTGCAGTTGCGGCCAGCAGGGCGGGGTGCGTCGGGGTAGCGGCCGCCGGTGCGGGGCGGGTCGGGGGACACGCACCGCGGTCTGGGAACACCTGTTGCATGGTGTTGGCGCGCTGCTCGTACGCGCGCGCATAGTACATGGCCATCTGCAGGTCCTGGGGGTCGCGCATATGGACGTCGATGCGAATGTGGTCGGGAAGGCCGCCGACGAAGAGCTCGGCGCGCTGGCGAGCCGTGACGCCAGGCGCATGGCAGGCCAACGTCTAGAAGTGGTCGGCGAAGTCCTGCACCGAGGTGGTGAAGGGGAGGCGACCGAGTTCGACCAGCCGGCTCCCACGTATGGGGGGCCGAACCGGAGGAGGCACAAGTCACGAAAGCGCTCCCACGGAGACATCCCACCCTCATCCTGCTCGAGGGCGTAGTACCACGTCTGTGTGGCGCCACGGAGGTGGTAGGAGGCGATCCACGTGCGGTCGGACGCCATGGTCCGCTACCCCCGGAAAAACTGGTCGCACTGATTGAGCCAGTTCAGGGGGTCGACGGTTCCGTCATAGGTGGCGAACTCCAACTTGGTGAAGCGAGGCGGCTGCTGCACATGCGAGAAGCTGTGTAGGCGCTCTCGTGCTGACCCGTCATGGCGGTAGGAGAGTACTGCGGCACCATGGAGCTCCCGGCGTATGGGTTAGTATACCCGCCGAAGGTGGTGGCGGGAAGCGGCATCACCGTCGGCTACGGAAGCACTGACATCTAGGTCGGCATGTCAATCCACGTCGGCAGTAGGGACGGCGATGACGGGAACCTGATCTAGGTGATCGGGATTCCCTGGGGCGTGGCGGTGGACGGTGGTGGTGGCACGAAGGGCGCCGCCGCCGGGGGCAGTGGCAGCGGTGGCGCGTAGGGAGCCTGGAGGAAGGTCCGGAGGTTCGAGACCGCCCGGGTGATATCGCGGATAACCGACGACATCTCCGCCGGAGAGAGGATGGGGGTCGCATCGGCTGCCAGGGGCACGGCACCCGAGACGGGCGGACCCGAAGTGGCCGCCCGCGGCGGCTAGGACAGTGGCGGCGGCTGCTGTGAGGTGGTGGTGGCCGCACCGGTGGACGCGGCCGCGGTGGTGGGGAGGCCAGAAGAACTCATCGAACCAGAGAAATCTGATACCAAATTGGTAGAGGCTACGATTCTACCAGGTCTCAGGCATAGATTATAGGGCTGGAGGCGCAGACGCCGGGGGCTGGGCATCATCGCTGCGAGAGGGAGGAGGTGGCGGCTAGGGCAAGGTGCAGCTAGGGTTTGGGGCTTCCGTCTCCTGAGGGAGATGACAACAGAATATGTTTATTGTCTTCTTATAATCAAAGGGGTACATGCGTTTATATAGGAGGGCAGCTCCTCTAAACCCTAGATAACTTGGGCTAAGCCCCTAATTGGGCCTCTTCCGTGTATACTGCAGCCCGACCATAACACACTTCATCTTCTCTGTTGCCGACCTTCTCGCCCCTCCTCCCAAGTAGTCCTCGAGATGGCCCCCACGAGATCCTATGTAGCCGCCTCCACATCGAGCTTCCCTACACTGAACGCGGGGTCCTTGCCTCGAGCCACCGTTCTTAGCAGAGAGGGGCTAGAGAAGGTCCAGAAGATCATGGATACCCACTCGAATGAGTGGGGCGCTTTGCGGGCCTAGTTCCTCGGCGTTGGGGGAGACGGATGGCCCCTACCGCCGCCGCGGTCTTCACTTACTCCATCATCGGGGGACTCGTCCCCCTTTCTCCTCGCCGGCCTGGAGAATTACTACATCAACCTGCTCCACCTTCATCCATGGAGTGTGATGCTCCTTGCTGCATTCGCGTTCTAGTGTGAGGCCTTCGTCGGCGTGGAGCCCTCCGTGGCGCTGTTTTGGCACTTCTATCGCCTCCTCGTCCTCTGTCCGGAAGATACCCTCGACGGCATTGGATTCTTCACCGACGAGGAGGGGGATTTCATGCCCATCTCCATTCTTGGGGCATCGTCGGAGTTTCGCCATGACTGGTACTGGTCGAGGCTGGACAGGCGTGGCCGTAGCTCCAAGTCCCGGCGAGGGCAGCCATGGAGAACCCCATATGGGATCGCGAGGCGTCTTCCTGCTTGGGCCCGGGCCCCCTCGCAAGGCGAGTGGCGCATCTAAGGATCCATGGCCTGACTGGCGATATGGTGGTGCGGGAGTACCTACGGCAGCAGATCGCTCCTATCTAGGAACACCAAAGGCCCCTCTGGGCCCTAGTGCCTGGTCGAGATGGGTCCAGGCTCTCGAAGAGCCCTATGCCAAGGACACGGTGTTCGCCCTCTAGCGCCTGCTTCTAGGTGCGGAGCTCATGGCGGAACTTCCTCCCGACATGCGCCCCTTGTATCTAGAGAGCGACATGCACGCTGCTTGCACCGAGCTCCCCACCTTTGATGCTAGGAGTGAGTGTTCCTTGGTCGAGCTCGATGACAAGGATGCGGATCTGTACGACGGCCCTGGATCCTCCTGGGATGTCCGATGCGGGATGATGATCAAAAACATGTCTTCTTCCGAAGAGGATGCCTCTGAGCCTCCCGAGGGTGAGACCCACATATCCTCCGACCAGGCGGGTCATGTCGCTGCAATGTGAACGAGACTGACCACCGTTGTGCTTGCGGCGCGGGCGGCAGGGAAGCAACCAAGGACCGATGAGGGTCCTGCCTTCCTTCCTCCTGGAGCACGGAGGGCCAACTGGTCCTTGGAGAGAGTAGCAGTTGCAGGGTGAGTAGGCCATGTGTGGATTTCCTGAGTCCCCTCTCCTCATTTCCTACTTTCTTCTTGAGCATGTTGCTTCGACATAGGTGTGAGGAGAAGAGGATGAAGGAGGCGCTGAAGTAGGGCTCCGGTGAAGCCTTGGGGCACGCCGGGGGCGGCGCCCTCTCCTCGCCAACATGGAGGGCCCCCTCGACTGTTGCCCTTGAGGTCCAGAGGTCGCCAATGCATGGAGCCCCCGGCCCTGGGGAGGGGGACCACTCTCTCGAGGAATACCACCACGATCTTGATTTGGTCATCATGAGTGATGATTCCCAGCTGGTCGGGGACCCTGTGGGCGTGCAAGGCACGTCGTCATCTCCTTCCCGTGGTGCTCATGGTGATCCACCCGAGGGGATCCCCTAAGCCTCCAGGAACGCGCGTCCGAGCGAGGTCACCGTGCCGCCCTGCTTGGTTGCTTCCCTCAGCCAGTCGGGACGCCTTCGTGACATGATGGCAGCCGCGTACTCCGGGCTCGACTGGTTTCTTGCGGACTTCACCAAATAGGAGCACCGTCTTGCCGGCGTGTGGATCCGGCTACTCCTAGAGCCGGATGCTTTCGACAAGGCCCAAAAATGGTGGGTAGACCATGGCGAGGTGAGCACCTCGCGAGATGTTCACGCCCCTAGAAAGGTGCAGGCTCTAGAGCTCTCTCGAGGCCTGACCTTGCCCTCCGGAGGGGCTAGCCCTTCCTCCATGGACCTGAGTTGTATGGTGGGCAACCTCTACGACCGTGATCACACGCTCCCCTTCTCCGAGCGGGAGGTCAAAGTAGACTGCCAGAGGGTTGCTCAGTGGGAGGAGGGTGTGGCCCTTCGCGAGGAGGCAGTCCGGCTCCGTGAGGATTAGGCTGAGCTGGAGGTAAGCCACTTGGAGGCGCTAGAAGAGGCACTAGAGACCACCCGTCAGAGGACCGAGGAGTGCTCTCTTGATGTGGAACACCGCAGCTCCAAGCTCGACGATCGCCTCTATCGCTGCTACACGAAGGTGAACGAAGAGCGGGAGAATCTGAAGAAGGCCAATGAGGAGATGCTCTCACGACTCCGCCAAGCCCTCAGGGATGAATGGAAGGATAAGGCCCGAACCCAAGAGGCTCGCTTCTCCGAGAAGAGGCGCATGTTGGATACCTCCCACCGTAAGATGGAGGAGCACCTGGCCGAGACCATCATCAAGTTGGATGGCCTGAAGGAGCTGCGGGCCGCCCACAAGGACCTCCAGAAGCGTTGGAATGAACAGAGTTAACTGGAGCGCAACCTTCGGGTGCTAGAGAAGGAGCGGTGCAGCATGTACCGGGCACTCGCAAAGCGCGCGAGCGACACCCTTCGGGACTTTGGAGTATTTGAATTTTACTCTAGGCCCTTGCTGATGCCGACGAGGATGGCGCCTTCCTGGAACTCTTCTCCCGGATCAAGACGGTGCTGGAGGGGAGAGCCACCCTCTACCACAGGTATCATATTGATGAGTGCCGGAAGATGATGCGGGTCGTCGCGACCTAGGTCTTCTCCACCCTTTACCAGCATGATGCCAACTTCCCCTGGAGGGTGCTTCTATAGGAGGTGGAGCATCCCGAGGGGACTCCGCTATACGAGGTTGTCCGCTTCCAGTAGCTCGTGGATGAGCATATGGATGAGTTCATGCCACTGTTCAAGCGGACTGAAGTGGATGATACCTCCGAGTCTGACGTGACTCTAGAGAGTGAAGGGGGTGATTTGCCTTCTACTGGTGGGAGTGACGGGCCATCTCTCGAAGGCAGTGCTTCGGAGCCATCGGCCTAAGAGGCCCCTTGCATTGTAATCCTTTTTTGGCAGACCTTGACTTGTTTACCATGCATGGGCCTGAAATGATTTGCATGTCTTTTTCGTGCGTATCCGCTTGCACTTTTGTCAAGGAGTTTGTGGTTCCCCAAGGCCTCTCGAGGAGAAGATCGTGCGAGCCTGTAAACGCTTATGTTGTAGACTCTGAGTGTTAGGGACCGGTTATGAGGTAACTTACCACCACCGCCGGGTGGTGAGTTCAAAGCTCGAAGATTTTCAGTCCCGCATGCTTCTGACTGCTGGTGGGGTAGAGCCTCACGAGTTGCCCCGTAAGCCTCTCGAGGATAAAATGTAGGGAAAATGTTGAACCTGGTGGCCTCTTGAGTAGGGACCAACAGCCAGCATGCAGGTTTTATTTTTGTTTTTTAAGGGCCAGGAACCGTGGGTGAGGTAACTTGCGTCCGAGGAACGGGCCGTAAGTTCGGAGCTCGTCACTTTAGGCCCTGGAAAGCTTGGGCCACGAAGGTCAAAGCCTCATGAGCTATCAGGAACGGTGGACAAGGTAACTTGCGGCTGAGGAACGGGTCGTAAGTTCAGATCTCAACACTTTAGGTCCTAAAGATTTTGGGCCACGGGGGTCAGAGCCTCATGAGCCATCAGGAACCATGGGCGAGGTAACTTGCGGACGAGGAACATGTTGTAAGTTGAGAGATCAACACTTTAGGTCCTCAAGTTTTTAGGCCGCGGAGGTCAGAGCCTCATGAGCCACCTCGTAGGCCTCTCGAGGAGGGAGCCTTAGGGACCATGTTCGCCCACGATCCTCCCGAGGGGGACCTTGGGTGTCACACTTTTGGCGATCCTAACCAAGGGAGAACGTGCCCTGGCCAAGTCGCGTCTCTAGTGCTGGCCTGTTTCATTTATACACCATGCGAGGGTCTCAAGCACCGGGAACCGTGGGTGAGGTGACTTATCGCAGGAGCTAGTCCGCAAGTTCAGAGCTCGACACTTTAGATCCCCGATGTTTATGGGGGTAAGGTCCGGTGATGGGCACCGTCCCAGCCCCCGCTCGTATGGTGAATAGGTGGGAACATATCGAGCACGTGGGAAGAAAGGAACATATAGAAAAACAAATGGGTTTCCAAAAAAGTGGACATAAATCATTGACAACATGGGTTGTTACCTTCCTCAAAACCCTGCCCTCGAGGAGGGAAAAAACATTGCCCAGCAGAAAAAAGTGGGGGATGAAGTCACCTTGAGAGGGCCGAGTGTGGCCTATGTGACCTCAGGGGTGGAGGTGTTCCTGGCTTCGCGAGATCTTTAGTGCGGTTGTTTTGTCGCGACCCTCGCCAGCCCCCGAATCCCTTGCGAAAGCTACAGGTCCGGGGGCCTAGGCTGCTGAGCCTTGCCACACTTGTTACTCAGCTCGTGCATCCTCTTGCTTTCATACTCTTCTCTTACCTCCCTGAGCCTGACACACTCACTAGTGCCATGGCATTGCCTCTGGTGGAAGACGCAGTACGGGTTCTGGTCGAGCACGTCGTTTGTGCCCTTCCTCCGGAGGAACTTTCTAGTGGCCTTCCTCGTGCGTCGTCTAGTGCCTCCTTTAGGTTAAATGGTTATGTCTGCCATCCCATCATTGTCATGGGCGAACAGGCTTCCTACTTCTGCCTTGGGGGCCGAAGTTGGGCTCTGGTGAAGATCTCGGCAACCGTTGAAAGGTTCTCTCTGTGGTGGACAATCTTATCAAGCACCCAGCTATCAGTGGCCCCTTCGACGGAAGCCGCTGACCTCCGTGTTAGAGGCCCCAACGACCCTGATGAGGGTTTGGTCAAAATGTTGTAGATACTTGCGCAGGGTCTCTCCTAGGCCCTGGCGGACCCTCCTGAGGTCCTCGCGGGTGCACACCAGCCTATCAGTGTCTCTGAGCTTGGCAACAAAGAGACTACAGAACTTAGACCATGAGCCAAGGGATCCCTCGAGAAGGTTCAGTAGCCAAGTGCAGGCCTCTCTTGCTAGGCCCATGGGGAATCAGTTAGCAAGGACACGTTCATTGCCTCCCTCCGCCTCGACTCCCGTGGTATAGGATATACAACTCCGTGGGGTTGGTGGTGTCATTGTAGCATGGTGGCATCTCCGGCTTGAACTTGGGTGGCCACACCACCTTGCGGAGGTGCTTGGCTAGGGTAGGGTAGCTAGAGAAGTGGGTCTCCACGCTGCCGGTAAGGGATGCCCTGTTTTGGAGACCTGCAGCTGATATGGCCTGGAGAATACGGATTTCACGGCCTCGGCGCCTCGCCAGGGTCACCCGTGCTTCCTCCACTAAACGATCGACCTCGGTCCGGCCTCTGGCTTGCCTAGGGTACGTCGCGGTTGGCAGCCCTGCACCTCTCGAGCCCCCGGGTTCCTCATGGAGTGGAGGTGGTGGGGGCACGCCATGAGCTATGTCGCCTGGTCATGCTTCCGTTTCCTCGGGGATGTCCCAGTCAATGTCCATCAGATCCACAAGGCGGGCCTGCCACACCTTCCGTGCACCCTCAGCGGGTGAGTAGCGTAGGAGCTCCTTCGCCATGAGGCGCGCCATCTCTGGGATGAGTGGGGTGCAACACGCTTGAGCCTATGTAGGGATTTAAGAGGAGTTTTCCCCGCGTGCTTCCATGGGAAGGCGTGGCAGGGAGCTGCCGCCGATTCCTTCGGGAGCGTGGGGGCGGCATGGCGTGAGCCCCTGATCCTTTTCTCTTGCTCCCGTCGGGAGCGGTTATCGCGAGGCTTGCTGCGAGCAACCATATCAATGCTACCGGTTGAAGTCCCTCGGCATGCCTCAGCCCCTACCTGGCGCGCCAAATGTCAGAGATTTGTCCCGCAAAGGAACTAGGGTCTAACGATCCCTTGGTTCGAGAGGAGGCTAAACAGGCAGTTCAAAGTAACCTTGGCGACGGTGGCAATGGCGGATCAAGCTCACGACAAAGAGTTGACACGAGATTTTTTTACCCAGGTTCGGGACCCTCATGAGGAGGTAAAGCTGTAGGGTTTGTAGCATAGAAAACAATAAAATTCTACCACAAGAACGAATAAAACCAAGACCCAATCTATGGCGAAGCCAAGATCTAATCTACGAGATAGATGCAACGAGATATATTAGAACTAACTCTCAAAGAACCAAAGCCTTAACGAGATCTAATGATGTGGTTGATGACGATGATCCTTTTGGCGCTGCGATCCGGCAGCGCTTTCGCACTTGGTCACACGTACGGAGTCGATGAAGACCTTCCTCTCCTTGTTCAAACGAGCAATAGAGGTAGTAGAGCCCCTCAGAATCCAAGCAGCACGACGGCGTGGTGGTGGTGGTGGTGGTGGAGGAGAATTCCTGCAGGGCTTCGCTTAAGCCAGTGCAGGAAGAAAGAGAGGGAGGAAAGGTGGTGGCTAGGGTTGGGTGAAGGGGCAAAGGGGGCACCCCACCCCTCAATATATAGATGGGAGTGTGTCTAGGGTTTTCCCACTTAGCCCTCTCCTCCTAGGGCTAGCGCAAGAGGGAGGGGGAAGGAAACTTGCCCCCTATTTTCTAGGGATTCAAACCAAAACCCTAGGGGCTGGCCGGTTTGGCCTCTTGGGCCTGGTTCTATTGGCCCAGGGGGCCCCGCGGCATTCCTTCAGCCCATGTGGCCCTTCCCGGGATGGTGGGCCCACTGGTGGCCCTCTAGAACCTTCTAGACGATCTAGTCAAAATACTGAAACTTTTCACGAACCCCAGAATATGACTTCCATTATATGAATCTTATTCTCCGGACCTCCTCGTGATGTCCTGGATCCAATCTGAGACTCCGAACAGCATTCGGTCTCCAAATCACATTCCATATCTACTTAAACAACATTGAACCTTAAGTGCGTCACCCTACGGTTCACGAACCATGCAGACATGATCGAGACACCTCTCCGATCAATAACCAATAGCGGGACCTGGAGATCCATAATGTCTCAACATATTCAATGATGACTTCATGATCGAAATAACCATTAACATACGATACCAATTCCCTTTGTCGTGCGATACTTTACTTATCAGAGGTTTGATCATCAGTATCTCCATACCAAGTTCAAACCTCGTTACCAATAAGTACTCTTTACTTGTACTGTGATATGACATCCTTTGTGACCTAGTCACATGCTTGAAAGCCAATTGGATGACATTCCACTGAGAGGGCCCAGACTATATATATCTATCATTTGGATGGACAAATCCCATTCTTGATCCATGCGATTCAACACATACTTTAACCTAATGCCACCTTTATAACCACCCAGTTACGAAGTGGCATTTGATGTCATCAAAGCACTCATCCAGTGATGGTGATTAACATGATCTCATGGTCGAAGGATTAGGTTACTATGTATTTGGAAGCATGTAGCAAAACAAACTTAATGACTTGATCTTATGATATGCTTACTATGGGTGTGTTTCCATCACATCATTCTCCTAAATATATGATCTTGTTATTAATAAGATCCAATGTTCATGATCAGGAAACCATGATCATCTATTAATCAACAAGCTAGTTTATATTAACAAGAGGCTTACTAGGGACTCTTTTTATGTTTACAAAACACACAAATATTAATGTTTCCTGTTAATACAACTATAGAATGGGATGTAAACATTTATCATAAACACAAAGATATAATAATAACCACTTTATTATTGCCTCTTGGGCATATCTCCAACAGTCTCCCACTTGCACTAGAGTTAATAATCTAGTTTGGAAAAACTTGTGCAGTCAACACATATGGCTTTCTGGTGTTGTATATACATGATTGCTAGTGGTAAACATAATCTTTGGATTTGATACTTTTAGGTCCGTGTGAATTAGCATGTGTTTGCGTCTCTACGCATCACTCATTCTCTGATGAGATGGCATTGTATATATTTGGTCCTTTGGTGAGACCTTTAGTTTTTTGGGGTTAAATCATGTCGATACAATTGTCGTACAATATTTCTTCATTGTACTAGCCCGCTGTGAACCACACTTAGTTTGAGAATAAACTACTTGACACAAATACCCTCTTTTGCTGCTACAATAGCAGTTATGAACTTAGCCTTTTGTTATAGTATCTGTCACAATGTCTTAACTTTGGAACTCATCCAAATCTGTTATGGAATCTCATTTTCATTACATTGTGCCACCCATAGTTTAAATTGAGATAAACTTAATTTTTATCGTGTGACAAACTAGTATCAATGTAACACTTCACAATGAACTATCTATCTATTTTTCACCTCTACATAAATAAAATATTCTTAGTTCTTCCAAAGATCATAAGAATATAAACATGAAGATATAATAATAACCACTTTATTTTTGCCTCTTGGGCAAATCTCCAACAAAATCCCCTACTCATGATTTGTTGTATTGCTAGCTTGCTGGGCGAGGGTACAATGGAGGTTGTATGTCTAGGGTTTTGATTGAAGGGGATCAGCCTATTCTAAGGTGAGATAAGGTTCCTTATATAGGGCGGTGTCGGGCTTCTTCCCCCAAAATTAGGCGGGAAGGCTATGGCATTCCCGCGCTGAAGGATTAGGCTTCGGCTTGTCCTCTTGTGGCTGCCCGCCAGCTGTAGTATCGATGTAATGGATGGTCGCCTTACTATACCGCTGCTTCGCCCTGGCTTCTTTGCACCGAAGCAGCATGTCAGGCGCTGCCATATCCTTGTGTCATATCTTCCCCCCATTGCACCAAAGGGGGAGGGCAGAATCTTGCTTTCCTAAGGCGGACCAGTCCTTGCATGGACTACATGTTGGCGCATCGCCTAGCATGTTGTGCTCTGAGTCGCGGAGTCCCCCCCCCCCCCTCATGAGGCCTCAGCCCAGGGGCCTCGGCGGGTGGCGCAGTCGGCCTTAGAGGCACCGGGTGCTCCGTGTTCTTCATATGCCCTTGTGAGGGTCGCGCTCCTCGCGAGCCCCGCCAGGGTGCGACTGGTGGGTCTGGTGCCTCGACAGGACGTGGTACCCCTGGTGCCAATATTCCGGCAGCCTCAGCTGGATCAAATCTGGTCGAGTCATTGGTGATTGCACGAGATAAAAGGAGGATACAGGAAGTGGCGGCTCTGGCTCAGTCGACTCAGCTGAATATGCCTACACTGAGTAACCCGCATGGAAGTGTGTCATTCCAGCCGACTAAGGATACAAGAAAATTTAGATTGATGATCAGTTCCTAGAGCGCACTGTTACCATCGGTGCGGGCCTGAATGAAAAATAGGAAAGCGAGCTCATCAGATTCCTCTTTGAGAATTGGGACATTTTTTCTTGGTCAATAGAAGACCTACAAGGTGTGCCTAGGGAGCTGGCTGAGCACTCTTTGCATGTCAAGCCTGATGCAAGGCCGGTGAAGCAACCTCTCCGCCGCTTCTCCGAGGATAGGAGAAAGATCATAGATGATGAGATAGCTCGACTCCTTGTAGCCGGGTTTATCATGGAAGTATTTCATCTGGATTGGATATCTAATCCGGTGCTGGTGGACAAGAAGGATGACCCGAACGTGGCAGTGGTGAGGTGCATGTGCATTGACTACACCAACTTGAACAAGGCATGTCCAAAGGACCCATTTACTTTGCCGAGAATAGATCAAGTCATTGACTCAATAGCTGGGTGTGAACTGTTATCATTTGTAGACGCGTATTCTGGTTTCCACCAGATACTGTTAAACCCATCTAATCAAATAAAAAATTTCTTTATTACCCCGTACGAGGATTATTGCTATCACACTATGCCATTCGGCTTACCTAACGCAGGTGCCACATATAAAAGGTCCATGCAGAAATGATTGCATGATCAAATTGGCAAAAATGTCCAACTGTATGTCCATGATGTGGTGATAAAAACCAAGGAGAGTCATACTATCCTACATGATATCCGGCAAACATTCGCAAATTTGAGAAGATTCCAAATGAATCTTAACCTAGAAAAGTGCACCTTCAGTGTCCCGGCCATAAAATTACCCGGATTCCTCGTGTCAAGCCGAGGTATAGAAGATAATCCGACTAATATCCGAACTGTCGAGCGTATGGAACTGCCGAAGTGTCTCAATGATGTTCAGAAATTCACTGGTTTCCTGACATCATTGAGTCGCTTCGTTAGTCGGCTGGGGGAAAAGGCATTGCCCTTATACTAGTTAATGAAAAAGTCAGACAAGTTTATCTGGACACCGCAGGACGATAGTGCTTTTCATGAATTAAAAAAATGCTAGCCTCTGCACCAATGTTAGCCTCACCACTATCTAAAGAGCCAATGTTGCTCTATATAGCAGCGACCAACTGAGTCATAAGTGTCGTGGTAGTGGTGGAGTGTAATGAGGAGGGTAAGTCAGTGTAGAGGCCACTGTATTACCTAAGCTAGGTACTTTCTGCTTCAAAGCAAAATTATCCAGATTATCAGAAAATGGCATATGGCGTCTATATAGCGCCAAAAAAGCTTAATCATTATTTTGAGGAACATCCAATAAAAGTGATATGTGAAGCACCAATATCCGAGATAATGAGTAACAAAGATGCAAGTGGCTGAATCGCCAAATGGGCTATTGAGTTAGCTCCATATGCTCCACAATATGATAGGTGGGATGCAATCAAGTCTCAGGCATTGGCCTACTTTTTTGTTGATTGGGCTGAAATGCAGTATGAGCCACCTTTGCCTAACTCGAATTACTGGAGAATGCACTTTGATGGGCCAAAATTGAAACCGGGTTAAGTGTCGGGATAGTTCTTACCTCGCCAAATAAGGATCAATTGAAGTATGTGTTGTAGGTATATTTTGCTACATCAAACAATGTGGACGAATATGAAGCACTTGTTCCTGGCTTGAAAGTAGCAAAGGATATTGGAATACATCGGATTCAGTGTTTTGGTGATTCGGAGCTTATAGTGCAGCAAGTGTCGGGTCATTGGGATGCCCTTGATGCAAATATGGCATTGTATAGATTTCATGGGAAGAAAATTAGTGGGTACTTTGAGGGATGTGAATTCCACCACATACCTCGGGCGGAGAATGATGCAGCCGATACATTGTCCAAACTTGGCTCGTCCAGCCAATCTATCCCGCTAGGCATAGCCCTTGAGCACCTCAGAAAACCATCTATTATCCCATCACCAGAATCCGAGTCAATCTATATCCCGGCCAATACTGGGTCTGAGGTTGTCCCAATGAATATTGATTGGAGGAGTGATGCACATAACTCAAGGACTACCTCGGCAAACCCGGGGACTGCCTCGGCAAACCCCAGGACTGCCTCGCAAAACCTGGGGACTATTCAACTAAGTCTGACAGACATTATGTCGACATATTTGATGGAAGTGGATGAAGTAATTACCCTAGCCCATGCGGTACCAGCATGAGAGCAACCAATCTTGTGCTTTTTGAAAGATGAGACGTCGACTTTGCCAAGTGATGAGGTACTAGCCAGACAAATTCAAATAAGTGCAAAAGCATATACCATAAAAAAGATGAGACTTTGGCATATGATTTAGATTGAGATATGGACCAAACAATTATTGCAATATCTATAGGGTGTCATGAAACTCCCCAAATGCTTTTGCGTAGACAATTTGCAATCTTCGGCCATTGTTGTCGTTGCTGAGATCTGAGGCTTCACTACTAATACCCTAATTACCTCCTGGGTCTCATATTTAACTTAACCCTATTTCTAATATTTGTTACTCAAAAAATAGCGTTTATCGCCAGCTCAATCTTATATAATTCTAGCTACCAGATCTTCTTGTACTAACCGTTAAGTTAGTTGCACATGCCAAATAACACGCCAAAATCCTTATAAACACGAGATATAGGTTTACCCCTGTACCCTTTCCTTTTTGCCCCTGTTATGGTGGGTGGTAGGTTAGTGTCGTTTCAATCTATGTGGTGCTTCCTGGATCTGAAAGATAGTTCCTCGAATTCCATTATTATCCATCGGGCAAGTCAAACCATATCTCGTTTTTCACTAACGGTAGCTTGCGTCAATAAGTAGGGTTGTGCATGGGTTAACGAGATTCTAAGAAACCAGGAAGTAATGGTCTAACGTAAAAAAAGTGGTACCCTCATTTGCAATTTTTTGTTTTTGTTGGTAGAACTCATGATTAACACAATTTATCGTGTTTGGTTGCGCTAAGTTTTGAAAGGGAAAAATGAGGTTAGAGAGCATAACCCGCCGGGACGGATCCTTCACACAATAGGCTTCTCCCCAATTAATGTTCTCGCTAACCTGTGAGATTTTTCCAAAGTATAAAAAAGTGTCAACTGACAAACCATAGTGAAAATAGAATAATCAAAGCTTACTGTGAGATAAATAATGTTTTTACTCCTTGTTAACTGAAACAAAGCCTTAGATAGGGCTGGGCTAACGAGCTACTCAGCTCGTTAAAGCTCGGCTCATTAAGGCTCGTGATCGATAATGCTCGAATGATTAGGCTCATTATCTTTAACAAGTAAAAAGTAAAGTTTCACTTGGTTCATTAATTATTAACAAGTGTTTGCGAGGGCTCATTAAGAATCGTTAAGAAGCAATCAATATTCATATCATACACATGTAGTTATGTACTTCATCGGTATTTATGTCATGATAGTAAAAATAGATATGTAGGT
The DNA here is from genome assembly GCA_023614405.1 of Avena insularis. NCBI lineage: Eukaryota > Viridiplantae > Streptophyta > Magnoliopsida > Poales > Poaceae > Avena > Avena insularis. The sequence goes on from CM042697.1 coordinate 158,612,634, forward strand.
AAGCAAAACAAGGTGAGACAACGTGCGAACATGTACCGGTGTACATGGTACCGGCATACATGCATTAGGAGAGCACAGTTTTCTAAGCTCTTGATCGTTTAGCTCGTTAACATTAATGAGCAAAAAAATTGCTCAACTCAGTTTGTTAAGAAAACAAGCCAAGCTCAAACGAGTCGAGCACATGAGCGCTTGTCGAGCTTCGAGCTTTAAGTCTACCATGTGCCTAACTTGAAACACATGAGCTTAAACTTAGAATACTTACTATAGATTTTTTTTAACATAGAATCTTTCATTGATCTAGCAACAATGTACATGTACAAATGTGCATTGCAGAACTTGAGATTGCGTCGGTACATCTGCATTGAGGCATGCATCATTGCCTGAAGCTAAGCACCTGAAGCTAAATGTTCTATTCTAAAGTTTTAGTGCAAGTTTTTCCTGATGATGGGCTCGAAAATTGTAGTTTATAGGAATATGATAGATCCTTGACGAGTCAAATGCTGAAGAAGTTGCAATGTGAGCTGGTTGTGGCCTGATGGTCCAATGTCCTGGGGCAAGAGTCAGGTTTTGACCCGCTGCCGCCTTCGCCAATATCACTTTGTCTGTCAGGAAGGTTGCTTGCTGGAGTTGTAGCAGTCCTGCATTTTGTGTCGCGAGCACCAAACTAAAAGCTTTAGCCAAAATGGCTGAAGACAATGGCGGGAATACAGCCAAGATGCGAGAGCAACATCGTTCACACCCCATCTGAATGAATATACCTAGTCTGGCAGGTGTTGGTTGGCCCTCAGAACCAATAGTCCAAGCGGCATCTACAAAGATAACAGGCCCTGTAAACCTGGTGATATTCGTGATGGAGCTCCCTGGCGATGGCACCATTTGTAGGGAAATATGATCCTATAGGCATACACTATGCTCTGCATACACTTGAGGATCGATGAACATGCTAAACTGGGAAAAGGCTGCAAACTCAAGTTTAGTTTCTTCCATGATTGCCATTGCCTTTGCATAAACCTGGGTAGGGTTGCAAGTTTTCCTGCAAAAGATTGAATCATTTCTAGCTTTCCAAATATACCACAGAAAAGTATATAGAGAACTTACATTTATTTGTGGGTGTCGAGACTCGAGAGTCAAGTAGTCCCTGAATCATATGTGGAGTTGAATTATTGTGTTCAGCAAAAGTTTCAGTTTTTATAAACCAGGGAAAGCAATACCAAGATGCTTTCGAAAAAGGGCATAGCAAGAAGAGATGCATTTCATCCTCAAGTTTTCCGCATGTAGAGCAGGTTTGGCTAATGTGCTTAGAATACTTGCATGCCCTCTTACCTATGGGGAGTACTCCCCTGAGAAGTCTCCAAGCAAAAGTTTGAACATGTGGCACCATTCGTTTTTCATTCCACACCTGATTGAGTAAATCTATAATATGTGGAGGAACCGTCTTTGGTCTCTCTCTTTCAGGAAGTTGGAGATTATTTATACAATGTTTATATGCACTCTTTGGAGAAAAGAGACCTGCAGGGGTTAGTTTCCATACTAGAATGTCATGACCACTGGCATGAATTATGGGAATTTGAGGTATAGAGTTGTCTACTGCAGGAGAAAATAAGGAGTTGACCAAATTTATGTTCCAATGTTTTCCTCCAGGAAGCCAAAGGTCTTTTATTTGAGCAGGGTAATTAAAAGGTTGTTGTTGAACGATAATTGTCATAGATGGTTTCCCAGCCCTGAACCCAAGGAGTACTCCACAGAGAACTATCTCCATCTATAATCTGATAAGTGGCTAAAATGAGTAGTGGTCTTACCTTTAAAATTGTTGTCCAGAAGGCAGATTTTAGCATGTTGTATTTTGCCCGCCATATAGATGTGTCATGATTGTATTTGGACTTGAGAATTTGAGCTAGTTGGGAGTGTGGCTCCTTTGCAAGCCTCCATGATGCAGAGAGTATGAGTCCTTGATTGCTTGCCTGTAAGTTTCTTATGCCTAAACCACCTGCTTTTTTGTCCATGCGTATATCATCCCATGCTCTAAGATAAAGACTTTTTGTGGTTTGGTCTCCTTGAACACCTGTCCACTAATGTCGTGGGAATGGCCACGGAAGACACTACCAGGGGTACCGAGTAGTAGGATTTGGGGCAAGAGCGACCAATCATCTGCGGAGCGAGATGAGAGCAAAGACATAGGGGTTTACCCAGGTTCTGCCCTCCGTAGGGTAAATACCTACTCCTGCTAGATTGTATTATTGCTTGAGTACAAAGGTGGCGAGCTCGGCGGCTAGGAAGTGAGTCGATGGGCTGTATGATGGAATATGAGTACAGAGAGTACACTAGGGAGGCTTATATAGGCGTACATCGCTAGGGTTTACAGATATATAACCGAGTCAGTTAAGGACTCGGAGGATTTGACCTAATCTGACTGGGCCTATCTACACTTCTGGGCCTCCAGCTTCTAGTCACCAAGCTTCATCTGTTGGGAATATGCCCTAGAGGCAATCATGTATGATGAGATTTCCCATTGTATTCATAAAGATATTAAGTAGTCCTTGTATAAACATCTGATGTGTATCATTGAATATGTGATTCGGTTGTGGAACTATGCATTCATGTTGTTTGTACTAAATATCCTTGGTCATTGAGGTTGTGCTGGACACACAACTTAGACCAATATGAAAGTTGGCTTGATGACTCGGTTCCGCTTGTCATGGGCATGGAGATGCTATTCCGACTTACACAGATTCGACTAAAGAGTTTAGCGAGTCAGATTGACCCATATTGAGGTACAACGAACAAGTTGTCATTTGTATATCTCAATCAATGTAATCCTTAGACCTGAGGTTATTGCATAGTGCGAGTTGTGGATCACCGACTTAGGTTCTATCAAACGTTGATCCGTAATTGGGCAGTTATAAAGGCAAAGTTCGGGTCGACTGAGAATCAAGCTGCGTGATGTGAATAACCAAGACGGGATTTTGCCCCTCCACTTGGAGAGATATTCTTTGGGCCCTCTCGGATGATATGATTCGGAAAGCATGGCCATGCACGACTCGGTTAAGTGTTAACCGAGGCGATCGACTAAGAGTTAGTCGAGTGAATCACTTATCTCGGATCAAGAAGAGAGTCGGACTATTTAAGGGATGACAATTATTCACCTATAATCTGACAAGGTATATCGTGAGGCAAAAGGGACTCGGACATAAGTCGCTTTGAAAGGCAAGTCGTCATGACTCTTTGGTACTTGGGAGTCGGCACGTTCTGCTAGGAGCCGCTACCGACTAATCGATTTGGAGACGGACTCTAATCGTGTCCAAGTAGCCATGAGCCTGCGGGGTCACACACTTAAGAGCGGGAGCAAGATCGGATTGGATCTGAACTGGTAATCTGGTTGGGTTGGACCCAAGCCGGATTAGGACTGAGTTAGTGAGTTGGACTCACGGTGACTAGTGTTATATGGACTTTAGTGAATGGGCCACGAGAGTGGATCCCACATTCACTCCCTATATATAATGGAGCACCGTAACCCAGAAGGGTGAAATTGTTGTTCGGTTAGGTCATTCCATGTGTTGGAAACCCTAGCTCCACAGCAGTCCTGATGTCGTAACGAACCTAGCAGTTTGCCGCCGGTGCTCCTCCTTGCACGTGTTGACACCAGCAGAGGTGTTGTACGATCAGCACAAGGACGATCGGATCGCAAAGGACTGCACTGCATCAACTGACGCGCTTCATCAATAATCCGCAACTGCGCGTCTAGTGGTAAACCTCGTGGCCTTCTACCTCGGCTAGATCTTGGGATCACCACGTTAGAGGAAAAAGTTTTGTTTTATCTATGCATGGCCCCACAACATCTTCAGCCGCATTCCAGTCGCCGTCATGCGGGCCCACTCGCCAAGGGATTGGTCTAGTAGGAAACGTCCTGCTGGGTATACCCATTCGGCATATCCCCATCAGTAGTCCCTGAGGCCATCGTTGGTTCGGCGCAGGTGTTCTTTGGCAGTCGGAGTAGGCGGGTCCAGTTTGGACGCCCAGTCGAATCGGCGGTGGACTCCCTCGATGAAGGAAGGAATCCCCCGTGTATGTCTTCAGTCGCAACATTGGCAACCAGTCGGATCGCAGCATCAGCGAGTGGGTCAGTGAGTCAAGTAAGTGAAGTTGGACCGTCAGCTTGGTCATACTAGTTGTTGGGTAATCCAACGGTAATATTCGCGTATTTACCGCGAGGCAACGACTCCTACGAGATTGGCGGGAAGCACCCCTTTATAAGGAGAGTGACGGGAGAAGCTGCGAATCTTCTTCGCATTTCTCCGACCTCGTGCGCCCTCGGTATTCTATTCTCTCCCGATCTAGAATTTCCGGTCTGAGCGAGTCTTAATCTTATAATTGGTGCCTCCAAAGGATTTATGGGGCAAATCCAAATGCACCACGGCCTCGCTGAAATCCTTCCAGGAAGCGGGGATTCTTTGCAAGGGAAAGTGGCGAATCCCTGCGGCCAGGGAAACGGAGCCCAAGGCCCACCCCGGAGAGTTCATATGTTTCTTGATCCACCTGGAGAGGGGGCTCGGATTCCCCATGTCGATCTTCTTCTAACGGTTCTGCGCGTATTACGCGATCAAACCTTCAGATCTAGGGCCGCACAGCATCGAGCAGCTCGCCATTTTCGTGGCATTCTGCAAGTGCTATCTGGGGTGTCGCCCCTACTTTCCCCTGTGGCTGGATCTGTTTCATGGTTGCGTCAGCCACGAAGGGGCTGGCGGCCCAATCCTAGTAGCGGGTGGTGTTACCTTCCAATTGAAGACCAAGGCCACCTTCCTGGACCTCATGCTCCCAAATAAATCTGCCAGAAAGTGTAAAAAGAGGTGGTTTTATGTGAGCTAGTCGATGTCGGACGGTGAAGTAACGCTCCCGATGTATAATTCTGAGAGGAGCGAGCCGTGCCGGTTGTTGACGACCAAGCTTCTCGACGACCATAGGATGGTCATGGAAGAGATGTTGACGCAGATCTAGACACTAAAGAAGGAAGGCCTAGAAACCATCAATTTGTACAATTGTTGGCTCGGGAGGCGATTGGTGTCGTTGGCGAGTCGGTCCCATTGGATGTACCAATACACCGGTAAGGACGATGACACGAAGGTGTGCTCGGTGAACTAGGACGCCGACGACTATGCCGTCGCTCTGAAAAAACATTACGGAGGCAGAGTACACCGACCCTAAGGCTGGGCTCGCTCCGTATACCGCCACGGGAAAACGCCAGGCACCATCAGTAAGTTTCTCTTTGACTTTGCAGTCGCAGTATTGTAGTCATGGTTTATTGATATCGTTTGCCTTTGTTAGTTGTTTCGGGTTCTGGAGAATTGGCTTCCTCCTGTCGATGAAGAGATCCCCAAGGATCTCGAAGAAGACTCGGGCGAGTCCTCCGATAGCAAGGACGAGGCGGTGGAGGTTGCCACACCCGCACCCGTGGATCAGAAAACCCAGGGGCAGAAGCGGCGTGAAGTCGACACAAGCCACATCCTCGAAGAGCATGACAGCAATGACGACAACACATAGGAGAATAGTTCGTGGCGCATGGCTACGCTGGCAGAAACTAGACGCAAGCCAAAGTCGCTCGCGAAGAAGACAACACCGAAGACAGTGTCGCCGCCCAGATCGATAGAGGTTTTCAAGTCGGATGAGGAGCCTGACGACGTGGAGACTAGGGCCTCAATGAAGATTCTGGAGGATCTAGCTCTGTTGAAGGGATCGGGTGCCAAGGCCATGGTGGAGGGCGAGATCCCACTTGCAGCGATCCCGCCGCCATTCTTGATGGTCCCGGGGCCAGGGGATGCCATGGTCACGGAGTCGAGGTCCTCGCCATCGAGGGAAGCGCCTATGTTGCCCGGGACGGAAGTGGCCGTGGCTTCAGCCTCATCATCGAAGAAGCCTGCGGTGTCATAGGCTGCGAGCGTGTTTGAGAGGGGGCTCACTCGCAAGTTGGGCCCGGAGCTGGAGAAGACAGCTCACATGAGCAATGGCCTGCGCTTCCTCCCCGTCGCCAAGTAAGTTTGTGCCAGGTGGTACGCAGTAGTTTTCGGGGTCGTTTAGCGGATCACTGACCGTGTTGTTTTGCAGGACCGGTGCCAAGAAGATCGGTCACCCTTTGGTGGACAAAGTTCCTCCAGTTGCCCTGGAGGGGAGGCCGCTCCTTCCAAGAAGAGGAAGGGTGATGCAGTCGAGGCGCCAATCGAAGGCGTGAAGAAGAAGGAGGGTGATTCCGCTACAACGACAGAAGGGCAAGTCGACACATCGGTCGAGGCGCCAGTCGGAGCTGTCGTTGCTTTGTAAGGTGAAGCGGTCGCGAGCTCGCAGCTGGGCGAGTCGACTGCGCTGACAGGGGCATTGGTGCCCATGGCTAGTGCTCCAGCGGCGATGACTGCGACGTTCCCTCGCTTCATGGCGAGAGCATCCGCCGCAGCGACAGGAATGCAATCACCTCAGGTTCCTGAGGTCGTTGATGGTGATGCTAGGCAGCGACGCGAGCGTACATCGTTCGTGTTGCCATTGGCCGACGCCATCGAGCTTCACGGCATGCTAGGAGCTGCCATCCAGGTATGTCCAGTCCTCGAGGATCTAGTCGCTGAATTTCAGCGGCTAGATTCTTAGATCTTTGGTTGTCCAGTCCCCAAGGATCTAGTCGCTGGATTTCAGCGGCTAGATTCTTAGATCTTTGGTTTTCTAGTCCCCGAGTGTCTAGTCGCTGAATTTTACAGGCTAGATTCTTAGAACTTTAGACGTTTTCCCATATGTAGTCTTCTGATTGCAGGGTCTTCAGCGGGAATCGGTTGATCGGCAGGCCGCGAAGGAACGCCTGGAGCACGACCTGCAGGCCGCACACATCAGTAGTTGCAGGCGACTGCAGGTGAGTTGATTTCACCTCTATTAACTTGTATTCTTGTTATTGTGCGAGTATTTCACTACACTCGTCATTCCGCTAGAGGACCGCACCTGCGTGATTGCCAAGGCCCGTGAGGGTTATGTTCCGGTCGCCGAGCTAGAGTCTGTGAAGTCAGCGCTAGCCACATCGGAGGGACGGATCGCCTCCTTGGAAAAGGAGCAAGAGACGAAGAAGAAGGATATGACCTCATTAGAGGAGAGGGCTCAGGCCGCGATCATCACGGCGGAGGGTGAGCGGAAAGTCTCCGACGCGCTCGTTGCTGGTTTGCAAAATTAGCTGTCGGCCCTGGAGAATTTCGTCACAGAGCGTTGTCGTCCGCTTCTTGGTGAGTGCTCTTTCCGCGTTTTCTTTTGGTAGTGGTTGGCGAGTCCCCGAGTGTTTGAGTCCTCGAGTGGGTGAATCCCATAGGTGCACTTCCTTGCCGATTTTAATTTCCGGCATTGCAGGCGCGATTTGTCAGGAGGATCCGGAGGTGCAGACATACGACGCCGAGCAGTGCATGACCGCAGTGGTGGATGCGTCCACCCTCTCGGCGACGTGCGTCCAGGACGTCCTCCAAGGGATCTCGCCCACCGAGGAGATCGCTAGTGGGTTGACGGAGGTGTGGCGCTACCTCGAGGAAGCGCCTGTTGTGGTTGCGTGGATGACGCGGTCGGCCTTTCGCCGTGGAGCCGCGACTGCGCTGAGTCTTGGACTCATGCACTTCCCCAATGACTTCGACCTCGACGATGTCACCAGCGGGTATCCCTCGGCAACTGGCTTAGTGGAGATTGCAGAGGTGATGAAGCTAACCGCCAAGGCCACTCCCTTCGGGGAGCAGGTGTTGCCGATGGGTTATTTATTGCCGTACCAGGAGACGGTGGTGGCGCCGAATGACCCTGAACTGTAGCATCGCGATCTGAAGTCAGAGCAACCTTTCTGATCGGCGATCACAAAGAGCTTGACGACGTATTCGGCGAACCCTTAGGAACCCTTTGCCCGGGTCAGGGTGGTGGCAGTGCATCCTCTTCGAAACCTGCGGAGTAGAAAGTTGCCCTGGGCCGTTATGTTAGTGGTAGCGACTGGGTGCTTTTGTATGAATCTCAACAATGAACAATGTATTTTGCTGCTGAGGAGGAGGAAAACATGAATCATTTTTCATTTCTTTGTGATCTCCATTTGTTGTGCGAGTCCCCGAGCGTGTCTGCCCTTTAATGGGGTTTACCTCACATGTGTGTAAGTTTGTTTGTGTTAGACTGTTAGTTTAGTCAGAGTCGACTCGTCGTGGCTCGTAGAGCCAGTCGCTTGGAGATCCCAAGGGGTGCTCTATACTTGGATATTTTCTGGACGCGAGCGGGGTCGGTTAGGCAAGTCCCCGAGCGTGGTAGTTAGCCGTTCTAGTCGCATGCCCAAGGTAGGTGAGGACATGGTGCATTTTTTGTAACGCATCTCTCCTCCTAGCTCAGAAAACTAGTCGTGTGGCGAGTCTAGGGCATGCTCTCATACTTGGTGTGTTCCCGAGCTGAGTGGGTTTAGACTTGGGCAAGTCCCCATGCGTGTTACTTAATCGTTCGAGTCGCTATGCGCAAGGATGTGTAGGACAGGTTGTTGTATGAAGCGTGTGCGGTTATCTTGGCCTAGTGGGCCAGTCGAGCTAGGAGAATCCGATCGTGGCTCCGGGGTGGCGTTTTCGTGGATGAAGGAAGGCCCGAATACTTTCGGTGCCCTTGTGCCGCACTACTTAGCTATGCCGGTCGCTCGACCATGGGTTGCCTTCCGTGGGTAGCATATTGCTAATTGTACCAGTGCGATTGGCACAAGAGTTTGGCGAGTGGGCACAATTTGTGCGATTCAAATATATTTCATTGTATGGTGGCTGGGTACAAATTGTAGTTCTATGTGTAGAACTTTCGGAGGAGGTGTACATTCCATGGCCGCTTGACGTCGAGCTGACCATCACCTCGTACATCGAGAAGGTAATAGGCGTCGTTGCCGAGGACTCTCCCTATGGAGAATGGTCCCTCCCATGGGGGAGAGAGCTTGTGCATGCCCTTCTTGTCCTGTATGAGTCATAGGACCAGGTCGTCTTCCTGGAAGGTGCAAGTCCAGACTCGGAGGCTGTGGTAGTGGCGGAGTCCCTGCTAGTAGATGGCGGTGCGGGAGCGAGCTAGGTCGCGTGCTTCATCGAGATGGTTGACCCATCTTGGCGTGTGAGCTCGTTGTTGGCCTCCGCGTAGTTGACGACCCGAGGCGAGTCGTTTTCCAGGTCGGTTGGCATGACGGCTTCGGCGCCATACACCATGAAGAAGGGTGTGAACCCTGTTGCCCGGTTGACGGAGGTGCGAATGCCCCATACGACGGAGGGGAGCTCTTCGACCCAGCATCCTGGAGTTTGCTCGAGGGGAAACTATAGTCGTGGCTTGAGGCCGTGGAGATGCTTTGGTTGGCACGCTCTACTTGTTCATTCAACTCCGGGTGGGCGACTGAGGCGAGGTCGAGCCGTATGTTGTGCTCTTCGCAGAATTCGGCCATGGCGCCTTTTGCGAAGTTGGTGTCATTGTCCATGATGATGTTGTGCAGGTACCCGTACTAATAGATGAGCTCGCAGACGAACTTGGTGGCGATCTTCCCGTCACACTTCCTGGCCGGCTTGGCCTCGACCCACTTGGTGAATTTGTCGACTGCGACCAGGAGGTGGGTGTAGCCAAAAGAAGCCTTTTTGAATGGGCCCACCATGTACATGCCCCATACGGCGAATGGCCAGGTGATGGGGATTGTCTTGAGTGACAAACCAGGGATGTTCGTCTGGTTGCCGTATTTCTGGCACCAGACGCAGTGTTGGACGATGTTGACGGCGTTGGCATGCGCGGTGAGCCAGTAGAAGCCATGTCGCATGGCTTTGGCGACTAGAGACCGGGCGCCGGCATGGTGGTCGCAGTCGTCAGCTTGAATGTCCTGGAGGATCTTGCGTCCTTCCCCTGGTTGCACGCAACATTGGAACTCGCCGGTCACGCTGCACTTGTGGAGCTCGCCGTTGATGATGACGAAGGATTTGCAGCGTTGCACTATCATGTGTGCTTATGTCTCATCCAAAGGCAGGGTCCCGCTCTCTAGGTAGGCGAGGTATGGCGTGGTCTAGTCACTGGGTTTTGAAACCATGGCAACCAGGACGGGCTCGGGTTGTAGCAGTATCCCGATGTCGATCTCCTTCGGCGGGGAGACCAAAGGCTTGTGGATGCTGTCGATGAAGACGCCCGCGGGTGGTGTTTGCCGAGCCGATCCGATATGGGAGAGGGCGTCGGCCCCCTCGTTCTTGCGCCTGTTGATCCACTTGACGGAGTAGCCGACGAAGTGCCCCCCTAGCTGGTCCACCGCTTGGTGGTATGCTGCCATGGTGGGGGAGATGGCGTCGCAGGTACTAGCGACTTGTGCGGCGACGAGGTCGAATTCGCCATAGCACCATAAGCGGTTGAAGTTCATCTCCTAGGCGTCCCGCGTGCCGTGGAGGAGGGCCTCATATTTGTCTATGTTGATGGTGTAGGGCGTGAAGTCGAGGTGCAGCACGTAGCGGAGATTGTCGCCCTTGGGGGAGGTGAGTACAATCCCAGCCCATGTGATGTCCGCATTCTTGGACCCATCGAAGTAGAGCGACCAGTAATGGAGATAGGTTAGCTTCTCTGGATGCTGTGCTTCTTCCCAGTCGGCCATAAAATCTACCAAGGCTTGCAACTTAATCGCTTTGCACGGCTCGTACCTTATGTTGTGGGTGTCAATTTTGACGCCCCACTTGGCGACTCGCCCAGTCGTTTCGCGGTTGCGGATGATGTCCTATAGTGGCATGGAGGAGATGACTGTGATGGGGTTCTCCTGGAAGTAGTGCGGGAGCTGTCGCTGGGCTCTGAATACCGCGTATACTAGTTTCTGGTATTGCGGGTAGCCCTGTCATGAGTCTGTTAAGACTTTGCTAATGTAGTAGACCGGGCACTGCACATGGCATTCCTTGCCCTCCTCTGGCCGCTCGACGACCATCACGGCGCTGACGACTCGTGTGGTGGTCGCGACATAGATGAGCATTGGCTCCTTGTCGACGGGGGCGGCGAGTAGTGGTGACACGAGTATCACTTCTTTGAGTGATTTGAGTGCATCGTCCACTTCTTTGTCCCATTGTAACATGGGGTTCTTGCGCATCAGGCGGTACAGAGGCATTGCCTTCTCGCTGATTCGGGGGATGAAGCGGCTGAGGGACGCGACTTGACCGGCCAGTTTTTGGACATCGCGGAGGCACTCGGGTTTGCTGAGTCGTGTGATGGTGTCGATCTTGGTGGGTTTGCTTTGATGCCTCGCTTGGAGACCACATACCCAAGGAGTTGTCCGGTGGGAACGCCGAAGGTGCACTTCCCTGGGTTTAGCTTGATCTTGTACCTCCATAGATTTGCGAAGGATTCAGCCAGGTCTGCGAGCAGGTCGCTCTGGCAAGTGGACTTTACCACCACGTCGTTGATGTAGACGTGGATGTTGTGGCCAATTTGACTCGCAAGGTGCTCATGCATGCACCGCTGGTAAGTTGTGCTGGTGGTTTTGAGGCCGAACGTCATGGCAGTGTAGCAGTAGGTACCGAATGGCGTGATGAACGCCGTCTTCTCCTCGTCCTCGGTCGCTATCTTGATTTGCTTGTAACTAGAGTAAGCATCAAGGAAACATAGCGACTCCGATCCCGTGACCGAGTCGATGATCTGGTCGATGCGCGGGAGGACGAATTCTTCCTTCGGGAAGGCGTTGTTGAGGTTGGTGTAGTCAATGCACATTCTCCAGGTCTTGTTCTTTTTCATGACCAGGACTAGGTTTGCCAGCCACTTGGAGTACTTGATGGGCCGGATGAAGCCCGCGGTGAGTAGACGTTGCACTTCTTCAGCGATTGCTCAGCGGTACTCTTCATTTAAGGTCCACAGTGACTGCTTTACATGCCGTGCTTTGGGATCGGCATTAAGCTTGTGCTCGGCGAGTTCCCTTGGGACACCTGGCATGTCAGATGGCTTCCATGCAAAGATGTCGCGATTCTCATGGAGAAACTCGATGAGCGCGATTTTCTATGTGGGGATCATGCTTGTCCCGATGGTGACCATCTGGTTGGAGTCGCTTGGGACCAGCTCGACGGTGCGTGTGTGCACGGAAGCTTCGAACACCATCTAGCCAGCATTTTCTGTGCTGGGCTTCTTCAGTATTGTGGGGTCATCCTTATCGATACCACTTGCGTATTTGGTGAGTGTTGGCGTGGTTAGTTTCCATAGCAATGACGGCCTCTGCAAGTTTGGAGCCTTTCTCCTCGCACTCCACGGCCATGTCAGGGTCACCGTGGACGGTGATGATGCCGCATGGCCCTGGGAGCTTCATCATGTTGTACGCGTAGTGCGGTGCCGCCATGAATTTGGCGAATTCTTGTCACCCCAGGACGTAGTGGTAGGGGATCTAGAAGTTCACCAGCTTGAAGACGATCCGCTCGGTGCAGAAGTTGGAGGGCGTGCCGAACGTGACGGGCAACGTCACCTTGCCGATCCGGTATGCCTTCCGACTAGGGACGATGCCGTGGAAGGTGGTGAGGTTCGATTCGACCATTGGCTACGGGATCTGCAGCCGTTTGAACGTGTCCAGGTAGAGTATGTTGATGGAGCTCCCGCTGTCCATCAGTGTCTTGGGGAGCCAGTAGTCAGCCACTTTGGGCTTGACCACTAGGGCAACTTGCCTAGGGTACTTGATCTATGGAGTGTGGTCCTCGCGGCTCCACGTGATGCGCTGCTCAGACCAGTTGAGGAAGCGGGGGATGTCGGCTTGAGTCACCGCGTTCACAGTGACTGCACAGGCGAGCACCTTCTTCTCGCGCTTGGTGCTGAGCCCGGTGAATGAGCACAGCGAGCCGACGTCGTTGTCGAACCCTCTGGCATTGCCGTTTGGCGGGTTGCTGTTGGGGACTTCCCTTACTCATCGTGCCTTCTCGATCTCCTTCAGGGAGTGGCAGTTGGTGGTAGTGTGAGTGGCGGATCTCCCCTCCCTGCTATGGTAGACACAGGGCTGGTTGAGCAGAGCCGTGGGGTCGAATTTCGGCCTCGCGCGATAATTTCCGCTATCACGGTAGTTTCCTCCGTCGCGGCGGAGGTACTTCGGGTCGTGTGGCGCGTAGCCAGCATTAGCGACGAAGTCAACTCTCCCGTCATCGCGGCATTTGCCGGTGAGGCGAGTGTTGTTGTAGCGCATCTCGCGCTGTCTCCTGTTATCATTGCTGCTTGCGCGGCGTCTTCCTCCGGATTCATCGTCAGAGTCTTGGTTGGAGTCCTCCTACACGTAGAACTTGGCGATCTCGAGGAGGTCCAGGATGTTTTCGAGCGACCGGTAGACCCTCGTGATCTTGGCGAACAGAGGGTCATACCAGCACGCGTTCTTGAAGCAGTGGATCGCTATGTCGGGGTGGATGACGGAAGTGTTGATCCATAGTTCTTCCCACTGATGCACCCAGCGGCAGGTCGACTTGCGCGGTCCCTGGATGCAATGCTCTAGGTCTTCGATGGTGGTGGCGCGGGTGTAGGATCCCTCGAAGTGCTTGACAAAGGCCTCGTGCATGTCCTCCCATGAGTCGATGCTATCCGTGGGGAGGGTGTTGATCCATTGTCGGGTCGCTCCCTCCATCATTAGGGGAAGCTAGTGAGCGGCAAGTAGGTCGGTGTGGCATGCGATCCCCATCGCCATGAAGTATGTGTCGATCCACACCGCTGGATAGTATGCCGGGTCGTACTTTTGGATCTCCTTTGGCGCCTTGAAGTTGGCGGGGTACTTCTCGCCTTGGATCATTGGTCCGAAGCACTGGGGGCCGAATCGGCTGAGGGAGCCTCTTGGCTCGGGGTCGCCGCGGTTGGTGAGGGTGCACCTCAGGTCGTTGGGCTGGCGTGCCAGCCAGGTTTGATTGTTGATGATGTGCGTTCACGCGTCGATCGGCTGGCCATTAGCGGTGACCGTATTGTTTCCCGGTCACGGCTTGTTGATGGAGCGTGCGGGGTGCACGGCCCGTGGATGGTGTTGCAAGGGCTCGGGTGGTGGACAGTTGAGGGTGTTGGCGATTGTTGGGCATCCGCACGAGGCCGCCCTACTTCCGGACGAGCGGGAGTACATCTGTCCATGCATGTTGACTCCCGCAGCTTGCTACTCGATGGCCCTGGTGAGTAGGTCCTAGGCGTACTAGACCTATAGTGCGCCCTCTCCTGTGATATTGAGGTTGGCGACTGCTGCCTACCACGTGATGACATTGTCCATCGGGGTGGAGTACAGCGGAATCCCGTTTGCATCACGGTCTTGTGGAGACATGATATGTAGGGGTTCGTAGCATGGAAAACAAAAAATTTCTACCGCATGAACACAAACAAGCCAAGATCTATCTACTATATTGTAGCAACGAGTCGATTAGAGTACTCACCCTCGAAGATTCCAAAGCGGTTAACGAGAGAAGATTATCATGGGTGATGTAGTCGTACACTTGCCGATCTCAAGATCGCGTAGACGATCCTTCCGGCGCTGCATTTCGGCAGCACTTCCGCACACGGTCACACGTTCGGTACAGGATGAAGACCTTCCTCTCCCTTGTTCCAGCAGGCAGCGGAGGTTGTAGTTCTCCCCTTGTGATTCCGGCAGCACGACGGCGTGGTGTCGGAAGTAGAGGGAAGATCCTGCAGGGCTTCGCCTAAGCCAGAGCAGGTTATGGTGGAGAATTAGGGTTTCTGGCGATCTAGGGTTTAGAGGGCCGGAGAGGAGGAGGTGGAGTCTGTGGCAGCAAGGGCATGGTGTGCTAGCGGTGGTGGCTGTGGCAACGGCGGTGGTGGCTGGCAGCAGCAATGGCGGCTGGGCGGCGTGGCGGCTATGTGGGGAGGGGCTAGTGTTGTGTGTCTTGGAGGGCACCCCCTCCCCTCTATTTATGATAGGGAGGGCAGCTTGGGAGAGGGGAGTTTGAATCCTTTCCCAACTCCTTCTCCTACTTGGATTGTGGTGGAGGGAGAGAAGGATTCTTTCCTTCCTCCACCAGGATACATTGTCCCAGTTTGACTTTTCAAACTTGCCTTTTGACTTTCAATTTGGAGTTTAATTTCTTTCTTTCAAACGCCCAACCAAATGACCTAGAACATGATGCAATCATTCCTCTTAGTCATGACACATTCATGCACCCTTCCCCTTCCGGTCCAGTGAACCTTCTAGACCCTTCTAGATCATTCCGGTGAAAACACCGGAATCATTCCCGAACTCCGGAATTGGACTTTCCTTATATGAATCTTATTCTCCAGACCATTCTGGATCTCCTCGTGATATCCCGGATTCCATCCAAGACTCCGAACAACATTCGGTCTCCCTACTTACATTCCATATCTACTAAACAACATTGAATCCTTAAGTGTGTCTCCCTACGGTTCGTGAATTATGCAGACATGACCGAGACTCTTCTCCGATCAATAACCAATAGAGGAATCTATAAATTCATATGGCTCCCACATATTTATACAATTACTTTGTGATCGAATGAACCACTTACATACGATACCAATTTCCCTTTGTCTCGCGATACTTTACTTATCTGAGGTTTGATCGTCGGTTTCTCTGCATACCTAGTTCAACCTTGTTACTGATAAGTACTCTTTTCTCGTTCTTGTGATATGTGATCCCTTGTGATCTATTCACATGCTTGCAAGCCAATTGGATGACATTCCATCGAGAGGGCCCAGAGTATATCTATCTGTCATATGGATGGACGAATCCCACTCTTGATCCATGTGCCTCGACACATACTTTCTGAACACTCAATGCCACATTTATAACCACCCAGTTACGAAGTGGTGTTTGATTTCATCAAAGCATCCTTCCGGTGATGGTGATTAGCATGATCGCATGGTCGAAGGATTTAGGTTACTATGTATTTGCAAGCTTATAGCAAGTGACCTATTTGAATGATTTGATCTTATGCTACGCTTAACTATAGGAGTATGTTCATCACATCATTCTTCTAATGATATGACCTAGTTGTTAATAACATCTCAATGTTCATGATCAAGAAACTATGATCATATATTAACCAACAAGCTAGTTTAACAAGAGGATTTACTAGGGACTCTTTTATGTTTACAAATCACACAAGTATTAATGTTTCCGGTTAATACAATTATAGCATGGTCTGTAAACATTTATCATAAGCATGAAGATATGATAATAACCACTTTGTTATTGCCTCTTGGGCATATCTCCAACAGTCTCTCACTTGCACTAGAGCCAATAATCTAGTTTCAAATCTTTGTTTATTCAACACCTATGGCTTTTCGGTGTTGTATGTACACGATTGCTAGTGGTCAACCGATCTTCGGATCCGACACTTTTAGGTTATCGTGGTATTGCCGACGAGTACGCCATGGAGGGGTCCTCACAGTGTGTGTTTAGAGACGTGGGGAAAGGCAGACGGTTGACAGGTACGAGGTAACACAGCTTACCCAGGTTCAGATCCCACGACGGTGGAGGAATCCTACTCCTGCTATTAATCACTATAATGGCAATACGCCGAGTTACAGAGATAGGTTCGCTGTGCGAGGTTGTATGAATAGATGCCCTAAAGGCTCCCATAGGCTCGACTTATATAGTCGTCAGATCCTAGGGTTACAGGGAAAAGTCCTAGCCGGACAGGTCACAGAGTCCTACATCGTCTATTACTAGTCTTGTGTATCTTGCACTCCAAGGCTCCGGGTACGCTGGTGACTCCACCGTAGCCTTCATTTATCCGGCATGGGCCTCCCTTCTGGATCCACCTAATCGGGCGCCGGCAGCCACGTGCCATGCTACCGACTATGGGCCACCCGGGTTAGTCGTATAAGAGACATGCTATGAGGATACCCATATAGCATATCCCCAACAGTAGCCCCCGAAGAACTCCGAGATCTTGCGACGTCTTGCCTCTTCCCGTGGAATGCTCCGTCTAGATGGATGTCGGCAAATCGTCAAGCAATATCTTGTAGTCCTCCCAAAGAACCCTGCAAAGGTTTCTCCGTCTTCTATGAGTAAGTCGGAGAAATGCTGAATCTTCCATCGTACTCTTCCGTAGTCGGATTAAATCCGTCCATGCCGAAATCTTCGATGCGACGGCTCATCTACCATGTCAGTTATGACGATGTATGCTTAGGTCAGCGACGCCTCGTAACTCACACATGCAGAGAACGCAATCATATCCGATTTTCCCGCGCGAGCGATACGAACCGTTGGCGGCGACGGTTGGAGATGTGGCGAAATTACCACGCACGTTCACGAACACGTCGTCTACGCGGCAACCGTTCGATTAGCTGCACGAATCTTGACGCAGAGTAAGATAAATAGTAACCGTGGGACACTTGCCACTTTTTCACTCCATTCTCTCGCGTCATCATCTTCTTCCTCTAGCCGCACGCCTCCTCGATCTCTCCACGGAAAACCTCGAAGACACCCTAGCCTCTCTTTGCATCAGTCGCATCCTCCCAGTCCTCCATGGCCAGCAGCAGCTCCTTCCCATCGATGGCGGCGTCGAGCGAAGCTACGGCAAAGCCGGCGAGCTCCGTCGCCGTGCCCCCAGAGGGCCTGGTCATCCCCGTGTCGGCGGTGATTGAAACCACCGGCGGTGACCACAATCTGGCGGCGCTAGAGCCTCTGAAAGAAGAGCCAGACTCGCACAAGGGCGACTGGCGCGGCTCGGATATCACCGGCCGCGACATCCAAGAGATGACACCTTCTCCCCAAGCCGGAGAAAAGATGTACCTCAAGGCTCAGCTGGTACGCGGCGTTTCCCTGCCCATCTCCCACTTCTTTTTGTCCGTCTTGAACCACTTCAAGGTTCAACCCCATAACCTCTCCCCCAATAGTATCTTAGTGCTTAGCAACTTCGCGGCACTTTGTGAGGGTTACCTAGGGATTAAGCCTAGGTTAGACTTGTTCGTGTACTTCTTCACCATCAAACGTGAAGCCGGACATAGTAGGGAGGAGCTTAGGAACTGCGGCACCATAAGCTTCAAGATCCGACCTGGCCGGCGGTTCCCTGACATCGTCGGCCACGAGTCATGCAAAAACTGGCAGCGGACGTACTTCTACGTCCTCGACATTCCTTTGGCGGGCCGAGAAGTGACGTACCCGGACTTCGTGGATGGAGCCGCCGCTTAAGTTTCCACATGGAGATCACATGCCTCCCTTCCCTCCGACCTCGACGCTTCTCGCGCAATAAGGCGGATCGAGTGGTTCGTGGAGACGGGTTTGACCGGCTTGGACCTAGCCAAGTGCTGGTTCATCAGGCGAATCCAACCTCTGCAGCACCGCGCGAAGTTCATGCACGAGTACACCGGTGATCGAAGGGATACCCTCCGGATCTCCGTGGATAACTTCTCGAGCGAATCCGTCAAGCTCCGTCTGAAGGACATCGTCAAGGTGAAGGATAAGAAGCGCGGCTTCACCATCACCTGCAACATGTACGTAGACGGCAAGTGCCCAAAGGTAGGTATTTATTTTCCGTGTATGACATTGCTCCAGTTTCTCCGTCTTGCCAGTGCCATCTTATCTAACACGGTGACTTCTCACTTAACAGCTTAGCGATCTAGATGAGGACAACCAGGCTACCCAAATCTACGATCCAAAGATGAAGGAAGTCACGGTCGTGTCCGACGACGATGTCCCGTTGTCGTGAAAGCGAAAGAGCTCCACCTCTGACGCTGTTGACGGAGGCAAGAAGAAGAAGACGGAGGGTGGAGCCTCGAAAAAGAGTACTGCCGCCCTGGAGGCGGAAAAGAGAAATGCCACCGGGATTTTTGCCAAAGCGCCCCCCCTAGTGTAAGCCTCTCATTCTCCGACATTGTCTTATTTATATGTCTTATTCCTGTACTTATGCATTTTGCACGTTTCAGGAAGAAAGCCACAACCAGCCTCAAGAAGTCCTCCAAGACTCTTGGGGCTTATAGAAATATCAAAGATATGCTGCATCGCGACTCCTCCCCCGCCATCGCCCCTGCTAATCCTGCCGTCAAACCCTCCTCTGCTCCGACAAGCTCTCAAGTCCAGGAGGCACTAGGCCCTTCCGCCATGGAAGTGGATTCTGGCGCCTCTACCGAACTCACTGTTGTCGGCGAGCAGGCGACGCAGGAGAGCGCTGCTCTTCAAATGGCTGAAGCTCCGGCTAAGGATGCCATCGGTAGCGGCAAGGCGTGGTGGGAGCTGGTACCTCTGCTGAAGGCGGCGCCCCTACTCCCCAGAAACCTTCGAGTTCCCGAAGATAGTTTACCCGGCGCTCCTGCCGAGTAACACAACTATGGTTCCTGGAGGAGTGCCATCATCTCCGACGTGCAGTCTCGAGGAGCTACTCCGACAAGCGGATATCTTGCGAGGAAATAGCATTTCCTTTGGCAAGCTGCTAGCCGAGAGCGCTACAAACCTCAAGATCATTACACTTGTAAGTTTTACTTTACCTTTTGCATTTCGTATGAGTATCCCACTGTAGCCCCCGAGGATGTAGACGGAAAACCATAGGTTTTGCATATATATGCTCTAAGAGTGACTAAGTTAGAAAGAACTCTCACTGTAGCCCCCAAGCATTTAGATAGAAGAAATTATTCCGACTAGATGCTTTAAGAGTAGCATACACAGTGTTCATAATTTTCAATGATGTAACCCCCAAGCCCCTAGTTGTAACTGAATTAGTTCTGACTAGATGCTTAAAGAAAAGCTAAGCATTTTCCGAGCTTAAAACTTTATACTGTAGCCCCCAAGCTTCTAATCGATAACTGAAGTAGCTTCGACTAGATGCTTTAAAGAAAAGCTAAGCATTTTGCTAAGTTCAAAAACTTTTGCTGTAGCCCCCGAGCGCCTAGGTGGAAAGTTTCCGACTAGGTGCTCCAAGCAGACTAAAAAACAGTTTAAGATTTTTCCTTTGTTTCACAGAACGAGAATGCTCGGCGGGGCATGGCCAACGACAAGTACTAGAAGATGCACGCAGATCTTGAAGCCAAAAAGGGTAAAACTGCCATCTTGAAGGAACAGATCATCAAAAACAAGAGTCTGTTTTCTTTTTGCGCATTTCCGTCTTACTTTTGTGCCTTCCTTCTCCGAGTACTCACTGTGTACTTTGTTTTCTCTGACTTATAGAGCATGTTGCCAAGGCCAAGGATATTGTCGAGCAGTCCAAGCACATCCAGCAGCTGGACAGCGAGAACAAAATCCTTAAGAAGGAGAGGGAAGAGATGCTGAAGATGCACGAGGATTGCATGAAAGCCCTGCAGGATTCCGCCTCCGCGGAGATCAATCGCTTGAAGGAGGAGCTTGCGATCCTAAAGGATCAGAAGCAAGCTGCTGATGAGCAAAACCTTCGCCATAGCGAGGCGTTTAAGGTCCTCCAACAAGAGAAGGAATCCTTGGCGGACACCGTCTGGCAGGCTAAGGCCAGCATCTTCAGTAAGTGTCCTCCGCCTTGTATTTCTGTAGTCTGGATACTTAGAGTTTATTGAACTCATGCGATCCTTGTCGGAATTTTCAGCGCCTATGGGTTTAACCTGCTCGCCTCCTTCGGACAAGGAATGCATGGTTCTTGCCGGCAAATTCATCAATACCGCCATCGCCCAAGCCAAGGAGATTGCCAAGCCCCTCCAGATTTATATCAAGGCTTCGGACTCCGTGGTGAAGTACTCGGAGATTCTGCGCCGAGCCCCCGAGCGTGTCGCGAGCTGGAAAGCTTCATGCGCACAGGTTGGCGCAAGGATGGCGCTGTCTATGGTGAAGGCACACTATGAAGATGCCGACATCGACACGGTGACCTCTGGTATCCCCGACGTGGATGATGACGGCAAGGAGATCGATCATGAAGCCATCATGTCATCACTCGTGGGTTATGACACCAGGGTTGCCGAGTTGGTGGACGTTGACGTCTTCGTGCCTAGGAACTTCATCGACAACGTCAACCAAGATTCCTCCGAGTCTCATCACAGCGCTGACATCGAGGGTGATTCTCCGGCTGGTGATGATGCGGCCTCCAAGTCTCCTGCGCCCAAAGAATGAAAAACACTTTGTAATTTTTGTTTCACCTTTGGTGTGTGCACGGGAAAAACTTGTTGATGTAATCTTAAGGCGGAAAACAATGATTGTTAAGTCCTGCGACTTAAGAACTAATTCCTAGTATGTATATATTTTTTAAGCAAGTGCTGGCTTATCCATTACTCTGGTTCTTATGCTTGAATTTTCGTGATTCGGAAGACTCGTTGTCGGAACCATGCGCTTAGGTGATGATGCCCAATGGCACCGTCAATAACCTGAGCACAAAATCGCTGACAATAAGTGCCAAAACTCACTACTCCAGAATCCACATAAAAACGACAAAGAATGTGTAGACCAGAAAACTTAAGCTAACGCCCGTAGGCGGAATTTTCACAAGTGCAATCGCAAGACTTGTGCATAAAGGTTTTATATGATCTAAAACTAAACACTAAAGGAGGTAAAAGACTCAGAAATATGAGTGAACCAAAGAGCTTTATTTCATTGATCATATAAGAGGTACACAATTAGATAAAAAATGCTAAGTGTAGAAGGGACGTAGCTGTGCTATGTTCCATGACCGATCAAGCTCCGGGTAGTCATCATCCGGGTCACGTCTCTTACGCTTATGATCCTCGTTAGGTCTATCCTTGAGTTCACGATTGTCGACAAGGTAGTAAGACCCATTGAGCAGCGCCTTGCTTATGATGAACGGTCCTTCCCATGGCGGGGATAATTTGTATGACTTCTTCTGCTTAAGTCGGAGTACTAAATCCCCCTCTTTAAACGAGCGATGCCGAACGCGGCGACTATGGTAGCTTCTGCTGGTAGATGGCGGATCTTTGGCATGCCAAAACGCGCTCCTCCTCGAGAAGGTCCACATCTAGGCGTCTGGATTCTTCGGCGTCATCTTCGTCGTGGGCGGCAACTCTTGGTGCATCGTGGAGGATGTCGGAAGATAGGATGGCTTCTGTTCCATATACCATGAAGTAAGGGGTGTAGCCGGTGGATCTGTTGGGTGTGGTTCGTAAGCTCCATAGCAC
The DNA here is from genome assembly GCA_023614405.1 of Avena insularis. Taxonomy (NCBI): domain Eukaryota; kingdom Viridiplantae; phylum Streptophyta; class Magnoliopsida; order Poales; family Poaceae; genus Avena; species Avena insularis. The sequence goes on from CM042697.1 coordinate 158,634,618, forward strand.
AGACGACAATTCTTCCGCCCAGGCTCCAGCTGCTCTATGTAGCGGTGCCTCAAGACGTGGCTTGATTCCCTGCAGAATTAATCCATTGGCTCGCTCAAACTGACCATTGGATTGTGGGTGTGCCACAGATGCAAGGTCAAGTCGGATGCCTTTGTCCCAGCAATAGGCCTCCACTTCTCTGAGTGACAAGTTGCTTCCGTTGTCGGTGATGATGCTATGTGAGAGACCAAATCTCACCACTAGATCCCGGACAAACCTGAGGGAAGTTGCCCCATCAAGCTTTCTAATGGGCTTAGCTTCTATCCATTTGGTGAATTTGTCAACTGCTACAAGCAGATGCGTAAATCCACATGGTGCCGTCTGTAACGGCCCCACCATGTCTATCCCCCAGACTGCGAACGACCAAGTTATTGGTATTGTTCACAATTCTTCAGCAGGAACATGTGGTTGTCGGGCATAATACTGGCATCCTGTGCATGTCTCAACCAGTTTGTCGGTCCGCCTTCATGATCAAAGAGAATCCTTGCCGGAAGGCTTTCGCGACCAATGATCGGGGAGTGGCGTGATGCCCGCAATCTCCGAGATGGATCTCGCGCAGGATTTCCATACCTTCTAGCTGGGAAACGCACTTTAAGTATACACCAGTAGTGCTCCTTTTATAGAGTTGCCCATTGATTATGGTATAACCCTTTGCTCGTCGTACTATTTGTCGTCTTTCGACCTTGTCGTCGGGAAAAGTTCCGTGTTCGAGATACTCCATGAACGGTTTTGTCCAAGACGGAGGGATCTTTGTCACCATGTTGACGAAAGAGTCAGCTCTATCCGGGTTGTCGATGTCGGCGCCCTTCACGGATGGTGTGCGTAGATGCTCTAGGAAAACTCCTGGCGGAATTTGCTTGCGCCATGATCCAAGCTTAGACAGTAGATCAGCCGCCTCGTTTTGCTCCCTAGGCACATACTTGACTTCGTAGCCCAAGAAGCTCTTGGCTATCTCGTCCACTTCGTCGCGATATGCCGCCATCATAGGGTTCCGCGCGTTCCAGGTGCCAGCCACCTGCTGGGCAACCAAGTCGGAATCTCCACAGCAAACTAGGCGCTTGATGCCAATATCCTTGGCTACACGTAGTCCGTGAATGAGTGCTTCATACTCCGCCATGTTGTTTGTATCCTCGAAGTGGATCTGCAGAACGTAGTGCAACTTGTCTCCTTTTGGTGACTGTAGCAATACACCAGCCCCCGAGCCGTTGAGCAACTTTGATCCGTCAAAGTGCATCACCCAGTACTCTGGTTCTGGCAGCAGAGTAGCATCTGGCATCTCCGTCCAATCTGCAATAAAATCTGCCAAAGCTTGTGACTTGATAGCGTCGCGTCTCTTGTAGGTGATCTCGAAAGCGGCAAGTTCAATGCCCACTTCGCGACCCTTCCTGTGGCGTCGCTGTTATTGATAATGTCGGACAGTGGAGTCTTGCTCACTACTGTGATTGGGTGCTCCTGAAAGTAATGCCTCAGCTTCCGAGAAGCGAGGAATACTCCATAAGCTATCTTTTGGTAGTGCGGGTAACGCTGCTTGGACTCCGTCAAGACCTCGCTCACATAGTAAACTGGTCGTTGAACTCCGTGCTTGTAGCCTGGTTTATTCCTCTCTACCACGACGAAGATGCTAATAACCCGGTTGGTTGCCGCCATGTAAATTAACAGGGGCTCTCCAGGCTCGGGTGCTGCAAGGATGGGCGCTGAGGAAAGAATCTCCTTGAGCTGCTTCAATGATGCATCTGCTTCTTCTGTCCATGTGAATTTGTCCGCCTTCTTCAGCAACTTGTACAGCGGCAAAGCCTTCTCTCCAAGTCGGCTGACGAACCGACTAACTGCTGCAACGCAACCTGTTAGTCGTTGAATGTCCTTTAGGCATGTCGGACGGTTTATGCTTAAGATGGCCTTGATTTTCTCCGGGTTGACCTCGATTCGCGCTGGGAAACGATGAAGCCCAACAATTTTCCGGCTGGAACCCCAAAGACGCACTTCTTAGGGTTGAGCATCATGTTGTATTTCCGGAGATTATCAAAGGTTTCTTTTAAGTCAGAGATTAAGTCGTTTGACTTTTTAGACATCACCGCGATATCGTCCACATAGGGGTGAACGTTCTGACCAATTTGGTCGTGAAGGAAACGTTGCATTGTCTGCTGGTAGGTAGCACCTGCGTTTTTCAGCCCAAAGGGCATCATGACATAGCAAAACGTGTCGTATGGAGTAGTGAACGAAGTGGCCAATTGGTCTGACTTCCTCATCTTGATCTGGTGGTATCCTGAGTATGCATCGAGAAAACACAAAAGTTCCGAGCCAGCCGTCGAGTCAATGACTTGGTCAATGCGAGGCAAAGCAAACAGATCTTTGGGACATGCTTTGTTCAAGCCGGTGTAATCAACGCACATTCTTAATTCATTGATTCCCTTTTTGGGGACAAGTACAGGATTGGCCACCCATCGGGTGTGAAGGACTTCTCGGATAAACCCGGCCTTAAGTAACCTAGCTATCTCTTTGCCAATGGCGCGTCTCTTCTCATCTTCGAAGCGTCGTAGAGGTTGTTTCACTGGTTTACATTTTGGATCTATGTTTAAGCTGTGCTCGGCAAGTTCCCTAGGTACACCTTTCATGTCGGCAGGTTGCCAGGCAAAGATGTCCCTATTCTCACGGAGGAACTCGACGAGCGCGCTTTCCTATTTGGGATCCAGGTTCGTCCCAATGGCGACGGTCTTGGAGGCATCGCCTACCACAAGTTCCACCGGCTTAGTCTCGATGGCGGCCTTGAACGCAGGAGCGGAGTCGGAGATCTGTTTCTTCGACGCAGGTATCTCTGAGTCATTGACCTTGCTCTGGATCTCCTTGAATTCTTCGCTGTAGAGGATAGCTTCTGCAACGACTGCTTCATTGATCTCGCAGTCCCTTGCCTTGGTAAAGCTTCCACATACGGTGATGACACCGTTTGGTCCGGGTATCTTGATTTTGTTGTAGACGAAGCATGGCTTGGCCATGAACGTGTGGAATATGTCGCGGCCGAATATGACGTGGTACACGCTCTTGAACGGGACCACCTCAAAGGTCATGCGCTCTTGGCGGTAATTATTAACGTCGCCAAAGGCTACCTGAAGTGTGATGCACCCAAGGGACCGAGCCTCCCGACCAGGAACTACGCCATGGAACACGGTGTTGGTCCGCCTTAGGTTTGCCTCCGTCAAGTTCATCTTCTGCAGTGTATCCAGATACATGATGTTGATTCTGCTTCCACTGTCCACCATGCACTTGGTGAACTCCACGCTGTCAATCAATGGGTTGATGACCATGGCGTACTGGTGGTCTGGGTGGTCCGTCCTGTCCCAAGTTATTGGAACCTCCGACCAGCGCAGGTATTGGGGAACTAGGGGGAGAGTGGCCATCAGGATCCTTAGAGAGGTCTTCTGTTGTCGGATGGTGGGGGTGCCAAGGAAAGTGTGGTAGACTGGGGCCTTCTTTGCGAAGGGGTTCTTACCCTTGTCGTCGCTCTTGGCGGCGTGCTTGGGGTCAACGTCCTCGTCCATGTCACTTGAATCCTTGGACTCCTCCTCCTTCTTCTTCCCCTTGCCCTTGCCTCGCGGTCTGTTCTTCTGACTTCGCTTGTAGCCGGACTCCGGGTCTTCCTTGAGGTCGTTGACGAACTTCCAGTGTCGATTGGTATGGGTGGCCTTGCCGTTGGCGTCGAGGTGTACGAGGCATGGCATATCGCGGTACTCCTCATAGGTTTGGGGAACGCGGAGCGGCGCCGAGTTGGTTTCACTCCCTCGTTGCTACCCGCGGCCTGCTCCCCTTCCTCGACCACGTTGTCCGCCTTCTCCTCATCCTGCAAAAGTCATAGCGACCATGTCGGTAGATTGCTTTTCTTCTAGGGCAGTTTTCCGCTTTGTACTGCTGTTCCTCTGAGCTTGGGTTGGAACGGCCGTTGCCGGCAAAGAGCCACGACCATCGTCGGCGGCAGCTGCGAACTCACTAGCTAACTGAATCATCTGATTCAAGTCAAGCTGATGATTGTCCTGCAAGCGCTTTAGCTTATGTCAGAGCAACGTGCCCCTTTCCAACCCATCAATGAAGGCGGCCATGGCGGTCTGAGCGTGCACTCCCGCGCAGGAATTCTTCATATCCAGCCAGCGGGAGAGGTAGGCGCGAGACGTCTCGTCTTTCTATTGCACGCACCGCTGTAGATCTCCCACAGTGCAGGGACGCTTGTATGTACCCTCAAAGTTCTTGGTGAATTCTTCTTGCATATCCAGCCAGTTGTAGATAGATTTCTCCGGCAAGTCGTCGATCCATTGACAGGCCGTGCCCGCCAACATTAACGGGAGGTACTTAACGACGACGTTGGGGTTGCCTCCGGCAATCTCCACCACGTTGCCGTGGTCCTGCAACCATGTGGCGGGCTTGGCGGTGCCGTCATAGGGCTTGATGGTCTTGTCAATCCGGAAACCTTTGGGGTAAGTTGCGGACCGTATTGCAGGTCCAAAGCAACGTTGTCCCAGGTATGGTCCTTCCCGGGCCTCGTGGATCTTATCGATCCGCGAACATGCATCGTATGGCTCCGGGTTCTTCTTCTTGTTGTCAACAGGGGATGGGCTGCGTGAACGACGCAGGCCTCTTCCGCCATGGTGACTGCTTGGCGGCGACGGAGGCGGAGGTGGCGGTGGGTTAGCCATCTTGCTGTTACCCTCCTGTGATGCCTCACGCCTGTCACGGTTGCTTGTTGGACGCGGAGGGTCGTGGTGTCACCTGCTCTTGTGTCCTTGGTGGCGCTCTTCATCATGACGGGTCTGTGCCGCGTTGTCACGGATGACGATACCACACTGCTTTGGAGGGGGCATATCCGTACGATGGTGAGCCTTGTAATCTTCCTGACGTCGGGGGATCGGGGCGGTGGCGATGGGTGGCGAGGTCGGGCTTTTTCTCCGTGGTCAGAGGATATGGGGATAGCATCCTTCCTGTTGCGCGCATCCCTCCGTCTTTGTTCTGATGAACCCGTCTGTGATCTGACATCCTGAGGGGATCTGTCCCTTGGCGGTTTGTACTGGCTAGATCGGCAGAGTGATGGGTCAGACTCAAGCCTCTAAGAGGTGGCCTTTTCCTGCTGCTTTACCTCCTTGGCCACTAGGTCATAGACATGTTCTACTTCCTCAAGTGATCTATCCTGCTCCAGAAGGGTCTTGGCGATGGCGAGGTTAAGGAGTGGGGTGGGCATCACCTGCTTGCCTTCACTATCAATGTATGGCTTGGCCTGTGCCGGCTTCGAGGGAGCCCATCCTAGGTTGCGCCGTACACCAAGATCGTTGATGACGCGAGCTGGAGCCTTCTTAGCCTTCTGCTGCTGCAGTAGAGTCTTGTACTCGGCCTCCATTGCTCTAGCTTTCTCTATGGACTTCTGCGCGTTGACCAGATCTCGATCTAGCTTAGCGCCTTGCTCCGCGATGGCTTGCGCCTTCTCCAGCAGCTGCTGGCTCTTCTCGTCAAGCTGAGTCACGTTCCGGATATGATCAACGGTTAGTGGCTCGACGAGGAGATTGCTGTACATCACTCTATCAGCTGGAGTAACATGGGCTGCTGCCGACGTGGATGCTGGAGGCGGCAAGTTTGCGGTGTTGTTGTTGCTCGGACCGGTGCCAAGTTCCTGCGGCTGCTGCACTGGGTTAGGCGCAGGAGGCATGACCTTTGCGCGATCATCGTCAGCAGCAATTAGTGGCCCCTTCCCCTTTTCCAGCACCGTAGGTGGAGCTTGCCTGGGTTGATCTTCATCCATCGCTGTCCCAATGGTGAAGAACACCCCTCGAGACATGACGGTGTTATTAGCTTGCTCGTCGCGTGAGTACTCCTCCTCCATCTCCTGCATAGCAGAGTCTAGCTCTTCTGGAGTGAAGTCTATTTCCTCTGAATCTGCACTGAAATCAGCATAAGGCGCGTCAATGACGGAGTCGGAGGGTGCCAGGACTTCCTCGATGACGGGCGGTGGAGGTGCAACGGCCTCGACAATGACTGGAGATGGTGCTGCTGCTATGACGATGGCGGCCGGAGGCGGTGATGGTGGTGGCTGAATCGGAGGGGCTCCGTCAATGAGCGCAAGCGGCTTTGACCTCGCGTAGTTGTTGACGGTGTTCACCATGCCTTAGAAGGTAAGGCGTCCTGACGCCTGTTGCCGTCTTAGAGAATGTCGGAGAAGCATTCCATGGTCCAGTCCTTCCACAAAGTGGTAGATAGCATCATCATTGGGGTAGTGGGCCAGATCGTCTCGTATACGGAGCCACCTGGCCAGGTAGTAGCGGGGGTTTTCGCCCTCTCTCTGAACGCAGCGCGCCAGGTCGAAGATGGTAACCATGCCGACGAACTTGGATCTCTGTTGTCCAGACGCGCGGATAAAGCCGGCGGTTTTGCAGTGATCTTCCACCTTTATATCCTGCACAGGGGCAGTTTGGGTGGGTCTTGAATTTGTCCGATCTTTGCCGTCAAACTCCGAGGAGAGATCCGACATCGATCCTTCCGCAAACGTATCCTGCCCGTAGGCGGTCCGTGCGGGTCTTGATGCTCCTCCGACTCCCATGGGAACTAGTGCCCGAGTCAGTTTCGCCGATGAAGAGGTGGATGTCTCCGATAGGAACGATCGAACACCGCGTAGGGTTCGTCTTCGCCGGGATCCAGAACTCGTCAGGGGGGACGATCGGAACGTTGCCGGAGAAGAGAACACGGCCTATGTCTACGGTTTCGCCAATTCCTGTGATGATCTTGGTCCTCGCCCGCTGAAGAGCCTGAAGCGCCTCTTGCCCCACGGTGGGTGCCAACTATCGTGGTATTGCCGACGAGTACGCCATGGAGGGGTCCTCACAGTGCATGTTTAGAGACGTGGGGCAAGGCGGACGGTTGACAGGTACGAGGTAACACAGCTTACCCAGGTTCAGATCCCACGATGGTGGCGGAATCCTACTCCTGCTATAAATCACTATAATGGCAATACGCCGAGTTACAGAGATAGGTTCGCTATGCGAGGTTGTATGAATCGATGCCCTAAAGGCTCCCATAGGCCCGACTTATATAGTCATCAGATCCTAGGGTTACAGGGAAAAGTCCTAGTCGGAAAGGTCACAGAGTCCTACACCGTCTATTACTAGTCTTGTGTATCTTGCACTCCAAGGCTCCGGGTACGCTAGTGACTCCAACGTAGCCTTCCTTTTTCCGGCATGGGCCTCCCTTCTGGATCCACCTAACTGGGCCGCCCAGCAGGCCACAGGCCATGCTACCGACTATGGGCCACCCGGGTTAGTCGGATAAGAGACATGCTATGAGGATACCCATATAGCATATCCCCAACACAGGTCCATGTGTAATTGCATGTCTTTGTGTCTCTATGCATCACTCATTCTCTAATGAGATGGCTTTGTATAAATTTGGTCCTTTGGTGAGACCTTTAGTTCCTTGGGGTTAAAACATGTTGACAATATTGTCATACAATATATCTTCATATTACTATCCCATTGTGAACTACACCTAGTTTAATAACAAACTACTTGACACAAATGCCCTATTATGTTGCTATAATAGCAGTCATATACTTAGCCTTTTGTTGTAGTATCTTTCATAATGTCTTAACTTTGGAACTATTCCAAATCCATTATGGAACTTACTTTCCATTATATTGTGCCACCCTTAGTTTAGATTGAGATAATCTTTAATATGTACTTTGTGACAAAACTAGTATCAAAGTAGTACTTTTACAATGAACTAACCATCTATTTGTCACCTTTTACAAAAATAATATATTCTTAGTTGTTCAAAAGGATCATAAGAATATCCTTACTATGGTCCAATGATCATCTTATGAATCACTCTGGTATATGATCATAACATTTAGAGCATAGGACATATCTGGATTTGTACATATCACAGTATGGTTGAAAAATACTCTTTGTGATTTTATTCATCAAGTATCAATCAATACTTGAATCTTTGTTTCACTTACCAAGTGTCGATACACTTGAATTTTGATTTAATCCTTTCTGTGTGGCAAGAACCTTTCTTGTCATTTCCATATTGAACTCATTCAATATCTCATCTATGTACATTTGGCACAACCATATTAGCGTCTCAATCTATCTATATAGATATTGATGCCAAATATTTGGGTTTTGCCTAAGTCTTTCATCAAGATGAAATTCTTAACATGTGTTAATAAAATATACATCATTTCCAATCAACAATATGTCTTTCACATAATGTATTAGAAATATGTCTTAGCGCTCCCACTTAATTTATTGCAAATGCAATCATCTTCATCGTGTTTGATGAATTTAAACTCTTTTAACAGTTTCATCATGGTGAAGATTCCAACTCCGCGATGCTCACTTCAATCATTGTAGTTTGCATACGCTTTTAGCATCCTTTGAATTAACAAAAACCTATGGACCGTTTTATGCACACGTCCTAGGTAACAATTCTATTAGAAGAACTTGTTTTGTTTATTTAACTACCACATAACAAAATTATATGTAGTGGTTGCTACATTAATCTATCTAGACTAAATATCGCTATGAAAGATCAAATCTTGTCATAGTCAACCTTTGAAAATTGTTGTGAACTCTTTCCCAACATGTCGACTATTTCATAGATGTGAAACATCCATGTCTATTACTTTATAGATCCAAACACAACTGTAAGGTCTTACACCTTTCTCGAGGGTCTTTCAAGTTCAAAGCTTGATTTCTCGTGTATGGAACTATCATGGATTCTATGGCTTAAATCCATCTGACAGAGTCAGGGCCCATCATCGTTTCTTTGCATATAGTCGGTTCATCATTGTCAAACAACAATGATTTACTTTCAAATCCTAGTATGTGATTGTTTACCCGACCTACTAGGTACAATAGGAACTTAGACCTCCGTGACCACAAACTTTGAGGCACGTGAGCCATGAGCATTGTTTCTGCCTTCGAAACGCTTTCCGGTGTTTCACAACTCAGCACATATAGCTAAGGTTCTTTTAACCTTATCAAAGTTCTATTGTCCTCCCACTTAACTTTTCACGGAAAAATCCTTGTCAAAGAAACTTGACGTTCTAAGCGACAAACATTTTTTGTCTTTGGTGTTATGGAGGAATACTCAATGATTATTCAAAATAACATACAAAGACATGTTCATCCGACTTTGGTAGTAAACATCTCACTTATGCATAGCATACCAATGTTTAAGAAATGACAACTTGGGTTTTATCCCAAACCATAACTTTATATGGTGTAGTTTCAACGTATCATGACGGAGACCTTTTCAGTGAAAAGCGGTAGTCTCTAAAGCTTTTAATCTTTAAAATATAATGGCAGTTTTATGAATTACACCTTTGATCTTACCATTCCAAACAAGGTTTCATTGCATATCTCGATTATTCCATACTCATATGGTGTTTCGGGAAACGCAAATCCATGGAACGATTCCTCAAATCTTAGGTGTTATGCTAAACTTGTAACTCAAATATTTTCTTGATGATCCTATCATAAATTCTTTATTTTCTTGTTATATTGATTTTGCACTTCATCTTGAAAGTCTTTGAACTTTTCAAATGTTTCACACTTCATCCTCATTAAGTAAATATTCATATATTCACTCAAATTTTCGGAGAAAGCATATGAAGTTTGAAATCCATCGCTCTTCACTACACATAATGGGCATCATACATCTATATGTATAAGTTCCAATAAGCTAGTCATTCGTTCACTTTTGGCCTATGAACGGAGTTTTAATTATCTCTAAGAAAGTTTCACAAGCGTCATTTGATCAAAATCAAAAGACTCCAAAATTCCATCCACATGGAGTTTCTTCATGTTTTCTTTCTAATATAATTTAAACGGCGATGTCACTTCCTAAGTGATCTTTCAATCAATTTGTATTTCGACATTTTTAGCACTAGTTTTATGGATATGATTTCTCCAACGATATTTGTAAATCATCCATCTTTTATGGATTATGGCAATTGTTTGAAAAAACCCTTTTATTCTCATAATACCTGATCGAAATAACAATTATTGAAACAAATTTTGAAGGTAAGTTTTGATTTCAATGAGAAACATAATAACTCTTTATTTTGTTTTCGATGAATACCATCACATATTATTTTGCTAGTTACTTAGGCCATTGTAGTTCATGAATTGTGTTGTTTCGTATGAGGATTCATACCAACAAATTCCGTATCGAATACTTAAGAACCACATTGTTTAACATGCAAAGAATATAGCTATAACATGTATATCATCTATATACCTAAGCTGAACAATTCTAGTCTTTTCTCTTCTGCCAAATATTTCTTATATTTCTCTTTCAGTATTTCTGTATCCTTTCAAAAGAATCTATCAAAATCAACAGTGGCACCATACTCATGACACATAGTCCAAAGATTGTATAGTTAAATACCAATGTCTTTGGACTTGCACTTTGAAGTAGATCACCATCATGAAATGTTTGGTGTTCTTTCAAATTCCATTTTCTTTAGTAATCTTTTAGTGTAGTAAACATTTTACCTACATCAAATATTCATCCTTATCATGGAACTATTCATGATCAAGCTACTTTAGCTTATAACAGTGACTTGTGAGTATAATGTTGCTCTCCAAAACCTTTTGGAGGATTAGGACGACCAGCGTCTCCAACCTTTTGCAAATTCTCATCAAATATGAGAACATGACTTTTGCCATATTATACTCTATCATGTTGCAACCAAAACTTCGTTTCAGATATCACAATATCTTTCACACATGATGGTTTGTGAAACAATTCTTTCAGCTCCCTCATAACCTTGATATTAAAACAAACTTTTGAATATCAAGAATCATGGAGACAAACATGATACTTATATACTAACATTGGAATGGTTACTCTTGATTTAACACATATTATTAAACTTCACGGAGTAACCAGAACTTACTAAAAGTTTTCAATAGGAATTTTAAACTATAGATTAACACTTCAAAACAATACGATACCAGTTCATAAAGTAACTAACCAGAATTCTATAGTTCTATTGTCTCAATTATAACTAAGCGCAAGGTGGTAAATGAATGCCAATGACTACAACAACTATGCAAATTCACTTTGATTTAATTTATGATAAATGGTGTTCAACTTTTAATCATATTACTATTAAACTCCCACTCAAAACAATATCCCTCACATTGTTTTAGTGATCACACGAACCAAATCCACTACACCAAGTCCGATCATGTGACATGATGTTGTTTCAAAGGCGAACAATCATCATGTTCATCATATCATCTATATGACTCATGCTTTACCTTTCGGTAATACGTGTTCCGAGACCATGTCATTACATGCTAAGCTCTTCAAGATGTAACCTTAGTTTCCGCATGAGAAAATCCGGCTTGCTCCCGTTGTATACACTCGCAGAATCTAACACAGCCGATCATCACGTGGTTCTTCGAAACAACGAGCTTTTGCAATGGTGCCTACTAAGGACGAACATTCTATAACTTGATATTTTGTGAGAGGGGTCATCTTATAATGATACCATCACAATATAAGCAATACAAGATGCATAAAAGGATTAATATCACATGCAATTCATAATATGTGATATGTATGGCCTTTCTTCTTGTGCTTCCGATCTCCATCTTCAAGCACGAATATGATCTACATCATCACCGGCGTGGCGTCAAGGTCAATGGCACCGGTCCATGGTTGTCGTCCACCAGCATCAACTATTACAACTACTTTGAATAATAGACACGCAGGTCTTACTGAAATTAAAATACAACCACAAGGCTCCTACCGATTGTCAACTTACAATAAGGATCATTGCATACATCACATATAATCACAATCATGGCCATATCACATCACATTACACCCCTGCAAAACAAAGTTAGACGCCTCTAATTTTCTTTGCATATTTTACGTGGTTTGGGCTTTCAATAAGTACCGATCTAACTTACAAACAAGAACCACAACGTTAATTATTGAACTATAAAGTGCCCGTTGTAAATTGAATCTTTACTATGCTAGGAGAGACAGACACCCGCAAAGCTACTTATGCAATACAAGTTGCATGTTGAGCGTGGAGAAAGTCTCATGAATGATGTCATGTAAGGTTAGCCTGGGCCGCTTCATCCCACAATACCGCAAGATGAAAAGTACACAAGAAGCAATTGATAATAAAAGCACCACCACCCACAATGACCATTGTGTTCTACTCGTGCAACAGATCTACATATAGACATGACTCTGATACCACTGTAGGGGTTCGTAGCATGGAAAACAAAAAAATTCTACCGCATGAACACAAACAAGCCAAGATCTATCTACTAGATTGTAGCAATGAGTCGATTAGAGTACTCATCCTCGATGATTCCAAAGCGGTTAACGAGAGCAGATTCTCATGGGTGATTTAGTCGTACACTTGCCGATCTCAAGATCGTGTAGACGATCCTTCTGGCGCTATGCTCCGCAGCCTTCATGATCGGTACGTTAGGTTAGACATGATGAACACCTTCCTCTCCCTTGTTCCAGCAGGCAGCGGAGGTTGTAGTTCTCCCCTCGTGATTCCGGCAGCACGACGGCGTGGTGTCACAAGTAGAGGGAAGATCCTGCAGGGCTTTGCCTAAGCCAGAGCAGGTTATGGTGGAGAATTAGGGTTTCCGATGATCTAGGGTTTAGAGGGCCGAAGAGGAGGAGGAGGCGTCGGCGGTAGCTGGCAGCAGTGGCGGTGATGCGGCGACGGCGGCGGCACGGCGGCTATGTGGGGAGGGGCTAGTGTTGTGTGTCTTGGAGGGCACCCCCTCCCCTCTATTTATGAGAGGGAGGGCAGCTTGGGAGAGGGGAGTTTGAATCCTTCCCCAACTTCTTCTCCTACTTGGATTGTGGTGGAGGGAGAGAAGGATTCTTTCCTTCCTCCACTAGGATACATTGTCCCAGTTTGACTTTTCAAACTTGCCTTTTGACTTTCAATTTGGAGTTTTATTTCTTTCTTTCAAACACCCAACCAAGTGATCTAGGACATGATGCAATCATTCCACTTAGTCATGACACATTCATGCACCCTTCACCTTCCAGTCCGGTGAACCTTCTAGACCCTTCTAGATCATTCTGATGAAAACACCAGAATCATTCCCGAACTCCGGAATTGGACTTTCCTTATATGAATCTTATTCTCCGGACCATTCCGGAACTCCTCGTGATATCCTGGATCCCATCCGAGACACCGAACAACATTCAGTCTCCCTACTTACATTCCATATCTACTAAACAACATTGAATCCTTAAGTGTGTCTCCCTACGATTTGTGAATTATGTAGACATGACCGAGACTCTTCTCCGATCAATAACCAATAGAGGAATCTGGAAATTCATATGGCTCCCACATATTTCTACGATTACTTTGTGATGGAATGAACCACTTACATACTATACCAATTTCCCTTTGTCTCGCGATACTTTACTTATCCGAGGTGTGATCATCGGTATCTCTGCATGCCTAGTTCAAACTTGTTACCGATAAGTACTCTTTTCTCGTTCCCATGATATGTGATCCCTTGTGATCCAGTCACATTCTTGCAAGCTAATTGGATGACATTCCACCGAGAGGGACCAGAGTATATCTATTCGTCATATGGATGGAAAAATCCCACTCTTGATCCATGTGCCTCAACACATACTTTCCGAACAATCAATGCCACCTTTATAACCACCTAGTTACGAAGTGGTGTTTGATGTCATCAAAGCATCCTTCCGGTGATGGTGATTAGCATGATCTCATGGTCGAAGGATTTAGGTTACTATGTATTTGAAAGCTTATAGCTAGTGAACTATTTGAATGACTTGATCTTATGCTACGCTTAACTATAGGATTATGTCCATCACATCATTCTTCTAATGATATGACCTTGTTGTTAATAACATCTCAATGTTCATTATTAGGAAACCATGATCATATATTAACCAACAAGCTAGTTTAACAAGAGGCTTTACTAGGGACACTTTTATGTTTACAAATCACACAAGTATTAATGTTTCCGTTTAATATAATGATAGCATGGTATGTAAATATTTATCATAAGCATGAAGATATGATAATAACCACTTTATTATTGCCTCTTGGGCATATATCCAACATGATGACCCTTGGTTGGTCAAGGGGTGTGCGACTCGAAGGTGGCGGAGGAGCCCCAGTCACTGGTGATCCGGGTGGGGGGCGACTGCTGCCTCTCGGTGGCGTGTTCTCGCAGAAGTCGCGACCGGCGGCACGGGCGGGATCGTTGCCGTCACTAGAGTTTAGGGCGCGGCCCTGAACGTTGGAGTTCAGGTGGCTCCTGATGCGTGCTGGTGGTAGAGCGATAGCTCCTGCGCCGTTTCCTGCTCGAGGTGGAATTTCTCATGCTCGGCTTTCTCCTTGCGTGCCGCCTCCTCCAGTCGTAGGCAGGCTTCCTCGACCTCCGACGCCGTTGCAGTCGGCAGGATCGGCGTGGATAAGGGATCTGGCGGGGCGTTCGTGTTGCCCGCCATGTAGGTCGCGATGAAGCGACTGGATCTAGCGTAGAGGTCGCCAGAGGACTCCGACCTGGAGTCAGAGTCGAAGATCTCGAGGATGAATGATCCCTCGAAATCCCGGCATTGGAGACTCGCGTGATGCAGCCCTCGGGTGACGCGGCGGTGATGTGTCAACACACGGATTTTTAATCCCAGATGTCTGTTATGCCATACATTGCAATCCAAGGATTACCATTTTTGCGAGACATAACAGATTGGATATCACAATACATCATCCATTACAAACCATACATGATGGGGATATGCCTACCGTGGTATACCCAGCAGGACGTTTCCGACTGGCCCAGGAACTGGCGAGTGGGCCTGCAGGACGGCGACTGGATCAAGACCTGGCGTGGATCCAAGCGACTGGAAGCTGAAGGCCCAGGAGAGTAGATAGGCCTAGTCGGATTAGGTTAAACGAGTACCGAAACCTTAACTGATTCGGTTGAGATATGTAAACCCTAGGGAGGGTGAGTCTATATAAACCTCCCTACAGGGCGTGTAGAGGATACGTTCCATCATCCACCCAAGCGACTCGCCGCCTAGCCGTCGAGCTCGCCCCATTGTACTTCCATCATAATACAATCTAGCAGGAGTAGGTCTTTACCCTCCGGGGGGCCGAACCTGGGTAAAACCCCGTGTCTCCGCCCTCATCTCGCACCGCAGATGGCTGGCCGCCCTTGCCCTTCGTTCTACTACTCGATGCCGATTGCAGCGTCTGCCGTGGTAATTCCCACGACAGTGGCGCCCACCGTGGGGCCTGGCCGGTCTGGCCGGTGTTCTGCGGCGAGATCCAATCTGCCCATCAACGAGTCGGTCGCCACCGGCCGCATGATAGCGATTGGTGAGATGCTCCAGATCTTGTCGAGCAGCTACGTCCTGGCGGCGCGACCCGTCACGCACAGCATGATCTTGCCAGTCGGCACGATCAGCCTCTTCGTCGGCCTCACCGACGTCATCGTCTCGGAGGACTTGGCTCGCATCCGCGAGTCGCCACCACGCGACCGGCTCTCCGAGAGCCAGGTCCGCACGATCCACCGCCTCGCCTCCGAGTATAACTCGGCCCACAGCAACGTGGCCGAAACCACCGCGGCCGCGGAAGACGCAGCCCTCAACGACGACGTCGACTCGGCGACTCCGGCGTCACTCGCCGGATCCATCATCGCGGCTTCGCCCGCGGGCTCCATCACCCAGGTCTCCAACGTGGGAGACTTCAAGGATCCCTCCATCCTTGGGATCTTCGACTTCGACTCCGGGTCGGAAAACTCCGCCGATCTCCGAGACGGGACCGGTCGCCACACCGCGACCTACATGGCGACTGGCACCGACCCGCCGGAGGATCCCTTCTCCACCCCAATCCCCCCTAACGCCACGGAAACGGAGGTCGAGGAACTCCGCCTGAAGCTGGCGGAGGCAGTCCGCAAGGAGCAAGCCGAGCGCGAAAAATTCCGCCTCGAGCAGGTGACGGCGCAGGAGCTGTCACGTTACCACCAGCAGCGAATCAGGTCGCGCCTGAACCCCACCGTCAGGCGCCCTGAACTTCGGCGACGAGAAACGACCCGGCCGAGTGGCGGCGCGATCTGCGAGAAACGCCGCCACCGGAGGAAGCGCCCCGCCCGGTGGTCGACAATGACGCCCCACCTCCACCCAACCGCGCACCCCCCAGGGACCAGCCGCGGATCGTGGTCTCCTCATGGGAGCGAGACGCGAACGGCCTACCACTGTTCTCCACCCCGATGGACAACCTCGTGGCGGGCCGAGCAGCGGCCGACAACATCACAGCCACCGGTGACGGCGCCCTACAGATCCAGTACGTCAAGGCCTTGCTCGCAAAGGTGGTCGAGCAACAAAACGCAGGCGTCGACTCACAGGGCCGGATGTACTCGCGTTCATCGGGCCGAAGCGCCTGGCGGCCGTCCATTGGCGGCAAACACCCTCAACTGCCCGCCACCTGAACCACTACAGCTCCAACACCGACCCGTGAACGCGGCACTCTCCACCAACGACCCCAGGCCAGCGACCAATTTCGTCGCCGCCAACGGTCAGCCCGTCGACGCCCGCACCCACATCATCAAACCAAAGCTGGCGCGCACGCCAGCCCGACAACCTGCGACACACCCTAACCAATCGCCACGACGGCGAGCCGATGGGGTCGCTGATCTGACTTGGGCCCCGATGCTTTGGACCAATGATCCGAGGCGAAAAGTACCCGGCGAACTTCAAAGCGCCAAAGGAAATAGAGAAGTATGACCCTTCGTATGACCCCTCTGTGTGGCTGGACACCTACCTCATGGCGATGGGGATCGCTGGCCGCACCGACCTGCTAGCCGCCCGCTACCTCCCCTTGATGATGGAGGGAGCGTGCAGGCAGTGGATCAACACTCTCCCCCCGGATAGCATCGATTCCTGGGACGAGATGCGCGACGCCTTCGTCAGGCACTTCGAGGGTTCCTACACCCGCGCCACCACCATTGAGGACATGGAACAATGCGTCCAGGGACCCCTCGAGTCGACCCGAAGCTGGGTCCAACGGTGGCAGGAACTATGGTACAACGCGGTCGGCATCCACCCGGACACCGCGATCCACTGCTTCAAGACCTCGTGCCGCTACGAGCCCTTGGTCGCCAAGCTCAAGCGAGCATACCGCACACTCGACAACATACTGGACCTCCTTGAGATCGCCAAAAGATACGTGGAGGAGGACCCAAACTAGGAAACCGACGACGAGTCGGGTGGTCAACGCCGCACAAACGGCAACGACAATGGACGACGGTCCGACCTACGCTACAGCAACACTCGCCACACCGGCAAGCGCCACGTGGCCAGGCGAGTTTCGTCCGTCGCCAACGCCGCAGCGCGCGAGCCCAAGAGCTTCGCGCGACGGAGGACAACACATGACGGCGGCAACTACAAGCGAAACCAAGGTTCGACGCGGCCCTCCTTAACCAGCCTTGTGCGTTTCACAGCGAGGAAGGAAGCCCGCCACGCACCGACCGCCACTCTCTCAAGGAGATTGAGAAGGCACGGCGGCGGAGGACCCGACAACAACCCGCCGACGGCGGAAAAATTCGATGTGGCGGCTCGCTCCACACCTTCACGAGCTTCAACACGGCGCGAGAAGAAGGTCATCGCCCGCGCGCCGCCACAACGCGGTGGCCTAGGTGGGCGTTCCCGGTTCCTCAACTGGTGAGCAGCCCATCACAGAGCCGCCAGACCACTCGCCACGCGCCAGTACCCAGGCGAGTCGCCTGGTGGTCAAGCCCAAGGTGGAGACTCGGCTCCCAAGACATTGATGGACGGCGGCAGCTCCATCAACATCCTGTACCTGGACATCTTCAGGCGACTGCGGCTCCCGCAGTCGATGGTTGAGACGACCTACACCACGTTCCACGGCATCGTCCCCGGTCGGAAGGCGTACCTGATCGGCAAGGTCACGCTGCCAGTCACCTTCGGCACACCAGCAAACTTCCGCACCGAGAGGATCGTCTTCGAGCTGGTACCCTTTGACAGCCCCTACCACTGCGTCCTGGGGCGCCAGGCATTCGCCAAGTTCATGGCAGCGCCCCACTACGCGTACAACGCGATGAAGCCCCCCGGCCGCGCGGCGTCATCACCATCAACGGCGACCCCGACATGGCCGCCGAGTGCGAGGCCAAAGGAGCCGAACTCGTCGACGCCGTCATCGCGGCAGAGGCCAACCACGCCGACGAGCTCGCCAAGTACGCGAGCGGGGTCAACAACGACGACCCCACCATACTCAAGAAGCCCAATTAGGAGGGCGTCAACACCTCAGCCTTCGAGGCAACGACGCACACCCGCACCATCGAGCTGGTCCTAGGCGACTCCAGCCAAACGGTGACGATCGGAACGGGCATGAGCCCAGCATAGGAAGGCGCTCTCATCGAGTTCCTCCGTGAGAACAGGGACATCTTTGCATTGAAGCCCTCTGACATGCCTGGTGTCCCTAGGGAACTCGCTGAGCACAAACTCAACGCCGACCCCAAAGTGCGACATGTCAAGCAGTCGCTGCGGCCCTTCAATGAAGAGCGCCGCCGAGCCATCGCCGAGGAGGTGCAGCGTCTACTCGCTGCAGGCTTCATCCGGCCAATAAAATACTCCAAGTGGCTGGCAAACCCAGTCCTGGTCGAGAAGAAAAATGGGACCTGGAGGATGTGTATCGACTACACAAACTTAAACAGCGCCTTCCCGAAGAAACAATTCGTCCTCCCGCTGATCGACCAAATAATCGATTCCACCGCGGGTTCGGAGTCGTTGTGTTTCCTCGACGCCTACTCTGGGTACAACCAGATCAAAATGGCTGTCGAGGATGAGGAAAAGACGGGGTTCATCATGCCATTCGGAGCCTTCTGCTACACCGCCATGACCTTCGGCCTCAAGAACGCCGGGGCGACCTACCAGCGGTGCATGTAGGAATGCCTTGCGAGCCAAATTGGCCGCAATATCCACGTCTACATCGACGATGTGGTAGTGAAGTCCGCTCGCCAGGGCGACCTACTCGCCGATCTAGCGGAAACATTCGCCAACCTGCGGAAATACAAGATAAAGCTAAACACAGGCAAATGCACCTTCGTTGTACCAGCAGGGCAACTACTGGGCTACGTTGTCTCCAAGCGCGAGATCGAGGCGAATCCCACCAAGATCGACACGATCGCCCGACTCGGCAAACCCGAGTGCTTGCGCAATGTCCAGAAGCTGGCCGGGCGAGTCGTGGCTCTCAGTCGCTTCATCCCCTGATTGGGAAAAAAGGCGATGCCCCTGTACCGCCTGATGCGCAAGAACCCCACCTTCCAGTGGGACAAGGAGGCGAACGACGCGCTCCGCGACCTCAAGAAGGTGCTACTCGCAGCACCGCTACTCGCCGCCCCCGTTGACAAAGAACCCATGCTGGTCTACGTCGCGGCTTCCGAGCGCGTCGTCAGCGCCGTCATGGTCGTCGAGCGGCCAGAGGAAGGAAAGGAGCGCCCGGTACAGCAACCGGTGTACTATATCAGCGAGGTCCTCACCGAGTCGCGCCAGCGGTACCCGCAATACCAGAAACTGGTATACGCGGTCTTCAGAGCACAGCGGCGACTGCCGCACTACTTCTAGGAGCGCCCGATCACGGTCGTCTCCTCAGCACCGTTGCAGGACATCATCCACAACCGTGAGGCGACCGGGCGAGTCGCCAAGTGGGCCGTCGAAATCGGCGTCCACAACATCAAGTATGAACCACGCAAAGCAATCAAGTCGCAGGCTCTCGTGGACTTCATCGCCGACTGGGAAGAAGCCCAGCAGCCGGAAAAGCTACCGTACCTCCACTACTGAAGCCTGCACTTCTACGGCTCCAAGAATGCTGACAGCGCAGGAGCAGGGATCGTGTTGACTTCCCGAAGGCGACATAAGCTCGCTACGCCCTTCCGCCGACTTCACCCCCTACACCAACAACATGGCCGAGTACGAGGCACTACTCCACGACATGCGAGCTGCCAAGGAGATGAATGTCAACCGCCTACGCTGCTACGGAGACTCCGACCTCGTCGTTGGGCAAGTCGCTGGCACCTGCGACGCCGTCTCTCCCACCATGGCGACATACCGCCAAGCAGTGGACAAGCTGGGCGGACACTTCGCAGGCTACTCCGTCGAGTGGATTGACAGGCGGAAGAACGAGGAGGCCGACGCACTCTCTCGCATCGGGTTGGCTCAACTCGCACCACCCGCTGGCGTCTTCCTCGACACGATCACCAAGCTGTCCGTCTCTCCCCCAAGGGAGATCGACATCGGAGTCCCGCTGCAACCAGAGGCAGCCCTGGTTGCACTCATCGCCGAGCCAGAAGACTGGACTAGGCCGTACATCGCCTACCTGGAGGGAGGCACCTTTGCCGCAGCAAAACAGACGCCCGGATGATAGCGCGACGCTGCAAATCCTTCGTCATCATCGACGGCGAGATCCACAAGCGCAGCGTGACCGGCGTGTTCCAACGCTGCGTCCAACCCGCTGAAGGACGCAAAATCCTTCACGACATCCACTCCGGCGACTACGGCCACCACACCGGCGCCTGCTCTCTGGTCGCAAAGGCTATGCGGCACGGCTTCTACTGGCCCACCGCACACGCAGACGCCGTCGACATTGTCCAGCGCCGGTGCCGGCACGCCAACCAGACACACGTGTCGAGCTCAGTGCTCAAGACAATCCCCATCACCTGGCCATTCGCCGTGTGGGGTATGGACATGGTAGGCCCTTTCAAAAAGGCCCCCTCCGGCTTCACCCACCTCCTGGTCGCGGTCGACAAATTCACAAAGTGGGTGGAGGCCAAGCTAGTCTGGAAATGCGACGGGAAGACCGCCACCAAATTCCTACACGAGCTCATATATCGCTACGGGTTCCCAAACAGCATCATCACGGACAACGGCACCAACTTCGCCAAAGGATCCATGGCCGAGTTCTACGAGGAACATCACATCTGACTCGACCTCGCGTCAGTCACCCACCCGGAGTCCAACGGCCAGGCGGAACGGGCCAACCAGAGCATCCTCCACGGCCTGAAGCCGCAGCTCCAAGTACCACTCGAGTGCACCGCCGGGTGCTGGGTCGACGAGCTACCCTCCGTAATCTGGGGTATCCGCACCTCGGTCAACAGGTCGACAGGGTTCACCCCCTTCTTCATGGTGTATGGCGCCGAGGCAGTCATGCCCACCGACCTAGAGCACGACTCGCCAAGGGTCATCCACTACATGGAGGCTGCGAACGAACTCGCACGTCAGGATGGAGTTGATCAACTCGACGAGGCACGCGACCTAGCTTGCTCCCGCACTGCCATCTACCAGCAAGGACTCCGCTGCTACCATAGCCGGCGGATGAAAACTCGCACCTTCCAGGAAGGCGACCTGGTGCTACGCCTCATCCAGGACAAGAAGGGCATGCACAAGCTCTCCCCCCCGTGGGAGGGACCATTCGCCATCGGGCGAGTACTCGCCAATGACGCCTACTACCTCAATGACGTCCGCGGAGACGGGAAACTCGACGTCAAGCGACCGTGGAATGTAAACCTCCTACGGAAGTTCTACTCCTAGAACTCCATACATGTACCCTCCACTATCTATGAAATAAAATATATCGGTTACCGTAAATTGCGTCTACTCTCCGTGTCTTGTGCCACTCGCACTCGTAATAACAGCGTCAAGCTAACGGTAGAAGTCAACCTCTGCTACAGCGACCGACACGGCCAAGTAGTGCGTTACGAGGGCACTGGGTCACCCCAGGACTCATCACGTCCACGAAAAACGCCTACCCGGAGCCCCATTGGAGTCGCCTAGCTCGACTGGCTTAACGAGCCAAGACAATTCCCTCGCTCCTCACAGCGACCACGATCCTCCGCATCCTCGACACAGCGACTCGAACGGCCAAATACCATGCTCGGGGACTGACGACCAGTTAAGCTCGAGCGGCTAGGGAAAACGCAAAGTATGAGAGCGTGCCCAGGACTTGCCATGCGACTGACCCGACGGGCCAGGTAGGAGTGATGCGCTCACTCTGACGCGCCCAGTCCTCACCCACCCTAGAGCCGCGACTAGAACAACCAAGTACCACGCTCGGGGACTCGGCTACACAACCTCGTTCGCGCAAGGGAAAACGGTGAAGTAAAGAGCACTCATGGGAGTCGCCCTGCGACTGGCTTTCCAAGCTCGGGCGAGTCGACCTTAATAACAAAACGCTCAAAACCACAAACACATAACAAATGAGGTAAATCCCATAAAAAGGGTGGACGCGCTCGGGGACTCATTCAATCATCAATCACAATCGCAAGACAATTCACAAAATAACGTGAAATCCCATTATAGCAGACCAAAGTTGTTACAAAATACAAGTTGCACCCAACGGCCGAACTGCTACTAACGCCCCAGGGCACAATGTTTTATTCCGCAGGCTTCGATGTCGACTCGCTGCCACCCTTGCGGTTGCGAATGAAGGGAGTGTACGGTTCGATGGGTACGTCGTCAGCTCACCCGCCATCGCCGCACGGAAGGGCTGCTCGATCTTGAAGTCCCGGTGCGGCGGCTCGGGGTCATTGGGCGCGACGATCGTCTTCTGATAAGGAAGGAGGTCGCCCATCGCCCAGACACGATCGGAGTATACCGCGGCACGGTCCATCAGCTTTAGCACCTCGGCAATCTCCACCGAGCCCGTCGACGATGGGTAGCCACTCGTCACGTCGTCCAGATCGAAATCCTCTGGGAAGTGGGCGAGCCCAAGGCTAAGCATCGTCGCTGCCCCGCGCCGGAATGCCGACCGCGTCATGAACTCGACGACTGACGGCGCCTTCTCCAGATACCGCCACACTTCGACGAGGTCGCTGGGAATCACTTCCGTGGGTGACATCTCCTGAAGATACGCCCGAATGCAAGCCGTGGACAACGTGGCCGAGTCGACCAGAGTGGCCACACACTGCCACGCGTCGTACGACTGCGCCTCTTCCGAGCTGTCGATAATCCGACCTGTGGACAGAGGGTGGCAGTGAGTATAACAAAAATCACGCAATGCAGCCACTACAGGCAGAGGCAGGCACACTTACCAATCAAAGGACGGCAGAGACCCGTGATGAAGCTTTGAAGAGAGGAGTAGTCGTCTTGTAGCCCAGCAACGAGGGCGTCAGAGACCTTACGCTCTTCAGCGGTGGCCGTAACAGCAGCCTTGGCTCGCCCATCTGCCGAAGTCGCCTCCACCTTCGCTTCCTTAAGCTCGCGCTCAAGGTCGGCGATCCACTTCTCAGCCGAACTCAACGCAGATTGAGCCGCCGCTACTTTCGTGGGACAAGGCCTGGCGGACCTCCTCGCTTCGCATAGCCGTCGCTCGAGTGCCTTGTTCGCCTCTTGGACGGCAACAAGTTCCTTCTCTGCGCGACACTTCGCAGCGAGCCGGTCGGCTGATTCACGCTGCAAACCCTGTGCAAAAGTCAAACAGTTAACAACAACGGAATCCTAAGTGCCGACCCGCTGAAATTCAGCGACTGGACACTCGGGGACTGGAGATCAAAAATCCTAAGTGCCCACCCGCTGAAATTCAGCGACTGGACACTCGGAGACTGGGCGCGAGAAATAAAAACAAAACACCAAAAGAATCTGACCACTGCAATTCAGTGGCCCGATCCTCGGGGACTGGACATACCTGGATGGCTGTGCCAAGCATGCCATGGAGCTGTAGCGCGTCCACGGATGTGAGAAGAGCCGGAGTGTGCCCGCGACGCTGCTCGATCTCCGTTTCGGCGACCCCAGGTACGCGGCTCGATGGCGTGGTACCACTCGCCGTAGCCGCTCTGGCCATGAAGCGGGGGTAGGTCGCGATGGATGCGCCGACACCAAAAGAGGCCGGCTCGGCCACCCCAGGCGAGAAAGCACCCTCCTTGATCGTCAAGGCCGCCTCCGTCGTAGGATCACTCGGAGCAATCGTCGTGTCGTCGGACACCGTGACGACATCGTCGCCCTTGGCCTTCTTGGCACTGTCTGTGGGGGCAGCGACCTCATCAGCCTTCCTCTTCCGAGAGGGGTCCTCCTCGGCGATGACTGGCGGCACTTTGGCCACGGATGGGTGGCCTATCTTTTTAACTCCAGTCCTGCAAATTGATTACATGAGCAAAGTGGTCCGAGTACAACGAAAAGCAAGGCAGGTGAACAAAACTCACTTGGCGACTGGTATGAACCGCAGCCCCGTGCGTATGCTAGCCGGCTTCTCCAGTTCGGGGCCCAGTTTCCGACTGAGGCCCATCTCCAGAACATCATGCGCCCAAGACACGGACGGCCTCTTCATTGACGAGGCCGCGATAGGAGCCTCCGAAACGATTTCGGTAGGAGCTCTCCTGGGAGGCGAAGCTGCCGCGGCTGGAGCAGCCCCCAACCCAGAGACTGGGGCGAATGGGGGGGAAGCGAGGCCAAAGGTACCTCACTCAGGGCGGCGGTGGCATCCGGTGCGGCCGACGTCTGCGGTGCTTCATCCCTGGCCAGGCTGGTGGTGTCGGAACTACTCGCCGAACGAGGCGGAGATGCCTATTTCGCCGGCTTCGTCTTCCTCTTCGGAGGGGCCTTCACTTCCTTCTTATTCTTCTTTTTCGACGGAGTGGCCTCGCGATGCGAGGTGTGCTTGGGAAGCTCGTCATCGTCATCGTCATGGCGTTCAAGGCTTCTACTCGCCTCGAGTTCGCTACGACGCCATGAAGTTTTATAACCAATGGGGAGGCCTCTTCCTCGGACTCGTCGTCATCGTCGCTCCTGTCGCTCTCGACGCTGCCCTTGGCAGGAGGCGATTCGCCCCCGTCCTGGATGGACGATCTCGAGTTCTCGTCGTCCGCGGGCGGAAGCAACCCTTCCACCACTTGAAATAACTGCAGTAGCCATGAGACAATATCAGTATAACCACGACAGCATCAACTGCGACTGCGAATGGTAGACAGTGACTTATCGTCGGGGTTGGATGCTTCGCGGTGTAGGGGGTGACCCCCAGCCTTCGCATCCAGGTACGCTGCCTGGGTGATCTTCTTCAACGCCGGGACGTAGTCCTCGAGTTTCCACTCGGCGAGGCAGGATTTCGTCGAGTCTTCCCGGCCCGTGTACTCGTACATGTAATGGTCACGGCGGGCCAGGGGAACAAGTCGCCGCCCAAGCCAACAGTTGTACAAATTGATGGTCTGAAGACCCTTCTTCTTCAGTCCGAGGATGGTTTGAAGCATCTCATCCACGACCATCCGCTGGTCTACTGGGAACTTGCCGACTTGGAGTCGGCGCGGTTCGGGCCGGTCGGCGGAGTACCTTGGGATCGCCACCTCACCGTCTGGAGTCGCCTCGGTGACGTAAAACTAGGACTTCTTCCACTCGCTCGCCGCCTTGGCAGGTAGCATCAGGTCAAAGAAGGAGGCCTTCGACTTCAACTGAAACGTCAGGCCACCCACAGCAAGCATTGGGCCGCTTTGCTTTTCGCGATCGATCCTCCGTGGAACAGATCTCGCCATAGGGAAGTAGGGCTGCCAGTAGCACTCGCGAACGCCACGAAAATGGCGAGCTTCGATATTGTGTGGGCCTGTGTCCGACGGCTAGATCCGTGAGAAGCGCTTAAGCGGAAGAAGAGAGACGTGGGGAACCCCAGCCCCCGTTCCAGATGGCTGGTGAAGCAAACAAATTCTCCCTCGCGCGGATCCGGAGTCACCTCTCCGGCCGCGGGGATGCGCCACCTGCCGGGGCGCAGGATCCCGGACTCCTCGAAGGATGCCAGTAGCGCTCTTGTGCACTTGGACCTGCCCCATGGTTCGGTGGAGGGGCCATTGGCGGAAAGGTTTGGGGAGGTCGGGGGATTTTGGATCGGTTGGATCGCGATGCGGAGGAAAATAGAGATGGGCGGAATCGGAGGAAATGACGAAGGAATGGTTCCCCGATCGCCTACCATTTCCTTTATATAGCGGTTGTTACCCGCCAAATCAGGGAGCCGTTACCACGCGGTGATTACGCCAAAGTTACCGTTGGATTGCCCCAACGGCTAGTTTTGACTGCGTCTAACGGTCCAACTTCATCCATTCGACTCGCCGACCCAATCACTACAATAGTGACTAGATATTTCGCCGACCCGTGTGCCAAGCTGCGACCCGATTAACCACTATCATTGCGACCAGAGTAATTAGTTTTTTCCTTTATTCAGGAGCCCGCCACCGATTCGACTGGGCGTCCGCATTGGACCCGTATACTCCGACTGCCAACGAACACCTGTGCCCAATTGACGACGGCCTTGGGGACTACTGATGGGGATATGCCTACCGGGGTATACCCAGCAGGACGTTTCCGACTGGCCCAGGAACTGGCGAGTGGGCCTGCAGGACGGCGACTGGATCAAGACCTGGCATGGATCCAAGCGACTGGAAGCTGAAGGCCCAGGAGAGTAGATAGGCCCAGTCGGATTAGGTTAAACGAGTGCCGAAACCTTAACTGATTCGGTTGAGATATGTAAACCCTAGGGGGGTGAGTCTATATAAACCTCCCTACAGGGCATGTAGAGGATACGTTCCATCATCCACCCAAGCGACTCGCCGCCTAGCCGTCGAGCTCGCCCCATTGTACTTCCATCATAATACAATCTAGCAGGAGTAGGTCTTTACCCTCTGGGGGGACGAACCTAGGTAAAACCCCATGTCTCCGCCCTCATCTCGCACCGCAGGTGGCTGGCCGCCCTTGCCCTTCGTTCTACTACTCGCTTCCGATTGCAGCGTCTGCCGTGGTCATTCCCACGACAATACATAAGGTCTTACACAAATAAGGATCTCGTGACCCAGTCTTAATACAACTAAAGTAGCGTAATAACGTAAAGATAACGATAGCATGGGCGAAGCTCCATCTTCATGGTCACAGGCAATGCTAACGATGGGAGATGATCCTAGTTGTCATAACCTTCCTGCGGTCCATCTTCCTGATACTCCTCTTCATTGTCTGGCCACAGGAATAGCCAAGGACAAAGCCATGAGTACTCTTTAAGTACTCGCAAACTAGTACTAGCAAGTCAAGTGGTTTTGAGTAGGATATACTAAGCTCTAGGGTTGTTTTGCAAAAAGCTAGATTTACCTCTACTGAGTTCAGAAGCAAAGAAAGCTAGTTGAAAGTTTTATAATAGTGGGAACTTGAATTTCATATCACAACTCTGTTTTGGTTAAGTCAAAGTCATAAATCATTTCATAGGTCATTTTGAAAACATCTGACGACGGAATAGTATGGCCACTCCAACTGTCCATAACCGCGGATGCGGCTATTCGAATAGTTTGACACTCTGCAGAGATTGTACACTTTCACCACAACATTTGATACATCCGTCAGGAACAAATCCTGAATTCACCATACTCGATATCACGGATAATCAATCCTAACCTTTCAATTACACGCCCTAGTATAGGCACCTCTCTTGTGAGTTTGGCCTCCCAACCATGACCAACTGTCATCTTGGGTACTGCACAGGTGGACAATCTTCACTAGGTAGCCTCAGCTTAAACCTTGGCCGCAAGGGAACCCATACTAAGGTATATAAATTTCCAGTCAAGCCCTACCCAAATTTCGGGTATTGTGGTTGTACGGTAAAAATTGGAATGGTATCGCATTCAGGCAACCATCAGTTTTATAAAGGGCTAAGTCTCATGCCTTAACATTTTTATCATCAAAATCATCTGGTGTTCAAGAACATATGTCAAAACATTTTAGTAGAATGACTCATCATTCTAAGGTTTTCATAACCATTTTCACCAAGTATTCCCATCTAAAGTTGATCCAGCTTTGTGCTTAGCACTAGCATCTACAAGTGGGATAAATACTAATGAGGGGTGATAAGCAATTGGATCTTATCTAGGTTCAATATCATGCCTTAGGATGACATCAAGATTTATCTAACTTAGGCCAAATTGTATGCTCTTTATGCTACCTTCAATTATCTTCCTAGAATCTACAAGTCACTAAGTAAACTCTAAGAGAAAACTTTGATAAATAAAGTACTAAGCTTTGCAAGTAAAACTATGATTGGGTATCATCAATGGGTATAAGCTTGCTAAGTGGCAAATGTTTAGCTTGCTCAGTTAATAGCTTGCTAATTCAACCAGTAGTATTAGGCTTGCTAAGTAATATAACTTGCAAGTTGTAGCTTGCCTTGTGCAGAGCAGTGGTTGAAGTTCTCCTCGGCTTCTTCCTCGTAGTATCCTCCTTCCTCCTCGTATCCTTGGTTGGTACTATCGTCTATAAATAAATACGAGGTACACAATCACCACAC
Source organism: Avena insularis (assembly GCA_023614405.1). Classification (NCBI taxonomy): domain Eukaryota; kingdom Viridiplantae; phylum Streptophyta; class Magnoliopsida; order Poales; family Poaceae; genus Avena; species Avena insularis. The sequence continues at coordinate 158,662,981 of CM042697.1, forward strand.
AGTTCTTAACTACTTTATTTGGCACACAAAGGTTCGCATTAGATGATCTAGAATCATCACTAACATTACAACCATTAAGGCAAATAATTTCATTTTTCTTTATTTTAGAAAAGTAATTTCTACTTATTGAAAACCTACTTAATATTTAATATTCTCCGACTCGAACATGGGATCATGTTGACACATGTCATCACCACATATTTCAGTACATGGGAATGTGATTTAAAGTGGTGTCACAATTTAATAAGGTTTAACCTTTTTATTTTAATTAATTAAAGTGACTAGAATGGCCTATGAGGCATTCTTTTATTACTTGATCATTATTTCTACAAGTAACCCTATATATTTTTATATAATCTGAAAGGTATGGTTCAATGTGATTTTTGGGAGTAGGAATCAACTCAAAAGCTTTTGTGGTTGAATTTTGAAAAATGTTTGAATATAGAAAAGCTTCTGCCTTGTTATTTTTGCTATGGGTGATCTACAAATATAATTGGTTTGAATCCAACAGGCTTGGATTAAACACTCCAGTACATTTCTAATAAAATTAGTTTCATGCATTTTGTTTCAGTGAATCGAGTTGGGTTGATTTTTGAATCTAGGTATAGAACTGCTTTTGGAACTAAATGAATAAACCTAAGTTTGAATTGTTGGTCGCGCGGGAGGTTTAACTGGGCCGGCCCACTACTCACAGCGCGGGCGGGCTGGTTAAGTGAAGGACCCCACTCGTTAGTGAGACAGCGAGTGGCAAAGCGGTATGGGGAGATGTGGACCGTCCGATCTAACTCTAATCCTACGGTCGTGGTTCATCGTCCACACCTGAACAGGATGCGGCGAGGTTGAACCCTAGCGCGGCCAGTGGGGGTAAATGGGGGATCACCGGGGCTCCGACGATGTTCGACGATGGGGTCGAACGACGAAGTCGACGATGGCTATCCTCCTGGTACCGGCAGCTCCTCCTGGGGCGGATCCAATCAACGACGCCTCTCCTCCTCTAGCAGTTCCAGTTGATACGATACTTCTCCTCGACGATTCAGAATCTTGAAAGATCCGATATATCTGGGGGCTAACTTTCCTTTGAGCTGAAAACGCTGCATTCCCTTCAAAGGCGACATTTTGAGATACAAAAAATCTCCGATATTGAAAGCAAGGTCTCGACATCTCTTGTCGGCATAACTCTTCTGTCTTGACTGGGCGGCCTTGAGGTGCTCACGGATCTTGTGAACTTTCTCTTCTGCTTCTCATAGGATGTCGGGTCCAAAAATCTGACTCTCTCCTACTTCCGACCAGTTCAAAGGGGTATGACACTTCCTTCCATACATGAATTCAAACGGGGCCATTTGCAAACTAGCTTGATAACTATTATTATTAAGAAAATTCTGCGAACGGCAGACAGTCTTCCCATTTAGATACATACTCTAGCACACATGCTCTCAACATATCTTCGAGTATTTGATTTACTCGCTCCGTTTGTCCATCAGTCTGAGGGTGATACGCTGTGCTGAAATCTAGTCGGGTTCCTAAACCTTCTTGGACTTTCTTCCAGAATCTCGAGGTAAATTGAGTTCCTCGATCCGATACAATGTTCTTGGGAACTCCGTGCAAACTGACAAACCTAGCGATGTATAACTCTGCTAGTTTCGAACTCTGGTAGTTGGTTTTGACTGGTAAGAAATGGGCTACCTTGGACAATCTGTCAACTATGACCCAAATAGAATCAGTTCCCCTACTAGAAGTAGGCAATCTGGTGATAAAGTCCATTCCGATAGAATCCCATTTCCATTCCGGAATCTTTAATGGTTGCAACAGTCTTGCGGGTCTTTGATGTCTCGCCTTGACTCTCTGACAAATGTCACACTTGGCGATATAGCTTCTGATTTCTCTCTTCATCTTATGCCACCAAAATTGCTCCTTCAGATCCTGATACATCTTCGTTCCTCCGGGGTGGATAGAATAAAGAGTATCATGGGATTCCTTCAAAATAACTTCTTTCAACTCTGAATCTGCTGGTACACAGAGACGTCCTTTGTACCATAACACCCCTTCATCTTCGGTGAATCCGGGTAATTTGCCTGTATCGATACGACGTTTGATTCCGTTGATACTAGCATTTCCTTTCTACACCTCCTTGATCTGACTGATCAAAGTGGGTTGAAGTTTGATGCTAGCCAAAAATCCTTTACTCACTAATTCCATTCTGAAATCTTCCATCTCTTTGTGCAAACTTGGTTTCTCCTTCTAAATCATGGAGTTCCAGCGGCACGGCAATATGCTAAGGGCATCTGCTACCACATTGGCTTTACCGGGGTGATAGTGAATGTACAGATCATAGTCCTTGATTAGCTCAATCCATCTTCTCTACCTCATATTCAGCTCCTTCTGAGTGAATATATACTTCAGGCTCTTGTGATCTGAATAAATCTCACAACGGTTTCCCATAAGATAATGCCTCCATGTCTTCAGGGCTAGAACTACAGCTGCTAGTTCAAGGTCATGGGTAGGGTAATTCTATTCATGTTGTTTCAGTTGTCGGGACCGATAAGATATAACTTTGCCTTCTTGCATCAACACACATCTGAGACCAATCTTGGATGCGTTACAATACACATCAAAGGGCTTCGTGATATCCGGCATGATCAAGATTGGGGCTGAAATCAATCTCCTCTTGAGTTCTTGAAAACTCGCTTCACATTTGTCCGTCCATTCAAACTTCTTGCCCTTCTTCAGCAATTGGGTCATGGGTCTTGCGATACTCGAGAATCCCTCTATGAACTTGCGGTATGAACTTGGGTTTGAGTGGTTGGGGCTTGCCAATCTTCCACATCCTTCACCTTTGCAGGGTCAATGGCAATTCCTCCGGCTGATACAATATGTCCGAGGAATCCTACCTCATGTAACCAAAATTCACATTTGCTAAACTTGGCATACAGCTGATGCTCCCTAAGGGTTCCAAGAATGGTCCTTATGTGTAGCTCATGTTCTTCTTCTGATTTGGAATAAATCAGAATGTCATCAATGAAAACAACGACAAACTTATCCAGGAAGTCCATAAAAATCTTATTCATAAGGTTCATGAAATAAGCGGGGGCATTGGTTAATCCAAAGGACATGACAGTATACTCATATAATCCATATCGGGTGGTAAAGGCAGTCTTTGGAATATCCTCTGCGCAAATCTTGAGTTGATGATAACTAGTTCTAAGATCAATCTTAGAAAACGCTTTGGCACCAGTCAACTAGTCAAACAGGTCTTCTATCTTTGGCAACGGGTACTTGTTCTTGATGGTGACATCATTCAACTTCCGATAATCCGTACACAAACGGTTACCTCCATCCTTCTTGTCCACAAATAAGACAGGTGATCTCCATGGCGATGCACTTGGTTGAATCAATCCAATTTCTAGCATGGCATCCAGTTGTTTCTTCAGCTCCACTAGTTCAGATGGGTTCATACTATACGGTCTCTGGGCTATGGGTCCGGTTCCAGGGATTAGTTCAATGATAAACTCGATATCCCGATATGGGGGCATACCGGGCAAAACATCTAGAAATACATCGGGGTATTCACAGACTATCCGGACTTGGTCAATGGCTAGACTCTTGTTGCACTTAAATTGATGGGGCAAGGTTTCAGATATATGCTCTATTGACATTCCGGATGTACTGGTCATGGTTATGGCTTTCTTGGCACAGTCGATTAATCCTTTATATTTGGACATCCAATCCATTCCTAGTACTACTTCCAAACCTTTAGTTCCAAGTACTATTAGATTAGCATAAAAATCTATGCCATGGATTCGGATAGGTACGGCCTTGCAAATATGTCTAGCTTTGGTGGTTGAACCAGGTATTTGAACTATCATAACATGCTTCAATTTGGTGGGTTGAATCTTACTAGTGCATGCAAATTCTTCAGTAACAAATGATTGTGATGCTCCAGAATCAAACAATAATCTTACAAGTACTGAGTTAATAGAAAACATACCCAGCACGACATCTGGCACTTCTTGGGCTTCTTCAGCATGCATGAGAAAGAGATGACCGTTGCGGTTCAGCGAGTTCCCTAAGGCAAACCTTCTTCCGAGCTGAACACAACGCTGCTGCTGAGCTGGGGCATTTGCACTGGGGGCTACAGCAATCTTCTTGGGGCACTCATTGGAATAGTGACCCTTGGTTCCACATTCATAACAAGTCACATGAGACTTGTCCTTTGCTGCAACAGGCACAGCATTGCTTCCAGTCCTTGGGGCAGTGTTGGTGTTGGTAGCGGCATTGTTGTTGTTGAACTTAGGTGGTGCACAGTTGAAATTGCTGGATTTGTCGGGGTTGTTGTAATTCCCTCGGGGCCTCGGGTTTCCATGGTTGGGATAGGTTGGATGGTTCATCGGGGGTCTGTTGGTTCTTGGGGCAAATCCTGGAGATGGGTTGGGGTGATAGTTTGGTGTATGGTGGGTTCCTGGTTGATGCATCATGCGACGCTTGCGGTTCTCATTATCTTGGTTGATCTTTCCTTCCATCTGAATGGCAGAATCAACTAAGTCTTCAATATCAGCAAATGGGATATTGACTAACACTGTCTACATCTCATCGTGTAGACCATTCAGGAATCTCTCCTTCTTCTTGGCCTCAGTGCTGATATCATCAGGGGCATACCTTGATAGATATAGGAATATGTCACGGTACTCCACCACAGTCATTCTTCCTTGCTTAAGCTCCTTGAATTCATCTCTCGTCCGTAGAATCAAACCTGGCACATGGGTTCTGATAAACTTGAGTTTGAATTCATCCCAAGCCATCATTTGTCCTCCATTCATGGTGTGAACGTTGTTCCACCATGCTCTTGCATCTCCGGCCAGATAGTGGTGGGTAGCGAACAGAACTTTCTCTTTAGCTTCCACTCCTGCAACTTCCAGGTTGTTCTCCATGGTTTGTAGCCAATCATCGGCATCCAGGGGCTCTTCAGACTTAATGAAAATGGGTGGATTGGTGTTCTGGAAATTCTTGAGCTTAGATCCATGGTTGTCCTGATTTCCATGGCCTTGATTGTTGTTGGCCATCTGAGCTATCTGTTGAAGGGTGGCTAAGTTGGCTTGACGTTCGGATCTTTCGTCTTCGTGGTCAGAAACCAACATTTGCAAGAGTTGCAACATTGGGTCCGGGGCTGAAGTGCTTCCCCCGCGAGGCATTTGAAGATTGAGATAGATCATGAGAAAAGAGGGGAATTTCTACGGTTTGGGGTTTTGGGTTGTTTTTAAAGTTTGACTCGGATTTTTCTAGCAACTTCCTTTTCATTCATTCATTCATAGCACACGATACAAACACACACCACAACAAAGAAAAGCAGATGGTTTTAAGAACCATTCTAGGAAACTACGATACAGTGGGACAGGATACAACTAACTACGCTAGTGCTTAAGTGCTACTACTCCTCGGAGTCGGTGTCCTCATCATCCTCATCATCATCGATGAAGGCAAAGTCATCCTCATTGGGGAATAATTCCATGGCCTGATCCTTCAGAAAGTCATCATCATCACTGAGATAGGAGTAGGGGTCTTCACGAAGGTCTTCCTCTGCATTCTCCCTCTCCTCTAACTGCATGTCTCTCTCGTGGATGGTCTCCTCCAAACCCGTGATCCGGTGGCGAAGACGGGCAATGATGCGCTCCTTCTTGTCGAGCTGACGGCAACGAGACTAGCAATCCTTCACTAGCATGGCAATGGTCTGATCCTTCTGGGCGGCGATGGTATACTTGTGGTTGGCGTAGGAGCGGGCATAGTCTAACTCCTTCTGACAGTCATACATCATGAAGCTGAGGTGGTCCAGTTGACTCTTCAGCTCGTGGTGGTATGGTGCCTCCAGTGGCTGTCCCATAACATCACGCCTTGGGTAGAACTCAAAGCGGGTACCCTTGATCTGATTGATACTCTGCCCACACAGACGGGCAAGAGCTTCCTACATTGCCCTGGCAAGTCCATCGAGCCAGTTGTTCTCTCTCAAGGTGAACTGAATTCCCTCTGCGGTGGGGGTTTCAATCTTTCCCCGGAGACTTGCAACAACTATCAACTGCAAATCCTTTCCTTCCTGATCATTGAGCTGAGCTCCGAAGAACTCGGGGTGCAGACGTTCCAGCATCTCTGCCAGCTGGTCCAAGTCACGCTCAAAGATGAGGTCTCCTCCATTCCCCAACTGATAGAACTTGCTATACTTCACGTCCATCTATAAGAATATAGGATGAGTAAGTTAGCAGAGTGATCAAGTGTGTCAAATTTTATGTAAGTTTGAAAGAATTTTTTTGAGGAACATGAATTTTCATGAAAAATTCTAAGTGATAAGAATGAGAATAACCTTTCATAAATACTCACTTCCTTTGGTTTTGAAACTAAGTTTTTGATTCAAACGTCCATTCTAAACTAGGGTCTCCTATGGTCAGGATGGCTCTGATACCAACTTGTCAACACCTGGATTTTTTATCCCAGATGCCTGTTATACCATACATCGCAATCCCAGGATTACCATTTTTGTGAGACATGACAGATTGGATATCATAGCACATCATCCATTACAAACCATACATAAGGTCTTACACAAATAAGTATCTCATGATCCAGTCTTAATACAACTCAAGCAGCGGAATAACGTAAAGATAACGATAGCATGGGTGAAGCTCCATCTTCATGGTCACAGGCAATGCTGGCGATGGGAGATGATCCTAGTTGTCGTAACCTTCCTGCGGTCCATCTTCATGATACTCCTCTTCATAGTCTAGCCACGGGAATAGCCAGGGACAAAGCCATGAGTACTCTTTAAGTACTCGTAAACTAGTACTAGCAAGTCAAGTGGTTTTGAATAGGATATACTAAGCTCTAGGGTTGTTTTGCAAAAATCTAGATTTATCTCTACTGAGTTCAGAAGCAAAGAAAGCTAGTTGAAAGTTTTATAACACCTAAGTGGGAACTTGAATTTCATATCACAACTCTGTTGTGGTCAAGTCAAAGTCATAAATCATTTCATAGGTCATTTTGAAAACATCTGATGACAGAATAGTATGGCCACTCCAACTCTCCATAACCGCGGATGCGGCTATTCGAATAGTTTGACACTCTGCAGAGATTGTACACCTTCACCACAACATTCGATACATCCGTCAGGAACAAATCCTGAATTCACCATACTCAGTATGCGGATAATCAATTCTCTAACCTTTCAATTACACGCCCTAGTATAGGCACCTCTCCTGTGAGTTTGGCCTCCCAACCATGACCAACTGTCATCTTGGGTACTACACAGGTGGACAATCTTCACAAGGTAGCCTCAGCTCAAACCTTGGCCGCAAGGGAACCCATACTAAGGTATATAAATTTCCAATCAAGCCCTACCCAAATTTCGGGTATTGTGGTTGTATGGTAAAAATTGGAATGGTATCGCATCCAGACAACCATCTGTTTTATAAAGGGCTAAGGCTCATGCCTTAACATTTTTATCATCAAAATCATCTGGTGTTCAAGAACATATGTCAAAACATTTCAGTAGAATGACTCATCATTCTAATGTTTTCATAACCATTTTCACCAAGTATTCCCATCTAAAGTTGATCCAGTTTTATGCTCAGCACTAACATCTACATGTGGGATAAATACAAATGAGTAGGAAGATATCCAGTGCCTCGTGTTATTCTACTACTTTAGACTGAGGAGCTCTTGTTATTCTACTACTTTACACTAGGTATATATGTGGATCCAAATTACAGCACCCTATTGTGGTTTATTACATATACGTTGACGAGGTTTCGACTTGTCAATGCCCATTGTTATGAGCTTGGGTTTTGGAGAAGACGGGGGTGCTGGAGATCCCGGAACGGTTAACAAACAAGCAACACGGGGACACGAGGTTTACCCAGGTTCAGGTCCTTGGAGGGAAAACCCTACTCCTACTTGTCTACTCTTGATTACGACAGAACCGAAGGTTACAGGGGTGCGCAGATGCAATCTGGCGTGGAGGTGTGTATGCGGTGGAAAAAGATTAGCTCCTCCTCTTCGTGCCCTCTTGGCATTTATATAGAGTTAGGCAGGTCTCGGGCATAGATCGAGTCGGTTACAGGTTTAGGGTTTAACGCTTTGAATATTCTATCTGTTCTAGTCTTGCTCTCCAAGGATCCGAAGATGTCATGGGCTTGGGCCACCCGAAAATCTCCACAGGCCGCGTGTATTCTTGTGGGCCTTCCTTGGGCTGGACCAGGTATGCTAATGTCATGTACTCGTAGGGTATAACCATGTCAGTAGCCCCCGAGTGTTCAGTCGAATTGCAGATTCGGCTGAGGACTCTTCAATCTTTTGGGTGCAGCTGTTTCTGTTCATCAGAGAAAAGAAATGATTTTAGTGTGTAGGGATCGTTGATGCGTGTTCCTGACTCTCTTGACGGATTAGGGTCAGTTAACTGTCTTAGGACAAAATAGCACGATCTTCTTCAGACTCGAGTCCCTAGACTCGAACCTGGAACAGATGCTGGCGTAATTCGACTCAGGCCGTTGAGGTCTTACAGGAGTCGAATCCCAGTAGTTGTCGAATGATGTACCCAATGCGTCCGTCAGGATTTTCATCGCGCCTATTGGCACGGATTTTTACTAGTAGAGTGCAGTCAGGTGCATTACCAGGCCATCAGATGGTATATGTAGGTCTTATCTTTTCATCGTAGACACAGCATTCGAAATTTTATCACCGCGGAGGTGTTTCGGGTGTCCAAGGAGGATGTTACTCACTTAGCGTTGGTTGGGGCAAAGTTGCCAAAAAGTTTTTGCATTTTGATCCAAAGGATCGCAGTCGAAGAATTCATAGGGTACGCGATCAGCGCTCCCTATGGGAGTAGCCCCTGAGTGTCTGTTCGAGTCGTAGTCTCAAGCAGAGACTTTAATTCAGCCGTTGTTAGCTTTAGGTCCGTAGGACACAATTTTTTCGGATGCTTGAACCAATCTTACCTATGGGAGTAGCCCCCGAGTCCGTAGTGGAGTCGTAGACTCGACGTACGACTCGAAGAATAGATTATTGGTGTAGTACCTTAATCATGCCTTAGGTGCGCGGCCATTGCTCCTGATAGGAGTAGCCCCCGAGTAGTTGCTCGAATCGTAGATTTGAGTGAGTATTTTTAGCTGTCACCGAAGATTTCTAACTATTGCTAGTGTGGTTTTGATGATGTCAGTGCTGACAATCGGTGACCTCAATCGTCTGCGGCGCCAGAGGTGACGTGACTGGACGAGTGTGGGTCCCACTTTCTGACTTGGAGTTGACCGGTCATGCGCGACGTGGCGAGAATTACGGCGTCTCCTTGGTTTCCATGCGTAGTGGACGGCGTGCGAGCGACGGTTCGCTGCTGTCTTAACACGTGGACGGTTGGATCTGATCCTGGCGTTAGGGCTTCTAGATGAATGGTCCATGTTCATCGTTTTTGTCCTTATAACTGTGGGGAAAACAGTAGTTTGTTTTCACCCTTAGCCATTTGCTTTTCACTGCCTCCATTTCTTGAGCTTTTCCCTTTATGCGTTGGACGTTCTCCGATTGTTCCCTTCCTCATTCTTGCACGCACACCGTCGCCATCGACGCGCCACGATGGGGAAGTCGAAGAAAGCCTCCACCGGAGCAGGCACCAGTGCTGCTGCCGGCGGCAAGAAGGGCACCACTACCGCTCGTATCACCGATGGTGGGTGGTGATGCTCGGAGACGCGTGAGGGCGACCTGCGTAAGCTGCGTGATGCGGGTTTGATCCCGCAGGATAAGGAGGCCGTCAAGGTCCCCGGCGATGAGGTAACTCCCCGTCCACCCGCAGGGTTTCGGGTGATGTTTGTCGCTTTTGCTCTTCGTGGCCTCTCGCTCCCAGTCCATGATTTTCTTTGTGGATTGTTGTTCTTCTATGGCATCCAACTTCACCATCTTTCGCCCAATTCTCTTCTCCACATCGCCTGCTTCATTGCTTTTTGCAAGTGCTGGCTCGGTATCGAGCCGCACTTTGGCCTCTTCCGGAAGCTCTCTTCCATGAAGAGGCGGTCCGGCACCGGCGAGGTATATCCGCTTGGCGGCTGCGTCATTTCCATCCGATCTACCGTTCTTTTCTTTTCTTTCTCTATGTCTGAGTCCGTCCAATACTCCACAGTGGACGGGCAAAACTTCGGCCTTGCCCCTTTCGACTCCACCCAGGAGATCTTGAAGAAGAGATCCTGTAAGAACCATATCTTGGAGGGCGAGGTGGAGGAGGTAGAGGAGCTCTACCGTCGGGTGGAGTCCCTCCATATGGTTGCGGAGAAGGAGGTGAATGGTGTGGACATCATCCACACCTTCCTCAAACGTCGGGTGCAGCCACTCCAGGCTAGGGCGCATCCGATGTTTCTTTACTCTGGCCACCACGACCCGACGAGAGTTTTGGCTGAGGAGCTCTTCAGGGGGGACCTCGACAGAGTTCTTCGGCCACTACTGAAGTACAAGTCCGATGAGGACCTTTCGGGGAAGTCGCGGACACCCCCGTTTAGTGCCGCGAGACCAGTTCCGCAGGTGTAGATTTGCGACGTGCGCGTCGCGCCTTTTTCGAGTGCTTTTCCTTATGATTGCTTGTACTGAACGTTTATGTCTTCATTGTGCAGAAGCTCAAGGTGCCTGGCATGGTGCCTCCACTACCCGAAAGGTTTCTCATTGCGCCGGACAACGAAGTTGTGGACTCCGAGTCCGAGCTTCTGCCGCCGCAATCGCTGACTAAGGAAGCCCCCGAGGCGAGCGAGGGGCAGACCCGAAAGCTCGTACGGAGTTCGAGCGAGTCTTCGGATGCCTTGACTCCACCGACGCCTAGGGACCCGTCTTTCCTTGTGCGTCACAGCGGAGATGACGGCGCTTCTTCCTCGCCTATCCCGGCCGTGCCTGTGCGGGCTATAGCGCCACAGCCGGCGGCTAAGAGGAAGACGGAAGAGAAGAAAGAGGGGAGGGCGCCACCCGTATTTGACATGAGCAACATCGACTCGTAAGTACCTTCGGATGCTATTCGTTCTTGTTTTCTTGTCTTCTTGTCTACTTGTTTTTTGATTGGTCTTTTCCTTGCAGCCATTCCTCTGAGGGATCTTTTAATGAGGCCACTCAGGAGGCCGTAGGGGAGTCAAAACTAACGCCCCTCCCTCTCAGACGGTGGCCACCTCTGGGGCGATGCTCCGAAGCCCTCTCCGCAGGAGGCTCGAGTGATCGTCTCCCAGAAGACTACACCGGGACCTTCGGAGTTTCCGTTTGAGCATGTAGGTTACTTTTTTCCCTCTTTTCCTAGGGGGAGCCCCCGAGTCTTTGTCGGGTCGTTTTTGCTCGACGTTGTGATCGTTGCGGGGCGCAGCCCTCGAGCCCTTTTCTTGATTCTTTCTTGATTGTTTTCTTTTGCTTCCTTCTGCAGCCCTTTGTGCACAGTACGAACCTGCTTGTGCAACAGCATCTGGCGCTGGAGGCCAGCATGCGGCAACTTCGAGGTACATGCTGAATTGATCTTGTTATTTTTCGTCTGCTCGCGTGTTTATAGCTTGTGTTGCTTATGTATGTTCTTGGTGCTTTTGCAGATGAAAATAATGCTTCCCTTCGCGAGCTTGATGCTCTCAAAAATAGCCTTGGGCAAGCGGAGAAGAAGGCTGAGGATGCCATTGGGGCGAAGGAGCCTTTCCAGGAGTTGGCCGGCCCGCGGTCAAGGAGCGCCTTCAGCGGGAAGCTTCGGATCGCGAAGAGCAGCTCGCCACTGTTGCGGCTGCACGCGAGAAGGATGTGGCCGAGAAGCTGATGGCTGCTGCCAAGGCCGTTTCCGGTAAGTGCTTTTGCCTGTCTTTGGTTTTTTCGGCTGCTATATCTCCATGCCCTTATTCGATTCCTGCTTTGTCTTTCTTTTGCTCCAGATGCCCCCGGCATTGAATTCGATCGCAGTGCCCTGGAGCACGGGAGCGCTCTAGACGATGCCGTCGTGGTGGTCGAAGACCACTGCGGTACTATTGCTGGCTCCCTTGCCGAGGCTAAGGAGATTCTCGGGCGCTTCTACAAGGAGATCGTTCCCAAGGGTGTTGCCCTTGAGGATGTGGATTCTTTGGCGGATGCGCTGTCAGCTGATGTGCTTGCGGCCTACAAACGCAAGTAGAAGGGCATCGGCGCTACCATAGGGCTGGCTATGGCCATGATGTCCAGGGTGGAGTTAGATCTTCATCAGGTCACTTATCAGATGCCAACAGCTCCTGACGGTTCCGAGGTAGCCTTCGCTCTCTATGCTTCTCGCTGTAAGCGGTATGGCCCGAAGCTTATCGACCTGCTGGCGGACTATGCGGCGAGGCAGCAGGGAGAATCCAGGATCAGGCACTCTGGCTCCAAGGCCACTCCGGATGCGGCTGCTTAGGCTTCGTCGTTGTAGCTTTAGGATAGTTGTCTTTTCCTTTTGCTGTAATATTTGTCGAACAGTTTCCTTGTGCCATGCACTGACCTTTTGTTGTATATAAATGATGCTTCAAGCTGTTGCTCAGTCATGTGTTGTTCATATTCTTGCTTGTTTTCCTTTAGGGACCTTCGGGTGAGGATCCCGTTGATACTTCGTCTGCCCCTCAGCCGCGACCATCTTTGGATGATGCGTCGCAGCTTGTTGTTCTTCGTGACCGCGTCCGTAGCCTTGAGAAGGAGATACTTGGCGTCCGAGGCCACGCGGACGTGTGGAAATCGAAGATGGAGCGGGCTACCACCAGGGAGGAGTATCTGATGGGGGAACTGCGGTAGTTGGCCGAGTAGCTGTGGTGTAAGTTTCCTTGAGCTGCTGCTCTTTTTCGGATGCGCCTGGTTTGCGTGTCATCTTACTCTGTATTTTCTGCAGGTGTCAACCTTTTTCCTAGGGAGGAGAAGGAGCGCGTTGCAGTTCAGATCAACTACTTGGCCCAACAGGATATGGAAGCCAGAGGCTTTTTCTGGATGGACCATGACCGGGCCACTATCCTTGCGACTGTGCAGGAACGCGCTCATCAGATGTCATGGGTGCTATGGCAGGTGAAGACTTCCCTGGCGTTAATTCTATACGTCATGTTTCCTCTTGACGAAGCGCCTTCGACTCTATGGGGTTTGTTGGCGAAGTTCTGAGACGTGGGTCACGTCAGGGAGTTGGTGCGGCACCAGCTAGTTGCGGGGGTGAAGGTCGCCCTTTCCCTTGTTCAGTTGCATCGTCCTGATGTTGATCTTGCGGCTGTAGCGGCTGGGCCGCCCCCTCGGCCAGATGGTGGCCTATGGGACATGCACCCTCATTACGCGGCTGTTAGGCAGTATGCCGAAGAGATTGTAGATCTTTTTGAGCATAGGGCGCAGGTGATCCTTCAGAATTGGTAGGCCGTGTAAAAAAAGATAGGTGTAAAACTTGTATATGTTTTAACTGGGCGTGTTGTGCCCTTTGTTGCAAAGGGTATTTGCATTAGCACGTGGTTCTTGATTGTATGCATGCCCTTTTCGTTATCCTGATGTGGTCAGCTACTCAGGTTTACATGCGTTGTGCTCAGTCGACGAAGTCGTGAGGTGAGGCAGAGCCCCCGAGTGTGTTGCAACAGAAAGTAGTGTAAGAGAAAGGGATAAATTTTTAGGCGAGACACTTAGCTTTTATTCATATCATAACGAGGAGGTACATTGTTCGGCTGAGTAGCCTTGGCTGAGTAGCCTTATTGAAAGTAAAGAGGGATAGCTAGGGATAGAAGCGTCGCAATTGTGCGACGTTCTATGGGTCGGAGTATGTGACTCCAGACTCCACGTGCTTGAGGTGGTAGGCGCCACCTGGGATGACTTCGGTGACAACGTAGGGTCCTTCCCAGGGTGAGTCGAGCTTTTTTAGCCGCTCTTGCTTGAGTCGTAAGACGAGGTCTCCTTTGACGAAGGACCTTGGGCGCAGCCGGCGGCTGTGATAGTTGCGGAGGCTCTATTGGTAGACCGCCAAGCGAGCCGCGGCGATGTCCCGAGCTTCGTCGAGTGTGTCGACAGCGTCTTCGAGTGCGACCGTCGATTCTGCCTCGATGTAGGCGACGATCCGTGGGGCCTTGTGGCGTACTTCCGCAGGTAACACGGCTTCGGCTCCGTGTACCATGAAGAATGGCGTGTAGCCCATTGAGTTGTTTGGTGTCGTGCGCAAGCTCCAGAGGATGGAGGGTAGCTCTTCTGCCCAAGCTCCCGCGAGGCGTTCGAGTGGGATGAGTAGGCGTTTCTTGATGCCGCCGCCTACGAGGCCGTTGGCCTTTTCGACCTGCCTGTTGGTTTGCGGGTGAGCCATGGAGGCGTATGATATGTTGATCCCAAGGCCTTCGCAGAAGTCCTGGAATTCTTTGGAGATGAAGTTTGACCCATTGTCCATGATGATGTTGTGCGGCACGCTGAACCTGTAGACTATGGACTCGAAGAACTTGACTGCCGTTTTTCCCTTCTGGTTGATGACCGGCATTGCTTCGATCCACTTGGTGAACTTGTCGACTGCGACCAGGAGGTACACGTGGCCTCCTTTCGAAGATTTGGGTAGTTTGCCGATCATGTCGAGGCCCCATTGGGCGAAGGGCCAGGCCAGGGGTATGGGCCTGAGCTCTGATCCTGGTGCGTGCGGCTTATCTGCAAACCTCTGGCAGCCGTTGCACCTTCGGACGATGTCCTTGGCATCGTTCATGGCTGTTGGCCAATAGAACCCAGCTCGTAGAGCTTTGGCGACGAGGGCGCGGCTGCCCGCATGATGGCCGCAGATGCCCTCGTGGATGTCTTGGAGGATGGTTTTGCCGTCACCGGTGGTGACGCACCTTTGGAGTACACCCGAAATGCTGCGCTTGTACAGCTTGCCATTGATGATGGTGAAGGCCTTGGACCGGCGAGATATGCGTCGGGAATCTGTCGGGTCATCAGGCAGTTCCCTGTTTATCAGGTACTGAAGTTACGGTTGTGTCCATGTTTCTTCTATTGCCATGACCTGCATCGGGTTGACCAACGCGACCTCCATGTCGAGTTTTTTGGGTCCTTCCTGTCCTTCGGGTAGCGCAGCCCCCGAATGCTCTGCTTCTTTGGGTGATCCCTTGGGGAATTTCATTTTGATGGAAGGCACGCAGATTTGTTCGAGGAACACACCTAGTGGCACTTGTGCATAGGTGGAGCCGATGTTGGCGAGTCTATCGGCTTCCTCGTTGCTTTCTCTTCCAACGTGCCGAAGATCGCAGCCGTCAAAGTCTCCTTCGAGTGAGCTGTAGAGCGCGTGGTACGCGATCATGTTAGCGGCGTGTGCGTCGCACTCGTTTAACGTCTGCTAGACGACAAGGTTTGAGTCACCATAGATGACGAGGCGTGTTGCGCTGCAGATCTTGGCCATCTTCATGTCGTGGATGAGGGCCTCGTATTCGGCTTCGTTGTTGGAGGCCCGAAATTTCATCTGGAGGACGTATTTCATCTTGTCGCCTTGCGGGGACATCAGTATGACGCCGGCTCCTGCTCCAGCCTCGCGCTTGGAGCCGTCAAAGTGCATCGTCCATGACTGTGTCATATCCGGGGTGTCCGGCAGCTGCATCTCCATCCAGTAGATGAGGAAGTCCGAGAGGACCTGTGATTTGATCGCGTGGCGCTTCTCATAGACTATGTCTAGAGGGGATAGCTCGATGCCCCTACAGGGCTACGCGTCCTGTAGCTTCGGGGTTGTTCAGGATGTTGTTCAGTGGTGCCTCGTTGATGACCATCACCTGATGCTCCTGGAAGTAGTGGCTCAGCCGACGAGCCATCGTGAACATGTCGTAGGCGAGTTTCTGGTAGTGAGGGTACCTCTATTTTGTTGGTGTCAATACCTCGCTGAGCTAGTAGATTGGGCGTTGGACCCCATGGGTCTTGCCATCTTCGTTCGACCACGAGAACGGTGCTGACCACCTGATGCATGGCTGCTATGTATAGCAGCAGAGGCTCGCGTTCCTTTGGTGTGACCAGGACGGGCGAGGTGGAGAGCAACCGCTTCAGATCTTCGAATGCGTCGTCTGCTTTAGGTGTCCACTCGAATTTCTCTGCTTTGCGTAGCAGCTGGTAGAAAGTCAAGGCCATCTCGCCCATGCGGCTGATGAATCTGCTCAATGCCACGATGCGCCCATCTAGCTGCTGGACAACTTTGAGGTTCTTCGGCTTTTCCATGGCCAGTATGGCCCGGATTTTCTTTGGGTTCGCCTCAATTCCTCGCTGGGAGATGAAGTAGCCAAGCAGTTGGCCGGATGGGACGCCAAAGGCACACTTTTCCGGGTTCAGCTTGATCTTGTAGTGTTCAAGGTTGTCGAACATCTCGCGGAGATTGTCGATCAGTGTCTTGGCCTCCCTTGTCTTGATGACTATGTCGTCGACATAGACTTGTATGTTGCGGCCTATCTGGCTTTTTAGGCACGCCTGCATGCTCCGCTGGTACGTGGCACCTGCATTCTTTAGCCTGAAGGGCATTGTGTTATAGCAGAATACTCCGAACGGCGTGATGAACGCTGTTTTCTCCTGATCTTCGACCTTCAGTCAAATCTGATTGTAGCCTGAGTAAGCGTCGAGGAACGAGAGTTTCTTGCATCTTGCAGTCGAATCGATGATCTGATCGATCCGAGGTAGAGGGAAGTGGTCCTTCGGGCAGTGCTTGTTGAGCGATGTGAAGTCCACGCACATCCGCAGGATGTCTGTGTCCTTTTTAGGGACCAGCATAGTGTTTGCCAGCCACTCGCTCTCCTTGATCTCCCGGATGAAGTCGGCGTCGAGCAGTCTGTTGACTTTGACTCCGACGGCTTCGGCCCGTGGCTCAGACAATTGTCGGATGGACTGTTTGACGGGCTTGGCATCTGGAAACACATTGAGTGCATGCTCGGCGAATTCCCTGGGAACTCCTGGCATATTCGCAGGACACCAGGCGAAGATTTCCCAGCGCTCATGGAGGAATTCGACGAGCACGCTTTCCTATGCGGGGCTGAGGTCATTAGCGATCAGCGCCGTCTTGGAGGCATCCGTCGGGTAGTCTTGCACCTTTTTCGTGTAGACTGTTGAGTCGAATGACATGTCGGGTGCGTTTTGCCTGGAGACTGGGGGTGCCCCGTTGTCTGTCACCTCTCGAAGCCTTGTGAGCTCCTCCTGCATGCCGAACGACTAGGAGATTCTGTTGAAGTCCCTGTCGCAGTGGTCGGATCGGGTGAAGCTGCCCTGGACCATGATGACGCCCCAAGGCCCTGGCATCTTGAGTAGCAGGTACACATAGTGTGGTACTGCCAGGAACCTTGCGAATGCCACGCGCCGAGGATGGCATGGTATTGTGATGGCCAGTCCACCACTTCGAACTCGAGCCGCTCACATGAAAAGTTGTCGGGTTTGCCGAAGATGACATCGAGCCATATTTTTCCCAGGGGAATATGCCCTTCCCTGGGACTATGTCGTGAAACGTTGTGTCGGGTTGTTCCAGGATGCACAACGGGATCCGCATTGCTGCTAGGGTGCTAGCGAACATCAGGTTGATGCCACTGCCGCCGTCCATGAAGACGCGGCTCATCTCAAACCTTCCGATCTGCGCCTCAAGCACCAGGGCAGCATGACCTGGGCGAGGGATCTGGCGGGGCTGATCCAAACGACTGAATGTGATGCAGGACTCCAAACCGCTGAGTTACTCAGGGATGGCGGGTGGAGCGGTCACAGCCAGGCTAACTTGGCGGGTGATCTTCTTTTGCACCATGTTTGTTGGGCACCCCTTTTGGATCATCAGGGACCCTTTCGGCGCGGGGTACCCGTTTACGCCGTTGTTTTGCACGGGCGCGATCGCGTGATTCTAAGGTCCCATGGGTGGTGGTGGAGGAGCTCCGTATGGCGTCGCCGGTGTAAAAGCGTGTCCGAACCTGTGGTTCGGATCTTTGTCTCATCTGGGCGAAGCCCTCGCTGAGTTTCTGTAACTCGCGGCAGTCCTTGAGCATGTGGCTGGCTTTCTTTTTGCCATCCTGCTTGTCAATGTAGAAGTGGATGTTGCATGGGCCCGACAACTTGTCGTATGCCGAGGGTTTGTTGTCATGGCTGCGGCGCTGCCACGTTTGCGTTGGGCGTCCTCCATCGTGGAAGTTGTTTCCACGGTATCCGCCACTGCTGCGGTTGTTTTCGTTGCGGCGCTCGGCATATCCAGCCGCAACCATGTCGGGTCCGTCGTGATCGTCATAGACACGCGATCTTCGCTTGCTACGGCGCTCACGTTTGCGGCTGTAGTCATCTTCCTCGTCCGGATGTGCTCGGTGGACGGAATCTTCACCATCTGCCCACCTGTTGGCGATGTCCATGAGGTGATAGAGTGTCTTGGCTTGACTCGCCCAAGTTCTTCCTTAAATTCATGGCGTTTGACGCCATCTTTGAAGGCGTCGATCGTTCTCTCCTCGGAGATGTGTGCCGAGGAGTTCTTGATGTTGGACCAGCGTAGTATGTACGAGTGAATGGATTCGCCCGTTCGTTGAGTGCAGGCCCGCAGCTCCTCGATCGAGGCTGGCCTTTTGCTGGTACCCTTAAAGTTTCGGATGAAACTGTATGCCAGTTCCTCCCAACTTCGGATGGAACCCGAGGACAGGCTGTTGAGCGGATCCGGCTGCGCTTTGTCCGCTGCGGGCACTGCAGGGTAGTGTTTTTGTTTCCGCCATGCAGCTTGACGGATGACAGGTGGTCGCTGAGCCACGCCTTAGGGTCCTGCGTGCCGTCGAACTTCGGAGTGTCCGAAGGGAGCTTGAAATTTCTCGGCATTCGTGTTCGCCGAACAGATCTGCTGAAGCAGCGAGCTCCGTAGAGTTCTCCGTCATCATCCTCTTTGGATTCGGATGAGCACGCGCGTTTGGCACGTGCCTTCTCGACCTTGCGCTGGGCGAGGTCGTTTCGAGCTTCATAGTCGCGCCTGTGATGTCTTGGGCTCTTGCGTTGTCGAGGCAGATCGTGCTCGTCTTCCTCCTCGTCGTCTGAGGGCGTGGGGCTGCCGTTGAATCTGATCGCATCTTTCTTTTTCGGCTCCACAGGAGCCTCCTCGTGGAGTGCGGCTCCAACGAGTCCGAGTCCGGCTAGTGCGGACTTGTGCATAGATCTCTTCGGGTCCCCCACCAGAGGTGGATGGGACGCGAGGTATGTAGTGGCTGCCATGATCGCAGCTTGCGGCGTCTTCGAGATGACATTGCCGTTGGCGTCCATCTCCATGAAGGACGTGTTAAGGGTTCGAGTGACCTCGCGACGTGCAGCGGGATCCATGTGCTTTGTGCGAGAGCGATGCTTGTTGGCATTGTTGCCCTGCGATCTGGAGCCGCCGGCGGCGGAGAGCGCAGCTCGCCGCGCGCTAGACTCCGAGGCCACTTGCTTGCGTTTATCGAGTACCTCTTACATCTTCACCTGCTTTTTATGCTCTTCGATGAGGAGCAGGTGGTATGTCATCAGCAGGTCCCGTGAAGCGTCCATATGCAGGACCTTGTTGCCCGCCACGGCTTCGCGTGCCTGGTGCCATCCTTCCTCGTTGAGGTGAATTCTTCGATGGGCATCGGGGTCGTCCTTGTTGGGCGGGGGGGTGGTTGCCTCTTGTTTTCTCCGTTTCTACCCTGTGGGTTGGGTGGTGGCACGTGGGCACTCGAACCTGGTGGTTGTTCCACGTCGCTTTGGATGACCACGGCGCGCTGGTAGCGCTCGCGGATTGGATCGCTGCTGCCGCAGCTTTCGGATCCGGAACCGTAGGTTCCTTCATTCGACGGGGGGTCGCACAGATCTGAGTTGCAGCTGCTGCTGTCGTATGACTCATTTGTCGAAGTTGACGTGCATAGCACGCTGGGATGCGGGGCCCATGAGGCGGGCATGATCGATGGTAGTGGCACCCGCTCTGGGAGGCGGAGAGTGTCGGTATGTCCTACCTGGAAGCAGAAGCTCCCGAACAGAATCTCGAGCCCGTCGCCTCCGGGCTCGAAGTCCTTCATGGTGGCTGGCGAGTGGGCGGTGAAGTCGAAAGCACCGAAGAGAAGGTGGCTCTCCGTCGCCGAGGAGTTGTAGATCGCTTTGGTCGGGACCATCACGATCGCACAATCAGCGCCCCCGATTCCCACAGATGGCGCCAATTAACGAGGTTTCGACTCGTCAATGCCCATTGTTATGAGTTTGGGTTTGGAGAAGACGGGGGTGCTAGAGATCGCGGAATGGTTAACAAACAAGCAACACGGGAACACGAGGTTTACCCAGGTTCAGGCCCCCGGAGGGAAAACACTACTTCTGCTTGTCTGCTCTTGATTACGGCAAAACCAAAGGTTACAGGGTGCACAGATGCAATCTGGCGTGGAGGTGTGTATGAGGTGAAAAAATATTAGCTCCTCCTCGCTGTGC
Organism: Avena insularis; assembly: GCA_023614405.1. Classification (NCBI taxonomy): domain Eukaryota; kingdom Viridiplantae; phylum Streptophyta; class Magnoliopsida; order Poales; family Poaceae; genus Avena; species Avena insularis. Next base: position 158,683,327 of record CM042697.1, read on the forward strand.
CCTCCTGGCCTTTATATAGAGTTAGGCAGGTCTCGGGCACAGATCGAGTCGGTTACAGGTTTAGGGTTTGCCCCTTTGAATATTCTATCTGTTCTAGTCTTGCTCTCCAAGGATTCGAAGATGTCATGGGCTTGGGCCATCCGAAAATCTCCACAGGCCGCGTGTATTTTTGTGGGCCTTCTTTGAACTGGACCAGGTATGATAATATCGTGTATCTATAGGGTATAATCATGTCATACGTAGCTTTGGATGTTTGTAGTTGATACTCGTGGTCAGATCTACCATGTAGTTATTCTTATAAGTTAAATATAATCTGAACGGAAGAAAAAAAGGCATTCATTAGTTTTAGAGTTTGCTGCTATGCGCCGGGAGGTAAAGAAAAGAAAACCATAAAGGAAATTTTGTACATGCCAGTATGCAAAAGCTAGAATAACATTTTATTTTGGCCAATGAACGTTGTTAATCTATTATGTTTACAGTTCGTGCAATATGGTCATCAAAGGCTTTTTTGCTTATAACTTGATAGCTACCAAATTGTAATGTAGTTCACATTTTTAGTTGTACACTGCCGGTATTATCTGGCCTTCCTCTCGAGGTATTTAAATGCAACGCAACACTATCATTTATTTATTTTTTAATGCTTGCTTCATTAATACTTCTATTAAAATGATTTGATGATAGATTCTCATGAATATTACATGACACGAAATCAATCAACTAAAAGTAGTTCGGGCAGGTGCTTAATTCTTGATGCATAACTTGCGAATTTGTTGCTTAAGTTCTCTGTCTTTTTCTTCACTCAGATTATTCTGTACTCAAAGTCATCCTACGGTCCGTCCTTTAGGATAAACTCCGTATGTGGTAAATTTTTGTAATACTTCTGCTTAATAATAGCTAATAATCGTTGTTTTAAAAATCACATTATAGACTATTGATTTCATTTGCTCTATTATGTTGAATAAACACTGAAGGAGAATATGCTTCATTAGAGATCAATAGATCGACACGATTCTCATCGAGTTCGGATGAATGTAAAATGCCCTATTTTTCTCTCACTCGGAACAGTGTGTACATGTAATAATCTTCTGTACATTCTTTAGGCTAAATTGGAGATACATAACATCTTTATATGAACAGTTTAGTACTTGTTTTCTTGAATAGGGTATGATGAAATAGGAACCTTAATTTTATAAATGTGCACGAGCCTAAACAAACATTACTGGAACTGAGTTTAAATTTCTCAGTTTTGGAGTTTGTCATGTTTCTTCGATCTACTCAACTGTTTAGAACTAAACATGCATAAAGAGAGCTAAAAATGCTTCGATGTGACGGTAGCAACTAATATTGGCCCACCTTATTTATCCATTATTCTGGGCAGTAGTCTGAGTGATTGACAAGTGATGGCCTGATAGATACTGTAAGTGGTTAAGTCCATTGTTTGTACATAACCATCAGCCATACGCCTTTGTGGATATTATTGTCATACAGTGCGTTTGTCAACCAATCTGTACCACTTCTGTGTAATTCTTATGATGTTTCCTGAACAGTCTAAGTTGGCTTATGATGTTTTATGAACAGTCAAAGCTGGCATACATGTGAAGAACAGTGGCGAATAACATCTGTTAACCTCAGTCCATATGATCAGCATACTTGGTTACCAGGTGGCAGATAATTATTATTCCAGATCCAATCGGCTCACTTAGTGTTGTGGTATGTAGGTGTTCTTCTAAAACAATTCTAAAAGAAATAATAACAAAGAATACCATTGATAGATATTATTGATGATACCTTTATAGATTTCACTCCCTTTGTGTATTCTCCCCTTTCGTGCATTTCTAGAAGGGTGTCGCTGCTTCTGCAACATCCTTAACTACTTATTATGCATTAATTCAGGTCAAAATAAAATGGAGCTTAAGCATTTATTTTGTGTTCATTTTCTGCTAGGAGGTTGCATGAGCGATACATGACATGTACATTTTTGTGGCAAGAACCTGTTATCAGAAGTTTAATCAGGTAACTGAACTTCTCCATGTAACTGGAAAGCATTTCTGTCACATCTTTGAAGTTTTTTTATGAATGAAATCTTTAAAGTTGTAATCTCACCATCCTAATTAAACTGTTCCAGTTTTTTACATAGACTTTGCCTGGGTCTTTCAATGGTCAGATTTCGGCTACAGTCTGCAAATTTGAAAGAGCCCTATGAAAGTTATTAATGATCCATGATAGTTGTTGTCCTCTGGAAGGACTAGCAATTGATGCCTACCGATTGTATGTAGTTACTCCCTCCGACCCATATTAGTTGACTCCAATTTGGATGTATCTGTTACAAAAATATGTCTAGATACATTCAAATTGAAGTCAATTAATATGGATCGGAGGGAGTACTTTTTTTTGTTCAACTTATATTAGTAGCAATGAGTTAAGTGTAATTCAAAACCAATCTATTTCCTTTGTAGCAGGTCCATCCATTGTAATGGAGGTCCATCAACTATGTAATTGGATGTCGGCGCCATATGAATCAGTACAACAGGAACATGCACGGGCACCGGATCCAACGGGAATGCTCAACTCACAAGAAAGTGTCGTAAAAGATCATGGACAAGAACAACCGACAGAGCAGAAGCGTAGGAATACATTAGAATCAGCAACATAGATCCGCTTGCCAGCAGTGGCATAGGTTAGCGTAAGTAGCAGTACTATCTAATCAGTTATAATCTACCCTGTAATCTGTTCTAAATATATCTATTGATAACTTTACAATCCTCATTCATTGTCTTGCGCCTACTCAAAACCAGATTAACCATCTATCTAATGATGCAATCTAATAAAAATATTGTCACCACGGGCGCGGCTGTGTCGCCGCGCCAAATTCCCTATTAGGAATAACACACGAATTGATATATCACACTCCAGTAGTAACCAAAACATAAGATATTTCAAAAAGATCACTTGGATGTTGCCCAAGAAAATGCAAAAATCATAGATACCAAAAGATGAAACACATGATGAAGGACCTCTTTCTTTTTTCTCCAAAATTCTTATGGAATGGCACAAAACATATAAATTTCAAAGAAATCTAAGATTCATGTTACTTGTCCCAAGTGGCACCTTAGGAAGTTTTTCTATATGAATCCTATCTTGTGAAGTTTCTACTTCTTTATTTCAAACAAGGCATGTTTCAACACATGAACTCAAAATCTAGTAAAAGAAAAAAAAACACATTAATTGAGATGTCATGCATATGGACACATGAATCAAAACCACAAGAAAACTTCAAAATGTTATTTAGAGATCATGCATGGAAATTGCAAAAAAAAATAGTAGACAAATAATGATGAAAACATAAGGTGAGGCCTTTATGTTTGTTTTTCTTCCAAAGTTTCTACGAATAGGCGTTGAATTAGAATCTAGGATTACTATTACTTTGTCCAAACATTAACATAGAAAATACTTTCTTTATTCAAACAGGGGCTTAATCTATTTTTTCTCAGAAATCAACCTAATATTTCCTAAAAAGGTCACCGTTTCTTGCAAAAAATATATAATCTAAAGGCTCGTTTGGATGTCATCATTTTATTTCATTAGAAATGAAATGACTCCGTTGCCATCATTTCATTTTCCAGTTTCAAATTCTATTCTAGAAATCATGTTTGGTTGCCGCAAGAAATTAAAATGAAATAATTTCCAGAAAAATATCTGGGTTGGGAATATGAACTAAATTAACATAACATATCTATTTTCTATAATTTTCAATTAAAATAACGGTTCCAATTATGTGTTAGTCAAACACGTTGTATATAGAATCTCGAGTGAAATCCACTTACCGGAATATCTAATTGAAATAAAAATTCCAATTCCATAATAAACACACATCGTCAGGAGCACGGCACGAAATGATGGCTTCAAAGCTAGCTCCAAGTAATTGATTCCAAATGGGTACGTGTGCCTGCCCATGAGGCGATAGGCGGCGGCTGCTCAAAACCTATCTAGGATTTTCTTCCATCCGTCGGTAATGTTGCTGGTTCTGTATTTGGTGGTCCTAGCGTCTTGGAGATGTGGCGGACTACGGCTCTCGTTGGTAGGAGGTTTTCGTTCTTCTTTTAGACTTTCTTTTTGGGTCTTCTTCGGAATGGTGGGGCGATGGCTACATCTTGAAGCCAGAATAAGGTCCTCTTCGCTCTACTCTCGCTCTCGTGGTGCGTCTAGCGCTGACGGAGGGCGCATGAAGTCGCGTGACCGGCCGATCTCCTCGGATTTGGTCGGTTTTCGTGTTAGTTGTTGCAATTTCAGGTCAGTCTTCTCCAATCTAGGGATGTCATCATTAGCGATGGTTGTTGCTCTAGTGCGCTAATTCTTTGAGACTTAGCACGATGACTTCCCGTCTGTCTACTACAACAAGCTCTACTATGACAAACTTTGCTGTCTCCAGTGATAGAGGGACGAGAACGGCGGTGCGTCTTCGGCTCGTGCTAGTGTTTGTAGTCGTCGCTAGATGGCCTATCGACCTATTTATAATTTTTATTACTTTTAGATCTATTTATACTATTCCCTCCGTCTCAAAATAGATATCGTAGATTTGTCAAAAAATGATGAATCTAGACACTATTTAGTATCTAGATTCATCTAAATTTTGTTAAACATGGAATATTTATTTTGAGATGGAGGTAGTACTATTGATGATTATTAATAGATCCATGAAATTTCTAAAAAAAACTAACTCCAAGTCATATGATAGAGCTGCGCACGATGCGTGCTCTCCTGGCACTCTTCGGGGAAGCTTCAGGACTTCGCACCAACTATGATAAGTGTTCGATCTCCCCGATCGCATGCTCGGAAGAGGAATCTCTAGCGGCTGCGGCGGCCATGGGTTGTTGGCTAGCGCCTTTCCCGGTAGTACCTGGGGACCCCCCTATCCCTACGACGGGTCTCTGCGGCGGCACTCCAGCCCTTGTGGATAGCATTGTGAACAAGCTGCCGATTTGGAAAGCCGCCATGATGGCAAAGGCTGGGCGCCTCACGCTTGTTAGGTCAGTCCTCATGGCGATCCCTCTGCATCAAATCATCGTATTAGGGCTCAACAAGAAGACTCAAACAGATCTAGAAGATTGTGAGGAGCTTCCTATGGAATGGGAGAGGTTGTAACATCCCAACATTTAGGACTAAACGAAGGGTAGATTAAGGATTTTGTGCATCTACACATATGCATCTGAAAATCCGGGTAAATTTTTCGCCAAATTAAAAGACTAGAGTGATCAGAATTCTCACTCTGATGAATTAGGTTTAGTGTCATCCAAGGGGGGGTGATTAATTTTGACATGACCTCTGTTGTTTTGTTGAATTATGAGGGGAGGAATTTGAATTATAAATAATTATTCACAATAAGACAAATACAAGTGCTATCAACAAAAGTATAAATATTCTTTAAGACCAACATTACATTGTTCTTTCACAATAAAATAATAAAGAAAAGATTATAATAAAATAATTAAATGAATAAAGAAAATGGAAAATGAATTACAATAATAAAACAAATAGAAGAATTATTTATTAAAATAATATATGTATATTACATTATCCTTTTATAACAAAGGAATAACAAGAAATGGTTACAATAATAATAAGATAAATTAATGTATTACAATGTCTTTGCATTATTGACAGACAGAAAAGAAGATTACAAAATTGGATAAAAGGAAAATCCTAAAACTAATCTTCATCTTCACATACTCTAATTTCCTGATCTTGTTCCTGTAAAAGCATAAAGTAAAGAAAATAGAGTATAAAGGAGTTTGGGGGTTAGTATTACTCTTAGTAATGCAGTGTGATGCATTTCTTATCACATCATCGAGTTTTAGAGAAGAAAACTAGTCAAGTGCAAATCTGTTCTTATCAAATTTGTCTCAACACATCATCATTGACAGAAATGGGGAAAATTTCACCAAAGCAGTAAGTGGGGTAAATTTACCTTGTCCAGTAAATAAGAATAGTCAAAACTAGGAAAATATCATCCCTTTCACTTGATCTGATCCACACACATGAGGCAAGCATATAAGCAGCTCACATAACACATGCAACTTTGTGTGTTGTCAACACCACAAGAGAGCAGCAAATGGAGATAAAGCACCAGCCGTAGCAGGGCTGCTAGCATATCCTTCTCATACACCACCACCAGACCATAGTTTATCCACTAGCTCTAGAGCACCACAAAGAACATCACTTGTTCTTATTAGATTTTCCCAATAACACACAGATCAAACCACTATCATATCTCTAACTCTGGTTGCTTAGAGGAGCCATCCATGAGCTAGAACAAGAAGGAGATCAAGATCGGGCAGGAGCTAAAAGGAGTGGAATACAATCAGGAAAATAAGAAGGACAAGTCAGGAGTGCTAGAAGAAGCAGATCATCAAGCTCACCACAAACATATCCATATGCATCCATCTGTTTACTCTGCACAGCAGGTTAGCATCCAGAAATCATGCATATCCATTCTTAACAATTATAGGCATGATTGTTGGAATAGGGATTGTATCCTCAGATCTGTACTCAAATGGAGTACAGGATCATCCCAGGATTTGGCAACACATGTGGAAATCTGTTCTTATCTCTCTAAGAGTTTGGTCTCAGCCTTATGCATCATTGACCAAGATCACATATTAAGATTCTGTATCTAGATCATACAAACTAGATGATATCATTTTTACACACCCTACTTAGCAAGTCTAGCAGACCCATTAGTGGAAATCACTGTGTTCCATCCTAAGGGAGGCATCACAGAGACATCTCATTAGTAAATCTACACAGCAGAAGAGAATAGCACCACATAATCCTTTTCCTAGCTAAAAACAACTAGGAAACAAATGATCACTATCTTACTGATAGTAGTTGGACATTACCCAAATCAGTTGCAAGGCAACAATGATATGTGATCATGTGCAACACAAGTAAATCCTCATTCTTGGCATCATTGGCTAAAACTAAGCAGCAACTCAAACTATTAAAGAAATCTATTGTGCACACTCTAAATAGAGGCCCCACAATAGTCAACCTAGTATAGCAGAGCTATTAATCTCTTTACTTTATTTAAGCCTCGCCAATTTCACATATTATGAATTCATCTGCAAGCAAGGGAAACTGTTTCAAATCATCTTCCTAGTTCTTAAACTAGAAATCATTTTAAAGTGATACAAATCTACTCCATAGGGGGCTATGATCATTCCTAGACCATAGGTTCATATTGCCATGTATATCTCACCCACAAATTCAACTATATCAGTTGTCATATGCAAACAAAATAAATTTTTTCAAATCATTTTCCTCAGCCAATCTAGATAGGAATCATTTGTTATACAGTAGCAAAGCTATATGAATATGATGAAGGGAGCATATTAAGCTATTGTATCATCTGATCAACATGCTTACAAACTCACTTGCAAACCAAGATATGGAATGCCCTCCACTACAGCCCAGCTTAAGGCATTGGTCCAGATTAAGGCAAACACAACAACAAGTACACCATTCTTTTGTCTGTAAGAAGTGGGCACCTCTTTAAAATCACTTTTCTAGTTAGTCAACTAGAAATCATATAGTTTCCAGCGGTTGGACTACCACAAAGGTTTTAGATCATCAAGTTTAGTATCACTGACCTCAGAGCATCACAAATTCATTATACAAATTTAGGACAAGGGCCAGGGCTAATTTAATCATCTTAATTGAAGCATCAAATCTAGAAAAAACATCCTTAATAGCTTAATCCCAAACTCACAACACTTGTTCGATATGGATCAATAGCTGTTATGAACACACTCACCACTGTTAACAACAAAATCACCAGCCCAAATCAGTACCACTAGAGCATTTGCTCATCCAAGTTGAAAAACTTTAACTAGCAATAGATCAGCAACAAACCATTACAGTAGACCCATGGATTAAAGACATCGGCACGAAGGCTGGTCATAACAAACCGAAGCTCACCGTGGGTGCCATGCACCTATAGCGTAGGTGTGGCGAAGTGCGGTGACCCAACATACCACTGCATGTGTAGTACACTATAGTCGTTGACATGACATCCACAGAACACCGTTCCGTAAATATCACATCCCTCAGAGTGGTACAACAGAAACATTGCGGGTCCATATTACAAACATTCACACATTATTATTATTACAATACCGGAAGTTCAAGACTTCAAAAGGTTTCAACTTACAAACCAAAATATAAAGTGTTCTAGCGGAATTTAAAATATCAACTCCAACTAGGAGTTGAGCTCAGCAGCTTATTCTATAGAGTTCATGCTGCTCGGCTCTATTGGTTACTACTAGCTAGGATACTTAGTTGGACTCGTTATCATCAACACCATAGCGAATTTCGTAATCCACTCCTTCAACACCTCCTAACAGGTCAGGCTCCTCATAGAACACATCTTCTTGCCATTCAGCTGCATACATTGGCGTGTCTTCGGGATCCTCAGAGTCTAAGCAAGGGATCAAAGGAAAGGATGAGTAACAGCGTTACCCAACAAGTTCATTATATGCAAGGTGGGAAGTTTGATAATCTAATTACCACCTCGCACTATAAGTCCTTGGCACTATGCAGTTTTTATAAATCTTTCTTCAACGATTGATTTTATTATAAAAATCTATGACCATCAACCTTCACAGGTTGACCAGAACTTTCATGGAATTCCTTTCCTGCTGTGTTCATAGCTCCTTTCCGGAACAGGGAGTAACAAGTTACAATTCTTACACTCTGCAGAGGTGTGTTACTTTACCCATGAGAGATCAACCCCTTGTTGCACAACCGGGCGTACTTTCCCGTCCACAATTCCATGATGTGAGGCCCAGTAGTTGGTCCAAGCCAATCACTGCCCCCTTCGGGACCTCGCATGCCTCCTTGGTGTACACCATGCCCACATAATGAATTACGGCAATGGTTTATACAAACCGTTAGATGCCAAAACTATCGTGGGACGTTGAGGGTTCCCACTCATATGCTGCATATCCTCTACGAATTACCAATTAATACGCACGCTACGAGGATAACAGCCATGACCTGCACATCCGGCTTCATGCGAGAGGAAGAAGATACAACTGACTTCTCTGTCCCATTCCAAATCTCATGGCTAACGCGTAATATACGGCGCTAGAATCACTGATATCAGGGGTTATTAAGTCCCTAATTGATCATCATTGTTGCCAATAGAACCCTAAGTTCTATTGCTCCAATATATCATCACTTACAATGATATCTATGATTTCTGTAATTGTGAAAATGATATTTTCTTTCTTTGGAGTATATATGATAACACACAATTTGCAAATACTTTGATAAAGACTATTCAAAGGATATGAGCAAGTGATGAACTTGCCTTGTGATGGCAAGGTAGTGAAGTCTGATGCTTGCACTGGACCTTGAGCTTCTATGTCTACAAAAACATCATTATTGCCCGGTAAGGACAATATTTAAATAAGCAAAATGAGTATGCAAAGTAATGTAATGCATCATTTTGCTTTATATGTATTCTTCCCCATTGATTTAAATTATAAAAATTATTTTAATGAGAAAGAATTTATAAATATGTTTTTAATATTTATTGAATGTTGTATTCTTTTTATTTTATTTTAATTTATCTGCCTTTTATTTAATTAATAATTCCTTTAAGAATTATCATTAATTACCAAAAATTGACATTAAATATTTGTTTAATATTTTTCTAAAATACTAAAATATTAATATATAATGAAAGTGATTTTTATTTATTTTTATCAACTTTCAATAATTTTGTAAAATTCCATAAGGAATATATGAATTACAAAATTCTTAATAAAATTTATATATCTAAAATTTTATCTCTTAATTTATTTGGATAGTTTGGATTATTGTGAATCCAAAAATATCTTATTTATAATATTTGGAATTTTATTTTGTTTTCTAGAATTTATTTAGGTTCAGGGGCATTTTGGTCTTTTTCCAATTATTAAAACAGGCTCTAAATGATTTGGGCTAGCTTATTTTTATTGGGCCTTGTGGCCCATTAGGCAAAGTCAAAACAACCGCCCAGAAGGGTCCCTGGCCCAGCCCATCACTCCCTGTCTCTCTCTCGAGCTCACCTCTCTCCTTCTCCTTCCCCGACCCCGTGGTCAGCGGTGCTGTCGCCGGCGATTCGTGCCGCCGTGGACCTTACTGGTCGCCGCCGTGGTGCAGGATGAGGTTGTCGGCCCCGCTCTACCCTCCTGTCCAATTGGATTTGGACCTGGAGCCCTACTGCGACCAGATCGATGCCGTCCCGAACCCTAGGGTTTGGGGTTTGTCACATCCCAAATTTTAGATTTGGTACTGCATAACATTCATAGCATTGCATCATGATCATCCTTGCAAAAATTCAGTTTGAAAAGATTTTGGCAAAACGCACCACCTGCATTTGCATTTTGACACCTACACTTGGACGCTTGGTTTTACCATGCCTCTGTCAAAAACTATATACTTTAGGTGTATGGATGGCTCAGGTGCATAGAGGGTTCCGCCACGAACCCGTAGCACTTTGATTCACTCAATTCAGAGCTCCGTAGCAAAAGATATGTAAATATGAATTTTAGACTTGGTTCTAGACAGTTTCACAAAAGAAATTCAGTTAAGAAATTCACCAGGAAAAAGGAAAAAGAAAATAAAAAAAGAGAAAGAGGCCCAGCTTTGGCCTGCCATGGCCAGGCCCCAGATCCCGCAAGATCCCAAGAAGAAGAAGACCAAAGCCGCACAAGCGCCGCCACGCCATTGCCAGCCACCGCCTGTGGGGGCCCACTATTGGCGCCACGCCGCCGAGTCCGCCTGGACACGCCAGAACCGCACAGATCTCCCATGGAGTCCGAGACCGACCCCGCGTGGCCCCTCTCTCTACATAGCTGCCGCCACTTCTCCTCTGTCTCGCGCCCACAGACTACATACCATCACCTGACACTGGCCACACACACAAGAATCGAAAGGTAAGCTCACACATCGCGACCTCGCCTCGCCTTGCGACCCCGCGACCTTGCCACCGCCGCCGCTGACCGCCTCTCCCCTCTCCTTCCCCCGCAGAACCGACGCCGCATGGCCAGCTGACGACGCCGCCACGCCAGCCATTGCCGCAGATCACGACTGTGGCCACCGCCACGAGGAGCTTCGTCGTCACCTCCCCGACGCTGTCCGACCTCCCGCCACTGAAACTCACCGCCAAGACTGACCTTGCTGGCCATGGCCGACCGCCAGTGAGCTTCGCTGCCTTGACCCCCCTGCCGTCGGATCTTGATCAGACGGTCCAGTTGGACCGTTGAAAAGTCAGCCTAGCAGCTGACTAGTCAAACGCCACGTCAGCGCGGTCAGCCCAGTCAAACGCTGACTGTGTATTTCTAAATTGAGTTTAATTGGCAGAAATTGACTAAAACTTATAAAATTCATAACTTTAGATCTACTGGGCCAAAAATTGCAAATAAAATATGTATGGATTCAGTGTCTCATGTAGAATCTTGCTGTACTATTGTTTAACACTTTTACAGCAAGATTTTGTCCTGAATAATTAAATGATTTAATGCCCTTTTCAAAGTAATAAATTCATAGAATAAGTTCTGTAACTCAAAAAATTGCAAATAAGATGTCCCTGGAATCAGTAGGACAAGGGGTATCTTATAGTAAATTAAAAAGTTAGGCTTACAGTAATGGTTTTGCAGATCTATTTAAAGGCTTACTGTAGTATTTTAATTACTCAGGGAGTTATATAAATCCTTTTTGAGAAATTCCAATTGGTGCTGTTTCTATTTAGAGTTGCCTACACAGTAGAATTTTTCCAAGATTTTACAAACAGTATGTTAGCAGTGGTGAATTATTTAGTTTCTAGCTCTATTATTGAGCATTATAAATTGCATGCTTGTTTTCTTTGCGCTAAAAATAATTTCCATGCATGCATACAGTAGCTATACTGAATAAGATTATGTGATGTTGCTGTAGCATCAATCCACTTGTCATGCATGCATCTTGCATCATCTTTGTTTGCATATTATTGCGGATGATTTGTTTATGATTGCAATTGTATCGTGTAGATTATGACGAGTGCAACGCTTGCTCGTGTGTGGATTGTTCTTCCGACCGCTACAGCCAAGGCAAGTAGATGCTACCTTGTTCATGATGTTGTCCTACTATTTTTAATGCATTGTCGTGTATTTTGTAGATGCATGTGTAGGATAATACTATCGTTATGCTATGTCCTATTATGTGGTAGGGTTTTCCTTGTAGATGAACCACCGTTGGTAGATGTGCTTAGCCATACTATGATGAACGAGGGCTAGGTTACATCACTATAAGTTGTTTCTAAATGTGTTGGTTTGTGAAAACTAAAACAACTTAATCAATGAATCTCCTGGGTGTGATGGAATTGATAATTTTTGGTGGTATCATTGCGGAAAGGCACCCAGATTTCAAGAGAAAATGATTGGCTTCTTTATTTTGTAGCTTACGTGTACAACCATGTGCCAATAATGAAATGGGCGGTTGGTTGGACTCAGTAGGTTGTGGTAACTCGAACCCGCGTATCCAGAGATATAGAATTTTGGTAGGTTGGACCGGTGCGCGTCGGGATTGGGGAGCTACTTCCCGAACAGTCTCTTCTTGGAATTATCCCTATCATCACCCAAAATGAGAGTGATGGTACGAGCTGGGCTGGCCAAGTCACATGGGAAAAGTGTACTAACCCCTGCAGGGTGTATAATCTAATCGATTAGCCGTGTCCCCGGTTATGGACATCTAAGTTGCTTGATATTGATTCCATGACATGTTTCTCGCTCATTCTAATTTCATAATTGCTTTAATGTTGATGGGTTAACTTAATTGGGATCTTTTCAAATAAAATCAAAAACTATTTGTGAACGTAGGACAAAGGTTTTTGCAAATGCAAGATAGCCACAGCTCCACTTGCCAAATATGCATGTAGATGTTAGCTCTATTGTCTCCTTTAATAGCTCTACTTGCCATACATTCCATGTATTGACTCTTCGGGGCTGCTACGTTTCATGTTGCAGGATATTCCGATTTTGAGTAATCGATTTAGGCCACGGTACTCCACTCGGCACTTGTTCACTTGTGGGCAATTTGAAGAATGGAGGATTTACTATATTTATGTTGCTACTTGAATAACATTCAGCTAGCCTTGAGCTAAGCTTTTATTGTACTAATGATACTCTGGATCTTCGTTATTTGTGATACACGGATATTTTGCTATGTTATTCATCTTATTCTATTATGAGCCAATGAACCGATCCAGGGATTGGCTTGTCACATAGAAGCTACGGTCTTTTCAGAACCGTAGTGTTACAGGGTTGGCGTTGATCTGATGCCGCCGCTGCTGTCGTGTGCCGTGGAGATGCTTCTCACCCCCAAGCATGGCTATGGTCGCTGCCATGGCATTGTATGGGTCGCAGCACCCCCTTTGGGGTGCTCCCCGTGCCTCCATGGTCGTCGGACCCTCTGCTTCCTCTTCTATTCTACAGCGAGGACCTTCGGTGAGTGCTTCCTCTCCTCTCGTGCTCTCTGTGCTAAGCCCTCCCATGCTAGATGTTGGTAGTGGCCTTCCTGGTTACTGTCCTGTCCTGATTAGGGTTCTTGGTTCTGCTTAGGGTTCATACCCTGCTGTTGATTAAGTAACTAATGAATTGGATTATGTGTTAATGATCCTTGAACCTATTAAGTGGTGACTTGTTGTGGCTTACTGCTGATGATTAGCTGTGGTGATGCTAGTGGTTTATCAGATGATTCTATGGATTAATTTTGATATGGTCAGATGATAAAGTTGCTCTAGAAGCAATACTTGGAATTCTAGTGGTTTAATAACACACCATTGTCATTACTTGGTTAATGACAGTGAGTGTTATGTGATGAAGTCACTGTATTAGCACTTGTTGGCTTTAAGAATTCATATGTAGTTTGAGATCAAATGGTTTCAAACAGTGAAGATATACATAGGGATTTTCTTAATTATGATTCCTGTGATGACAGGAAAATGATTTGTAGTTGGTTGGTTGAATCTGTGAAGATTGAATGCTTAATCTGATTAGTGTAGAACTGTTCTTGTGACACCATCTTTGTATGGCACACAAGATTAGGTTCTATTTCTTAGTTTGGTTTGGTTCAAGCTTAAAATGAGTTTGGCATTAAAGATAAGTAGAAACTTCTTTTCGTAACTCCCTAATACCCATGATGCTGGTCTGAGGTTTAGGGATTAATCCTTTAACTTGTTGATTCACATGGATGGGTTCTGGTAGTGATACCAGCTACTGTTTCTTGAATTAGAGTTTGGGAAAAATGATGGTAGGCTTGATCACTTGTATAGATCCATAAGATTAAATTCTAAGGTGTTACTCTTGTCTTAGAGATGTGCCTAGAAGTTTAAATCTTAGCTATGTTCATTTTTGAATTGAAATATAGTTTGATAGCTAGATCAATGATGTTGTTCTGAGATTTAGTTGGATCCTTATACTTTTCTGATTGCTTATAGAGTTTAAAACCCAGTGATGGATTCACCCCACTTGGGTGCTTTCTGAGAGTTTGAATAAGAGACAGATCATGTATGCTTGTCTAATCTTAGACAGATAGATCATGTGATGGTCTATTTACTCACCATTGTCACTTGATGTGGGGTTTCCTGTGGTTGATCTTGATCTGATGCTCCCCTGATATTTCTAGCTCCTAGCTTGTCCTTGATCTAGCCCTTCATCTCCTGGTCCTGATGGCTTGATCTAGGTCTTGCTATCCACCTGATCCACCCCCTCCTTATGCCACCATTTTGGTGATGTGATCCAAGGTTTTGATTGGTGTGATTTAGCTTGGCTTTGGCTGGTTTTAGCTGTTGGCTGCTGTTCTTGGTGTGTATGAACAAGAAAGTGATGTGGGGTTGTATTCCCACGACCGTGCTGATGGTTTTGTTTGGTTGTGTTGTGGTTGTGGTGCTGACAGCACACCCATGCCGTTTGGTGTGTGTGCTGCCTGTGTGCCTGCTGCACAAGATGTGGATATGTTCTGAATTTGAGAGTTACTTTCACCATGTTACCATTTACTTGGCTGGTGAAACTTGCCCCTCCTTGCTGTTTATTTGACGTATGGCTTAAAATTATGAAAGATATATTCTTTCATATTGGTGAAATTTGCCCCTTTTTAAAAGATTACTCAATGATGAACCTTGATCAGTGCACTTCATTGTCAAGTCTAAGAGTAATATTCTTTTAACCTTAACTTTCTTTCTTTTGTTTATGTTTATTTTGCAGGTACCAGATTTGAAGATCAAGACTTTAGTTTAGGTTTTTATTTTTTCTTTATAGATTAGTCACTTGTAATAACTCTCACATTAAAATGTAATCTTTAATTTATTCTTTTGTACTCTTTATTTTTATTCTTTTGTAATAAATATTCTACTATTATTCAATAAAGAAATATTATTCTTATATTTATTTACTATTGTAAAGATTGTTTCTCATTTCATAAGTTACATTTTGTAACTCATTATTGAATGAAATTATGAAATGGAGATTCTTATTCTTAATTGCTTTCTTTATATAAAGTTTGAGTTATTATTGGTTAACTCTTAATTAAATCAAATACTTAAACATTATTCAAAATCTTTTGAATTATAATTCAAACACTCAAGTTTTAAATTCAAAATTCATTTCCCAAAACACATAAGTCCACAAAGATCATATCAAAGTCTATAAAAATCATCCTTCAAGACTATACCTAAGCTCACAGCATGAAATAAACTTTGATCACTTTAGGGTTTCATTTGGCGAAAAATTTACCCACACTTTCACAAATGAATGCATGCAACATTTCAAATTCCTAAATCTACCCTTCGTTAGTTCCTAAATGCTGGGATGTTACAGACTGCCCCCTTAAATTAATATTCGTCCCGAAGTTTGTTGAGATGTACCTGAATAGTTCTGGATAGGCTTTTCTTAGATCCTCTTCTTTCTCCCAAGTGGCTTACCTTTCAGGGTGATGTTCCCACTGTACTTTGCAATATTTGATTGCCCTATTCCTCAACCTTTTCCAGTTTTCTTCCAAAATTTTACAGGGTTTTCAACATAGGTCAAGTCTGCTTGTAGTTCTATCTCCTGATGTGTGGTTGCATCATCCAGAACTTTCAAACATTTACGAAGTTGTGACACATGGAAAACCTTATGCACTTGAGCCAATCTTGATGGTAACTCTAAAGCATAAGCTATAGTTCTGTTATGACTCAATATCTTGAATGGTCCAATATATCTTGGACTCAGTTTTCCTTTAACTCTGAACCTTTTCACCCCTTTCATTGGACTTACTTTCAAATATACCATGTCTCCTACTTCTGGATGCCAAGATCTTCGACTTTGATCAGCATAACTTTTCTGCCTACTTTGAGCTACTTTCAGTCTATCCCAGATCTTATCAATGATATCTTGTCTTTCCTTGATATAGTCTGGTGCAAACTCCTTGCTACTTCCAGACTCATACCAACATATTGGTGATCTACACTTCCTTCCATACAGAACCTGATATGGAGCTGCCTTCAGACTACTCTGATAGCTATTATTGTAGGAAAATTCGGCCAATGGTAGATGATCTTCCCATGTACCTCCAAAATCTAATGCACAAGCTCTCAACGTGTCTTCTAGTATCTCATTTGTTCTTTCTGTTTGTCCTCCTGTCTCTGGATGATAGGCTGTGCTAAAATCTAATTTGGAACCAAGTGCTTCATGCAATTACTTCCAAAATGCTGAAGTAAACACTGATCCCCTATCAGTTACGATCTTTTTGGGCACTCCATGTTTACTTACTACCTCTTTGATGTAAACTTCTACTAACTTCTCGACATTATCTTTCTGATTTACCGGAATAAAATGTGCACTCTTAGTGAGTCTGTCCACAATTACACATATCATATCCTTCCGTTTAGGTGTCATGGGCAATCCTGTGATAAAGTCCATACCTACTTCTTCCCACTTCCATTCAGGAATTTCCAAAGGTTGTAATGGTCCTGCTGGACTTTGATGTTCAGCCTTAACTCTTTGGCAAGTATGGCATTCTGATACATATTTAGCAATGTCCCTTTTCATGTTATTCCACCAGAATAGTTCTTTCAAATCCATATACATCTTAGTACTTCCTGGATGTATAGAGTATGGTGTTTCATGTGCTTCTCTGAGTATGACATCTCTAATCTCAGTCACATCTGGAACACAAAGATGGTCTTGAAACCATAAGGACTCATAATATCCAAGGCGAAAAACTGATTTTTGCCCTTGAGATATCCTCCGAATTTCCTCAGCAATAAAAGGATCTTCTGCTTGATGTCTGAAAATTTCGTGCTTAAGATCACTATCCTGCTCTGCAACTACCTGCATAGTAGCTAATCCTCCAAGAACCTATGTTCTAATGAATTTAATCTCTAATCTTTCCAAATCCATTTGTAACTCTTTTGGTAGCTCCCGATTGCTAGGCTGAATATCTGCACTCTTTCTGCTTAAAGCATCAGCTACAACATTTGCTATCCCTGGAATATAGTTGATTGTTAAATCATAATCTTTGATTTGTTCCAGCCAACGCTTCTGTCTCATATTCAATTCCTTTTGAGTGAAGAAATATTTGAGATTTTTATGGTCAGTGTATAACTCACATCTTGCTTCGTAAAGAAAATGCCTCCATCCTTTTAGCACAAAAACCACTGCTGCTAACTCTAAATCATGAGTTGGATAGTTGACTTCATGTGGTTTCAGTTGTCTTGAACCATAAGCAATCACTTTCCGATCTTGCATTAACACACAACCCAAACCTTCTTTAGATGCATCACAGTATACTGTGAAGTCTTTTCCTGTTTCTGGAACTGCTAAAATTGGAGATGTGGTTAACCTGGTCTTTAACTCCTGAAAACTTTCTTCACACTTCTCATCCCAATTGAATGGTGTATTCTTTCTTAACAATTTGGTCATTGGTCCAGCTATTTTGGAGAAACCTTCAATGAATCTCCGATAATAACCATACATTCCTAAGAAACCTCGAATTTGCTTCACATTGGTTGGTGCAGTCCACTCTAATACTGACTGAACTTTTAGATGGATTTACAGCAATTCCATCTTTACTAATCACATGGCCGAGGAATTCTACCTCATCTAGCCAAAATTCACACTTACTAAACTTAGCATAAAGTTTATGTTCCCTTAGAGCCTGCAATGCTATTCTCAAATGATTAGCATGCTCTTCCTTATCCTTGGAATAAATCAGAATATCATCAATAAAGACTATGACGAACTTGTCCAAATATGGCATGAAGATTTTGTTCATCAGATTCATGAATATTGCTGGTGCATTGGTCAAACCAAATGGTACAACCAAGTATTCATGGTGTCTATATCTTTAGACAAATGCTTTCTTTGGAACATCTTCCGGTTTGATTTTTATTTGATGGTATCCAGATCTTAAGTTGATCTTTGAAAATACTCTGGCTCCTTTCACTTGATCAAACAAATCTTGGATCTTTGGTAAAGGATACTTATTCTTGATAGTAACATTGTTCAAATTTCTATAATCTCCACACATCCTTCTTCCACCATCCCTCTTATCCACAAAGATTACTGGTGTTCCCCATGGAGATACACTTTCCTGAATAAATCCTTTTCTGGCTAACTCATCAATTTGTTCTTTGAGTTCTTTTAACTCTTTGGGTCCCATCTTATATGGTGCTTGAGCTATTGGTGTTGTACCAGGAATTAGATCAATAGTGAACTCTATCTCCAGATCTGGTGGCATTCCCGGTAGCTCTGCTGGAAAAACATCTTGAAATTCATTTACTATAGGAATATCTTTCAATTTGACCTCTTTCATCGAGTTTAACTGCAGATCCACCATGATATGACTGTGCTTATCTGCTTGGTAAACTATCCTTGCTCCACTTGGAGTTTTGATTGAGACAGTTATCTCCTCACAATTTATCTGAGCTTCATGTTCCATCATCCAGTCCATCCCCAGCACTACTGCAATTCCCTTCAAAGGAATCACATAAAGGTCTACAAAGTATGTACAACCACAGATCGAGATAACCTGATCTTGTTTGATGTGGCGTACAATCACATTTCCCCCTACCGTAACTACGGTCATAGGGTTTTCTAATGTTGCCCTTCTAATCCCGAATTTATCACAGAATTCTTCAGAAATGAATGAAGTAGTTGCACCAGTATCAAATAGAACTTTTCCGGGATTGGTAAGGATATTGAGCGTACCTATAACTGCATGCTTTGAATTATCCACCTCCTCAAGGGTTGCACGGTTTAGTTTCCCAGTAGGTCTGTTCCTCTTGCCATTATTGTTCTTGCCATTATTTCCTCCTTTATTGGGCTATCCATTTCCTCCACTGGTTTGTCCTCCTCCCTTGGTAGGCCAACCTCCTGGTGGTTTGCTCGGACAATCGGGCTTGATATGCCCCTTTTGACCACAACCGTAACAGATCACTACAGGCTTTTTGCATTCTCTCTAGAAATGCCCTGGAATTCCACAGTTGTTAAAGATAACATTCCTTCTAGGATTGGATTGATTTCCACCACTGCCCTTGTTATTGTTATTGTTACCATAGTTCTTGTTCCGGGGTTTGAACTCCAGATTGGGTTTAGGTTTACTTGCCTAAATTCTCTTGGTTTCCTTCTTGGCTCTCTTCCTCCTATCCTCTTGGACATTCTTATAATCATCTTCAAAAGTAATGGCTGCATCCAGCAACTGCTGATAAGTTTTCTTATTAGCTAACCTTAGCTGCATTTTCACAAATGGGTTTAACCCACGCAGAAAACGCTTCTTCCGCTTCTCTTCAGTGTTAACATCCTCCTCAGCATAGCGAGACAGTTGACTAAACTCCCGGATATACTTCATAACACTAGTATATCCCTACTGAAGCTCCTCAAATTCTCTCTGCTTCAACTCCATAACACTCTCCGGAACATGATATTCACGGAATCTCTGCTTAAACTCCTCCCAGGTGAACTCCCTTCCTGGTTGTTGCATGGCCAACTGATTCTCCCACCATGATGCTGCAGGTCCAGTCAAAAGATGAGTTGCATACCTCAATTTCTCCTCGTCATTGCAACCTCTCGGTCTTGATTTTCTTCAGATCGCTAACCAATATTCTGCATCCATTGGTTCAGGAGCTGATGCAAAAGGTAACGGCCTTGCATTCTGGAAGTCAGATAGACTCACTCCTCCACCTTCAGGTGCCCTCTGATTTGCTCGTCCCAGCAACTCTTCCATGAACTTCTTATGGGTCTCTTGCATCATTTGCATACACTGCATAAAGTTCTGCTCCATTAACGGCCTCATTGGTGGTGGTGGTAGCAATGCTCCCTGATTTGCTGCATCTGCATCGGCCTACTCCATGGCCTCTCGTTCGATTCGTTGCTGCTCAGTTTCGATTTCTACACCCGTATCCATGACCCTCTAGTCCTGCAACGTAAAGCGAATACTCATAATTACATCATGCACATGTGTTCTGAGCTCGACTTTACGCACAGAACTAGTCACACAATGAAGATCCAAAGAAAATCCAAATATGCATTTTACATATTATACATAATATCATAATAATACAAAGTCATTACAACATATACCATATAGATATAATCACAACACTACCTTATTTATCTAACTATCTTATTTCCTGGGGTACAATACACGTTACTTGATACCTCTAACTAGTTGCGTACTTCTAGTACTAACTACGCTCATCATACATGCCTGATGTCCAACCGTGATGACGTGTCATTCGTCGCACAGTTTGTGGAACAAATGGCCTTCCAAAAGGAACATACTCAGTATCTGAAGTGTCAGGACTTGAGTTATTACTCAATCTGAGCGCATTAACTCCCTCCAGCTCAGCTGAAAAGTCTTCAGGAACATATTCAACATAATCTCCTGCTTGCATCTCATGAGCTTCATTCCTTGAGTTGTCAACAGGATACACAGATCCTGCTGCTTCCCAGGTGCTCCTTTGGGCAAGATAGTTAAACACTGGATAATGTATATTCCCTGGGGTTTGAGAAGATGTTGATGATTCAAACACTCTCTCCTCGGGATCTTCTTCTTCATCCAGATTATCTATCGACATGGCATTTCTACTACTGTTACTAGGGTTAATTCTTGCACCCATCCAGCTAGACTGTACAACATTTCTGTCAGAACCATCTGTGGACATCTGGTGTTCATGAGATCCTTCATATGATCCCCTTATCCAACCATTAGAATTCTCAATAGGAAGTTCTGAATCAGAACCATCCTCTGAACCCTGTGGTACTGCATACCTCATATCCATAGTAGGATCATATATAGGTTCGGGACTTGGTGAATAAGGATATGGTGTAAAAGATTCAGGATCTATAAGTATATCCTTAAAGATAGGTGTTGCACTACTACTTGCTTCCTTCTCTAACTGGAATGCTAACTGCTTCCTCCTTTCCGGATCAGTTAGATCCTCTAACATGTCATTTTTATCTTCGACAATCACTTGATGTGTCTTATAAAAAGACGCAACGAGTGTTCAATATCTATCCATAAAGTTGGAAGCTAACTTAGGATGCTTCTTAACCAAAGTAAGATGATCCAGCATAGGCTCCGAGTCTATAGAATCATGAGGTATCACAGAGAATGTGCTACCTTCTAACTCCTTGGCTTTATGCTCCCGGATATTAGCTATCGCCTCCACAACAGCAACATGATATGCTGCTAAGTGACTCCTACCTTCACCTATAGGTAGATTGTGATATAATCCAAGATCCTTAGGGAGTTGGATACTCACACGATACTTGGATAACATCCGGCCATCATAATAGGTTATAGTGTTCACTGGAATTCTAGTTGGACAACTAAAAATCTTTAAAAGTTGACGAAGTTGGTCTGTGAATGATCCTTGATAATCATCAAGAGTCTCCTCTTTCCTTACCAAAGTATGTTTTGGAAACTTTGGTGCCATATCTCTGTATATAAGAAAATTATTTTATTAGTAACCAATAATAGATTGCATCATAACAAAGAATTATCGCACTAAAACATATAACGGAATATTCTCATTTGAATACCCATTATATTAATTTTAGAGAATTCTTTATCGTTGCTACACTCTCCTACAGTTAATACCCCTTACTAGGTTTCCAACCTAAGGTCAAAGCAATTTGCTCTGATACCAACTGCATGACCCAGCATACCACTGCATGTGTAGTACACTATAGTCGTTGACATGACACCCACAGAACACCGTTCCATAAATATCACATCCCTTAGAGTGGTACAACAGAAACATTGCGGGTCCATATTACAAACATTCACACATTATTATTATTACAATACCAGAAGTTCAAGACTTCAAAAGGTTTCAACTTACAAACCAAAATATAAAGTGTTTCGGTGGAATTTAAAAATAGCAACTCCAACTAGGAGTTAAGCTCAGCAGCTTATTCTAGAGAGTTCATGCTGCTTGGCTCTGTTGGTTACTACTAGCTAGGATACTTAGTTGGACTCGTTATCATCAACACCATAGCGGATTTCGTAATCCACTCCTTTAACTCCTCCTGACAGGTCAGGCTCCTCGTAGAACACATCTTCTTGACATTCGACTGCATACATTGGCACGTCTTTGGGATCCTCAGAGTCTAAGCAAGGGATCAAAGGAAAGCATGAGTAATAGCGTTACCCAACAAGTTCATTATATGCAAGGTGGGAAGTTTGATGCTCTAACTACCACCTCGGACTATAAGTCCTTGGCACTATGCAGTTTTTGTAAAATTTTCTTCAAAGATTGATTTTATTATAAAAATCTAGGACCATCAGCCTTCACAGGTTGACCAGAACTTTCATGGAGTTCCTTTCCTGCCGCGTTCGTAGCTCCTTCCCGGAACAGGGAGTAACAAGTTACAATTCTTACACTCTGCAGAGGTGTGTTACTTTACCCATGAGAGATCAACTCCTTGTTGCACAACCGGGCATACTTTCCCGTCCACAATTCCATGATGTGGGGCCCAGTAGTTGGTCCAAGCCAATCACTGCCCCCTTCGCGACCTCGCATGCCTCCTTGGTGTACACCATGCCCACATAATGAATTACGACAATGGTTTGTACAAACCGTTAGATGCCAGAACTATCGTGGGACATTGAGGGTTCCCACCCATATGCTGCATATCCTCTATGAATTACCAATTAATATGCATGCTACGAGGATAACAGCCACGACCTGCACATCCGGCTTCATGCGAGAGGAAGAAGATACATCTGACTTCTCTGTCCCATTCCAAATCTCATGGCTAACGCGTAGTATACAACGCTAGAATCACTGATATCAGGGGTTATTAAGTCCCTAATTGATCATCATTGTTGCCAATAGAACCCTAAGTTCTATTGCTCCAATATATTATCTCTGAGGATGATATCTATGATTTCTGTAATTGTGAAAATGATATTTTCTTTCTTTGGAGTATATATGATAACACACAATTTGCAAATACTTTGATAAAGACTCTTCAAAGGATATGAGCAAGTGATGAACTTTCCTTGTGATGGCAAGGTAGTGAAGTCTGATGCTTGCACTGGACCTTGAGCTTCTATGTCTATAAAAACATCATTATTGCCCGGTAAGGACAATATTTAAAGAAGCAAAATGATTATGCAAAGTAATGTAATGCATCATTTAGCTTTATATGTATTCTTCCCCATTGATTTAAATTATAAAAATTATTTTAATGAGAAAGAATTTATAAATATTTTTTTAATATTTATTAAATATTGTATTCTTTTTATTTTATTTTAATTTATTTGCCTTTTATTTAATTAATAATTCCATTAAGAATTATCATTAATTACCAAAAATTGACATTAAATATTTGTTTAATATTTTTCTAGAATACTAAAATATTAATATATAATGAAAGTGATTTTTATTTATTTTTATCAACTTTCAATAATTTTGTAAAATTCCATAAGGAATATATAAATTACAAAATTCTTAATAAAATTTATATGTCTAAAATTTTATCTCTTAATTTATTTGGATAGTTTGGATTATTGTGAATTCAAAAATATCTTATTTATAATTTTTTGGACTTTTATTTTATTTTCTAGAATTTATTTAGGTTCAGGGGCATTTTGGTCTTTTTCCAATTATTAAAACAGGCTCTAAATGATTTGGGCTGGCTTATTTTTATTGGGCCCTTGTGGCCCATTAGGCAAAGTCAAAACAACCACCCCAAAGGGTCCATGGTCCAACCCAGCCCATCACTCCCTGTCTCTCTCTCGAGCTCACCTCTCTCCTTCTCCTTCCCTGACCCTGTGGTCAGCGGTGCTGTCGCCGGCGATTCGCGCCGCCGCGGACCTTCCTGGTCACCATCATAGTGCATGATGAGGTTTTCGGCCCCGTTCTACCCTCCTGTCTAATTGGATTTGGACCTGGAGCCCTCCTGCGACTAGATCGATGTCGTCCCGAACCCTAGTGTTTGGGGTTAGCGTTGATCTGATGTCGCCGCTGCTGTCGTGTGCCGTGGAGATGCTTCTCGCCCCCAAGCATGGCTATGGTTGCTACTGTGGCGTTGTATGGGTCGCAACACCCCCTTTGGGGTGCTCCCCGTGCGGCCATGGTCGTCGTCCCCTTTGCTTCCTCTTCTATTCTACAACAAGGACCTTCGGTGAGTGCTTCCTCTCCTCTCGTGCTCTCTGTGCTAGGCCCTCCCATGCTAGATGTTGATAGTGGCCTTCCTGGTTACTGTCCTGTCCTAATTAGGGTTCTTGGTTCTGCTTAGGGTTCATACCCTGCTGTTGATTAAGTAACTGATGAATTGGATCATGTGTTAATGATCCTTGAACCTGTTAAGTGGTGACTTGTTGTGGCTTACTGCTGATGATTAGCTGTGGTGATGCTAGTGGTTTATCAGATGATTCTATGGATTAATTTTGATATGGTCAGATGATAAAGTTGCTCTAGAAGCAATACTTGGAATTCTAGTGGTTTAATAACACACCATTGTCATTACTTGGTTAATGAAAGTGAGTGTTATGTGATGAAGTCACTGTATTAGCACTTGTTGGCTTTAAGAATTCATATGTAGTTTGAGATCAAATGGTTTCAAACAGTGAAGATATACATAGGGATTTTCTTAATTATGATTCCTGTGATGACATGAAAATGATTTGTAGTTGGTTGGTTGAATCTGTGAAGATTGAATGCTTAATCTGAGTAGTGTAGAACTGTTCTTGTGACACCATCTTTGTATGGCACACAAGATTAGATTCTATTTCTTGGTTTGGTTTGGTTCAAGCTTAAAATGAGTTTGGCATTAAAGATAAGTAGAAACTTCTTTTCTTATGTCCCTAATACCCATGATGTTGGTCTAAGGTTTAGGGATTAATCCTTTAACTTGTTGATTCACATGGATGGGTTCTGGTAGTGATACCAGCTACTGTTTCTTGAATCAAAGTTTGGGAAAAATGATGGTAGGCTTGATCACTTGTATAGATCCATAAGATTAAATTCTAAGGTGCTACTCTTGTCTTAGAGATGTGCCTAGAAGTTTAAATCTTAGCAATGTTCATTTTTGAATTGAAATATAGCTTGATAGCTAGATCAATGATGTTGTTCTGAGATTTAGTTGGATCCTTATACTTTTCTGATTGCTTTTAGAGTTCAAAACCTCAGTGATGGATTCACCCCACTTGGGTGCTTTCTGAGAGTTTGAATAAGAGACAGATCATGTATGCTTGTCTAATCTTAGACAGATAGATCATGTGATGGTCTATTTAATCACCATTGTCACTTGATGTGGGGTTTCTTGTGGTTGATCTTGATCTGATGCTCCCCTGATATTTCCAGCTCCTAGCTTGTCCTTGATCTAGCCCTTCATCTCCTGGTCCTGATGGCTTGATCTAGGTCTTGCTATCCACCTGATCCACCCCCTCCTTATGTCACCATTTTGGTGGTGTGATCCAAGGTTTTGATTGGTGTGATTTAGCTTGGCTTTGGCTGGTTTTAGCTGCTGGCTGCTGTTCTTGGTGTGTATGAACAAGAAAGTGATGTGGGGTTGTATTCCCACGATTGTGTTGATGGTTTTGTTTGGTTGTGCTGTTGTTGTGGTCTTGTGACACACCATGCGATTTGGTGTGTGTCTTTGCTGTGTACTTGCACAAGATGTGGATATGTTCTGAATTTGACAGTTACTTTCACCATGTTACCATTTACTTGGCTGGTGAAACTTGCCCCTCCTTGCTGTTTACTTGACTTATGGCTTAAAATTATGAAAGATATATTCTTTCATATTGGTGAAATTTGCCCCTTTTTAAAAGATTACTCAATGATGAAGCTTGATCAGTGCACTTCACTGTCAAGTCTTAGAGTAATATTCTTTTAACCTTAACTTCTTTCTTTTGTTTATGTTTATTTTGCAGGTACCAGATTTGAAGATCAAGACTTTAGTTTAGGTTTTTATTTTTTTAGAATAGTCACTTGTAATAACTCTCATATTCAATTGTAATCTTTAATTTATTCTTATGTACTCTTTATTTTATTATTTTGTAATCAAGATTGTACTTATCATCAATAAAAAATATTATTCTATATTTATTTACTATTGTAAAGATTGTGGATGATTTTCATAAGTTACATTTTTGTATCTTATTTATTGAATAAAATTATGAAATGGAGATTCTTATTCTTAATTGCTTTCTTTATATAAAGTTTGAGTTATTATTGGTTAACTCTTAATTAAATCAAATACTTAAACATCATTCAAAAATCCTTTTGAATTATAATTCAAACACTCAAGTTTTTAAATTCAAATTTCATTTCCCAAAACACATAAGTCCACCAAGATCATATCAAAGTCTATAACAATCATCCTTCAAGACTATACCTAATCTCAAAGTATGAAAGAAACCTTGATCACTTTAGGTTTTTTATTTGGCGAAAAATTTACCCACATTTTCATAAATGAATGCATGCAACATTTCAAATTCCTAAAACTACCCTTCGTTAGTTCCTAAATGCTGAGATGTTACAGCTTGCAAGTAAAACTTGCATGATTTAGCTTAGCTTGCTAAGGTAGTAGCTTGCTAAGATACTAGTAGCTTGATAAGTTGCAAGTGTTAGCTTGCTCAGTTAATAGCTTGCCTTGTGTAGAGCAATGGTTGAAGTTCTCCTCGGCTTCTTCCTTGTAGTATTCTCCTTCCTCCTCGTATCCTTGGTCGGTACTAGCGTCCATAAATAAATACGAGGTACACAATCACCAAACAATACTTAACAACTTTTATTTATCACACCAAGGTTTTCACTAGATGAGCTAGCCTCATCACAAACATTACATTCATCAAAACACTTGTCTTATTTATTTTATTTTGTAAAAGTAATCTCTACTCATTGAAAAACTACTTAAGATTTAATATTCTCCATGTAAAACATGGGATCATGTTGACACATGTCATCACCACATATTTCAGTACATGGAAATGTGATTTAAAGTGGTGTCACAATTTAATAAGGTTTAACCTTTTTATTTTAATTAAATAAAGGGACTAGAATGGCCTATGAGGCATTCTTTTTTTGCTTGTCCATTATTTCTGCAAGTAAACCTATATATTTTTATATATTCAGAAAGTCTGGTTAAATGTGATTTTTGAGAGTTGGAATCAACTCAAAAGCTTTTGTGGTTGAATTTTGAAAAATGTTTGAATGCAAAAAAGCTTCTTCCTTGTTATTTTTACTATGGGTGATCTACAAATCCAAATGAATTGAATCAAACGGGCTTGGATTAAGAATTCCAGTACCTTTCTAACAAAATTAGTTTCATGCATTTTGGTTCAGTGAATCGAGCTGGGTTGATTTTTGAATCTAGTACAGAACTAGGTTTGAAACTAAAAGAATAAATCCAAATTTGAATTACTGGGTCGCGTCGGATGCTAATTGGGCCGGCCCACGGTGCACAGCGCACACACGGGTGGGTTTAAGTGAATTTCCCCACCAGTTAGTGAGAAAGGGGGTGCAAAGCCGTACGGGGCAATCTAGGTCATGCGATCAAACTCTAATCCAACGACTGAGAGCTATCGTCTCCATCGGGCAACGCCGATGAGACTAAACCCTAGCGTGGCCAGTGGGGGTCTACGGGGGCTCACCAGGGCTCAGGCGAGGGTCGGCGACGGGGGAGAACGACGAAGTCGACGACGGCAAACCTCCTGGTACCGGCGGCTTCTCCTGGGGCGGCTCCAATCGCTGGCTCCCTTCTTCCTCCTCCGCGGCAGACTCTGGCCAAATTCTGGCAATGTGTTGCTCGCCTTGCTCCGGGAATGTGTGGGGGTGGTTCTGAGAGACAGGGGAGTGAGATGGTGTGAATAAATCGAGCGGGGGTGGCCTCTATTTATAGTGCCAGAAGGGGGACGGAATGGCGGGGGTGGAGCTCGTCGTGGTCGTTGTTACAATGAGCTACTGGCATGGGCAAAGGTAGGGGACGATGCTGTGTTCCCTGGAGAAGCTCAACGGCATGGTCATGCGGCGTGGGATAGTGCGAGACGGTCGGAACGTCGCGGTGCTCTGAGCGGGTCTGACGGCTGTTTTAATGGCGCACGGGTTCTCCTAGTCGCGCGGTGACGAACGGGCGTGTCTGGGGTGTTCCTAGGGTGGTGGCGATCCTGCTTGCACGTGGCGAGGGTGACGTGCGGTCTGTGGGAGTGTGTCGCAGGTGGCGATCGGCGCTCTCATGACACGCAGTCAGGCTGCCAGGTGGTCCAGGGGCTGGCTGCGCTCGAGGCTTGGACAGGGGTGGTGGTGGACGGTGGAGTGCCTACTAGACAAGGTTGGCGAGGCTAAAGAAGCTTCTAGCTTGTTGTCGACTAAGGGGTGGCAAGGTGAGCTCAATATGGTCACCATTTATGGTTATGGCAAGCTCACAGTGGTGCTAGAGCTTGCTAACTAAGCTAGATGATCTACTAAATGTCTGCTGTGAGCTAGAGAGGGAACAAGTTAGGCCAAAATCACTGCTCCTAATAGTGTTTGATGTTTGTTGGTTTGGTGTTTGCAAGGTGTTTGAGGGAATGGCCGAAAGAGATTCAAATTTAAATTTTTGATTCAAACTTTGTGGGTGTATTAGTTACATACTAGGGAGTCTCTGGTTAGTTGGAAAGGTCAAGGTGAATTGGTTTGGTTGGTTTTTGAGAATTGGTGATCTTCACATATGTTAAAGATTCAATTTTGAATTGTCATTTGAATCAAGTTGCCAAATGTTTCTGTAAGTTTGAAAGGTGGGCTTTGATTCACTTTTACTTGGTCTAACAAGGGGTAAAAAGAAATGGAAATGTTTCTGTTTGAAATCTTCAACTAGAAACACTCAAAGTGGCCTAGTGAGCAAGATTGGCAAAAATGACCATTTGCTTTATTTGATTTGTTTTTGATTTTCTCTTGATTTGTTTCTGCTTGGAAACATTTTAGATGATGTTGTTTTCATCTTTAAACCATTCCTTGCTATTTAGATTAATCACACAAGTCCATTCATACAATCATCACATACACACATGTATTCATATGATCTTAATTAACCAAATTTGTTGTTAACCCTAATTTTGGTGATTGGAGATTGATAATCATGATCAGTATTTTTGGGATGTTACAGAAACAAAATTTGCATCATAGGGTTAAGGTTAAAAAACCTAGCCTCCAACATGTGAACTAAAAAGCTGCAGCAATTTCTGCTAAGGATCTATACTTAATATCCTCATGTTTGCTAACATGATTAAAGAATTCTTTAATATTTTATTTCCTAATTATGGAGCCACTACCTATTGAAAGGTCTTTCAGGGTGAACTTGGGGATCAACATGGTGAGCTAGGGCAAGGTGACAACTAGGGTAGAAACTATTTTTTTTGTGTTTTTGATAAGAAAAAGCAAACCAAACTAAACTATTTTTTTTGGAGTTTTTGATAAAAAGAGGTAAACAAAACAAGACAAAAGAAACTAAGCAAAACAAAAACAAAGTAGAGATAAAGGTTGTGAAGGACTCCCCTTGTGAAGCCGTCCTTAGCCTCCCCGGCAACGATGCTAGAAAACAACTTGATGCGCTCAGATCACTGTAGAGCTTCGTTGGGAGACCCCAAGAGGAAGGTATGATGAGCATAGCAGCAAGTCTTCCCTCAGAAAGAAACCAAGGTTATGGAACCAGTAGGAGGAAGGAAACGACCCAAAGGTGTTGCTAGCAACTTGGAAACCTGCACAACACAAACTCAAGACTTTGCCCCAACGAACAGTGAGGTTGTCAATCTCACCGATTTGCTGAAAACAAAGGATTAACTATATGGTGTGGAAGGTAATAATGGTTTGCAGAAAGTAAACAATAACAGTGGAAGATGTATCAATGGCAAGGATTGGACCGGGGTCCATAGTTCACTAGAGGTGTTCTCCTTAAGATAAACAACATGGCATGCTGGGTAAACAAATTACAGCGGGGCAATTGACAGGACAGAGCAAGACATAACAATGCAATACTAGACAATCATGATCCTATGAGATTTGATTGGGCAATACAACAAGATACATGATCATGGCCCAATCGCATCTATGACTAGTAATCCACCTTTAGGTTATCATCCAACCCCTCCAAAGATTAAGTTGCAAGCAACAGATAACTGCTTTAAGCAAAGTGTGTAAGGTAAACAATCCACTTGTTCCATGAACAAGAGATCGTTGTTTTCCCCCTAGTAGCAACAACACATCTACAACCTTAGATATTTCTGTCACTTCCCCAGATTAAATAGAGGCATGAACCCACTATCGAGCATAAAATACTCCCTCTTGGAGTCACTAGCATCTACTTGGCCAATATAGCTACTAGAAACGAAGAGCACGCAAGATCACAAACAACACAAACATGATAGATTCAATAAGATAGAACCATTAATGAATCTGACATAGTAATCTAAATATCCATCGGATCCCCGCAAACACAACATGCATGATTACAAATAGATGATCTTGATTATGAACGGAGCTCACAAGATCTAAACATGGTAACACAAAGGAGGAGAAACAACCATCTAGCTACTACATGGACCCGTAGTCCAAGGTGAAACTACTCACACATCATACCGGAGGCTGGCATGGTGATAAAGAAGCCCCCCCGGGATGATCTCCCCTCCGACAGGGTGTCGGGAAGAGCTTCAGATCCCCCGATCTAGGGACGATGGTGGCGGCTACAAACTGTTTTATAAAATATTTATCGGGTACTTAGGGTTTTGGTATCGGGGGCTTCTTATAGGCGAAGAGGCGAGACAGGCACCTGGTGGCGCACTTCTGTGCGTGCAGGCCTAGCCATGGCAGGAGGTGTGGCCTCCTGGTGGATCCCCTCCGTCTCGTACTCTGGCTCCGTGTTCCCCACGGTAAAATATTGACTTTGACTTTTGTTCCGTCCAATTCCGAGAATATTGATTTTCTGCCTTTTCTAGAACCAAAAACAGAAGAACAGTCAACTGACACTGTGGCATCTTGTTAATAGGTTAATCCCATAAAACATATAAAAATACCCCAAAGTATAGACAACGCAAAGCAAAGTAGATACTAAACAAGCATGGAACATCAAAAATTATAGATACATATACGACGTATCAAACACACATAATATAATAATTAAAATCAATCACAAACTAATGGAAAATATATAGGCACATCACATCTCACTAATCCCTTATATCTCCCATGTCCAATGAAACTTACTCACACATAAGAGAAGAAAGCATCATCGATATAATTAAATAAAGAGAGTTCTTCTCGATATTATCATGGAGATCTACAATAGAAACAGAAAAACAATCCAACACAATTCAAGATCGAAAGAAACAATATCAAACCCTAATCTTGCAAGGTGAAGATCTCTCTCTCTCTCTCAAGTACAAGTAATGGCTATGGGGGTATGGTGGCTAGGAGGTCAAAGATCGTGGAGCGAAATGAATAATGTCTTCCCCTTCTTCTCCGGATCTCTTCTTTCTCCCTTCTGGATGAAACGACGGCTGTCGTGTTCTGTTTTCGTCCTCCGCCTCTTCATAAAAGCTGTCTCTTTTGACAAGACGAAGGCGATGGCAACTATACGGCGGGAACTATACGGCTGGAGAAAATGTTCCCGCGGTATATTTGGTCGTTAAACCTCCTGGATGCCTTCCTCGTTTGCTTCCAAAAAGAGACTTTCTTATTTTCGCCTGAATATTGTGTTTCTGCTGCTAAAACCTTCTGTTGATGTTCAGAACCTGAAACACACATTAAGAACCGAGTTTTCTTCGCTACCAAAGTATTATCGTTAGGTAAATTTAGAAAACCATTAAATCCAGATGAAAACCATAAATAAAAACCATAAAAAATGTGTTGAATCTCATAGCTATCACTGGCATGTCAGGACCGCTGCTGGACGATTGAGCGGCTTGCGAGACGGGGGCTTGCTCACCCCTCACGCTGCCCACTCTGTGACCAAGCGGGAGAAACCATGACTCACCTCCTGATAGGTTGTCCCTTCTCCAAGGCAATCTGGCACGAGGTTGTGTCCTGAATTCGATCCACGGTCGCACCACCGGATGAGGAAGGGGACTTCATGGACTGGTGGCTGCAGGCTTCGTCATCCACCCCTCGCGCTCTTCGCAATGGGACATCTTCACTGATCATGCTACCAGTCTGGTGGATTTGAAAGCAGCGCAACGCGGTCATTTTCGACAATGTGTCACCAAGCGTTGGTATCCTTCTCGGTATAATTCGATCCAAGGCTCGTGACTGGGCTAATGCCGGCCCGACTGCCCTCCGCGCCTTGCTGGCATAATCTAATTTATCTAGTGGGTTGAGTTGTACGGGATATCGGCTCTCCTAAATCTGTATGTATACTGTACAAAACTTTCTTTTCCTATTTTCGCGAAAATATGAT
The DNA here is from genome assembly GCA_023614405.1 of Avena insularis. Lineage (NCBI taxonomy): Eukaryota > Viridiplantae > Streptophyta > Magnoliopsida > Poales > Poaceae > Avena > Avena insularis. The sequence continues at coordinate 158,716,266 of CM042697.1, forward strand.
ACAAGAATATCCTGATTGAGAGAAATCTACAAGAATTTACAGGACGCCTGCACAAATAGCTCCAACCCAGAGGGCCTGTGCCGCAAACACAAATCTGGCCATCGGGCCGGCCCGTGGCACGCCAAAAAGCCTGGCAGACGGCACGTCTGCGTGCCGTGCAGTCGTTGCCAGTCCACAGGGCGGCCGTTTAGCATGTGTTAGATGAAAATATTGTATAAATATGCAAAACAGGAGCACCTGGGGTTCGAACCCAGGATCTACCGGCCTCCCGCGCTCCCCTTGACCAACATAGCAGCGATTATTAGTTGATATATAACAGATTAGGACTCTTTTGTACATAACTTTTAACGGGCCAGCAGAAAAAGACCACGGCCCAGCGTGCCTAACGTGCCGCGGGCCGGGCTCGGGCCTCAAAGCTGGGCACGTGGCACGGCCCGGCACGGCACGTGGCTTGGCGGGCCACGACGGGCCGTGCCGCGTGCCGGCCCGTTTGGCACGTGCCGGGCCTGGGCCGTGCCGGGCCGGCCCGTTGGCCAGATTTGCGTAAACATACGGGACAGCGCCGCTGTACTGCATCATACACAGCCACCCTGACACCCTCCCCTTCTCCTCTTTCCCTTGCCCACTCTTCTCCGAACCCTCGAGCTCGACGTCCAAGGCTGCACAAGGGAGCGGCCCGGCCGGCGGCGTGATGAAGGTTTCCATCAAAACCCTCAAGGGCTCCAGCTTCGAGATCGAGGTGGAGCCAACCAGCAAGGTACGCAACCGCACCCCCTTGATCTGCGCGGCTCCGTTCGAATCTACTCGTTTCCGCGGCGGTTTTAGCTCCGGCAGACACTTGGTTTGACTCGGGCTAAGGATGGGCGCATGCGGTTTTTAGCGTCGTAGTAGGCTAGCAGCGGGGAACCTTAGGGTTGCGGGATTTGGCTTAATTGGTGCGAATTTGTGGGGTTGTTGTTGTTCGCACAATACATCTTGGAGCTGTGGAGTAGATTCGTTGTAGGAGGCGCGTTTCCTGCATGTTGCCCAGCAAGGTTAGTTCGGATTTTGAGCAGGTTGGTCGCGTTATGAGTTGGTGGTGCTTCGGTTTGCCAGAGCTGTCGTTGAGTTGGATTAGGTTCCGATGGCCCAGCTGCTTCTGTCCCCGTGGGGAGCGATATTAGGCATATGAATATGTGTCAACTGTTTGATGAGGCCATGAAATGCCTATTTTTAATTGCTTGATTGATGTGCAGTGTAGGACAGAATATCAACACTAATAACACATATCTGTATTTGGTGAGTGTATTATTGTACACTTCTACCTTTGTGGTGCATGCATGGATATGCTGTAATTAATAACCATCAAATTCGGCAGCCGTTGTAAAAGCTTGTCTTTTGTTAATAGGTTCTTTGATAAGCTGTAAGATGATAATAGTAGCATCATTAGGCAATGTTGATGTCAAATCACAGTGTTTTAGCGAATTTCATTTAGTATATTTGCCTTCTTATTTTTTTCTGTGCGGTGATGATCAGGAGAGGGGAAAAGTGTATCTATCGACGTATGGTTCAGTATGCAGATATGTTCAGTTAACTCAGAATATATCTCAAAGGCGCATGCTAAGTTATTCAACATGAATATGGCATAACTGTTGCCATTCTTGGTTACTGCTCAGTAATAATTATGGTTAGATGGTATGCCTCCAGTGAAGTTAACAAGCTCATTACAGTCTGTTCTGGAATCTTAGTACCTATTTATTATGTACTCTATTTGATGATTTATTTTCTCAGTTTGTCAAGATGATGTTTTCTTCACATCTGAACCCCGATTCCGACATACCTAGTAGTCAATTATACACAGTAGATTGTGGTTAGGCTAACTACAATCGCTTTCTGCAGGTTGCTGATGTTAAAAAGCTCATCGAAACTACACAAGGACAGAATGTCTACCCAGCTGATCAACAGATGCTCATCCATCAAGGCAATGTTCTTAAAAATGACACAACACTAGAAGAGAGCAAAATTCTTGAGAACAACTTCATTGTTATAATGTTGTGTAAGGTACCATAAGTCCTTCCTATAGTTGTGGTAGAGAGCTCTTTATGGTCACCTAATGTACTAGAAATACTTGAATGAAAATGAAGATATATGATGCAATATTCTTGCTAATAATCAGTCCCTCCTTTTTGCCTTTTGATATGTGATACAAAAGTTTATTTACTCCTTTCGATTATATTCTTGCTAACATAATCAGTATGCTCTTGAAATCAGCCTCTGTTTATTGATGCAATTAATCTAGGGCTTATATATGTTGAAAAATGTTACCAAGGCTATTATATGTCTTATGTCGTGACACATACGGAATATGATTTTCATATATCCTTGTCGATAAGTTGGTAGGATATCAGTGGATTTGAAATACACATAGTTTATCCTTAACTACAACATGGACAAACCTTTTGCAGAAGGGATCAACAAGTGCCGCTTCAAGTACGGCTAAGGATTCCACAAAGCAGGTGAGACAGAACTGCAGAATTTTCTTAGGTTCTTCCAACTAAATAGTTGACGGAAGACTGTTAGCATCCCATGAGTTATATATGTTAAGATATCTGATATCTGCTTAGATTAAGTTATTGCTGGTGGTTATTGGCTGGTAGTCACCGTTCATCTTTACTTCACTAGTTTTTCTTGATGAAATTTCAACTCCAGTTTGAATTAATATTTGTTTATCTTGCAGCCCTCAGTCGATCGGGCTATACCTGTTGCCCCTGCAACCGAACCACCAGCTGTGCCAACACCTGTGTATGTATCCCCTCCTGTTAGTGGGACTACAAATATCAAATTCTTATTTTGTGCAAAGCCCACTTTTCTCAAATTCTGGATTTTCCTTTGTCTGACAGTACCAATATCAGAGTAAAAAAGATGCTACACGTTGTCATTCAGTCTGTTGAGATATTGTTTTGGGTCTGCACCCTCATTTGTAACTTGTCAAACACATGCTGGTGTTTTTTTTCTCTTGCTATATAACTATTCTTAGTGTAGGTAAGTTACTGAAAGTTGTAACCATGGACTTATGTTGGTACTAGCGAATAACATCATTTTATGTTTAATTCCTCATTGAACCAGCATGCCTGTGAGTGCACCTGTTCCAACTGCAACAGCTGTTGCAGCTCCTATTGCTGCTGCATCGTAAGTTCCTACCTTTTTATATGGTCTCTTCACTGACAATATATTGAAGAAACATTTGATGATACTTTTTGCTAATGTGATTTGAACAGTACTGAAGCGGATCCTTATGGTCAAGCTGCATCAAGCCTTGTTGCGGGAAGCACTTTAGAAGGAACAGTTCAATCAATTCTTGAAATGGGTGGAGGAGCATGGGACCGGGACACTGTTGTGCGTGCTCTACGGGCTGCATTTAACAACCCGGAGCGGGCTGTTGAGTATTTGTATACTGTAAGAAACACAATTTTTTCGTTCTGTTTTCTGTCTCCTATTTGCCTGGACTTTCTGGATGCGTTTCTTGTTTGTGGAGTACAGAACAAGCAGTGACATGGCTGGCAAATTTACCCAGAGGCCTTAATTTGTAGTAAGCGATATTATACATCTGCGTAGTTTAGGCTTTCTTCTGGGATGACAGACACAGCAGGGCCATATATCAAACAATGACTGCACGGGGCTCTCTCTTTTCTTTAGTTCATATATGCCAAATGCCAGCTCTCGTTCTGGTACAACTTTAGGATGAAATAGTTCAACTGGTGTTTACTCTAATACCATTCTTTTATTTTGGTATAGGGGGTTCCTGAGCAGGTTGATCCCCCTGCTGCATCCCAAGAACCTCCTGCAAGTGACCAACCAGCTAATCCAGTTCAGGCTCCACAGTCTCAAGCTGCAATTCCTCCATCAGGACCCAATGCTAATCCCCTGGACCTGTTTCCTCAGGTTCTCTCTCTTCTCCCTCCCTCTCTGCCTCTCTCTGTGACATGGTATAATCTCTAAATTATGTTTATGTTGATCTGCAGGTCCTGCCGAATGCTTCTGCAAATGCTGCTGGTGGAAATCTTGATGTTCTGCGAAACAATTCACAGTTCCGTGGCTTGCTTTCTTTGGTGCAGGCTAATCCTCAAATTTTACAGGCATTTTTCCGTAGTCTTTATCTTCTCCTTCTGTTGTCTACTCCTTGTGATATTTGCGTTGACACACATATCATCAAACTGCAGCCTTTGCTTCAAGAACTGGGGAAACAAAATCCACAGATTTTACAATTGATTCAGGAAAACCAGGCTGAGTTCCTGCGCTTGATAAATGAACCCGCGGAGGGAGCTGAAGGGTATTACTATTATAGCGATTTCTCCGTCTGATATCTGTCTGGTACTGCAGTGTGCTTGACTGTTCTTGATACTTTGACTAGGAATTTACTAGACCAGTTTGGTGCGGGAGTGCCTCAAACAGTAGCAGTGACACCCGAGGAAAATGAAGCCATACAACGGGTAAGCTTATAGACTAACCTTTCCTTACTTCCTGTCTGTGTGTTGAGCTCCTTGTTCTGTCAAAAGAATAAGTTACACAATTACTTTATGCATGGTGCTGCCCTTGTCATACCATTACATTTTTGTGTGTATATGCAGCTTGAACAAATGGGTTTTGACCGTGACCTGGTTCTAGAGGTTTTCTTTGCGTGCAACAAGGATGAGCAGCTAGCTGCAAACTATCTCTTGGACCACATGAATGAGTTTGACGATGATGTGCCGGAACCGCCGCAATAATTTGACAGTTATATAGATTACAAAAGGTACATGTGTCGCGCAAATGCGACAGCCCATTTGGAAGTTTGGAACAGTGGTGTTTGTGGAAGCTGAATGAATTGTCCCATGTTAGGGCGGTCTGGGCTTGAGGAATATTTTTTAGTTTCTCTCTTTATTGTTCTTTTCTTCTGTTTTTGAATGTTATGCTTAGTACATACTCTAGCTGACACTTGCAGACTATATAACCGGGCCTTGAAGTCGTAGTATATTGTTTAACTTGTTTAAGAGTTGCCTGTGTTTCTTTTAACTTTTTTTTTGTTCAGATTGAGAACCTCCGAATGTATCACCGGCTCTTGCCAGTCCCTGCATCAACAGTGTCATTTTTGGTTTTGAGTTGAAAAACAATGCAGTTTGAGCCCTTTTGAAACACCTCCTTTCTCCTTCAAACCTGGGCATGGGCAGCTTGGCCTGGCCAAAAAATGGCCTGTGGGCTGAGTCTATTTTTCACCTGCGGGCTGGGCATGGGCTGGGAATCTGTGGCTTGGTGTCAGGTTAGGCTGGTGGAACAGCGATTTTTAGTAAGGCCTGACCCGTTGGTATGATATTTTTTTTGTCTTGCTCTTCGACTCCATCTTGTGGTACAGCTTGCCAGAGAGCCAGTCTTCTGCATCAGGTGGACGTCCATACGAACAGCACATCAAGCTGCAGGTGGAATAATTTGAAATTAAGTCTGATCTTGACGTGGGAGAGGAAATGTTGCTGCCAGCGCCACGGTCGAGACGTGGCACATCGACAAGAGCAGGTACGAGCGGGGGGAGAGGAAGGCCTCCAGTGCCTCCATACGCTGCAATGGAGGAGTCCCCATCTATCGTCCTCGTCCTTGTCCATGCTGCACACCCCAACAAGGCTGTCACACACTATGACCGCAGAAACATGGAGATGAGCATGCCGGCCGGAAAACAGGGGCGTAGAGGAATTCCTATCTCTCGTCCTCGTCCTTGTCCGCCGGCCGGAAAACAGGGGCGTAGAGGAATCTCTATCTCTCGTCCTCGTCCTTGTCCATGCTGCACACCCCAACAATGCCGTCTCACACACCCGCAACTGCAAAAGCACGGAGATCAACACGTGCTGGCCGGAAAAAAGGAGTGGACATAGAGGGAGGCGTGCTTGGCGGTGCGCAGGCTACCTGGCAGCTGCCCCTTTCAAACCACCCTTCACGTGTCATAGGGACAAATTCATTTCTATACTTTTCTAACCTCGACATTGAATCCGGCGGCGACGACCCCTTCTCTCCTTTCCACTGAATCCGGCGGCGACCGTCTTTTTTCTTCCTCCCCCAATACTGAATCCGACGGCGGTGGTCCCTTTTCTCCCTCTCCCGCCTTTTCCTTGACCAGCGTGTCGAGCAAGCAAAGGTGGTAGCTACGTTGGTGACTGATTCGGGTCCGTCAAAGCTAGAGTCTCGGGGGCAACGCCAGAGAATCGAAGCAGCAGCGAGGTCTTCAACCCAGGTTAGCGAGGAGGTCATCTAGAAGTATGCTACCAAGGTACCTACGAGCAGTGGGTTGAAGAGAAAAGCTAGACCGACGACGGAGTGTTCGGTGGCGGTGCAGCGTCGCAGAACCCAGATCTCGAAGAAAACCACCCGAGAGAAGAGTGAGAGGTGAATTTTTCTTATTTGTGCCTTATCTTACAGGTAGATTAGTTACTGCAAAGTAGAATCGAATGAACTAAAAAGTATCCTTTTTAATCAAATTAGGCTCAGCTGCAATACAACAGACCTATATGAGTTCACAGTTTATGTCCACCGGTACACTACAAAACTAGAATTTGGTCGTGAGAGGTTGTGTTCGAGCAAGATGTGCATCTGCTTGTGAACTGCAAGGAGGTTGTGTCTATTTCGCAGTTGATAGATATGCTTCTTGCTAGGATTACTTGTAGATCCAGACGTAGAACAAAATTGGTGTTGCACAACATGACTGATACCTATATGCAAATTGAGTACTCCCATGAGTTTCAGATGCTTTCGAATACTCCCATGAGCTTCAGATGCTTTCGAAGTGTTGTCCAGCTGATCATAAGGTGAAAGTTGAAGCGATTATTGATGACATGTATGCAGATACTAGAGATCTTGCTGCCAGAGCTTCTGCTGCTCAAGTTTACGCACCACGAGATGCCAATGAAGCTAAATTCAGTATACACATAGAGGTGGATTCATACACGGCAAAAGTTGATGGTGGAGTTAATAAGCTAGTTTCGTCATGTACTGTGGAGATCGTCGTCGATTCCATAAATATAACTCTTGATGAAATGAGAGAGATGATTGGCAAGGAAATCAATATTGGCCATAAACAGATGGCACGACTCAGGTGATGGCATCATAAGAAGTAGGAATCCATAGAGGTTTTAGATACTGAAGATTTGATGCACATTATGCGATGAAAGAAGCAAACCAGGAAGGCGTTCTTCCTTGCTGCCATTTCTGATGTTGTTGAACATGTTATAGTGGATGTAGAGGCTCCTGTTGTGGCTGAACATAATGAGGTGATCGACATTGATCAGATCTGATGAGAGCTTCTACCTAAGGCTTGTCATATGGACCGCAGAGTTCCCCTGCCTATATTTGTAACAAAGATTGATGTTGTATTGAAACTGTGCTTCTATGGTTATGTTTGTTGAGAGATTGCAATCTAATGTTCAGTGAGCTGTTGAAAATTTTGGACATATAACTCACTAAAACCATCGTTGTTATAATAAGACATAAGTACATTATAGTTGACATGAATATGTTTATTGAGATGATGTACTATACTTGTTTGTGTGATTATGATTGTTGAGAGATTGTAATATAATGTTCTGTGTGCTATTGAGATTTTCGAACATATCATTCATTGAAACCATCACTAAACAAGTGATACATAAGTACCTTGGAGTTGATATGATTATGTTTTTTAGATGATGTAATATACTACTCCATGAGATCAGTAATTGGACCAATTGTTGAATAACTACTTGTTACTTAGAATACGGTACTATCATGGATGAACGAGCGTAGGGCTTAGCAAAAAAACTTACTATGTAGGATATTGGACGATCAGGTCTAGGATTTAAGATTAAGGGTTAAGGGGTTAGTGCAATAAACAGTGCATTAGACCCTACACCGAAAACCCTAATCCTATAGTGTCACATCCAGTAAACTATCGTAACATGCCCAATAAGAACTCAGGTGGCTTTGATAGAAGTCAACATCTCCAAACCACTCAGACAAATCTAAGTGTGTGCTAGATTAGATTTTGTATGTTGATATAAGTCAAAGAAATTGGAATAGAGGAAGTATATGTTTAATATTAGAAATTAGAATTAAGGAAGAGCAAACCTTAGTTATGAGACAGTAATCCAGTCACATGGTATCCATTAAACTATTGTAACATGCCAATTTAGTCAATGTTGCAGCGTTGACGCACTTCACTTTCTCCACTCTTGCTCTAACCACTCGACCTGTTAGAGGTAGAAGCGGATGAGAGTGATGTCGACCCATGGGACTACGAGAAGGAGGAGGAGGACTCCAACAAGGAGAGGATGCGCATCTATGAGGAGGGAGTTGCTGACGAGTCATCGGAGGAGGACACCGACGACCGTGATGGCAAAGACCATGATGACGATGATGAGTAGAGTATAATGTTCTGTTGTAAGTATTGTTCTAACTGCCAGGTCCTGCATTGTGATTATTGTAACTACCATGTCTTGCTATAATATTGGGTTGTGTGTATTTTAAGTATTCCATTGAAATATGATCTCGACACGCACAAAGCTCGCACTCAACATCGACCGGTACTGGACGGAGCTCGCAGTCGGCATCGGTTGGCAACGCATGGAGCACGAAGTGGTCATGCTCACTGCCAAAACCATGCATCCATCCATAGATAGAGGGGTGGGGCACATAGAGAGGGGGCTATCCTGACTGTTAGATCATAGAGGATCAAAGGTTGGTGGACACGATCCGCGTGCCAACTGTCTCTACCAATCAGGGAGTAGCAGCCAAAGTGAGCACTAGTTTGGGCTTTTGTGGGAGTTTGTGACTAATAGAGAGGGCAAAACCGAGTACTATCAAAAAACCCAAGGCACCACCGGATGGCTATCAAGTAGGAGTTAACTTTGCTTTCAACCCTAGATCCCCCTCACTGCCCGGAACATGGCACCACTCCATGGATTGAGCCCAAACCCAGCACTTAGCCCTAAACCCTAAACCCTAGGCTGGATACATGCCTAGGTCCAAGATTGCACTGACCCTTGCTTTGTTGCGACCGCTGGCGGGTTTTCCCATTCTTTGAATAGTACCAAACAAAATTAATTTTTTTTAGAAAAATGCGAAAAAGCTCATGGAGCCCTTATATGTGATCCACTACTCGCAGAAAATCATAAGCAAGACATACCAGGTATTTTGGCACCCAAGGCACCACCCGGATGGCTATCGAGTAGGAGTTAACTTGGTTTTCAACCCTAGATCCCCCTCACTTCCCAGAACATGGCACCACTCCATGGATTGAGCCCAAATACGACACTTAGCTCCCTCCCGGCATTCCAAGCAACTTCTGCAACTAGATATTTCTTAGTTCTTTTAAGCAATCTTGAATTTCCATTTTTTTAACCCGAAAACCAGTGTTTTTCCAAAGGAGGTGCAAGATTTTGGAGCGCCCAAGGCCCTGAGGCAGTCTTCACGCATGCTACATCATGATGTATGGCTATTCCCGGGAGGTGGGTGATGATTCCAAAATTATATCATATTTACCTTTGTTTTTGCACAAGTAGAGTAGGATTTTTGGTATTTTACTGCGCTCTCGCACATCTTTTTGTCCTTGTTTCAAAAGGATACCGTATTACTAACTCTCTTGTGAACATATCAATTAGGATTGTCATATTATGCAGTAATATGATATTTTGAAGTGATATATGTCATTTAATTGATTTTTCCTCGCACCTGGGAGATTGACAAACGTGGAGGAAGGCTACGGAGGGCTTAACGCCCAATGGTATGGGCGGATCTTACCTGTACCGTCCGCCCGTACCACTTGTCAGCACGTCTGCCTCGTCAAATATTCTCAACACGCGAAGACGGATCTGATATTCGACATTCATAGAAACTTCCAGCCTCGAAACACCACGCTAGAGAGGGATCTGGAGGAGGTACTAGAAGAAGGGGGAATCCTTGATGCTTCATGGATCATCAGAGGAAATCACATCATCCCCTTCATCATCAACCGATGCATATCCATCACCATTACTATTCCCATCTTCCATACTTTAGATCTTGTTGTAATTCCAAATTTAGTTGAGGTTTGCACTAGATTTATCCCCGTACTTTTATCCATCCATTTGAACATGATGATGTTGTTGATTGCTTCCATGTGAGCGTAGTTCCCTTTGTTCTTGGGGAGGTGGAGGAACCCTAGCATTATTAAGAAATGAAATAAAGATGGTCTATTACTTTTTCCATGATCCATTGATCTATGATATTGTGTTTAATCTCTCTTTAGATGGTATGTGTAGTCGGCCACGTATCATTTGCCTCCAGGACTAAAGAGAGGGTGATATACCCTTAGGACGTGTATGAGAGTATGTCTAGTGTTACTTTCTTGACTACAAACATTGTCTTATAACCTGCACGATCAAGGGGGAATAAAGAGAGATTCACTAAGCTAATTACGATATCCATGGAGAAACCCTTAATTGTGGTGGTCTGTATGAGTGATTTCTCTAAGGCATCGTAGTGTTATTTAGAGATGACCTTATTACCTGACTCAAGAAAGCGACTGCCCATGAGTCTTGTGGTGAACATCTTATTATGAAACTCTCTCCACACATGTTATTACACAAGAAATAGATTATCCTAATTATGATTAATTACAACATGCTAGCGGTGTATGCTACATCCCCGAGAACACTTTAGCCTTATTGAGTTCCAACACCATTTCCAATGTTTTCGTTATATGCTTTCCTTTACTTGTTTTATTTACTTTTCTACATTCAACAAAAAATCTTTTAAACACCCTTTACTTGAAATAAAAGGTACTTTACAAGCATCCTTTGGTAAATGATGACCCACAAGTATAGGAGGTGTATCGCAGTACTTTCGATAAATAGGAGTGTCGACCCAACGAGGATCAGAAGGTGTTGACTAGTGGTATGGAGCAGGAAATCTCTGTAAATACTTAGCAAACGGATTTTTAGTGGTTTTCTGATAAAGCAATAAAACAAAGTGCAAGTAATAAAGAACAAACGCAGCAAGTGGCTAAATCCTTTCTTAGCAAAGGACAAGCCGGTGGAAATACTTATAAGGACCAAACGTTCTCGAGGACACATGGGAATTCTGTCAAGTGCTTTCGCTTCAAATAGCTGAGTACTCTTTTTTGGTGTTGTAAGTGTTATGTGGGTGAACCTGTGCTAATGTACCGACCTTACTTGGACTAATACATACTTGTGATTAAACCCCCTACAAACATCCGTAACTACATGAAAGTAATTAAGATATAAACCTAACCACAGCCTTAAACTCTGAGATTCTACACTCCCTTGTGCAAAGGTGTCCTAACGGGGGTTCAGGTTTCTGTCACTACGGCAACCCCACAATTAGTATCCAAATACACAATGCATTCCCCTACGCCCATAAATGGCGAATTATCATGTAGTCGACGTTCACATGACACCACTAGAAGAATAGCACCACAACTTAAATACTAAACCATTGAATAATAACTCAACACAGATCCACTAATAACAACATGACTTCTCCCATGTCCTCAAGAACTAGACGAACTACTCACAAGACATCATATGTATCAAGATCAAAGATGATATGATAATGGATAACAATCTAAACATAAACAATAATCCAATGGTTCCACTCACAAGCATCAACTACAATAGTAATTAACACCGGGAAAGTTTCCCTTAAGAACTAAAGCAATATCCAACACAATTATTACAGCGGGACGGAGTGGTGATGATGGTGCTGGTGGAGATGATGGTGTGGATGATGATGATCCCGATGAAGCCTAGCTTGATGACGGTGTTGATGGCGACGATCTCCCCTCTTCGGGAAGGAATTTCCTCGGCAAAGATCTGTCTGCCGGAGAGATATTTCTCTCTCGGTGTTTTCTGCCCTGTAGAGGCGGCGGAAATCTATCTGTGGTCGCTCCTCAGGTGTTAGGGTTTCGTGAGGAAGATATAGGCGAGAGGGCGGAGTCAGAGGCCGGCCAGGTGGGCCACACTTGCCCTAGGCGCGGGGCAAGGTGGGCCCGCGCCTAGGGGGGTGTGGGCCCCCTGTGGCCCTTCTTCGCCTTCCCTTCTGGCTTCCTCAGTCTTCCAGGAAAATATTATTTTCCCATATTTTTCTAGTTTTTTCTGATCTTCGCGAAATTGCATCAAAACACCTCTTTTTCCACCAGAATCCAGACTCCGACAGTCCATCCTCCAAGAATCATCCAATATGTAAAAACAGTGGAAAAGACATAAGTAATACCTCATAATAAGACATATATCAATGAATAGAGGCAAATTATGATATAGAATGGTGATGTAAATTGGACGTATCAACTCCCCCCAAGCTTAGACCTTCGCTTGTCCCCAAGAAAAAACTGAGCTTAGTAAACATGTCCACAGGTTTATGGAGTGAAGTGTCAATAAAAGAATACAGACAAGAAGCATCACACTTACCATTACACAACTCATAGAAGAAAGCAACTCACCATTATATGACTTAGCTTGCAGCACGTACATGAGTCACAATAGAGATGCATAAAGATAAATCATAATTGGAATTGGCAAACTTTGTTCCTGGTCAGAGAACAGCTGGCAAACAGTTCACAAAAAGCTTTTTGTAGAGGTTTTATAATAGGAGCACTCTTTGCTCAAAAAGGTTTTTTAATGAAGGCTTTCAAAGTAATACTCAATAGATAAGAGTTTTATGCAAACAAGGAAGATAAAGAACATGATTGAATAAATCACCATATGAATGCTTGAAACACAACAACTCAAATGCTTGCTGGAGATAGAGAGGAAGTAGGTTTACTGACTCAACTTGGAAAATAGGAGAAAGGTCCCTTCATAGAGGGTAGCAGGGATTACAAGTTATAAAGAGCTTCCAAAAGATTATGGTACTTACTAGCTTTGAGCCCTCATTGCCCCTATCATAAGCATCTTGAGATGATTAAGGTTAAAGTGCACAAATATGGAGTATATGCTTGACGAAATATAAGTTGGCAATCTCATGTCCCTTGAATATGAGGGCCACTCCTCATGCTACTCAACTTTAGTCACCGGTAAGTTCTTGTCATTGTAAGTACATGCGTATCATAGAGAACCGCCAACGGGGTCCCCCTTGCACATGGTACATGAGCTATCCCATAACCAAAATGACAAGGCAAGCAGACAATGAGCATCTCAGCGATCTTTTTATTTACTATGTGCATAGCTTTTTATGAGGATGCTTCATAGATAGCTCACTATGGTGATGCTGCAAGTTTCCACCATGATGAGGCATGGCTTAGGCTAGCGGCCTAGACGTTTCTCTAACACAAAATATAGACTCCATGGACTTACAAGTTCCCTCTTTATTTCACACCATTGACATCCACAGACAAAGAGCACGATATCAATTGTGTACAAGGTACAAGTGCAATGTTGAAAGCATTCCCCGTGACAGCACAGTTCTCTAATCCCAACGTATAGATGCAAGCATATACAACTTCGATGACATAATGGTTCAGGTCTATTAGGGGCAAGAAAAATAAGGTGTGCCATCAAGTTCGTGAGAGCTTTACTAACTAGTTTTCACATAACAAAATACTTTTTAATTCGAAAGATAGATGAAGCTTGAGAATTTGCTAGGAATAGCAGAAGCTATTAGGTAGATATAGTGGACACAAATGGCAAAGGTTTTGGTTCAAGGGGATTGGAAGAATGAGAAGTATACCTTCTCAAAACAGGTTTTGGCTAGCATGGCTGGGTAGCAAGCAAGAGAGTTGAAAGAAACAAGCAAACATACAAGTAATAAAGCCAAACATGAAATCTTCCTTGAAGACACAAAAGATCTTAAATAAAGAATACTAAGCTCATGAGCCAACAAGAAAGAAAATAAATGATACAAAATACCTGCAAGTTTTTCTCTTTTTCTTTCAAACCTCAAAGTAATGCTACTAACCAGAACTCAGTTTGCCAAAACCAATTTAGATCCACTTGATGCTCCCAAAGTGATGCCAATACTGATCGATAAGATCCATCATATAATAGAGATTGCAAACTAAAATAAGAAGTGCAAAAAGTAAAAGATGAAACTTCTCATTAATATTCCAATAAAGGCACTCACACCAAGGGATACATAGATAATCAACTAAAGGAGAGATACTTCCACATGCAAACCAAACTATAAGATAACACCTCTACCAAATATACGAATCCACTAAAAAGGTAAAATATAATAGGTAATGGTGGTGATACTGCGGCACTCCCCCCAAGCTTGGAACAAGCCAAGGGGATGCCAAACCTGATGACGAATTACTCCTTTTGCGGTGGTGGTGTTCTCTTGATAAGCTCCTCAATCAACTTCCTCAACTCCTCAATCTCAAAGGTTAGAGTATGAATCAACTCCGAGTTTTGCTCAATGTGGTTCATGATCATATCATACCAAGAGTTCCAGTCCTTGCTATTCTTTCCCCACTCTTCCTTCTTAGTGTGCTCCTCCCCTGCATGGTTAGAACGAGGCATATCCCACATCAAGGGCAAGTTCCCTTTGGGAACATGTTGATCTTGACTCTCATGTATAAGAGTGTGGAAGAGTTTCTTGGTACTTGGAGGAGGTGACCGTGGAGGGAGGGTATGACGTCGAGATTTCCCTCCTATAGACATCCATGTTGTCCTCTTAAGCTTGATAGGGGTTGCCACCACTCCAATGCTTGTGACGGTAGTGCGGGTGTCCGGTTGCTTGTCCTCCACTATGTATCCTTCGTAACCTACCAAAATATCCTCCTCCTTGGGTTTACAAGGATCGTCTTCCTCGGGCTTCTTGCCTTTATCATTGGCGGAGACCATGGTACTCTAAACATGAGAAGTTTTCCTGACTGAAACAGATCGAAACGAAAACATGAAGAGAACACGATGCACGAACCTCTGGGGATCCGGGGGTTATATATTACGAAGTTTCAAAGCATAAGGAAGGTTTTGACACGGAAGCAGTGAGTCGAGCTCGGGAAGGCACACCCCCCTCGGGCACGCAGGCGGCTGGGCCGTGCACAGGGTTTGGCCACCCCGGCCTCCGGTTCCTCCTCTATTATGTCTCGTAACTTTCCTTATGTATTAAAAACATCAAAAATATAAAAATATTGGGGTTTCACGAACCTTCTGTTTTCACCACTTTAACCTAGTCAAAGACGAACTCTACAGACTCCTTTTCTCCTTCTCTTGGAATTTCCTTTCCTCACAAGGCAATACACAAACTTCAATGGCAACATTAGTGTAAGCAAAACAACAAACCTTTAGGTTCACACTTCAACTGAAATCTATCAAAACAAAAGCTTTTGAAAGCGGCAAATGCAAATAATAATAGAAATCTATCAAAACAGACCAACAGGTAAAGATTGATTTTTTCGAAAACCTTCTATTACTCAAATCAAAAAGTGTAGATGTAATGAAAGTTGGGTAACAACTTGGAGACCAAGCTCAGAAAAATAAAGCTCCATCCGACGTACTGAGCTCCCTCACGATTTTTTTCAATACAGCACAAAAATCTGTCCCAGGACAGCCACTTTTCACAACTCCTCTACTTCAGAAAAGTAGTTGAACTTGACACAAAAACCAAAACAAAAAGGATAAGGAGCTGTTATGACTGAGGTAATAACTTCCAAGACTCGACAAAACTCTTGGGTTATCTCCCAACAAGTACTTTTCTTTATTGCCTTTAAGTTAGGCATGAAACTTTCAAAGATGCTCACAAAGGGGATATAAATCTGGAGTGAAAAAGAGCATCAAGAAGCAAATAACCAATACATTTGAGTCTAACCCACTTCCTATGCATGGGGGTATCATGAGAAAACGAATTGTCGAAACAAAAAGCCACTAGCATAGGAAGACAAAACAGATGCAACTTCAAAGCTTTCAACATAAAATAGGGAAACTTAACATTATTGAGATGCATAAAACCATGTTTCCCTCTCTCATAATAACTTTTATTAGCACTTTGAATAAAGTTGACAATATAACTGTCACTGGCAACAACTTTATCATCAGAATGAGCATACTTACAGTCACCAAAAAGAGGTCCAAGGTCATAAACTGGATCAATAGAAGCAAGTTGTTTCATCCTGAAATCTTTATTAGGCAAGCTATTCTCACAAGGAGCTTTAGCAAATTTGGAAAAGTTAAACTCATAAGAATCTCCATCAAACTTAGTTAAAACTTTCTCCTTCTTACAATCTATAATAGCTCCACAAGTGTTCAAGAAAGGTCTACCAAAAATGATAGGACAAGTTTTGCTAGCTGCAAAATTAAGCACTAGAAAATCAGCAGTATACTTAATCTTACCACAGAGAACCTCCACATCTCTTACAATACCAATGGGGCAAATGGTTTCCTTATTTTCAAGGTGAATAACCACATCAATGTCCTCAAGCTCACAAGGACCAATTTCATGCATAATTTCCCTATAAAGCTCATAAGGAGTAACACTAGAACTAGCACCAATATCACATAAACCATAATAGCAATGATCACCAATTTTAACAGAAAGCACATGAACACTAGCTTTTCTAGCCTTACTAGGATGAGAGATAATATTAGAAGCGTCTTCACAAAATACAATGTGCTCATCCTCTATATTTCTAGTGACAGGGTCTTTCACAATAGCTACCACAGGTTCAACTTTCAATTACTCATCTGGATCCACAGTTTTCTTTGCACTTTTGCTATTTGCACTAATCATCATAGAATACTCCTTTACCTTAGCTGGGAAAGGTATTTTCTCAACATAAGGTTCATGCACAATATGATTAGTAGTACAAACTTCAGTGCTTCTAACAGGAACATGACTAACAACATCTTTATAAGGAGCATGGTACTTATTCCACTTCTTCTTGGGAATTTCTATATAAGAAGCAAAGGACTTAAAACAGTTGGAAATACTCTGGCAATCAAGACCAAACTCATTGCTAATATCACGAAAGTCATCAGTTCCCATAAAGGATTTAATGCATTCATAATCATAGTTTATACCTGACTTTCTTCCTTTGTCATTCTCCCAAGCTTCAGTGTTCTCTTGAATACGGTCTAGTTGATCCCATTTAGCTTCTTCCTTCATACGTGTGGATGATCCATCACAAGAAGCATCTAGTAAATGTTTATCATGAAGAGAAAGCCTAGCATAAAAGTTATTGATAATAATATTGTTAGGGAGTTCATGAATAGGACATTTAAGCATTAGTAACTTCAATCTCCCCCAAGCTTGAGCTGTACTCTCTCCATCACGAGGCCAAAAGTTATATATCAGGTTTCTATCCTTATGGATCTCACCGGGAGGATATAATTTAGAATAAAAGAGAGAAGCCATTTCCTCCCATTCCATGGATTGTCCATTCTTCAGCAGCTTATACATTCTTCAGCTCTCCCTTTCAAGGATATAGAGAGTAACTTCTTCTTCACCTATTTAGTTGTGATACCTGCACACTTAAACAACCCGCATAATTCATGGATAAAGAGCAAATGATCACCAGGATGGACAATTCCATCCCCAAAATAATAATTATCCACAACACGATCAACAATACTTGTAGGTATCTTAAAAGGATCTATCTCAACAAGTGGTGGTTCATCTACTACCATAGAGGTGGTAGTAGTTTCCCAAATAGAAAACCAAGTGGGTTATCCATATTGGAAACAAAGTAACAAGCAGTAACAAAAAGCAATACTCATAGTAGAAGTTTCCTTTACCAGTTTCACTCTTCAATAGCGCTTCACTCCCCGACAACAGCGCCAGAAAATAGTCTTGATGACCCACAAGTATAGGGGTGTATCGCAGTACTTTTGATAAATAGGAGTGTCGATCCCAAAGAGGAGCAGAAGGTGTTGACTAGTTGTATGGAGCAGGAAATCTCTGTAAATACTTAGCAAACGGATTTTTAGTGGTTTTCTGATAAAGCAACAAAACAAATTGCCAGTAATAAATAACAAACGCAACAAGTGGCCCAATCCTTTCTTAGCAAAGGACAAGCCGGTGGAAATACTTATAAGGACCAAACGTTCTCGAGGACACATGGGAATTCTGTTAAGTGCTTTTGCTTCAAATAGCTGAGTTCTTTGGTGTTGTAAGTGTTGTGTGGGTGAACCTGTGTTAATGTACCGACCTTACTTGGACTAATACATACTTGTGATTAAACCCCCTTAAACATCCGTAACTACACGAAAGTAATTAAGGTATAAACCTAATCACAACCTTAAACTCTGAGATCCTACACTCCCTTGTGCAAAGGTGTCCTAACGGGGGTTTAGGTTTCTGTCACTCCGGCAACCCCACAATTAGTAGCCAAATACACAATGCAGTCCCCTAGGCCCATAAACGGTGAAGTATCATGTAATCGATGTTCACATGACAGCACTAGAAGAATAGCACCACAACTTAAATACTAAACCATTGAATAATAACTCAACACGGATCCACTAATAACAACATGACTTCTCCCATGTCCTCAAGAACTCGACGAACTACTCACAAGACATCATATGGATAAAGATCAAAGATGATATGATATGGATAACAATCTGAACATAAACAATAATCCAATGGTTCCACTCACAAGCATCAACTACAATTGTAATTAACACCGGGAAAGTTTCCCCTAAGAACTAAAGCAATATCCAACACAATTATTACAGCAGGACGGAGTGGTGATGATGGTGCTGGTGAAGATGATAGTGTGTATGATGATGATCCCGATGAATCCTAGCTTGATGACGGTGTTGATGGCGACGATCTCCCCTCTCTGGGAAGGAATTTCCCTGGCAGATATCTATCTGCCGGAAAGATCTTTCTCTCTCGGTGTTTTCCGCCCCGCAGAGGCGGCGGAAATCTATCTGTGGTTGCTCCCCAGGTGTTAGGGCTCCGTGAGGAAGATATAGGCGAGAGGGCGGAGTCAGAGCCGGCTAGGTGGGACACACCTGCCCTAGGGACGTGGCAAGGTGGGCCCGCGCCTAGGTGGGGTGTGGGCCCCCTATGGCCCTTCTTCGCCTCCCCTTCTAGCTTCCTCAGTCTTCCGGGAAAATATAATTTTCCCATATTTTTCTGGTATTTTTCTGATCTTCGTGAAATTGCATCAAAACACCTCTTTTTCCATCAGAATCTAGACTCCGGCAGTCCATCCTCCAAGAATCATCCAACATGCAAAAACAGTGGAAAAGACATAAGTAATCCCTCATAATAAGACATATATCAATGAATAGAGGCAAATTATGATATAGAATGGTGATGCAAATTGGACGTATCAGTACATAGTGATGAGGGGCATAAATACCTTAACCAAATAGCTCTCTGTAGATTCAATACTCTTATTTTAACACTAGCTAAAATCGATATGTGCACCTGTAGTCATCAGTTGGTAGTTATCTCGTGGTGCAAGCATATCACTACAATAAATGTTTTCATCCGCAACGACTTGGCCCATCGGCCCATGTCGTCTTCCGTGACGAATTTCTCGGCTCGACCGTGGACAATGCAATTTTTTTTTGGTTCCGCGCCCTGCTACTACGACGAAACTGCTAAAAACATGGATGAAGCTCGACATGCGCATGGCAGAAGCAAGATTTTCGGTTCCTCGCGTGATGTTGACTCGCCAAACTCTTTTTAGGCGTGTGGGTCCCGGATGTTAGTGACTCTAGCAGACCATACTTTTTGGTCACGCCTCCCTAATTTGAACTTAATAATATTGCTTGATGCGTCTTCTATTTAGTGAGGCTACTGGGCCCCCCTTGTCACCCTCACATTAGAGAATCGTGTGTATGATGGAAAGTTTTTCCTTCGCTCGCGCTACCCTATTCCGAACTTGACAGTGTTGCTCGATGCATATGCTGGTTAATCAGGCTGCTGGGTCCCTCATGTCATCCTCATACTAGAAGAAACGTGTGCATGATGGATTTTTTCCTTGGCTCGTGCCTTCCTGATTTGAACTCGATAACGTTGCTCGATCTATCTGCCGTTTAGTCACGCTGCTGGGTCCCCCATGTCAGCCTCTCATTAAAAGAATCGTGTGTATTGGAATTTTTTCCCTTGCTCACGCTACTCTGTTCTGAACTTGATAGCGCTGCTAGATGCATCTACCGTTTAATCATGCAGCTGGACCCCACATGTCACCCTCTCATTAGAATAAATGTGTGTATGCTGGATTTTTTCTTCTCTAGCGCTACCCTGTTCTGAACTACATAGCGTTGCTCACTGCATTAGCCGTTTATTCAGGCTAGTGGATCCCCTATGTCAGCCTCACATTAGAAGAATCGTGTGTATGATGCAATTTTTTATTCTCTAGCTCTACTCTGTTCTGAACTACATAGCGTTGCTCGACGAATCTGCCATTTGGTCACGCTTCTGGGTCCCATATGCGAGCCTCTCATTAGAAGAAACATGTGCATGATGGACTTTTTTCTCGCTCGCTCCTCCCTTTTTGGAACTTGGCAAAGTTGCTCGATGCATCAGCTGTTTATAAAGGCTGGTGGGTCCCCCATGTTAGCTTGTCATTAAAATAAACATGTGCATGCTGGATTTTTTCTCTCTCACGCCTCCCTGTTTCGAACTTGGCAACTTTGCTCGATGCAACACATGTATAAGGTCTCGCTAGTGGGTCCCGCATGTCAATCTCTCTATAAATGAAATGTGTGTATGATGGACTTTTTTTTGGGCCGCGTCTGCTGTTTTGACCTTGGCAACATAGCTCGATGTGGCAGCCGTGTATGGTCTTGCTGCTAGGGCCCACATGTCAGCCTCTCTGGTATGTCCTGGCTTATGGGTCCCTGATGCCAACATCTCTATATAATTATTTAACTTTTTTTTTTCAAACTCGCGCATTAAACTCGAGGGACGCTGCAGGCTGGTGAGTCCATCACGTCAGCCTCTCCGTAAAGCAAATATTGCTAGAAGAAAAAAATGTAAACCCTAAAAAATAAATGTCAAGCACAGTGGATTCAAACTCAATACTTCAAAACACATATAAACTGTGTGCGTTGCCACTACGACAAAGAAATCAAATAAACATTATCATTAAAATCTTTATAGTACCTATAAATTATATAGTCTTCTTAAAAAGGTTTTTGTGTGTCCATGTTTATCTCTCTTAAAATAAAAGAGAAGCGCTCCTGGCATCTCAATTTATTAAATGCCATATAATGGAGTAGTTTTTTAAAAACATGGGTAGGCGGATTTTTTTAGAGGGAAATGCCAAAAAGGCCGAATTAAAAAGATTTTGGGCTGTTCTACATGTGCTATACTAAATGGGCTATACTCCATGCTCTGTTCTCCATGGGATCCTTTCTAAAATTTTAATGGGCTATGGTCAGTAGTCCCCTGACCCCTAAAAGGTCAAATTAAATTTTTCTAGGCTAAAGAGGGACTGAATGGGCTATATTTCATCTCATCGTTAGTAAAATTTGCATTGTGTTGTGTCTCGGTCGGATTCCGAACAAAGACCTCACTAGCGGAGGAAAAAAACAATAATTCTTTTGAAAATATATATTCATGTATATATATAAATAACTAGGGAGACACAACGTGTGCGCCAAAATTGTACTGGTACCCAATGATTTCACTTGGTGAAATCACGCTGTATCTTTACCCTCTCATCACTATCCAAAACACATCCAATAGTTCCGATGACACATATGCAAAAGCTCTAGTGCAAGCAGCCCAACAACAACGACAAAACCTTTCAAAAATTCAGTACCATTTGAAAGATTCAAAAGTACAGAATAATACAGAAAAATATCGACAGATTCCTAGTTCATATTCAGCAGCACTTGACCGATTCAACAACATTTCAAAGTGATCGATTCAGCAATAGAGATACTGAAATTCAATTGAAAGAACATGTGGGCCCCCATGTGTGGTTTTGGTAATTAATGACAATCTTTATGGACTAATATGTGTATTAAGTTATACTTGTAGATTTGTCCATTGACATCGCTTGGAGCATGTGTTGGCTTCAAGGTCGATGAAATGAGAAGAAGATGTGATGTGCAAGCTCAAAATGCGCCATCTATAGAAGATCTCATGTTTGAGGCTTGCCATCCTCGGTGATCATGGATCGATGATGAAGAATCAAGAAAGGCGTTCCATCTTGAGAAGGGCAAGATCGTCCACATCGAGCTCAAGTGGAATGCTCAAGGCAAAGGTATAATCTTGATAGGTTTTCCCTTTTGCCGGTCTCACGTTGTGTGTGTGAGACCGGGTTTAGGATAGATAACCGTACTATCAAGAGGGGCTCTCGTATGAGTAATTTGGTCACATCGTTCGGAGAGAGCTCAAACCTTTGCATACTTGCATCATCGCATTTGGTTGTTATTTGGTCTTACCCATGTGAGGATATATAGCTTGTGTTAATCTCCATAACAAGTTCTTGTTCATCAAAATCGGATCTTCCGTTTGTATCTTGTTGCGATTTTGATTCATGCGGCTTTTCGGTTTCTCACCAAGTAAGGTATCTCACATTATTCTACTTGATACTTTCTCACTTGGTGATAACCAATATTTCCACTTTTTATTGGGAAGCACTTGTCGTCCTCTATCCAACGCAATTGGAATCGGGTCAATCGGAGCTTCCAGTCAAAAGTTATTGCCGTTTGAATATTTATCCATCTATCTATTTTCTGGGCCGAGCGGTAGTACCGCCCGGGCGGGCGGTACTACCGCTCGCCCCTGAGAGCGGCCCGTTTTCTTTCAGCCTCGTTAGGTACCTAAATCCGGTACTACCGGCTGGCCCGGTAGTACCGACCGGGTGGGCCGGTACTACCGGCCGGCCTAGATATTTTTCCCAGATCTAGATCCAGCTCTCGCCCAGCTCGTCTGCCCCGTTTCCTGCGTGCACGTTGACTCATTGCTGCCTTTGCTGTCACAGCAAGTAGCGCCTCATGCGTTGTGGCCCCACCCCGCGCGGATGTTCATATATCGTGCGCCACAATAGCTAATTTTGTCCCTAATGTTTTTCGGAAAGGGGCCAACTGTTGGATACAATAGCTTTCATATCGATATGTTGAATCTTGCAAAACTCTAGGTGGATATCCCATATATTGTACTCAAGAACCTTAAAATGGTTTAAAAGGCACATGACCGCTATAATGCACATGTAGTTCCAATTTTGAGATACTTTCAGCAAATTGCCGTAAAGCCAAATTATTGCACGAATATATAGCTACGAAACTTGAAATTTATGAAACCTAGGTAATATCAACGAAATCCGTTATAGTGGTGGCATTTTAGCCATATACCTTGTAGTTGCTTCACAAAAAAACATTGTTGTCACTTTTCAAAACTAAAAATAACTTCAAATATGGAAATTCCCTTTGTAGATAATGCTTGAAATGCCAATATGCACTACCGTACCAAAAGTATTGACACATTTTCATGAATGGTTGCTTTTGATTTATATTTAGTTTTATTGTGTTTCTTCCAAAAAGAACACATATTTGGAGGCATTACCATTCATGTCAGGAAGTCGAATCTTGCAAAACTCTGAGTGGTTTTCCCGGTATTTGACTACTTGGGTACCTTTAAGTGATTTTTTTAAAACAAATCAAGAGCAATCTATCTCGCACATGTAGAACAAAAAATTGACAAGTTTTTGCTAAATTGCCATATTGTCAATTTATTGCAAGAATTTATCTAGTAAGATTGAATGGATGTATCCATTAAATAGGTTACTTTGTGTGACAATTGGCACAATGTCATATTGGGCCATATTCTTTGAAGTTGCTTCACAACCAAAAACAATGTTGTCACTTGGAAAAATTAAAAAAGAATCAAATTTGGATTCTCCCATTGTAAGCAAAGCTTGATTCGCCAAGATCCATCCAATGTGGAGTACAAAACATGGACACGATATCAGCAACTATGGATGAGACCTTGGTCATCTTGTTTGAAAGACGACAAATGTCTATCAACTCATTAAATGCTCGGAAGCGTACATGCATCTGAGTCTATTTGACGGAGACAACATCCCAAGTGGGAGTTGCGTATCTTAGAAGCTTTAATTTTAAAATTTCTGCATAGAGCCGAAATATCCTGCCCATCCATTCAAACATCCCGCCCATCCATTCAAAAAACTAGCCCCAAAAATCAATTTATTGCACTAATTTATCCTAGAATCTTGAAAGGGCCTATACATTAAAAGGTTATACTTTGTGTGAAAATGGGGGTGGTGGAATTTTGAGCCATTATATTTGTAGTTTCTTCACAACAAAAACACATTGTTGTCACTTGAAAATTCGAAAACAAACTTCAAATTTGGAACCAGACATATTGGTTGATTTTCCAAGATGCACCGATCTACCAAATGGGGACACATCATCATAAACTATGGCCATAACCTTGGTCACCTTTTTTTAAACGATGGTCATATGTTTGAAAGTCTTGAATTGTTTAACAATTTCTACGAATGCCTAGAAATTAATTTAAATGCTGGAAAGCAACTCTCGCTGGCATGTGGGTCTATACGGTGACAACGCATGTGAGTCGGCCCATGTTGTAGTAGCGGATGTTAGAAGCTTCAGCCTAAATTTTTTGGTATGGCACCCAAACATCTCACGCATCCATTCAAATATCCCACACATCAATTCAAACATACTTCACCTTTTTTTAGAATGCAAAATTTCTCTTCTATCCCTACTCCAGAAACAAGAACCCAAGGAGAATTGCAATAATAGAGGGATATAGGTGGTAAATTTGTGTTCTCTCACATGCATCACCCCATCAATGTTTCCCTGCCCTTCTTCAATAAGTATTTACCTTCCCGCCCACTTCGACGTACGCTGAATTTTTGGACCCACAATGCAAGTGACCCGCATGTCAGTGACCCAGAATTATGGGAAGTAGAGATTTCCATTGGTT
This sequence comes from Avena insularis, assembly GCA_023614405.1. Taxonomy (NCBI): domain Eukaryota; kingdom Viridiplantae; phylum Streptophyta; class Magnoliopsida; order Poales; family Poaceae; genus Avena; species Avena insularis. The sequence continues at coordinate 158,741,115 of CM042697.1, forward strand.
GTAGTTCAAAATTCGAACATTTTTCGCTAAACAAAGATAAACTCATTAAACTCGGTAAAACTGGCTTGGAAACTTGAAAATTTATGAAAACTTGGTATTATTCGTCAAATATTTTATACTTCGTGAGAAAATTGGTGCGGTGAGACTTTGAACCATATATAATCTTTGTAGTTGCTTCATAATGGAAGCCATTGTTGTCACTTGGATAATTGAAAATAACTTAGAATTTGGAAGCACCCTTTGTAAACATTATTTGAAATGCCAATATGCAGTTATGCACCGATCTACCAAACATGGACACGTTATCATAAACTATGGCAAACATATTTCCATGACCTTGGTCATCTGGTTTGAAAGCCATGAATGCTCATACATATGGTACGCCATATTGTGAAACAAGTTTCTTCAAAAGTTGTCAAATTTTAGCTAGTGCACATAGGAAGATACTCTGCGAAAGAAATACATTGCATCAATTTATATATATTTTATTTGGAATTTTCTTTCAAAAGGACTCAAATTTGGCAGCATTAGCATTCATATCAAGAAGTTGAGGGGTTGTTTGGTTAAGATTATCAATCGCTTTTAGCTTTATTTTATAAGCCACTTCTAATTTTGGATGTTGGCTTATACCATCATTCAACTATGTCAGGGTAAAAGCTAAAATACAAAGCCAAAAACACCTTCGTGGCTTATAAGCCAAAAATCAAAAGCCAAAATTGAAGCCCAACCAAACAACGCCTAAATCTCACGGAACTCTTGGTGTTTCTCCCTTGTTTAAGTACTTGGGTACCTTCAAATGAATTTCAGAAAAACTATGACCAAGCAGCTATCATACACTTACAGATCAAAATTTTAGATACTTTCATTAAATTATGGTAAGGCCATTTTATTCCATGAATATAACCATAAAGTTTGAATATTATTGAAAATTTCCAAAACCCAAAACCCCAAAACCCTAAAACCCTAAACACTAAACCCCTAAACCCTGACCAAGCAGGTATCAGGCACTTATAGATCAAATTTGAGATACTTTCATTAAATTGGGTAACACCATTCTATTCGACAAATATAAGCATAAGGCTTCAACATTATTGAAAATTCCCTAAACCATAAACAACCCCTAAAACCTAAACCCTAAACCCCTAAATACTAAAACCCTAAACCCATAAACCCATAATTAAACCCCAACCAAGTAGGTATCATGCACTAATAGATCCAAATTTGAGATACTTTCATTAAATTATGGTAAAGCCATTCTATTCCACAAATATAAGTATAAATCTTGAACATTATTGAAAATTCCCTAAAACCCTAAATCCTAAACCCCTAAACGACCCTGACCAAGCAGGTATCATCCACTTGTAGATCAACATTTGAGATATACTTTCATTAAATTATGCTAACGCCATTGTATTCCACGAATATAAGCAAAAAGCTTGAACATTATTGAAAATTCCCTAAAACATAAACCCTAAATCCCTAAACACTAAACCCCAGAACCCTTAACCCCTAAACCTTAACCAAGAAGGTATCATGCACTTATATATCAAAAGTTGAGATACTTTCATTAAATTGCACTAACGCCATTTTATTTCACGAATATAGGCATACAACTCGAACATTGTTGAAAATTCCCTAAACCCAAACCCCCTAAAACCTAAACCCCAAAACCCTAAACCCCAAAACCCTGACCAAGCAGGTATTATGACTTTATAGATCAAAATTTGAGATACTTTCATTCAATTGTTGCTAAGTCATTATATTCCATGAATATAAGCATAAAGCTCGAACTTTATTGAAAATTCCTGAAACCCTAAATCCCTAAAACCTAAAACCCGAAACACTAAACCCTGACCAAGCAGCTATCATGCACTTATTGATCAACTTTTGAGATACTTTCATTAAATTGGGTAACACCATTATATTCGACGAATATAAGCATAAAGGTTGAACATTATTGAAAATTCTATAAACCCTAAACCCTAAACAACCCCTAAAAACTAAACCCTAACCCCCTAAATACTAAAACCCTCAACCCACATAAAACCTAACCAAGCATGTATCATGCACTTATAGATAAAAAATTGAGATACTTTCATTAAATTGCGGTAACACTATTCTATTCCACGAATATAAGCATAAATCTTAAACAATATTGAAAAATTCCCTAAACCCTAAACCTCTAAAACCTAAACCCCTAAACCCTAGAACCATAAACCCTTAACCACCCATAAATACTAACCAAGCAGGTATCATGCACTTATAGATCAAAATTTGAGATACTTTCATTAAATTGGGAAATGCCATTCTATTCGATGAATAAAAGCATAAAGCTTGAACATTATTGGAATTTCCCTAAACCCTAAACAACCCCTAAAACCTAAAACCTAAACCCTAAACCCCTAAATACTAAAAGCCTAAACCCTCAACCCATAAACCCTAACCAAGCAGCAGGTATCATGCACTTATATATAAAAAATTGAGATACTTTCATTAAATTGCGGTAACACTATTCTATTCCACGAATATAAGCATAAAGCTTGAACATTATTGAAAATTACCTAAACCCTAAACCCCTAAACCCTAAACCCTAAAACCCTAAATCCTAAACCCCTAAACGACCCTGACCAATTAAGGAGGTATTATCCACTTATAGATCAAAATTTTAGATATATATATACTTTCATTAAATTGCGCTAATGCCATTCTATTCCACGAATATAAGCATAAATCTTGAAAATTATTTAAAATTCCCTAAAACCTAAACCCTAAACCCCTAAACATAAACCCCTAAAACCTATAACCTTAAACCTCAACCCTAAGCCCTGACCAAGAAGCTATCATGCAGTTGTAGATCAAAATTTGAGATACTTTCATTAAAAGTATTTCTATTTTCGTACCCCTGTTTCGTTAGTTGTACTGAATTTTGAAGGGAATATGCCCGAGAGGCAATAATAAAGTGGTTATTATCGTATTCCTTATTTATGATAAATGTTTATTTTACATGCTATGATTGTATTAATACGGAAACGTTAATACATGTGTGTTTAATAAACAAAAAGGAAGTTCCTAGTTATGACTCTCTTATAAACTAGCTTGTTGATTAACAAGATGATCAAAGGTATCCTGATCATGGACATTGTATGTTGTTAATAACGAGGTCACAACATTAGTGTAATGGTGTGATGAACATTCATCCGAAGTATAGCATTACGATCAAAGTCATTGAGTTTATATTGCTATAACAACTTACGAAGTGATCGAAATCCTTAGACCATGAGATCATGTCAATCACTAACACCGGAAGAGTTTCTTGATAACATCAAACGTCACACCGTAACAGGGTGATTATAAAGATGGGTTCAGAACTACTAAAGTGTTATGTTGAGGCCCATGGATCGAGAGTTGAATTTGTTCATACCGATGACGGATAGATATGCTCTGGGCCCTCTCGGTGATATCACATTGATTAGCTTGCAAGCAAGTGATTTGATCACTAGAATGTTATATCACGGGAACGAGAAAAGAGTGCATGTCAGTAACGAGATCAAACTAGGTATGGAGATACCGATGATCGAATCTCAGACATGTAATATATCGTGAAACAAAGGGATTAAGATACTAGCATAAAAGGTTCCGACGATCACAAGAAAGTCATCGTTGAATGTGTGGGAGTTAGTATGGGTCTCCAGATCCCGCTTCTGATTATTGATCTGAGAGGGGTCTTGATCATGTCCGCATTATTCGCGAACCATAGGGTGACACACTTAAGAGACACCGACATCCATTTGGAGCAAAAGTTTCATGCCGAAAAGAATAACAAGCGCATGAATTTATTTCACTAGATACCGAAACGGGTTTTCGGGTGAAATTGCAAAAAGTGTTTCTGCATGTGAAATGAAATACTAGCAAGGGGTTATATGTTAATGTTTGTCATTAAAGTAATTGACAAAATTCTGAATAAATAAAAGGAGTTTTATTTAATGAGAGTTTGCATTAAATTTGGTGGAAATTTAATGGGAATTTGAGTGGGTTTTTGAGTGGAGGGAATTGAAAGACATTTGAGTGAGTGGAGTGTCCACCCACATGAATGTGGAAGAGGTGGGGGCAGCCCCATGGCTGGGCGCATGGCCCCTTGGGTGCCCCCCTCTCCCTATAAAAGGAGCCCCTCCCTCTCTCTCACTCACATCTCCTCGTGAAGGATCTCTCTCCCCCTCTAGAATTTATTCCCCATGGTCTCGGATTAGCGAGATACATGTTCCCGGTGGCTATTCGGCAAGAAAGAGTTGTGCTTCTGCTGCATCACTGGAGCGAGTAGGCGGAGGTTGCTCGGTGCCTCGAACGTGTGTGCGAGCACGGATGCGCTGCTGTTTTGTGGTGCTAGGACTTCCTCTCGATCTTGAGATCGGCAAGAGATCGTCTACATCAACCACGAGTTTGGACTCGTTAAGCTTTGTCGGTCTTCAAGGGTATGTTCTCTACGGATGTACAGCCGCCCGTTGTTTGTATCTAGTAGATAGATCTTGGTACATAGTTGTTCCCATCGTAGGATTTTTTTGTTTTCTATGCTGCGAACCCTACAGTGGTATCAGAGCCGGATATATGCGTAGATGCTTTGCACGGGTAGTACACATATGAGTATGTGGGCGATGATGATCATTTTATTGCCTCTTAGTTGTACTTTGGATATTGGTGGCATAGTGGGATGAAGCGGCCCGGACTAACTTTACATATCCTCGCACATGAGACCTGTTCCACGCTTGACATGCAACTAGTTTTGCATAAGTGGCTAGCGGGTGTCTGTCTCTCCTACTATAGTCAATATCTAATTTGCAACGAGTTGTCAACAATTTGGTTATCCTCGTTGTGGTTCATGTTCGTAGGTAAGAACGGTTCTATCTTCGAAAGCCCTAAGCCATGTAAAACTTGCAATGGATAAATTAGAGGCGTCTAGTTTAGATTGTTGCTGGGATAGTGTCATGATATGGTAATGTTGTAAGTAGAAGTATGAGATGATACTCTTACAACACACATAATGTGTAGGTTCCATAGACCTTTGCCTTACACACAGAGGTATGATAGAGATCATACCACGGTGCACATGATGGAGATCATATGCGGGAACCATATCATTTCACTTATTAACATGTGATGTTTGATTGCATCTTATATTGCTTGTTTGGCGTTTTATTAGCATAATAAGATGATCCCTCATTTAAATATCAAGATAAGAATGTGTTCTTCCTTAAGTATACACCGACAATGTTTCGTCGCTTCAAGACATCACGTGATGATCAGGTGTACTTGAATCCACGAGCATATCTCGGGTGTAAGACAGTTACACACGTGAATACTAAGGTTCTTACTTGGCGAGCCTAGCATGTACAGACATGGCCTCGGAACACGGACCGAAAGGTTAAGCAAGAGTCATATTTTTTGATATGATGACCATATTGATGCTCGCCTTTGAAGCTACACCGACTCACGTGATGATCGTACTTGGTGTAGTGGATTTGGTTCATGTAATCACCAAAAAGGCACGAGGGATGCCGTTTTTGAGTGGGAGTTCATTTCCAATTTGGATTAGTAGAACTCAATTTATCATAAATTAAATCAAAGTGAATTTGCATAATTTGTTATAGTCATTCGCATTCGTTTCACCACCTTATGCATAGTTGTAATTGAGATAATAGAACTATAGAATTCTGGATATATATACTTTACAAACTGGTATCGTATTGTGTTGAGTGTCAATCTAAAGTTTAAAGTCCTATTGCAAAATTTCAGCAAACTCTATTTACTCCGTGAAATTTAATAGTTAGTATTAAATCGAGAGTAACAATTCCAGTGTTAGTATCTTAAGTATCATGTTTGCCTCCATGATTCTTGATTGTTTTAATATCAAGTTTATCTAGGAGCTAAAAGAATTGTTTCAGAAACCATCATGTGTGACAGATATAACGATATCTGAAACAATGTTTTGGTTGCAATATGATTGAGTATAATATATGTTCTCATATTGGATGGGAATTTACGAAGGTTGAAGATGCTAGACATCCTAATCATCCAAAAGGGTTTTTGGAAAGTAATGTTATACTCACGATTCACCTTTATAAGCTACAGTAGCTTGATCATGAAAGTCGTCATGATAAGGGTGAATAGAAGATGTATGTAAAGTGTTTACTACACTAAAAGATTACTATAGAATGGATTTTGAAAGAATGCCGATCATTTTGATGATGGTGATCTACTTCAAAGTGCAAGTCCAAAGGTGTTATTATTTGAATATACACGCTTTGGACTATGTGTCATGTATATGGCGCCACTTTTGATGTTGATAGATTCTTTTAAAAAGGAAAAGGAAATGCTGAAAGAGAATCTATAAAATATATTTGGCAGAAAAGAAAATATTGTAAATATCCAATTTAGGTATATGGATGATATACATGTTATGGTTGTATTCTTTGCATGTTAAACAATGTGGTTCTTGGGTATTGAATACCGAATTGGTTGGTATGAAATGTCATACAGAACGACGCAATTCATGAACCACAATGGCCTAAGTAACTAGCAAGAGAATATGTGATGATGTTCATCGAAAACAAACAAACCGTTGTTTGTATTTCTCGTTGACATCAAAGCTTGACTTCAAGATTTATTTTAATAATTGTTATTTAAATCAGGTATTATGAGAACAAAGGTTGTTCAAATAATTACCGTATTCCATATAAGATGGATGATTTACAAATCTAGTTGGAGAAATCACATCCATAAAACCTAATGCTAAAATGTCGCAAGACAAATGATTGAAAAATCACTTACGAAGTGACATCGCCGTTTAAATTATATTGGAAATAAAACATGAAGAATTCCCATATTCATGGATTTTTGGAGTCTTTGATTTGATCAAGTGACGCTTGTGAGACTTTCCTCGGAATAATTAAAAACTTCGTTCAAAGGCTAAAGAAGAACGAACGACTAAAATATTGGAATTTATACATAGCGATGTATGTAGTCAATTATGTGTAGTCGTAAGCGATGGGTTTCAACTTCATATAATTTCTCCGGAAATTTGAGTGAATATTCACTTAATGAGAAAGAAGTATGAAATATTTGAAAAACGTTTCAAAGACTTTCAAGATGAAGTGAAAATCATTATAACAAGAAAATAAATGGTTTATGATTTTATCATAAGGGATTTATTTGAGTTACAAGTGTAACAAGAAAATAAATGAATTATGATTTTATCATAAAGGGATTTATTTGAGTTGCAAGTTTAGCAAAAACACCTAGATTTACATCTCCCGAAACACCATAGGAGTATGGAGTGTTTGAGATTTGTAATAAAACCTTGTTTGACATGGCTGAATCAAATGTGTTATTTATAAAACTGCCATTATGTTTTAAAAGATCAAAGCTTTAGAGACTACCGCTTTTACACTGAAAAGAGCTCCATCTTGATCTGTTGAAATGACACCATATGAGTTATGGTTTGGGGTAAAACCCAAGTTGTCCTTTCTTAAATTTTGGTATGCTAAACATAAGTAAGATGTTTACAACCAAAGTCGGATGAGCATGTCTTTGTAGGTTATTTCGAATAACAATTGGTTATTCCTCCATAACACCAAGGACAAAAGGGTTTGTCGCTTGAAATGTGAAGTTTCTTGAAAAAGGAATTTTTCGTAAAAGTTTAGTGGGAGGACAATAAAACTTTGATAAGGTTAACGAACCTTAGCTATATGTGCTGAGTTGCGCAGTGCCGGAAAATGTTCCGGAGGCAGCCAGAATGCTCATGGCTCACGTGCCTCAAAGGTTGTGGTCACGGAGGTCTAAGTTCTTATTGAACCAAGTTTGGTCGGATAAACAATCAAATACTAAGATTTGAGAGTAAATCGTTATTGTTTGACAATGATGAACCGACTACATGCAAAGAAGCGATGATGGGCCCTGACTCCGTCAAATGGCTTGAAGCCATAAAATCCGTGATAGTTCCATACACGAGAAATCAAGTTTTGAACTTGGAAGACCCTCCGGAAAGGTGTAAAAACCTATTGGTCGTATTTGGATCTATAAAGAAACAGACATGGATGTTTCACATCTATGAAATAGTCGACATGTCGTAAATTATTTTATGACAATGTTCAAAGGAGTTGACTATGACAAGATTGGATCTTTCGTAGCGATATTTAGTCTAGATGGATTAAAGTAGCAACCACTACATATAATTTGGTATATGTTTGATGAATAAACAAAACAAAATTCTTCTAATAGATTGGTTACCTAGGACGTGTACAAGACACGGTCCAAAGGGTTTTGTTAAATTCAAAGGATGCTAAAAGGGCATGCAAACTTCAATGGTTGAAGTAAGCATCGCGGAGTTGGAATCTTCACCGTGATGAAAAAGGAGTTTTCATCTGGAGACGATGAAGATGCTTGAATTTGCAAGAAATTAAGTGGGAGCGCTGAGACATATTTCTAATACATTATGTGGAGGACATCTTGTTGATTAGAAATGATGTATCTTTTATTGACAAAGGTTAAGGATTTCATTTTGATGAAAGACTTAGGCAAAACCCAAATATTTAGCATGAATGTCTATAGTGGATAGACGGTGACGCTAATATGGTTGGGCCAAACGTACATATATGAGATATTGAAGGAGTTCAATATAGAAACGACAAGAAACGGTTCTTGTCGCATGGAAAGGAATTGAATCAAGATTCAAGTGTATAGATACTTGATAAGTGAAACAAGATTCAAGTGTTTTGACACTTGATGAGTGAAATTACGAGAATGTTTTGATCAATCATACCATGATATGTACACATCCAGATATGTCCTATGCTCTAAGTGTTATGAGCATATACCAGAATGAATCATAAAATGATCATTGGACGATAGTGAGAATATTCTTATGATCTTTTGGAAGAACTAAGAATATATTTGTGTAGAGGTGACAAACAATTACAAATAGTTCATTGTAAAGCGTTACATTGATACTAGTTTTGTCACAAGATACAAATTAAGTTTATCTCAATTTAGACTATGGGTGGCACAATGAAATGGAAAGAAAGTTTCCATGATGGATTTGGAAGAGTTCCAAAGTTAAGACATTGTACGAATACTACAACAAAAAGGCTAAGTATATGACTGCTATAGTAGCAGCAAAGGAGGGAATTTGTGTCAAGTAGTTTGTTATCAAACTAAGGTGTGGTTATAGCGGCTAACACTAAAGATATATTGTATGACAATAGTATCGACGTGATTTAACCCCAAGGAACTAAAGGTCTCACCAAAAGACCAAATTTATACAATGCCATCTCATTAGAGAATGAGTAATGCATGGAGACGCAAAGACATGCAAATACACAAGGACCTGAAGCGTCAGATCGATAGATTATGTTAACCACTTGCAATTGCGTATATGGAACACCAGAAAGCCATATGTGTTCAATACGCAAAGTTTTCAAACTAGATTATTGTCTCTAGTGTAAGTGGGAGACTGAAGGGAATATGCCCGAGACGCAATAATAAAGTGGTTATTATCGTATTCCTTATTTATGATAAATGTTTATTTTACATGCTATGATTGTATTAATACGGAAACGTTAATACAGGTGTGTTTAATAAACAAAAAGGAAGTTCCTAGTTATGCCTCTCTTATAAACTAGCTCCTTGATTAACAAGATGATCAAAGGTTTCCTGATCATGGACATCGGATGTTGTTAATAACGAGGTCACAACATTAGTGTAATGGTGTGATGAACATTCATCTGAAGTATAGCATTACGATCAAAGTCATTAAGTTTATATTGCTATAACAACTTACGAAGTGATCGAAATCCTTAGACCATGAGATCATGTCAATCACTAACACCGGAAGAGTTTCTTGATAACATCAAACATCACACCGTAACAGGGTGATTATAAATATGGGTTCAGAACTACTAAAGTGTTATGTTGAGGCCCATGGATCGAGAGTGGAATTTGTTCATCCCGATGACGGATAGATATGCTCTGGGCCCTCTCGGTGATATCACATTGATTAGCTTGCAAGCAAGTGATTTGATCACTAGAATGTTATATCACGGGAACGAGAAAAGAGTGCATGTCACTAACGAGATCAAACTAGGTACAGAGATACCGATGATCGAATCTCGGACATGTAATATATCGCGAAACAAAGGGATTAAGAAACTAGCGTAAAAGGTTCCGACGATCACAAGAAAGTCATCGTTGAATGTGTGGGAGTTAGTATGGGTCTCCAGATCCCGCTTCTGATTATTGATCTGAGAGGGGTCTCGATCATGTCCGCATTATTCGCGAACCATAGGGTGACACACTTAAGAGACACCGACATACATTTGGAGCAAAAGTTTCATGCCGAAAAGAATAACAAGCGCAGGAATTTATTTCACTAGATACCGAAACGGGTTTTCGGGTGAAATTGCAAAAAGTGTTTCTGCATGTGAAATGAAATACTAGCAAGGGGTTATATGTGAATGTTTGTCATTAAAGTAATTGACAAAATTCTTAATAAATAAAAGGAGTTTTATTTAATGAGAGTTTGCATTAAATTTGGTGGAAATTTAATGGGAATTTAAGTGGGTTTTTGAGTGGAGGGAATTGAAAGGCATTTGAGTGAGTGGAGTGTCCACCCACATGAATGTGGAAGAGATGGGGGCAGCCCCATGGCTGGGCGCATGGCCCCTTGGGTGCCCCCCTCTCCCTATAAAAGGAGCCCCTTCCCTCTCTCTCACTCACACCTCCTCGTGAAGGATCTCTCTCCCCCTCTAGAATTTATTCCCCATGGTCTCGGACTAGCGAGATACATGTTCCCGGTGGCTATTCGGCAAGAAAGAGTTGTGCTTCCGCTGCATCGCTGGAGCGAGGAGGCGGAGGTTGCTCGGTGCCTCGAACGTGTGTGCGAGCACGGATCTTGCTGTTTCTGGCGCTAGGACTTCCTCTCGATCTTGAGATCGGCAAGAGATCGTCTACATCAACCACGAGTTTAGACTCGTTAAGCTTTGTCGGTATTCAAGGGTATGTTCTCTACGGATGTACATCCGCCCGTTGTTTGTATCTAGTAGATAGATCTTGGTACATAGTTGTTCCCATCGTAGGAAATTTTTTGTTTTCTATGCTGCGAACCCTACAAATTTTCTCAAGCCACTTAACTTTTCCTCACTTTTGTCCTTTTCCTTCTCCGAAACTCATCAAAGAGATGGAACGACAACTGTCGGCATGTTGATCGTTGACTGACATGTGGGGCCACGCGGTGTGGGACCATGTGGGGCCTATTGGTTAGGAACACGTTATGCTGACGTGTGGGACCGCGTGTGGCTGATTGGTTGGGACTATGTTATGGAGACATAGTGTGGGACCATGTGGGGTGCATTTGGTAGTTACGTGCGTCCTGTCGCCTAAATTGGAAGTTTTATTATTTTATTATTTTTATGATTAGCCTTTTTAAGAGCATTTTTTCACCCTCTCTCTCTAACAGTTGTCTTTTTTGCCCAAAAAGGTAGGGAATCTAGAGCAGCTTCTCTCTTCATTTATTATTCCTTTTGGCCCTCATTTTTCCTAATCTGGTAGTAAATCTAGAGAAGCAAATCTAACCAGCACCATAAATACATCCAGTAAAAAAAATCAGATGTAGATAAAACAGCTAATATAGGATATATAGTTTGGTACTTAACGAGGTTCGGCAATTAGGCTGGTCAGCAGCAGCGGACAAGTTCAACATAGACAATACAAAAGAAGCTGCTTTACAGGAGCAACACAAGGATCAGTGGCCCCTCATGGCCTCCGCCAGGAGGGTGTAACACCCTCTGATCAGTCCTATGCGAGTCTTAGCTATTCCCGCCAAACCCGCATAGAAACGATTCAAAGGTGCCCACCAAGCACTTGCGTGCGAGTGGAAAACGAAGTAATATCATTACACAATAGTCCATGATGGAACCCACAAAACATACATATACAACAACGACTCAAAGAGTCAATATTATAGATATACAATACAAAATCCAAATCACCTTGAATACGATACAACATCCGATTATGGATATATGCAAATGGGGCTAAGAGCCCTTAAGAATAACCAATGGCGTCCATAACCCTTCCCAGGCCAAGCCGAAAGGGTAACCCTGCTAACGATGTCGATCTCAAACCTTCTACAACAAATGGGATGCCGACAAAGGGAGAAGGGAAAAAATTGGTCAGTACTGAGGCCAGTACACGACAAGACTTAGAATTTGGCGGCTCTCGCCTACATAGGTATGGTGGACTGAAGTGGCATTGCAACATGAACTAAACAACCTATAGAGAATCGATAGAACTGATGGCTATCAGAGGGGGGGGGGATAAGGGAGACCTATACGGAACCAACTTGATACTAAGACCAAACATACCCATCCTGGTATTCCCCTTTGAGACCAAACAAAGATGTCATATTGAGGAAACTCACATAGTTGGCAATTTTATTCATTCCGCTATAGTTGTAGCGATTACTAGTCAGGTATGGTGAACATGAGTCATCCTGATATTGTAAGCAGTGGACACTTTTAGTTGACCATTCCGTTGTAGTTGCAATACTTACTTGTCAAATACATATAGCATGAGGCAACCCAATTCCAGTAGTTGTTGGTACTTTTATTTAGCCATTCCATTGTAGTGAAGCTGATTACTATTCATTCCAAAATCAAATTTATAGCACTACTTTAGTTATAGTTGTCTATGATCAATATACTGTGCTCCAAGTCATCCATAACCGTGGACACAACTTTCAGAAAGATTTACCCTGCAGGTGGGCACAAATAGCAACACACGCATGATCAACCTTGGAAAAACCAAATGAGAACCCAACAAGGCAGCACGACAAAGCAATCGCCAGATTCATAAAATATTTCAGGGGGACACCCCACTAAGCTACCCGCGACGAAGTTAGCCGGCTCCGAGATGGACCCAGATGTTTGTGTCAATGGCTGTAAACAACTAGGAACCTGAAAGTGTGACTAGGCTTGTCGATATTGCAAAAACACTCCACTTAGCTTAATAGTATAGTAGTAAGCGCTCTCCACGAGAAACATTAGTAAATAAAGCAGTAAACATGTCATAAGTATAGGATAGTAATAAAACCGCAAACTAGTTTGTGGCCCCAATAAATAAGAAATGAATCAAGCTCTTTCTAAGGGGATTCATGGTCCCACATGCGGATAGTGCGATAGTCAAGGAACAGGTATCAAGTAGTCGGGGTCATACGGGACACCAGTGAGCGGTTAAAAATCAAATAACAATCTATTACCCACCGATGCTTCTACATTATTTATAACTAGTCCCAGCATTTTAATATCAAGTTGTGATTTAAGCCATGATCATCTCCAACATTAAACATGAGGCATTCCTTCAACAACTGTGGAACATCGATGATGTGAAGCAACACCTGCACAAGCAACTACGACTCACAAGGCCGACTATCTACCAAACGACAGGTAATAGGAGGTGTCCATAGAAACATAGGCTGCAAGGGATATAAAGTGGTACAGAATCTAAAGCATCACAACACAGATAACAATAGATCAACATGAGGAAGTAAAAACTAGAAATGTAAAATAGATAGAAAAGGGGAGAATGCTCGCCTAGGAAAACACTGTCAAGGTTCATCTGAAGATCAAGTCGAAACTCACATAAACTCATCAGCCTAATCCATGAAGAATCAATGCACAAAAAGTAACACCGTATGCACTATTAAATACTACGGCAGAAGATCGGGCATGATGCATGTATGGTGCCTGACATGGCAAAGGTGCGATGCAATTAGGAAATATTAAGCGGAACCAGGGTCCCGGCAATTAATCAATAGGTTCATGTTGTTTAGATACCCCACCATTTAAATGTTGTCTTAACAAGGCAAAACATGACACCGGTTCCCTACACAAATTTAAATGGAGCCAATATAAGACTAGAAAAGCCCGCATATGGTCTCCATATTTAATTATATGGTGAGTCGACTGAAAGCCCCCAAAACACATGATATGTATGAAAGCATGCAAAATTTATATGCACAAGTGACAATGTCATATATTATAAAATATAGGGGTCTCAGCTAGGGGTGACACATGGGATTCAAGGATCTTGGTTCGGGGTTCGATAGGGTTCGGTCTTGCCGGGATCGGTCTTCGGATATGGATTTGGGGTCTTCAGGGTTCGGCCTCTGGTCCGTGAAGAAGATCTAGGGAATAGGCATCGCTGTGTTTGGGTTCCGTGTCAACGGTCTCTGAATTCAGTGTCGGTGGCGTACGATTAGTACTTCAGAAGATCTTGTCGCTTACACCGATGTTCTTGGCCAACTTATCGACCTCGCCGATGGTCATGGTAGAGGCAGTCACACCCCATCATTCATCATCGAATTGGAGACCTTGGGCAAAAACACCGTAGGCTTCATCATACACCACACACGCGAGGCAGATCACAAGCACAAGGACCGGCCGAACCAGGGCTCACATGAGGTGAGTCATGCACGCGTGTGCTGCAGTAGGTGTGTATGGCACCATATTTCTGGATAGGGACACGAGCAGGAAGGCCAGCAGGCAGCGCTCGATGTGCAGCACTTGACGAGCTTGGGGCAGGGACGGCTCGCGGACGAGTCGGGTTGCATGTTGACACAGAGCATGAGGAGGCTGGCGACTGGTAGAGGACGCGTGGGGGTGGCACTACTACTGGTAGAGGTTCAAGGCGATAGAGGCGATCGATGAGGGTATGGTCGGACGTCGTGTAGGCTCGGTGGTCGGTGGGGACATGCCGGGAGGAGAGGTGGCGCCTGCAAGGGCGGCTTGGCGGTGACCCTAGATGGAGAAGAGGTGGTGAAAGGGTGCAGTGGAGGTGGCACATAGAGCTTGCACTGGAGGAGTCGGAGGCGGCTCAGGGAAGTGGCGGGCTCGCAGGTGTAGGGGTTCGTAGCATGCAAAACAAAAATTTTCTACCGCATGCACACAAACAAGCCAAGATCTATCTACTAGATTGTAGCAACGAGTCGATAGAAGCACTCACCCTCGAAGATTCCAAAGCGGTTAACAAGAGAAGATTCTCGTGGGTGATGTAGTAATACACTTGCTGATCTCAAGATCGCGTAGACGATCCTTCCGGCGCTGCGTTGCGGCACTTCATGATCGATCACCGTTATTTTCGATGAAGACCTTCCTCTCCCTTGTTCCAGTAGGCAGCGGAGGTTGTAGTTCTCCCCTCGAGATTCCGGTAGCACGACAGCGTGGTGTCGGAAGTAGAGGAAAGATCCCGCAGGGCTTCGCCTAAGCCGGTGCGAGTTATGGTGGATCTAGGGTTTGAAATGGATCGTATGGGCACCTAGAGGGGGGGGTGAATAGGTGCTAACCAATTTTTAATACTTTTTCAATTTTAGGCTTGACACAAAGTAAATTCTCTAGATATGCATCTACTAGAATTTCCCTATATGCAACCCTAACTACTAAGCACGTATAGAGAGGAGCGAAGGAACCGTAGTGGAGCACGCGGAGACACATGGATTTGTTTTACCGCAGTTCCTTCCTTGTTAAGGGAAGTACATCTGCGTTGGAGGGGTGGGTGGTTCTAAGACCACCATGCCACAAAAGGCCTCACCTATTCTCCGATGGATCTCGCCACGAGAGGCCTGATCCACCTTCTCCACTATTGGATCCCTTCGAGGCAGGAACCGGTGCCTTTTACAACACTATCGGGGCACACACCCACAACCGAATTGGGGGCTCCCGAGATGACAACAAGCTGCCACAAGAACAAGGTTTATCAATATAAACAAAAACAAGGATCTAGGTATTTGCAAGAAATACTAGATCGGTGGTTCTCCAAATGAATGGAGAGGAGATGAAGCGCTTGATTGTAGTTGATGATGATCGAGTCCTCCGCCTTTGATTCCCCAATGGGCGGAGCCTTTGAGTGGATCTAGGTGGAGTTCTCTTGGATGAAGGTTGCAGGTCAGGTCTTTTCTTTTTCGAATCAATCAAGAGTTATGGACAGAGGGGGAAGATAGGCTTAAATACCCCCTGCCAGAACAAGCCGTTGGAGAAGATTGGGGGCGGATTATCCGCCCCGGGGAGAAAATCCGCCCCCAGGATGGAAACTCTAGGGAAAACTCCACCCCGATACAGAGAGCAACACATCCTTGACTTGGAGAAAAATCCTGAGGGGGGGGGGGGCGGATTATCCGCCCCCGCTGGGGGCGGACTATCCGCCCTTGGGAGAAATTCCACCCAAGGACCGGAAAGTCCGAGGGAAACTCCGCCCCCCATACAGAGAGAGACGCAGGCTTGGTCTTGAAGGAAATCCTCGAGGGGGCGGACTGTCCGCCCCCAGGGGGCAGACTATCCGGCGTGGCCGGAAAATCCAGCCACAAACTCCGCCCCCTCTCCGGGCTCGCGTACTCATGAGAAGAGGGAGGGGCGGATTATCCGCCCCCAAAGGCAGATACTTTCCCTTTTTCTTAGAGAGAGCTGCAACACTTCAACACACGTTAAATAATCCTTGATATTGTTATCTAACTCACAAAACACTTGGGATTAAGAAATATTCTTTCAATCTCCCCCTTTTTGGTGTTAGATGACAATACTAGGATTTGCAATAAAACCGGCTAACGCCACCTTAAAAATGAAAGACGCTCCCCCTAGATGTGTGCATATTTAAAATTTGCATTTGAATACAAATACATGCATTAGAGAGAGCACACCTTTCATAGCAAATATAATTGAAACAAGGTGGGTTGGGAAACAAGGTCATACCACCGGGATGTGATTATAGCCACAGAAAATAATTAGCTTGATAGCCTCCAAGCACATCCCAGCAATATTGATGCATACATTAGATAATCCCATGATTCCATATGCCATCAAATATGCTCCATAGATAAATCCCGAATTCCATGAGATCCACAATAGATAAATCCAAACTTCCATGAATCCCAAACATAGTACCAAACGTAGTGGAGCACGACATAGTCTTACATAATCCAAGCACAAATAGCAAATAAGTTCACGCTAAAGAGAGCACAAGCAAGCAAATAAAAACAACGAAAGGACAATTGCTTGTGCCCGACCCTTGCAAATCCACGAGACCTAATAGAACTACTTCTCCCCCTTTGGCATCGAAACGCCAAAAAGGAAGAAGAGCGATGCTAACGTCCCAGAAGATCACGCCTCCTCGTCCCCGTCCCCTTCCTCTTCGTCATACTCATCATCATCATCATCAGCTGGAGGAGTGGGTGCCCTCGGAGGTGGGGCAAACAGGTAACTCTCAAGCTCACCATAGTTGATCCCTAAAGTGTTCCATTGAGCATACGGTTCCGGATTAGTGGGAGGAGGAGGATTGCCAGTGGCACCTAAAACATGGTGAAGAATGAGCTGCTGAGTGTGATCCCTTGCATGGTCCCTGCGGTACGCCTCATACTGGCCCTTGTGAGTGTCAACACCCATGCAAAGAATGTGCCGCTGGAACCAAGTGAGCTGTTTAACCTCGCGTGCTATTGGGGACATGGCAGAATGACGACCACTAGACCGTGCATCGCGCATAAAGGACTCAGGGGCAGTGGAGGGGTGAGAGGTCTTCTGAGCTTTGTTGTAAATTTTCTTTGACTTGTGCAAACCATCCAAATCAGTGCCGAAATCCTCATGAGGCAGCATATGCTTGATGAGCATCATGATAAAAGGAGCATAAGGGATGGAAAGCCTGTTGAGCATCGCATCGGTCATCTCATGATAAATGAAATCCATCACATCCAACTTGTATCCTGTAGAAGAGCCAGCATTGGTGGCACACTCATGAGCAAAGGCAAGAAGAGGAACCAGGTGACCACGGATTTTGTCATTGTTGCCTCCACTGGGAGTAATGCTGTCCCGAAACATGCCAACAAGGGTGGCATACAGTGGTGAAAGGCCAGCGAAGGTGCCAACAACGCCATTGGGCGACAAACATGGAGCAAGAACAGTATCCTTGGATGGCCTGAGCCGAGAGATAATGCAGTGTCCTAAAAGGGTGTCCCACCCATGAAAAGCATAGCCAAGAACCTGTCCAAAGGTGCGGAAATCAGACTGGATCATTGATGTTCCCGTCATCCACTTCATAGTACGAAGTTCATCGCTGCAGATAACCAGGGTGGAGAAAAACTGCTTCACAATCTTGGAATCATAGTGGCACTACATAGTCATAAGGGGATGAAGTCCCATCTTGTTTGTCACATCCAAAGATTCACGAAGGCGAGCCTTTGATTGAGCCTCAGTCATATTCAGAGGGTGCATGGGGCGAATTTTGATAGGAACATAGACATCATCATGGATATATCGAAAATGAGAGCACCAAAACATAGAATCCTTGGGCTCACCATCACTGTCAACATCTGCATAATGATCTGTCTGGCGCATGGAAGAGTAATCGGTGCTGTCCATGGCCTTGTAGTTAGGCCGAGCCTGCTTGCCTTTTGACATGGTTATACCCTACGGGTACGTAACTTCAGCATACCTAGTCCAGCCCAAGGAAGGCCCATGGCAGACATAAGCTGGCCCATGAAGATTTTCGGGTGGCCAAGGCCCATGACGCCTTCGATCCTTGGAGAGCAAGACTAGCGGAGATAGGAAATTCAAAGGGGTAAAACCCTAGAACTTGTAACCGACTAGGACTATGCCCGGGACCTGCCTAAGTCTATATAAAGGCCAGGAGGGCACGTCCTAGGGCACCTCGACTCATATTTTCACACACGCATCCACGCCAGATCGAATCTGCGCACCCTGTAACCTTCGGTTCCGCCGTAATCAAAGAGCAGACAAGCAGGAGTAGGGTTTTCCCTCCGGGCTGAACACAGGTAAATCTCGTGTCCCCTGGTTGCTTGTCTATTAACCGTGCCACGATCTCCAGCATCCCCATCTTCTCCAAAACCCAAGTCCATAACAATGGGCATTGACGAGATTAAACCTCGTCACCTTTACCCTTGCCCTTGCGAGATGCACACCGCTTGGCTTTCCTTGCTGCCTCTGCCATCCGTTCAGCTTCTCTGGCTAACCTGCGAACCTCAGTTTCGTCAACAAAAGTGCCCTCTGCAGTGGGCCTGAGATAACGGGCACGAGGACGACGCTTGTAAGTCTTGGGAGGACGAGAACCACCTGTGAAAAGCAGAGAGAGGTAGCATGGGGATAAGTGCACACACACGTCCAGGAGACATGCTAGAACGAGTAAGAAAACAGTCCATGAGCCAGAATAGTGCATGGGAGAAAATCGGAACCAAACCAGACCAGACACATTGTCTCTAGGCCGGACTTTCCGGCCATGGGGGCGGATAATCCGCCCCTATCGAATTTTTTCTGGTTTGTCCCAGATTCACCATGGCACCACAGATCGGGCACAAGGGATGTATTTCTACGAATTCTAACATGCACGGGAAGACACCAAGTAACATCTACCACGAGATTTCCACCACAACAATGAATCTCAAGCAAAAGAGATGGATGAGGGAGTTACCCTCACTCATTAGAGGAAGAGCTCGGAGGAGAAGGTACCCGGAGGCGTGAGGAAGAAGATCCGGGGAGGGCCCAGAGAATCCGGTGGTCAAATCGACTCCGGGGAGGGGCGGAAGCTCCGGCGGTGGCTGGGGGCTGAGGGAGGGTTGGGGGAGGACGGGCTGCTCTGTTTGATCCTGCCCTCCCTGACCCTGCCTATAACAGACGAAATTCGCCCGGGGCGGATTATCCGCCCCCCACTTAGGGCGGATAGTCCGCCCCCCTCTGAAAATTCTGTACAGGACAGATTCAGGCCGGAGCAACCTAGAAAAACCCCTCGATGGTGTATGGAGGACTTGTGTGGAAGAATAGATGGTTCAAGGAGGGAAAGAAAGCTTGGGTTTAGATCAAGAAATTGAGATGGTACTACACACCCAAATTTGCAAGAATCAAATCAAACAAAAGCCAAAATTGAGTGTGTTTTCCATAACAACAAAAGATGAGCAAGAAAATCCAAAGAGAACCATTAGAAACCAACTCTTCACTAGGAAGAGGGCGGTGGACGAAGCCACCATGTTGGAGCGCGTGGCATGACACCGTGAAGATGTATCTTGAGTTCAAAATGCTCATCGATGACCCACATATCACAAATGATATTAAGGGAAATGATTTTACTTGCTTTCGGCATTATGGGGGGAGGGTTGGCCCAATCAATTAGGACCACACTCCCCCTATGTCTATGCCCGCATCTA
The DNA here is from genome assembly GCA_023614405.1 of Avena insularis. Taxonomy (NCBI): domain Eukaryota; kingdom Viridiplantae; phylum Streptophyta; class Magnoliopsida; order Poales; family Poaceae; genus Avena; species Avena insularis. Next base: position 158,761,357 of record CM042697.1, read on the forward strand.
AACCAAATACATGAATAAGAGTAAGTGAGTGTGCAAGGATAGTCAAGCCAAGCTCCTTGAATCTATGATATTTAGCTCATTCCTCAAATAATAAAATCTTGCTTCGTCAAGGGGCTTCGTGAAAATATCAGCAAGTTGGTTCTTCGTGCTCACAAAGGATAGGGCAATATCACCACGAGCAACATGATCCCGAATGAAGTGGTTGCGAATCTCTATATGTTTAGTTCTTGTATGCTGCACGGGGTTATAGGCAATCTTGATAGCACTTTCATTGTCACATAATAGAGGCACTTTGTCACAATTGACACCATATTCCTTTAAAGTTTGCCTCATCCATAACAATTGTGTACAAGCACTTGCAGCAGCAACATATTCAGCTTCGACTGTAGAGAGTGAAATACAACTCTGTTTCTTTGAAGACCAACACACTAGAGACCTGCCCAAGAATTGACACACACCAGAGGTTGATTTCCTATCATCTTTGTCACCAGCCCAATCTGAATCAGTGTAACCACATAGAGAGAAACTTGAACCCTTGGGATACCATAACCCAAAATTTGGGGAATGAACCAAATATCTGAAGATTCGTTTGACCGCCACTAAGTGGCTTTCTTTAGGAGCGGCTTGGTACCTTGCACACACTCCTACACTTAACACGATATCGGGCCTAGATGCGCAAAGGTAAAGGAGAGAGCCGATTATGGATCGGTATACCTTTTGGTCCACGTCTTTACCCTTGGGATTGAGCTCAAGATGACACTTTGTTTGCATTGGAGTAGCCACACCATTGAGATCCGTCATCTTGAACCTTTTGAGCATGTCTTGGACGTACTTATCTTGATTAATAAAGGTTCCCTCTCTAAGTTGTTTGATCTCAAATCCAAGAAAGAACCTCAGCTCACCCATCATGGACATCTCAAACCTGTCAGTCATAAGCTTTGAAAATTCATCGTTAAAAGCTTGGTTAGTAGAGCCAAAAATAATGTCATCTACATAAAGTTGGCATACAAAAAGCTCCCCATTAACCTTCTTAGTAAAAAGAGTGGGATCTATTTGCCCAACTTGGAATCCACGGTCTAACAAAAGCTCATTAAGGTGCTCATACCACGCACGTGGGGCTTGTTTAAGGCCATAGAGCGCCTTATCGAGTTTGTAGACATGGTTCGGAAATTTGGGGTCCTCAAAACCCGGGGGCTGCTTGACGTATACTAACTCATGTAGAGGACCATTAAGGAATGCACTCTTAACATCCATTTGTTGTAATTTAAAATTATGATGGGCTGCATATGCAAGAAGGATACAGATGGACTCAAGATGAGCCACATGAGCATAAGTCTCGCCAAAATCAATTCCTTCCACTTGAGAGAATCCTTGAGCCACGAGTCGTGCTTTATTCCTCACAACAATGCCATTTTCATCTTGTTTGTTCTTGAAGATCCACTTGGTACCGATAACATTGCGGTAGTCCTTGGGTTTTCTATGAGCTTCCAAACTTTGTTGCGTTCAAAGTTATTTAATTCTTAATGCATTGCAACAACCCAATCGGGGTCTTCAAGAGCATCAAAGACCTTCTTCGGTTTAACCATGGAAATGTGAGCTTGATGATCACAGAAGCTTGCAAGTTCTCTTCTAGTAGATACCCTTCTTCGTAGATCACCGACAACCTTGTCAAGAGTGTGACCCCTTAGTTCAAGGTTCCGATCAGCACGAGCCTTGCGATGAGCCTCAATGTCCTTATTGTTTCTAGAATGAGTTGATTTAGTATTTGTATCCTTGTCTTGATCACTGCCTTACCCTTGATCTTGATCTGAGTTAACACCAGGAGGTTGTTGCAGAGCATGATCTTCAGGGCCGGAAAATCCGCCCCTTGGCGGGGCCGGACTATCCGGCCTGGGAGATGAAACACCAGTGGCTTCTTCCTGAGCATGCCTGATAGGACTTGGAGAATCAGAGCCGGATAATCCGCCCTCGGGGGCCGGAGAATCCGGCCTAGGATATTCTTGGCAGTTGTCTTCTCCTCCGGATCCCCTGGAATGAGCTGGAATGCCAGGGGCGGATTGTCCGCCCCTTGGAGGGGGCGGATAGTCCGGCCTGGGACTACCAACTTGTCCAAGAGACAGATGATCTTCAGCAGGTTGCGGTGTTGGTGCAAAGTTTTCTACAATAGTAGGAGCTAGTTGATCTTTTGTAGATGAGGGCTCCACATGAGTGGAGCATTGTCCTTCTCGATCCGCCACAAGGGGTTCCTCAGTGGGGCGGAAAAATCCCACACCCATTCTTCTTATGACATCTTGGAGTATTTCAACATCTGCATCACAAACATCAACTTGCCCTACAAAGGAGCCGTTATTTTCATCGAACTCCACACTACAAGATTCTACAACAATCCCAGTGAGCTTGTTGTAGACTCTATAAGTCTTGGGATTCGCACGTAACCAACAAAAATACCTTCTAAAGCCTTGGACTCAAATTTTGACAAACGGACACCTTTAATAAGAAAGAAACACTTACACCCGAATACCCTGAAGTATGAGATGTTGGGCTTGTTACCGGTAAGTATTTCATATGTCTTCTTGTCCAAAATCTTTTGGAGGTAGAGCCGGTTCGATGAGTGACACGCAGTGGATATGGCTTCAGCCCAAAAATTATAAGGAGACTTGAATTCAGCCAACATTGATCTTGCCATATCCATCAAAGTTCGGTTCTTCCTCTCGGCTAAACCATTTTGTTGAGGGGTGTACGCAGCGGAATATTGATGTCTAATCCCCTCTTCGCTTAGAAACTCATTCAAGGTGTAGTTTTTGAATTCAGAGCCGTTGTCACTCCTTATTGCCAAGATAGGAACATTGTGTTGACGTTGAACTTCATTGGCAAAGTCAATGACAGTTTGTTGAGTCTCACTCTTTAGTTTGAAGAAATAGACCCATGTATATCTTGAGTAATCATCAACAATGACCAAGCAATATTTCTTCCCACCAAGACTTGCATGAGAAGGAGGACCAAATAAATCCACATGAAGTAATTCCAAGATCCTCTTTGAAGACACAATAGTCTTACTCTTGTGGGGAGAGTCGTGCATTTTGCCTTCAACACAAGCCCTGCAAACACGATCTTTGGCAAAGGAGACATTGTATTTTAGTCCAAGGATGTGGCCACCCTTGTGGAGACTTTGCAAAGTTCTCATGTTGACATGGGCTAAACGGCGATGCCATAGCCAGCCCACATCGGCCTTTCCGAATAGACACATCGGACTCGAAGTGGTTTTCCCCGAAAAGTCCACCACATACAGGTCATTTTCGACGTATCCAACGAAAGCGACCTTTAGAGACTTGCTCCACAAGAGTACCACCAAATCATCATCAATAAAAATAGCAAATCCCATCTTGCCAAGGGCACAAACAGAAAGAAGGTTGTAACCGAGGGTCTCAACAAGCATGACGTCCACGAGAGAGATATCGTGGGCTACCACAACCTTGCCAAGACCCAATACCTGAGATTTAGACTTATCACCATAGGAGACTGTGATATTATCATGATTTGGACGCATCTCCGTGATGATCTCCTTGCTTCCGGTCATATGACTAGTGCATCCACTATCCAGCACCCATTTCAACCCACCGGAAGCATAACCCTGCAAGAGAATTACTTCTTGGTTTTAGGTACCCATTTTTCAATGGGTCCTTTCATGTTAGTAACAAGGGTCTTTGGGACCCAAATATACCAAGCAATATATTCATCAAAGGGACCGACATAATAAGCATAAATGTCGCCATAATCATCACAAAAGAGTTCATAATTTGGATTGTGAGACCCTGCAAAACCAATATTGTTAGTCTTGTCTTTTGTGACATTCTTCTCACCGGTGCTTGTCTTTGATTGCACATGCTTGGCCAACCACTTCGTTATCTTTGGAAAGAGTTTTACCCGTTTCCTTGGATTGCGGAGTGCTATCCTCAGAGTTAGATGGAGGTGATGCTGCGGATGTGGAGAGACGCATTATCAATTGACGCATCTCTTCCATCTTAGCCTCCATTGAACTCACCAAGGTTGTTTCCAACGTCTTGAGATCGTTCATGGTGACTACCTCCGGAGCATCACTCCCATCTACCTTGGAACCCATACTTCTCTTAGGTGGTTAAGCCTGAAATAAGAGCCGGGGCTCTGATACCAATTGAAATGGATCGTATGGGCACCTAGAGGGGGGGGTGAATAGGTGCTAACCAATTTTTAATACTTTTTCAATTTTAGGCTTGACACAAAGTAAATTATCTAGATATGCAACTACAAGAATTTCCCTATATGCAACCCTAACTACTAAGCACGTAAAGAGAGGAGCGAAGGAACCGTAGTGGAGCACGCGGAGACATAGGGATTTGTTTTACCGCAGTTACTTCCTTGTTAAGGGAAGTACATCTGCGTTGGAGGGGTGGGCGGTTCTAAGACAACCACGCCACAAAATTCCTCACCCTATTCTCCGATGGATCTCGCCACGAGAGGCTTGATCCACCTTCTCCACTATTGGATCCCTTCGAGGCGGGAACCGGTGCCTTTTACAACACTATCGGGGCACACACCCACAACCGAATTGGGGGCTCACGAGATGACAACAAGCTGCCACAAGAACAAGGTTTATCAATATAAACAAAAACAAGGATCTAGGTATTTGCAAGAAATACTAGATCGGTGGTTCTCCAAATGAATGGAGAGGATATGAAGTGCTTGATTGTAGTTGATGATGATCGAGTCCTCCGCCTTTGATTCCCCAATGGACAGAGCCTTTGAGTGGATCTAGGTGGAGTTCTCTTGGATGAAGGTTGCAGGTCAGGTCTTTTCTTTTTCGAATCAATCAAGAGTTCTGGACAGAGGGGGAAGACAAGCTTAAATACCCCCTGCCCAGAACAAGCCGTTGGAGAAGATTGGGGGCGGACTATCCGCCCTGGGGAGAAAATCCGCCCCCAGGACGGATACTCCGGGGAAAACTGCACCCCCCATACAGAGAGCGACGCATCCTTAACTTGGAGAAAAATCCTGAGGGGGGGGGGACTATCCGCCCTTGGGAGAAAGTCCGCCCAAGGACCGGAAAGTCCGAGGGAAACTCCGCCCCCCATACAGAGAGCGACGCAGGCTTGGTCTTGAAGGAAATCCTCGAGGGGGCGGACTGTCCGCCCCCAGGGGGCGGACTCTCCGGCATGGACGGAAAATCCGGCCACAAACTCCGCCCCCTCTCTAGGGATCGCGTACTCATGGGAAGAGGGAGGGGCGGATTATCCGCCCCCCAAAGGCATATACTTTCCCTTTTTCTTAGAGAGAGCTGCAACACTTCAACACACGTTAAATAATCCTTGATATTGTTATCTAACACAAAAAACACTAGGGATTAAGAAATGTTCTTTGAGGGTTTCCCGGCGATCTAGGGTTTAGAAGGCCGGGAGGAGGAGGAGGTGTCGGCGGCTAGAGGCGTGGCGGCTTGACAGCCGCATGACAGGTGGAGGCTGGCTCTTGTGTGTTTGGGGCAGCCCTCCCCCTCTATTTATGAGAGGGGGGAAGCCTTGGGAGGGGAGGGTTTAAATCCAAACCCAAACCCAAGTTGGATTGAAAGAAGGACTCTTTCCTTCTTCCACTAGGAAACCATTGTTCCAGTTTGACTTTTCAAACCTCCCGTTTGACTTTCAATTTAGAGCTTTAATTCTCTCTTGAAAATTCCCAAACCAAGTGACCTAGGATATGATACAATCATTCCACTTACCCATGACACATTTATGGTCCATTCCCCTTTCGGTCCGGTGAAACTTCTAGACCCTTCTAGAACCTCTCCGATGAAAACATCAAAATCATTCCCGAACTCCGGAATCGGACTTTCCATATATGAATCTTATTCTTCGGACCATTCGGATCTCCTCGCGATATCCCGAATCCCATCCGAGACTCCAAACAACATTCGGTATCCCTACTTACATTCCATATCTACTAAACAACATCGAATCCTTAAGTGTGTCTCCCTACGGTTCATGAATTATGCGGACATGACCGAGACACTTCTCCTATCAATAACCAATAGAGGAATCTGGAAATTCATATGGCTCCCACATATTTCTAAGATTACTTTGCGATCGAATGAACCACTTACATACGATACCAATTTCCCTTTGTCTCGTGATAGTTTACTTATCCGAGGTTTGATCGTCGGTATCTCTGCATACCTAGTATGAGCAACCGAACCAGTATCAAATACCCAGGCACTACTACGAGTACTAGTGATATACACATCAATAACATGTATATCGGATATACCTTTCTTCTTAATGTTGCCGTTCTTCAAATCCGCCAAGTACTTAGGGCAATTCCGCTTCCAGTGACCTTCTCCCTTGCAGTAAAAGCAGTCAGTATCAGGCTTAGGCCCAGCCTTGGTCTTCTTCGCCAGCGCGGTAACTTTCTTACCGCCCTTCTTGAAGTTTCCCTTTTTCTTAGACTTGCCTTGCTTCTTGAATTTGGTGGTCTTATTGACCAACAACACTTGGTGCTCTTTCTTGATCTCCACTTCTGCAGACTTTAACATGGAGAAGAGTTCGGGCAACGACTTGTCCATGTTTTGCATATTGTAGTTCATCACAAAGTTCTTGTAAGTTGGTGGTACTGATTGGAGGACACGGTGAATCCCCAAAGCATTAGGTATCACTAAACCTAAGCTTTGAAGCTTGCTTGCGTGCCCAGACATCTTAAGCACGTGCTCACTGACGGAGCTGCCCTCTTCCATCTTGAAGTTAAAGAACTTTTTAGAAGCCTCATAACTCTCAACTGCCGCGTGAGCCTCAAATATCATTTTGAGTTCACGGACAATATCATGTGGGTCATGGTTCTCAAACCTTTTCTGAAGCTCCGATTCCAAACCATACAAGATAGCACACTGAATGGTAGATCTTGATTCTTCGGCGAGGAAAACATTCTTTACCTCATCGGTAGCATCATTTCTGAGCAGTCACCAATGATGCATCCAACACATAGGTCAAATTACCAGCATTGAGGACAATACTCAAATTGCGGAACCAATCCGCGAAGTTGCTTCCATTGTTTTTCAACTTTTCTTTCTGTAGGAACACATTAAAATTGATGGTAGGGGCCGCCATTGATCTACAACATATTTGCAATAGTTTAGACTAAGTTTATGACAAATTGAGTTCTAATTAATAGTTAAATTAATCTAGGTGAACTCCCACTCAAAACAATATCCCTCACATTGTTTTAGTGATCACACGAACCAAATCCACCACATCAAAACCGATCATCACGAGAGTTGATGTAGCTTCAATGGCGAACAATCAACATGTTCATCATATCTACTATATGACTCATGCTTTACCTTTCAGTGATCCGTGTTCCGACCATGTCTGTACATGCTAGGCTCGTCAAGATCAAACCTTAGCTTCCGCATGAGCAAATCTAGCTTGCTCACGTTGTATACACTCGCAGAATCTAATACACCCGATCATCACGTGGTGCTTCGAAACAACGAGCTATAGCAACGGTGCTTACTAAGGATGAACACTTTATAACTTGAAATTTTGTGTTTGAGGGATCATCTTATAATGCTACTGTCGCGAACTAAGCAATACAAGATGCATAAAAGGATCAACATCACATGCAATTCATAATATGTGATATGATATGGCCTTTCTTCTTGCGCTTCCGATCTCCATCTTCAAGCACGAAAATGATCTCTATCATCACCGGTATGGCGTCAAGGTCAATGGTGCCGCTTCATGGTTGTCATCCACCAACATCAACTATTATAACTACTTTGAATAGACACGCAGGTCTTAACAGAATTAAAAAGACAACCATATGGCTCCTGCCGGTTGCCGACTTACAATAAGGAACATTGCATACATCATATATAATCACAATCATGGCCATATCACATCAAACACACCCCTGCAAAACAAAGTTAGACGCCTCTAATTTTCTTTGCATGTTTTACGTGGTTTGGGGCTTTCAGTAAGTGTCGTTCTAACTTACAAACAAGAACTACAACGCCGATGCTTGAACTATCAAGTGCCCGTTGTAAATTGAATCTATACTATGATGGGGGAGAAAGACACCCGCAAATCCACTTACGCAATACACGTTGAATGTTAAGCGTGGAGAAAGTCTCATGAACGATGTCATGTAAGGTTAGCCCGGGCCGCTTCATCCCATCATACCGCAAGATGCAAAGTACAAAAAAGCAATTGATAATAAAAGCACCACCGCCCACATTGACCATTGTGTTCTACTCGTGCAACAGATCTACATATAGACACGGCTCTGATACCACTGTAGGGGTTCGTAGCATGGAAAAAAAAAAAATTCTACCGCATGCACACAAACAAGCCAAGATCTATCTACTAGATTGTAGCAACGAGTCGATAGAAGCACTCATCCTCGGAGATTCCAAAGCGGTTGACGAGAGCAGATTCTCGTGGGTGATGTAGTCGTACACTTGCCGATCTCAAGTCGCGTAGACGATCCTTTCAGCGTTAACGTTAAGCGCTTGGCGATTAGTCTACGTTAATTTTCGATGAAGACCTTCCTCTCCCTTGTTCCAGCAGGCAGCAGAGGTTGTAGTTCTCCCCTCGCGATTCCGGCAGCACGATGGCGTGGTGTCGGAAGTAGAGGGAAGATCCCGCAGGGCTTCGCCTAAGCCGGTGCGAGTTATGGTGGATCTAGGGTTTCCTGGCGATCTAGGGTTTAGAAGGCCGGGAGGAGGAGGAGGTGTCGGCGTCGGCGTCGATCTTGGCGGCGATGGCCTTGACGGCGTCTTGATGGCGGTGGCCTTGATGCGGGTGGAGGGATGGCTCTTGTGTGTTTGCGGCAGCCCTTCCCCTCTATTTATGAGGGGAGGGGGGTAGCCTTGGGAGGGGAGGGTTTGAATCCAAACCCAAACCCAAGTTGGATTGAAAGAAGGACTCTTTCCTTCTTCCACTAGGAAACCATTGTTCCAGTTTGACTTTTCAAACCTCCCATTTGACTTTCAATTTAGAGCTTTAATTCTCTCTTGCAAATACCCAAACCAAGTGAGCTAGGATATGATCCAATCATTCCACTTACCCATGACACATTTATGGTCCATTCCCCTTCCGGTCCGGTGAACCTTCTAGACCCTTCTAGAACCTCTCCGATGAAAACATCGAGATCATTCCCGAACTCCGGAATCGGACTTTCCTTATATGAATCTTATTCTCCGGACCATTTCGGATATCCTCGCGATATCCCGGATCCCATCCGAGACTCCGAACAACATTCGGTATCCCTACTTACATTCCATATCTACTAAACAACATCGAATCCTTAAGCGTGTCTCCCTATGGTTCGTGAATTATGCGGACATGACCGAGACACTTCTCCGATCAATAACCAATAGAGGAATCTAGAAATTCATATGGCTCCCACATATTTCTACGATTACTTTGTGATCGAATGAACCACTTACATACGATACCAATTTACCTTTGTCTCATGATAGTTTACTTATCCGAGGTTTGATCGTCGGTATCTCTGCATACCTAGTTCAACCTCGTTACCGATAAGTAATCTTTTCTCGTTCCTGTGATATGTGATCCCTTGTGAGCCAGTCACATGCTTGCAAGCCAATTGGATGACATTCCACCAAGAGGGCCCAGAGTATATCTATCCGTCATATGGATGGACAAATCCCACTGTTGATCCATGTGCCTCAACACATACTTTCCGAACACTGAATGCCACCTTTATAGCCACCCAGTTACGGTGTGGTGTTTGATGTCATCAAAGCATCCTTCCGGTGATGGTGATTAGCATGATCTCATGGTCGAAGGAATTAGGTTACTATGTATCAGAAAGCTTATAGCAAATGAACTATTTGAAATGACTTGATCTTAATGCTACGCTTATCTATAGGAGTATATCCATCATACCATTCTCCTAATGATACGATCTTGTTGTTAACAACATCTCAATGTTCATGATCAGGAAACCACGATCAACTATTAACCAACAAACTAGTATTACAAAGAGGCTTTACTACGGACTCTAATTCAGTTTACAAATCACATAAGTATTAATGTTTTCGGTTAATACTATTATATCATGAATGTAAACAGTTATCATAAACACAAAGATATAATAATAACCACTTTTATTATTGCCTCTAGGGCATATCTCTAACAGCAGGGACATGGAGAGGCCGGACCGGGGGCGAGAAAGGACGACCCATGGAGGAGAGAACCGGGGGAGGCGGCCGGAGACGAGCTCTGGTGGTGGAGATTGAGCTGGGAGGTGATGGTGCTACAGGAGGCGCAGGGTCGAGCCGAGGCGGCCTTACGCGGGTGAGGACAAGTGGCGGGACATGCGGTGGCAGGTGGTGCTGGAGATGGACGGGAGACGGACAATTGAGCGATTTTTAGAGGTGGAGACAAGAGGAACGGGTGAGGTCGCGTGGGGGGGGGGAACGTAGGGCCTCTCGGGGGGAGAGAGGGAGCAGGCCATGGGGTTGGTGGGGCCAATACGGGAGACAGTGCGGTGTGCTCCGTGTCGTGTTGGCATGGCCCCTGGCCGGTGTAGCATGCGTGTATCGCGTGGGGCTGTGTAGGTGATTGGTGTAGCATGTCGTGTCGCTGCGGGTGTCGGGCGACCATGTGTGTGAGATGGGTGGGTGACAGGGGAGGGTAGCTGGTAGGTGGGGTGGTTGGTTGTAGGGATTAGGGTTTGCAACCGGGGTGGTAGGTGGCCTACCGGTGGCCTTTTGTCCTGGCCGTTTGGCTGCCTCCCCCAGGTTAAAAAACATTTTTATTATTTATATTAAAAACATAACATTTTGCGAGTAGATTTTAGGCAAATAAAATATCCAGGAAGACCAGGGTTTTGCATTTGAAATAAAGAGAGGGTTATTTAGAAAACAAAAAATAGGTTTTTAGAAAATAGTTTTTGGCAAAAAGATGCATGATGAAATGAGGATGCTCAAATGCAATGTGTCATGATGACATGAGCATGCGGTCATGATGATGCCCAAAACAAAAACATAGTGATTTTGTAGTAGTGGTTTTACCAGGTGCTACAATTTGACTGCACTAACAATGGATCTCTCCCTTGAGATCCGCCTCATTGTACGGGGAAGAAGGCCAATGGTCCGAATCTTCTCGCTTCACGTAGATCCTCGCAACACCACTAACAAGGATTTTTTCTCCATGTTGAAATCGGTGACACCACCAACAAGGGGTCATTGCTCACGTTCCCTGAGAGAGCACTCCGGATAACAAAGGAAGAAGGTTAAGGGATCGAGAAGTAAAGACACCTCTCACTTCGATAAAAGGAGATAAAAAGGTACCACCTAATCTACTTCAGCATACAAGAGCCAATAGAATGAGTAGTTGGCATGGGGGGCAATCCATCACGCACCCAAACTATTACTCCGCACATCTAGTAGAAAAGCATGCAACCCATTCTCGGAATTAGATTGAAGATCTTCACAAACGATGTTCGAAAACAAGGGAGTGTTGCAGGCTTTTCATCAGATCTAATGCAGATGGTGACATCGTCGTGTTGGAAACACCGAAAGATACAAAGAAATTTTTTAGTGAATTTTGGTCCACTAAAAGGTACATAGAAGAAAAATTCCTCGGATAGCATGAAGAACATATGTCGTAGCACCATTACAAGAGGAGGAAGCGAAACCCTGAAGGTACAACGGAAACCCAAACATAAGAGAGCAGATTCAAAACGCGCGAAGGTAAGAGGAAAATAGCACAGAGATAAGGATTAAAAGCAGACCTAATCAGACCTATCCAACCGATTTTGCAACATAGTTTTGACACTCTACAACGTCCATTAGCTAGGTTATCCTACAGGGTAGACCAGTGGGGTATCGTAACTGCTGAGCTCTGATACCACTTTGTAACACCCTCGGATCAGCCCTATGAAAGTCTTAGCTATTCCCGCCAAACCCGCATAGAAATGATTCAAAGGTGCCCACCAGGCACTTATGTGTGGTTGGAAAATAAAGTAATATCATTACACAATAGTCCATTATGGAACCCACATAACATACATATAAAACAACGACTCAAAGAGTTAAGAATACAGATATACAGTACAAAAATCCAAATCACCTTGAAAATGATACAACATCCGATTATGGGTAAGATGCAAACGGGGCTAAGAGCCCGTAAGAATAACCAATGGAGTCCATAACCCTATCCAGGCCAAGCAGAAAGGGTAACCATGCTAACAACGCCGATCTCAAACCTGCTACAACAAAAGGGGTGCCAACAAAGGGCGAAGGAAAAAGACAGTAGTCGGTACTGAGGCCAATACATGACGAGACTTAGAATTGGACGGATCTCGCCTATATAGGTATGGTGGACTGAAGCGGTAGTGCAACATGCACTAAACAACCTATAGAGACTCGATATAACTGACAACTATCAGAGGGGAGGGGGGGGGGCGTAAGGGATACCTATACGGAAGCAACCTGATACTAACACCAAACATGCCCATCCTGGTATTCCCCTTCGAGACCAAACAAAGAAGTCATACCGAGGAAACTCACACAGTTGGCAATTTTATTCATTCCGTTATAGTTGAAGCAATTACTAGTTAGGTATGGTGAACATGAGTCATCTTGATATCATTTCACGGTTATGGACGACTTTTAGTTGCAATACTTACTAGTCAGATACATATAGAGTGAGGCAACCCAATTCCAGTAGTTGTTGGTAATTTTATTTAGCCATTCCATTATAGTGAATCTGATTACTAGTCATTCTAAAATCAAATTTATAGCACTACTTTAGTTATAGTTTTATATGATTGAGATACTATTCTCCAAGTCATCCATAACTGTGGACACGACTTTCAGAAAGATTTACCCTGCAGGGGGCACAAATAGCAACACATGCATGATCAACCTCGAAAAAATGAAATGAAAACCGAACGAGGCACCACGACAAAGGAATCACCAGATTCGTAAAATATTTCAGGGGGCCACCCCACTAAGCTACCGGCGACGAAGTTGGCCGGCTCCGAGACGGGCCCAGAGGTTTGTGTCAATGGCCGTAAACGACTGGGAGCCCAAAAGTGTGACTGGGCTTATCGATACCATGAAATCACTCCACTTTTCTAAACAGTACAGTAGTAAACGCTCTCCACGAGCAAAACATGGCTTAAGTATAGGATAGTAATAAAACCCGTACTAGTTTGTGGCCCCAAGAAATAAGGAATGAATCAAGATCTGGCTAAGGGGATTCATGGTCCCACATGCGGATAGTGTGATAGTCAAGGAACAAGTATCAAGTACTCGGGGTCCTACGGGACACCAGTGAGCGGTTAAAACCAAATAACATCTATTACCCACCGGTGCCTCCACATTATTTATAACTAGTCCCAACATTTTAATATCAAGTTATGATTTAAGCCATGCTCATCTCCAACATTAAACATGAGGCATTCATCCAACAACTTTGGAACATCGACGGTGCAAAGCAACACCTACGCAAGCAACCATGGCTCGCAAGGCCGACTATCTACCAAACAATAGGTAATAGGAGGTGTCCATGGAAATATAGGCTGCAAGTGATATAAAGTGGTAAGGAATCTAAAGCATCGCAACATAGATAGAAACAGATCAACAGAAGGAAGTAAAAACTAGAAATATAAAATAGACAGAAAAGGGGAGAATGCTCGCCTGGGAAAACACTGCCGAAGGTTCATCCGAAGATTGGGTCAACACTCGCATAAACGCATCGGCCTAATCCGTGAAGAATCAATGCACAAAAAGTAACACCGTATGCACTATTAAATACTACGGCAGAAGATCGGGCATGATGCATGTATGGTGCATGACATGGCAAAGGTGCGATGTAATTAGGCAATATTAAGCGGAACCATGGTTCCAAAAATTAATTAATAGGTTCTTGTTGTTTAGATACCCCGCCATTCAAATGTTGCCTTAACAACGCAAAGCATGGCACCGGTACGCTATACAAATTTAATGGATATAATATAAGACTAGAAAATCCCGCATATAGTCTCCATATTTAATTATTAGGCAAGTCGACTGAAAGCCCCAAACCACATTGTATGTATGCAAGCATGAACAATTTATATGCACAAGTGACAATGTCATATAGTATAAAATATAGGGGTCTCAGCTAGGGGTGACACATGGGATTCAAGGATCTTCGTTCGGGGTTCGACAGGGTTCGGTATCGTTGGTATCATTCTTCAGATCGGGCTTTGGGGTATTCAGGGTTCAGCCTCTAGTCTGTGAAGAAGATCTTGGCAGTAGGCATCGCCGTGTTCGGGTTCCGCGTCAAAGGTCTCAGAATTTGGTACCAGTGGCTTCCAAGTGGTACTTCTGAAGATCTTATAGCACTACAAGAAATGTTTCCTTCCGCAACGACTGGGCCCGTCGGTCGTTGTAGAAGACGTGCCTTCTGCGACGAAAATCTCGGCTCACCGTGGCCGATGAAAAACTTTTTTTTCCAGTTTTGCGCCCCTCTGCTACGACGAAACCGCTAAAAACATGGATGAAGATCGACATGCGTGTGGCAGAAGTAAGATTTCCCCTCGCGAGATGTTGACTCGCCTATTTTTTTGCATATGGGTCCCGGACGTGAGTGACTCTATGTAACATCCCTAAAATCATGTTTTCAAAGATTTCATATCATGCATGCATGCATATCATTTAGGGGTCAAATTCAAACTCATTTTTGAAAGAAACAGAACCTGAGAGCTATGATTTTATGTGATCAAACTTTAGTCAGATGCTACTCTCCAATGGGAGATTATTTGTTTCAAAACCAAACCTTGTTGCTCTCAGATTGTTTTGCTTCATTGCTAGTGCTTAAACTAAAATTTACAAAACAAATATGGATTTGAAACCATTTTCAAAACTTGTTCAAATCAAGTGCTAAGTCACTGTTTATTTTGTTTGATCAAAAGGACCAAGCTAATACAGAGAGACCACATGATTTTATGTCCAGAAATATGAGTGTTACACTCTACAAAAAATCCAGAAAAAGTTTGAATTCAAATGGTTTTGAAATCATTTGAAAATGTTTCCTGGAAATTCAAATAGAAAAATAAAAGGAATAAAGAAATAAGAAAAGGCCGGCGCTGCTAATCTAGCCCAACAGTGAAACCAGCCCACTAAGCCCACCCAGTGTTTTCCCCTCTCTCTCTCACTCGCAGCCGTACCCACAGAGTCACTGATCTCCTGGGCCCATCCCCTCTTTCCTTCTCTCGCTGACAACCGCGGCCCACATGGCAGTCGTCGTCTCCACCCCAGCGACCAGTTCATCCCCAAAATTACTCCGGCGTTTCCTGTTTAATTTGCGGCTTCAATTCCCGTTCAATGCCTGAGTGAATCACGCCCACGTCCTTGCTACTTAAACTCCCTCTTCCCCCTCTCCATTTCCCCCCAAACCCCAAGCAAAGAGCGCCACCAGGCTGCTTTAATTTGCCCTCGCGCCGCCGTAGTACTGAGCATCTCCGGCAGCAAATTCCGGTGAGTCCTGACCGCCCCTGTGCCTCTGATTCAAACGAGTGTGACCAGCATGTCCTAGTGCACCTTATGATACCATTTGTTTGCCTGCTCGTGACCTAGGACGCCGCCCCCGTTCATTTCTGCAAACGACCGAGCCGCCACTCAACTTTGGCGATCGATTACGGTAAATACTGAGCGCCCCTTGACCCCTCTTGCATACGACTAGGTTCGCCTTGTCCTTGTGCAGCTACTGATGCCTCTGGATTGTTTTAGGAAGGTCCAGAGCATCGGCAACAACTCCGTCTGCAAGGACCCGACGCCGTGCACGACTCCGATGAGATCCAGCGACCACCTCTGCGCGCCCCTTCGCCATCGAAGACCACCTTGAGCATCAGCAGCACACGGCGAGCACAGTAAGCCCCTTCTCCCTCTCATGCGACCTAGAACGTGAACGGCGACTCGACAGAGCCGCCGCCGCCAGTCGCCGCCGCTAGCGCCGCCCGTCCGTGGTCGATAGATCTGTGGCCGTAGGATCTAAATCCAGTGGGTGAGATTAGAAGCTAGGCGAAGAGGTACGGGCAGATCTGAGCCGCGCGATTTAGTTAGATCCAACGGCTCGGAAGCGCGATCCAAGCTGACGGTACCGATGAAAGAAGAAGCGCCGCGTGGCATGTTCTTCGTTTTAAAATTCTGATTTAAATCTATTAGATGTTTAAACGTGTTTAATTCATAACTTTTGATTCCCACGTCCAAATTTGACAAATTTTATATCAATGGAATCAGGAGAGAAAGCCCTTTCCATATATGCAATGTGTTTAATGTTTTGTTTCTGTTAAAATGGTTATTTTTACAGAAACATGTGTAGTCCTATTTTGTGTATATTAATTATTTAAGAAATGTTTTAATGTTCAAATAAAGGTTGTTTGGCAAGTTTTGAACTTGTTTATGAATCAGTACTGTGCACTTGTCTTGTTGAGTATAGAAAATCATCACATATCATATTGCATGCATCCATATATTTTTGCTTGTATTTGTTTTGTATGTGATTTGGTGCTATCATTTTATGTGTAGATTTTGGTGCAAATAGTGATTGTGATTGTGAGGATTGTAGCTACTCTCCAAACTACCAAGGCAAGTGGTGCTTCATGATTTTATTCCTATGTTTTCAACTTTGCATTAGAAATATTTTGCTAGTCTTGCATGGTTATTTTGATCTATATGCTATGCTTGGGAAATCCTAGTAGTTGTAGAATTGCTAGAAATATTTCTAAGCCTTATTAATGCCATGCTTAGCCTAGCTAGTAGCAACCAAGGGTGGTTATATATTCATGCTATGAATAAATATTTCTAAGTCTTTGGACTATGTTTTTGCTTAATAAAACAACTAAGTGAATGAAACACCTGGGTGGAATGGAAAGAATGGGTTATGTTGAGTGGTTACACAAGGCCCATTTCTATGGTTTACCTTTTGTATCTCACTTGTGGAAAGCCACCCAGGAACAAAGGGATTTGAGATGCCATATGTTAAGAAGCTTCTAGTGCAGCCACTTGGCAATTTGGGCTCTGCCTGGATCATATAGGTTGCAATAACTTAGCCATTTGGACAGTTGGTGGTAGTGGGATGATAGGTTGGAGCGTGTCCATTTGGTCTAAGGGAAGGCTTCTAAAAGGTCCTGTCTTGGTGAAAATCAAGTCTTGTGGGGAAAGTGCACAACCTTTGCAGATGGAAGAATCTAAGTACTTAGCCATGTCCCTGGTATTGGACAACTTGAGCATCAAGACATGGAAGCTATCAAGAATCTCCTCATCCCAATTTCTAAGTAAAAACTTGTGGTTGAACAAGGGTGAAGGACCCCAATGTCTATTGGTGGTTCCTTGGGAAAGATTTTGACAAAGAAAAACTTAGTGTTTTCAACTGATAGGCAAAACCTATTTTGAGAAAAGCAAGCCTAAGCTACACTTAGCACACTGTGGCTGTAACTTGTGATGTTGCAGGATATTCTGATGATGATTAGGAGTCATGAGTCTACACTCAACATGCTTGCCTGTGGCACATGAAGATGAAGACTTATTTATCTTATTATATATTTGAACTCTTGTATTAGGCCTGTGGCCATGGAGTTGTAAAAGACTATGTTTGTCTCTAGAGTGATATGTAATAATGACCTTTGTTTCTGTGTACTTCATCTTAAACTGCGGATGCTAGCATTGATCCAGGGACTAGCATTGCAATCACAGGGATCCTTTCCTTTACAAAGGAGGGATCTTACACTCTAGAAGATCAAACTTTTCGGTCGCACCTCCCTGATTTTAACTCGATAACATTGTTCGATGTCTCTTCCGTTTAGTCAAGCTTCTGGGTCCGCATGTCTGCCTCACATTAGAGCAATTGTGTGTATGATCCGAACTGTTCCAAACTTGATAGCATTGCTCGATGCGTCTGCTGTTTAATTAGGCTGTTGGGTCCTATGTGTCATCCTCACACTAGAAGAAACGTATGCATGCTGGATCTTTTTCCTTGGCTCGTGCCTCCCTGATATGAACTCGACAACATTGGTCGATCTATCTATCGTTAATCATGATGCTGGGTCCCACGCCTCTCATTACAAGAATCATGTGTATGATGGAATTTTTCCCTTCGCTCCCACTACCCTGTTCCGAACTTGATAGCGCTGCTAGACGCATCTAAAGTTTAATAACGCAGTTGGGCCCCACATGTCATCCTCACATTAGAAGAAATGTGTGCATGATGATTTTTTCCTTCGCTCGTGCCTCCCTAATTTGAACTCGATAACATTGCTCGATCTATCTGCCGTTAATTGCGCTCGGTCCCACATGCCAACCTCTCATTAGAAGAATCATGTGTATGATGAATTTTTTTCTTCGATCCCGCTACCCTGTTCCGAACTTGATTAAGCTGCTAGATGCATTTACAATTTAATCACACAGCTGGGCCCACATGTCATCCTCGCATTAGAAGAAACGTGTGTATGCTAGATTTTTTGCCCTCGGTCACGCCTCCGTGTTAACTTGATAGCGTAGCTCGGCCAATATGCCATTTATTCAGGCTGGTGGGTCCCACGTGTCAGCTTCTCATTAGAAGAATCGTGTGTATATGATTGAATTTTTCTTCTCTAGCGCTACCTTGTTCCTAACTAGATAGCATTGCTCGACGAATCTGCTGTTTGGTCACGCTGCTGGGTCCCATATGTCAGCATGTCATTAGAAGAACGTGTGCATGTTAGACTCTTTTTCTCGATCGCACCTTCGTGTTTCAAACTTAGCAACATTGCTCGATACATCAGCCGTTTATACAGGCTGCTGGGTCCCACATGTCAGCATCTCATTAGAAAGAAACGTGTGCATGCTAGAGTTTTTTCACGCTCGCGCCTCCGTGTTTCGAACTTGGCAACATTGCTCGATACATCGGCCATTTATAGAATCTAGTGGGTCCCACATGTGATCCTCTCATTAGAAGAATCGTGTGTATATGATGGAATTTTTTCTTCTCTAGCGCTACCCTGTTCCTAACTAGATAGTGTTGCTTGACGAATCTGCCGTTTGGTCACGTTGCTGGGTCCCACATGTCAGCATATCATTAGAAGAAATGTGTGCATGTAGGACTTTTTTTCTGTCTCCGTGTTTCGAACTTGGCAACATTGCTCGATGCATCAGCCTATACAGGCTGTTGGGTCCCCCATGTTAGCATCTCATTAGAAAGAAACATGTGCATGCTGGAGTTTTTTCATGCTCGCGCCTCCGTGTTTCGAACTTGGCAACATTGCTCGATACATCGGACATTTATACAATCTCGTGGGTCCCCCATGTTAGCCTCTCAATACAAGAAACGTGTGCATGCTAGATTTTTTCCTCGCTCGCGCCTCCCTGTTTGGAACTTGGGAACGTTGCTCGATGCCTCCTCTGTATTAGGTCTCTCTGGTGGGTCCCACATGTCAGCCTCCTCTGTAGAAGTCACGTGTCTATATTGGAATTTTTTTCGGTCGCGACCCGTTTTGAGCTTGGTAATGTTGCGGGGTCCCAGATGTCAGCCTTCTCTGTGCAAAAAACATGTATGCTAGAAATTATATATATATATTGGTAAACCTAGGATTTGAAATTGAACTCAAGACTTCAACAAATGGCAACTGCATGCGCTTCCACTATGCCAGAACCAACTATGCTACTCCTAAAAGATTAGGTTTAGAAATGTTGAAATCACTTAAAATAAAAAGGCAGCAATCCAGACGATTGCCATAAAAATGCTATATGGTCTGTATAAATACAACTTGGGTAGGCAAAGCTTGCACTATACTTTATCAGAATGGAACGGAAAATGCTAAATTAAGAAGATTTTGGGTGATACAAAAAAGGGTTCCAATCTTGTGAATAAATGGGCTTATTATCATGGGCTTCTTTAGTGTGCTTCATGCTTAAAAAACTAACAATGTGTTGAGGGTTACCGGCCAACGGTCGACCGTACCCTAGAATGGATAAATTAGCGAGATTTTTTTGGCTAGAGTTGGGTCGAAAGTACTATTTTCTAATGAGATCCTCACTGAATTTGCAATGTTTTGGGCCAGACTTGGGTCGAATGTCTAATATTTTCGTTAGCTCCTTAGTGAAAATTCGATGTAGTTGGTAAAATGTACCGGGGTTTGGTGGCTCTGCTCACCACCAAAGGTTAATTAAGGGAAGATTTTTTTTGAAATAAGATTATGGGAAGTTTTTTATCCGAAGTTGGTTTGAAAAATTCATTTTCATAGGATGAGTAGTAAAAATACATTGTACTCAAGGTAAATGGTCCACATGACCTGGCTGTACCAACACGGCATCCAAAAGAATCAAGTTGGAATGGGAGAAAATTGAACGAAATTGTAAGACTTGATATGATCTAGCTAGCTAAGAACTTTGGCAGTGAAGGATTCGAACATGGAAAGTACTGGAGGGAGTTTGATTGATTGACATAAAATCGTGTCATATTCAAGTCTTATACTGATCACTCGAAGTTGTATACTTCAATACGATCAAATTAATGCATGTCGCAATTACCTCCAACATGTGGCACTGTCATCATGCAAAAAGGAAAAGAATTCACACATTTAGTTCATTGTTTCAAATACAATAAATACAACCAGTTTGTACACTAGCACAACACATTAGAATGTCAGCACATCAGAGCTTGACTTGTTCATTTCACACACACTGGCAGAGTTTGCATAAACATTTTTTTAGAAAATTGTATAAACATTTTTTTGCCTGCTTTGGCATACCAAACCTAGATCAATTATGGCCCAGTAAAGCCTGTTTCCTGGTTGCGGTGACCTACTTTTTCTGTGCAGAAGGAATATTCCTCTGAAAACACAAAACTGCATAGTAAGAGTATTGATAAATATAGCACAAAAATGACACTGCGAGATAAGCACTGCTACATGGATTATAATGTGGAAGGCAATACTAATTACAAAAGCATGTCGGGGCTCATATAAACTGATTCAAACTAGCCAATAAAACCAGTGTACTAACAGTCAACCATGACGCAAAAAAAGATGACACAATCATACATGAGAAAGATGCACAACTCAGTCTAGAAATGGAACAACGAGCCTACCACACCTAAACTAGGACTAAACCAAATTTCCGCCTGTCGCATACTGTTCCAACCATCTTTGGGAAGGCCTAAACCACAGGCTCACGTTCAGTTGGCTGCAGGTTGCAGCGTTTAATCTGAGGGAATTGTATTTTGCGAAACCTCCTGTATGTTGTGTAGACACATGTTTTCCACATGAATGGGAACAATTTGCCATCAGGATCCTGGCATCCGTATTTCTTCATCATCTTGTCAACTGTTGGATAATTGAGACCGAGAAACAGAGAGTTTTCGCCCAGACTATTAACCTGCCTCCAAATGATGACCCCTGCAGGCCCAATATAGCTAAGATTGTGTTCAAAAATGTAGACATGAGCGGATGGATATATGCGTAAGTTAGTACCATTTTGAGCATGGGGAATGACTTCAGCCTCTTCACCATGGGCAACCACATGCCATATGTCATAATTATGATAATTAAGCGTTTGCCGTCAGCCGATCGAGCGAGGAACCACATGCCTGGCCGATTATTCAAAATAGGTGTTGGGATTACAAATGGCAGCTCCTTCTTTCCTGCAACATCTGAAATGGAGAAAAAAAGTGTGTTACTAGCATACATATTCTAACACCAGCATTCTTCAATGTTCATGCTAGCAGTGTGAATAGGAAAATCCTGATTAGTAATTGATTTTTCTTATTCTGCTTCTTCCATATCTTACTTTCCTAGTTGCTGTATGTTTTAAAAGAGGGACAGATCATTCAGTTATATAAAAAATGAGGGACTCTTTGGATCACATGAACACATGAATGAGAAAAGATGCTGGCATCACCACTTTTTATTGATATAGAGGCATGTCCACTTGAATCCTATAGGATTAGATACCTACAGGGTTTTGTATCAAGTGTAGTGTTTGATTGCACAGGAAATCCGAAGGAATTGTAGAAATAGGTTGGAGTGGATGGAAATTTTCCACAAAAATAGAGTGCAAAGGATTATAATCTTTTGAATCAACCAGCTTTTATAGAATAAAATCTAAGGATCCAAATCCTACAAAAATCCTACGCTAATCTAAAGGAAATGATTGGTGTCCTACAAAAATCCTATGTGATTCCTACAATCTGAGGAGGGCCTGAAAGTACAAACAAATAAAGAAACCCGGCTTCAGTGTGTTGCCCACACATTTGAGATGCTGGTTAATACTTTTTATATTATGACAATGAATGAACTTAATAAGTGCAGTGACACCGTCATACACTATATTTTTAAAAGACTTATTACTGGTACTAATTCATTAGTAGCAATTGTTCATCCATATTTTTTAGGACATAAAGGGTGTGCTCATTCAGTCATATGAAAGGTAAAATATAAGCAAGGTAGTTAAGGAACAACTTTAGTAAATCACTCACAATGTATCATGGAACTAGAATTACCTTCCAATGTGGGATCCTAACAATAGGTGCAACCTTCACATGCGACCGCAAAAATGAGGCCACCGTGTTCAATGGAATCATAGTACTATCGCCTTCCTTGACCTGAATGGTCCAGCCATCTCCAAACTTTGCTACCGCCTTCCAGGTAGGCGATTTCACTGTCGAATAACGCGGGGAGCTTGTAGTCTTTGTAACCCCCAGCTTCTATGGGCACTCTGCAGATTACGATCTTCAGCAGGTCAAGACATCCATCCCATGACTTTTCGTACTTTTGTCCATAGCTGTGGATTCGCCAAAAAAACAAAATCTTGAAATATGCATGAGTATAGAAAATAGTACATGTAACTGTGGGAACCCTGGCTGGCTAGTAGCACTACGTGTTATATATTGGTAATGACTTGCACTCAATGCCACAAGTATCCGTCGATGGAAGGTTGATTAATCGATAGGTGTGGATGTTCGCTAGGCACCAGACCCCGCCCGGGTCCACGGGGCGAGGCAGTCGTCGTTTATGCCCACCCAGAATTTTTCATGCATGAAAAGAAGGATGGCAGTGCGCCGAGGATGGTCGAGGGGCACCACATCATACACCATGTCGTGCAGACGATTTACCATCATCTCGTCATAGTTCTCGTCGAACCAATGAGCAGGCTGAGGCATCAGTAGGCAAGGTTCATTCCAATGGTGCAAAGTCCATTTCGTACCTTCGTTGTTGCCGATACGAATGTACAACATCTTGCAGCATGCGGCTAGCCTAACGGTGCTGGAAATGTCTAGACGCTGAATGATGAGATCGACAACGTTCGCGCTGAGTTAATCCCGCTTGCATTGCCCGCTGATCTTTGAATCATCCATCACGGCCAGATGCATTTAGGCGGAGTAGGCAGATGCAAGTATGATTGGGGTTTTCTGGAGGAGGAGGTGGAGTGTTATGCAAGAAACGGGTGAGAAGAGAGAGCGTGGGGGAGATCGTGGGCAGAGTGGGAACTAGGGACTAGGGAATAAGATGGAGAGGCAAAGAAAAAACGATAGGAGTGAAATTTTACTTGCTTGGTCTGTCAACAGCAGCATCGAGTTCGTCACCGCCGTCTAGAATTCACTATATGTTAGCCTAGAACGCCACGGAGCTACTACTACATATCAGAGGTGCAGTATGTTCTAGTCACATCAGTTTGACTAGAGGGTTTTCTTTTTACAGCTTACATTTCAACATAGTATTTTCAACGGAAAATAGGAGGACGAACTACTACTAGTAGTAGTAGACGCGATATGGACACATGTACTTTCACCTTGTTCTCCTACATGCAGAAGTCATAGTACAAGGACCAAAAATATATACACCGGATTCAATGCACATACCGGTGTGTCCGTGGTAATTTTTGCATGTTGCATGTGTTCCGATATACATGAAATTACACGTGTCTAGAATGCAACCACACAGCAAAATGAGAGACGTGTGCTACGTGGACGGACACAAGATTTCACGTGCATAACTTTGAATCAAAGACAGGCGTGCCCTGTTTAGATCGGCCCCACTTGTCAGTGAGAACCTGGATGCATCAAGCGCTTAGAGCCACTAGAGACGTCCACGACGAAAATTACAATTTACCACTAGTTGCACCCGCAATGAGTAGTTGCATGTCGCACTTCCAAGTTCTTCATAAAATGTGAAATAACATATCGTATATAGTTCGTCTATGAATTTCTAGCCTAAAATATTACATGGTTTGGCCACCATAAAATTAACAAATGAACACAAGATATCGTTCAATTATGTTTTATTTTTTACACAGGTCACGTAAGATCATATTACAGGAACGAGTATTGTAGATGCACGAGAAACAACATAACCTATGTGAAAGAACATTTTATAATCCCTAGTGTTTTGTGTGTTAGATAAGAATATCAAGGATTATTTAATGTGTGTTGAAGTGTTGCAGCCACCTTTGAGAAAAAAGGAAAGGATTATGTTTTTGGGGGGCGGATAATCCGCCCCCACCAGGGGCGGATAATCCGCCCCTCCCTCTTCCCAAGTTGGCGCAAGCCCTAGAAGGGGGGCGGAATTTTGGCCGGATTTTCCGGCCCTTGAATAATCCGCCCCCTGCTCATCGCCAAGCCCAGAGGCGGAGTTTTGGCCGGACTTTCCGGCCTGGCCAGATAATCCGCCCCTCAGGGGGGCCGGATTATCAGCCCCCCAAGATCTTCACCAAGCTTCATCAAGGCGCAAGCCCCAGAGAGGGGGCGGAATTTCCCCCGGAGAATCCGCCCTTGGGGAGGAGTTTTCCCAGGGGGCGGATAATCCGCCCCCAAAGTTGTCTGTGACCAGATCTGGGAGGGGGTATTTAAGCCAGCCTTCCCCCTCCTGCCAGAACTCTTGATTCATCTCGAAAAAGACCAGATCAGATCTGAAAGCTTCATCCAAGAGTGCTCCACCTAGATCCACCCAAAGGCCCCATCCCTTGGGGAATCGAAGGAGGAGAACTCGATCTTCATCATCAGCAATCAAGCGCTTCATCTCCTCTCCATTCATTTGGAGAACCCCCAATCTAGTATTCCTTGCAAATACCTAGATCCTTGTTTTTGTTTATATTGATAAACCTTGTTCTTGTGGCAGCTTGTTGTCATCTCGGGAGCCCCCAATTCGGTTGTGGGTGTGTGCCCCGATAGTGTTGTAAAAGGCACCGGTTCCCGCCTCGAAGGGATCCAATAGTGGAGAAGGTGGACCAGGCCTCTCGTGGCGAGATCCATCGGAGAATAGGGTGAGGCCTATTGTGGCGTGGTGGTCTTAGAACCGCCCACCCCTCCAACGCAGATGTACTTCCCTTAACAAGGAAGGAACTACGGTAAAACAAATCCCTGTGTCTCCGCGTGCTCCATTACGGTTTCCTCGCTCCTCTTTTACGTGCTTAGTAGTTAGGGTTACATATAGGGAAATTCTCGTAGTTGCATATCTAGAGAATTTACTTTGTGTCAAGCCTAAAATTGAAAAAGTATTAAAAATTGGTTAGCACCTATTCACCCCCCCTCTAGGTGCCCATACGATCCATTTCAATGGGTATCAGAGCCTCGGCTCTTATTTCGGGCTTAACCGCCTAAGAGAAGTATGGGTTCCAAGGGAGATGGGAGTGATGCTCCGAAAGTAGTCACCATGAACGATCTCAAGACGTTGGAAACAACCTTGGTGAGTTCAATGGAGGCTAAGATGGAAGAGATGTGTCAATTGATAATGCGTCTCTCCACATCCGCAGCATCGCCTCCATCTAACTCTGAGGATACCACTCCGCAATCCAAGGAAACGGGTAAAACTGTTTCCAAAGATAACGAAGTGGTAGGTGATGATACTAGCAAGAGCTCCTCCTCGAAAAAGGATAGCGGTAAGGATGGATACAATGAGGTTTCTCATGTGTATTCCCCTGATCCGCCTATCCCTCACCCACATATACATAATAGGGGTGATCCACCCAAACTTTCAGCATCTACTTTCTCTCAATGACAATTTTTGATGAAATCTCATGTGTGCAGTTCCTCCATAGAGTTGTGGAAGATCATCGAAAATGGTCTTCATGTTGGAAACCCCAACAATCTCACAAGAAGAGAAGTGGTCGATAGCCAACTCAATGCTACAGCTCTACACATGATACAGCTTGGTGTGGGTGACAAAGACATGCCACACATTCAGCATCTTAGCACAGCTAAAGAAGCTTGGGATGCCCTCACCGAGCTCTTCATCGGAAATGAAAGTATGAGAAGGAATAGATATGATGCCTTGAGAAATGAAGCTGAAGGATTTTATATGATGGACGGAGAAGACCACGAGGACATGTATAGGAGGCTCAAGGCAATAGCTACAACCTTCAGAAACCATGGTGCAACTCATGTTGATGATGCTTGGATCAAGCGCAAGTATGTCAGTGCTCTTATGCCATTTGAGCCCACAGATTTGAAAAGTCTCCAAGGTAGGCATAACTATCACCTCATGTCATCCAATGAGGTAATGCAAGAAATGGCCGCTTTCAAAGTGGCTGCCAAGAATGCCGAAGATGCTCGTGCTCGAGCTATGGGGATGCAAAAGGGGGTCAACATGGCCTTGAAGACTAGTGTGATTGATCATGATGAATATGCGGTAGAAGGTCTGGACTGTCCCGAGGATATAAAAAGGATCCACGGACAATACTTGGCTCTTTATGCAAGAAACTTTTGGAAAGATCCAGCCAAGGCTAAAGCTGAACTAGATCGCAAGAGTGGAGCCTATGGAAGAAAAGAAAATGGTCCCAAGCTGAGAACATGCTTCAATTGTGGTGACCGGCTGCACTTCGTAGCTGAGTGTCCATATCAAAGTAGGGAGGATAATGGAGGAAGACTCATTTTCAAGGACAAATCAAAAGCTCCACGTAAGAAACAGTTTGTAAAGAAGAATGCTCCTTTCAAGAAGCAACCAAAGATTGTTCTAGTGGCTCAAGAAGAATATTCATCGGGGAGTGAAGATGAGGAGGGCGATAGCTCTCAAGAGGTGGCTGCTATAGCCACCACATCTACATCAACATCTCTCTTCGACTCTCCGAACGAAAACATCATCAACAAGAATGCTACTTGCCTCATGGCAAGAAGCTCCGAGGTAACTTCTTCTAACTCTTCTTTTCCCAAGGCTATGATAGACATGGATGATCCTGCTAGTCTTAAGGTTAAAGAAGAGATTATTGCTTTGGATTATTTCTATACTAACTTGCAAGGTGAGCACAAAGTTCGTTTTGAGGCTCTTATGGATCAGCTGGCCCAAAACGAAGCACTCCTCGAAGAAAAGGGCAGAATTGAAAGGGAGGATGCAATGGAAATTGCATCCCTAAAAAATGCTCTTGAAGAAGAAGAAGAAGCTCGGGTCTATCTTGAAGAGAGGCTTGAGTCTATGGAAGAGTCACATGAAGAAATTGTGACTAAACTCATTAAGGAACGTGACAATGCTGTTACCAAGGCAAAGAAGTTAAAGAAGGAAAGGATTGACTTTGGGGCTGCTCATGATAGACTCTCCGAGAAATTGGAGAAACTTGACAATGCTCACAAGGCGTTGAAAAACGAGTTCTCTATTCTCAATGAGTCACATGATCAGCTTCAAAGTCGATTGGCCAAATATGATACTCCTAGCTCGTCAAACTCAACATATAGTAACAAGGAAAATGCTAATGTGGAAAAAGAAGTGATCAAGGACATCACTACCAAGGACAAAGGTGTGCTTGATGAAGTCCTTGGCAAGCAAAGGTCAAATCATAGTAAAGAGGGACTTGGGTATGTCACCAAGTCCAAGAAGAAGAAGACCAAGAAGAACAAGACCAATAATGTGGAATTAAAGACAGGCACTGCTGAGAAGATTGTCACAAAAGACAAGACTAATAATATTGGTTTTGCAGGGTCTCACAATCCGAATTATGAACTCTTTTGTGATGACTATGGCGATGTTTATGCTTATTATGTTGGTCCTTTTGATGAATATATTGCTTGGTCTATTTGGGTCCCAAAGACCCTTGTTACTAACATGAAAGGACCCATTGAAAAATGGGTACCTAAAACCAAGAAGTAATTCTCTTGCAGGGCTATGTTTTCGGTGGGTCAAAATGGGTGCTGGATAGTGGCTGCACTAGTCATATGACCGGAAGCAAGGAGATCATCACGGATATGTGTCCAAATCATGATAATATCACAGTCTCCTATGGTGATAAGTCTAAATCTCAGGTATTGGGTCTTGGCAAGGTTGTGGTTGCCCACGATATCTCTCTCGTGGAGGTCATGCTTGTTGAGACCCTTGGTTATAACCTTCTTTCTGTCCGTGCCCTTGGCAAGATGGGTTTTGCTGTTTTTATCGATGATGATTTGGTGGTACTCTTGTGGAGCAAGTCTCTAAAGGTCGCTTTCGTTGGATACGTCGAAAATGACCTATATGTGGTGGACTTCTCCGGGAAAACCACTTCGGGTCCGATGTGTCTATTCGGAAAGGCCGACGTGGGCTGGCTATGGCATCGCCGTTTAGCCCATGTCAACATGAGAACTTTGCAAAGTCTCCAAAAGGGTGGCCACATCCTTGGACTAAAAGACAATGTCTCTTTTGCCAAAGATCGTGTTTGCAGGGCTTGTGTTGAAGGAAAAATGCATGACTCTCCCCACAAGAGGAAGACTATTGTGTCATCAAAGAGAATCTTGGAATTACTTCATGTGGATTTATTTGGTCCTCCTTCTCATGCAAGTCTTGGTGGGAAGAAATATTGCTTGGTCATTGTCGATGATTACTCAAGATATACATGGGTATATTTCTTCAAGCTGAAAAGTGAGACTCAACAAACTGTCATCGACTTTGCCAATGAAGTTCAACGTCAACACAATGTTCCTATCTTGGCAATTAGAAGTGACAACGGCTCAGAATTCAAGAACTACACTTTAAACGAGTTTCTTAGCGAAGAGGGGATTAGACACCAATATTCCGCTGCGTACACCCCTCAACAAAATGGTGTAGCCGAGAGGAAGAACCGGACTTTGATGGATATGGCAAGATCTATGCTAGCTGAATTCAAGTCTCCTTATAATTTTTGGACTGAAGCCATATCCACTGCTTGTCACTCATCAAACCGGCTCTACCTTCGGAAGATCTTGGACAAGACCCCATATGAAATACTTACCGGTAACAAACCCAACATCTCATACTTCAGGGTATTCGGGTGTAAGTGTTTCTTTCTTATTAAAGGTGTTCGTTTGTCAAAATTTGAATCCAAGGCTTTAGAAGGTATTTTTGTTGGTTACGGTCCGAATCCCACACTTATAGAGTCTACAACAAGCTCACTGGGATTGTTGTAGAATCTTGTAGTGTGGAGTTCGATGAAAATAAGGGCTCCTTTGTAGGGCAAGTTGATGTTTGTGATACAGATGTTGAAATACCCCAAGATGCCATAAGAAGAATGGGCGTGGGATTTTTCCGCCCCATTGAGGAACCCCTTGTGGCGGATCAGGAAGTACAATGCTCCACACATGTGGAGCCCTCATCTACACAAGATCAACAAGCTCCTACTGTTGGAGACAATCCTGCACCAACACCACAATCTGCTGAAGATCATCTGTCCCCTGGACAAGTTGGTAGTCCCAGGCCGGACAATCCGCCCCCTCCAAGGGGCGGACAATCCGCCCCTGGCACTCCAACTCGTTCTAGAGGATCCGAAGGAGAAGTCAACAACTCTGAAGCTCCCAGGCCGGATTCTCCGGCCCCCAGGGGCGGATTATCCGGCCCGGGGTCTCCAACTCCCGTCAGGCATTCTCAGGAAGATGGTTCTGGTACTTCACCTCCCAGGCCGGATAGTCCGGCCCCTCCAAGGGGCGGATTATCCGGGCCTGAAGAAAATGTTCAGCAACAATCTTTTGGCGTTAACGAAGACCAAGGTCAAGGGCAGGGCAGTAATCAAGACAAGGATACAACTATTGTATCAACTCCTCCTAGAAACAATAAGGACATTGAGGCTCGTCGCAAGGCTCGTGCTGATCGGAACCTTGAACTAAGAGGTCACACTCTTGACAAGGTTGTTGGTGATCTATGACGAAGGGTATCCACTAGAAGAGAACTTGCTAGCTTCTGTGATCATCAAGCTCACATTTCCATGGTTGAACCGAAGAAGGTTTTTGATGCTCCTGAAGACCCCGATTGGGTTGTTGCAATGCATGAAGAATTAAATAACTTCGACGCAACAAAGTTTGGAAGCTCGTAGAAAAACCAAAGGATTGCCGCAATGTTATCGGCACCAAGTGGATCTTCAAGAACAAACAAGATGAAAATGGCATTGTTGTGAGGAATAAAGCACGACTCGTGGCTCAAGGATTCTCTCAAGTGGAAGGAATTGATTTTGGCGAGACATACGCTCCTGTGGCTCGCCTTGAGTCCATCCATATCCTTCTTGCATATGCATCCCATCATAATTTAAATTACAACAAATGGATGTTAAGAGCGCTTTCCTTAATGGTCCTCTACATGAGTTAGTATACGTCAAGCAGCCCCCGAGGTTTGAGGACCCCAAATTTCCGAACCATGTCTACAAACTCGATAAGGCGCTCTATGGCCATAAACAAGACCCACGTGCGTGGTATGAGCACCTTAAAGAGCTTTTGCTAGACCGTGGATTCGAAGTTGGGCAAATCGATCCCACTCTTTTTTCTAAGAATGTTAATGGGGAGCTTTTTGTATGCCAACTTTATGTAGATGACATTATTTTTGGCTCTACTAACCAAGCTTTTAACGATGAATTTTCGAAGCTTATGACTGACAGGTTTGAGATGTCCATGATGGGTGAGCTCAGGTTCTTTCTTGGATTTGAGATCAAACAACTTAGAGAGGGAACCTTTATTAATCAAGCTAAGTACATCCAAGACATGCTCAAAAGGTTCAAGATGACGGATCTCAATGGCGTTGCTACCCCAATGCAAACAAAGTGTCATCTTGAGCTCAATTCCAAGGGTAAAGACGTGGATCAAAAGGTATACCGATCCATGATCGGCTCTCTCCTTTACCTTTGCGCATCTAGGCCCGATATCATGTTAAGTGTAGGAGTGTGTGCAAGGTACCAAGCCGCTCCTAAAGAAAGCCACTTAGTGGCAGTCAAGCGAATCTTCCGATATTTGGTTCATTCCCCAAATTTTGGGTTATGGTATCCCAAGGGTTCAAGTTTCTCTCTATGTGGTTACACTGATTCAGATTGGGCTAGTGACAAAGATTATAGGAAATCAACCTCTGGTGCATGCCAATTCTTGGGAAGGTCTCTAGTGTGTTGGTCATCAAAGAAACATAATTGTATTTCACTCTCAACCGCAGAAGCTGAATATGTTGCTGCTGCAAGTGCTTGTACTCAATTTTTATGGATGAGGCAAACTTTAAAGGAATATGGTGTCAATTGTGACAAAGTGCCTCTTTTATGCGACTATGAAAGTGCTATCAAAATTGCTTACAATCTCGTGCAGCATACAAGAACAAAACATATAGAGATTCGTAACCACTTTATTTGGGATCATGTTGCTCATGGAGATATTTCCCTATCCTTTGTGAGCACGAAGAACCAACTTGCTGATATTTTCACGAAGCCTCTTGATGAAGCAAGATTTTGTTATTTGAGGAATGAGCTAAATATCATAGATTCAAGGAGCTTGGCTTGACTACCCTTGCACACTCACTTGCTCTTTTTCATGTATTTGGTTTAGATGCGGGCATAGACATAGGGGGAGTGTGGTCCTAATTGATTGGGCTAACCCTCCCCCCATAATGCCGAAAGCAAGTAAAATCATTTCCCTTAATATCATTTTGTGATATGTGGGTCATCGATGAGCATTGGTTTTGAACTCAAGATACATCTTCGCGGTGTCATGCCATGCGCTCCAACATGGTGGCTTCGGCCACCGCCCTCTTCCTTGAGAAGAGTTGGTTTTTCATGGGCCCCATTGGATTTTCTTGCATATCTCTTGTTCTTATGGAAAACACACTCAAATTTGGCTTTTGATTGATTTGATTCTTGCAAATTTGGGTGTGTAGTACCATCTCAGTTTTATGCTCTCAACCCAAGCATTTCTCTCCCTCCTTGAACCATCTATTCTTTCACACAAGTCCTCTCAAACACCATCGAGAGGTTTGCTAGGTTGCTCTGGCTTGATTCTGCATTTTACAGAATTTCTGGGGGGGGGGATATCCGCCTTAAGTGGGGAGCGGATTATCCGCCCCGGGCGAAATCAGCCCCTTATAGGCTGGGTCGGGGAGGGCAGGCTCAAACAGAGCAGCCAGTCCTCCCCCAACCCTACCTCTGCCCCCCAGCCATCGCCAGAGCATCCGCCTCTCCCGGAGTCGATTCGACCACGGATTCCCCGGGCTCTCCCCGGATCTTCTTCACCTCGCCTTCGGGTATCTTCTCCTCCGTGATTTTCCTCCAATGAGTGAGGGTAACTCCCTCATCTCTCCCCTTTTTGTATGGGATGTATTTTATTTGGTGGAAATCTCGTTGTAGAAGGTTCTTGGTGTTGTTCCTTACATGCTAGAATCAGTAGACTTGTAACCCTAGTACCCGATCTGCTTTGCCATGGTAGATCTGAGCCAATCCAGAAATTTTCTGCGGGGGGCGGATTATCCGCCCCTGCCAGGGCCGGATAATCCGGCCTGGAGAGCAAATTTTGGTGCATTTTGGTTCTCGCAAAAATGCACTTCATTGGTTATGGGGTTGCACTGCTACTCTTTCTTCGTGTTTTTCTCCTGGACTTGTGTGTATACTTATCTCCATGCTATCCCTCTAATGCTTTTCACAGGTGGTACCAAGCCGACCAAGACCTTCGCCCGTCATCCCCGTCCCCGTTATCTCAAGCCCACTACAGACGGGAAATTCATTGACGAGACCGAGGTCAGCAGAGCAGCAAGAGAGGCTGAACAGATGGCAGAGGCAAGTAAGAAAACTAAGAGGACCGCATCTCGCAAGGGCAAACAGTCTCGGCCCAATTACAAGGCTATGGATAGTCTTCAGTACACCACCATTCGTCAGACTGATTATTATGATGAGGCTAACAGCGATGGTCCCCCCGAGGACGAAATGTTTTGGAATGCTCACTTTCGGGCTATTCATGATGATGTCTATGCTACTCTCAAGATTCGCCCCATGCATCCCATCAATTTGACTGAGGCTCAATCCAAGACAAGGCTCATTGAGGCACTAGATGTGACCAACAAGATGGGGCTGCACCACCTCATGACTATCCAATGCAACTATGATTCCTCTGTGGTGCGGCAGTTCTTCTCAACTCTGGTGATTTGAGGTGATGAGTGCCGCACTATGAAGTGGATGACAGGGACAACCATGATTTAGTCGGATTTTCGCACCTTTGGGCAGGTTCTTGGTTATGCTTTCCATGGCCGCGACACTCCTTCGGGCCACCGTATCATTTCTCCCCTGAAGCCCTCCAAGGATACTGCACTTGATCCTTGCCTTTCCTCTGATGGAGTCGCTGGTACTTTCGCTGGTCTCTCTCCCTTGTATGCAGCCCTTGTTGGCATTTTTAGGGACTGCATCGCTCCTAGTGGTGGCAATAATGCCAGGATCCGTGGTCACTTGGTTCCACTTCTTGCGTTTGCTCACGAGTGTGCCACTAAATCTGGATCAGCCACAGGTTACAAACTGGATGTCATGGACTATATTTATCATGAGATGACGGATGCTATGATCAACAGGCTCTCTATTCCTTATGCTCCGTTCATAATGATGCTCGTCAAGCATATGTTGCCCCATGAGGATTTTGGCACTGCTCTGGATGGACTTCACAAGCCCAAGAAAATCTACAACAAGGCTCAGAAGACGCATCACCCTTCCACTGCCCCGGAGTCCTTCATGCGTGATGCTCGGGCTAGTGGTCGTCGTTCCACGGTGTCCCCAATGGCACGCGAGGTCAAGCAGCTTACTTGGTTCCAGCGGAACATTCTCTGCATGGGTATTGACATTCACAAGGGCCAATATGAGGCGTACTGTAGGGATCATGAGAGGGATCACACGCAGCAGCTTATCCTCCACCATGTCTCAGGTGCCACTGGCCATCCACCTCCTCCCACTGCTCTGGATCCGTATGCTCAGTGGAACACCTCAGGGATCAACTATGGCGAGCTCGAGAGCTATCTCTTTCCTCCTCCACCGAGGCCACCCACTCCTCCAACTGATGACGATGATGATGAGTATGATGAAGAGGAAGGGGACGGGAATGACTACGACGAGGATGAGAAGGAGTGATCTCCAGGGGCATTAGCATCGCTCTTCTTCCTTTTTGGCGTTTCGATGCCAAAGGGGGAGAAGTAGTTCTATTAGGTCTCGTGGATTTGCAAGGGTTGGGCACAAGCTTTTCGATTTTAGTCGTTTTTATTTGCTTGCTTGTGCCTTTTCTAGCATTTTTTTTGAGGGTAAAACAGTAGGGCAAAAAAACCCACTACAACTTTTATAGATTATATAGAGTTACAAAAGAATATTTACAACCATATTCCACCTCAAAAATGAGGGATAACATGCTAATCAACTATCTCCTGTCTAAATTGGTTTCAATCCAAATCTTAAGGCCCTGATAATACTTCTTCTTAATTCTATAAAGGACCCATCTTAATTCCTAGGCTACAATAGCCTTCCAGGTCTCCATCGATGTACGCTGATTGTTGAAAAATTCATTATTTCTGCAAATCCAGATGCTCCAAGTTCCAATAATCAGAATTTCCATTGCAAAAGGGACCTTGAGATCTTTTTTAATACTGGCTAAAACTGTAAAGATGCTTTGATCAGCCGAATTGATCTGTGAAATTTCAGCCCAGCAGGCTCTTGCAAAGGGGCATTCCCAAAACAAATGTAAACTGGTTTCTTCACTATTGCAGCCCTGGAAGACACAATCATAAGATGCCAGAGAAAAACATTTCCTTTTCAGAAGATTTCTTGTGTTGAGTCTATCAAGCAGTAAGAGCCAGAAGAAGAATTTGTGCTTTTGTTGACAAGAAGATTTCCATATCCAAGAGAAATGTGGCTACACTGGTTGGTAACCAACTAAAGAGCAGTAAGCCTTTTTGACCGAAAAATTACTGCCCCAAATGTAAGACCAACAATCAGATTCCCCTTCCCTGCCAGAATTGAGAATTTGATCAAGACTTTGGTATTCCTGATAAGCTTTTTGGGACAAAGGAAGATAAAAGAGATCCTGAGTATACTCAGTTGCTATTTGTGTTTGTTTATGTAAGACTATGTCGTACTCCACAGTTTGGTACTATGTTTGGTATTCATGTAATTATGTATTTATCTATCATGGACCCAATGGAATTATGGAATTATGGAGCATATTTGATGGCATATGGATTCATGGGATTATCTATGTATGCTTTGGCTATATTCTCATCCCGGTGGTATGACCTTATTTCCCAAACCTTAAAGTAGTGTTCTCCCTAGTGTGTGTATTTGTATTCAAATGCAAATCTTAAATATGCACACATCTAGGGGGAGCGTCTTTCATTATTTAAGGTGGCTTTTGCCGGTTTTATTGCAAATCCTAATATTGTCATCTAACACCAAAAAGGGGGAGATTGAAAGAACATTTTATAATCCCTAGTGTTTTGTGTGTTAGATAACAATATCAAGGATTATTTAATGTGTGTTGAAGTGTTGCAGCCACCTTTGAGAAAAAGGGAAAGGATTCTGTTTTTGGGGGGCGGATAATCCGCCCCTCCCTCTTCCCAAGTTGGCGCAAGCCCCAGAAGGGGGGCGGAATTTTGGCCGGATTTTCCGGCCCCGTCGGATAATCCGCCCATCAGGGGGGCCAGGTAATCCGCCCCCCCTGCTCATCGCCAAGGCGCAAGCCCCAGAGAGGGGGCGGAGTTTTGGCCGGACTTTCCGGCCTGGCCGGATAATCCGCCCCTCAGGGGGCCCGGATTATCCGCCCCCCAAGATCTTCACCAAGCTTCACCAAGGCGCAAGCCCCATAGAGGGGGCGGACTTTCCCCTGGAGAATCCGCCTTTAGGGCGGAGTTTTCCCAGGGGGCGGATAATCCGCCCCCAAAGTTGTGCAACGGCCAGATCTGGGGAGGAGGTATTTAAGCCAGCCTTCCCCCTCCTGCCAGAACTCTTGATTCATCTCGAAAAAGACCAGATCAGATCTGAAAGCTTCATCCAAGAGTGCTCCACCTAGATCCACCCAAAGGCCCCATCCCTTGGGGAATCGAAGGAGGAGAACTCGATCTTCATCATCAGCAATCAAGCGCTTCATCTCCTCTCCATTCATTTGGAGAACCCCCGATCTAGTATTCCTTGCAAATACCTAGATCCTTGTTTTTGTTTATATTGATAAACCTTGTTCTTGTGGCAGCTTGTTGTCATCTCGGGAGCCCCCAATTCGGTTGTGGGTGTGTGCCCCGATAGTGTTGTAAAAGGCACCGGTTCCTGCCTCGAAGGGATCCAATAGTGGAGAAGGTGGAATAGGCCTCTCGTGGCGAGATCCATCGGAGAATAGGGTGAGGCCTATTGTGGCGTGGTGGTCTTAGAACCGCCCACCCCTCCAACGCAGATGTACTTCCCTTAACAAGGAAGGAACTGCGGTAAAACAAATCCCTGTGTCTCCGTGTGCTCCACTACGGTTTCCTCGCTCCTCATTTACGTGCTTAGTAGTTAGGGTTACATATAGGGAAATTCTCGTAGTTGCATATCTAGAGAATTTACTGTGTGTCAAGCCTAAAATTGAAAAAGTATTAAAAATTGGTTAGCACCTATTCACCCCCCCTCTAGGTTCCCATACGATCCATTTCACTATGTTCCTGATTTGTTCCATATTTTTTGAGAATTCGAAGGTGCAACAAGTAATAAAGGGGTGTGGGCGCAACGAGTTGCTGAATAATCGACACACATTGACGAAAGCTATGGCTTGCATACAAAAGGATTTTGATAAAATTGCACGCCTTGCACTTACATTGCGACGAAATGAGCGGTTTGAGTATAACAAGTTAACGGCTCAAGGCCATGCGATACAAATGTTGCGAAGAAAATAATTCAAGATATGTAAATCCCTATTCCTTATGATGGCTACGTTCAGCCCATCTTACTTGAACTGTTAATTATGCCGGTTCCAATCCTTCGTGTTGGCCAAGCTTGGGACGAACCACAGCGGAGTCTGCCGCCAATTCCAACCAATGTTTGTTAAGAAACCAACAACGACATCTTGAGCATTCATACTAAAGCGGCATATTTTAGGACGATAATTAAATCCATCAAGGCTAATTGCATGCGGCATGGTGTATACACGATTTCTCCTCATTAGATCTCCAGGGCCAAGTCCCGCGGCGCCAACTAGAATAGTAATCGATAGTTCCATTCAAGGAAGATAGAAAATGCCCCAAGGTTAAAAACCCTCCTCCATTGCCTCGGTGGAACTAACCTACTAGTGTCAATCGAGAAAACATGGCATCAAAAACCAGTAGAATAGGTGTGAATAGTGCGTCCGTGATGATAAGCAACATTATCAGCGACTGGATAACCACCATGAGTACTGTCATACCGCCTATCACTAACACCCTCAGTATTGATCAGAATAAGGCTACCACCATCAAGAGATCTTGCTAACCACCACAGATCAGGATTGTACTCACATTACCGTAAAAATCGGGTGGCCCCAGAAGACGCACATGACCTTGCAACGAAAGAACATTCAGAGGCCAGTTCGGCAAAATTAGAATAATGAAGATAAAAAATTGAAGTATGTAAATTTTACCCCATGCCCGAGGATCCCATGCATAAACATTGCCAATCCGAGTTACGGCATAGACAACTCCCTTGTGGATAATTACATCGCAATAGATGAACATGCTGAACTAGTTCTCAAGAACAATCCAGATACCATGAGGACCATCAAGGAAGGCAATTACAGTGTCGAAGATGGCTAGCACTGAGAAATCCTTATAGTTCCCAGAAGCTGTGGGAACTCGGCAAATGGCTATCTTTAGTAGATTAGTTGGCTGACCAGCGGCCACAAACTTAAGTACCTTGGAGGTTGCCTCAAAGTCGAAGATTGCTGGTAGACGAATCCGGCAACGAGTGAACACATTCACAAGCTCCCAGTTCCAGGCAAGGACAACAGTGGCGATCCAATCTCCATTCGCGCCTGCCCACTTCTTACCCTCACAGTCTGGCATCACAGCATCGGAGCAGGACCTATCCAGCAGCGTCAGCTCGCACAAAGTCTAGCTGAACTTCTGCCGTGGGTTGTGCTTGCCCCTGCTCCAATAATAGCTGCCCTTGTAGAACTGCTTCTTGTGATTATCGCGGAAGAAATTGTACTCACGCGGTAGCTCAGTTAGGTGAGAGTGAAGAATACAGGGGAGGCCAAACGGATGATATTTCGCTAGGGATGCACTATGTGTTACTGAGTAGGGATAACGTTTGTAGTAGGCGACGAGGCTCGTGGCAGGATTACATCGCATCTGGCTGAGATTTCTTCAAGGGGCCATTGAAAAACACCCTAAAAGTGTCACTGTCATCGACCGATTGGGCCATCGTGAGGAATAGCTCAAGCAGTTGGGGGACGATGGTCTTTGGTTTTGATTGGGGTTTTGGAGGAGAGAGCGAGCGGCAGCTGGCAGGGGGACATGGAAAACAGTCTATTAAACTGGTCACCGGAGCTAATCCTAAAGTGGCATGGCGGCGTTGGCGGGTGACTGTATTGGTATGCGAGTGGGAATGTCCATCACCGGGATATTGGAGGTGAAGTGAGGATGGAGATCGAGGGCAACGCAAAATATACAGGATGAAATAAAACCAAGCGTGCCTTATTTCTCTCTGCTAAATCTACTATGTCTATCGAACTGGGCTACAGAGATGATCCGAAAGCGGCATGGCGGCGTTGGCGTGTGCTAAGGTGGGCGAGGTCGAGTGGAGATCGGTGAGAAGATGGAGAGGAAGAGGACGAAGAGAAAAGTAAAATACTACTAGGAGTAGAATAAATCAATTGAAATCGTACCGTCTGGAGTAGGTCTGGCCTTCACTACAACATAGCTAGCCTAGCACGTCATGAAGCTATACTGTCCTGTTAAATGAATGGTCATGGCAGAGAGATGGTCTGGAGTATACTCAGAGCTCCTCTTGCCGAACTGATACGTCCAATTTGCATCACTATTCTATATCATAATTTGCCTCTATTCATTGATATATTTCATATTAAGAGGTGATACTAATGTCTTTTCATCCGTTTTTGCATGTTGGATGATTCTTGGAGGATGAACTGCCGGAGTCAGGTTTCTGATGGAAAAAGAGGTGTTTTGATGCAATTTCGCGAAGATCATAAAAATACCAAAAAAATCATGGAAAATAATATTTTCCCAGAAGACGAAGGAAGCCAGAAGGGGAGGCGGAGTTGGGCCACAGGGGGCCCACACCCCCCCTTGCGCGGGTCCCCCTGCCCCGCGACTGGAGGAGGTGTGGCCCACATGGCTGGCCTCCAACTCCGCCCTCTCACCTATATCTTCTCCTCGAAACCCTAATACACGGGGGAGCGACCACAGAAAGATTCTGCCGCCTCTACGGGGCAGAAAACACCGAGAGAGAAAGAGCTCTCCGGCAGACAAATTTCTGCCAGGGAAATTCCTTCCCGGAGAGGGGAGATCATCACCATCAACACCGTCAACAAGCTAGACTTCATCGGGATCATCATCCACAACATCATCACCACTCCATCCCGCTATAACAATTGTGTTGGATCTTGCATTAGTTCTTAGGGGAAACTTTCCCGATGTTGATTACTATTGTAGTTGATGCTTGTGAGTGGAACCATTGGATTATTGTTCATGTTCAGATTGTTATCCATTACTATATCATCTTTGATCTTGATCCATATGATGTCTTGTGAGTAGTTTGTTTAGTTCTTGAGGACATGGGAGAAGTCATGTTGTTAGTAGTGGATTTGTGTTGAGATATTATTCAATGGTTTAGTATTTAAGTTGTGGTGCTATTCTTCTAGTGGTGTCATGTGAACGTCTATTACATGATACTTCACCATTTATGGGCCTAGGGGAATGCATTATGTATTTGGCTATTAATTGTGGGGTTGCCGGAGTGACAGAAACCTGAACCCCCGTTAGGACACCATTGCATAAGGGAGCGTAGGATCTCAGAGTTTAAGGCTGTGGTTAGGTTTTTATCTTAATTACTTTCCTGTAGTTGCGGATGCTTGCAGGAGGTTTAATCATAAGTATGTATTAGTCCAAGTAAGGTCGGTACATTAGCACAGGTTCAGCCACACAACACTTATAACACCAAAGAAGAGTACTCAGCTATTTGAAGCGAAAGCACTTGACAGAATTCCCATGTGTTCTCGAGAACGTTTGGTCCTTATAAGTATTTCCACCGGCTTTTCCTTTGCTAAGAAAGGATTGGGCCACTTGTTGTAGTTGTTCGTTGTCTTTATTGCTTGCACTTTGTTTTGTTGCTTTATCAGAAAACCCCTAAAAATCCGTTTGCTAAGTATTTACAGAGATTTCCTGCTCCATACCACTAGTCAACACCTTCTGCTCCTCGTTGGGATCGACACTCCTATTTATCAAAAGTACTACGATACACCCCCTATACTTGTTGGTCATCACGAACGTATAAATAATCCTTGGATCTTCTACATTCATCATCGTGTGCAGGTAGATTCGGAACAAGTACTTCCATTGGTAAAAGGAACCAAAGCTGGAATACTCTCGAACTCTTGTAGTACGGTTCAAAAAAATGCTCACAAAATGGGCTACCTCCAATAGCTTTTTCTTGAAACTTTCAAAGCAACCTAAATTTTATTTGTAGTTCAAATTTGACCTAATTTTGACAAATCTACATAAAATCATTCAAGTGGGCAGAGTTAGCTAGAAAGTTTGAAAATTCATAAAACATAGAAATCGTTAGTATTGTTGGTCCACTTAACATATCTGGAACATTATTACATTGACACTGATCTGAATAGTATTACACATTTTTAGAACCCTCGCAAGCTTTTTCTTAGACCATGATCCGAACATTATTACATTGACACTAATGATTATACAAACTGCAAACAGAGCAAACCCAACCTCATACGGAGTACAGTACCACTTAACGACTTCTAGGGGGACTCCGTGGTCTTCTCAAGCAACTTGGCAACATCCTCTGCAGGGAACTTGGTTACGTCTCCGCGGTACCATCACCAAACAGCGACTCGTGTATGTTGGGAATCACGCCACCGTGCGCGATGGTGACGCCTGCCACCAGCTTGCTGAGCTCCTCGTCGCGCATGACGCCGAGCATCACGTGCCTCGGGATGATGCAGATCTTCTTATTGTCCTTGGCGGCTTAGCCGGTGAGCTCTAGCACCTCAGCGGTGAGGTACTCGAGAACGGCCGCGAGGTAGAAGGGAGCCCCGAAGCCTATGCGCTGGGAGTACCGACCCTCCTTGATGTAGCTCCCGATCCGGCCGACGGGGAAATGCAACCCGGCCTTGACAGACCTCATCACCTACTTCTTCCTGTGCCTGCCTGGTGCGAGACATCGACCTAGAGTGGACAGAGCAGGATTAGGAAGCCGGTTGCATGTCTTCTTTTTCTCCACGCCTTTTTTCACCACCACCTGGATATTCTTGTTCTTCCCCCAGGGAGCTCCAGTCTTCGGAGCCATAGCTGTAAAGTCATAAAGCAGGGGGGAGAAGAGGAACAAAGGTTAATTGTGGAGGTCAGATGAAGGTGCCTAGGTCCCTTATATTGACATCATACTTTTACTGTTTTACTATGAATTT
The DNA here is from genome assembly GCA_023614405.1 of Avena insularis. NCBI lineage: Eukaryota > Viridiplantae > Streptophyta > Magnoliopsida > Poales > Poaceae > Avena > Avena insularis. The sequence continues at coordinate 158,803,161 of CM042697.1, forward strand.
TTAAAAAAAGGTTGTGTGTATTAACCGATGCACAGGACGGTGTTCTACTCCCCTTTTCGAAAGAAAAGAAAAACGACCTTTGCTTATTTTTGCAATGTTTCCATATTTTCTTTGACTTTTTTGAAACATGGTCAGTTGTGCCGTCATCAAAATTCATACAAAGAAGTTGTATCTTTCAAAATAGACGTTGGTTTTCAGTATCACTGCGTGGTTATATATGAATTCCGGAAAAATTTCCCACTTGGACTTCAAATTTTACCTACTTTGCTGAATTGACAAAAAGTCATTTAAGTGTGACAAATTACATAAAAAGCATGAAAATTCATGAAAATTGTTAACCATAAAACATACTCTAATTTTTTATGAAATTTATTGTGTTGTGGCATTCAGAGCCATACTCTTTGCACTATTTTAAAAAAAAACATTTACATGTGGTACTTCTAGAATTATTTGAATTTTTTTGAAAACATAAAAGTTGAAAAGTCACATTAACAACATTAGTATGTCATGCAAAGATGCACTCATCTACCTGAAATTGACACGTTATTCTAAACTATATAGAAAATGCCCATGACCTTTGGCCATTATTTAGCTTTAAACAGAAGTATGTTAACACATCATTGGTTATATTGTGAAGCAAATGTTTTTAAACCTTTTCAAAATTCATGTTTATCATTTATGGAAGAGGACACCATACGCAAGTGCTTAACTTTTTTATTACATTATTTAATTTATAGAAAATAAACGGAACGGGTTATGTAGATATGACCTTGACATTGGTAACTTGGCTTGAAATGTGAACAATCCTCATCGTCGTCCTCAGCCACCTCCTCAACGTCATCCTCAGACTCCTCTTCCTCGGTCTTATCGTCCATCTTATCGAAGTCAGCTCGGCGTTGGTGGTGGCATCCCTTCGAAAAAGTGATTCTAGTGGCTATCTTCTCCATCCGAGGAGTTGAACAACGGTTGGATCCATGTCCTGTCGACCGAGTCTAGGCTTCTATGAAAACTTTCGGGGCCGTTCCCGTTTGTTAGTTCGGTCAACATGTTCTGGAGAGAGTTTTCATACGACATTTTGGAAGGAAACAAAGAGAGATCGAGTTCTAAGCAACGACAAGTTGGGTGTTTTGGGTTAAAGGAGGGGTGTGTACTGTTGCAATTTATAATGTCTATTTACATCGTGCTTGTATTAATTCCCTAAAAAGTATCCCAAAATATCATAAATAGATTGTACCAGACTTGTCCCGCCAAAAAAACTATTATACCAGACTCGTCGATTCTTGATTTTTCTCGGCCTAGGGAATTCAGGAGGCGCCCATTTTATCCAAAAAAACAAAGAGAATCATGCAGATCATGCTGAATTGCTTGGTGTCTCATACCTCCTCTGACCAAAATTAAGTGTCTATACATGCTTATCTACAGTGCATTAGTGTATTTTTCACAAAGTTGCGTCACCGAACTTGGTTGATGGTGACATGGTGTAGGCCCCGTCTTTTTGTGCACCGCTGCATCTCACACTAGAATTTTAGAATTGCGTGAAAACTTACATGAGAAGGAATTGAAGGAGAAATGCAGGATGGATGGTGAGAGGGGGCAAAGGAGAGAGAAAATCGAGAGCTAGAGTAGGTGTACTAGTATCATGTGACATCGCACCGCCTTCAACTCCTCTTGCGCTGCCTACGTGTGCTCACAGTCTCTTCTCGATCTTCGATATTCCCCTCCATTTCGAGCCATATTCTTCGCCGTACTGGTACTACTTGATTTACATAATTTTTTTTCTCTCACTAGGAAAATTGAGATTGTCTCTTTTCCTAATACTTGTTGGAAACTCCCCTTGTCAACATTGTTTACCATGCCAAGATGCACCAATCTACTAAATATGGGAAAATTATCATAAACATCATGTTGGTTATGCCCATGACCTTGGTCTTTCCTCTTTTGGCTTGAAACTTGTGTACATACATGCAAGGCCAATTTTGTGAGGTATGTTTTTCCAAAGTTATCAAAACTCATGTTTACCATTTTTTATGGTAGTTAATACACACAAAAGGACGCCATGTGTAAGTCTTTGTTTTTAGGATTTTTCTTTATTTTTGTTCAATTGATTTCAAAATAGGGTCAACATTGTCGCCACACAAATTATTAGCAAGAAGATGATCTTTTGACTTGGAAGTTCTCGTATATTGATTTCCTGGTGGGTACAATACCTTCAAAGGCCCTTTGTAAAATCTTAAGAGCAATCTACCATTTACTTATACTTCAAATTAATTTGAACTAGTTTCTATAAACCCACATAAAACCATTTAAGTGCCGAAGTTAGATAGGAAGCATGATCCAATATGTCTAAAACCATTGGCTTGTGGCATTGTGAACCATATTATTCAGACTTTTTGCAAAGAAAAAACACCGTCGTCGATAGGAAAAATTGAATGTATCTTTTCCTAATTTGTTGGAAACTTCTACAAGCAACAGTGCTTACTGTGCCAAGATGCACACATCGACCAAACTAATGAGAGAAATCTATCAAATCATACACTATAATGTCGATATGTCCTTGACGACCTTGATCGTTCGGGTTGAAATCGAATAATATCCATACGCATGGTAGGCCAATATTATGAAACCATTTTTCCAAAACTTATGTAATGCCGTGGTTACGGGTTTTTATGGCACGTAGTGCTCGTGCGACAGGATAGGACATCATGAGTAAATCTTTCATTTTTTCCTTTATTTCATGTCATCGTTTTCAAAACGGATTCAAATTTGTAAAGATGAAATCATAGTAATAAGTCAGACCAGTCATCAAAACTCTCGGTGGTTTTTTATATAAAAATTGTGTGCCACATGGGTACCTACAAAAGCTTTTTTCGTTAAACTTTCAACACAACCTATAATTTACTTGTAGTTCAAATTTGACCTAATTTCGGTATATCAACATAAGTCATTCAAGTGGGCAGAGTTAGCTATGACGAAGTTTGAAAACTCATAAAAAATGGGGATAATAAGTACAACATGTTGCTCACTATGTAGGTCTAAAAGCTTGTATTGTGGAATTTAGATCCAATATTTTTTAGACTTTCTTTACGAAATAAAAATAATCTTGTCATCACTCGGAAAATTGACATAGTTATTTCTTGATAGTTGGAAACTCACACCGATGATATTGTTTACTAAAATAAGATGTACCACACATCTACCTCTGAAATGATATTTAATTCGATAGCAATCTATCGGGCTTACTAGTAGCTCAAGTTTTACCTAATTTCGTTAAATTATCAAGATGAAAAATCTTAGCAAGAAGTTGAACCTGTTTTCAAAACTCACGGTGGCGGTTGGTGATATATTAAATTCCCCTCCTCGGATGGTTACCTGAAAAATTGCAAAACTTTCAAACCAAACCTACAATTTTCTTGTAGTTCAAATTTGACCTAATTTCGATAAGTTGGCTTAAAGTCATTCAAGTGGGAAAAGTTAGCTAGGACGAAGTTTGAAAACTCATAAAATTAAACATAGGAATTGAGAATGTTCTTTCCCGATAGTTGGAAACTCACACCGACGACATTGTTTACTACAAGAAGATGCACCCATCTACCTCTAAAATTACATTTAATTCAATAGAAATTAATGTACCACACTTACTTGTAGCTCAGGTTTGACCTAATTTCACTAAATCGACAAAGAAGTAAGTGAAGTGTGCAAATTTAGCTAGGAAGCTTAAAAAATGGAATTATATAAGAAACCGTGGTCCACTTTGTGTGATGATTGGGAGGGTTGTATTTTTTCTAACTGTGGTAGGCCCCCCCAGAGCGAGGTGCTTCAGTTTAACATGGTCAGTGGAAGTACAAGTTATATCAAGGACCTCGTAAAAATTGTAAATTACATCCAAGTCCATGCATTTAGCACAAGATCCCTGAAACTAAGCAATGAAGTGTGTTTTGAGGTTTGTGCACAATAGCGTTCATTGTGCTAAAGACTATCAATAAAATCTTCTAGATCCTAAGAATGTAAAATAAGATCCAACGGTTAACAATGTTTTGATTTGCCAGTCTTGATCCAATAGTCCATGTTCAAAGTTATCCGTACACTATATAATTTTTTATGAAAAAGATAAGATAAGAAATACTACCGCGAATGGCCGGTCTTTTGAATAAACCTTTCCTCCCGATGTTTGGGAAGCAAGTGAAAATTTCGAAACCAAAAAAGTTTGAATATTTTTGCCACTGAGGACCAAAGTGGTTTCCTTCCTATGTACTCCTCCTACTCCACACCAACGTGGCTGCCGAACACGCCAGATAAACATAGCCGCCGTCTCAAAATTAAAAAGAAAAAGAAACAGAGTCGCCGTACCAAGGCACATGTGCGCGGCGCCACGCTGTGGACGAGGGAGATATTAGCCGGGTCGATGCGTGAGGGGAGATGGGTGGAGAGATGAGAGGAAACAAAGGAGAGATAAAACACACTTTTTTGTGTGCATAGGTCCTAAAATTTACTTTTAGTAGAGTGTACACTGTAACTGTAAGGTGGTAGAGGTAACTCATGTCAGGAATCCATCATAACTTTGCTCTTCGCGACTTTCCTCTTCCCTGCCCACTAGCTAACACATAGGAATCGAAAACAAATTTTAATCACAAGACCGCGAGAGGGTAGCTCTTACATGTGGGTCCTATCTTATGGACAAGTCTGACTAGATACATTGTGGTGCAATCAACTACTAGCTTGGTATTAGCAAGTGGGTCTCATCTTAAACATATGTTTGGCCAAATAGAAAGGTGATGACCTAAGCTGAAGTCTATACGAGAGGATTCATGGGACCTACTAAACTAAAGATGCTAACTTTTGCATAGTAGTTTTACATCTTGGTCATACACTGCCAAGTGGGGCCTAGTATTTTGTTTTCCCTTTAAACACATGTGCCTTGTACTCCCCTCGCCACCGTGCTAGGCTTGATTTTTTTTGTGAAACTCCACTGATCTATTAATAATGATCGACAACCGTATAAACAGACACAAAAGTAAGTTGCTCTTACACACCATATTTCCTCAACGATTTGCATGCATAATCTATTCTTGTTCGTTGACTTTCCATCTATTTTGAGCTATATTCTTTACGTAGAAGAACATTTTGACCTAATTTCGTTCAATCCCTATAAAGTCATTTAAGTGTATCAGGTTAGCTAGAGTAATCTTGAAAAATCCGTCTAAAAACATGGGGATTGTAAGAAAGCAAGGTCCACTTTGTATGAAAATTTGGGCAGTGACATTTTATTTTAACTAACGCGGGTCCCGTGGAGCAGTGAGCCTCAGTTAACATGGCCGATGGAAGTACATGTTGCATCAAGGACCTTATAGAAAATGAAAATGACATCCCAGTCCATCACTTGGAAAATTAAGAATGTTCTTTCCTAATGGTTGGAAGCTCACAACGATGGAATTGTTTACTAAACGAAGATGTACCCATCTACCTCTGAAATGCTATTAATTTGAGAGAAATCTATCACGCTTACTGGTAGCTCAAGTTTGACCTAATTTCTTTAAATTGTCAAGATGCCAAATCTTAGCCAAAGTTGAACCTGTTTTCAAAACTCTCAGTGGTGGTTTGTGATATATTAAATGAGCCCCCGATGGCTACCTACAAAAAAATCAAAAAACTTACAAAGCAACCTACCGTTTTCCTGTAGTTCAAATTTGACCTAATTTCGATAAATCAGCATAAAGTCATTCAAGTGGGCAGAGTTAGCAAGGATGAAGTTGGAAAACTCATGAAACATGGGAATCATAAGTAGTACAACATGTCGGTCCAATACATATGTATGAAAGCTTGGCTTGTGGCATATTCAGATCCAATCTTCTTCGGACTTCCTTTACAGAAAAGGAATAATCTTGTCATCACTCGGAAAACTGAGACTGTTCTTTCCTAAAAGTTAGAAACTCACACTGATGACATTGTTTACTAAAATAACATGCACCCCATCTACCTTCAAAAATACAATTAATTGAAGAGCAATCTATCTCGCTTACTCGTACCTCAACTTTGACCTAATTTCGTTAAGTTGTTGAGATGAAAAATCTTAGCAAGAAGTTGAACCTTTTTTTGAAAACTCTCGGTGGTGGTTCGTGATATATTAAATGACCCCTCGATGGTTACCTCAAAAAAATCGCAGAACTTTCAAAGCAACCTACAATTTTCCTGTAGTTCAAGAATGACCTAATTTAGATAAATCGGCATAAAGTCATCCAAGTGGGCTGAGTTAGCTAGGCCGAAGTTTGAAAAATCATAAAACATGGGAATCGTAAGTACAACATGTCGATCCACTATAAATATTTGAAAGGTCTGCTTATGGCATTTGGATCCATATTCTTCAGACTTTATTTACAAAAAGGAACAATCTCGTCGTCGTCACTCGGAAAATTAAGAATATTCTTTCCTGATAATTGGATACTCACACCGATGGCATTGTTTACTAGAAAGTAGATGCACTCATCTACCTTTGAAAAGACAACTAGTAATTCAAGAGCAATCTATCGTGCTCACTGTTGGAAATATAAGCAATAATCTATATGATTTAATCCGAATAATAAATTGATGAAGCATGATCATACAAGCGGTACTAAAACCAATTATGCAGATCAACAAAGTAGATGAACAAATTACATCTATAGGAGACAAACCTATCATATCTACACCAAATGCTAGAACAAAGAACTCTAGCATAATCCGAAAAAGACAATTAAGGATCACGTACAGTGTAGACTGAATAGCAGCCGCAGCGGTCGTAGCAGCGTCGCCCATGTTGAGGTTGTCGAAGAGGTCGCTGACGTCTAGAAAGAAGTCATCATTCGGGAACTCGTCGTCGGACGACTTTGTGGTTGCCAGTATCCACACTTGAGCGCTCCCCAAAAACCTGATCGCCCCTCACCCGTACAGGTTCACGAGAGGCGGGGTTCCGGAGGCTTACTGTCCCAATCTGCGGTGCATGCCGCAAGCCGGGATGGGGAAGACGAAAGCGGCGGTGCAAGGTTCTGGAGGTAGGCACGTGTGTTGATTGATTCGTTGCCAATTAGGTTTAGCCCGAACGCTTATATGGTGCAGGTTAGGAAGATCGTGGGCTCATCCCACGTTCGAGTCGGTAATAGCCACGTCCATAAAAACTGGAAACAGCTGTAATTAACGCGTCCGTTAATGACTCATAATCAGTTTTCCCAACCAGCAAAATAAAGCTCGGCTCGGCGAGATTCCATAACCAGCAGTAGCGTCATGACAAGGCGAGGCGAGAAGGCGAAGCGGCATCGGAGGAGGAGTGCGCGAGGGCTACTCTTCTTGTCACACCTTAGTGAGTGGTGCAACACTCTACTATATAAGGTGGTCCAACTCCCCTTCAACTAGCAATGCGGGACTAAACTTTAGCACCACTAGCACAGCCATATGATGCCATATACAAGTGGGCCAAAGTGAATTTCAGAATTTGTCTAATGGGCCAATAGCCCAAAACTCGCCAAATTCCAACAATCCCCCACAAAGTCTCATTGGCACATCACAACACTTTTCTTCCAGAACATTGTTTTATATACCAGTATGTACTGGAGACTGTTAAGTTGAACTTCCACGTTAAACTTCATGCTACACTAGCTAGCAACTTGAATAGTGGACTATGCCTTGAACTACAAGTTTTCTGCGCGCTAGTTTCACACAAAATCTAGACCGGTACAGGGCTACCGTCGGCTTCCCCGTGGTTTGGAGCTTATGCGTCATACTCCAGGGCCTTTCATGAGTTTATTAGAGAGAACCCAACTCTCACGGACTGCGACGTTTGACAGTCAGACCCATATAGGTGTGTTCCTCAAGAGATGTTCTGCAGGACAACATCTCCGCTTATAAAGCCACTTGGAACACATTAAGATAAATATCAACCTGCCATGCAGATTAAGAGAGTATTGCATCTTAATGGAGATGTAAATATAATATGGGAATACTCTCCTCTCAGCTGACCAACATCTTGTCTCCCAACTCTAATTCACGGGATCTCCGATCATATAAAGTGGGTTGCCACTGGGATCAACTCATAGCGTGGGTCTCAAACCCATCTCCCTCGATGCATTATCTATCACATTGCGTGATAAACCCTTTGTGAAGGGATCTGCGAGATTCTTAGAAGTTTGGATATAATCCAACACAATAAATCAGGAGTTTCTCAGTTTTCTGACAGATTTCAATCTCCTCTTCACATGCCTTGATGACTTCATATTATCCTTAGAACTGTTTACTTTGACGATCATAGTTTGATTATCACAGTTCATCGGTATGGCGGGTATTGGTTTTTCAACCACAGGTAAGTCCATCAAGAGCTCACGAATCCACTCTGCTTCAATAGTGGCTGTGTCTAATGCTGTGAGCTCTGCTTCCATTGTTGACCTTGTTAAGATGGTCTGCTTGCAAGACTTCCAGGAAACAGCACCACCACCAAGTGTAAACAAATAACCACTTGTGGCCTTAATCTCATCAGCATCAGATATCCAGTTTGAATCACTATAACCCTCAAGTACCTGTGGATACCCAGTATAGTGAATACCATAACTCGCAGTGCCTTTCAAATAGCGCAAAACTCTTTCAAGAGCATGCCAATGATCATCTCCAGGATTTGACACAAATCGACTCAGTTTTCTTACAGCAAAGGAGATGGCAGGTCTAGTAGCGCTGTCTAGATACATGAGCGAGCCAATGATTTGAGAATATCTCAATTGATCTTTAGCATTCCTTCGATTCTTTCGAAGTAGCACACTCGGATCATAAGGCGTTGGAGAGGAATTGTAGTCGCTATACCCGAAGCGACTCAATATCTTTTCCACATAGTGAGACTGAAGCAATGTAATCCCACCATTGTCATCCTTTAGTAGCTTGATGTTTAAAATTACATCAGCCACTCCCAAATCCTTCATCTCAAAGCAGCGAGATAGGAACTCTTTAACCTCCTCGATAACAGCGAGGTTGGTCCCGAATATCAATATGTCATCAACATACAGACACATAATAACTCCCTCGCCCCCACCATGGCGATAGTACACACATTTGTCAGCTTCGTTTACAACAAAGCCTTCAGCAGTTAAAGTTCTTTCAAACTTCTTGTGCCACTATTTAGGAGCTTGCTTAAGACCATATAAAGACTTCACTAACTTACACACCTTTCCTTCATGACCATCTACTACAAATCCATCAGGCTGCTCCATATAAATTTCCTCATCTAGCTCTCCATTTAGAAAAGCTGTCTTAACGTCCATTTGATGAACGAGAAGACCATGTGAGGTAGCCAAGGAAAGTAGTACTCGAATAGTGGTCAATCTGGCTATAGGTGAGTAGGTATCGAAGAAGTCTTCACCTTCCTTTTGGGTATAACCCTTAGCCACAAGACGTGCCTTGTACTTTTCAATAGTACCATCAGGTCTAAGCTTTCTCTTTAACACCCATTTACATCCTACAGGTTTACACCCATAAGGACGATCAGTGATTTCCCAAGTACCATTAGCTAAGATGGAGTCCATCTCGCTTCGGACAGCTTCCTTCCAGTAGTCAGCATCTTGAGATGCATAGGCTTCTGAAATAGAAGTGGGAGTATCATCCACAAGGTACACAATGAAATCATCACCAAATGACTTTGCAGTCCTTTGTCTCTTGCTCCTTTTGGGAGCTTCATTGTCATCCTCCACAGGATCATCAGAGTGTTCTATCGGCATAGTGGGTTCAGGAATTATAGAAAATTCCTGACTAGATGAACTAGTCATCTCCTAATTTGATGAGCTAGACATGCCTTTCATAGGAAAGATGTCCTCAAAGAAAGTCGCATCATTCGACTCCATAATTGTACCAACATGCATGTCGGATACCTCAGATTTTACTATCAAAAATCTATAGCCAATGCTATGAAAAGCATATCCTAGAAAAACACAATCAACGGTTGTTGGTCCAAGCTTTCACTTCTTGGGTATTGGAATATTGACTTTCGCCAAACAACCCCAAGTTCGTAAGTAAGAGAGTTTAAGCCTTTTCTTTTCCCATTCCTCAAATTGAGTCATGGTTTTATCCTTTACAGGAACACGGTTTAGGACATGACACGCAGTCATTAGTGCCTCCCCCCACCATTCCTTGGAAAGACCCGATGTATCTAACATGGCGTTAACCAAATCAGTTAGAGTGCGGTTCTTCCTTTCGGCCACCCCATTTGACTGAGGTGAGTAGGGAGGCGTCCTCTCATGTATAATACCGTGTTCCATACATAATAAATCAAATTAGTTTGAAAAGTACTCTCCACCATGATCCGACCTTAGCCGCTTGATTTTAAGATCAAGTTGGTTTTCTGCCTCAGCTTTATAGATTTTGAAGTAGTTCAAAGCTTCATCTTTAGATTTCAGAAGATAAACATAGCAGTATCTAGTGGAGTCATCAATCAACGTCATAAAGTATCTTTTTCCACCTTTTGTCAACACACCATTCATCTCACAAAGATCTGAATGTATAAGTTCTAGCGGTGCTAAGTTTCTCGGTTCCGCAGCCGTATGAGACTTGCGGGGTTGCTTTGCTTGCACACAAACTTGGCACTTAGAACCTTTGACAGTGGTAAATTTTGGAATTAAACTCATATTGGCTGGCTGCGTCACGCAACCAAAGTTAATATGACAGAGTCGTGAATGCCAAACATTGGACTCATTATCATTGCACACATGATTAATAACTTTAGTACATGAGTCTAACAAAGACAAGGGGAACAGACCTCCGCACTCATAACCCTTTCCAACAAATTGTACATACTTAGAAATTACAACTTTATTGGACTAAAAAACCAACTTAAAGCCATCTCGACATAAAAGCGATCCGCTGACGAGATTCTTATTGATGGAGGGAACGTGCTGCACATTCTTCAGCTGTACAGTCTTCCCCAAAGTAAACTTCAGATTTACTGTACCAACACCATGAACAGAAGCACGTGAGCCGTTTCCCATCAGCACGGAAGAGGTCCTTGAGACCTGATAAGAGGAAAACATGGAAATATCAGAACATACATGTGTATTAGCACCCGTGTCTATCCACCAATCAGGAGAATGACATACTGAAAGGATAGTAGGTAAAATACCGTACCCAACATCCTTCATCTCATTATCGCTAATAACAACATTAGCGGCATTGCTGCTGTTTCCATGTTGACGCTTGTCAAAGCGATTAGGGAAGCTAGGAGCCCAATGACCAGGATCACCACAGGCGTGGCAAGAGTCTTTCCTCTTATCATTTTTCTTCTTGAAGTTGGTTGAGTTTGTGGCCTTGTTCTTGCCATCAAACTTCCCCTTTCCTTCAGTTTTGTTCTTATTCTTGAACTTGTGGGATTGGAAGTTTTTCCTCTGCACTAAATTGGCAGTAGAACTTCCCTCAAGTCCTCGAGCAGTTTTGTCCTTTGCTCTCGCCTTCTCTTCCACATGAAGAGACCCAATGAGATCCGTAACAGAAAACTCTTGTCTCTTATGTTTTAGAGAAGTAGAAAAGTTCCTCCACGAAGGAGGAAGCTTGGCAATAATGCCACCAGCCACAAATTTGTCCGGTAAGGAACACTTGAACTGCTCAAGTTCTTTGGCAAGTGATTGTATCTTATGAGCTTGCTCAACGACGGAGCGCTCATCAACCATCCTGTAGTCATAGAATTGCTCCATGACATACAACTCAGTGCCAGTGTCCGAGACCCCAAACTTGGCCTCGAGCGCTTCCCACGCGTCCTTGCCATTATCAAATGACATATACGGGTCAACAATGTTGTCCCCAAGAACACTGAACAAAGCCGCCATAAAAATGGTATCGGCTTTCTTAAAGTTCGCTTCCTGCTCAGCAAAAAGAACTCCTTCAAGCTTGCCAAGAGTGGCGTTATAGTAGTTTAGGTTTTCAAACCAGAGAACTGCTCTCTTGCGCCATCTCTTATAGTGCATGCCATCAAAAGGAGGCGGCCTAGTAGCCACGGCTATGCCAGTGGAATTCAGTTGCCTATAATCAGGTTTTTGGATTGTTGGAAATATAAGCAATGATCCATATGATTTAATCCGAATAATAAATTGATAAAGCATGATCATACAAACGGTACTAAAACCAATTATGCAGATCAACAAAGTAGATGAATAGATTATATCTATAGGAGACAAACCTATCACATCTACACCAAACGCTAGAACAAAGAACTCTAGCATAATCCAAAAAAGACAATTAAGGATCACGTACAGTGTAGGCTGAATAGCAGCCGCAGCGGTCGCAGCAGCGTCACCCATGTTGAGGTTGTCGAAGAAGTCGCTGACGTCCGGAAAGAAGTCGTCGTTCGGAAACTCGTCGTCGGACGACGTTGTTGTTGCTAGTAGCCGCGCTTGAGCGCTCTCCAAAAACCTGATCGCCCCTCACCCGCATAGATTCACGAGAGGCGGGGTTCCGGAGGCCTACTGTCCTGATCTGCGGTGCACGCCGCAAGCCGGGATGGGGAAGACGAAAGCGACGGCGCAAGGTTCTGGAGGTAGGCGCGTGTGTTGATTGATTCGTTGCCGATTAGGTTTAGCCCGGACTCTTATATAGTGCAGGTTAGGAAGATCGTGGGCTCAGCCCACGTCCGAGTCGGTAACAGCCACGTCCATAAAAACTGGAAACGGCTGTAATTAACGCGTCCGTTAATGACTCATAATCAGTTTTCCCAACCAGCAAAATAAAGCTCGGCTCGGCGAGATTCCATAACCGTGGCTTGTGGCGTCGTGACGAGGCGAGGCGGGCGGCATCGGAGGAGGAGTGCGTGAGGGCTACTCTCCTTGTCACACCTTAGTGAGTGGTGCAACACTCTACTATATAAGGTGGTCCAACTCCCCTTCAACTAGCAATGTGGGACTAAACTTTAGCACCACTAGCATAGCCATATGCTGCCATATACAAGTGGGCCAAAGAGAATTTCAGAATTTGTCTAATGGGCCAACAGCCCAAAACTCACCAAATTCCAACACTTACTGGTATCTCGAATTTGACCTACTAATTTCGTTAACTTGTCAGCATGTAGAATTTTAGCAAGAAGGGGAACCTGTTATCAAAGCTCTTGGTGGTGGTTTGTGATATATTAAACGCCCCTCCCCCGATGGTTACCTCAAAAAAATCGTAAAACTTTCAAACCAAACCTACATTTTTCTTGTAGTTCAAATTTGACCTAATTTCGATAAGTCGACATGCATCAAGTCATTCAAGCGGGTAGAGTTAGCTAGGAATAAGTTTGAAAACACATAAAATTAAACATAGGAATCGTAAGTGAAACATGTTCATCCACTTAATATGTCCAGAAGCTTGGCTTGTGACATTCAAATCCAAATTCTTCGGACTTTCTTTACTAAAAAGAACAATCTCGTCATTACTCGGGAAATTGAGAATGTTCTTTCCTGATAGATGGAAACTCACACCGACGACATTGTTTACTACAATAAGATGCACCCATCTACCTCTGAAATTACATTTAATTCAAGAGAAATTAATCTAACACGTTTACTTGTAGCTCAAGTTTGATGTAATTTTGCTGAATCGACAAAGAAGTAAGTGAAGTTTGCGAATTTAGCTAGGAAGCTTGAAAAATGTAATTATATAAAAAACCGTGGTCCACTTTGTGTGATGATTGGCAGGGTTGCATTTTATTATAACGCGGCTACCGAACACGCCAGAGAAACAGAGCCGCCCTCTCAAAATTAAAAAGAAAAAGAAACAGAGCCACCGTACCAAGGCACACGTGCGCAGCGCCACACTGTGGACGAGGGAGAGATCAGACGGGCTAGTGCATGAGGGGAGAGGGGTGGAGCGATGACAGGATATGAAGGAGAGAGAAAACATACTTTTTTGCATGCATAGATCCTGAAATTTACTACTACTACAGTGTACATTATAACTGTAAGGTGACAGGAGTAACTCGTGTCAGGAACCCATCATAACTTTTCTCTTAGCTACTTCCCTCTTCCCCTACCTACGTTTTATTCTCTCTGCACTTACAATACATGGACAGAGATGAGCATATGTCTACTACGAGTGGGGCATCCAACATGTTTTCCATAAGGGTAAAAAAAGGTAGTCCCGACGGACTTCCATATACATAGTGGAAGCTATCCATGAGCTAAAAAACTTAAGAGCAAGTCCAGCGGTTCTCCTAAAATTTCTCCCCTATATCTCAAAATCTTTTTCTCCCCTAAAAATTGTCCGACTCCAGCAGTTTCCCCTAAAAATCTCCCCTATTCTATATTTTAAGAATTTTCTATAACTACCATTTGAAAATGAATGTCTACCGTGCTTCGGAAGGAGCTTTCCTGCGCTCGGGAGATGGATAGGGGATCCCTCCTTTCCCTATACATAAGGGAGTTGGGGAGAAGAATAGGGGAGTCGAAAGAATAGTGGAATCGATGGGGGAACTGCTGGAAGGTTCTTTTTTTTCTAGTTTCCCCTAAAAATGCTATATGGGAGATGATAGGGGAACTGATGGACTTGCTCTATGGTTCAACCTTAAGCTCATCATGGGTAGTCCATAAGCATTAAAATATTGATATCTAGTACACATAGCAATCGAAAACAAATTTTAATCACAAGACCGCGAGAGGGTAGCTCTTACATGTGGGTCCTATCTTATGGACAAGTTTGACTAGATACATTGTGGTGCAATCAACTACTAGCTCGGTATTAGCAATTGGGTCCCATTTTAAACATAGGTTTGGCCAAATACAAAGGTGATACCCTAAGCTCTACCGTTGAGACAGTTTCTATACGGGAGGATTTATGGGACCTGCTAAACTGAAGATGCTAACTTTTGCATAGTAGTTTTACATCTTGGTCACACACTACCAAGTGGGGCCTAGTATTTTCTTTTCCCTTTAGACACATGTGCCTTGTACTCCCCTCGCCACCATGCTAGACTCTATTTTTTGTTTGAAATTCCACCGATCTATTAATAATTATCAACAACCGTATAAAGAGACACAAAAGTAAGTTTCTCTTACACGCCGTATTTCTTCAACAATTTGCATGCATAATCTATTCTCATTATCCGACTTCCCCTAGATTTTGAGATATATTCTTTACATAGAAGAACATTTTGACCTAATCTCGTTAAATCTATATGAAGTCATTTAAGTGTACCAGGTTAGCTAGAGTAATCTTGAGAAATCCGTCTAAAAACATGGGGATTGTAAGAAAGCAAGGTCCACTTTGTATGAAAATTTGGGTGGTGACATTTTCTTTTAACTGATGCGGGTCCCGTGGGAGCAGTGAGCTTCA
This sequence comes from Avena insularis, assembly GCA_023614405.1. Lineage (NCBI taxonomy): Eukaryota > Viridiplantae > Streptophyta > Magnoliopsida > Poales > Poaceae > Avena > Avena insularis. The sequence continues at coordinate 158,818,455 of CM042697.1, forward strand.
GTTAACACGGCCGGTGGAAGTACATGTTGCATCAAGGACCTTATAGAAAATGAAAATGACATCCAAGTCCATCACATGGAAAATTTACAATGTTCTTTCCTAATAGTTGGAAGCTCACACCGATGGTAATGTTTACTAAACAAAGATGTACCCATCTACCTATGAAATGCTATTTAATTCGAGAGCAATATATCACCCTTACTAGTAGCTCAAGTTTGACCTAATTTCGTTAAATTGTCAAGGTGCAAAATCTTAGCAAGAAGTTGAACCTGTTTTCAAAACTCTTAGTGGTGGTTTGTGATATATTAAATGAGCCCCTGATGGTTACCTACAAAAAAATCACAAAACTTTCAAAGCAACCTATAGTTTTCCTGTAGTTCAAATTTAACCTAATTTCGATAAATCGGCATAAAGTCATTCAAGTGGGCAGAGTTAGCAAGGACGAAGTTTGAAAACTCATGAAACATGGGAATCATAAGTAGTACAACATGTCGGTCCAATACATATGTATGAAAGCTTGACTTGTGGCATATTCAGATCCAATATTCTTCAGACTTCCTTTACTGAAAGGAACAATCTCGTCATCACTCAAAAAACTGAGAATGTTCTTTCCTGAAAGTTGGAAACTCACACCGGCGACATTGTTTACTAAAATAATATGCACCCATCTACACCCGAAAAGACAATTAATTCAAGAGCAATCCATCGCGCTTACTCGTACCTCAAGTTATTTGACATAATTTCGTTAAGTTGTCAGGATGAAAAATCTTAGCAAGAAGTTCAACCCGTTTTCAAAACTCTCAGTGGTGATTCATGATATATTAAATGACCCCCTCGATGGTTACATCAAAAAATCGCACAACTTCCAAAGCAACCTACAATTTTCCTGTAGTTCAAGATTGACCTAATTTCGGTAAATAGGCATAAAGTCATTCAAGTGGGCAGAGTTATCTAGGACAAAGATTCCATATTCTTCAGACTTTCTTCACGGAAAGGAACCGTCATCACTCAGAAAATCAAGAATGTTCTTTCCTCATAGTTGCAAGCTCACACCAACGATATGGTTTACTAAAATAAGATGCACCCCATCTACCTTCGAAAAGACAATTAATTTAAGAGAAATCTATCTCGCTTACCCATACCTCAAGTTTGACCTAATTTCATTAATTTCTCGAGATGAAAAATCTTAGCAAGAAGTTGAACCTTTTTTAAAAACTCTCAATGGTGGTTCATGATATATTAAATGACCCCCTGATGGTTACCTCAAGAAAATCGCAGAACTTTCAAAGCAACCTACAATTTTTGTGTAGTTTAAGATTGAGCTAATTTCGATAAATCGTCATAAAGTCATTCAAGTGGGAAAAGTTAGCTAGGCCAAAGTTTTAAAAAACATAAAACATGGGAAACGTAAGTACAACATGTTCGTCCACTATAAATATTCGAAAGGTCTGCTTGTGGCATTCAGATCCATATTCTTTAGACTTTCTTTACAAAAAGGAACAATCTTGTCATCGTCACTCGTAAAATTAAGAATGTTCTTTCCTGATAGTTGGATACTCACACCGATGTCATTGTTTACTAGAAAGTAGATGCACTCATCTACATTCTAAAAGATAGCTAGTAATTCAAAAGCAATCTATCGCGCTTACAGGTAGCTTGAGTTTGACCTACTAATTTCGTTAAATTGTCAGCATGCAGAATTTTAGCAAGAAGAGGAACCTGTTATCAAAACTCTCGGTGGTGGTTTGTGATATATTAACGCCCCTCCCCAGATGGTTACCTCAAAAAAATCGCAAAACCTTTCAAACCAAACCTACAATTTTCTTGTAGTTCAAGTTTGAGCTAATTTCGATAAGTCAACATGCATCAAGTCATTCAATTGGGCAGAGTTAGCTAGGACGAAATTTGAAAACTCATAAAATTAAACATAGGAATTGTAAGTGAAACATGTTGGCCCACTTAGTATGTTTGGAAGCTTGGCTTGTGGCATTCAGATCTAGATTCTTTGGACTTTCTTTATGAAAAAGAACAATCTCTTCATTACTCAGGAAATTGAGAGTGTTCTTTCCTGATAGTTGGAAACTCACACCGACGACATTGTTTACTACAAGAAGATGCACCCATCTACCTCTGAAATTACATTTAATTCAAGATAAATTAATATACTGTGCTTACTTGTAGCTCAAGTTTGACCTAATTTCCCCGAATCGACAAATAAGTAAGTGAAGTGTGCGAATTTAGCTAGGAAGCTTGAAAAATGGAATTATATAAGAAACAGTGGTCCACTTTGTGTGATGATTGCGAGGGTTGCATTTTCTCCTAACTGTGGTAGGCCACCCCGGAGCGAGGTGCTTCAGCTTAACCTACATGGTTGGTGGAAGTACAAGTTACATCAAGGATCTCATAAAAATGTAAATTACATCCAAGTCCATGCATTTAGCACAAGGTCCCTTAAACTAAGCAATGAAGTGTGTTTTGAGGTTTGCGCACACTAGCGTTCATTATGCTAAAGAGTATCAATAAAATCTTCTAGATCCTAAGAATGGAAATTAAGATCCAACGGTTTTATATTAAATGACGCCCCGATGGTTACTGCAAAAAAATTGCACAACTTTCAAAGCAACCTAAAATTTTACTATAGTTCAAGATTGACCTAATTTCGGTAAATTGGCATAAAGTCATTCAAGTGGGCAGAGTTAGCTAGGCCGAAGTTTGAAAAAACATAAAACATGGGAGTTGTAAGTACACCATGTCGGTCCACTGTAAATATTTGAAATGTCTGCTTATGGCATTCGAATCCATATTTTTCAGACTTTCTTCATAGAAAGGAACGATCTCGTCATCACTCGGAAAATCAAGAATGTTCTTTCCTGACAGTTGGAAACTCACACCGACGACATTGTTTACTAAAATAAGATGCACCCATCTATCTTAGAAAAGACAATTAATTCAAGAGCAATCTATCGCACTTACTCGTACCTCTAGTTTGACCTAATTTCGTTAAGTTGTAGAGATGACAAATCTTAGCAAGAAGTTGAACCTTTTTTCAAAACTCTCGATGGTGGTTCATGATATATTAAATGACCCCCTGATGGTTACCTCAAGAAAATCGCAGAACTTTCAAAGCAACCTACAATTTTTGTGTAGTTCAAGATTGAGCTAATTTTGATAAATCGGCATAAAGTCATTCAAGTGGGAAAATCTAGCTAGGCCAAAGTTTTAAAAAACATAAAACATGGGAAACGTAAGTACAACATGTTGGTCCACTATAAATATTCAAAAGGTCTGCTTGTGGCATTCAGATCCATATTCTTCAGACTTTCTTTACGGAAAGGAACAATCTCGTCATCACTCGGAAAATCAAGAATGTTCTTTCCTGATAGTTGGAAACTCACATCGACAACATTGTTTACTAAAATAAGATGCACCCATGCATCTACCTTCAAAAATACAATTAATTCAAGAGCAATCTATCGCGCTTACTGGTAGCTCGAGTTTGACCTAATTTCGTTAAATTGTCAGGATGCAAAATTTTAGCAAGAAGTTGAACCTGTTATCAAAACTCTCGGTGGTGGTTTGTGATATAGTAAATGCCCCTGCCCTGATGGTTACCTAAAAACAATCGCAAAACTTCCAAACCAAACCTACAATTTTCTTGTAGTTCAATTTGACCTAATTTCGATAAGTCGGCATAAAGTCATTCAAGTGGGCAGAGTTATCTAGGACAAAGTTTGAAAACTCATAAAATTAAACATAGGAATCGTAAGTGAAACATGTTGGTCCACTTAATATGCGTGGAAGCTTGGCTTGTGGTATTCAGAACCATATTCTTCGGACTTTCTTTACGAAAAAGGACAATCTATTCATTACTCGGGAAGTTGAGAATGTTCTTTCCTGATAGTTGGAAACTCACACTGACGAAATGTTGGCTCTATGTGGATGAGTGAGTTGTTGGTTAAAAAACTGATAAAGTGGGCCCTCCTCTATTAAAATATATCTCTTTATGATATATGGGAGATAATTTAGGGTAGCTGCTCGAGGTAAGCAAAATTTAAGGAAAAAATATTTTTAGGGCAGGCCCCTACATACATACATATATAGGGAGAAAATATAGGGGTGCTGCTATACTTGCTCTAAGCATGTATCTGGTAGTAAAACAAAAAATTTATTTGTAGATTTTGAAATTCCAGGTCGATGTTTGAACTCTAGAATTTGATGTCATTTATAACGGCATGCTTCTACCACCTGGAACATTTTATACCAAGCAATTCATTGTATCATATGAATACAGTACAAAACTTGCAGGTAAGTGATAACCGCAAGGCAGGAAGCTGCGGGAAGCTTGGGTACCCCGGCTTGCTGCCCCGAGAAACGTCTTAAGAGTTCTTTTTGGCTTAAGCGGGCATCCGCAATGTGCAAAAAAGCACATATTAAGGCATATGTGGCATTCCCTAAGGTTCACCTTATACATTGTGGAGAAAATAAGCATGCCTTTAAGCCTAAAGGTGCACCTCAAGCTTGTGGGTTGGCCATAAAGAATAGAAAAATAATTTTCCCTCTCTACTCTCTCTTACATGGAGAAATGTGAAAAGTTATGTGGGTCCTACCTTGTGGAAATTGTTGACCTTATACATTATGATATTTTTCATAAGCCATGTCGATCCTACCTTATGGCAAAACTTCACCTTTTATATTACTGATGCTTAAGCTGTCCAAAAGCTCCAAAAGAACTAAGCCTCGTGTCGTTGCTTTTATTAATACAAAAGGGTTTTTCCACAAAAATAAAGCGGGGTTCACAAAAAAATAGTGGGGCAAAATTTAGTTTCGAGGAAGCCCTCCCTCAACTGCATCGAGACATCTCCTCCGCCTGGCCGCTCTCCCTTGACCGGACGGTCCCCGCCGCTCCATCATTGAGCACCACCACACCGCCGTTCCTGGTACGTACGTCCCCAACCTCCAGCGATTATGTGCTTTCTGATAGATATAATACATTTATTTTGAGCATTGCAAAGTAAATAAGATGGTGGATTTTGCATGAAATGCAATCGGCATCGGCGGATGCTTTTGCTGCGTCGGCTGATGCTTGTAAAGTATAGGTGGATGCTGAAGCTGCACCAACGGATACATGTGAAGCGAATGGGGAAGCCGATGCTTGTACTGCATCGGAATCTTGGGAAGTGTTGAGTGATGCTTGGAAAGCGGTGGAGGCACAGTCGAGATCCTCATCGGCTACTGCTGGATCAAATTCGGCTATGTTGGTTACCGCTGCTAAAGCGATGACTGCATGGGATGCTAGGAATGCGTAAGCTCATGGTCGTGCTTCTTCAGTGTCATCTCGTGGTCGTGCTTCTTTAGCGTCAATGGTTGTGGCTCGTCAATCGTGTTTGGTGCCTGCTCCATCTTCTTAGAACTCATCGACCCCTTTGTAAGTTTTGCGTTGGATGTTGTCTCCTTGACTCCGCCCTCTTTTATGTATTCTGCTTCGGGTTTTTTTTCTAGAAGTAGTGGATCTTGGTTTAAACTACTAGTACTGGGAACATAAAAGTTGTTTAATCACTACTAGCGATACAAATGGGATAAAACTTTCACATGATTCAAACCTAGGGACCTATGATTTACTATTTTTTTGTCAATTTTTTTGAATAGTTTTACTTTGTAGTTTAAAATCTGAGCTACTATCATACCTTGAATCTAAGATGGAAGGTGGATCTTGGGGCAAGTTACCGTGAGACCTGGGTTCACCAAGTCACTGAAGCTTCGTCCGTTTATTCTCCCCTTCTTTATGATAAAACAAGAAAATTCAGGTGGGGACCTTTCTGTCCTCTCCGGTGACCTCTGAAAAAATGTTCTCCATTCCCTTTACCCTGTTCCGACATGGAGAAGAATTTTGGTGCTTTTGTACTACTATAGTTGATTCCTTGTGCTATTTAGGTATTTTATTGACACACTCTGCTATTTAGGTAGTTTTTTCGAACGCGTGTAGTTTATGAAATTTCAATGATAAATTTTCATGTCAAATTATATGATGCATTGTTGTGTTCACATAATTATTTTTTAGGGTTGTGCATTGTGCCTTTTGAAGATTACTTGATTATGATGATGCACTTGTGCTTTTTGCATCATCCTACCAGCTTTATTGGAAGAACATATGCAACAATCAACGACTTGCCAAGCGATGTAGTCGGTCAGATTCTTTTTAGGCTTCCTCCGCACCCATCCTGCATACTGAGGATATTAGTCGCCCAAAAACATTGGATGGAATTCATGGGAAGCAACGATTTCAAAAAGCTAACCCTATCACACAACAAAGGAATGTCGTTACTTGGATTTTTCACAATAGCTCTGAGGACGCTCGATTCATAATAGATCATAATCTTGACCAATCCATCTTCAAGAAGCTCAGCAACCTAGTGGAAGTACATAAAGCCTACAAACCATATGTACTCGGATGTCGCAATGGTAGGGTGCTACTTCATTTTCTGCAAGGGTCTAACATGATAATGGCCTAGGATCCAATTAGTGGAAGTGAAACAGTGATACCAGAACCACCAATTTGGCAGAGACGTGAGTATGACAGTGGGACAATTCTCTGTTCAAGAAACCATGGGCAATTGTCTTCACATTGTTGCAGCAATTTCTGGGTTGTTTGGATAGTAACCAATGGTAACCAAGCACTGGTCCAGAGGTACTCATCAGAGTTTGGGAAATGGGAGGACTAGATTGAACATGCTGAGATACTGGCTAAGACTGATCACAGGCCGACAACTCTCATAGGGGGCATTTTGTACTGGCCAACAATGAAGTCCAGAATTGCCTTCGACAATGTGACAACAAAACTATGTTATATTGAGTGCCCACATGAGACACATGATATTTTCAGACGCAATTTTGTCATCGCTAAGGGGCTTAATGGAGATGTTGCCCTTGCGGTTATAAGAGATTTCACTCTATGCACGTGGTCCAGTGCAAGATCATTAACAGGGAAATGTGAAGCTTGGGTTCCTCATATAAAGGTTGAATGGATACTCTCCTTGGCCTTGAGAAATCATGGGCATCTGATGGGAAAGAATCAGTAAGGTTACTCTGCGCATCCAAGGATAGAGAAATGGTGGTTATATGGGCGAAGGAGGGAGTATTCGAATTAGATCTCAGCAGCATGAATGTAAGAAGTTCAGATATCCTAAACGTTGGTGTACTTTACATCCCTACTCAATGACACCTGGTTAGTGAAGTCATTTCATGTGCAACCCTTGCATTTTTGTACACCTATGATTTTGCTGATCATTTCGTTCATTTCCTTCAGCAACCGACATGATTCAGAGTGCTAAATCAAAGAAACGAAAAGGAAGTCTGATTCAGACTACAACATCAAGGAGATGAAAATAACACTCAGATGAACAAGAAAGACTTGTTTGGGAAAGCATGTGTTAGCTCTGGTTGTGTTATTTGGATCTGTAGTCTGATGTTTGTTTGTTTTGGTAGCTGATGGACAGTGGCAGCATTTTTGTTTGTGCTGCAGTCACCGAGCTGCAGGGGCTGGAATTTAGAGCTGTCTGTTTGTTTTGGGGGCCTATGTGTGTCTGATGATACATTGTTTCTCTCTATATATAGTGAAACATTGTTTTATGTGATATACATATACTCGTGTAGTTTTTGTTTGTGTTCTGATAGTATGCAGTAGTATTTGTTTTGCGATAGGATTTTATTTGATCTGAATTAGTACTATCATTTGGTTAGTTCTTCCTGTAGAAGAGTCTGTGTCGACACCTAAATTACTAGTAGACCTTGTGTTTTTATTCTTGAACCGAAGCTACTTCAGACATTTTTTTTGCCCTGACCTGGATTCCTAAAATAAAAAGAGAACAACCTATTTTTTAAAGTTATTATTTGGACAATCTGCAAATTCAAAATCACAGTCGGCTGCCAAAACCTACCGCATATCCCATTTGAATCAGAAGCATCAGTGGATGTGAATCGCGCCTTAAATTTCTGACCAGATGGCGTACGGTCTACACAATCTTTTTTCTATTAAACCTTGGCCGACAGCCAAATTAAAAATCGTAATCGAGCAGCAAAATAACCCACTGACCCCAAAACATTTCGCGTCTCTCGGTTTCAAACATTTGTACGCAAAATCTCCCACCCAGATAGTACCATTTTTCTATTTTTACTTGAACGCTAGCCAAATTCAAAATTTCAGTCAGGCAGCAAAATTTATAGCCTACGTCGTGCAAATCAAAGGTATCCAAGTTTCTGTGCAAAATATGGATATGGATGATCAGCTGATGTGACTCTCTGCCTTGAATTCTTGGACAGATAGCATACGGCCTACAACATTATTCCATTCTTAGATGGACGCTAGCTAAATTCAAAATCTTAATCGAGCAGCAAAATCACACATCGACCTTAAAGCATTTCGCACCCCTCCGTTTCAAAAACTTTTGTTTTCAAAATTACCATTCTACCCATTGTGCAGATGCCCTATCGGCTAGCTATAGTCCGTAGCTTGGGGGCATGATCGTACTTATTTTTATTTTCACCTCAATTGTCCCTAATTCGTGTAGTTTTTCCCATTGGCCCTTCCAAAAATCCCAGGCTCCTCGCCCATGCCCTCAGCTCCACGCCCACCGCGCGCACAGGTCGGCCGCAATTCTACAGTAGCCTGAGCCGCTTGAGCTGCGGTCTCGTGCACCGCCACGGAGCCGCTTCACCGGCGCCCACCCCACCGGATCTAGTTCACCCGATCCCTTTGCCATTGCACTGGAGCCGTGGTCTCGCTGATCGCACCAATGGCGTCGTCAACCTCTCAAGTTTTGCTTCCCCGCTGCCGAAAGCCACCCAACCGTACTGGAGCCACTTCATAGGTGTCCACCGGACGGGATCTAGTTCAACGAGTTCTCTGTCCACAACTCCAGAGTAGATGCACGGGCGTCGTTGTTTTCTACACCGCATCTGTCTTAGCGACGCTCTCGTCCACCGCGCTCAAGCTGACATCGACCGTCCAAGATCTTCTTCCCCGCCACCGCAACACCCTCGGTTACCTAGACGTCACCCGCACGATACCGATGATGTTTAGACGCCTGAAAGAACATGTGGCCCCCATGTGTGGTTTTGGTAATTAATGACAATCTTTATTGACTAATGTGTGTATTAAGTTATACTTGTAGGATTTTTCCATTAGCATCGCTTGGAGCATGTGTTGGCTTCTAGGTCGATGAAATGAGAAGAAGATGTGTTATGCAAGCTCAAAATGCGCTATCTCTAGAAGATCTCATGTTTGTTCTTGTCATCCTCGATGATCAGCGTTCCATCTTGAGAAGGGAAAATTCGTCTACATCGAGCTCAAGTGCAATTCTCAAGGACAAGGTATAATCTTGATAGGTTTTCCCTTTTGCCGGTCTCATGTTGTGTGTGGGAGACCGGGTTTAGGATAGATAACCGTACTATCAAGAGGGGCTCTCGAATGAGTAACTCGGTCACATCGTTCGGAGAGAGATAAAACCTTTGCATACTTGCATCATCATATTTGGTTGTTATTTGGTCTTATCCATGTGAGGATATAGAGCTTGTGGTAATCTCCATAACAAGCTCTTGTTCATCAAAATCAGATCTTTCGTTTGTATCTTGTTGCGATTTTGATCTTGGCGGATTTTTGGTTTTTCACCAAGTGAGGTATCTCACGTTATAATACATGATACATTCTCACTTGGTGATAACCAATATTTCCAACGCAATTGGAATCGGTTCAATTGGAGTTACCAATCAAAAGTTATTGCGGTTTGAATTTGCCCCTCTTTTATTAAAAAGAAAAGGAATCAGGTTTCTGGGCCGAGCGGTAGTACCGCCCGGGCGGGCCGGTACTACCGCCCACCCCTGGGCGCACCCCAATTATCTTCTGCCTCGCTAGGTAGTGAAATCCGGCACTACCGGTCGACCCGGTAGTACCGCCCGGGTGGGCTGGTAGTACCGGCAGGCCTAGGTAGGCCAAACTCAACTGCCCAGCTACTCCCCGCCTCCCGCTCATCGCGTTAACCCAGCACCGCTCGATCCTGCTGCCTCGCGTGCCAGGTCCCGCGCTGCCCTCGCTCCAGCTGGCCCCACTCCTCGCATCTCCCGCCCCGCCTCACGTGCACAACTCGTGCTGGACCCGCTCGCCCTTCGATCGCACGCGCACGTTGACCAAGGCGTGCAACCACCGCTTCCATATCTCGCGTAAGTGCGCGCCGCGTAGGACCGCGCTGCGCTAGGGCCAGCTTCTGTCGCGCGCCTCACGCCTGGCCCCACTTCCTCCGCTCCCTCGCGTCGCTCGCCCGCCTCGCATCGCGTGCTGCCCGCTCGCCCTGCGTTGGCCCCACTGCTAGCTGCTGCCGCTGTGCTGCGCTACTGCTGCCCTCGCTGGCTCCGCTCGCTAGCTGTGCTGCCGCTGCGCTGCGCTGTACTCCGCTCGCTAGGCCCCGATCCCCTGCCGAGTTTTTTCCTTCGCTCGCGCGTGCGTTGATTGTCCCTGTGCTGGCTTGGTCTGTTCGATCTGGTAGTACCGGTCTGATCCGGTACTACCGGCCAGTCCAGAAAAATGCCCCAATGCACAGATTTTGTACACCCCCTTATATAGCTTTGCCCATTTTCAGTTTAGACTGCTTCTTCCTCCTCTATTAGTCTAAGATTTGTCCATACTTGCTCTCACTCTCTTGCTTGATTAATCTCTTCCCCTCCGATGATTCTTGCCCATATTTGATTGGAAGAGAGGAGATCTAGATCCACGTTTTGACATAACCGATTCATCTCTTTGTGAGTGTATCTTTGGGGATTTAGATTTGGGGGATTTTGTGTCCCTCTTTGATTCCTCCTCTGTTGTTCCCCCAATAGCTTTAGTAGCTTTGTTGGAACTTGAGAGTGAGGGATTGGAGCATCTTTGTGGTGTTCTTGCCCTTTGCATTCGGTGCATCGGTTTGTGTTCTCCTCAGAGGATTTGGTTTGAGTTACTCATTAGAGCTTATCCCTCTTGGGTTCTTGGAACCCTAGACGGTTTTGTGGCCTTGGTGGCGTTTGTTGGGAGCCTCCAATTAAGTTGTGGAGAATTGCCCCAACCTTGTGAGAGGTTCTAGTTGCCACCGACAAGTGCACCGATAGTGGAAGCGTGGATCGATCCCGTTGGGGTGAGATTCACCAAAGAATAAATGATGGGGGGTAACCTCTTGGGTGGCCCGATCTTCACGGATCTCGTGGTCAAATCGATGGGAAAGCGAGGGGAAAGGGAGAAGGTAGCGGAAGCGAACACACACCTCGCGAAGAACACGATGAACACACGCAAAGCTCACACGATACAAGGCCGATTGCTCCCGAACGGCGGCCACCGGTCCGATAGAATCCTCGCAAGGAAAGATCGGTCAACGTGCTCCCTCAAATCCACATCGGATAGGGAAGAACACCTTGGGGAGGGTCTTGACAACTTGGAGACGAGACATCGAACTCCAAGGCCTTGTTCAACGATGGATGCATGATGCAAAGTCCAATTGAGGTTGGTGACGATAGTCGGTCCCCTTGGTAAAGGGGATGAGGCAAAACTAGAGATTCCACAATGGGGGTTGTCTTTAGTCTATCATCTATGCCTAGGGTTTACATATGAGGGGTGGGGCTTTATATAGGCCAACCACTTAAACAGGGGTAGTTTTGGAATAAAACTGGAAGTTTGGGCGAAACTGGGGGTTACATGGGCCAGGCCCAAAAGGCCTTGACATGCCTGGCATCGAGCAGGCCGGAGACTCCGGTGTTGGGTCCGGAGACTCCGTGCACGGAGACTCGGTCAATCTCGGACCCATCTCGGAGGGGCCTTGACCGTCCTGTGCTTGGTTCTCGGGCCGGACCAGGAAGGTCTGAGACTCGGTGTTGGGGACCGAGACTCGGTCTACACCGGAGACTCATTGCGTGAGCTCCAGCAGCTTCTTCTCCTGGTCCTTCTTCCTTGGGGCCGTTGGAGACCTTGATGTAGTAACTACCGTAGGTCGGGCTGCATCATCTCCCCCCTTCAAAAAGAGTCGTCCTCAACTCTCCATGGTCATCACGAAGTAGAAGAGGTCAAAGGACATCCTTGATCCTGGGGTTCACCATATAGTCGTCCTCGAGAAGATTGACTTGACAACACTTCAATGTTCCTTCACCTTCCATGAAGCCTACAAAGCTCACGACAAAAGCGAAGCAACACTCAAAGCGTAGCCAATTCATGAACATTATATCATGAGTCCTCAAGTAGAAGGAAGTCACCTTAGCTTGTAGAGATAGCTCGATGAAGGGTAGCCATAGGTAACTCTCTTCGATTCTTCTTGTCAACACATGGTCCATAGAGGTTGACGTGTATGCACTTGTACCTTCACACAACAAAGACCAAGCAAAATATTTTCGTGTGTGATAGAGGAGCATGTCAAATGTGGCATGTCCATTCTTGTTCACAACACTATTAGTACAATGCATGTATAGAAAATGGAATGCATATGCAAGGTCAAAGTGCATGGAAATCGTTTGAACATCATCCAAATGTGGGAACTCAAAAACTCCATAAACTGTTTTAGTGTGGCACTCAAGGAAATTGACTAGAATTTTGATCAATGTCCTTGATGCGAGTATAGGAGAATTTGGCAAAAACACGCAAGGAAGAATATCCAAAGCAACATCATTATGTGTGAAAACCAACCATTGGAAAGAGAAATTGTTCGACATGTTGGGTGTCACACACAAATCATCGAAAGCAAATATCATGGGAATATGAGTATCCCAAGCAAAAAAAATAACACGTTTGCAAACAAACCAAATGAAAGAGCAAGTGGTCCTTATGTTTGTTGCAACAACAAGACGAGATTCTTGGAAGCTCTCATGACAATACATGCTCTTAATGGCATTGTGGTTGCACACAAAACATCGGAAAGAGAAATTGTTCAACATTTTTGTTGCAACACACAAAGCATCAATATCCAAAAGCAAAGAAACATGAATGTCACAAGGTGAGATAATACCATCAACATGCTTGCAATCAAACCATAGGAAAGAGCAATTTGCCAACATGAAAGATGCAAAACATGCCAAAGATATCAGAGCTGGGTTCGATCTTGAACTCACTTGTGGGATGATCTCAAGAGCTCTTTTTGTCAACTCGTGCTCAACCGAGGTTGACATGATAGTGCGGGTACCTACACACATTATACACAAAAGGAAGAACGTGTGTGCATGGTAGAGATACACATCATCCATCATGACGTATCTCTTCTTGTGCACATCACCATTAATGTCAATCAAGTATGAAATAGATGCATGGTGAGTATGCAAGTGGGGAATATGCTTATCATGGCAATCATCAAAATCTCCAAAAAATTGAGAAATTTATGGGGGCCATCTCATTATAACACATATAATCAATATTGTTGCAAGCAAAACAAGTGAAATAGCATGTATTCATCTTATTGCAAGCAACGAGAGAAATTGAATGACTAGCATGACAAGGCAAGTCCGAAGCAATTGGAGGATACACACAAGATGCATAGCATGGCATGTTTATGGCAATGATATTGCAATCAAACAATTCCACATGATCAATATTATGCAAAGGTAAAGCATCACATGGGAAAGTGGATGAAGCATATGTAATGTCACAAGTATCATCCATAGCATGCATATCCTCACAATTCATCATGTCCACTAGTGGGATCATGGCATCATCAACACCCTTGTTGTTACTTTGTTCATACCTCTCATATGAAGTGGGTGTTGTGGAAGTAGTGGCCTCCTTGTGGACGACTTCGTCTTCTTGATGTAGCCATGGCATAGCATCATCTTCGTCCACCATGTACATCTTCTCCATTCGAGGCATCATTGCTTCATGGCTTGGCGCGTCTTCATCCATGGAACCTAGCACAACATAAGAGAACACACTAGAGGTAGAGGGTAAGTCATTAGAAATATAAATGGTCTCACTTGACCTATCAACTACCACTCTCAACTCACTAGGTGTATCACTCATGCCCTCCAAGTGGAAGCACTCAATCTCACATAAGGTGGAGTCACTCATCTCACTCTTGTTCTCACTCAAGTGGGCTAAGTGGCTCTCATACTCACATGGGATTGGTACCACATCATCACTCAAGCATATGGGATAGGCTCGGTTTCCTCAACTCCATGCGCCTCCTTTGGTGAAGGGAAAATCCCATGATCACCATTCTTGACCTTGTCGCCTTCAAGGTTGGATGCCATAAGATGGGCATCATCGCTCTCCTCCATGGTCGAAGGGAAAATCCCATGCTCGACCGTCTTGTGGCCATCTCGTAGTAGTGGTGGAGGTAGGCTCATGCTATCCAACTTGGTGAAGTAGAGGTTTACATTTTCCTCGTTCGCGAGGTCGTGGAAGTCAAGCGTAGGCGTTGAAGCTTGATGGCGTGGAGGAAGCCTTGCTCTTGGTGCCATTGTGGTGGTGGCACGAGTAGTTGAAGGTGCCCTATGATGGTGTCGACGGAGGTCATTGGCTTGCCTTGCCGATGGTTGATGTAGGTGGCGCACTTGGTCGTCCACATGACGCTCACGATGGTGATCATTTGCCTTGGCACTCTTCTTGTGCTTGTGGTGCCTTCTTGAGCTTGCTTGAGCATTATGGTTGGTGCTCATCATGAATTCTTCGTCTTTATGGCGAAGATGCCTTTGACGATGTCTTGTATCCTCTTTATGGTGGCGATGCTCATGAGAGGATGTTTGTCGATGAAGAGTCTTGTTTCTTGGCGCCTCTTGATGCATATGATGTTTGGACGCCACTCTTGTTTGGATAGGAGTTGGAGCTTGGCGCCTTGGCGATGATGGAGCTTGGCGCCTTGGAGATGGTGGAGCTTGACGCCTTGGAGGTGATGGAGCTTGGCGCCTTGGAGATGGTGGAGCTTGACGCCATCTAGGTGGTGGCACTTGTCGCCTTGGAGGTGGATCATCGAAGTAGGTGGTGCCCTTTGGTGTGGCATGCTTGGCCTAGAAGGTCATGGATTCTTGATGATGCGCCTCCTCTTGCTTGGCGTAGTAGGCTTCCATCTCTACGTGGTGGAGGAATTCTTCATGGCTCGTGGAGGAGACATCAAACTCGATGAAGTTCTCTGTGTCCTCCATGCTCGGCGAGGCGTCGTCGATGTCGCACTCGAAGTCATCCATGCTTGGGGAGTAATTGTTGGTGTAGTACTCCATATCACCCAAGCATGTGGAGCCATTGTCGGTGTAGTGCTCCATAGGCTCCATGCATGAGGAGCCATTGTTGACGTAGAGCTCCATGTCTTCCATGCATGTGGAGTCGTCGTAGGTGTAGAGCTCCGGGTCCTCAAAGCATGCGGAGCCATTGTCGGTGTTGTGCTCCGTCATGTCCACTATACTTGTGGGGTCGTAGTCATGATGGCTCATCATGGATTCTTCATAGATATCACCCTCGGTTTCGGAGTCCCTAGACATGATGCACAAGACCAAGCGGTGTATATGGAAGTAGTAGTGGGAGTTAGGGATACAACATCAAACCTTACTTTACCTTGGAAGATCGTATCGTACAAGTGGCCACACTTGAGAGCAGTAAACGAAGGAAAGTGAAGTTCACGCGGAACACCAAAACCAACTACGAACCAAAAAACACACACACACAAGGCCTATGGTGGATAGGTATGGAAAATGGCATGTCAAGAACCAATCCGAAATCAAGATGTTGTAATGGCAAGTAAAGAACCACAATGATCACAAAGCAAACAAGTTAATCCACAAGATAGGAAATATGTACAAGGAAACACACACGTGGGATAAATAGGACTTGTGCGACGGAGAAAGTGAGCTAAGAACCAAATGATTACCTAGCGAAGACTATAAGCTCGTGTCACACAAGTACAAGGAGAGACGCTAGTTTGATTGCACAAAATTGGTGGGCTACAAGATATGCACAAAAGTACCACCTATATGATGTTCATCGAGCTTGCGCTTCCTATTCTATAAGGCACATGTATAATTCTTTCTTTTTCTCTTTTCCTTTTTTCTATTTTTTTTCTTTTTTTCCTTTTTTTTCTATTTTCCACTTGCCTCTTCCTTGTGCCAACAACTATACAAGATAACTATATGAGATAGCGCTCACAACGTTTGCTCGGAATTCTATAAGGTATCAAATGTGCATATCCCAAGCAATCATAATAGGAACTACTATCAATAGGTGTTTGTTGCTCGCAAAGATAGTGGGGTTCACAAAGGAATGCAAGTGGGGAGAAGTCGCGGAATGTTTATACCTTTCGTCGACGATCTTTACCCTTTATTGTTGGATTCCGCCTTGCTCATAGAATTTGGATGTAGTAGATATCATTAACAACGTGGATGATGATTTAGAGCTCCTTCTCCTCTTCGAAACAAGCTAAAGAACACCAAAATCCGAGTTCGAATGCAAAAGTTATGCTCAAAACGGTGAGCGGCTGAAATCTAGGAATCTGTTTTTTTCTGTTCAGTACTGGGGGGTAGTACCGGTTGCCTGAGAGGTAGTACCGGTTGAGTGCGGTAGTACCAGATTTTGGGCCCGGTAGTACCGGTTGGTCCTGGGACGCCCAGATTTGACGGGTTTTCGCGATTTTGGGATGATTTGGGCGGAAAATCTTCAAGAAAAACACCAAATCGAAGGGGGGAATCAAGGAATTAGGCTATGGGAACGCAAAGGAAGGTAGATCAACAAGTTTAGCAAGTAATCCACGGATCAAAACCTACCAAAACGCACTCAAATGACAGATCGATCCAAAACACGAATTGGGGCTATTTTTGGTGGAATTTTCGAATTTATGGGGAAAAGACCAAATCGATGAGAAATCCGTGGCAACTAAAAGCTGCTGATACCAGATGATGGGGGGGTAACCTCTTGGGTGGCCCGATCTTCACGGATCTCGTGGTCAAATCGATGGGAAAGCGAGGGGAAAGTGAGAAGGTAGCGGAAGCGAACACACACCTCGCGAAGAACACGATGAACACACGCAAAACTCACACGATACAAGGCCGATTGCTCCCGAACGGCGGCCACCGGTCCGATAGAATCCTCGCAAGGAAAGATCGGTCAACATGCTCCCTCAAATCCACATCGGAGAGGGAAGAACACCTTGGGGAGGGTCTTGACAACTTGGAGACGAGACATCGAACTCCAAGGCCTTGTTCAACGATGGATGCGTGATGCAAAGTCCAATCAAGGTTGGTGACGATAGTCGGTCCCCTTGGTAAAGGGGATGAGGCAAAACTAGAGATTCCACAATGGGGGTTGTCTTTAGTCTATCATCTATGCCTAGGGTTTACATATGAGGGGTGGGGCTTTATATAGACCAACCACTTAAACAGGGGTAGTTTTGAAATAAAACTGGAAGTTTGGGCGAAACTGGGGGTTACATGGGCCAGGCCCAAAAGGCCTTGACATGCCTGGCATCGAGCAGATCGGAGACTCCGGTGTTGGGTCCGGAGACTCCGGTCTGGGCCGGAGACTCCGGTCAATCTCTGGACCCGTCTCTGGAGGGGCCTTCTGACTGTCTCGGGCTTGGTTCCTAGGGCCGGACCGGAGACTCCGGTGTTGGGGACCGGAGACTCCGGTCTACACCGGAGACTCCGGTGTGCAGAGCTCCAGCAGCTTCTTCTCCTGGTCCTTCTTCCTTCGGGCCATTGGAGACCTTGATGTAGTAACGACCGTAGGTCGGGCTGCATCAATAAGGGAGGCCTTTTGTGGCGTTGGTGGTTTGATACCACCCCCTCTCCAAATGGGACGTACTCCATGTTGGGAGGAACTCGGTAAAATATCGTCGTCCCCGCGTGTCTCGGTTATCTCTATACCCGAGCTCTTTACTTATGCACTTTACATTGTGATAGCCTTCGTGCTTGAAGTAATCTATATCTTACTATCACATTGTTGTTTTTATTGCTTAGCATAATTTGTTGGTGCACATAGGTGAACCCTAGTTGTCCTAGGTTGTGCTTGACAAAGTAAACGCTAGTTTAATTCTGCCTTTGTCAAGCCACTCTCGGAAAAGTTTTAATCGCCTATTCACCCCCCTCTAGGTGACATCCATATCCTTTCAACGCCTCTCCGACCAAGGTAACCAAATCTCCACACCCTTTTTGTTTTCTCAGTAGTATAGCAGGTTAAAGCCTATTGCGGTGAACTGCATTTTTGTAATCGTGCTAGTACACACAAGTCACTAGACATGCCTGTTCTTTGTGCTACATACAAGGTCACAGTACAAGTTGGTTTGCATTTGCTGCTCTAGAAATTTCAAGTCATGCACATGTTTGTTATTTTGTCATGCACATATTCTTAGCTACCCCTACAATAGTAATTGCCTGCTATTGTGTAGTTCTTGAAAAATGTAAAGTCAGTGGAAAATATTAGTGTGGATGCCCTGCTCCCCAATTACTAAATTCTACCTGGTTCGTCTCGAGCTATGTTCCTGCTATTATTTCCTCCCTAACATTGTCCTGATATTCTGTAGTACCCGTTTAAACTCATTGTACTAGTTCGATTATAATTTTTTGTTGCTATCTGGATCTTTAAAAGAGGCAACGCTAACTATTTTTTTCTTTGCATAGAGATCAAAAGGGAACACTGAACATGTTGGTTTGCACAACCTCTTCTACAGGTTCACAAGCGCGATGTCATTGTTTTCTTATCTAGTGATGGTTCATCCTAAGCAACGACATAACTATCCTCTACTGCGTAGTTCAATCGTGGTTTGTGTTCCTGCTCTGCAAGTTCTCGCATGATGCCATATAATTTTTGTCTCATTCATTATTAGCTATGAAAGTAACTGCATGCCCATTGTGTAGCTCACCGCAAATTTTGAGTCACCCAATGTCTCTTGCATTCCAGGATATACTACTGCTTCCATATATATTTGTTGAAATGACCTTTCTAGTTTATATTTGCTGAAATTCTAGGAAACAGTTTGTTCGATTGCTCAATTAATATATAGGCACACTTGTGTAATGCTTGCTTGTCCTGTTCTACAGGTTTACAAGCAATTCCATTATATTTCATGTCTAGTTGTTCATCCTAAGCAGTGACATAGCTCTCCTCTACTATATATACCGTTCATTCGTAGTTTGCATTCTTGCTCTACAAGGTCTCTTATGATGCCTTTAGAATTTCTATTTGGTTCCTAGCTACGATAGTAACTGCATGCCCATTGTGTAGCTCACCGCGAATTCTGGGTCACCCAACGTCTCGTGCATTCCAGAATAAACGACTTCTTCCATATATATTTGTTGAAATGA
Source organism: Avena insularis (assembly GCA_023614405.1). Lineage (NCBI taxonomy): Eukaryota > Viridiplantae > Streptophyta > Magnoliopsida > Poales > Poaceae > Avena > Avena insularis. The sequence continues at coordinate 158,837,727 of CM042697.1, forward strand.
CCTGGCCAGTTTATATTTGCTGAAATTTTAACAAACACTTTGATTGATTGCTCATTTCATTGTATGCACACTTGTCTAATGCTTTCCTGTCCTCTTATAAAGGTTCGCAAGAGACTCCATTATATTTCTAATCTGGTGCTGGTTTATCCTAAGCAACGATGTAACTATCCTCTACTGTGTAGTTTATTCGTGGTTCGCGTTCCTGCTCTGCAAGTTCCCGCATGATGCCATTATAATTTCTGTCTTGTTCATTCTTATCTACAAATGTAACTACATTCCCATTGTGTAGCTCACCGCAAATTCTGAGTCACACAATGTCTCTTGCATTCAACGATATACTACGGCTTCCATATATATTTGTTGAAATGACCTGGCTAGTTTATATTTGCTGAAATTCTAGGAAACACTCTGTTCCATTGCTCAATTCATTTGTAGGCACACCTGTGTAATGCTTGCTTGTCCTGCTCTATAGGTTCACAAGCAATGCCATTATATTTCATATCTAATGGTTCGTCCTAAGCAGCAACATAGCTATCCACTATATATAGTTCATTCGTGGTTTGCATTCTTTCTCCACAAGTTCTCTTATGATGCCATTATAATTTCTATTCGGTTCCTAGCTACGACAGTAACTACATGCCTATTGTGTAGTGATGAATATGAAATATAGGCATCCACGTCCGCATTTAAACTAGATATTATTCATATATTTAATGAAATATTTCTCTAAATCCTGCCACTAATACCTAATGATCAAAGGGGTATGCAATCCTTTCTTGCTATTTTTCCTTGCGCAGATGATTATGTATGATGATGGTAATCACTACATAAATACCAAAGATACAAGATTTCCAACATGTCAAAGAAACCAGGAGCCGTGAAGCTAATGCTGAAGCTTTAACGACCAACTATATAGCAGGAATTTTATTCCGGTTGTATAGTTCCGGCAGTATAGTTGGCACCGACTTCATTAGGTCAAACAGAACAACTTTCGTGAAGGGACCCCTATATAAAGAGGCTTCAGGCGACGGGAAACAACGCTTCTTTTCGACCTCAACTCTCCCTGTCACCAGAATCCTCCACACCAGAGGAATATATCTAGATCTAAAGCTCTAAACCATTCTCCACCACCATAGCCATCTTCCACCACTTGTAATAGTAGATCTCTTCCCCAATTGGCGACATTGTAAGACTATTTGCTATCAACCTTACGATCTCTATTACAATGTTTATGATTATCGATTTCATCTCAATCTGTGAGTAATTCTCCTTGGGCTAAGGGCTTTGGCCTAGCCATGTAGCTTTTGTGCATGTTATTTATCATAGATGGGATCATGTATTAGTTTGCATGACATGATGATTATAGTACCCTCTCTTGCCTCAATATAAGGACTTGTCAGGTACCCAAGACCCCGAGGATTGATCCAGGTAAAGGGAGTGTGAGTAATGACTGATCTGCAGGATGGGAACCCTAGTGACAGAAGGGGTAGTACGACTGTATATGAGGAATTTACTTGGGATTAACGGTGACATCATGATGCATATCATTAGTTCTCTTTCTTCTATGGATGAGACTAGTAGGTTATTGCTATAAGCGGTTGCAGAGGCGATAACATTTGTGGATGCACTTCCCAAATATAATTATCTCGCTCTAACGATTGCATGCATACTTTATTATTATCTATTATTTCCATTAGATGTTTTGCACAGCTACTGGTGAAAAACCGAAGACCCTAGGGCCTCTCTCTCTCTCCATCGTCAACAACAACAACAAAAAGAACGTAAAATCTTGGTCCGGTGAAAACGCAATGGGAATTCTAAAACTCTTGAAGGCCCATTTAAGTAATCTCACTTTGCTTTCTGCTTCCTGAGGATTCGATAAACCTAGGTCTACTAGGGAAAAAGAGCTATACTACATCTGTAATCCGGATCGAAGGTATCAACCCTTTTTCTGGCGTCGTTGCCAGTGAAGAAATAGCTACCCTAGTGAGGTTATTAGGAACCTTGCTAGTTTTAATTATTGTTTTAATTTTGTTAGTTTGCTTTCAGTCTTTATTTAAAAAAACAAAAAAATTAGTTAGTCTTCTAATTTTTGTTTTATCATCATTAGTACTTGTTTAAGAAAATACAAAAACATAGGAAGTATGGCTGAAAAGAACTAGGGGAGTTTGCAACTCCTAACAATAATTATTTGCGTACTCCTATGACTCAGCCAACAATTGCTTCTAAAGATTATGAAATTAAGCCCCACTATTTAAGTTTGGTTCAACAGAATCAATTTGGAGGCTCTGCTGTAGAAGATGTAGGTATGCACTTAAATACTTTCACTAAAATATGTGATATGATGTGCATTAAAGATGTTGACCCCGACGCGGTCAAGTCGCACTTATTTCCTTTCTCTCTTAGAGGAATAGCAAAAGAATGGTTGATATCTTTTCCTAGAAATTCTATTGGATCATGGGTGGAATGTACTTCTTTATTTATGACTAAATTCTTTCCACCTGCAAATACTATGCAACTCAGATCTAATATTACTGGTTTTAGACAGGAAGAGCGTGGGCACTAGCACTTGCATGGGAGAGAATGAAACAGAATGCATGAGAAACTGTCCCAGCCATGGGATGGAAGTTTGGTTAATTCTCCATTTATTTTATAATGCTCTTAACCCTGTGTGTAAGTCTATGCTAGATACTACAGCTGGAGGAACCATTATGGGTAAGCAAATTACCGAAGCAGAGCAGCAGCTGGATAATATGCAAGAAAACCATGCCCAATGGCATGTGGAAAGATCAAACACAAAGAAGGTGAACTCCGTCACACCTCGAGAAAATGAAGAACTCAATGCTAAGTTGGATGAGCTCATATTAGCCATTAAAGGTAAGGAAACCCAGGTAAGAGCTACTCCCGAACCAACTATTGAAGAAATAGACTTCATAGCTCGTAATGATTATAACCCTGCTTGGAAGAAGAATTATAATCCAAACTTTCAAAAGCATTATTCTAGTTCGGCAGGTAACTCTAATAATAATATGGCATCAAGTAATACTAGTCTCCGAGAAACTCTTAAATCTTTTATGGACTCACAAAATGAGAAAAATAATATTCTAGCCAAAATTACGAAGAATCATGATGCTATGGTTGGTAAACTATCTAACCAAGCTATTAGTTTGAGGAATGATTTGCAGGCCCTCCAAGAAAGAACAAGGATTGTTGAGGCACAGCTAGTTAAGATAACCGAGAGTCAAACTCTCTTTCTAGCTAAATTTGTAGGTAAAGCTGATCCCAATCTAGTACAAGACCTCAAGATGATAAGAATCCAAAGGGAGGAGCCCGAAGAACTTGATTATAGCAATGCTCCTTCACCAAACTACACAGTTGAAGATCTTGTAAAAAGGATCAATGTCAAGATTTCGGTAAGTGAAGGAAATGAGGAAGCCATGTATCAACACTTCGTTAATCAGGTAGCAATAAAGGTATGTGAGCTTAAAGAAGAATATAATAAAATTGATGAAAAATTGCCTGTTAAGGTTGATGATATATTTGAGCCTACTATTAAGATTAAAATTGGGACTAATGAAATAGTTGCACTGTGTGATCTAGGTGCAAGTGTTTCAACAATTCCAAAGAGTCTTTTTAACAAGTTAAACCTTGGCTCTTTTGAAATCACCGAACGAAAATTACATCTAGCAGATTCGACTTACAAACAAGCAGTAGGCATTAAATAAAATACCTTAGCGTATATTAAAGGTTGTCCTACTCTCATTGGTTTTGTTATTGTTGACATGCCTAAAGATGCTACTGCTCCTATCATATTATGTCATCTTTTCTTAATAACTATTAAGGCTTTAATCAATTTGCATGAAGGGGACGTGAAGCTCCTGTTGCCTTCGCGAGATACTTTTGTTATTCATTTCCCTAGGAAAAAGAAAGCCAATCAAGATGATAAGGAGGCCATCACTTTGAAGGCCAACTATTTTGGAGTGGGTGTTCCACTGATATGGCCTAAGTGAGCAACATCAAGGTCAAGCTATTGACCATAAAAGAGCGCTGCATGGGAGGTAACCCATGTGAAATAAAGGTTTGAGTAAAGTTTTTAAATTTTAGTTTAAGTTTTATAAAGAATAAAGAGTGCTAGAAAATTCCAGTGAGAAGGAGAGATTCAGCGGTACTAAAAATTCCTATATTATACATGCAAAGTTGGTCAACAATATAGTCTGTCATTTTTCTGTTAAAATAAGGTGTTTCACTAAGTTTTAGTCTAAAAATTAATTCTTGAAGAAATATTTTTTTTATGTGTACAGAAGCTTTAACGACCAACTATACAGAGGGAATAAAAATTCCCATTGTATAGCTCCGGCCGTATATTTATTTGAGGCATCGACAATTTTTCATCCTAGGATACAGAATGTTTGATAACCAACTATACGGCAGGAACAAAAGTTCCGGCCGTATAGTTACACCCGCCAGGAAAGAAACCCTAAAATTTTGCCGTCAGACCAACTATATGGCGGGAACAAGTGTTCTGGCCATATAGTTGCGATCGTATAGTTCCGTCCGACCACTTAAACGTATGGGGAGGTACCCAAAACATCAAAACATCAATAATTTCTCTCTCTTCTACCTCCAAACTCTATCAAAACCTCAAGGGATCTTCACCCCTACTCAATTTCGTTCAATTTCCTTACACACAAGTGATCTACGGTATGTTTCTCCTCCGATACTCCAATTACTTTTCGCAAATTCATCTCTGATCTATTGTCATTTTCAATCTTGGGTGAGACTTATTTTGAACTATTTTCCATGATTATCTTTCCTAGATTATTATGTTGAGGATATTCTTTAGTGTGCTATGATGAGGAATATGCTATGACTATTAATGTTGGATCAAAAAAAATGTCTTTCTTATTTATTTTTAGATGATGAACACGAGGAGCCAGACACGTGCTCTCGCCGCCTCTAGTTATTCTTGGGCTGCAGATCAGGAACACATGCGGATTTGATTCAAGAACGAATCCCACCGTGATCATTTCTACAGGATCAAAAACCGAGAATTCAAGGCAACCAAGTGGGATTGCCATGTCACATTGAACCAACTCGGTATTTCTAATGACTTTAATTTACTTTGCAATAGAGTTGGTCTGCAAAACTTTGTATTTCATGATGCACCAACCTATCGCTGGTTAACCATTGAATTTCTTAGTTCTTTGAAAAGCACCGTTAAGACATGGCATGGGGAGGGTAGCATTTCTTTCCGACTCATGAACAATAATTATTCTTTATCACTTGATGAATGGTGCAATTGTTTTGGTTTACCCAACAATGATCCTAATGCTCTACGCGCAGCTTTTACCGACATGGAAGCTTCCCCTGAACTCTGCTATAATAGAATGAGCTTTACTTCTAGAGTTAGCAAAGGGAAAAATATTCAACATCCTTCTATTCTCTATTTGTTCTATGTTATTGCTAACACCTTGCAGGCGCGCAATGAGTTTACAAGACTCAATGAGCAGGACATCTAAGTCCTTGCAAAAGCTGCTTTCAACTATGACAACTTATCACTTCACTTGGGCGCAATTCTTGTGCGCTACTTCGAGTACCAATCCCACCAAAGCCAAGGACCAATCACTTGTGGAGGCGTCATCATCGTGCTCGCCAATGTCCTAGGCATCGACCTTGGTGAGTTACAACCGGTACTAGGTGAGCGACGTGTTGGTTTCTCTACTTTGAGGGCTTGTCGAATACTCACTAGGAGAGGTGGTGTTTATTATCTACATATTGCTGGAGCTGGGCGTCTCTACCCCTCTCCTTTGCCTAATGGTCTTTTCTCTATCAAGGAAGGATGTGTGCTTTATGACTTGCAGGTGGAGAACACCAACCCTAGGAGGAGATTACGGAAGAGGATGAGGACCAAGAGGAGGAGCAAGAAGTCCCTCATCAGGAGTAACAGCCACCAAACCGGTTTGCTACATATCAAGATTTCCAAGAACTTGGAGGAATTATGGAGGTATTGCATAATCTCGCCCTGAACCTCCGAGAAGCAACAAGTAACTTATCAACTTAATTTGCAGACTGGAGTTACAACTTTTCCCCCCACCACGGTGATTTTAAGGGCTTGCAAAAGCCTAAGCTTGGGGAGGTTTTCTATTTATTTTTATTTGGCTTTCATTTGCTTTATTTTAGATTTGAGGTTATGCTTTTATTGGAGTTTAAAAGCACTCGTGTTGGTTTCCCCAACACTTTATCTTAGTTACTTTATTTTGTTTGACATTTTCAAGCCGAGCTCTGCCGCCAATTTTCTATTCTTTAATTCCCCTTCTCAAAAACCACAAAAAGATTTCCCGTTTATCTTTATTTTCCCTCTCACCTTTTATTTTCTCCTCGAAGTTCTCATAAATTTGCAGGAGAGTGATTGACTTCGAGTTTCCAAGAAACAAATAAAAAGGGAAGAGAGAAGTGGAAGCAAACATGAGAGGTATGCCTTATGACTCCCCACTTTTGAAGTGTGAGAAACCCATGCTAGTTATTAGTAATGTTGAGATATTATATCGGTGGAGTGAGTCTCTATATTGTAGTAAAATTTTGTTTGCATGGGTATTTAATTGAGTATGTTTTGTTAAACAATTTAAACAAGAAAAAGTATCACAAATTGAAGACTTGGGTTTAGTAGTTTTTATTCTTGAAAGCTTATTCCTAGAGGCACTCAACACCACAGAAAATAATGATTGACTTGATAGCTCTCTTTGAAAGAATTTGTTCAATTGAACTAATGTTTAGCGGTTTTTGTTATCATGCAAAAGTTTGACTTATGAATCATAACAATGATATAGCTTTATGCGTGTCAAACTTCATGGGATGCCAACAACTCCGCTAGCCTATGAACGATCTTCATGGAGGAAACTCCTAGATTTCGGCTATGAGTTGATTAAACATATGTAGCAGCAATGCTATAATGGGTAAGATTCTTAGCACTCCCGGGTAGCTATAACATGATATAATCACTCCTCTGGCTGATATGAGTAATCATTATGCAAAAGGAACAAAACCTTAGTGATGCCACGAGTGCCCATCATAGCCCGATAAACTAATGATTTTTTTTGGCATGCTCTCAATTACTTAAGAACTAAAATTCTTGAAGGACAATGAACATAAAAGTGTGCTTGAAAAGTCTTGATTTATTGTTGTGGGAGAATTGAGATACTTTAGTGTATATGCTTTTCATGAAAAACTCTCACGCCCTCAATTTTATATGATCATACTTTATTGTTCAAAGGCAAGCCTATGAGTTGATTACATGACATGGAATAAAGTTTACTCTTTTGAATCATCCATGCTTACAATAATTTTTTTGCGCTATAAGGATTCATGAAACCCGTATAATATGCTTGCCATTACTCTATCTATGCCGAAGTTTTTCAGATTAATAAAGTGGAGGAAACATGAGACTACCAATCATGAGTAAGATCATCATCTCGTCATTTTAGTTTAAATGCTGAGTTCCCTTTTGATTTTGGTTTTCTTGCTCAGAGACGATCAAGTTTAAGCTTCGGGAGGTTGATGCTTGTGAAATATAGCCATCCACGTCCGCATTTTAAACTAGATATTATTCATATATTTGATGAAATATCTCTCTAAATCCTGCCACTAATGCCTAATGATCAAAGGGGTATGCAATCCTTTCTTGCTATTGTTCTCTGCACAGATGATGATGTATGATGATGGGAATCACTATATAAATACCAAAGATACGAGATTTCCAACACATCAAAGAAACCAGGAGCCGTGAAGTTAATGATGAAGATTTAATGACCAACTATACAGCGGGAATTTTATTCCAGCCATAGTTTCGGCCGTATAGTTGGCACCGACTTCATTTGGTCAAACAGAACAACTTTCTTGAAGGGACCCCTATATAAAAATCTTAGGGCGACGGGAAAAAACAATTCTTTTCGACCTCAACTCTCCCTGCGACCAGAAGCCACCATGCTGGAGGAATAGATCTATATCTAAACCTCTAAACCATTCTCCACCACCATAGCCATCTTCCACCACTTGTAATAGTAGATCTTGTCTCCAATTGACACATTGTAAGACTATTTTCTATCAACTTTATGATCTCTATTACAATGTTTTTGATTGTCGATTTCATCTCTATGTGTGAGTAATTCTCCTTGGGCTAAGGGCTTCGGCCTAGCCATGTAGCTTTTGTGCATGTTATTTATCATAGAGGGATCATGTATTAGTTTGTATGACATGATGATTGTAGTAAACTCTCTTGCCTCACTCTAATGACTTGTAAGGTACCCAAGACCCCGAGGATTGATCCAGGTAAAGGGAGTGTGAGTAATGACTGATCTGCAGGATGGGAACCCTAGTGAAAGAAGTGGTAGTATGGCTGTATGTGAGGAATTTACTTGGGATTAACGGTGACATCACAATGCATATCATTTGTTCTCTTTCTTCTATGGATGAGACTAGTAGGTTATTTTTATAAGCGGTTGCGGAGGAGATAACATTTATGGATTCACTGCCCAAATATAATTATCTTGCTCTAACGATTACATGCATACTTTATTTTTATCTATTATTCCCATCAGATGTTTTGCACATCTACTGGTGAAAACCGAAGACCCTAGGCCCTCTCTCTCTCTCCATCGTCAAGAACAACAAAAAGATCGCAAACTTTTGGTTCGGTGAAAACGCAATAGGAATTATAAAACTCTCAAAGGCCCGTTTAAGTAATCTCACTTTGCTTTCTGCTTCCCGAGGATTCGATAAACCTAGGTCTACTAGGGAAAAAGAGCTATACTACATATGTAATCCGGATCGAAGGTATCATGTAGCTCACCGCAAATTCTGGGTCACCCAATGTCTCTTGCATTCCAGGATAAACGACTGCTTCCATATATATTTGTTGAAATGACCTGGCATGTTTATATTTGCTGAAATTCTAAGAAACACTTTGATTGATTGCTCATTTCATTGTAGGCACAATTGTCTAATTCTTGCTTGTCCTCTTCTACAGGTTCGCCAGAGAGGCCATTATATTTCTAATCTGGTGCTGGTTCATCCTTAAGCAATGATATAACTATCCACTACTTTGTAGTTCATTCGTGGTTTGCGTTCTTGCTCTGCAAATTCTGGTATGATGCCATTATAATTTCTATCTGGTTCATTATTAGGTACGACAGTAAATTCATGCCCATTGTGTAGCTCACCGCAAATTCTGGGTCACCCAACGTCTCTTGCATTCCAGGAAAAATGACTATTTCCATATATATATTTGTTGAAATGACATGGCTAGTTTATATTTGCTGAAATTCTAAGAAACACTTTAGTTGATTGCTCATTTCATTGTAGGCACACTTGTATAATGCTTGCTTGTCCTCTTCTACAGGTTCGCCAGAGACGCCATTATATTTCTAATCTGGTGCTACTTTATCCTTAAGCAACGACATAACTATCCTCTACTATGTAGTTTATTCGTGGTTTGTGTTTCTGCTCTGCAAATTTTAATATGATGCCATTATAATTTCTATTTGGTTCATTCTTAGGTACAACATTAACTGCATGCCATTGTGTAGCTAACCGCAAATTCTGAGTTAACCAACGTCTCTTGTTTTCTAGGATATACAACTGCTTCCATATATATTTGTTGAAATGACCTGGCTAGTTTATATTTGCTGTCTAAGAAACACTTTGTTTGACTGCTCATTTGTAGGCACACTTGTCTAATGCTTGCATGTTCTTTTATACAGGTTCACAAGCGACGCATTACATTTCGTATCTGGTTCTAGTTCGTCCTAAGAAACGACCTAACTATCCTCTACTATATAGTTCATTTGTGGTTTGCATTCCTAATCTACAAGTTCTTGCATGATATCGTTATAATTTTTGTCTTGTTTATTTTTAGCTACGACAGTAACTGCATGCCATTGTCTGGTTTATTATTCTAGTTTATTCTTCTATATATATTTGTTAAAATGACTTGGCTAGTTTATATTTGCTGAAATTCTAGGAAACACTTTGATTGATTGCTCATTTCATTGTAGGCACAATTGTCTAATTCTTGCTTGTCCTCTTCTACAGGTTTGCCAGAGATACCATTATATTTCTAATCTGGTGTTGGTTCATCCTTATGCAATGACATAACTATCCTCTACTGTGTAGTTCATTCGTGGTTTGTGTTTCTGCTCTGCAAATTCTAATATGATGCCATTATAATTTCTATCTGGTTCATTCTTAGGTACAACATTAACTGCATGCCATTGTGTAGCTCACCGCAAATTCTGAGTTAACCAACGTCTCTTGCTTTCTAGGATATACAACTCCTTTCATATATATTTGTTGAAATGACCTGGCTAGTTTATATTTGCTAAAATTCTAAGAAACACTTTGTTTGACTGCTTATTTCATTGTAGGCACACTTGTCTAATGCTTGCCTGTTCTTTTATACAGGTTCACAAGTGACGCATTATATTTCGTATCTGGTTCTGGCTCGTCCTAAGAAACGACCTAACTATCCTCTACTATATAGTTCATTTGTGGTTTGCATTCCTACTCTACAAGTTCACGCATGATATCGTTATAATCTTTGTCTTGTTTATTCTTAGCTACGATAGTAACTGCATGCCATTGTCTGGTTTATTATTCTAGTTTATTCTTATATATATATATATTTGTTGAAATGACTTGGATAGTTTATATTTGCTGAAATTCTAGGAAACACTTTGATTGATTGCTCATTTCATTGTAGGCACAATTGTCTAATTCTTGCTTGTCCTCTTCTACAGGTTCGCCAGAGATGCCATTATATTTCTAATCTGGTCTAGTTCATCCTTAATCAATGACATAACTATCCTTTACTGTGTAGTTCATTCGTGGTTTGCGTTCCTGCTCTGCAAATTCTGGTATGATGCCATTATAATTTCTATCTGGTTTATTATTAGGTACGACAGTAACTTCATGCCCATTGTGTAGCTCACCGCAAATTCTGGGTCACCCAACATCTCTTGCATTCCAGGATAAACGACTCCTTCCATATATATTTGTTGAAATGACATGGCTGGTTTATATTTGCTGAAATTCTAAGAAACACTTTGGTAGATTGCTCATTTTATTGTAGGCACATTTGTATAATGCTTGATTGTCCTCTTCTACAGGTTCGCCAGAGACGCCATTATATTTCTAATCTGGTGCTAGTTTATTCTTAAGCAACGACATAACTATCCTCTACTGTGTAGTTCATTCGTGGTTTGTGTTTCTGCTCTGCAAATTCTAATATGATTCCATTATAATTTCTAACTGGTTCATTCTTAGGTACAACATTAACTGCATTCCATTGTGTAGCTCACCGCAAATTATGAGTTAACTAACGTCTCTTGCTTTCTAGGATGTAGAACTGCTTCCATATATATTTGTTGAAATGACCTGGCCAGTTTATATTTGCTGAAATTCTAAGAAATACTTTGTTTGACTGCTCATTTCATTGTAGGCACACTTGTCTAATGCTTGCCTGTTCTTTTATACAGTTCATAATGACATTATATTTAAATGTCTGGTTCTGGTTCGTCCTAAGAAACGACCTAACTATCCTCTACTATATAGTTCATTTGTGGTTTGCATTCCTACTCTACAAGTTCTCGCATGATATCGTTATAATTTTTGTCTTGTTTATTCTTAGCTACGAGAGTAACTGCATGCCATTGTCTGGTTTATTATTCTAGTTTATTTTTCTATATATATATTTGTTGAAATGACTTGGCTAGTTTATATTTACTGAAATTCTAAGCCACACACATTTTTATATTTCTCGTTTCATGGTAGCCACACTTGTTTAATGCTTGCTTGTCCTGTTTGTTTGACGTGATGGTCAATATATTTGAACCATTGACCAGTAGTAAACTCTAGTTCATAGCTCTCTTCGTATTAGTTAAACGAGTAGTTTGCCTTGTTTGATGTTTTAACTTGTTATTACTTGGTTTTAGACTCAATTATTGCTATCGCCACCAAAGAGGGGGCCGCAAGATCATGTCTCAAGTTTTTTTTTCTAATGTAGATGTCACACTCAAAAGGAAGATGCAGGTGATAGAGGGAGAAAGCAAACTGAGGACTCCTATCAACTCGATTATCAACCGAAATGCCGATTTTTCTTTCCCTTGAGTTGATAAAATGTAATAATTTTAAGTACTTTGCATCTGATGTAATATTTAGATAAATCGCATAGCCCGTGTAAGAATTTAGTTGACGCCGTCCATACATAGAGGTAAGCGGTTTGATACCTACGCTAGCCAGGTCGATTAGGGTATAATATTGTGCTCTTTATTGGCCCGTCTTGTATTAGGCCGACGATGAACAGTAAAAATGCTCACAAGTCACCTTTTATAATATCGGAATGGGCTCCATAAATGCAAGAACCGTAAAAGTAACGGGCCCGTCCCACATGCATGCTAAGTAAGAGTAAATGGCCAAAACAGTAACAGGACGAATCAGAATCCGTCAAAACAGTAGCAGGCCGAAACAGTAAAAGTCCCAAACAGTAACATGCCGAAACTATAACCAATGAAAACAGTAACATGCCGAAACAGTGACATCTCTAGAACAGTAAAAAGGTCAGAAGCTTAAATGGCCAAAATAGTGACCAACTAGGTCAGAGAAAGCCCAAGATCGTAGCAGGCCAGAACAGTAACATGCCGAAATGCACCATGAAGGAACAGTAACAGGCCGAGAAACCTACCAGGCAAAAATAGTAACATGCCAGAATATGCGCAGGGCGTTTATGGCCCTAAACAATAACGGGACCAAAAGTTTATGGGTCACAGCTGATTGTGTAAATGGGTCGTCCTGAACAGTATAGAGTTGTACAGTAACGGGACAGAATGGCTACGGGACAAAGCGTGCTGGCAAACCGGGCCCAATTCAAATAGTACATGTCGGAACAGTAACGGGTCCGATATTTACGAGCCTCATTAATGGGCCAGATTCAAACAGTGTTCGTCGGAACCGTAAAGGGCCCGAAAGTTTACGGGCCGCTGCGGGCAACACCAGTGGGCCCATTTGTAACAGTGCATGAGGAAACAATAACAGGCCATGATACTGTTGGGCTATTTTAATGGGCTAGCGCACTTAATAATTACCACGTCTTGGCCGGGTCTAGCTTCTACCACGGTTTCATTGACAGTTAACATTGTTAACTAACCGTTAATGGCGTCTTCCATGTGGTAGTTTGCATGATGTCAGCAATCAACGTGGCTGGCGAACAGATCTACGACGGAACGACTTTTCGTGGCTAAAGGGTGCGATCCGCCATAGTCGAAAAAATGTGGTAGTATCATTTGCGACAGGGCTTCTACCACGATGGTCATCCATCGTAGAAGGCTTTGCAACCACGAAAAACAGACCTTCAACCACGAAAATCGTCTGTTGTAAAAGGATATTTTTCTTGTAGCTTACACCAATGTTCTTGTCCAACTTATATACCTCGCCGATGGTCATGGTAGAAGCAGTCACACCCCCAACATTCATCATCGAATTGGAGACCTTGGGGAAAACACCGATAGGCTTCACTGTACACCACACACACGAGGCAGATCACAAGCACAACGACTGGCCAAACCAGGGCGCACATGATGTGAGTCATGCCCGTGTGTGCTGCAGCAGTTGTGTCTAGCGCCACGGTTCTATACACGGACGCGGGCGGGAAGACTAGCAGGAAGCGCGCGATGTGCAGCACTTGACGATCTTGGGCAGGGACGGCTCGTGGACGAGCCAGGCTATGCGCTGAGACAGAGCACGAGGAGGCTGGCGACCGGCAGAGGACACGCGGCAGCGGCGCTGCTGCTGATAGCGGTTCAAGGTGATAGAGACAGTCGACGAGGGTACGATCGGACACCGTGTAGGCTCGGCGGTCGGTGGTAACAAGCCGTGAGGGGAGGCAACGCCTGCAGGGGAGAAGGCGTCTTGGCGGCGACGCTGGCCAGAGAAGCGGTGGCAGAAGGGCATAGTGGAGGTGGCGGGTGGAGCTCGCACTGGAGGAGTCAACGGTGGCTCGAGTAAGCGGAGGGCTCGCAGGGCCATGGAGAGGCGATACCTGGGGCGAGGAAGGACGACCCATGGAGGAGAGAGCCAAGGTAGGCGACTAGAGACGAGCTCTTTTGGTGGGGATTGAGCGGGGCGACGATGGTGCCACGGGATGTGCGGGGTCGAGCGAAGGCGGCCTCTCGCGAGTGAGGACGAGGAGTAGGGATAGGTGGTGGCAGGTGGTGCTGGACACAGCCGGGAGGCGGACAGAGAGCAACAGCAGAGGTGGAGACGAGAGGACCATTTGAGGCCACGTGGGGGGAACACAGGGGCTCGCAGGGGAGAGAGGGAGTGGGCCACGGGGTTGGTGGGGCCGGTACGGGAGCGAGCAGGGTGTGCGCCATGTTGCATTGGGTGCGTGTATCACGTGGGGTTGTGTAGGTGATTGGTGTAGCGTGTTGTGTCACGCGAGCGCTGGCGACCGTGTGTTTGAGATGGGTGGGTGGCTGCGGAGGGTAGCTGGTAGGTGGGGTGGTTGGGTGTAGGGATTAGGGTTTGCAGTGGCTACGGTTGGGCCTTTGTGCCTGACCGTTTGGCTGCCTCTCCCGGGTTTAAAAACATTTGTATTATTTATATTTAAAACAGAACATTTTGCAAGTAGATTTTAGGCAAAGAAAATATTTGAGAAGACCAGGGTTTTGCATTTGAAATAAATAGAGGGTTATTTAGAAAACAAAAAATAGGTTTTTAGAAAGTAGTTTTTGGCAAAAAGATGCATGATGACATGATGATTCTCAAATGCAATATGGGATGATGACATGATCATGCGGTCATGATGATGCCCAAATAAAAAACACAGCTAATTTTCTAGTAGTGGTTTTACCAGGATGCTACAGAGGGCCTCCGCCAACTCCCTCTAGTGTTTCCTCCACTTCTTGCTGCCCTATCCCTTGACCTTGGGCGCCTTGGGCTTGATCGGGGCATGCGATCATGTTCGATGGCCACCTTCTGGAGGTTGCGGAGGTAAAAACCAAGCGCCTGGTGCTTGGCTCTGAAGGGGTGGACATTTACGGTCTGGAGCAGGTGGTCACGTCCTCGACATGCTTCACGAGGGAGTTGAACTTCGATGGCGAGAGTCCCTGGTGCGAAATGCTTTAGAAGGCGTCACCGTGAAGTACCCACGTCTTGGCGGACTTGACCTCTCATCATCACCTGATGAGTCTTGGTGTACTTGGACTCGTCGTCGCTATAGACGTCACTGCTATTCGCATAAATTAACCTGATTGAGATCCACTTATTATTCGAGATTGATTATTTGCATAAATTAACTTATTGATATCCACTTATTACTCGCATAAATTAACCGAGTGGGTTAAATTCCCCAATTCCCAAAGCTCAAACAAAATCAAATACTGATCCCAACTACAGATCGACACTAGTAGTAAGTAGGGAATCCCTTAACTAGAACTCAGAGGACAAATAAAATGGGATTGAAATACGAACATGGGGATTCATCAAAATACGAGATCTAACACAAGAGGATTAGCTTCTGTAAAAATACCTAGCATCCAACAATTGAAAATATGAACAACCGAACCCTAATAACACACGATCTAGCATCCAACAATGGGAATGCTAGAAGAACAAGGGAAGGGGGAAAACCCTAGTTACCTCCGACTATGGGTCGATGATGCTGGTGTCATAGGGGTTTCTCCGGCCTGATGTACTCCTCCTCCTCGTAGGGGTCCCAGCCGAGCGGGACCTGCCCGAGACCGGCGGGGGCCTCCTCGCCGGCGGCTACGACGGAAGCAGGGATGAGGGCCTGGGCGGGTATGGCCGCTGCCTTCGATGCCTCGACGGGGGCCTAGACGGAGACGGGGGCCTTCTCGCTGGCGACCTTGGAGGCGATGATAGCCATCACGCTGTTCTTCTCCATTGCCAGCGCGGTTGGGGTTTTCTTGGAGGTTTGTAGAAGGTGATGGGGCAGTGGAGACGGTTGCATGAGTGAGTGAGCGATTGATGAGTGAGAGTGAGGAGGCCTCTATAAAGGTAGGGAAGGGATGTTTTGTTGCGCCACCATGCACCATGTAACTACATACGCTACTACACCGTGCATGGACACACACGTCCGCTACCGCCGCGTGCACCGCGACACGCGTACCGTGCATCACATTTTTCCCATGTGTCTAACCCTAGCGACTTAGTTGTACTCAGTTATACCCTTGAGTGTAGCACTGGTAGTTTGCTTGTACTCAGTTTTGCCCTTCAGTATTAACATCGTCGCGTGCAATATACTTAGTTTTACCCTCCGATGGATGGGCAACAGAGAGTCAACGAATGGGTTTTAGATAGCTAATTGAGTCATTTTTTGCACAACAAATTCGAAAATATCAAAACATAGTGGAACCTACCCAGGGAGTCTTCTTATGTGACCTGCCACCATAAGAAATGTATAGATATCAAGTTTTAACCTATTTTTCCACTTATCAAATCACCTACTATGTATGAAGGTTCATGGCTTTCTACTCAAGCCTCTTTCCAAAACATCCCTCCACAAAACATAGTTTGTCTGAATGAGGCAATAGTTGTCACACTTATATATATTTGAATTTCAAATAGTGTGATGTATGCCAAGATGTATTTTATTGTATGAAAGACGCATTTTCCATTTTTTTAAAATCTCTTTCTATTTTCTATTTGAATCCCTTTGTCAGTTTTGCCCTTAGTTTTCTCCTCTCTCTTAGTCACAAACTCTCACACCTATACTCATCTTGGATGCTACGCTCTGATTGGTCGAGATAGTTGTCAGGCGGATCGTGCCCACGAACCATTGGTCCTCTGTGATCTAGCGGACAAGATAACCCATATATCTGTCGGGGGGCACCCCTCTACCCATGCAAAATAATGAGCTTGCCAACGGTACTTTAACTCCATAAACAAATGATTTTGAATATAATTTGACGGGAAAGTGTTCAAAGGTGTATAATTTTCGTATATGCAAGTTTATGCATTACATTCCACTCTATGAAAATAATAATATCTCAAGATTTTATTAGCACAACATTATCACGTCCTAGGTGCAGTTCCAAAGTGTTCAAAGGTGTATAATTTTTGTATATGCAAGTTTATGCATTACATTCCAATCTATGAAAATGATAATCTCTCAATATTTTGTTAGCACAACATTATAACGTATTAAGTGCGATTTCAAAGAGTTCAAAGGTGTATAATTTTTGTATATGCAAGTTTATGCATTACATCTCACTCTATGAAAATAATAATCTCTCAAGATTTTGTTAGCACATCATTATCACGTATTATGTGCAATTTCACAGTGTTCAAAGGTGTATAATTTTCATATATGCAAGTTTATGCATTATATTTCACTCTATGAAAATGATAAGTGATCAAGATTTTCTTAGCGCAACATTATCATATCCTAAGTGCGATTTCAAAGAGTTCAAAGGTGTATAATTTTCGTATATGCAAGTTTATGCATTACATTTCACTCTATCTCAAGATTTTGTTAGCACATCATTATCACGTATTAAGTGTGATTTCATAGTGTTCAAAGGTGTATAATTTTCATATATACAAGTTTATGCATAATATTTCACTCTATGAAAATGATAAACTCTCAAGATTTTCTTGGCATAATATTATCATGTCCTAAGTGCGATTTCATAGTTTTCAAAGGTGTATAATATTCGTATATGCACGAGGCATAAAGATTTTAGTTTAGGGATCACTTTTCATGCTCTAAAAATTGTAGACTCTCAAGATTTTCTTAGGACAAATTACCATGTCCAAATTGTAATTTGAAAGTATTCAAGAGTTGTGTGAATTATAAACACTCTTTTATAGTAAGAGTTATATAATTTTTTTAATTTGAAAGTGTTCAAGAGTTGTGTCATTTTATTATTTCTTATACTTCCATCTCTCTAAATCTCAAAGTTTGACTTTCACCTCATAGATTCACTTGATTACAACCGAGACATTAACTCGATAAACAAATTAAATCATCGGAATGACTCCTCTATCGGCCGTATTCTCCACAGCAAGCGTGCAACCAATTGAGCTCCCAAGTTGCACCAATTAATTGTCCACAACAAGCGCCCCTCTAATCGGAACAATTTGGTGCATGATCTAACCTTCCCTATGCATGGTTTCCAATGTCATCCTTCATATAGGTCAACGAGATGGCACCATACTGCGGCCAGGAAGAACATGAGGCCGAAGTGAAGCTAGACAAAGGGCTATCGTCTCTGGAGAAGAAGAAGAAAGGGGAGGCAATGACTCGGGCACGGGCGCGGGGCTGGCTCGGGGTCCAATCTTACATCACCAACCTGGGTAAGCCATGGGTTCGACGCTCACATGGATAAGTTACGGGTGTTGCGCTCATGTGGATAAGTTGTGGGTCCAACATTGATCTGGATAAGTGGAGAGAGGAGTCCACTACAGGACCCGATTGAACGCGGCCCCACTTGTCAGCATGTAATGGCAAGAATCCAATACGGGACCCAACACAATGCGGCCCCACTTGTCAGCACGTAACGACAAGGGTCCACTATGGGACCTGACTGAACGCGGCCCCACTTGTCAGCATGTAACGACAAGGCTAACGGACAGCGAGTTTCAGACCGTGTGAGAGTTTCGGAGAAGGAGAAGGTCAAAAGTGAGGAAAAGTTAAGCCACTAGGGAAAAGTGAGTACAACTAATGAACCAAGGGCATGAAAATAGAAATCTCTTCATTAAATTGGGTAATGCCATTCTATTCAACAAATATAAGTATACAAATCGGACATTAATATTGAAAATTTTGTAAACCCTAAACAATCCCTAAAACCTAAACCCTAAACCCTAAACCCATAAACCCTAACGAACAAGCATGTATCATATCATGCACTTATAGATCAAAATTTGAGACACTTTCATTAAATTGCGGTAACACTATTCTATTTCACGAATATAAGCATAAAGCTTGAACATTATTGAAAATTCTCTAAACCCTAAAACCCTAAATGACCCTGACATAGGAGGGCATTATATATCCATGAAATCTAGAATCTCCTTTCGTAAACATTGTTTGAAATGCCAAGATGCACCGATCTAACAAATATGGACACGTTATCATAAACTATGATAGAGGTATGGCCATGACCTTGGTCATCTTGTTTGAAAGCCTTCAAAATATAATGTTTATCAATTTCAACAAATGTGTGGAATCTCATTTAAATGTTGGTAAATCATATTGTCGCTAGTGTGTGGGGCTATATAGGGCCAACACGTGAGGAGAGGTCGCGTTGGAGTAGCGTACGTCGGAAGCTTCAATCTCAAAATTTCCGCAGAGCGCCGAAACATCCCGCGCATCTATTCAAATATCCCGCCCTATTTTTTGCGAATGCAAAATTCCTCTTCTATCCCTGGTATGGAAACAAGGACCAAAGGAGAACTGCAACAATAGAGGGGTATAGGTGGTAAATGTGCGTCATCCCAGCTATATCCCCCATCACCCCTTCGCTGCTCACCCGCTCCAACCTCCACCTTCCTCCCGCTGCTTCACCGTCAGCCCTCTCTTCCACACCGGAGCTTGTTTACCCCCGACTATCTTCCACATGGGAGCATATTCACCAACCAACGCACCAGATCCACCTCTCTCCTCCCTCGTCCATCGACTCCCGCTTTGTGTACACCGGAACTATTACATAGACTCCCTCTCCACACTGGATCTGCTTCACCAACACCGTCTTCTACCACACGAGGCTGGCCCCAAAATGCCCAGCCGCCACCCCCACTGCCCTCTTGCCCATTCCACTCGCCCTCGCCACACAACGGTAATTTCTCTTGCCCATTTGCTATTTTTGGTACTCTTAAGCTACGAAAGCGTTAGAATGTTGCTCAATATCCTGCATGTTATTGCCATTTTGTTTGCACCTACATCTGGTAGGTCTTTCCACATCATAAGCTTGTCGCTATTATTTCCTTTCTTACATTCTCACACTACCGCTATAATCCTGGAACACTAACTCATAGATGTTATTCTTTCTGAGCACTCGGATCTGTCATGCGAACAACTCATAGAGGATCCAACACTGACAATCTAACGCCAAGCAAGGTTGAAGTGCGAGGTTTCCGTGTGTTACTTAGGCCATTTTCTTTTCATGTTAATAAGTTATATACCATGTATGAATATTAAGTTAATGAGTCATTTTACCTGAAAACTTACCATGACATTTCCATTTATGTCTTGTGTTTCTATCTGTGAATGGTTAATTCAAAAAATGTCCATCTAGTCATTTTTATGCTATATTTTTGGTGTTTTCAACTTCCTTCATCCTTCGAAACCAGCAAGCTAGTTTGAATCATACATCTGGTCATTTTTAATGTTATCTTTTTGGTGTTTTTCAAGAGCTTTCATCCTTCCAAACCCACTAACTCCATTTTAAATGTCATGCCTTAATGTAGAGAAATGACAATGGAGTATAAGGATTAGAGTTCTAGTTGCTCGACTCAGATTCTACTGGCAGATTGACCAGGAGTCGCACCCGCTTGTGAAGGAGTTATTGTCAGCCTGAATGAGCTACTATAAGTTCATACTTACTTAAAACTTATGGGTCACCCTTAAGATTTTTGGCTTGTGGACAAGGTTCACTATGTATATGGATAGCTCTTAAGGTGTACTTTTTGGCTTATGGTGTGGTTTATTCATACATAGTAGATGCCCATCATGTGTAGTATTAGAATTTTGGGGTGTCTAAGAGAATATTTTTCTTACTAGACCTAGGTCTAAACACTAGAGAGGGTGAATCTAGCTAAGTTTTTTTGGACCCTGGGTCTAGTACAAGACCCATGCCTTTATTGTTTCTTTCTACACGGATGAGTGGGTCCCCTATCTGGTGTAAACGGTGGAGCAGATTTTTTTCTTAGATGCGAGTCTAGTAAATTTCTTAGCCACGTCTAGTAAGTCTCACGTTGTGCTTTCTCTTAAATGATCTCTTATTTATATTATACTACCTTTTCCCTTGTTCTTTGTTTTAACCTCTTTCACCATATTTTACCAGGCTACAGTTAAAACCAAGCAGGAGTCCTCAGAAGGCATGACTAAAAGTTGTGATCCCTCTTCTCATTCATCCTCCCATTGCATTTCTGAAGCAAACAACTTACTTAACACTCTACCAAGAACACGTCCTATAGGTGATAAATATATAAATGTTGTATTGCATGCAGAACAAAAGGATGTAGCTACTCTTAGATCTATAGCTGAAATGTTGAAGAAGAGGACAGATGATACATTGAAGCGAATCGCCATGTACCGATATCTTAATGAGGATACCAAAACTTTGTAATCTTTTAGAATGTAGATCTTGTTTAATGATCTGTTGTAATAAAATTTCATTGTTGTGTAATTAGTAGTTTAAATTTTTGCATGTTTATTAATTGACATCTTAACATTCCTATGTTGTTCTGCAAAATAAATCGGTGCTTCTAGAAAAGGTCAAAACAATAACAGGATGAAACATAATGATCAATGAAATGACGGGAGCATGGACTTCCAGAATGAGCAGTAAGGGCCAAAACAGTAAAGGCCAAAAGAGTAAAAGGCCAAAATAGTAAATAGCCAGAATAGTAGAAGGACAGAATAGTAAATGGCCATAATAGTAAAGGGCTATAACAGTAAAGGGCCAGAACAGTACCATGCCATAAAAATAAAGGGTTGTAACAGAGAAAGGTCATTACAGTAAATGGACGTAACAGTAAAGGGCCATAACAGTAAAATGCCGGAATAGTGAATGGGGGAGCAGTGAAAGGCCAGAACAGTAACATACCAGAACAGTACCAAGCTAGAATACTATCTAGCCCGAACATTAACATGCCAGAACAATAACGTGACAGAACAGTAACCGGCCTAAATAGACGAAGGTCAAAACAATAAATTGCCTAAATAGTAACAGGGCCAAAATCCTGATAGATTGGAATAGTATTAGGCCTGAATACTAATAGACATGAAAAGTAAAAGGCTAGATGGTCAGCGGGCCAAAATAGTAAAAGACCGGATTGACATCAGGCCGGAACAATAGAAGACCAGATTAACAGTAGGCCTGAATATTACCAGGCCGGCATGGAATAAATGCAAGTGGCATACGCGATCTTTGGATGACGTGGGCCTTATCTGGCAGCCCAGCGATGCGGTACGAAAGTTTACGGACCATCTAATGGGCCCATTTCAAACAGTGCAGGACGAAACAATAATGGGTCATCTTCCTATTAGGATCTCATAATGGGCTGATCCACATAATAATTAGTAGGCCTTGGCTGGGCCTGGCTTTCTACCATGATTTCTGTGACAATTAACGACAGTAACTGGCTGTTAATGGTGTTTTCCACGTGAAAGTTTGTATGACATCAACAGTCAACACGGCTGGCAAACAGATCTACGACGGAACAAGTTTCCGTGGCTGAAGGGTGCGATCCTCCACGGTCAGAAAAAATTATGGAAGATTCATTTGTGAGGGGTCTTTTACCATAAAGAGCATCCGTGGTAAATACTTTTCAACCACGAAAACGGGCCTTCAACCACGAAAATCGTCTGTTGTAAAAGGAAAATTTTCTTGTAGTATATACTGTATTTTTCTTGAGTCACGACCCAGTAATGGCGGTTTCTAACTATAGGTACCCTTGAATACACTCAATTTTCAGGAAAAAATGGTTTGGCGTGCCCCATAGGATACCTAGGCTGGATACATGCCTAGGTCCAAGATTGGACTGACCCTTGCATTGCTGCGGCCACTAGCGGGTTTGCCTGTTTTTTGAACTGTACCAAATAATATTCAAAATAAATCAGAAGAGTGCGAAAACAGCTCATGGAGCCCTTATATGTGACTCACTACGCGAAAACATATCATAAGCAAAACATACCAGGTCTTTTGTCACCCAAGGCACAACCTGAATGGCTATCGAGTAGGGGCTAACTTGGCTTTCAACCCTAGATCCCCCCTCACTGCCCAGAACATGGCACCATTCCATGGATTGAGCCCAAACTCGGCACTTAGCTCCCTATAGGCATTCCAAGAAACTTATCCAACTAGAGATTTCTTGGTTCTTTCAAGAAATCTTGACTTTCCATTTTTTGAACCCGAAAACCGTCGGTGTTTTTCAAAAGGAGGTTCAAGATTTGGGCGCGCCCAAGGCCCCGAGGCAATTTTCGCGCATGCTACATCATAATGTATATCCATTCCCGAGAGGTGGGTAATTATCTCGTGGTGCAAGAATATACTATATTTTTCTTGATTCACGACCCGATAATGATGGTTTCTAACTATAGGTACCCTAGAAGACACTCTCAATTTTTAGGCAAAAATGGTTTAGGGTGCCCCATAAGGAACCTAGGCTAGATACATGCCTAGGTCCAAGATTGCAATGACCCTTGCATTGTTGCGGCCACTGGTGGGTTTGCCTATTTTTTCAATAGTACCAAAGAAAATTCAAAAAAATCAAAAAAAAGCGAAAACAGCTCGTGGGGCCCTTATATGTGACCCACTACCCTAAAAAATCATTAGCAAGACATAAAGTCTTTTCGCACCCAAGGCACCACCTGGGTGACTATCGAGTAGGAGTTAACTTGGCTTTCAAGCCTAGATCCCCCCTCACTACCCAGAACATGGCACCACTATATGGATTGAGCCCAAATCCGGAACTAATCTCGCTCTCCGCATTCCAAGTAACTTCGCCAACTATAGATTTCTGATGGAAATATGCCCTAGAGGCAATAACAAAAGTATTATTATTCATATTTTTGTTTCATAACTAAGTTTATTGTTCTATGCTATAATTATATTAGTTCCAAATAATGTGTATTTGGAGCAAAACCCTAATACATGTGTGTGATGATAAACACCAAACAAAGATATTCCTAGTCATGCGTTTGAGACTAGTATGTGTGTCAACGATAGTTTCGGTTTCCTAACTATGGGCAAACGTGACAATATAATTGTAAGAGTTGCTAGTGACCTATGTGATCGGAGTTGTTGGAGAACAACAACGATGGATATATACAAACATGAGATACGTGAAACACATCGTCAATATAGTTATCGGTTTAATCTCACAAACATTGTATTGCCTTTACTTGAAATCGTTGGAGCACGAGACACATATGAATTTGGGTATGATATATACATGGCAAGATTCTACAAACGTTGCTCTTAACATAGTAATTAAAAAGTTGATGCTTGTTCGTACTGGATGGCTCGTCAATCATTCACATGGTGTGATTATGGGAATTGACACTCCTAACGATGGAGAGATACACTCTAGGCCCGCTCATGTACTATGATGTTCGTCATCGTTTGGCCAGACACGTAATCAAGTTGTTGAACACAAAGACATAGATAATACTGGATGAGTAAATAGTACATGCCATGCAATGTAAAGTTTCGACCAATCAATACGATATGTATCGGACTCAATACTACAGTTCACACGATAAAATCTTTGTGTTATTTGGGGGTTACTAGTTATATCAAGACACAAATAATAATCATTGTCACAGAATGAGTTTTGAACATTTCCGCAAATATCCGAATCTATCGGGTCATACACTTAAGATATTTTTGGTATTTTAGAATGTGAGTTCTAATGAGATAGTTGGATAAAATAATCTGGAAAGGATGTTTCAGAGTGTCTCGAAACATTCCGAAGGTGTCCGGGATATCACTGAGTGTGGATGGAATAGTTCCGGACATCGAAAGAGGACACTAGTAATATTTTAGAAAGGTTTCGAATTAATTCAGAGGTGTCTAGAAGTTAATTTAGAAAGCTTCAGAATAAATATTGGTATTAATATTAAATAAGAAATTATTATTTATTAATATCCAATCGGTCCCATCGATGTCATGTTTTGCCTTGTTAAGACAATATTTAAATTGCCCGGTACCTAAACAACATGAACCGTCTAATTAATTATCGGGACCCGATTTCACTTAGTATTGCTTAGTTGCATCGCACATTTTTCATGTCATATTTCATACATGCACCATGTCCGATCTTCTGCCGTAGTATTAAATAGTGCATCCGGTTTCTTTTAGTGTTTTGCTTCTTTATGGATTATGTCGGTGAGTTAATGCAAGTGTCAATCCGATCGTCGGATGAATCCTAGTCAATGTTTTCGGACAAACATTCTTTCCATTTTTATCTATTTTATATTTGTAGTCTTTGTATTCTTATATTAATCTATTGCTACCTGTGTTTTCCCCTCGTCTCTTTCTTGTCATGGCCACCGGTGTGTGCCTCCGCTCATTCTCTTTGTTTTAAATCATGGTCGGCTCCATAATTTTTAATGGGTAGCCCTACGCGTTTTCCGGGGGATTTGTGTTTTTATCCCCGGGTCCCAGCCAACCACGTGTTCTCTTTTTGGATCAAAATCCCCCTTTTGCTATAAAAAGTCCCGTTTTTTCTACAAGTAGTCCCGTTTTTATTATACGTAGCAAAAAACGGTTCAGCCCAAGAAATAGAAAAACAGACTGAGCCTCACCGGAGATTTTGCCGAAGACCTCGCCGGCGACCGTGTAGCAAAAAGTTGTACTAATGTAGCAAACCCGACCTCGTCGGAGACCTCGCCGGAGACTTTCGCCGGTAGACCTCGCCGGAGACCTCGTAACAAAAAATTTACGTTATTGTAGCAAAACCGTAAAACGGGTGTAGCAAAATATTTTTTCTAATGTAGCAAAACGCACATCGCCGGAGACATCACTAAAGACTCTCGCCGGAGACCTCGTAACAAAACCGTAGAAATTAATTGTAGCAAAAAAATTACACGAAAGTAGCAGAAAAAATATGAATACATAGCAAAAAATATGTGCTAAGGTAGCAAAACGTTCTTAGCAAAGACTGACATGATCAACGATACGTGTGATGATGGACCTATCCACTATGCGCGTCGATTGGATCCTGGGATGCTATCCCCCGGGGAGGCATATCATTTCCCTTTTTTAATTGTGGCAAGAAGTAGCAAAGCAGTGTAGTAGCTAGCCTCACTTTCTAATCAATCCCCAAAATCAACTACTCCCTCCGTCCCAAATTAGATGTCTCGAGTTTGTCAAAATTTAAATAAATCTATATGCTAAATAGTGTCTAGATTCATTTAAATTTTGACAAATCTGAGACATCTATTTTGAGACGGAGGGAGTACATGTTTCCTTGTTTCCATGCTCGATTTCTTGTGAGATGCTCCACATCCCCACTTGGCCGCACGCCTCCTGCCACCAGATTCCCAAGCAAGAGCTCCAATCGAGCAAACATCCTCCACCTAGCAGCCTAGGGAGCTATGCGGCACATTGTCTCTGACCCTGCCTGCCCTTTGCCTCTTCGCGCGCGGCAGAAGCCGTCCGTCCTCCAGCATAGAGGCCTGCGCGCAGGTGTCGCATGCGACGGCCGCCGTCTTCTCTTCCTGGATGCACGCGTCTAGCCACACAAGCAGCGTCGCTACTTGCTCCTTGGCACCGCGCGGCAGCCAGGCCAAGTTCCAGACTGTCCTCGCTCCCGCACCCTTGTCCCCTGCTCTACAGCCTTACGGTATTCCGAACCATCCGGTTGGAGCGTGTTCAAATTTGTCCACATAGAACGTGGGGCGTGCGCGGCTTCTCAGCAAGGCGATTCATTTGAAAAAAAGCGTCTGGCTCGATTTATTTATGCATTTAATCTCGGGCTCAGTTGCGTCGGTCTGGACGTGCACGGACAGCGCGGGTGTCCTGCCTGTTGACGACGCTGGCTCACCCGTCAGCCACCGTGGCGGTGATTTAGACGCGTACATCGGCACCGATTCAGACGCAACCACGGCAGCGATTCAGAGGCGCTACGAAAAGGCTGACCGACAGCAGTTTGCGCCATGACGAGACGACACACTGACTTAGTAGACACTTCAATGCCATCTCTTCAGCCTCCGCGCTGGCATCCGATGCCGGCCCTTTTTAACTGGCTGTCCGCGGCCATCTTCTCCCCACAGAACACCATCCTCTCCTCCTTTTCCTTTTCCTTCTCCACTACCTGTAGCTAGCCATGGGCGGCGGCGCTGGATCGAGGGGAGGGCGTGGCGGCCGTGGACGTCGAGGGAGGCGTGGAGGACGCGGCAAAATCACCGCGCCACCATGCTCTCCCCCACCGCGTCATCGCCGAAGATTTCGACCTAGGCACCCAGTTCGCCGTGGCCATCCACCTCGGCATTCCACGCGACAGGCTGCTCCTCCCCCGCAGGTTCGTGACGTTGATCGGTGATGAGCCACCGCTGCTTGTCATGCAGCGGGTGAACGGCTTCAGGACCACCAGGTACCTAGTCAATCTGCAATCCGACCACCTCGGCCGGATGTACGTCGGCAACGGCTAAGAGTGCTTCGCTCGCTCGCACCAGATCGAGGTGGGCAACATCCTCATCTTCAAGTACAACAGCGAACGAAAGTTCGGCGTCAGCTTCTTCGACCACACCATGTGCCGTCGCTGCTACCACTCTGACTCCTCCTCCGAATCGGACGAGTAGGCTAGGCTTTGCGCGCGCCATGTATGATCTATCAATGTAGGCATTGGCCATTTGCAATAAAAAACTTTATTAAACCGACAAATATATTACAAACACGAGTACGACGGGTCGACTACGGGTGGACCGACATTGTTCATTCTAGGTAGGCGCCGCCTACGGGTCCCATTCTACGCTGAGAGAGCGGTAGATCGCTTCCTACGTCTGCAGCTCTACTTCAGCTTGGGGGAGGCGGGCACGCAGGTATACGTCGTCGGGATTGGCCCGCAATGCTTCGCGGAGCTCGTCACGCACTTCCATGCGCGCTAGACGCCGCCGATGCTCCGGCAGAAAGACGCGCTCCATCACCTCCCACAAAAAACGCTCGCCGGTGGTCCTATTGTAGTTGTAGTGAGAGCGCCATGGCAACGACAGGTTCTGCAACCACCACAGCTGCTTGGGGCCCTCTTCTCTGCCGGCGTCGGGGTTGCCATGGACCTCGTCGAATCGACGCCGGTGGCTAGGCATGGTGTTTTTTTGTGCTGTGGGTGGTGCGGGTTTAGCGAAGATATCTCAGCGGCTTTCCCTTTTTATGGCCGCGCCTGGACGCAGCGGGAAACACCCAGAATTCGCATGAAGCGATGAAAAGAAAGTCGCGAGATGGCGTGGCGGTGGGAAGCCACTGGAAATACACCGACGCTGGTGATGGCCAGGCATAGACAAAATGGGTCGTACCGCTAGGCTCGGTTGGCCGGACAGACCGGACCACGACCCCAAATCAACCGCGGCCCAATCCAAACGGACAGAAACAGATCCTTTTAAGTCATCCGGATAGGTCGACCGGGTGAAGATACCCTTATCTCGGTGTTCCATTGTGTCAACGCCCGGTCAACTGCCCCACTCCCTGCAGCTGACAGTAGCCAGACGAACAGGTTTAGGTATTGTGTACCAGGTACTCCAGGCCATCGGCAAAAAGAAGTGTCTCTGATTCAGTTTATTCGTGTCTCTCTGTTAACCCGTTCGATGGAATTCCTACAGGAGACTTGCCGCGGTTTCTCCTTCCTATGTTTATTTTTGGCTATTTCCAACTCTTAAAATAAAGACGATGGCAATACAACTACTTCCTCCACATCGTCTACTTCCATTACTTCAATTAATCCGAAGACCGCCTCTTCACCTGTCCAATCCGAGAGACATTGAACCCAGCTCTATTTTCTATGCCATATATACTTGTTGCACATGAATTAAACATATTTGCATACATATTGTGATTTTAGAGGTATTCTGTCGATTTACCTCATAATTAAATATAAAGACCATATGCAGACTTTTCTAGTTTTACATTGACTCCATTTAAATATGCGTAGCGAATCGGTGTCATATTTTGTATTGTTAAGAAAATATTTAAATTGCCCGGTAACTAAACAACATGAACTATCTAATTATTGTCAGGACAACGGTTCCGCTTAATATTGCCTATTTGCATCACACATTTGCCATATCATGCATCATATATGCATCATGCCCGATCTTCTGCCGTAGTATTAAATAGTGTATCCGGTGTTTCTTTTAGTGCTTTCTTCTTCATGCATTAGGCGAGTGTCGACCCGATCGTCGGATGAATCCTGTCAATGTTTTTAGACTAGCATTCTTTCCTTTCTACCTATTTTATATTTATAGTCTTTACTTCCTCCTATTGATCTATTGCTATCTGTGCTGCGATGATTTAGGCTTTTCGTACATGTTATATCTCTTGTAGTCTATATTACCTTAGACATCTTCTATTACCTATTGTTTGATAGTCAGTCGGTCTTGCGAGTCGTAGTTGCTTACTCAGGTGTCGTTTCGCGTTGTCGATGTTCCACTGATGTTGGGGGTAAGCATATTCTTAATGGCGGAGATGATCATGACTTTAATTACAGTTTAATAATTATATTGAAAGTAGATATAATTAATATAGATGTACATGTGGGTAATAGTTGAGATCTGGTTATTATTCCGCCCCCATGTGTCCACCTAGCACCCGAGTTCTTAACACCTATTCCGAGATTGAGCGTGCTAACCACATGTGGGGTGCATGGGCACCTCTATCAGCTTAGTACCTGATCTCAAAGTAATGTTCTTGGGGTGACAAACTAGTTTAGGTTTTATACATTACCTATTGTACCTATGCCATGTATGTCATGTATGAGATGTTTATTACCTTTTGCTCGATGAACGTTTATTACTGTTGCGTAGGTGCGGCACTCTGTCATGGGAATATATTGTATATGGCCTTTGTTCTCGTGACAAGTCCATGCAACCTCAGGGTCCGTATGAGGAGGATTAGCTATACCCCGTATGGGTAGCTCTTTCGGATGGCCCCCATGTACTTGCTTTGGGTCTAAAAAGCGTCATGTCCTGGGCCCCGCCGACATACTGATGGTGTATGTCAATTGATCTGGCAAAAAGGGTTGAAGTGCGTGTGAAATCTTTGGTGCACCCTTGCAGGGTTAAATCTTTTCGAAAAGCCACGTCCGCGGTTATGAATGACTTGGAGCACGGTATCTCGATCATAGACAATTATAACTAAAGTTTACTACTATAAATTTGACTTGTATCTGATATGACTAGTAAGTTGGATAATCACCATGGAAAGAATGAATAAAATTGCCAGACGTGTGATTTTCGTCGGTGGGACTTCCTCGTTTGGTATCGAGGGGGAAATACCTGTAAGGGTATGTTTCGTGGAAGTATCAGGATGGCCGAATAGGTCTTTTCTTATCTCTCTCTGTTAGCTGACAGTTGTATTGAGTCTCTATAGGTTGTTTATGTATTCTTCACTGTCGCTTTAGTCCACCATACCTATGTAGGCGAGAGCCGCCGAATTCTAAGTCTTGCTATGTACTGGCATCAGTACTGACTGCTCTCTTTTTCCTTTGCTCTTTGTTGGCACCCCTTTTGTTTTAGCAGGTTTGAAATTGACGTTTTTAGCGGGGTTACCTTTCTAGCTTGGCCTGGGCAGGGTTATGGACGCCATTGGGTATTCTTCAGGGCTCTTAGCCCAATTTGCATCTTATCCATACTCGAATGTGTATCGTTTTCAAGGAGATTTGGATCTTTGTACTGTATATCTGTATTCTTGACTCATGGAGTCGTGTTGTATATATCTATTATGTGGGTTCCATCGTGTGAATCGTTTCTATGCGGGTTTGGCGGGATTCGCTAACACTTGCATAGGTTCGATCCGACGGTGTTACTGAGTCCTCCCCGGACTCCAACTTCCCCCAAGTCAGTTTGGGGAGTGTAGAGAAAGAAGGACTCCGTATTGGAGTTGGACTCTCTCGCTCTACTACTCTCTCTCTCAATTGGTGGGAGAAGGAAATGAGGAGTCCTTGTAGGATATGAATCCTAGTCCTACTCTCCTCTTTGGAGGAGGGAATCCGCCTATATATTGAGGGGAGAGGGGCAACGGCAATACACACAAGTCCATGAGGAGCCCCAGCCCCGAGACACTGCCACAGCCGCCACCATCGTCCGAGCCACCGCCCGCCATCGTCGCAACCGCCTCGGCCTCCGGTCCTCTTCCTCTTCCTCTTCCTCATGTCGTCCTCCTTGTCGCATGGAGGAGATCTTCACCAACATCCAGAGTAGTTCGTCTTCTACCCCGTCTAGTTCCAATCTAGCTGGATGACGGAGTGCTGCCGGATTTTCATCAACATGTTCCCGCTTCGTCCACGAGTTCTTGATCGCCTCGACGCGATGTCATTCTTGTTGCATGTGTGGATACTGATGGATGTGCGACACTTGGAGCACTAGATCTTTGGATTCGTCCGTGGGATAATACATCTCCTCACGACTTACTAAGGCTTGTTGTGGGGATCGACGCGCGATCAACCTCGTCATTGAAAAACTTACCTAGTTTGATCTTCAAGGGTATGATCCATTACCTTACCCCTTGCATTGGATCTTGGTTATGCGCTAGAAAATTTTGTCTTCCGTAGCGCATTCCCTAAAAGTGGTATCATAGCGGTCTATGCGTAGGCACATGTACGGATAAAGGAATAAACGAATTCCGGCATTGTTAATCTCGTTCTTGCTACCCAATTGTTGCAGTTTGGATCTTGGTGGTATTGTATAATTAGCGGCCCGAGCTGATTTTATGATCTTTGGATCAAGACTTGTTTGTGAAGTGTACTTGAGGTGCACAAAACAACTTTGTCGGGTGCTTGTTTTTTTCAATAGTCGAGAAATTTTTTGCACTTTGGGTTTTTGTTAATTTGGTGAAGTTTACATGGGGGTCACGCGTATTGACGGAGTCTAGGGAAGCTATTGTACTATTTTTAGTGCAATGGGGACACACCCCACATAATTTAAATGCAAAACAATCGATGATGATGATTTTATATCACGCGGGTAAAGAATGGTTCTCTATGTGACCATAGAGCCACGTAAGTTACCAAAGCTTGTTACAGGCGTCTAACTTGTTTTTGCAGAAAGTGATGTGGTATAGCAACGTGATGTTTACAATGTGATATATGAGATGTGTTATGTTATAATCTCGTCGGGAATGAGTGGAAGGAGCCGTGATGATTGTCATATTATTATTGTAATAGGCATAGTTGATTTTTACTTTATTAGCTATAGTAGCAATAGTTTTAAAAGCAAGAATTGGCGATGATGATCAAGCAACGATGGACCTCTATGCTATGCCCAAGGCACGTGGAGGAGTACATGGTGCCGGAAGACGTTGATGATGGAGATCATTGACGCAAAGTGCTATACCTTATCACTATATGAATTTCATGTGATATTAATCCTTTTATGCACTTTATTTGTTGCATGATTATCGGGTTATCTCTTACTTAAAATTATAAAGTAATAATGTGTTCTCTCTATGTTAGGCACCACATAACATGGGTTTCGAACTGGTGTGGGTGTCGCGCACTCGGATACATACTGCTATGAATGTTTATGTGGTGATGTAACATGGGTGCACCTAATGACGTTCATAATGTGGGTGTGAAACTGTTGCACTCCTGGTATACTAAGGTTCACTTGACATACTACCTAGAACGTCTAGAGTATGGAACACAAGAGTCGAAAGATTAACAAGAGTCATATGTTGTTATCATTAGTATGATTTCCTACCGCTCTTATTCCCCAGTGCATGATGTGACATTGGTGCCAGGAAAATAAGTTTGTGGATCTTGAATCAGTAAGTATCAATCATGGGAGATATTGATTTTAGTGGGATCTACACTCTAAATTAAGTTGTTAATCTTGAGTAGTTTATTAATTATGAAACAATGTCTAAATGAATTTGCAATAACTTTCCTTTAGCTCTTATATTAGAGAAAGAGAAACTACATGAATCTGGTACAAACTTTGTGGATTGGTTCCGCAACATAAGAATAGTACTGAAAGGTGCTAAGAAAGACTATGTCTTGGAAGCAACTCTTGGTGATGCTCTTGGTGATAACGCAACTGAGGCTATGCAAGATGTCTTTTAGACACGTAGTGATGACTACATCACTATACAATGTGCTATACTTTCATCCATGGAACTAGATCATTAAAGGAGGTTTAAAGATTGGGGTCCATATGAAATAATTATGGAATTAATGGGCATGTTTGAGAAGCAAGCCTAGGTAGAAATACATGAGATCTCTCAAGCTCTTATGGATTGCAAGATTGCGGAAGGAGGCTCGGTTAGTTCCCATGTAATCAAGTTGCACGGCTATGTTCAAAGGTTGGAAGCGTTGGGTGTTCCCTTTCCTTATGAACTGGGAACCGACATAATCTTAAAATCACTCCTACCTAGCTTCACTGGGTTTGTCATGAACTTCAACATGGATGGGATGTACAAAACATTGGCCTAACTATTCGCGATGTTGAAGGTGGCTAAAAAGGACATACAAAAGAACACCAATCATTTGATGATGGTGAGGAAACCACTCTCTTCAAGAAGAATAAGTCTAGGGGCGACAAGAAGAAGGCGGATGTGCGCCGTGCCTTTAACAAAGGCAAAGCGCCTAAGCCAAGTCCAGCCCCAGACACTGAGTGTTTATTATGCAAGGAGAAGGGTCATTGGAAGAGGAACCGTCCAAAGTATTTAATTGAGAAAACAAAGTTTGGATCATCCAGGTCAGGTCTATCTAATATACATGTTATTGATGTTTACTTGCAAGGTCCTAAGAGTAACTATTGGGTTTTTGATACCGGATTGGTTGCTAACATTTGCAATTTGATACAGGAGCTACGTGATCCTAGGAAGCTTGGAAAGAACAAGGTGATAATGCATGTCGGGAATGGAGCAAGCATTGCGGTGATTGTGTAACACCCTCGTCTGATAAGGCTGAGTTCATGTGTATACTGCCAATCACTGGATCGGTTCACTGGCACACACAATACAAAATGATACCAAATATAACTATACATCATAAATACAACAAATATGATCCAGAATTTACGTTATATCACAGCGGAAAGCAATACAGGGTAGATCTCCATCCTTCAAATGTTCCACAGGCGAACAATCATTGAGTGAAGTCTCGCGACCTATAATGATCACTCAGAAACGATATAACCTGCAACATGAAAGTTTGCAGCCACGAATGGTCAATACTTTGAATGTATTGGCAAGTGTCACTAGTATGTGGACATAAATGGAATCTATCAACTACATGCATATTTGGCTAAGTGGAGTTTTAGGCTGATACGCATAAAGCGATAGTTTTATCCTAACATTTCCAAATAGTTTTAATCCTTTCTGAAAATTGTCTGAACACATTGGCCAACACCAAGTGCTCATAATCCCTTGTTCACCCATCAAATTTTATTAAGAAATTGGAATGTCGAGATCATCCATAAGCTTCAGGCTTTAGTTGCTCAATATTGTCCATAACCGGGGACACGGCTAATCGATTAGATTTATATCTTCTGCAGAAGTTGTACACTTTACCCACACAACACAATCTCACCTTGACGCCACCAGTGGCTGCTGGTTTAGTACACACCAATTGGTATACCGGCAGATCGAGAATGTGACGAAGTCTTTTCATAAAAGTCCTCCCAATACACAATACTAGCACGTCTAATAGGCACCAATGCAAGGATATAACCTCCAATACACAATTCTAGTTAACCTGAAGATATACCAATGTAAAGGTTCTTCCGCTATGTAATTAACCAAGCTAGAGCCCATATTAGCTTGTGGCTGTATATGGAAGCTACTGTACGAGAAACATGTTCAATCTCTATCATGCCTAGATGGTCTTCTTCTAGTGCACACACGAGAGAGGTAGCCAAAGATACGGTCCCCTTTGTTGCGACTTCTTCCAAACTCAACAACAATATTCCACCCAGGTGATTCATTAAGTACTTGTTTTATTACATAAAACATAGCTTTTCCAATAACTCACAATACTCATAACATGATATTCCATCTCGAATCTATAGCAGGGCTACGCATACTATAACTACGATGTTTCCACTAAGCAAGATACAAAGGAATATCCTAAATAGGACATAGCATAGCATAGCACATAGTGCAAAATATTCCTACACATGCACTTCTACTAAAAACAACTACAATGCACAGGAAAAATAATAGGAAAATTATGATAGTGCCACTTGCCTTTAGTTGATGTAGTCGTTCAAACAATCCTCACAATTACAATTGTTGCACTCGTCGCAATCAAAATAGTTGCACTCCTCGCAATTTATCGATCAAATAATTAGACAACAAACACACCAATCAAAACAATGCAATTATGCACAATACAACAAAACAATGATAAACAAACGCATGCATGACGATTTAATATGTCACAATGGTTGTAATTAGTTCTCTGAACATTACTAGAATACATGATGCATGCAAGAGATCATTTAATGCAATACGGTATTTATTATTAAATCCTAGTTGCCACTATAGGGGTTTTAATAGTTCCGTTGTAATGCTTGTTATTATTGTCGAATTAAAATCGGATCTAGAGTATTCTGGATAAAGGGCGTTAATACGAACCATTAGGAGTTGTATTCACCCCAATCAGAGTTATAAATATTTTCTTATGATTTAAATAGTCTTTAATAAATTTTAAATCATTTAAATAGTTTCTTTTGCCTAAAAATCAAACTAAAATCCGATCTGTAATCTACACGGGATTTTGATTCCAGGGACATATTATTTACAATTTTCTGAGCATTATTTATTTTCTTATGAATTTATTACACCAAAAGGGCCATTAATCTATTTAAATCTTCACGGCAAAACCTTATAGTATTTGTCTGAACCAATTGCATATTGTTGATCTACTTGGAACCAGCTTTCTATCGGTATATTATGTATATTTTTGTGATATGCAAATAATTTACTAGGAATTTAATGAATTATAAAGCCGTTAAAACTAATTAAATCATTACAGTAAATACATACTGTAAAGGTTGGATATAATCTGATAAGATGATTCTATGTAAAATTATCTTTAATATGATATATTATATTCAATTTTTAGACAAATATTAGATTTTATATGAATTTTAAAATTCTGGGCAATTTTTTGGTATTTTAAATCTATTTCAGCTTAAAGGGGAATATTCCCTGGGAATATACGGTGCTGACTGGACAAGGTTGCTGACACGACGCCACCTGGCTGTTGACGTTGCAGGACAAGTGGCAGCTTCTTGTTTGCCAGTACCCGTTTTTCTGGCCAATCTAATCTCGAGCATACACCCGGGATCAAACGGATGGGAACAATTCCTTCCTCACTTCACCGACGAGCGGCAGCTGATGGCGGCGCTACGCTTGGAAGGTGACAGCGGTGGTGTTCCTAGCGGTTCTAGTGATCCCCAGCGGTTGCGATGGTGTGGACGAGGTGCGGTAGGGGTTAGCGGTAACCGTGGAGGTCTCGGCGAGATTCTTCGCTTCCTCCCACGACGGTGCATGGCGGCTGCTCGTTTCCGTCTCTGGCGGCGCTCCGGCAGTGTCGGTAGGGGGCTTTGGTGCTCCTGCGGCAAGGGAAACTGGGCAATATGAAGCGGAGGAGCAGGATATGAAGCTTGGCGTGAAAAGGGGGGGCACAGGGCGACGGGAACCTCGAGTGTGTGCTTGATCTAGGAGCTCCGGCGGCGGCTAGATCCGAATTCGGTCGATTTGGTGTCTAGGGTTCGTGAACTCGCGAAAAAATCGCACGCGGAAGAGGGTAGGGAGTTTAGATGGGGACGTGGCGTGGAGAAAGGGCATGGGATCGAACGGATTCGACCGATTCTTCCGGGATTCGATCGATCAGGGAGTTCTTGCAGGAGACGGTCTCTCCTGGCGCGACGAGGAAGACGGTGGGGTGGGCCCCACACGTCAGCGACGCGAGGAGGAAAGCAGGTTGCGGCTTCTGCTTGTTGGGCTCCTAGCGGGCCGTGGCTGCTGCTGCGCGTTGCGCGCGTGCGGTAGATAGTGGGCTGGCTACGGGCCGGTGGCTAGGTAGGAGGGGGAAGGGATGGGCCGCGCGGACTGGGCAGGCCGGGTAGGTTAGGTTTACTTTTTTTTATTCTTTTTATTTTCTATTTCCTGTTTTTTATTTCTTTTATAACTTTTTCTCTATAACTCCAAATGACTTAAAAATTGTTTCTAAATTTTTGTAATATTCAGTAGATCATTATTGGGTGGTAGTTTGGCATTTCTTTGCCTATTAAAAATATTGGATTTATAAAATACATATTTATTCCTTGTAGGAATATTTGCAAAACTTATTAGGATTAGGGTTTTTGAATTCAGTTATTGAATTTTTTTTTATAGGTGCAATGCAATGCTCATGAATGACATGTAAATTTATTTATTTTTCAGTCCCAAATTCCAAAATCTTGGGATGTGACAGATTGTCATCGGCACAAGATCTCTACATCTACCGTCAGGATTAATATTATAACTTAGTAATTGTTACTTTGTGCCTGCATTATGTAAGCATATTATATCAGGATATTGTATCTTACAAGATGGTTATTCATTTAAATCAGAGAGTAATGGTTTTTCGATTTATATGAATAATGTCTTCTATGCACACGCTCACGTGAAGAGTACACTTTTTATGATTGATCTTGACTGTGATACACATCGATAACACTGAGGCTAACCATTGAAAGATAAATGTATTGAATACCACATACTTGTGGCACTACAGATTGGGTCATATTGGACATAAACGCATCAAGAATATCCATAGTGATGGACTTTTGAGTTCACTAGATTTTGAATGTTTTGATACAGGTGAAGCATGTTTAATGGGTAAGATGGCCAAATCACCGTTTAATGGTTATGTTGAATGGGCAAGTGACTTACTGGAAATAATACATACTGATGTATGCAGTTCAATGAGTATACATGCATGCGGTGGATTCCTCTACCTTATAACTTTTACCGACGACTTGAGTCGCTATGGTTATATTTATCTTATGAAGCATAAATCTGAAATATTTAAAAAGTTCAAAGAATTTTAGAATGAAGTAGAGAATCAACGTGGCAATAAAATAAAGTTTCTACAGTTAGACCGTGGAGGTGAATATTTGAGTCATGAGTTTAGCGAACATCTTAGAGCTCATGGAATCGTTACACAACTTATGACTCTTGGAACACCCCAACATAATAGAGTGTCGGAGCGGCGTAATCATACCTTGTTGGACATGGTTAGATCTATGATGTCTTTGACCGATCTCCCTTTGTCATTTTGGGGATATGCTTTAGATACTACAGCTTTTACACTTAATAGAGCACCATCAAAGTCCGTTGAAACGACACCATATGAATTATGGTTTAATAAGAAATCCAACTATTAGTTTCTTAAAATTTGGGGTTGCCAAGCTTATGTAAAACGTTTATAGCCAAACAAGCTTGATACCAAGTCAGAAAAATGCGTATTTTTAGGTTACCCTAAGGAAACTGTTGGGTATTCCTTCTACCGCAAAACCGAAGGCATGATTTTTGTCGTGCAAGAAGGAAAATTTCTCGAGAAGGAATTTCTCGCTAAAGATTTGAGTGGGAGGACAATATAGCTTAATGATATTATTGAACCAGATCTAGATGGGAAGAGTAGCACAGAACCAGAAACCATTCTGGAAATGCCTATGGCGCCATCAGAAGCTACCGCGCATACAAATGTTGTAGTCCCAGAAATTAATGCTCCTATTGAACCACATAGATCTGGTAGAGTTTGTCCTCCGGAAGTAAGATTTTAAGATGATGTATTTTTGTTAGAAAACGATGACCAACTACATACAAAGAAGCTGTGATGGGCACTGACTCCATCAAATGGCAAGAATCCATGAAATCCGAGATAGAATCCATGTATGAGAATCAAGTTTGGAACTTGATGGACCCTCCTAAAGGCGTAAAGCTTGTAGAATATAAATGGATCTATAAAAATAAAACATACACAGACGGTAACATT
This sequence comes from Avena insularis, assembly GCA_023614405.1. Lineage (NCBI taxonomy): Eukaryota > Viridiplantae > Streptophyta > Magnoliopsida > Poales > Poaceae > Avena > Avena insularis. The sequence continues at coordinate 158,876,667 of CM042697.1, forward strand.
ATTTTCCATAAAGCATGACTTGTCATAAAAGGGTTTCGAAAAATTCAAGGAGTTGACTACGATAATACTTTTTCTCCCGTAGCGATGCTTAAGTCTGTTCGGATACTTCTAGCAATAGCTGCATATTACGATTACGAGATATGACAGATGGATGTCAAAATAGCAGTCCTGAATGGGAAGCTAACCGAGGATGTGTACATGGTACAACCTGAGGGTTTTATCAATCCTAAAGATGCTAGAAAGGTGTGCAAACTTCAGAGATCTATCTATGGACTAAAGCAAGTATCATGAAGTTGGAATCTTCATTTTGATGAAGTGTTCAAGAGTTTTGGCTTCATCAAGAACGAACAAGAGTCTTGTGTATACAAGAAGGAAAGTGGGAGCACGATAGCGTTTATAATAATATACGTGCATAACATATTGTTGATTAGAAATGATAAAACATTTCTTAACACTATAAAGGAATCATTGAAGAAAAGTTTTGATGAAAGATTTGGGTAAAGCAGCTTACATATTGGGCATAAAGATCTATAGAGATATATCACGACGCCTGATAGGGCTTACTCAAGATACATATCCAAAAAAGTTTTCAAGAGGTTTAAAATGGAAGAATCTAAGAAGGGATCACTTCTAATGGAACATGGCAAACCACTAAGCAAGAAGCAATGTCCTACGTTAGATATTGAGTGAAATGACATGAGTGAATTCCCATATGCGTCAGCAATTGGTCCAATCATGTATGCCATGATATGTACAAGACCATATGTATCATATGCTCTAAGTGTTACGAGCAGATATCAAAGTGATCCAGGAGTGAATTATTGGATAGTAGTAAAAGATATACTTAGATACTTGAGAAGGACTAAGGATATGTTTCTCTTATATGGAGGTGACAAAGAGCTTGTTGCAAGGGGTTTCACCGATGCAAGCTTTGTCACCGATCCTGATGATTTTAGATCTCAGTCCGGTTATGTGTTCACCTTGAACAGGGGAGCGGTGAGCTAGAAAAGTTCTCAGCAAGATAAAGTTGCGGACTCTACAAGAGAGGCGGAATACATAGCAGCATCATATGCTGCAAAGGAGGGTGTCTAGATGAAGAACTTCATCTTAGAACTTGGTGTGGTTCCAAATGCATTAGAGCCAATGGAGATTCGTTTTGACAACAATGGTGCCATCGCTCAAGCAAAAGAACCAAGGTCCCACCAGAAGAACAAGCATGTACAACATCTCATACGCCAGTTCGTGCATGATGGTGACATCAAGATGTGCAAAATTCATATAGATCTGAATGTGGAAGATCCGTTGACAAAGTTACTCATGCTTGCAAAGCTTGATCAACACTAGGAAGACATAGGTGTTACACTGTTGAATTTAAACTGGATTATTGACTCCAGTGCAAGTGGGAGACTAATGGAATTATGCCCTAGAGGCACTAATAAGTGTATTATTATTCATATTTTTTTCATAATTAAGTTTATTGTTTTATGATATAATTGTATTAGTTCCAAATAATGTGTATTTGGAGGAAAACCCTAATACATGTGTGGGATGATAAACACCAAACAAAGATATCCCTAGTCATGCCTCTGAGGCTGGTACGTATGTCAATGATAGTTTTGGTTTCCTAACTATGGACAAAAGTGAAAATATGATTGTAAGAGTTGCCAGTGACATATGATTTTAGAGTTGTTGGATAACAACGACAATGGATAGACCCAAAAACATGAGATATCGTGGAACACATCTTCAATATAAGTATCATTTTAATCTCACAAACATTGTATTGCCTTTACTTGAAATCGTTGGACCATGAGGCAAATATGAAGTTGGGTACAATATGGACATGGCAAGATTCTCCAAAAGCTGCTCTTAACAGAGTAATTATAAAGTTGATGCTTGTTCGTAACAGATGGTTTTCCAATCATTCACATCGTGTGATTGTGGTAATTGATACTACTGACGATGGAGAGATACACTCTGGGCCCGCTCATGTACTATGATGTTCTTCATCGTCTGGCCCCATACATGATCAAGTTATTGAACATAGGGACATCGATAGGACGGGATAAGTAAAGAGTACATGCCTAGAAATGAGAATAACCTAGTCTTTCATCTCGATCAATGTAAAGTATCGACGAATCAATATGATATATATCGGATTCAATACTACGGTTCACACGATAAATATCTTAGTGTTATTGTGGAGGTTACTACTTGTATCTAGACACTGATAGTAATCATTGTCACGGAATGAGTTTCGGACATGTCACACTTAAGATGTTTTTGGCATTTTAGAATGTGAGTTCGAATGAGATAGTTGGATGAAATAATATTGAAAGGATGTTTCGGAGTGTCTCGGAATATCCTGGGATATTACCGAGAGTGGATGGAATAGTTGCGGACATCAAAAGAGGACACTGGGAATATTTTAGGAAGGTTTCGAATTAATTCGAAGGTGTCCGGAGGTTAATTCGGAAAGCTTAAGAATAAAGATTGATATTAATAACAAATAATAAATTATTATTTATTAATACGCCGGTGGATCCCATTGGCCAAAGTGATGCATGGGCCCACTAGGCCCACACGCGTCTAGGGGCGAGGGTAGGAGGAAACCTTGGCTGATTCGGCCAGGGACCTCCCCTAGGCTGGCGGGTGGAGGAGGTGGGGTGGATAAGCCGGTGGGGGAGGAGGATTCCTCCCAGGACTCCAACTTGCCCCCAAGTTGGTTTGGTGAGTGGAGAGAAAGGAGGACTCCGTATTGGAGTCGGACTCCCTCTCTTTTACTTTCTCTCTCAGTTGGTGGGAGAAGGAAAGGAAGAGTGCTTGTAGGATATGAATCCTAGTCTTACTCTCCTCTTTGGAAGAGGGAATCAGCCTATATATTGAGGAGAGAGGGGAAAGGGAAATACACACAAGTTCACGAGGAGCCCCAGCCCTGAACCACCGCCGCCCGCTCGCCGTTGGCCACCACCGCCGTCGTCCTTCGCCTCGGCCTCTGGTCCTCTTCCTCGCATCATTGTCCTCGTCCCGTGGAGGAGATCTTCACCAATGTCTGGAGTAGTTCGTATTTTACCCCTTCTTGTTCCAATCCAGCCGAACGGCGGAGTGCTGCTGGATCTTCATTGACACATTCCCACTTTGTCAGCGAATTATTGATCTCGCCTCGACGCCTCGTTCTTGTTGCACATGTGGATACTGGTGGAGGTCCGACACTTGGAGCACTATATCTTCAGAGCTGTTAGTGGGATAATACATCTCCTCGTGACTCACTAAGGCTTGTTGCGGGGATCGATGCACGACCAACCTCGTCATCGAAAAACTTCTGCTAGTTCTGTGGGACCCCGGATTTACGGTCCGGGAATCCTTGTTATGCCTGCAATTCATGTTCCCATGATCAGTGATCTGTGAGCATAACCGATTATTATCATTACATCATCCAGAAAATAACGAATACAAAACTTACATTATTTCCATTATGGAGATTACAATCATCAATAGCGGAAGTCTTCAAGCGTAGAGCCCATGTCATGCCTTAACCTACAGACAACTGACCGGGAAGACGACCTAGCTTGGATAGACATCGACAAATCCATCCTTCTTCTTGCTTTCGATAGTCTGGCCAAGTAAATAGCCAGGGAAAGAGCCATGAGTACTTTTGAATGTACTCGCAAAACCACCAATATAAGATAAACACGGATAATGCGTATTTGGTTGTGGCGAAGTAGCTCTACGCTATAGTTGTTTTTGAAAGGTCTAAACTGGCATCTCTATATCTTTGTTTAACAAGAGTTTTTAGAAAACATGTAACCTTTTTGAAAACAGTTTTTGAAGAAAACCCTTTTAAAACATCTCCGACCATCCCTGGTCAAAACAAAGCGATTTCTCATACTTCCCTGTGACCAAGTCACATCCTTTTTATTCATCTCAAACACATCCCAAGGGTACTCCTAGCAATCACCTTTCCAACCGTCCTTGACCATGGACACGGCTATTCGAATAGATTATACTCTGTAGAGTTTGTGCACTTTACCCACAAGAATCAATATATCCGCCGGGATACAACCACGGCCCGCTACACACGGTAAACCGGTGTTCAGATAATCAAACCTAACTTTTCACTTGTCATCCCTAGCAAAGGTGGCTTTTCCTTTTGGGTTTGTTCTCCCTGGCAACGAGTATGTGGCCCCCGGCCATAGTCCTCACTTATGCACTTCCGTATACCCAAAACCGTAGCTTGGAAATCTACAATAACCTCGGTGACTCCACTTCCTTCTCCACTCCTAAAGCATATCGTCCGCGGGAGACCCGATTGTTGCACCGACACTCCTGCCGAGACATGCTCACTCTTGCCAAAGCAAGATGCAAGCCCCAAATCCGAAGATCTTTTGTAGAGCCTACCCGGGTTTCTAGGGATTTCTCCCCTTAAGAAAGTACAAGAAGCCCCGGCTAAAGAAACAAACTATGAGCTAAGCCCCAGCTACTGGGTGTGGTTGCACGGATAAATTGTTCTGGTAAAGGCGTAGAACATACCTTCTCTTTCTCTAGCTTGAATTTCTCCTTCTCCTCATAGTTTATTTTGTAAAAGATCCACTCGGAAATGATGCCTCTTTCCAAGGGTTTTATTTTGAAAACTTTGAAGTAGGGTAAAACCCAAAACATTTTTATTAATAAAAAACCGTAGCTTCCAAGGAGGTGACATCCTAGTCATCCAATCCTCTATCTAAAGGGTAAGGATGGGTGTAGAAACGGTAGGCATCCAAATGTACACTCCTTCATAACTTGGAGGAGCAAAGTTACTCGCGTATTTTATTTGAAACAAACCATGCAAGTAACCATGAAGTTCATAAACGAGATATAAAACAATTTGATAAAAGAAATAGGATAATATAGGAGTTCAGGAATGGTGGTTTGCCTGTGACTAGCGATATGTCCTTGACTTCTTCTTTAGAAAACCAGGATACCAATAATAATAATAAGAAGAAGAAGAAGAAGAAGAAGAAGAAGAATATCCCATGCGTCCTTCTTCTCGGTGTTACCCAATCACAACTATTGCCATTATCGAGCATACATGCACACAAACAAAACCACATTCAATACAATGCATACAAGCATCAAACCATATAGCAAACAAAGTATAAACACAGGATATCAAATAGTAGGGCACTGGATGATGGGTTTGATGAGATTGGTAAAAGACTTGGGGGGCATGGGAAGATGATTCTTTTATGATTTATAGTTTTGAAACTACCTAAGAGAGGGGTTTTGGACCAAGGACATGATTTGTGTGATAACACTGTATAAATATGATACAATCAGATAGATATTTATAAATTGAAGCCAACAAAAGTGGTTTTACTATTTTATCACTTTCCTTTGATTTATTATGAATTTTCTAGTGAGAAAGGCTCTAGTTTTGGGAAATAATTCACCCAAAATGTTCTGTATGTCCAATTTTTTTTCCTTGGATGATTATATAGGGTGTGGTGGACTGATTCACTGAGAGTTGGAATCATCTTAAATTAATTACCAGAATGCCCTCAGGAAAATCCCAAAGGCAGTACTGGAAGGATTTTTTCTTTTTCATCAGATTTAATTTACAAGTGCTTTTGATGAGATTCCAAGGACACATTCTAGGTATTCAGAATATAGTTCTGTATAAATTGCAATCACCCAATTTGGATATGGAGAACTCAAGTGGTGATTTTATTAGTGAACAAACCATGCACAGAATAGTTTAATTCACAAAACTTCAACCAGTGTTTAAAGTACATTGGTGTGCATGTGTGCTGGGAGGTGGAATTAGGTCAATACCAATTATGGTTTGGCCTAGATAAATTCCTAAAGTCATATTTGGGCTGTTTTTTTTATTTTTCTATGTGCAAATAGGAATCAAAACACTATGGGGCTAGGGTGACATGTAAGGTAACAATGATACCTTTCAACACCCAGAGGTTTTATGTCATTTAGGTTTAGAAATAATTCTGTTGAGATTTATTTGTTAAAAAGATACATCTGGTTTGCTAATTTATCATAAATATTATGGAATATATTTGGACCCACCAGAGTATATCTATCTGTCATCGGGATGGACAAATTCCACTCTTGATCCATGAGCCTCTACGTAACACCTTCATAGCACTGAACCCACCTTTATAGTCACCCTGTTATGGTGTGGTGTTTGATGTTATCAAGATACTCTTCCAGTGTTAGTGATTGACATGATCTCATGGTCTAAGGACTAGGATTACTTTGTATGATGTTTGATGACCCACAAGTATAGGGGATCTCAATAGTCTTTGAGGGTAATATAACCCAATTTATTGATTCAACATAAGGGGAGCCAAAGAATACTTATAAGCCTTAACAACTTATACACCTGGAAATAGTCTTGCTCATAGTAGTTTATCAGTAGCAAAAAATTTGTAGTAGAAATAGCAAAGTAACAGCAGCAGTAAAACAAAGGCAGTAGTAACAATAGTAGAAAACAGTAGGATTCGAGTGCGGTAGGCATAGGGATGGATGGACGGAAGTTGCATGAACAATACTATTCATGTAACATCAACTAGGGAAATTGCAGATAAATAAGATCAAGATTCCAAGTACTAAACAATCATAGGCATGTGTTCCATAAATAGTCATACGTGCTCGCAATGTTGCACAACATCTTTTATCCTGACAGCCCGTTGCAGCAGGGCCTCAAGGGAATCTACTGGCAATTAAGGTACTCCTTTTAATAGAGTACCGGAGCAAAGCATTAACACTCCATGAACACACGTGATCCTCATATCACAGCCATCACCTCCGGCTGTCCCAATTTCTGTCACTTCGGGGACTTTGGTTCCGGACAATGATATGTGTACACAACATGCAGATAAGATCACAAACAATACTATCATCATAAATCAATAACATGTTCAAATCTGAGATCATGGCACTAGGGCCCTGATGACAAGCATTAAGCACAACAAGTTGCAACAAAGTCAAATAGCACTAATAAAGATACTAGGCACCATGCCCTAACAATCTTATTCGATTACAAGATAGATCTCATCCAATCCCTACCATCCTCATAGCCTATAGCGGGGGATTACTCACTCATAGATGGGGGTAACATGGATGGTTGATGGAGCGGCGTCGGTGATGATGATGGCAATGATCTCCTCCAATTCCCCATCCCGGCTGGGTGCCAGAACAGAGTTTCTGGTTCCAAATCACGGTTTCTGGTGGTGGCGGCGCAACAAAACTCTCTCTGGAAAAACGTCGACCCCCCATCTTTTTTGGTCAGAAGGCTTTATGTAGGCGAAGAGGGAGGCCGAGGGGGTGCCTGAGGTGGCCACACCCCTCCCAGGTGCGGCCTGAGCTGGCTCGCGCGGCCAGGGGGTGTGGGCCCCTCGTGGCCCTCCTCCATCTCATCTTTTGGCTCCGTGAGTCTTCTGGTAAAATAGGAGTTTTGGCATATTTTCCAGGATTTTTCTGCTGAAAATAGACACCAAAGTAATTCTGCTGAAAATAGCGTCAGTCCGTGTTAGTTGTAACCAAATCACACAAGTTTAGAGGAGAAACAATAGCAAAAGTGTTCGGGAAAGTAGATACGTTTTGGACGTATCAACTCCCCCCAAGCTTAGCTTATTGCTTGTCCTCAAGCAATTCAGTTGAAAACTGAGTGAGATAAAAGAAACTTTCACGAACACATTTGCTTCATGTAATGTAAATATTCTCAACATATGATCAGTACTTAGACAATTCATAATAATGAGTATGCAACTAAGTCTACTCAATAGTCATTGCAAGCTATGAATAGATTCCAACACAATAATAATAAGTAGAACGAAACATAAACATAAGCAACATTGCAATGCTCATAAGAAGGTATGATAGAGTGGTATCTCGCTTGCCTTTGATTGTGGAGCAAAACATAAATGCCAAGGCACCTCTGAAGTTCAAGTGAAGACTAGAAGTAAAGATATCAAAGTTACAAGCATCAAAGTCATGACATAATTAACCAAGTTTTGAGACATGCACATTACACTAAGAATGAAAAATATGCTCTCAATAAGGTGCTCATAGAATAAGTGGTGACTCAACAAGGAATTGAAAAGGTTTTGAAAAGTTTGAAAGGCTTCCAAATGCTGAAAGTATGGTACTCATTAGATTTGAGCTCTCATTGCCCCTATCATAGGCATCTTTAGATGGTTAAGGTGAAAGTGAGGTCCAATATGAGTTATATGCTTGACAGATCATAAACTGAAAATCTCATGTCCCTTGAGTACGAGGGCCGCTCCTCATGCTACCCAACTTTAGTTACCTGTAAGTTTTTGCCATCATAAATACATGTGTATCATAGAGAACCGCCAACGGGGTACCCCTTGGCTAATGATACAGGAGCTATCCCATATCAAAATGACAAGGCAAGTAGACAATGAGCATCTCAGCAATCTTCTTATTTACCATGGGAAAATGGTGCTTTTTTCTCTTCTTTCCTCTTTTCTATATCTCTCTCTTTTTTTATATAAGAAGAATGCTTCATAGATTGCTCACTATGGTGATGCTGCAAGTTTCCATCATGATTAGGCATGGCTTAGGATAGCGGCCCAGGCGTTTCTCTAACAGATATACATAACTCCATGGAATTACAAGCTCCCCTTTTATTTCACACCTATGACATCCGTAAACAAAAGAGCATGATATCAACTGGATAAATATTTCCAGGTGTTGAAAGCGTTCCCCGTGATAGCACGGTTCTGCTAACTCCTAGCCTATAATTTGCAAGCATATAACTTTCATGGACAGTCACAATGGTTCAGGTTTATTAAGTGCAAGAAATAAAGTGTGTCCTCAAGTTTGTGATATCTTTACTAACCAACTTTCTCATAACAAGCAAACATTTTATTTGGAAGAAAACGAGGCATATTAAATACGCACGAAATAACAATGATGCTAATAGGTAGATATGGTGGACACGTTTTGACAAGTTTGGTTTTGGGGAGTTGGAAGCACGAGTAGAGCTCATACTCAATGCAAGTGAAGACTAGCAATAAAAAGGGAGCAACAAACGAGAGAGCAATAACTGTCATAATCGTACTTGCAACAAAACAAAATTAATTATGTTATAAAAGGGATACAAGAACTCTGAGGAAAAATAAATCATCGAGGCTTAACTGACTTTGATTCAGTCATATGCATGCATGAGCATGTGTCAAGTTGATTCAAATGAAGCATTCAGAGGAGGATACCACAATGTCATACCAAGTTATGAATAGAATAATTCAAGCAAACATTCATATGACATGCTACAAACTATTAGCAAGCTGGAGCTAATCATAAGAGAGCAAGAACTATTAAGCATCCAATAAATACATACACCTGACATGAACAGACTAAGCATGGCCACAATAATGAGTATACGTACAAAAATGAAGTCAAATAGAGTTCATTACCAACCTCTTACCACACCTCGAATTGTCATAAATCATCATTATTGCCTTTCACTTGTGTGGCTTGAATAATAACATGAAATCAAACTCCACTGAGGACCGCTGAACCCTGCAACGAACTTCACAAAACCAAAGAAGCACAACAAATATTTTTGTGTTTTTGATTGTTTTTTTAAAGCAAGCACTCAAATCAAAAGCAAACAAAGAAAAATCTTTTTGGATTTTTCTAAAAGCAAATCAAAGCCAAAAAACAAAGAAACAAACCAAGAAAAACAACAACAATATTTTTGTGCTTTTTGTGTTTTGGGAAAGCAGAAACAAAAACTAAAAAGAAGGCAAAACATGGATATACAAAGTACCGATGGAACATGATATGTAGATGAGTGTGGTGTCGGTGTACCTCCCCCCAAGCTTAGGATTTTAGCCTAAGTGGGGATCAATCCCAGCCTGGCCAAGAAGGAGTGCCTCCATAATGCAACGAAGAGGCCCCTTCGTCCTGGTATGTGCTCGAGGAAGCCCCTGTGTAGTGCACAGAGTGGTCATAAGAGGGCGCGTCCCCTGGTAGCGCTTGTGGAAACCACACACGCGTAGCTGATCGTCCATCTCCTCCTTGGAGCGTGACCAAGGCCCCCTGCAAATACTGAACAAAGTAGACTGTGGCAAAGGAATTTTACTCTCATCCCCGTCAGTAAACATCATCCTGTAAACTAAAATCTCAAGGCTAGATCTAGCAGTAACAAAATGATGCACTTTCATGGAAGCTAAATCAAGCCTCTCTGGAGCCAATACTGTATCATTCAGATCAACAGAAAGTTCTAAAGCAGCAACTACACGTGCATCAATAATACCCCCATAAATGGGTCCTCTAGCAGCTAGGCGGCGAGCAATGAGACAACCAAGATTATACCTGGTTTCATTGTTAAGTGCAGCAGCTAGAAAAGCCAAATGATAGTTGGAAATATTTCTAGTGTTTTCCCTACCAAGAATACTAGTGGCAAGATAATAAGCAAAATATATAATAGCTGGGAGTTGAATATTTCTTATCTTCCCGCGCTGGGCTGTGCGGTCATCATTATTTGTTACCCCACGGTAGAGCTCCAACAAATCAGAGTGTTGACCCTGAATCTTCTTCACTGTCCCAGCCATGCCAATACCTATAATGCTACAAAATCTTTTTAGTTGCATGGTGACAGGACTATCATAGATTTTGAATGAAACATCTGTTCTGAAAGGGGTCCTAGTGAAAGAAAAACTCTCCACAAAAGTTTTGGTGAGCATAGCATATTTCTCACTCTCATCCTACATATAATCGGTTAGACCAACCCTCCGAACAAGAGTTAAGAATTCATCAAGAATCCTTGCATCTTGTAAAAAGGTAAAACAAGGGAAGATAGAAGGATGTGCATCCCCCTCATCTCCCTCGTTGCCAAAGCGCGACGCAATAAGATCCTCATTGTATGATGGCCTAGCTCGAGAGGCTGATCTCGAAGGCCTTTTCCTCCTAGGTGCATCACTTTCAAACACTTCTCCAAAGGTATGGTTGTTCATGACCCTTTTTCTGAAATTTTTAGACAAACATCAAACAAAGTGATTTCCATGTTGATAAATGATGAGGAACTACTATAGTAACTTGCTAGAGGGCTAAACATGCATCAAAATGAAATCTCTAAGCATAGAACAAGCATGCAAGATCACACAACCTGTCACCTACAGTAGCAAAATACTCAAGACACATTCCACCAATCAAAAATCTAATTGGACAAGCGGAGGAGGCACATATCGGAGAGCAATCCCTCCAAAAATCAGCAGCAAAGATTGGTTGAGCAAGGAGATCAAAATTCAGGAGCAAGAATAGTAGGAACTTGAGCTTTGAGAAGTTTTCTGATGTTTTTCGAAAGAGAGAAGGAAGTGGCGGGAAGGAGGCAACCTGAAGGGCTGGGGGTGGGCCACACCCAGGCCAGGCGCCACCTGGGGCTGGCCGCGCCACCAGGGGTGTGCTGGCCTGGTGGGTCCCCCTGGGCCAATCCAGGTGCCCCTCTGCCCCTTTTTCGAGGAAAAAATTTAATATGAATTTTCTGGAACTTTTCGAGAAACTTTATTTTTGGCCAATTTTCAGGTTATGAAAATTGATTTTCTCGCAGAAAAAGATTTTTTGAAAGACACAAAAGCAAACAAAACCAAAAATATAGAAGTTCCAAGACACTCTAAAAAGCAAACAACTAGCAAAACTAAGGCAAACAAGACGTAGACCAAAGATTGGAATGGAGAAAGATAAAAGTGAGCAAGTATAATCATTGTGAATTCATTGTTTTGTCCATTAAAATCCCTTTGTTAACAAGGTTGATCAATTCTTGTTACCAAAACAATTTTATAGGAGACAAACTTTGCATTTCGCAAAATGATTATGTTACCTCAATCTTGATAGCAATAGTCACAATCATAATAGTTTTAAAACTTTCTTGTGGAATGGGACAATATATTTCTCCAACTTTGATGCTCTCAATATTTTCAATTGAATTTAGGCCATATATCTTATCAATCTTCTTGGAGAAATAGACAGTATGCTCTTTTTTTTATTAATATTAGAAGTTACTTTTCCTTGATTACAATTGATGACAGCACCTGCAGTATTAAGAAAAGGTCTCCCAAGAATAATAGACATATTATCATGTTCAGGCATATCAAGCACAACAAAATCAGTTAATACCAAGCAATTATGAGCCACTTGAACAGGAACATCCTCACATATACCAACAGGGATAGTAGTAGACTTATCATCCATTTGCAAATATATATCAGTTGGTATCAACTTTTCTAGCTGAAGTCTCTTGTAGAGAGGAAAAGACATAACACTAACTCCAGCTCCCAAATCACATAAATCAGTTCTAATATAATTGTTTTCAATAGATCAAGGAATAGTTGGAATACCTGGATCACCAAGTTTCTTTGGAACCTTACCATTGAAGGAATAATTAGCAAGAAAAGTAGAAATTTCCTCATTAGTGTCAACACCCGGATTTTTAATCCCAGATGCCTGTCATGCCATACATCGCAATCCCAGGATTACCATTTTTGCGAGATATAACAGTATTGGATACCACAGTACGTCATCCATTACAAACCATACATAAGGTCTTACACAAATAAGGATCTCATGATCCAGTTCTTAATACAACTCAAGCAGCGGAATAACGTAATAATAACGGTAGCGTAGGCGAAGCTCCATCTTCGGGGTCACAGGCAATGCTGACAATGGGAGATGATCCTAGTTGTCGTAACCTTCCTGGGGTCCATCCTCCTGGTACTCCTCTTCATAGTCTGGCCACGGGTATAGCCAGGGACAGAGCCATGAGTAATCTTTAAGTACTCGCAAACTAACAAGTGAAGGGGGTTTTTGTAGTAGGACACTAAGCTCTAAGGTTGTTTTGCAAAAAGCCATATTTACCTCTACTAAGTTCAGAAGCAAGAAAAGCTAGTTAAAATTTTATAGCACCTAAGGGGGAACTTGTATTTCATATCACAACTCTGTTGTGGTCAAGTCAAAATCTCGATCCATTTTACAAGTCATTTTGAAAACATCTGACGGGGGAACAGTATGGCCACTCCAACTGTCCATAACCGCGAACGCGACTATTCGAATAGTTTGACACTCTGCAGAGATTGTACACTTTCACCACAACATTCGATACATCCGTCAGGAACAAGTCCTGAATTCACCATACTCAGTATGCGGATAATCAATCCTAACCTTTCAATTACACACCCTAGTATAAGCACCTCTCCTATGAGTTTGGCCTCCCAACCATGACCAACTGTCATCTTGGGTACTGCACAGGTGGACAATCTTCACAAGGTAGCCTCAGCTCAGACCTTGGCCGTGAGGGAACCAATACTAAGGTATATAAGTTTTCAATCAAGACCTACCCAATTCTCGGGTATTATGGTTGTACGGTAAAATTGGAATGGTATCGCATCCACACAACCATCAGTTTTATAAAGGGCTAAGGCTCAGGCCTTAACATTTTCATCATCAAAATCATCTGGTGTTCGGAAACACATGTCAAAACATCTCAATAGAATGATCCATCATTCCAAGGTTTTCATAACCATTTTTCCACCAAGTATTCCCATCTAAAGTTGATCAAGTTTTATGCTTAGCACTAGCATCTACAAGTGGGGGTGAATACTAATGAGGGGTGGTAAACTAGTGGAGTTTAACTAAGTTCAATCTCATGCCTTGGGATGACATCAAGATTATCTAGCTTAGGACAAATTTTATGCTCTTTATGCAACCTTCAATTATCCTCCTAGAATCTACAATTCACTTAAGTAAGCTCTAAGTAATACCTTTGATAAAGAAATAAAGTATGAAGCTTGCAAGTAAAACTAGGAGGGGGTATCAGCAAATGGGTAAGATCATATATGCTTAACGCATATAGTTGGCATGGTAACAAACAAGTATTTGCTTGCATAGGTATAGTATCTTGCAAGTGTTAACTTGCACAATCAACTAGTAGTATTAGGCTTGCATCAGAATCAGTATAAGCTTGCCTTGTGCAGAGCAGTGGTTGAAGTTCTCCTCGGCTTCTTCTTCGTAGTATCCTCCTTCCTCCTTGTATCCTTGCTCGGTACTAGCGTCTATGAATAAATACGAGGTACACAATCACCAAACAATACTTAACTACTTTCAGTCATCACACACAAGGTTTCTATAGATGATCTAGCATCATCACTAATATTACAAGATTATTTCTTTTATTTTTAGAAAGTAATTTCTACTCATTGAAAAACTACTTAAGATTTAATATTCTCCAAACCAAACATGGGATCATGTTGACACATGTCATCACCATATATTTCAGTACATGGGAATGTGATTTAAAGTGGTGTCACAATTTAATAAGATTTAACCTTTTATTTTGACTAAAAAATAAATTAGAAATGCCTATGTGGCATTATTTTATTACTTGAACATTATTTCTGTAAGTAAATCCATATGTTTTTATATATTCTGGAAGGTATGATCAAATGTGATTTTTGAGAGTTGGAATCAACTCAAAAGCTATTATAGTTTAAATTTGAAAAATGTTTGAATGCAGAAAAGCTTCTGCCTTGTTATTTTTACCAAGGTTGATCTACAGATCCAAATGATTTGAATCCAACGGGCTTGGATTAAGCATTTCAAAACCTTTCTAACAAAATTGGTTTCATTTAATTTGGTTCACTGAATCGAGCTGGGTTGATTTTTGAAACTAGGTACAGAACTATGTTTGAATATAAATAGAAAAAGCTAAATTCAAATAGGTGGGCTGCGCGGGAAGGTTAAGGCGGCCAAGGTCTGTCCATGCGCTGGGCACAAGCCAGCAGGGGTCTACTGGTCAGCGACTCATTAAACACGAAGCGGTACGGGGCGATGTGGTGCGTTGGATTAGACGTAAGAGCAACAGCTGAGGGTCGTCGTCGACGATGAACTGGTCACCGGCGAGCTCGAACCCTAGCGGCTCAGTGGGGGTCATGGGAGGCTCACCGGGGCTCATGCGAGGGTCGGCGATGCAGGCGAACGACAAAGTCGACGACGGCGAACCTCCTGGTACCGGCAGCTCCTCCTGGGGTGGACGAAATCGACGGCTTCCTTCTCCTCCAGCAGCGGCGGACTCTGGTGAAATTTCGGTGATGCGCTGCTCGCCTTGCTCCGGGAATGGGGTGGGGTGGTTCTGGGTGAGAGGGGAGTGAGATGGTGTGCTTCAATCGGCTGGGCTGGCCTCCTTTTATAGGCTCGACGGCGAGACCGAGAGGGATGGGCAGGCGACGGTGGCGACACGGCTACGGGCTGCTAGGGGCATGGCCGAGGGTGGCGATCGATCGGTGGTCTCCTGGCGATGCTCTAAGGTGTAGATGCTTGGAACGCCGGTGCTCGCAAGGTAGAGGCGGTGGAGCGGTGGCTCGAATGCAGGCGGTGAAATGGGCACGTCTGGCGGTCTCTGGGACCAGTGGGGTGCATCTGGCGCGGCTAGGGCTCGAGGTGGTCGGGATCGTGGGAACAGTGCGTGCTCTGCAGCGTGCATGGTCGGCAATGGGCGCCGATGTTCCTCGCGTTTCTGATTCTTTGTATGCGAGGCAGGGCTAGTCGAGAGGGGCGGTGAGGCATGGGCTACCTCCTAGACAAGGTTGGCACGGCTAGTTCTTCCTCTAGCCTGCTGTCCACACTGGGGTGGCATGGGTGCTCTCGGCCTGTTCACCATTGATGATATTGGCAAGCTTACAGTGGGGCTAGAGCTTAGTTAAGTTTGCTAGATGATCTACTGAGGCTAGTGTAACCAGAGAGGGAACAAGTTAGGCCCAAAACACTGCTCAACATAGTGTTTTGATTTTGTTTGATTTGCATCTGCAACCTGTTTGATGAAATGGCCACATGAATTCAAGTTTTGAATTTTGAAAAGATTTTTGGCATGACCTGCATTAGGCTGACCATCTCGGCCTCGGTGTCGAGCTTTTTGGGTCCCTCCTGTCCTTCCCGTGGCACAGCCCCTGAGTGCTCTACTTCTTTGGCTGAACCTTTTAGGAATTTCCTCTTGATAGAGGGTACACATATTTGTTCGAGGAACACACCTGGTGGAACCCGTGCGTAGGTGGAGCCAATGTTGGCGAACCTGTCAGCTTCTTCGTTTCTTTCTCTGCCGACGTGTCGAAGCTCGCAGCCGTCAAAGTCTCCTTCGAGTGAGTTGTAGAGTGCGTGGTACGCGATCATGTTGGCGTTGTGAGCGTCGCACTCGTTCATTGTCTGTTGGACGACAATGTTCGATTCACCGTAAATGACGAGGCGTGTTGCGCCATAGATATTGGCCATCCTCATGTCGTGGATGAGGGCTTCGTATTCGTCCTCTAAGTTAGATGCGCGAAATTTTATTCGAAGGACGTACTTCATCTTGTCGCATACGAGGATGTCGAGATGACACGGCCCTGCTCGACCTCACGCTTGGAGCCGTCGAAGTGCATCGTCCATGATTGCGACATGTCCGGAGTATCCGGCTGCTGGAGCTCCATCCAGTGGACGAGGAAGTCAGGGAGGACCTGAGACTTGATGGCAGTGCACCGCTCGTAAATTATATTCACAGGAGACAGTTCGATGCCCCACAAGGCTACACGTCCTGTGGCTTCGGGGTTGTTCAGGATGTTGGACAGAGAGGCGTTATTGATGACCATGATTTGATGCCCCTGGAAATATTGGCTCAATCAACGAGCCGTCGGGAATACGCTGTAGGCGAGATTTTGGTAGTGAGGGTACCTCTACTTTGTTGGAGTCAGTACCTCGTTGAGGTAGTAGATTGGGCGCTATACCCCGTGGGTCTTGCCATCTTCGGGTCGCTCGACCACAAGTACGATGTTTACCACCTGGTGCATAGCTGCGATGTATAGCAGCAAAGGATCCCGTTCCTTTGGCGTGACCAGGATAGGCGAGGTGGAGAGAAGCCACTTGAGGTCCTCGAATGCGTTATGCCTTGGTGTCCACTCGAACTTGCGCCTTGTAGCTGTAAAAGGGTAGGGCCTTCTCTCCCATGTGGCTGATGAATCTGCTTAGCGCCACGATCCGCCCAGCCATCTGCTGGACACCTTTGAGGTTCTTCGACTTCTCCATGGACAGTATGGCCCTGATTTTCTTTGGATTTGCCTCAATCCCCCGCTAGGAGATGAAGTGGCCGAGTAACTGGCTGAATGGGATGCCGAAGGCGCACTTTTCTGGGTTTAGCTTCATCTTGTAGTGATCAAGGTTATCGAACGTCTCGCGGAGATCGGCGATCAACATCTTGCCCTCCCTGGTCTTGATTACTATGTCGTCCACATAGACTTGGATGTTGCGACCGATCTGGTTTTTCAGGCATGCCTGCATGCACCTCTGATACATGGCACCTGCATTCTTTAGCCCGAAGGGCATGGTGTTGTAGCAGAACACTCCGAACGGCGTAATGAACGCCGTTTTCTCCTGATCTTCGACCTTCAGCCGAATCTGGTTGTATCCTGAGTAGGCGTCAAGAAAGGAGAGTTTCTCGCATCCTGTAGTCAAATCAATGATTTGATTGATTCGCGGTAAAGGGAAGTGGTCCTTGGGACATTATTTCTTGAGCGATGTGAAGTCCACGCACATCTGAAGGATGTCCGTGTCCTTTTTGGGGACCATCACGGTGTTGGACAGCCACTCGCTCTCCTTGATTTCCGGATGTAGTTGGAATCAAGCAGCCTATTGACTTTGATTCCAACGGCTTAAGCTCTTGGTTTAGACAATTGTCGGATTGACTGCTTGACTAGCTTCTCGTCAGGAAACACATTGAGTGCATGCTCGGCGAATTCCCTGGGAACCCCTGGCATGTCCGCAGGACACCAGGCGAAAATTTCCCAGCGCTCATGGAGGAATTCGACGAGCGTGCTTTCCTATGCGGGACTGAGGTCATTGGCGATCAACACCGTCTTGGAGGCGTCCGTTGGGTGGACCTGCACCTTCTTTGTGTTGACCGTGGAGTCGAATGACATGTCAGGTGTGTTTTTCTTAGTGACCGGGGGTGCCCCGTTGTCTGTCACCTCTCTAAGCCTTGTGAGCTCCTCCTGCATGCCGAACGACTGGGAGATTCTGTTGAAGTCTCTGTCGCAGTGGTCGGATCGGGTGAAGCTTCCCTAGACGGTGATGACGCCCCTAGGTCCTGGCATCTTCAGTAGCTGGTACACTTAGTGCGGTACTACTAGGAATCGTGTGAATGCCACACGCCTGAGAATGGCGTGGTACTGTGATGGCCAGTCCACCACTTCGAACTTTAGCCGCTCACGCCTGAGGTTTTCGGGCTGGCCGAAGATGACGTTGAGCCATATCTTGCCCAGAGGGTATATGCTCTTCCCTGGGACTATGCCATGGAACATTGTGTCCGATTGTTCCAGACTGCACAGCAGAATCTGCATTGCTGCGAGTGTGCTGGCGAACATCAGATTGTTGCCGGTGCCGCCGTCCATGAAGACGCGGCTCATCTCGAATACCCCAATCTGCGCCTCGAGCACCACGTCAGCATGACATGGGCGAGGGATCTGGAGTGAGTGATCCGAACGATCAAACGTGATGCAGGACTCCGAGCCACTAAGGTACTCAGGTATGGCTGGTGGAGAGGTCATGGCTAGGCTGACTTGGCGGGTGATTTTCTTCTGCACCCTATTAGTTGGGCGCCCTGTATGGACCATCAGGGACCCTTTTGGTGGCGGGTATCCTCCCGCACCGTTATTTGGTGCTGCTGCTATCGCCGGCTGCGACGGTCCGATGGGTGGTGGTAGAGGAGATCCGTGGGCGATGTCACCTGGTACGGGTGCGGGCCCAAATCCAGGGTTCATGATCTGGCGCCGCTTTTGGGTGAGACCTTTTCTGAGCTTCTGGAACTCACGGCAGTCCTTGAACATGTGGCTGGCCTTCTTGCCATCATGTTTGTCGATGTAGAAGTGGATGCTACAAGGACCATACAACTTGTCGTATGCCGAAGGCTCGTCGTCCTGGCTGCGATGTTGCCACGTCTGTGTGGATCGCCCTCCATCGCGGTAGTTGCCCCTGCAGTATCCGCTACTGCGGTTGCCGTCGTTGTGTCGGTCGACGTATCCAGCCGCGACCATGTCGACACCGTCGTGATCGTCGTAGACTCGCGATCTTCTTTTGCTACGGCGCTCTCGCCTGCGGCCGTAGTCGTCCTCATCATTCGAATGTGTTCGGGTGACGGAATCCTCGCCATATGCCCATCGGTTGGCGATGCCCATGAGGTGGTCGAGCGTCTTGGGCTTGACGCGCCCAAGTTCTTCCTTGAAATCTAGGCGCTTCACACCATCCTTGAAGGCGTCATTGTCCTTTCTTCAGAGATATGTGCGGCAGAATTTTTGATATGGGACCAGCGGAGTATGTACGAGCGGATGGACTCGCCGGTTCGTTGGGTGCAGGCTCGCAGTTCCTTGATTGAGGCTGGCCTCTTGCTGGTGCCCTTAAAGTTGCGGATGAAACTGTATGCCAGCTCTTCCCAGCTTCGGATGGAGCCAGAGGATAGGCTGCTGAGCCAGATCCTAGCTGCGCCTATCAGCTGCAGCTGAAGGCATTGCAAGGAGGTATTCCTGTTTCCACCGTGCAGCTTGACAGATGAAAGGTGGTCACTGAGCTAGGCCTTTGGGTCCTGCGTATCGTCGAACTTCGGAGTGTCCGAAGGGAGCTTGAAATTTTTTGGCATCCGCGTTTGCCGGACGAATCTGCTGAAGCATCTGGCTCCGCACAGCTCTCCGTCGTCTTCCTCGTCGGATTCAGTTGAACACGCGCATTTAGCACGTGCCTTGTCGATCTTGCACTGGGTGAGATCATTCGAGTGTCGTAGTCGCTGTTGCGGTGCCGTGGGCTCTTGCGACGTCGGGGTAGATCGTGCTCGTCCTCCTCGGATGAGGGTGTAGGGTTGCGGGTGAACCTGACCACCGCTTTTTTCATTGGCTCCACAGGAGCTTCGTTGTGGAGCGCAGCTCCGACGAGTCTGAGGCCTGCTAGCACGGACTTGTGCATGGAACACTTCGGGTCGCCCGCCGGAGGCGGGTGGTACGCAAGATAGGTGGTGGCTACCATGATCGCAGTCTGCGGTGTTTTTGGCATGACGTTGCCGTGTGCATCCATCGTCATGAAGGACGTGTTGAGGGCCTGGTGACCTAGCGTCGTGCGGAGGGGTCCATGTGCTCCGTGCAGAAGCGGTGCTTGTTGGCGTTGTTGCCGTGCGAACAAGATTCGCCAGCGGCGGAGAGTGTAGCTCGCCGCGCGCTGGATTCCGAAGCTTCCTTCTTACGCTTGTCAAGCTCCTCCATCAGCTTCACCTGCCGGTTATGCTCGTCGATGAGGAGGAGGTGGTAGGCCATCAGTAGATTCCGTGAAGCGTTCACAGGTAGGATGATGTTGCCTGCAACGGCTTCGCGTGCTTGGCGCCAGCCTTCCTCGTTGAGGTTGATCTTGTTGTAGGCGTGAGCGTCACCTTCATTGGGCCTGTTAGGCGGATCTCCCCCGTTTCCTCCGTTCTCAGCTTGTGGGTTGAGAGGGGGTTGGGTGTTTGCTGCGCACTCAAACCTGGCGGCAGGTCCGTTACGTTGTTGATGACTACAGCGCATAGGTAGCTCCCATGGATTGGGTCGCTGTTACCTCAGCTTTCGAATCTGGAACTGTAGGTTCCTTCATTTGAGGGAGGGTCGCACAGATCTGAGTTGCAGCTGCTGTTGTCATCTGACTCATCTGTCAGTTTCGACGCGTGTAACGCGCCGATAGGTGGGACCCATGAAGTGGGCCTGATGGATGGTGGTGGCACCCTCTCTAGGAGGCGAAGGGTGCCGGTCTGCCCCACCTGGAAGCAGAAGCTCCCGAACAGCATCTCGATCCCGTCACCGACGGACTCGAAATCCCTCAGGGTGGCCGTCGAGTGGGCGGTGAAGTCGAAGGTGCCGAAGAGGAGGTGATTCTCCGTTGCCGATGAGTTGTAGATCACTCCGGATGGAACCGTCATGACCGCACGATCAGCGTCCCCTTTTCCCACAGACGGCGCCAATTGACAAGGGTTGATTTCGTCAATGCCCATTGTTATGGACTTGGGTTTTGGAGAAGATGGGGATGTTGCAAGTCGCGGAATGGTTAACAGACAAGCAATACAGGACACGAGATTTACCTAGGTTCAGGCCCCTAGAGGGAAAACCCTACTCCTGCTTGTCTGCTCTTGATTACGGCGGAACCGAAGATTACAGGGGTGCGCAGATGCAATCTGGCGTGAGGTGTGTATGCGATGGTGGAAGAGATCCTTATCGTTGTACCCACCTGGCCTTTATATAGATAGGAAGGTCCCGGGCTTAGGTCGAGTCGGTTACAAATTATGGTTTGTACCCTTTGAAATTCTATCTAATCTAGACTTGTCCTCCAAGGAGTCGAAAATGTCATGGGCTTGGGCCACCCGAAGTCTTTGAGCCGTGTGTCTTGACGTGGGCCTTCCTTGGACTGGACCAGGTATACCAATGTTGTGTACCCGTGGGGTATATCCATGTCACCTGTCTAACTTCCATGCTAACTAAGGTATCCTACAGTCAGGATGGCTCTGATACCATGTATGTGGGACCCCGGATTTACGGTCCGGGAATCCTATTATGCCTACAATTCACATTCCCATGATCAGTGAGCCATGAGCATAACTGACGAGTATCATTATGTCATCAAGAAAATAACGAATACAAAACTTACATTATAGACATTATGGCGACTACAATCATCAATAGTGGAAGTCTTCAACCGCAGAGCCCATGTCATGCCTTAACCTACAGGCAACTGACTGGGAAGACGGCCTAGATTGTATAGACATCGGCAACTCCATCCTTCTTATTGCTTCTGAAAGTCTAGCCAAGTAAATAGCCAGGGACAAAGCCGTGAGTACTTTTGAATGTACTTGCAAAACCACCGAGATAAGAAAAATAAGGATAAAGTGTATTTGGTTGTGGCGAAGTAGCTCTACATTATAGTTTTTTTTGAAAGGTCCAAACTGGCATCTCTATATCTTTGTTGAATAAGAGCTTTTAGAAAACATGTCCCCTTTTTGAACACAGTTTTTGAAGAAAACCCTTTTTAAAACATCTCCGACCATCTCTGTCAAAACAAAGTGTTTTCTCATACTTCCCCGTGAACAAGTCACATCCTTTTTATTCATCTCAAATACATCCCAAGGTTACTCCTAGCAATCACCTTTCCAACCATCCTTAACCATGGAAACGGCTATTCGAATAGATTATACTCTGCAGATTTTGTGCACTTTACCCACAAGAATCAATACATCCGCCGGGATACAACCACGACCCGCTACACATGGTAAACGGAGGTTTGGATAATCAAACCTAACTTTTCATTTGTCATCCCTATCAACGACGGCTTTTCCTTTTGGGTTTGTTCTCCCCGGCAATGAGTATTTGGTCCCCAGCCATAGTCCTCCCTTCTGCAGTTCCGTATACCCAAACCCGCAGCTTGGTAGTATACAATAACCTCGATGACTCCACTTCCTTCTCCACTTCTAAATCATACCATCCGTGGAAGACCCAATTGTTGCACCGACACTCCTGCCGAGACAGGCTCACTCTTGTTGAAGCAAGCTGCAGGCCCAAATCCAAAGATATGTTGTAGAGCCTATCTGGGTTTCTAGGGATTTCTCCCCTTAAGCAAGTACAGGCAGCCCCGGCTAAAGACAATAAACTATGAGCTAAGCCCCAGCTGCTGGGGTAGTGTGGTTGCACGAATAAATTGTTCCGGTAAAGGCGTAGAACATCCCTTCTCTTTCTCTTGCTTGACTTTTTCCTTCTCCTCCTCATAGTTTCTTTTGTAAAACATCCACTTAGAAACGATGCCTCTTTCCCAGGGTTTTATTTTGAAAACTTTGAAGTAGGGTAAAACCCAAAACAGTTTTATTATCGAAAACTTGTAGCTTCCAAGGAGGTGAGATGCTAGTCATCCAATACTCTATCTAAAGGGTAAGGATGGGTGTCGAAACGGTAGGCGTCCAAATGGACACACCTTCATAACTTGGAGGAGCCAAGTTACTCACGTATTTTATTTGAAACAAACCATGCAAGTAACCATGAAGTTCATAAACGAGATGTAAAACAATTTGATAAAAGAAATAGGACAATATAGGAGTTCAGGAATGGTGGCTTTCCTGTGACCAGCGAGATGTCCCTGACTTCTTCTTTATAAAATCAGAATACCAGTAACAGTAATAATAAGAATAATATCCCATGTGTTCTTCTCGGTGTTACCCAATCGCAACTATCGCCGTTATCGAGCATACATGCACATAAACAACACCACATTCAATACAATGCATACAAGCATCAAACAATACATCAAGCAAAGGAAAAACACATGATATCAAACAGTAGGGTGTTGGATGATGGGTTTGATGAGATTTGTAAAAGACTTGGGGGCATCGGAATATGATTCTTTATGATTTACAGTTTTGAAACTAGTTAAGAGAGGGGTTTTGGACCAAGGACATGATATGTATGATAACACTATATAAATATGATACCATCATATTGATATTTATAAATTGAAGCCAAAAAGGTGGTTTTACTATTTTATCACTTTTCTTTCATTTATAATGAATTTTATAGTGAGAAAGGCTCTAGTTTTAGGAAATAATTCACCGGAAATGTTATGTATGTAAAAAAATTATTTCCTTGGATGATTAGATAGGATTTTGTGGACTGATTCATTGATAATTGGAATCATCTTAAAATATTTACTAAACTTCCCTCAGGAAAATCCCAAAGGCAGTACTGGATGGATTTTGTATTTTTCATCATAATTAATTTATAAGAGATTTTTATGTGATTTCAAGGACACATGTTAGTTATTTGGAATACCATTATGTATAAATTGGAATCAGCTAATTTGGATTTTGAAAAATCAAGTGGTGATTTTATTAGTTAATAAACCATGCACATAATAGTTTAATTCACAAAAATTCAACCAGGGATTGATAAATTATGAGCTCCTGGGGTGCATGTGTGCTGGGAATTGTAATTAGGTAAATACCTATTATGGTTTGGCCTAGAGAAATCCTAAAGTCATATTTGGGTTGTTTTTGTTATTTTTGCTATGGAAAAAATAGGAAGCAAAAGACTATGGGGCCAGGGTAACATGCAAGGTAACAATGATACCTTTCAGCACTTATGACTACAAGTGAACAGATCATTTGTAGATAGTTTCGAAATAAAGATATCGATCCTACGGGATAATTAAGTATAAGATAAAATAGAAATGCTAAAATAAAGTTCTAAGTAACAAGATAAAATGTGATTGTTGTGTAAAAAGGTGTTTTGGGGTTTTTGGTATAAGATAACAATAAGTAAAGTAAAATAAACTGAGTACAGAAATTAAGTATCGTGTATGTAAAAGAGATTTGAAACTGCAATGGGAAAAAGCGTTCTCAGAGAGTAGCGGATACACCTCAAGCATTTATAAAGGATCTGAGGTAAAGATTATTATCATGAACATTCTCAACTATGTATGTTTGGGAGGAACTCCGTATTTGTACAAATAGGCAGCAACCACTGCTCACATCATCCTCATAACCAGAACAGACAGCAATCAACATTAATCGAATTACTGCACTATTAATGGACTTGATCCCATAGGACGTATCCCATGGCATGGATAGTGTTTCGTGAGTTCTCGATTCCCATGTTGATACGTAAGGAGTGCCAACAGCTTAACACACCTCCGTCTACCAACAAGTAGTTCCCTCCATCAAGTCCCCACAAGAGGCAAATATTGAGAGGTCGACTTCTCCCAACATCAAGATGAAGACAATCTAACACATGGTCATGGTGATGAATATCATAATTAACTTTATCTTATTTCAATATCATGCCAGGGTTTCTCCATCTCCCCAATAAATAATGATCTACTCAGACATAGAGGCAATCAACATCATGGCAAAAACAATGGAATCTATCATAGATAATAGTACTTGTATAAATCCACAACGAGTATGGAAATTACAACAAGATCTAGACAACATGTAGATGGGATGGATGGAGATGGTGGTGATGCAGCGGTTGATGATGAAGGTCGATGTCGTAGCCTCTCGGATCTGCGTAGGGCGAAGATGGATCCTTGGTGGACGAGTTCCCCCTCCAGATGCCTTTCGGAGGTGAGCTTTCAGCGATTTCTGGTTGTTCTGTATATCGTCTCCCTGATCCAGTTGCATGGGGTGAAACTATTTGAGGAGGCGAAGGCGGCGCTAACTATACGGCAGGAACTATACTGTCGGAAAAGTTTCTCCCGCCGTATAGTTGGTCGTTAAACCTTTTGTGTCCTCCAATCGCTCTGGGTTTTCTTTTGGTGTTATTAATATTTCCCAAATAAGCGATTTGCGTTGTTTTTACTCCTTTTCACTCCAATACAATTGGTCCAAGAATTGTGTCGATCGTATCCATCATTTGTCCTGATCCTGGTGAAAATAGACATAAAAGGTGCGCACGAATGCCATAAAATACCAAGATCCTACAACTACAATGCAAAATAATAATATAAAACATGATCCAAATATGCACTCATCATCTTCCCCGAGCTTAGCTTGCTCGTCCTGAGCAAGTTAAGCTTAATGGATATGATCCTCATATTCATGAAGCTAAGTTGATAAAATAAATGGGACAGTTGCAGCCTCTGTTTATCATATATGATATATAGGAATAAGTTCATGAATAGTACCTTACTCGAACCATCTGAATAATATTAGCAGGCTTCCACACCTTAGCATTTATCAGTTCAGAAAAGATTACTCTCAACATGATGTAAAAGTATCTGGTTCGACCCAATGAGTTAGAAGGTAGTCCCAAGTGTTTTAGGATTAACATATTCACTTGGGATTCCAAATCTCAAACGTTTCTTTGTGTTACTACAATATAGTGGTGTATGCCTATTTTCTCTTTGCACATTCGCTTTTTTCTTTTCTATTTTCTTCTTTCTTTCTTTATATATATGCTCACACTTTTTAAAGTGTTGTGCAAAGGAGCTAGCCATACATTCCACTTCATGTAGGCGTTCAAAGTTTAACGATCTCAATTACCAAAATTCCAATTATATATGAAGCATCTTTATAGCTTGAATATTCTACCTTGTCTTATTCTCACTCTAATTTGATAGCATTTTTACTTTTCCTTTGTTCAAGGTTTCTTTTTCAACTCTAATTCATTAGATAATTTTTCCATTGTAAATCAAACCATGAACTTACAACATATTGAACAAATTATCTTTGTATGTTCCGTTAATATAAATGGTGTGGAAGACTCCTATTTCTATCATCGAGTGCAAGTAAAATTATACTCAAGACATTCATATATCTAATATGACAAGCACAGACTCAATAATGCTCCATATATGATAATAAACTCGGAATTTCATAAAATGGATTGACTATTCCTGAAGGGAATTCTAATGATGCAAGCTTTATTTCTAAACTCGAACTAATGCAAAACTAAAATAGTAATGTAAAACTTATAAGATATATTACAAGGTCTTAAATATCTCCCCAAGCTTGGAATCAAGCCAGGCGGGATCAAATAATACCTCGTGATTATTTGATACCATGATTATTGTAGATCACTATGGAGTCATGGCGTGTAACACCGCGGTGCGCAGCTTCTTGTTGGTATCCTCCAGGGTAGTGATGCGGCTATAGCACTTGCACAAATCAGATTGCCAAGTGTCCACCTTATCTGCGAGTTTAGTCACCAATGGGAGAAGATCATCCTTCTTCTCTATCTCCTTAATACGGTGACAGACTTCAATGCGATGGAGTAGCTCCTGCTTCTGATATATCTCTAGTGCTCGCACGCGGTCCTTGGCCCTGGGGACAACTTCTTCTGCCTCATCCATAATTGATGGATCGGGGAAATAGAAATCGTTCCTCCACTCTTATTGAGGCTTCACCCTCATACAAGCGCGAATGGTAGGCCTCGAGTGTGGCACCGTTGCTTCCCCGCTAGCACCTGTACCAATATTAGGTAATTCCTTACGCTTGTGCAGCCTAGGGTCCGAGTTGATAAACTTGACTGTCTCCACATGCCCTTTTCCATGCGTCTTGTGACCTTCTCTCTCTTCTTGATCTCTCTTCATCGTCGCCCACTTGATCTCCGGGTGATCATAGACATCACGGATGATATATATGTCACTCCAATCTTCATCGGCATCGCCAGTGTAGAAGCTTGGCTCGACATACTCCTTGTACCTCGGGCTAAACCTCTCCACATCCTCATTGTCGTCCTCCATGAACGGGCTGCGAGAGTGGTCCCTGGAAGGAGCAATGAGACCCAGGGGTTTCCCATGGCCTGGGACGGGATAGATCATGGCTAGATTGGTTCCTAGCGATTATGATTAGAGAGACACACAATGGCAGTATATAAGAGGGGTCAGAGGTCGATAAAACTCGTGATAAACACCAAATTCACGCCCAAGAAAAAAATCTTAACAAAACAGGGAAAGAAATCATGAATTTGGAGAAGTCTTTCCGCGTAACGACCAACTATACGGGTGCGGCTCGTATAGCTCTGGCCGTATAGTTGGTCCTGGGCAGATATTTCAAAATATCTCGAGTCCAGGTCGATTAGTTTACCGACTTGAAACTGACAAAACCATTTTTTGGGATGAATAAAAACGGAAAAAGGACGGACCATCTAGAAGTTTTAACGACCAACTATATGGCGGGAATAAATTTTCCTGGCCGTATAGTTTGCTCGTATAGTTTCTGGACACCTAAAAATATTTCGTGGAGGGGATACAGTACCTTTAACGACCAACAATACGGCGGGAGATTTTTCTCCTGTCGTATAGTTCCGACTGTATAGTTGGTAAAACCTCTTGAAAACTTCAGAAAAACATGAGGAAATTAAAGGCAAAAATTTCAGAAGTAGAAATTGTGAAGACAAACCACTTATTAGAGAAATAAAACTTACCTTTCACTTATCGTTTATTTATTCAGGAATGACAAGCTCCTCCAACAACAAGGACTTCTTCTCTATTGGAGGAATTGATCTTAGTTCATCTAATAATTCTCATAAGCGGAAATCACCAGGACTAAAGTTCCTCTCAATAAGATTGGTGTCTTGCTGGGTAAATATTGACACTGCATCCAACATCTTTACTTCTTGCCTCTGCATAATATGCAACTCAAATTCTTGAAGTAAAAGGATCCAACGGATCAGTCTTGGCTTATGATTTTTCCTCTTAAGTAGTTATTTTAAGCCATCACGATCCGTATGAACTCTTACTTTTGCATCAACAATATAAGAACAAAATTTGTCGCAGGAGAAAAATATAGCAAAAAGTTTTCTCTCTTCCTTGGGATAATTCTTTTGAGCACTATTAAGAGTTCTACTAGAATGATGTATAATATTAAATCTGAGACCTATATGTTGTCCCAGAGTTACTCCTACAGCATCATCACTAGCTTCACATATTAAATCAAAAGTCATATCCCAAATAGGTGGTTTAATAATAGGAGCATGGGATAAAGCATATTTAAGTTTATCAAGGGATACAAGACATTTATCATCAAAATTAAATATTACTCCCTTTTAAAACAGGTTAGTTAAAGGTTTAGAAATCCTAGAGAAATTTCTAATGAACCTTCTATAAAAACCCACATGACCAAGAAAACTTCTTATACCTTTTATATCCCTAGGTTGTGGTATTCTCTCTATTGCTTCAACTTTAGCTCTGTCTACTTCAATACCCTTACCTGATACCTTATGTCCAGGGACTATACCTTCTTTGACCATAAAATGGCACTTCTCCCAGTTTAGAACAAGACTGGTTTCTTTGTAATGCTGCAAAGATCTTTTGAGATTATCCAAGAAACTAGTAAACAAAGTTCTATAGACAGAAAAGTCATCCATAAATACTTCCATTATTAGTTCTATAAAATCCTCAAAAATAGCAGTCATGCATCTCTAGAAAGTAGCTGGAGCATTAGATAAACCAAAAGGCATGCGTCGGTAAGCATGTAAACCATAAGGACTAATGAAAGTTGTTTTAAGTTGGTCATTAGGATGAACAGCTATTTGGGGAAAACTAGAGTATCCATCGAAGTAGCAAAAGTGAGTGTGGTTTGCTAACCTCTCTAAAGTTTGATCTATGAATGGTAAAGGATAGTGATTTTTTCTAGTTTCTTTATTCAATTTCCTGAAATCTATATACATCCTATGTCCAACAATAGTTCTAGTAGGTACAAATTCATTGTTTTCATTAGGAACAATAGTAAAACCGCCCTTATTAGGAACACAATGAACATGACTTACCCATTCACTTTCTTTTACAGGACAGATTATACCTGCATCCAGTAGGCATACTATTTCTTTTCTTACCACTTCCTTCATTCTGGGCTTCAGCTGTCTATTAAATTCTGCAACTGGTTTAGCACCTTCATCCATGAATATTCGATGGACGGTTATCATGGGACTAATGCCCTTCAAATCATCCATTGAGTAGCCAAAGGCCTTGCGATGCTCCTTTAGTACTTTCATGAGTTCTACTTCTTCATCTCCTGAAAGTTTAGCACAAATAATAAAAAGGAATTTATTAGTATTGTCCAAAAATCTATATTTAAGATTATCTGGTAAATTCTTCAATTCTGGGGGTGGTAATTCGTCAGCTCCTCTCTTTTCTGACTCTTCAAAAGCTTCATCAGTTGGAGGCCCTAAAATGGGAAATGAATCGAATTCATTTTCTAGTTCTCCTAGAGACTTGTCCTCCATAATTATTTTTTCATAATTTGAGTCTTCATTTGTTTCTTCTTCTTGATTACTAAAGAAGAGAGCTGCCATCTCCTCAATAGTTTTTTTTCTCTTCTTCTTGTATTTGTAGAGATCTGTCTTTAAATTTGGAAAAGTGGAATTCTTTTTCCGCTTCCCCAAGCTTAAGAGATACAATCTCCTTTTTGAAATCAACTGTTGCACCTACATCGCTCAAAAATTTTCTTCCAAATATAATTGGGAAAACTGTGTCAGCTGGCATGTCAACAACTACAAAATCGATAGGAAATTTTTTATTGCCAATTGTGACAATTGCATCTTCAACTACTCCCATTGGAATACTAAGAGTTTTATTGTCTAACATGATTGTCATATCAGTATTTTATATTGTAGGCAGTAAAATCTCTTATTTTATTTCTAAATAAAAATCATAAGATATAACATTAACTGTGGTGCCAAGATCATATAAACCATAATGCAAGGTTTCTTTAAATATGCAGGGAAGAATAGGCTTACCCACATATTTTACCTTAGTTTTACCTTCAACCAATACAGAAGTATCTTTATCTAGTTCAACTATGTTGCAATATGCACACATAGCCATATTTGCTTCCTTGGTTACCTCTTCATCTTTGGTTTCAACCAAATGTTCTTCAATTTCTGGCACACTTTCCTCTTACTTCTTCTCTTGTACTGCTTTGACCTGTTCATATTCCAAAATATGCTTATCATTAGCATGCAATATGCTCATACGTATCATGATCTTCTTCATCTCTATTAAATTGCTTCTTGTGTAGAATACCAAGTAGTAGAGGATTTATTTCAAACCCCCTTGTCTTCCCATCGGAGTTGTCTCTTTTATTAATATCATAGGGATTTCCAAAGTGGCTGAGTCGGTTAGCACTAGTCAAATACTCAAACTCCATCATGTTGGTGGAAACCTATAACTCAAAACAAAACTTAACAAGACTAAAATAAATAAGCAAAAACTAAAATACCTACAACACTTAGATCCCCGACAACGTCGCTAGAAAATAGCTTGATGACTGCAAGTGCACGGTTCATTTGTAGCTAGTTTCAGAATAAAGATATCGATCCCGCAGGGAGCAGGAGTCTGAAGTCTAATAACTCTTAAAGTAATACTAAAATAGAAATGCTAAAATAAAATTCTAAGTAACAAGATAAAATGCGATTGTTGTGTAAAGAGGTGTTTTTGGGTTTTTGGTATAAGAGAACAATAAGTAAATTAAAATAAACTGAGTACAGAAGTTAATTATCGCCTATGTAAAAGAGATTTGAAACTGTAATGAGAAAAAGCGTTCTTAGGGAGTAGCGGATACACCTCTAGCATTTATAAAGGATCTAAGATAAATATTATTATCATGAACATTCTCAACTATGTATGTGTGGGAGGAACTCCGTATTTGGACAAATAGGAATATTATTATCATGAACATTCTCAACTATGTATGTGTGGGAGAAACTCCGTATTTGGACAAATAGGTAGCAACCAGTGCTCATATCATCCTCATAACCACAGCAGATAGCAATCAGCATCAATCTAATTACTGCGCTATTAATGGACTTGATCCCGTAGGACGTATCCCATGGCATGGATAGTGTTCCGTGAGTTTCCTCGGTTCCCAAGTTGATACGTAAGGAGTGCCAACAGCTTTATAATCAATGTAAGTGCTAACACACCTCCGTCTACCAACAAGTAGTTACCTCCATTAAGTCCCCACAAGAGGCAAATATTGAGAGGTCGACTTCTCCCAACATCAAGATGAAGACAATCTAACACATGATCACAGTAATGAATATTATAATAAATTTTATCTTATTTCAATATAATGCTAGGGTTTCTCCATCTCTCCAAGAACTAATAATCTACTTAGACATGGAGGCAATCAACATTATGAAAAAAACAATGGAATCTATCATAGATGAATAGTATTTGTACAAATCCACAACTAGTACGAAAATTACAACAAGATCTAGACAAGATGTAGATGGGATGGAGGGAGATGGTGGTGATACAGCGGTTGATGATGAAGGTCGATGCCTTAGCCTCAAGGATCTGCGTAGGGCGAATATCGAACCCCGGTGGATGAGTTCCCCCTCTAGATGCCTTCCGGATGTGAGGTTTCGACAATTTTTGGTCGTTTTGTATGTCGTCTCCCTGATCCAGTTGCACGGGGTGAAACTATTTGAGAAGGCGGAGGCGGCGCCAACTATACGGCTAGAAAAGTTGCTCCTGCCGTATAGTTGGTCGTTCAACCTTCTATGTCCTCCAATCGCTTCGGGTTTTCTTCTCGTGTTCTTGATATTTCCCAAATAAGATAATTGTGTCCATCGTATCCATCATATGTCCTGATCCTGGTGAAAATAGACATAAAAGGTGTCTGAGAACGCCATATAATACCAAGACCCTACAACTACAATGCAAAATAATAATATAAGACATGATCCAAAAATGACTCATCCAGCACC
Organism: Avena insularis; assembly: GCA_023614405.1. Lineage (NCBI taxonomy): Eukaryota > Viridiplantae > Streptophyta > Magnoliopsida > Poales > Poaceae > Avena > Avena insularis. The sequence goes on from CM042697.1 coordinate 158,908,907, forward strand.
CAGAGGTTTTATGTCATTTGGGTTTAGAAATAATTCTGTAGAGATTTATTTGTTAAAAATATACATCTGGTTTGCTGATTTATCATAAATATTCTAAAACATATTTGGACCTACCAAAGCTACTACATGTTAGGTAAGGCATGTATGTATCTAGGAAAATTTAGATGGCATATAAAGTCAATTTTAATTTTCCTTTTGATTTAAAGTAACATGCTTGTTGCGGATCTCGGAATAAAATTAAAAACAAAAGGAAAGGGGAAAGAGGAAAGAGAGGTACTGGCCGGAACCTGAGACCAAGTTGAGCTGGCCCATTGCATCGCCAGCCAGCCCGCGGGTGGCGAAGGGTTACGGGCGGCAGGGGCCATTGGATCCGGGGAAGATCGACGGCATCGGGGCCTCATCTTCCCCGTGACCTGGGCGCCTGGCCGGAACCCTAGCGTGGCCGGAGACTAGGCAGGGGATCACCTAGGGGACACCTATGGCTAGGGAAATACGGTGGCGGCGGTCACAACGATTGGCAGAAGAGGGGTTTCCAGGGGAGGACCTCGTGAGACGGTGCTTGATGGATCTCACCGGAGCTCATTCGTGGGGAGGGTTTACGGTGTTCCTGAGCCATAAAAAGGTGTGGGTAAGGTATATCTAGTCCAGAGGGAGACATGCATGCAAAGAGCAGGAGTGGGGGAGGTCGGGTGGCCTTGAAAACCAGCTCGCAAGCTAGAACCCGAGAGGGTTTTCTTCTTCTCCTCCCGAGCTGCAGAGGGGGAGGGATCTTTTGGGGCTTTAGGGTAGGGGAGTACTAAGGTTGGGGAGGTGCTCCGGCAGCAGTGGAGGGGTTCAGGGTGGTTTGTCAACACCCGGATTTTTAAGTCCAGATGTCTGTTATGCCGTACATCGCAATCCCAGGATTACCATTTTTGTGAGACATAACAAATTTGGTAGCACAGTACATCATCCATTACAAACCATAATAGTCTTACCAATAGTTGATCACATGATCAAGTCTTAATACATATCAAAGCAGCGGAAATAACATAGTAGAAGCTCCATCTTCATTGTCACAGGCAATGTTGACGATGGGAGATGATCCTAGTTATCGTAGACATCCTGTTGTCCGTCCTCCGGATAGTCCTCTTCATATTCTAGCCATGGGAATAGCCAGGGAGAAAGCCATGAGTACTTTTAAAGTACTCGCAAAGTATCACTAAAATAAGTAATACGAGTCTAGTAGGAATCCTAAGCTCTAGGTTTGTTTGCAATAAGCTAGTTTTATTTCAGAAGTACTTAGTATTAAAGACATAATTTAGTTGTCTAGATTACTCAAAAGGGAAACTAGTTTCATGTTTCCACAACCCTGTTGTGGTATAGTCAAAGTCATATTTCAAGTCACAAGTCTTTTTGAAAACATCTGACAACGGAACAGTATGGCCATCCAACTGTCCATGACCGCGGACGCAGCTATTCGAATAGTTTGACACTCTGCAGAGGTGGTACACTTTCACCACAACATTCAATACATCCGTCAGGGATAACCCTGAATCATCATACTTGGTATGTGTGATGAGTGCATGAACACTTCGTTGGGAGACCCCAAGAGGAAGGTATGATGAGCACAACAACAAGTTTTCTCTTAGTAAGAAACCAAGGTTATCGAACTAGTAGGAGGAAGGAAACGACTCAAAGGTGTTGCTAGCAACTTGGAGACCTACATAACACAAACTCAAGACTTTGCCCCAATGAACAGTGAGGTTGTCAATCTCACATGTTTGCTATAACAAAAGATTAACTGTATGGTGTGGAAGGTAATGGTGGTTTGCAACAAGTAAACAGTAAACAATGGAAGATGTATCAATGGTAAAGATTGGACCGGGGTCCATAGTTAAATAGAGGTGTTCTCCTTAGATAAACAAACATGGCATGCTGGGTAAACAAATTACATCAGGGAAATTGACAGGACTGAGCAAGGCAAAACAATGCAATACTAGACATCATGATCCTACGAGATTCGATTGGGCAATACAACAAGATACATAGACCTCCATCCAACTACATCTATGACTAGAAGTCCACCTTTGGGTTATCATCTGAACCCCCTCCAGTATTAAGTTGCAAGAAACAGACAACTGCTTTAAGCAAAGTGTGTAAGGTAAACAATCCACTTGTTCCATAAACAAGAGATCATTGTTTTCTCCCTAGTGGCAACATCACATCTACAACCTTAGAGATTTATATCACTTACCTTAGATTAAATAGAGGCATGAACCCACTATCGAGCATAAATACCCCCTCTTGGAGTCACTAGCAACTACTTGGCCAAGATATCTACTAACAATGGAGAGCATGCAAAATCACAAACAACACAGACATGATAGAATCAATAAGACAAAACCATTAATCAATCTGACATAGTAATCTCAATATCCATCGGATCCCCGCAAACACAACATGCATGATTACAAGTAGATGAGATCTTGATCATGAATGGAGCTCACAAGATCTATACATGAAAGCACAAAGGAGGAGATACAACCATATAGCTACTACATGGACCCGTAGTCCAAGGTGGAACTACTCACGCTTCATACCGAAGGCTGGCATGATGAAGAAGAAGGCCTCCGAGATGATATCCCCTCCGGCAGGGTGCCGGGAAGAGCTTCAGATCCCCCCGGATCTAGGTATGATGGTGGCATCAGCTACAGACGGTTTCGTCGAATTTTGATCGGGTACTTAGGGTTTAGGCATCGGGGGCTTCTTATAGGCGAAGAGGGAGGCCGAGGGGTTGCCCGAGGCGGCTGCACCACCCAGGCACAGGGTGGGCCCACCCGCGTGGCCAGGGGGTGTGGCCCCCTCGAGGCCCTCCTCTGTCTCGTCTTCTGGCTCTGTGTTCCCCATGGTAAAATATTGACTTTGGCTTTTGTCCTGTCCAATTCCGAGAATATTGATTTTCTGCCTTTCTAGAACCAAAAACAAAAGAAAACAGGCAACTGGCATAGTGGCATCTTGTTAATAGGTTAGTACCAGAAAACATATAAAAACACCTCAAAGTGTAGACAAAGTAAACCAAAGTAGATACTTAACAAGCATGGAACATCAAAAATTATAGATACGTTTCTGACGTATCAATGCGGATAATCAATCCTAACCTTTCAATTACACAGCCTAGTATAGGCACCTATCCTTTGAGTTTTTCCTCCCAACCAGGCAATCCGCCATCCCGGGAACTGCATAGTTCGGCATTCATAGTCATGAGGTAGCCTCAGCTCAACCTCTTTTCGCGAGGGAACCCATACTAAGACACATAAACTTCCAGTTAAGCCCTACCCAACTCAGGTATTGTGGTTGTACGGTAAAATTGGAATGGTATCACATCCGAAGCCAACCATCAATTTTTATCAAAGTCAGGGCACATGCTTCATTCAGTATCATCTTCAACTCATGGTGTTCCATAACACATGTCAAAACATTTCAATAGAATGACTCATCATCCCAAGGTTTTCATAATCATTTTCTCCAAGTGTTCCCATCTATAGTGATCAAGATTAATTTAGCACTAGCATCTATCAATGAGGGTGTCACTATTGAGTGGTACTAATCAAGTGTAACTACCTACACCTAGTTCTATGCTCTTGATGGCATCTTTCCTATTTTTCCACTAATCACCAATTAATAAACTATTTGAGCAACTTTGATAAAGACAAGAAAAGATAAAGCTTGTAGGTAAAACTTGGGATTGGTATAATCATGGTTGCATCTCAATAGCTTGCATAGTTTTAGCTTGTCGTGGTTGATGTAGTTGTCGAAGTTCTCCTCTTATTCATCGTAGAACTCCTCTTCCTCGTAGCCCGGGTTGATACTAGCGTCTATAAATAAATACGATGTACACAATCACCAAACAATGCTTAACTACTTCTATTCATGACACAAAGATCCACACTAGATGATCTAGCATCATCTCAATCACTACAAGAAATATTGACAAGGCCTTATTTACCTTATTTTAGAAATGCAATTTCTACTCATTGAAAAATACTTAAGATTTAATATTCTCCAATTATAAAACATGGGATCATGTTGACACATGTCATAACCACATACTCAAATACTTGGGAATGTGATTTAAAGTGGTTGGCATAAGATACATGGTTTAATATTGCTATTTAATAATATTAAAGTGACTACAAGTGGCTAGAGCATTATTTTAATATTGGTCTAGGACTACTGCATGTAAAATTATATATTTTTACATATTTAGATAGGTCATGGAAAATGTGATTTTTGAGAGTTGGAATCACCTCAAAAGCATTTATGGTCGATTTTAGAAAAATGTTTGAAGTTGTAAAAGTCTCTGCCTTATTATTTTTACTCTGGGTGATCTATAAATTCAAACTATCTAAATCCAACAGGAGCATTTAGAGATTTTCATTTACTTTCTAATAAAATTGGAATCATTCAATTTGGTTCCATTAATATTCTTGAATTCGATTTCAAAGTCGCCTACAAAATAGGGTTTTGAATTAAAAGAAAAATCTATATTTGAATTGTTGGGCGTGCGCGGGAAAGCTACTAGGCCAGCCCAACTACATGGCGCGCATGCAGCGGGCTGCACTTGTGCTGGTCCCACACGTCAGCGGTTGTTCTAACATGAACCGGTATGCGCTAATCCTAGCTGCATGATTAGAGCATGATCAACGGCTTAGCGTCATTGTCTCCCTCGCATAGCTCGCGCGGGATTCAACCCTAGCTCTAGATCGGGGGTCGTCGGGGGCTTACCATGGCTCCAGCTAGGTACGACGAGGCAGGCAGATGAACTGGTAGATGACGGTGGTTTGGTCGCGACAGCTCCTGGGGTGGCTCCTAGCGATAACTCCTTTCCATCACTGCAGCGGCGGGCTCCGGTGAAATTCCGGCGATGTAGTGCTCGCCTTGCTCCGGGGATGGGTCAAAGAGGTTGCTGGGTGAGAGGTGAGTCGAGTGGTGTGTGTTTTGAATCAAGGGGTGGGTTCTATTTATACCCCAATGAAGGGAGCATCAGGGCATGGCTCGGACTCTTCGGCGACGTTGTTATAGGGTGCTATGGGCATGGCGGAGGGTGTGGGCCGATGCAGGGCTCCTTGGCGATCGTCATGTACATAGTGGCACGGCGAGGCGCGGTCTCAATTGGTAGGGGACATCCATGCTCTGCTCGGGAACCGCGGGTGTTCATCATAGCATACAGTGGTCACTCGTCGCGCAAGGTCAAACGGGCATGTCTGGGAGGTTGCCGGCGAGGTGGAGAACGCATTGATGCAAGGAGAGAGCGAGGCGCGGCGTGGTTGCACGAGATTGCTCGGTGTTGTGACGTGCGGCTCGACATGGTCAGCAGAAAAATGGGCACGGTCGCGCTGGCATTTCCACAGGTTGGCGTTGGTCGAGGCGTACACTGACGAGTGCGGTGAGGTCATGGCTAGCTTCTAGACATCATGGGTGAGGGTTGTGCGGCGTGTAGCAGTGAGTTCACGTCGGGGTAGCATGGGCGAGCTCGGGTACGGGTGGAACTAGTCAAATAGTCGAGTAAGAGAGGCTCAACTGCATGGGCTAGTACTAAGGCGAGTGTGGGAAAGTATTGGAGGTTGGGTGAGGTACCAAGATGATCACAACAATCATCTAAACAATGGGGAGTAGGTAATCCTGTACTGTGCCTGCTAAGTGTTTGACTAAATGGCCGCATGAACTAAACATTTGAATTTTCCAATTCTGTTTAGTGGGTTGATTGGTCATGTGCTTGTGAGTCTTTGGGTGCAAGAATAGGTCAAGTGGAGAAAGTTTGGATGGTTTTTGAGAAGTGGCCATCTTGATGCCTATGATAGATTTAATTTTTAGAAGTCCCTCAAATGAATTTGAATTTGTTTCTGTAAGTTTTGAAAGCTCACTTGTGTTCATTGTCACTTGGTCTATCAAGGTGAGAAAAGAAATGGAATTATTTCTGTTTGAAATCATTTGCTAGAGATGCCCAAAGTGGGCTAGGTGTTAACTTTTGCAAAAGTGACCATTAGCATATGTGCTTTATATTTTGATTTTCTTTTGATTTGATTTGGTTTGGATTTGACCTAGGTGATATTGCTTTGATCTTTAAATCAAACCTCATCATTTACAACAAACAAATCATGGCATAACAAGCATTCACCATCATTCATAAACACACAAGCATTTATAGTTTTAAAACTAAAGGCTTTTATTAACCCTAATTTTGGTTGCTTCGAAATTGATATCTTCATTTCATAATTTTTGAGGTGTTACAAACCTTACCCCCTTAAATAGAATCTCGTCCGAGATTCAAGAAAAACTAGGAACTAAAGAGATCTGGAAACTCAGTCCTAATATAATCTTCTCGCTCCCAGGTAGCTTCTTCTTCAGTATGGTTGATCCACTGGATTTTGAGAAACTTGATACTCCTGGTCCGGGTGGTTCTGAAGGCTTCTTCCAAAATACAAATGGGTACTTCACGATAGGTTAAATCCTTATTGATATCCACGGCTTTGTGATCGATATTCTTGAAAACTTCGGTCTTCTCCGAAACTTCTAAGCATTTCCGAAGTAACGAGATATGAAACACATCATGTACGGCTGACATCTCTTCAGGAAGTTCCATCTAATAGGATACTTCTCCTTGGCGACTTAAAATCTTGAAGGGTCTGATATATCTGGGTGCAAGTTTCCCTTTGAGTTGAAAACGCTGCATTCCTTTCAAGGGTGATACTTTGAGATACAAAGTCTCCGATATTGAAGGTTAGGTCTCGACGTCTCTTGTTAGCATAACTCTTCTGTCTGGATTGAGCGGTCTTGAGGTGCTCATGGATCTTGTGAACCTTCTCTTCGGCTTCTTATAGGATGTCTGGTCCGAATATCTAACTCTCTCCTACTTGCGACCAATTCAGGGGGTATGGCACTTTCTTCCATACAAAAACTCAATTGGCGCCAATAATAAACTGGCATGATAACTGTTGTTGTATGAGAATTCTGCAAAAGGCAGGCAGTCTTCCTATTTAGATCTATATTCTAGTATGTAGGCTCTCAGCATATCTTCTAGTATCTGGTTTACTCTTTCCGTTTGTCTGTCGTGCTGCGGGTGATAAGTTGTGCTGAAGTTTAGTTTGGTTCCTAATCCTTCTTGGACTTTCTTCCAAAACCATGAGGTAAACTGGATTCCTTGGTCTGACACAATTGTCTTGGGGGTTTCGTGCAGACTGACTATTCTAGCAATATAGAACTCTGCCAGCTTCGAGCTTTGATAAGTGGTCTTGACAGGTATGAAATGAGCTACTTTGTGCAGTCTATCTACTATGACCCAAATAGAATCATTTCCTCTACTAGATGTAGGCACACCGGTGATGAAATCCATTCCAACTGAATCCCATTTCCATTCTGGAATTTGCAATGACTGTAACAGTCCTACGGGTCACTGGTGTTCCGCTTTGACTCTTTGACAGATATCACACTTGGTGATATAGCTTCCGACTTCTCTCTTCATCTTGTGCCACCAAAATTTCTCCTTCAAATCCTAAAACATCTTCGTTCCTCTAGGATGAATAGAATAAAGAGTATCATGGGCTTCTTGCAAAATGACTTGCTTCAACTCTGAATCTGCTTGCACACAGATGTGTCCCTTATACCACATACCTCCTTCTTCATCTTCCGTGAATCCGGGTACCTTCCCTGTACAGATACGACGCTTAATTCCATCAATAGTGGCATTTCCTTTCTGAGCTTCCTTTATCAAAGTAGGTTGAAGTTCAATACTGGCTAGAAATCCTTAGCTAACTAGCTCCATTCTAAAATTATCCAACTCCTCATGCAAACTTTGCTGATCTTTCTTAATCATGGTGTTTAATCTACACGACAGTCTACTAAGAGCATCCGCTACCACATTGGCCTTGCCGGGGTGGTAGTGAATGTCAAGGTCATAATCCTTGATTAACTCTATCCATCTCCATTGTCTCATATTCAGCTCCTTCTGGGTGAAAATATATTTCAAACTCTTGTGATCTGAGTAAATCTCGCAGTGGTTACCCATGAGGTAATGACACCATGTCTTCAAGGCTAACACTACAGCGGCTAACTCTAAGTCATGGGTGGGATAATTCTGCTCATGTTGCTTCAGTTGTCTGGACAGATATGATATTACTTTGCCTGCCTGCATCAACACACATGTGAGACCAATCTTGGATGCATCACAATATATGTCAAATGGGGCTGAAATCAATATCTTCTTGAGCTCTTGAAAACTTGCTTCACATTTGTCCGTCCATTCAAACTTCTTGTCTTTCTTCAACAGTTGGGTCATCGGCCTTGCGATACTTGAAAATCCTTCAACGAACTTGCGGTAATATCCCGCTAATCCAAGAAATGTACGAACTTTGGTTTGAGTGGTTGGGGCTTTCCATTCTTCAATATCCTTAATCTTGGAGGGGTCGACGGCAACTCCTCCGGCCGACAAGATATGTCCTAGGAATCCTACTTCCTTTAACCAGAACTCACATTTGCTAAACTTGGCATACAATTGATGCTCTCTAAGGGTTTCAAGGATGGTTCTTAGGTGCTGCTTATGTTCCTCTTCCGACTTGGAATAGATCAGAATGTCATCGATAAAAACAACGACAAACTTATCCAATAAGTTCATAAAAATCTTATTCATGAGATTCATGAAATAAGCATGGGCATTGGTTAATCCAAATGACATGACATTGTACTCATACAATTCATATCTGGTAGTGAAAGCAGTCGTTGGGATGTCTGTTGCGCAGATCTTTAGTTGATGATTATCAGTTCTAAGATAATCTCAGAAAACACTCTGGAACCAGTCAACTGGTCAAATAGATCTTCTATCTTTGGAGTGGGTATTTTTCTTTATGGTGATGCCATTCAGCTTCCGGTAATCCATACACAAACGGGTGGCACCATCTTTCTTATCCACAAATAAAACAAGGGATCTCCATGGTGATGCACTTGGTTATATCAGACCTCTCCCCAACATGTCATCAAGTTGCTTCTTGAGCTCCACTAATTCAGTTGGGTTCATACTATAGGGTCTCTGAGCTATGGGTCTAGTTCCAGGAACTAGTTCAATGATAAACTCGATATCTAGCTCTGGGGGCATATCAGGTAATTCATCTGGGAACACATCGGGGTATTCACACACTACTCTGACTTGGTCTAGGATTGATTGGACTAAACTCTTGTTGCACTTGAATTGACGGGGCAACATCTCAGACACATTCTCTACACCATGAGTTGAGATTAGAGGAAGTGAGTACCTCTAATCTCTCGAGAGTGTCTCCCTAACAAACGTCCCAGCAAATCCCGCATGACTACATCTAGGCCTCTCTCCTTGTCATCATGCATGATCTTGAAAGTGATGGCCTCCGTGGCTGGCTCAGTCTAGCGTCCTGGCTGAGTAACCTTGAAGCCCCAAAGGTCCTTCCTCTCGAACTTGGTGAGGGGAAGCATCATGATGGTAGGAAGTGGGAGATTGAGCAAACCAGTGAGCTCAATAAGACGAGTGCCAAAACGAGTTCCCTTGAACTCTTCAGCCGTGCTGATAGTAACATTAGGCATCTATTATATAAGATAGAAAAGTTAGAATCAACATACATAGAGATGAATCACAAGACAAGGCATCACATGCATATCTTTGACAATCAAAACACACAATTCATGGCATACATAAAACCATTACAAGCATCCAAGGTTCAACTTATTTTAAACAACATTTGGGAAATAAAATGAAAGTGTGGTGGTCCAACTAATGAAGTACGTTACAATCCCATCTCACTTGCCAAGTTGGCTAACAGGGCATCCCTAGAGGCAATCTGTCGATCCTGATCACATGACTCCATTGCTAAGTCTATGATGTCCTCTCTTAAACGTTGGTTGGTAGCCTCTAACTCATGGGTATGCTTCTTTTCTTCCCTAAGGTCATTCTAAGTGTTGAGCATTCTGCACTTGATTCTATCACCTAGCTCTTTGATGGCCTTCCAAGATGCATCCCTTGCTGAATCAAAGAATGTGGTGTGCATCACTGAGTTGGTGACCATGCAGAATCCTGATTCCTTGTGGTTGTCTTCCTTGTTTTTATACAAGTGAAGTTGCACCCACCAGTACTCAACTCCTTCATCCATCCAGGAAAACCTTTGTACACAGCTGCACCATGTATTCCCATGGCAACCATGAGATCCTTGAGAGCCTTGGGGAATTCTGTCTCACATTCCAAAGTCATAGTCATGAGTGGTCCCTTCCTCACGGCTTCGTTGATGGAGTTCATCTACAAATAGAGATGAGAAATAAGATTAGAAAAGTTTACGAGAAGAAAAAGACAAGTGTGGAAGTTGTTGAAAATTTTCCTTAGTGGTTTCCAATCCTAGGGTCATAATCCTACAGGCAACACAGTGCTCCGATACCATCTGTAAGATCCCTCCCTTTATAAAGGTAAGGATCCCTGTGATTGCTATGCTAGTCCCTGGATCAATGCTAGCATCCACAGTTTAAGATGAAGTACACAGAAACAAAGGTCATTATTACATATCATTCTAGAGACAAACATAGTCTTTTACAAACTCCATGGCCACAGGCCTAATACAATAGTTCAAATATATAATAAGACAAATAAATCTTCATCTTCATGTGCCACAGGCAAGCATGTTGAGTGTAGACTCATAACCCCTAATCATCATCAGAATAACCTGCAACATCACAAGTTACAGCCAGAGTGGGTCAATACATTGGAATAGTATTGGGAAGTGATACCTTAGTTGAATATTTGTAATCTAGATACTATATGCATTTTGGCTAAGTGTATCTTAGGCTTGCTTTGCTCAAAATAGGTTTTACCTATCAGTTGAAAACACTAAGTTTTTCTTTGACAAAACTTTCCCAAGGAATCACCAATAGACATTGGTGAACCTTTACCCTTGTTCACCCACAAGTTTTAACTTAGAAATTGGGATGAGGAGATTCTTGATAGCTTCCATGTCTTGATGCTCAAGTTGTCCAATACCAGGGACATGGCTAAGTACTTAGATTCTTCCATCTGCAGAGGTTGTGCACTTTCACCACAAGACTTGATTTTCACCAAGACAGGACCTTTCAGAAGCCTTCCCTTAGACCAAATGGACGCGCTCCAACCTATCATCCCACTACCACCAACTGTCCAAATGGCTAAGTTATTGCAACCTATATGATCCAGGCAGAGCCCATAATGCCATGTGGCTGCACTAGAAGCTTCTTAACATTTGGCATCTCAAATCCCTTTGTTCCTGGGTGGCTTTCCACAAGTGAGATACACAAGGTAAGCCATAGAAATGGGCCTTGTGTAACCACTCAACATAAACCATTCTTTCCATTCCACCCAGGTGTTTCATTCACTTAGTTGTTTTATTAAGCAAAAACATAAGTCCAAAGACTTAGAAATATTTTCACATAACATAAATATATAACCACCCTTGGTTGTTACTAGCTAGGCTAAGAATGGCAATGGTAAGCACCTTAACTTAGAAATTTCTAGCAATTCTACAACTACTAGGATTTCCCAAGCATAGCATATAGATCAAAATTTTCATGCAAGTCCTATACAAAATATTTCGAGTGCATAGTTGAAAAACATAGGGATAAAATCATGAAGCACCACTTGCCTTGGTAGTTTGGGGAGTAGCAACAGTCTTCACAATCACTATTTGCACCAAAATCTACACATAAAATAATGGCACAAAATCACATACACAATATATACAAGCAAAAATACATGAATGTATGCAAAATGCCATGTGATGATTTCCTACACCAAACAAGACAAGTACACAGTACTGAATCATAAACAAGTCCAAAATAAGCCAAATAAACTTTATTTGATTAGCATAACATTTTTCAAATAATTACTATACACAAGTTATGCCTACAAATGTTTCTGTAAAACAACCATATTTACAGAGGCAAAACATTAAACACATTGCATAAACAGAAAGGATTTTCTCTCCTGATTCCAATGGTATAAAATTTGTCAAATTTGGACGTGGAAATCAAAAGTTATGAATTTTACAAGTTTAAACATCTAATAGATCTAAATTCTGTTTTTAAAACAAAGGACTAGCCACGCGGCGCTCTCTGATTGGTTGAACCGATTCGCGCGGATCGACTAACGTGGACCGTCAGATCTAACTTAGATCGCACGGCCAGATCTGTTCCTTACCCCTTCGTTTAAGTGATCTATCTAACACGTTGGATCCAGATCTAACGGCTCGCATCAAGCGACCAAACTCTGGCGGCGCTGGCGACGGTGGCACGGCAGTGACGCTCTGTCAGTGACGTTCCGGCGAATACAGGAGGAGATGGGTTGTGTGGCGTGGCTTACCAGACTCGCACGGTCACGAGGAAGCTCAACGTGGTCTTTGTTGGCGAAGGGGCGCACCGTGGAGGTCGTTGGGGCTCATCGGAGTTGTGCGCGGCGTCGGGTGCTTGCAGACGTCGACGTTGCCGAGGCTCTGCGTCGTCCTAGCACGAGTCAGTGGTGTCATTAGCTGCGCAAGGACAAGGCGAACCTGACAGTATGCATGCGGGGTCAAGGGGCGTTCGATTCATACCGCTATTGCTCGACGGAGTTGAGCGGCGGCTCTGGTGGTTGCGGGCGTGAACGAATACGGCGACCTGGGTCACGAGAAGGCAAACCAAGGGTGTTAGCAGATGCACAAGGATGTGGCGATCATGCTCGTTTGGACCAGAAGCAGAGGGGCGGTTGGAGCTTACCGGAATCGCCCGCCAGAGTGGCTCGGTACAGCGGCGGTGCAAGTGAGATTGTGGGCAGCCTGGTGGAGGAATGGGGGCGCTGAGTGAGGGGAAAGGCTCGCGGTGCAGAGGGGTTTAAGTAGGAAGGTGTCTCGACAGGAAACGCTTGCAGATTAATGGTAATTACACCGCGCGATCAATGCCAGCAACGGCCATCGGCGACGTGTTCTTCGCGAGATTTTGGGGAAGACGACGGTGACGTGGACGAGGCCCAGTGGTCAGCGTGAGGGGGTGTGTGCGGGTGCGGTGAGAAACAGAGGAGAAGAGGGAACCCGGGTGGGCTATTTTGTTTGATGGGCCGAAAGGCTGGCGCCAAGCCCAGTTGGGTTTTCCAATTCTTTTTCTTTTTCCAGAATGAATTTCAGGATTCATTTTCAAACAAATTCAAAAGCATTTGAATCCAAATCTTGTCTGGATTTTTGTAAAGTGTAAAATTCATAATATTGGCCATAAAGCCTTGCTGTCTCATTGGACTTGCTTGGTCTTTTTGAAAAATCAAAATAAACAGTGCCTTAGCACTTGATTTGAATAGGCTTTGAAAATGGTTTAAAACCATATTTGTTTTGTAAATTTTTGTCCAAGCCTTGCTCACAACCAAACCAATCCTATGAACTTACAACAATGGTTTTAAAATAAATATTCCCCCACTAGGGAGTGGTATTGAAATAATGTTTGTTCACATAGAATGATAGCACTTAGTGCTTCTGTTTTCTTGAAATGAGTTTGAAATTGATCCCTAAATGATATGCATGCATGAATGATATGCAAATATTGAAAACATGATTTTAGGGATGTTACAGCTTTGGTATTTGACCTAGGTATTTGAACTATCATAACACGCTTCAAATTTGATGGTTGAATCTTACTAGTGCATGCAAATTCTTCTGTAACAAACGAGTGTGATGCTCCAGAATCAAACAACACTCTTGCAAGTACTGAGTTAAAATAAAACATACCTAGCACGACATCTGGCGCTTCCTGGGCTTCTTCCACATTCATCTGGAACATACGACCGGTATGGTTGTGCGGGTTGCCTAGGGAAAATCTCTTTCCAGGTTGGACACGACTCTGCTGCTGGGCAGGTGCAGTGGCATTGGGGCTGCAGCAAGCTTCTTTGGGAACACATTGGAGTAGTGACCCATAACTCCGCATTCAAAGCAGGTTACCATTGACTTGTCCTTCCCGGCAATAGGAACATCATTGCTTCCAGTCCTTGGGGCAGTATTGTTGTTGTTGTTGGTGGACCTTGGCGGTGCACAGTTGAAGTTATTGGGATTGTCGGGGTTGTAGTTGTTGTGGAATCTGGGCCTCGGTTTCCTCCGCCATGATTGGGGAAGTTCAGACTGGACATAGGTGGCCTATTGTTCCTTGGTGCAATTCCTGCAGACGAGCTGGGCGGTACTTCGGGGTATGGTGTGGTCCGGGCTGGTGCATCATACGACGCTTGCGATTCTCACTGGCTTGATTGATCATTCCTTCCATCTGGATAGAAGAATCCACTAGAGCTTCTAGTTCGGCAAAAGGAATATTGACTAACATTGTCTGCATCTCATCATGGAGGCCATTCAGGAATCTTTCCTTCTTCTTTGCTTCAGTGTCGGTCTCATCGGGGGCATACCTAGATAGAGACAGAAATCTGTCATGGTATTCCACCATAGTCATTCTTCCCTGCTTCAACTCCTTGAATTCATCCCTCATCCTCTTGATCAAACCTGGGGGCACATGAGTACTGCTGAACTTGATCTTGAATTCCTCCCAAGTCATAATTTGTCCTCTATTCATTGTACGAGTGCTATTCCACCATGATCTTGCATAACCTACCAGATAGTGGGTGGCAAACAATACTTTCTCCACAGCATCCATGCCTGCAACTTATAAGTTGTTCTCCATTGATTGCAGCCAGTCATCAGCATCTAAGGGCTCTTCAGATTTTCTAAACATAGGAGGATTGGTGTTTTGGAAGTTCTTGATCTTAGATTGTAGAGAACTGAACCCAATAAGGTACAAGTCCCTATGTTTACAGTGCTAGTCCCTGGATCGAATAGCTAGCACCCACAGTTAAGATGTAATATCAAAAAACAAAGGTCATATTACATCACATTTCCAGGAATAAAATAGTTCATTACAACTTACATAGCTCATATGGATATCTTATTACAAAGTAGTAGATATAACTATAAAGCATGGAGTCCTTCATCTTCATGTGCCACGGCCAAACATGTTAGTTGCAGACTTGTAATCCCTACTCATCAAACTTCACTAACATCAAGTAATCATGCAACATGATAAGTTACAGCCACAAGGGTCAATACATTTGAATTGTATTGGCAAGTGATACCATATTGATATAGAGAACCTAACATCTACATGATTATATGGCAAAGTGGAGTTTTGGATGGCCTTTTGCATAAAATAAGTTTTCCCTATCCTTTGTAAAAATGATTTTCTCTTTTTCACAACACTTCATCAAACATGGCACTCTGGATACCCTCCAGGTGCTTCCCTTGTTCACCCAACAAGTTTTAACTTAGAGAAATTTGAATGATGAGATTCTTGATCCTGCTTCATTGTCTTGATGCTCAAATTGTCCATAACCGGGGACACGGCTAAGTACTTAGTTTTACCCTCTCGAGAGGTGTTGCACTTTCCCCACAAGACTCTACATGCATCGAGACAAGACTTTTCAGAAGCAATCCCTCAGACCACCACAGACGCGTTCCATCCTATCATCACTACAACCTTATGTCTGTTTGGCTGAGTTCTTGCAACTTAGTTGGTCAAGGAAGAGCCCATATGCCATGTGGCTGCACTAGAAGCTTTCGCGACAAGAATGTCTCCAATATCCTTGTTCCTGGGTGGCCATCCACAAGTGAGATACACCAGGGTAAACCATAGAAATGGGCCCTGGGTAACCACTCAACAAAAATCCATACAAGTTCCATTTCCACCCAGGTGTTTCATTAACATCAGTTGTTTTCATTAGTCCAAAAATACTCATATTTTCATAAGACATCATATCATGATTTCCACCCACGAATCTATATAGCAAGACTAAGCATTCTAATCTTATGATGTCTCCTATATTTAGGAAATATTACCAAGGTAGATACTATAGTATTTGCATAGCATAGTAATATACATAATAGTCCTATCATGCACACTACAAACACATCACAATGCAATATTGAAAAGATAGGACTTTGATGACCAAAGTATCACTTGCCTGTATAGTAGATTTTTTAGGTACTCTCCTTGATCTTGCAAATAGCACTCTCTTCAAGGTCTACAACAATACAATCAAGAAAAATCACACACTCAAAAATACAACACAAAATAACAAAACAAAATAATCACAAGAATAGAAAGAAATGCATGCAAGCATGCATAAGGTCATTTTATTGAAAAATTTGTTCCTAACAAGGTTCTAAACATTACAAACGCCTAATGGTCCTTTTTATAAAAGTGGAATTTCAATTGGAACCAAGTTAGTGCAATTTGGTTATTTAAATCATTTTCTTTTTCTAGAAAAGCTTTTATTCAAAGGGATAATTTCTAGTGTCAACAAATTATGTTTTTAATCTCAAATGTTAGTGCTTATGATCAGAGGGTTAAAAACACATCCATTTGCAAAAGGATTCACTCAAAAATAATTTTCACAACAATTTTTATACTCAAAATACTCCACAAAAGGTTCTGCCTCAAAATCAGTTTCTACAAAAGATTTTGGACAAAAGGAGGTCACAGTAGTGCATTTCAAATTTTTCTAAATCCATAGACACCAAATTTGTATTTTTCTGATTTGTATATCAAAAGTTATGAATTTTACAAGTTTAAATATCTAATAAACCATTTCTGGTTTTTATCTGAAAGTTCTAGCCACGTGGTGCTATCCTACTGGTTGGTACCGATTCGGCAGGATTAGCACTATGGGCTGTTAGATCTAAATGAAATCGCACGTCTTAGATCAGCCAGTACCCGTTTGCTAAATGAATCTATCCTAGCTGCAGGATCTTGATCTAGTGGATCAGAGTGCTCTGGCCAAACCTTGGTGGCACGAGTGGCGAGTGGGCGGCGGCACGTCTGGCGACGGCGCTCCGGTAGTGCTAGGGGGTAAGGGGAGGTGCAGGGTGGTTACTGAGGTCGCGGTGACAAGGGGGTTTCAGTGGAGGTCACGGGCGAGGGAGGGGCGCATGGATGCAGCTGGGATTGTTCGTCGGAGTTGCCCTCGGCGTCGGGTGCCTGCAGTCGAAGACGAAGGCGAGCTCCTGGGGCACGAGCAAACAAGCAAGAGGCGTCAGTAGGTGCGGCCTAAGATGATGGTCAAGCTAGTGTGAACCAGAGGGCAAGGGGGGTCAAAGCTCACCGAATTTGTCGCCGGAGCTCGACGGGGTCTGCGGCGGTGCGAGCAAGAATTAGGGCAGCCTGGTGGCTCTCTGGGTGCGGGACTTGAGGGGAAAAGGAGAGTAGGGACAGGTGATTAAGGCCCAGTTCTTTTGGAGGCTTCTCCGAGAAGCTGCCCCACCCCCAGCTTCCTAGGGAAGCCGGTTCAAAAAAATTACGAGGCTTCCAAAGTGGTTAAGACTAAACTAATTTGGAAGCCTCACAAAAATCTCGAACCGGCTTCCCCGGGAAGCTGGGGGTAGGGCAGCTTCTCGGAGAATCCACCAAAAGAACTGGGCCTAAGAAGGCGAGGTCGAAGGAGGGAATTATGACGTGAATCAATCGCTTTTATTTGAATTGAATCGGGGGAGAAACGACAGAGAGGGGCGAGTTCAACGCGCGTTGAGGACGACGACTGTGACGTGGCGGTGGGGCCAGCCTATCAGCGGGAGGGTGCGGGTTCTGTGCGGTGAGAAAAGAAGCAGAGGGGGAGAGAGGGAAGGCAGGGTGGGCTGCTGGGACGGGGCGCTGGGTGGGCTGCTGGGCTGGGCCGAGTTGGTTTGGGCAAGTAGGGTTTTTTCCTCTTATTCTTTTCCTTTTTCTATTTCTATTTTCCTATTTTTATTCAAATAAATTTGATTCAAACTCCAAATTGATTCAAATCTTCACCATACCTTTTCAGTAGATTTTATATATAATACAAGTTGGTTATTTAGTCCAATTACAAATATTTTTAACAATTAATATTCATTTAAAATTGAGTGTGCCACATTGGCATTTAACTAAATAAATTTGAATATGGTACTTAAGCCCACATAATTTTATTTAATAAACATTTATCTTTTCATATTATTTAAATATATTTTTATTCCATTCACTTATGGATTTTAGCCATGGCTTAAATTGACTTTGCAATTTGTCTTATTTAATTTTCTTCTTGTCTTATATAATTCATATCTTTTTATCCATGGCTCCAAATAGAGTGAAACCAAATCCCATGGTTTTGTAATATTGTTGTTTACCATTATTGATTATTTAGGAATGTTGTTGCTAATTTTTTATATGGAGCAAATCCATAGTATTGTAGTGATCTTGATGATCATTTCTCTTATTAGGGTTTAGGTTTTAGGTTTATTTTTTCCAAGTGTTCAATATCAAGATACATTCCATGCATGAATGCATTTGATCTGCTTGAAAAATTGTTTGTTACTTTCTCATTCAAATTTTGTTCAAGTAAGGTTTTGTTGTTTCCATTTAGAAACAAAAAGTTTCTTTTCCCTCTAAATTTCATCATTTATTTCTTTTGTTTGTTTATTTTTCACATTTCAAAATTTGGAAAAATTTTGGGATGTGACATAGATCCATGGTGATCCTGATTTCCATGGCCTTGGTTGTCATGCGCCATTTGGGCGATCTGCTGAAGAGTGGCGAGATTGGCTTGACGCTCGGTTCTACCGGCTTCTCGATCTTCTACTAGCATTTACAGAATCTGAACCATCGGGTCCTGGGATGAGTTGCTTCCACCGGGGTTGCCGTGAGTCATCTAAAGATTGAGGTAGATCATAAGACAAGAGGGAAATTTCTATGGCTTATGGGTATGGTTCAAAAGTTCTAAACTTTGAGTATGGCTAAGGTTTGAAAACCAACAACTCCTTTTTCATTCATTCCAAACACACATTCCAAACAACACATCACAACTACCAAGCAGATGGTTTTAAGAACCACTCTATCATTCTATGATATAGTGGGACCGGATACAATCTCACACCTACGATAGTGCGCTAGTGCTACTACTCATCATCAGAACTGGTGGGCTCTTCGTCATCCAGGAAATCGCAGCCCTCCTCGTCAGTGTGGAACTCCATGTTGATGTCCTAAAAATAGTCGCCATCGTCACTAAGGTACGACCTGATATCCCCACGAATAACTTCACCTTCGTTCTCCTTCTCCCCGACCTGAATGTCCTGATCATGGATGGTTTCCTCAAGGGTTGACACCTTCTGACAGAGGAGAGCAATGATGCGGTCCTTCTTGTCACGCTGCCGGCGAAGTGGCTTGCGCTCTTTAGCTAGGACAGCGAGGGTCTGGTTCTTCTTGGTTGCAACAAGGTGCTTCTGGTTGGCGTGGGCACGGGCGTTGTCCAACTCCTTCTGGTTATCGTGCAGCATGAAGGCGAGGTGATCCACATGATGCTTCAACTCCGGATGTCCTGGCATGACCAAGGGCTATCCCGTGGAGTCACGTCTTGCATAGTGAGCGAAGCGGGTGCCAATAATCTGGTTAATGTTCTGCCCACACAGACGGGCAAGCGCCTCCTGCATGGCTCTAGCTAGTCCATCCAGCTAGTTGTTCTCCCTCAAGCTAAACTGTATCTTCTCTGAGGTGGGTGGCTCCATCTTGCCTCTCAGATCGGCAACGATCAACCACTGTAGTTCTCATCCTGGATGGTCATTGAGCTGTGCTCCAAAGAACTCCGGGTGCGGGTGTCCAAGAAACTCTGCGAGCTGACCCAAGTCCCTCTCGAAGATGAGTTCCCCTCCGTTTCCAAGTTGGTAGAACTTGTTGTACTTAACTCCCATCTATAAGAAATTAGGATGAGTAAGTTAGTGAGGTGATCAAGTGTGTCAAATTTTATGTAGGATTGCAAAACTTTGAGGAATGTATGACTCTCTTTTGGAAAGAATCTCAAGTATAAGAGTGAGAATAGGTTTTCATAAATACTCACTTTCTTTGTTTTGAAACTAAGTCTTTTGACGTCCATTCTAACTAGGGTCTCCTATGGTCAGGATGGATCTGATACCAACTTGTCAACACACGGATTTTTAATTCCAAATGCCTGTTATGCCGTACATCACAATCCCATGATTACCATTTTTGCGAGACATAACAGATTTGGTAGCACAGTACATCATCCATTACAAACCATAATAGTACTACAAATAGTTGATCACATGATCAAGTCGTAATACACATCAAAGCAGCGGAAATAACATAGTAGAAGCTCCATCTTCATTGTCACATGCAATGCTGACGATGGGAGATTATCCTAGTTATCATAGACATCCTGATGTCTGTCTTCTAGATACTCCTTTTTATAGTCTGGCCATGGGAATAGCCAGGGACAAAGCCATGAGTACTTTTAAAGTACTCGCAAACTATCACTAAAGTAAGTAATATGAGTCTAGTAAGAATCCTAAGCTCTAGGTTTGTTTGCAATAAGCTAATTTTATTTCAGAAGTACTTAGTATTAAAGACATAATTTAGTTGTCTAGATTACTCAAAAGGGAAACTAGTTTCATGTCCACAACCCTGTTGTGGTAAAGTCAAAGTCATATTTCAAGTCGCAAGTCATTTTGAAAACATCTGACAACGGAACAGTATGGCCATCCAACTGTCCATGACCGCGCACGCGGCTATTTGAATAGTTTGACACTCTGCAGAGGTGGTACACTTTCACCACAACATTTGATACATCCGTCAGGGATAACCCTGAATCATCATAATTGGTATGCGGATAATAAATCCTAACCTTTAAATTACACACCCTAGTATAGGCACCTCCCCTTTGAGTTTGGCCTCCCAGCCATGGCAATCCGCCATCCCGGGAACTGCATAGGTGGGCATTAATAGTCATGAGGTAGCCTCAGCTCAACCTCTTTCCGCGAGGGAACCCATACTAAGAAACATAAACTTCCAGTTAATCCCTAACCAACTCTGGTATTGTGGTTGTACGGTAAAATTGGAATGGTATCGCATCTGAACCCAACCATCAGTTTTTATCAAAGTCAGGGCACATGCTTCATTCAGTATCATCTTCAACTCATGGTGTTCCATAACACATGTCAAAACATTTCAATAGAATGACTCATCATCCCAAGGTTTTCATAATCATTTTCTCCAAGTGTTCCCATCTGTAGTGATCTAGATAAATTTAGCACAAGCATATATCAATGAGGGTGTCACTATCGAGGGGTACTAATCAAATGTAACTACCTACACCTAATTCTATGCTATTGATGGCATCTATCCTATTTTTTCACTAATAACCAATTAATTAACTATTTGAGCAACTTTGATAAAGAGAAGAAAAGATAAAGCTTGCAGGTAAAACTTGGGATTGGTATAATCATGGTTGCATCTCAATAGCTTGCATAGTTTTAGCTTTCCTTGGTTGGTGCAGTTGTCGAAGTTCTCCTCTTCTTCGTCGTAGAACTCCTCTTTCTCGTAGCCCGGGTTGATACTAGCGTCTATAAATAAATACGAGGTACATAATCACCAAACAATATTTAACTACTTTTCTTTAGCACACAAAGATCCATACTAAATGATCTAGCATCATCTAAATCACTACAAGAAATATTGATAAGGCCTTATTTACCTTATTTTAGAAATGCAATTTCTACTCATTGAAAAATACTTCAGATTTAGTATTCTCCCATTATAAAATATGGGATCATGTTGACACTTGTCATCACCATATACTCCAATACTTGGGAATGTGATTTAAAGTGGTTAGCATAAGATACAAGGTTTAATATTGCTATTTAATAATATTAAAGTGACTATAAATGACTAGAGAATTCTTTTAATATTGGTCTAGGACTACTGCATGTAAAATTATATATTTTTACATATTCAGATAGGTCATGGCGAATGTGATTTTTGAGAGTTAGAATCAACTCAAAAGCATTTATGATCGATTTTAGAAAATTGTTTGAAGTTGTAAAAGTCTCTCCTTATTAATTTTACTCTAGATGATCTATAAATTCAAACTGTTTGAATCCAATGGGAGTGTTTAGAGATTTTCATTTCCTTTCTGAAAAATTGGAATCATGCAATTTGGTTCAGTGAATCTTCTTGAATTCAATTTCAAAGTCGCCTACAGAATAGGGTTTTGAATTAAAAGAAAAATCTATATTTGAATTGTTGGGCGTGCGCGGGAAATCTACTGGGCTGGCCCAACTACATGGCGCACGCGCAGCGGGCTGCACTTGCGCTGGCCCCACATGTCAGCGGTTGTTCTAACGTGAAGCGGTATGCGCTAATCCTTGCCGCACGATTATAGCATGATCAACGGCTCAGCGTCATCGTCTCGCTCACATGGCACGCGCGCGATTCAACCCTCACTCTACGGCGGGGGTCGTCGGAGGATTACTAGGGCTCCATCTAGGTACGGCGAGGTGGCCAGATGAACTGGTAGAAGACGGAGGTTAGAACGGTGGTCGCGGCAGCTCCTGGGGCGGCTCCTAGCAATGCTCCTTTCCATCGCTGCAGCAGCGGGCTCTAGTGAAAATCGAGAGATGCGATGCTGCTGCTTGAGGATGGGTCGAGAGGTTCTTTGGGTGAGAGGTGAGTCGGTGTGTGCGATTGAGGCAAGGCGGGGTATTTATACCCCAGCAAAGGGACCATCGGGGCATGGCTCGGGCTCGTCGGCGACGTCGTTACAGGGTGCTATGGGCATGGCGAAGGGTGTAGGCCGACGCAGGGCTCCTTGGCAATTGTCATGCGCATAGTGGCACGGCGAGGCACGGCCTCAATCGGT
The DNA here is from genome assembly GCA_023614405.1 of Avena insularis. NCBI lineage: Eukaryota > Viridiplantae > Streptophyta > Magnoliopsida > Poales > Poaceae > Avena > Avena insularis. Next base: position 158,931,636 of record CM042697.1, read on the forward strand.
CGGGGACGTCCATGCTCTATTTGGGTACCACGGGTGTTCGTCACGGCGTACGGTGGTCACTCATCCCGCGGGGTCAAATAGGCATGTCTGGGAGGTTGCTGGCGAGGCGACGAAAGCATTTATGCAAGGGGCGAGCAAGGCGCGTCGTGGTTCCGCGGGATTGCTCGGTGCTCTGGCGTGCGGCTTGACATGGTCGACAGAGAAATGGGCACGGTCGCACTGGTGTTTCCACGGGATGGCGTTGGTCGAGGTGTACACTGGCGAGTGCGGTAAGGTCACGGCTAGCTTCTAGACATCGTGGGTGAGGGCGATGCGGTGTGTAGCAGTGAGTCCACGTCGGGGTGGCATGGGCGAGATCGGGTACGGGTGGAACTAGTCAAATGGTCGAGTGAGAGAGGCTCAATTACACGGTCTGGTACTGAGGCGGGTGTGGGTGACTAGTGGAGGCTAGGTGAGGTGCCAAGATGATCACAACAATCATCTAAACAGTGGGGAGTAGGTAATCCTGTACTGTGCCTGCTAAGTGTTTGATTAAATGGTCGCATGAACTAAACATTTGAATTTTTCAATTTTGTTTAGTGGGTTGATTGGTCATGTGCTTGTGAGTCTCTAGGTGCAAGGATTGGTCAAGTGGAGAAAGTTTGGATGGTTTTTGAGAAGTGGCCATCTTGATGCCTATGATAGATTTAATTTTTAGAAGTCCCTCAAATGAATTTGAATTTGTTTCTGTAAGTTTTGAAAGCTCACTTGTGTTCATTGTCACTTGGTCTAGCAAGGTGAGAAAATAAATGGAATTGTTTCTGTTTGAAATCATTTACTAGAGATTCCCAAAGTGGACTAGGTGTTAAGTTTTGCAAAAGTGACCATTAGCATATGTGCTTTATATTTTGATTTTATTTGGTTTGGATTTGACCTAGATGATATTGCTTTGATATTTAAATCAAACCTCATCATTTACAACAAACAAATCATGGCATAACAAGCATTCACCATCATTCATAAACACACAAGCATTTATAGTTTTAAAATTAAAGTCTTTTGTTAACCCTAATTTTGGTTGCTTGGAAATTGATATCTTCATTTCATAATTTTTGAGGTGTTACATGGTTGGGAACGAGCACGAGCTCGGGAGCTCGAAAATGGCCGAAGTGAGGGTGTTCTTCCTCTCTTGGGAGGGGGAAGAGGGAGTGAGTAGGGACTCATGAGGGTGGATAGAGGGGAGGTGTGAGAGCAAATGGGAGTCAAAGGAGTGGCAAGGGAAGCCTCTTAACTATTTAACTCGAGGGGGTGGGTTTATGTTGCACCAATTTCCATCATGGCTTGATATGGCTCCATGGCGCAGCCATTGGTTTCCCTGAGTGGTGGAGGGGTGAGCGAGAGGTCTCTGGTCGTGCTGGGGAAGAGAGAGGGAGGGGTAATGCTGCTAGGGAATTAAAATATGGGACAAGGAAAGGATGCATTGTCTCCTTCTCAAACAAAAGCAAAATGACAAGGAATGAAGGGTTCTATAGTGCAATGCTACAGTGGTGGTCGACAAGGGGGGAGAGGTGTGTTGTACAAGTTTGGTGGATCAGGTTAGGGAAGGTTTTTTGGGGTTTAGCTTAGAGGATTTGCTTAGTTGGCAATTTTTATCCTCAATATGGTTATGAAGGAAGTTTGTAAACTTGCATTGTCATGATGGGGAAATGGAGCTGGTATATAGAGGAGGGCAAGATACATCTATAGGAATTGTTTGGAATTTTTCCATGAAGTAATTGTCCACTTAAAAGCATTTATTCAAAAAATGCAGAAATGGTTTATATAAGATAATTTGATATTTATACATTATTAAGGTTTTTTTTTGGTGTGAGATGGTCCTAAATACCATATCACACATTGGGGAATTTTATTGGAATTTATTTGAGATGAAAGGTATTTTTGAGCTATTATTTCTTGTTTCTACCATTTAAGAAAAAGGGCAAAAAGAAATAATAAAGGATCTCAAAAATATTTATTTTCTAGATGGGAAGGTAGGGTAGGATATATATGCATCAAATGTGCCTTGATATGGCAAATTAGTTTGTAGAAAAAAAACTTGCCTTTGTAAAGGAGGTTTTGAGGATTTTGCCAAGAATGGAATTTAATTTGTTTGAGGTGCCAAATAATTGTGGAAATTATTTGGTAGATAAATATATCCAATGTGGATGATGTCAACTGAATTATCTATCATTATAAACCTTGGGTATTGCAAAACAATATGGGTTTTAGAAGAGGGCAAGATTAGAGGATCTAGGGCAGTGATAATTTTATACCACCTAAACAAGGTTGGATTAGGGAGCTCAGAGCTCAACTTGATAAAATGGATAGATGGATGGTTATACCAAGTTATATAGATGGTAAGGGAAACAAGATTTGGGCTTGGTTGCATTTGAGGTGATCTAGAAGTGATGGAGGCTGCCATAGCAGATGAGTCATGATGCCTCATAAACCATGTGGGTTTAAGAAGCACAAGGCTCTAATGGAAACAAGTGAAGTATGGAGTGATATACCATGGTTAGTGGATCATAACCATGCAGAGAGTTGGTCAAGGGGAGGTAGCATATGGTTATGAGCTTCTGCCAAGGTAGGCATGAGGATATGATTTGCAGAAAAGCTTATTTTCTTGACTACAAGACCATCATGGATGAGTGGGTTTAGGAATGGTTTAGCCAGGGGCAAGAGTAGTCTTTGATATTACTAATTATGTACTAAAATATGGTTCAAGTACATTCCTAATAATGCACACAGGTTGGAGTAGGTGGAGTTCCAAAGATTGATCTAGTTAAGGATTCCAGACTTGGCCAATTTTGGCAGATTTGTGGATTTGGACTAGTATGCAAGAGGGAAACATTTGGAGGGATTGCAATGGTTTATTCTTATCATCAAGTGTATGATGTTGAAGTATATATTAATTATAGAGCTTCCAAGTACTAGTAGTGTTGCACGTGCAATGCACGTATTACCAATGCACATATTTTTTGTCCCTTTTAAACTTTTCTAAACACACTTCATCCAATGTCAACCAAATAAATCTCAAAAGATATTAATGCATATAAATAATTTTTAAGCGGAAATATCATGCATTTACAAAAATAAACTAGAAGGCATGATTGTGAGTGACTTCCCGGACTATATCGCGTAGATCTTATCAAACAACATTATTCCCTTATTTGTCTTCCAAGTAAATAGTTGACATATTTGTAAGTCAATATTTGAAGTTTTAAACAAAAGTAGTATGCCAAAGATATTGAATAATATATGCACTACATGATACAAAGCCAAACCGACTGTACTACAACATTACCCCAGTCGGTTGATAATGAACCGGTTGTAACTCCAAAGGAACAGGTTTGGCGCCATTGCAAGAGGGGCTTGTCCTGCTCCTCTGTGGACATACCTTGCTCCTAGCCCGAGTCACATTGTCGTTGTTGTTCTACTACTTCTTGAAATTGGTGCACAACAAATCCTTCTATTCATGTGTGAAAGCAACTCCCTATCCAAAAGAAAACATGGTTACTATTGGTACCAACTATTAATCCGAACGTAAAATATTGGTACAACACCCACAACACTATACCTCTGAATATTGTAGATATAGTCATAAGTACTATTAAACATTTCACAAGCCACGGAAACTTCAGATAACTGAGATCAGGTACACATGTCATGAAGGTTTCTTATTTTTTGTACCAACCTAAGCTATTTAGAGCATTTAAATTACCCAAACTCTTATAAAATTATTTGGCGAGATTTCCAAAATTGAGAAAGAATCACATGTTTTTGATAAATTTATAAAGTTTGTGTATGGTAAATCAAGAAAACTGGAAAAGGAAACAAAAATAGGGGCTCACTCGAATTCAACTAAACGGATCACACTTTATCATCTTGCAAACGTATTACCAACGGTCTTCCTTGGTGACCAGGTGGTATGGAGGTATATGCGCCCCCTTCTTTTTCCTTTTCCTTTTCCTTTTGTGCTTATTAGGGGAGAAAAATTGAAAGGATAATTGGTCAGACTATAAGATTAGATCAAACAAGTAAATATGCATCTCATGGCTACAACCGCTAGACACTGGATAGGATCTTATTTATCACCATAGATGTATTATTTGACTAACGCGGTTTTCGAAATCCAAATTCAGATTAGCTTACCTCAGATATTGTGTGTGGTGCATAATACCAAACAATGGAACAACTTAAATGCAATGAAATCAAAATATCCATAATGCCACACCTGACTGAGAGTTACTACTGACTCTTCCTAGCATATGTTTAAAACTTTAATGACCTAGTGATGATATATATGCTTTAGCAGAAAGAGCATGCCTCGCATCAAGATGATACCATAGATCTTTCACCCAAATAGAATAGCAGGCTTAGCTTTAGATTTCTGTATGCATAGACTTTAGGATCTTCAAGCAGGTAAGAAATCTCATCCAGAATCAGTATTTGTTTATCACATATAAATCTATTGAAGCTTGTAAGTTTTATTTACCTTGATTGTATATGTTCATCATAACAAACTTTGGTTCCCTAGGATCAGCAAATAATCACAGAGCTAAAATTTCTTTCTAGTGGCCAACTACTTCCTGTACTAAGGGTTATAACAAAGCTGAAGCAATGAAAACTCCTGAGTCTGTGAAGGAAAATAGAGCCAGTTTAGCTCTCTAAGTTATATGTGCATGGAGAGAGTCTCCCTTGTTTTCCAAAGATGATAAGTAACCATCCTAAATGAGCAATGAAACATACTTTGAATCAATTTAGCAAAGAAGACGGCTGTATAGGGACTGGGGCAGAAGCATCGTGTTGAGCGGTGGAATTGCATGGGCTGGCCGGATTGGCGTCGACAAGGATGATGCTTTCACAGTCTCTACTTAACATGAGTAAAAAAACATAGTCACATTGACATTCTAGCTTTACTTAAAATGAGTGAATGTTTTGCGAGTTTTACTAACATGAGTCAAAATGATATAGTCAAATTCAAATTCTATAACTAAGCTGCTTCACCGCAGCACCACCAGGTCAAATTGTTTGATCCGGATAGGGATCATCAATATCCTCCTTGGAAGGCAGCAATATTGAGGTCATATACATGAGCGAGCGGAAACTTAGCATTGTAGCACAACTATATGTACGATAGGTAAAACATGATGGGAGTACTTGACGGAAATTGAACTTACCTGGGATATGGAGTGGCCGTCGAGGTAGTTGACGACTTGCAGGATGACGGCGGATGCGTAGATGCCCGGAAGCGGCCGAGGTGGCGCGTGCTGGAGATCTGGCAGCGCTGAGCACGACGGCGGCAACACGCTGGGCACACGTGGAGAGCCGCAGCCGACACCACGTCTTCCGTGAAACCACCGCTGCCTAGTCCGCCATGTTCGCCCACCGCCGAAGGTGTCCCTAGATTGCTGTTGGTTCGGTTCGTTGCATTTTTCCGCCTTTGCGTCCCCTTCCCCAAAACTTGTTCTGATACACACAACTTCCATCGAGAGGATAATAGGGTGGCCGGAGGATCAGTGCGATGGGGAGAATTGGAAAGGAGGCAGCCGCGCGCGGAGAGGAAGCGGCGAGGCGAGGCATGACAGTGGGGGTGCGGTGAGGCGCCGTCAAGTGGGGAGGCGGCGGCGCAGGGGTCTCGCGTGGATCCAGATGTGCGAGCTGTTTTTTTTCTCCGCGGACTCATGACGGAACCCCGGGGTGCAGAGTGGGCAGAGTTTTAGTCTATCAAAACAATTTGCTAAGTGCACCAAAAAAGAAGATTAGACTAATGAAAGCTGTTAGATTGTATTTAGATGGATTGATCTACGGTTGTAGTATGTCCATGTATGTTTGACGGGGTACCTGTAGAAAAGTTCTTGTATGCTCCTTTATAAGAAGTAGAGATTTATAAGAAGTAGAGATGCGGACTCATGACGGAACGTGGGGTGTGGAGTGGGCAGAGTTTTAGTCCATCAAAACAATTTGCTAAGTGCACTAAAAAAGAAGATTAGACTAATGAAAGCTGTTAGATTGTATTTAGATGGACTGATCTATAGTTGTAGTATGTCCATGTATGTTTGACGGGGTACCTGTAGAAAAGTTCTTGTATGCTCCTTTATAAGTAGTAGAGATATATTTGGTCTTTGATGGGTGGGATGCTGATACAAATGATTAGCTCAGTATAGATCTGCTTCAGTAGATTAGAGGTTCACTTGAGTGGCTCAAGATAGATCTAACTTGGGATGCTTGGTTCAAGAATTGGGGATCTCAAACATTTATATAATCCTAAGGGATGAGCTACTAAATCATATCACTATAGTTCCTAAGCACACAAGGCAATCAACAGATCAAGGCAATTCATCAGACAATAGATCAAGGCAATTCATCTTATCAGACTAATCCAACTGCTACTAGGGTTGCCATGAAGCCTAGCTTGGGGTAAGCATAGGTGTTTTGAAGAGGTTGTGATTTGAAGTAGGATACGGTCCTCTTGGTATTTCTACCAAGATTAGAATAAAAAGGTTTTAGGAAAAGCCTAGGGATAAGAGTAGTTGAATGCTCTGTCTTGGAAACATAAGAAGACTATATATAGATGTCCATAGTTTTGTTCATAGAAACTAATAAAACATTTTGTTGGGGCAAAGTCATCTTGGCTCTAGTTTGAAATGCCAGAACATTTGACAATATGAAAGATGAGCCAAGACATCTATTTTGTAAACTAGTTGTTGAGGTAAGAAGTATATCATCTAATGCACAACCAGTTGCATGCACACAAGCAAACAATCAACAAATATTGCATCTTGTAACAAGAAAAAGTTTTTGTTCCCTCTGATTTTTGCCTTTTTTACAACAAATCATGGTTGCTAAAATTGGGATGTTACAAGTTCAATCTTCAAGGGTATGATCCGTTACCTTAACCCTTGCATTGGATCTTGGTTATGCGCTAGAATTTTTTTCCATAGCACATTCCCCAAAAATTTCTTGGTTGTTTGAACAAATCTTGACTTCCCTTTTTTGAACCGGAAAAACCGGTGTTTTTCCAAAGGGGCTGCTAGATTTGGGCACGCCCAAGGCCACGAGGAAATTTTCATGCATGCTACATCATGATGTATGACCATTCCTCGGAGGTGGGTATTTATCTCAAGTGCAATCATCTACTATATTTTTCTTGACTTACGTCCCAGTAATAGCAGTTTCTAAATATAAGTACCCTAGAAGACACTCTCAATTTTTAGGAAAAAATGGTTTGGGGTGACCCATAGGGTACCTAGGATGGATACATGCCTAGGTCAAAGATTGCACTAACCCTTGCATTTTTGTGGTCGCCGACGGGTTTGCCTGTTTTTTAAACAGTACCAAACAAAATTCAAAAAATAAAAAAAATGCGAAAACAGCTCGTGGAGCCCTTATATGTGACCCACTTCCCGCAAAAAATCATAAGCCATACTTACCAGGTATTTTGGCATCCAAGGCACCACTCGGATGGCTATCGAGTAGCGTTAACTTGGCTTTCAACCCTAGACCCCTCCCCCCTTCACTGCCCAGAACATGGCACCACTCTATGGATTGAGCCTAAACTCGACACTTAGCTCCCTATCGACATTCCAAGCAACTTCTCCAACTAGAAATTTCTTAGTTATTTGAAGAAATATTGAGTTTCCATTTTTTAAACCCAATAAACCGGTGTTTTTCCAAGGGAGGTGCAAGATTTGGATGCGCCCAAGGCCCCGAGGCAATTTTCACACATGCTACATCATGATGTATGGCCATTCCTGCTACTTTTTTTAATAAAAGTTTTTTTTGAAAGACTTATGATTTTTTTAAATCTGGTGAAACCTAGGATAAACCCTGTTGACTAGTTCGAAACCTCGCAGAAACTTGCCTAACCCTAACAGCCAATGATAGTTGTTGGATCGTAACCCTAGAGCCCAATGGTAGTCATCAGATCAGGTCTTCTAGAAGCCCTCGCAGGGACAGTTTGGTTCTGCGTCCCCATTGTTAGGCGTCGTTGGATCAGGTAGCATGGACGATAAGGATCATCCTTTGTAAGAGCAATCCACGAGTAGGATGTTCTGTGATCCGATTGTCACTCGCAACCACAAGTGGGCCTGGCTCCTTGACCTTATCCCTAACCGTGTGGCCAAATCTCAAATCTCGTTCCTTCCCTACAACTCGCGTTAGCAAATCATACCCAAAGTCACGTCGCCTCGCCATGGAGAGGCCCAATCTTAGCTTCTATGAGGCTGAGATGTTTGCCCACTATGACATACTCGCACCGTCGTGCGCGAGACTACCGGCCAGCTACGAGCTTAGCTATGTCTGGGTGTCCGTCGCGCCGCTCTTGCATGGCAACGTGTTGTCGAGGCAGATCGAGGAGCATGCCGCCAGCTGCCGGAGCGGAAGAGCGCAATGGCCTGATACTCGCGCACGAGCGCGTACTGGCCCAAGTGGTTCAAGAAGGAGCATAATGCGTCGCTTTCACTGTGCGGAGCTCATCAGCGGGAGATCCACCTGGATCTGTGCAAACCCAAAGGGAGGCAGCGCTTCTGGGAAGTGCCTGGATGCACAAACTCCACAGTTATTGATGTAGTGCACCATGAAGAATGTGCGAGGAGGACGAATGCCGCCGGGAACATTAGCATCGATTCCGAGGTGGAGGAGGCAGATGACAACATGGAGGACGTCGTGGATGATGAAGACAGCAGGAACGGCATAGTCAATTAGGACCACTTGAGCCTATTTAATCTATGTACAATAGCTCAATGGCCTCTTTGGATAGAATGGCCAAGTTTTAGGTGTGTTTGCCTTTCCAGGTTTTAAAACTGGTAGAAATTTATTGGAAACTAAAAAACATAGTTCGTGCATTTTTGGCAAATCTTTCAATCCAAAGAATCCATTCAAGCATTAAGATAAGGGTTCCCTTAGTACGAACAAGGTGTAACCATGAACAAAGACTTCATTCAAGCATTATGATTTCGGTTCCCTTAAGATAATAACAGCACGAGTTTACATATATATAGGACTCCCTGCTGGACTACTATAGGTCTGACGTCTCGCCGCAACTACTCTGGTGCCTCCTAGTGCCTACTCCCGCGCACCAGTGGCAACTCGTTAGTCGCCAGCACCAACTCCACTGCTGGGCCACGGGCACCTCCAGATAATCTGGCGGCACCACCGCAGCCATCGGCAACTCCGAGAGGACCCTGTGGATAAAGTTGCCATTGTTGGGGAACTGGTCCCAGTAGTTGGTGAACATGTTGGCACGGGTGAACACCACCATCTCGTAGCCACAGTGGTAGACATGGCCGCAGAAGAGACGGGCGTCCCTGAAGTTGACAAATGTGACTATCAGTGTCCCGTTCGGGTTGTTGAAGAGGCCGAACATGCGTCTATTGTGGCAGTGGCCGTATCCAGTGTCTAGGAATATGCACGTGAGATCTGCTGGCGTCCTCCTTAGGGAGAAGGCCCAAATGCGTAGGCATTGTTCTCCTTTGGGTCGAGGCCGATTTTGATGCGCTCGGGGATGGCGGGCGATAGGTTGAAGCTGGCCATGGATACCTCGCAGGGTCACAACGACCGAGATGTTTGCTGGTAATGGGGGATTGGAGATGGTTTGGTGCTCTACTATCATGGGGAAGGAGAGAGAATAAATAGGAAGGCGACGATCGAAGATTAAACGTGGAAGATGGCGGAACTGAGGAGAGAATCAATGCCATTGATGAAGCTGAAGCGAGGATCAAACATCTCTAATGAAGACAAGGCAAAGCTGATGGAACGTTACGCTGACTCTGCTCCCAGCAATTGATAGCACGGTAATAATTTTAGCGTGCGCCAAAGGAGAAGGAGATGCACGTGTCGCGTGATGTTTGAGATGGGAATCCAAGGGAGGTGAGCCTCGCCTACTTGATGGAACAGCCAGAATTTTGGTCGTTATAGGAGGGGGAGAGGAGGCTAGCGATCTGCGTGTCATTCGAGATGGGAAATAGCTGGGTACATCATTGTACGTGTAAAAAATCCACCATTTTTGTTTATAGATTATCGAGGCCACGGTTTAAAAATATTAACATAATATTTAACTATCTATAATCCGGTTCACACGACACGTTACATACATGTTGCACGCACCAGATACAAATAAAGTACGCATGAATAGTTTAGTTTGAATGAAAATTTAAGAAATGACGTTACTGTGTCCGTTTCTTTCTACTCCTCTTATTAGTCTCCCATGCTGCAGTAAACAACGGTTGATGAGGATTAAAACAAAAATTATCAAAATGCCAAATAAAACAAGTTTTAAGCTTACCTTTTATCTGGAGAATCGTAAAAACATGAAATTGACAGGGATTTATTATTTCTCCTGCAGTTAGTCAAAAGATCCTCAATAACATCCTTAATCACCCCAGCAACTTCTTGATATTCTAGTTCACCTATTATTTTCCTCTCCCTTCCCCTACCAGTCCCACTTACCCTTTTGTTTTTTTTCACCCCTATCATCGTCGGCACCTCCACTTCCTCATCAACTTGCTGCTTATAGACATTTTCCTCCACCTGATCATCACCATTTTCCTACACCTGCTCATCACTATTTTCCTTCACCTGATGCACTTACTCTTTGTCATCTTGCTGCGCTTCCTCAAGTTCTATCTAATAAGCCTCATCTTCCGCCTATGGGATGTGAATGGGGACAGGGTCAGCATCTTCAAAATAACGTGGAACTAGGTTTTTGCATAACCTCTTGATATGGCCCAATCCTCCACACCGTTTGCATTTCCATTTCCTTGCTCCTAGTCTTGAACCTTTTTCAGTGGAGGCTTCGATCCTTAGCTTTCTAGGCCTCCCAGGTGTCTTCCTAAGAACCAGTGGTTCAATTTTTAACCCTGTATCAACTATCTCCCAATCATTTTCATCAACCATAGGTGGTACATTTTCTGCATAAGTTGTAGCAAACTTGTCCATGGAGAAATAGTTATGAACATAGTTATCTATTTCAGCACCACTACCTCTCAGCTTTAAGATGAAGAACAGTGCATGTGACATGGTAGACCAGTAATATTCCACTTCTTGCATGAACAAGTCTTTTTTCCAATGTCTAATGTATACCTTCGTTCGGTTCCATGGTTGTCTTCTACATAAACCTCACCCAATGTTCTAGAACTTCTAACCATCCTCGTATTTATTGTTCTCATTGCCCTGGTACTTGCATTCAGTAAAAAAACCACCTTTGGAACTATTTTATGGCCTACAAATTTTCTCTACAAATTATTTGCCTATAATCTATCTTCACCATTATACACTATCTTATTACATCTAACAAAATAACAATTGCAAGTGACTTCATGCTCCTAATATTAGCATTGAAACTGTTTGTAAAATTATTGCAAACATAATCTACTTTTCTTAACTCAAGAAACTTGCTTTTGAACCATAGCTTGTTGTGATGTTCTTCGAGGTATTCTTTTAGCTTCAGCACTGTATACATGTTCTGCATGTAAGTAGCATGCGTTCTTGGGGTGTATGTGTATGATGATCACCACAAGTTGTCTTCAAAGATCTTTCCTTTGAACTTCTTCGTGAAGCTAGTAGCGAGGTGCACATGCATTCCCTATGCTCAACCCTAGGAAACATAGCATCAACAGCATTCTCAAGCCCCTTGTATGCACAAGTGTGTATCACCAAGCCTTTAGGGTGACCAATTACTACATGTAGTATCTGCATGAACCATGTCCATCCTTCATTCGATTCACCAAGAACAACATAAGCTACAGGAAAAGGCCAATTATGCGCGTCCATAGCACAAGCAGTAGCAAGTTGTCCCTTGAACTTCCTTGTTAAAGAAGTTGCATCTATTGCCAAGTATGGCATGCAGCCATCTAGGAACCCCTTCGAGCATGCCTTTAGGCAGACAAAACATCTCCTGAAGCATTTATTATCTTCTTGCTTATACTTGACCCCCTTGAGACCTTTTCTCTTCCTTTCACAACCTCTTAATCAATGTCAACACCACTACCAGGTGACGTCTTCTCCACCTCATCTTTGAAACTATACAGCATGTGAAAACTATCATTCCACTTGCCTTGAATGCAGTCTAGAGCCACCCCCTTCCCATCAAAGACTATGTGGTAAGGATTCAGAATATTAAACTTTTCACTAAGCTTAGTTCTGAGTTTAGTAGGTCCAATGTTATGATCCTGTCTCACCCAATCAAGTACAGTAGTAGTAATCCACTTGGTTGATGTTGGTCTAATTTTATCACTTAAAGAAGTATTAGGATAGTTGTGTTTCTTCGTGTTTACCTTGACCTGCATTCAATAGGAATAAAAATAAATCAGAGGACATATTAGCAGAATAAATATGAGAAATACTGAAACTAAATGTAGTTATTGCACCCTGAAATGGGTGTCCTCCCCGCATAGGAGATGCATGCAATATCCATTTACACACCTTACTTTCTCTACAATGCATCCTAAATCTATTTTGCTCTATCTTATCAATGATAAATTCGAACCCACCTCTTATTGCATTGGTAGCAACGACATATCTGCATTCCTCCACAATCTCAAAGACAGTACCCTCATCAATTGCAGGGTTGTCCCTGTAAAAGTGTATCACTGGCATGTCCTCATCTTCGTCATTGTATCTGCATCCCATTTCCACACCTTCACATTCCTATTCCTCATCAGTCCCATAGTTAGGGACAAAGTTCGAATCAACCAAATATTCCCCACTCTCCATCCTATCAGGGTCAGCAACCGCATATGGATATGCTTTCTCATCATCATCATCGAGCAAAATATCATCCTCGCCGCCATCCATTTCAATGTCTTCATGCTCGCTTGAAAAAGCATCATGCTCAATGACAAGTTGGGCGGTTGCACTTGATATTGCAAACATGGGGCTGCTCTATTATGTTTAGATCAATTTTTCGTGTTCCACATGATCCGGGATCATTCATGACAGTATCTTCCCTAGTATCTTTGTTAACGATGTGCAAAGACATCAGCACAGTCCTCGTGCCAAGGTTGTTACCCCACATCATGGTCAGGTCCTCCTCGGTCCTATTGTCGTAGAAAGTGTGGGAATTTGTGTCATAGTACCTGCTTACGAATTCATCATGGCTGGCCAATCAGAAACTTGCCAAATTGTATGTACAAGTCACTTAGAGTTAGGTAATCTGTGTCTACTATCAGCCGATAATCAAAACATTTGGTAACTATGATTCTACCACCGGACAAAGTTTCAGTACGACACCCATGCTAAATCTTTAACAGAAATACAGAATGCGACAGACGTCATACAGTTACCAACACAGATCCTCGCCATCACACGGGACTAGAAACGCTACCTGGGGAATTCAGAGAAGGAATTACAGTTCTTACCCTTCAGATAGGACGTACGTCACGTTCACTGGGCTCCAGAGCTCCAAAGCTTTACACCCTGCGTCCTCTTCCCCTAGTTCGTCCTCCTTCGTGCTCTCTAGCCTTGAAGGATCCATCTTCGTGCTCTCCAGCCGGGCAGGACCCATCTCCATGTTCTCCGACTGCGCAAGATCCATCTCTGGATGGGATCCAGATCAAAACCACCATCATTGCGCGAGAACCAAACGCCCGCCTCATGCTTTTCATTTCTAAATGCGCATGGGCGGGGACGAGGGCAAGGAGACTGGTCAAGGAGGGGAGGGCAGGTATGGGAGGGCAGGAGGACGGTGTCCTAGGGGGGACGAGAGTGCTGCACGATGGGACAGAGTGGCAGTGGGAGGACCATAGCATTGGAGAAGAGCAGAGCTGTGAGCAACAAAATATGGAAAATCGCACAATAATGGGGCCCACTAATCCTCAAACCTAAGATGCATGCCGTAGATGGTCGAGGTGGCGGGGCCCACCATTCAAAAAAATGCCATGTCCTCTTCCCCTGTTTTTGATGGTGTTGCTACAATTCGACAGATCGTAGTGTCAAAGGCATAATATTGGAGAGAACTAAGGACACGGTCATAAATGTCCTAAAAATGGATCCCGGTTTGTTTGGTCTCCCACCTATCCTGATACATTGCCTGATCCGGTGGGTGGCTATGACATTTCTTTTTAATATCTTTGCACTCTTATACTGAGAAGGGAAATAAAGATTCGTCGGTTAGTGTAATGAGTTTCGAATTACTACTCTCTTAGGAAATACGATAGGATTATTTTCACACATGCCCAGACTCCACACTTACTGACGAGGGACGACCTCAGAAATTTCCATTGTTATGGACTTAGGGTTTCGTGGAAAAGAGAGCACTAGGGATTTCATCGACTGATCAGAGAAACAAGGGTGTCGATGTAGTCTGTTTATGGTGAAAGCTCGGTTACAAGTAGTCAGTTCGCTAGTTTCGATCTAGCTTACGATGGATTGCTGAGAAACTAAGGTGATCTCTCTGTTAGGTCCTCCCAGCCTTTATATAAGAGGCTGGGTCCTGGAGCCGTATCCGGGGAGATTGCAGGTTTACAATTACAATATGAACTCTATGTCGGTTCATAGTCCCTTCTTGGTTGGCAAGACAAGATTCTATCTGTCGGATGCTCCCTGGACTTCAACGAGCTTCATGGGCCGTAAGACTTTATGCGTCTAGGATCACTAATCATATGGACCCGGTAGGTCATACCCATGTCACCTACTGTCACTCCCTGTCTCCCACTAACCGCACTTCATTTCCGCAGATCCGCCCTAATGCACCACCTAGGGTAAGCTTAATTATGGCCCCACCTAAGAAGTCGTCGCCATCGTAGCCGCCACCGAAGCTTGGGTATTTGGCCCCTCTAAGGCAGGACATGAGGCTCTACTACAAGGCCGGTCTCCCATTGCCATACAAGACAATTTGTTTCGCTGAATGTGCTGCATTGGCGGCGGCAACAGCGGCAGCGACAATGGGGACGAGCAGGGCCAAGTGAGTGTTGTGGAAAAAGCGCACGATAGCATTTTCGTGTGCTCTGTGCAGGGAAACAAGGTACATTCCAAAGCGTTCTTGGGATCATACCGTCGAGGGAACAAACCCTCTAACAGGGCAGCGCTAATGTCAACCAACTGTCGCCTCCATGCTTCGGCGCGGGAAACCTTACCGCAGTGGGGCAAGCTAGCAACACGTCATCAATGGAAAATACGATCCATGCTACGCACCTTCGGAGGCCAGACCGTGGCGGCGAGCATCCATCTACACTCACCTTGTTGGAGTGTTCAACTGCTGGAGCCGACGACGGGTAACAGCTCAGGACCGAAATTCAGGTTCTGATTCACAAGGACCTACGATCCCTGCCATGAGATGCCAAAATTCATGTTCGAAGAAATCATTGCTGCGACGCGGGTGTTTGTACTGAATAGGGACTGGTTCAATCAAAACGGACTTGCATGAAAAATACAGATCTCTTGAAGTTTGGCGGGAAGGAAAAAAGATCAGTTGCATTTGAATGATTATTGAACTTACATTCTCTCAAGGCAATTGGCCAGCCAACTTTTCTGGTGAAGATCTGTAGTTTATTTCGTGAAGAACAATTAAGTTTAGACTCTCTGAAGAATGGCTTTTGTAGAGGCAATGCTGATGTGTTGTTCAGAAATTCTGGGAAGTTTAGCCCGCTTTTGTGCATCTATCAAATACTTTTGTATCTAATTAGCATTGAGTAACCAAATACTATCAAGAGTATCTATTTATTCAATTACTACCCGTCGTTGAATTCAGTTAATTGGCATACTTATCCCAGGGAGACAAAATTCATACATCATTTATGTACTGATCTTGTTTGGTTTATTCATGCATGTTCCATACAAAATCATGCACCATTTCAAACAAACCTCGGTAGATATTGTAGTCAAGCAATTTAGACAAAACAAATTGCATTTCCACTGGAACTAGATCAATCTGAAGACACTGTCTCATAGGCATGGCCAGATTGAAGATGACCTCCCAACGAACTGAATCCTAATGGCACAGTCCCAATTACGGCGTGAACCAAGGATACAGTCCTATAAAACCACATTCTTATTTTGTCTTGTGTTTTTTGCAAAATGGTCCAGCAATTCAGCATGGTACAAAACATGTAGACAATGTTAGAAGGATCGTCAGGAAATCTTCGTTGGAAACCAGCATCATTTCTTCTCTTCCCGGTCACTCACCACTTGGCAAACAATTCTAGCTACCTTGTACTCAGAGAGGAGATGATCTACATTTTCTCGGGAACCACAGAAGTGACATTGATCATTGCCAGTCCACCCTCTTTTCAGGAGGTTATCCTTGGTTATTCACACAAATTATAAAGCATGGTGTTCACTACAAATGCATTAGCCACACATATAATAAATTTAATAGCCACACATACTAAAAATTCATTAGCCACACATACTATAACAATTCAAACTATTACATATGTTTAATCCAGGCGAACTACCTGCTCCACTCTCAAGTCAACAATCTTTTGGATTCATTAAACCTTTATCTTCACTCGAGGGAAATTAGAACCACCAGCTTTTCCACGCTCAGTTCCCCACCGAAACTGTGTGCTCCTTCGCGGAAAGGTGGTGGTCCTGGGCCATCGATCCTTCTAGGCCAACACTGCAGGTGACGAGGACGCTTTCTGGCCGTCTTTTCGGGTCCTGAATGCCATGTACCGATTTCAGAACCTCCTACAGGTGGATGATAATCGTGTGCTTCCAGTTAAGTTGTCGTCCTTCCCTGCTTGGAATGTCCACCTCGTACATCTTAGCAACGGTGTCTGGATCTTTCAGCCTCGCCTTTACCTGGATGATTAATTTGTCGCTCGGTGGCACAATCTCTGCCAGCTCGCCGCCAAGGATACTGACGACCTACTTGAGGGCCTCCGGTTCCCAAGCATCCAAAGGGAGGCTGTCAAAGCCGAGTCTTGAGAAGAAACGAATCTTCCCCAAGCGATCGTCCCACCCACAGGCGTGATGCCAACGCATGAAGCTCATTTTCTCCCCCACACTCGAAAGAACGGTAAGAATGCAGAACGCGTTCGCTGTCTGAGCTATGCTCGAACTGGACGAAGAAATCGAATGGCGGCGCACATACCTCAATCTTGACCACTTTTCGTTTGATCCCAAAACGAGACATGAAAGACGACAGCAAGTCTGTCGACGACATGGTGAGACGCGTGCCTAGCAAGGTGTCCATGAGAGCATTGTCGTCGAACTCCTCTGTTAGGGCTACTATGTCTAGGGTGCGTAACAGCATGCAACCACCTGAGGCTGGTCGCCGGTCTGGATCGCCAGTGGGATGCGCTCCGTCGCGAGAAGGACTAGTCAGAGGCGAGAGGCTAGGCCAAGGAAGCGAAGGTCCGACACAACAACTAGGAAAAACGAGGCGACGGCTACGACTACGGAGGCGAGCTTCGATTAGGGGCTTGGGAGGTTGACTGACCATGGCATGGACGCAAGGAGAGCAATGGCGAGCTCCGATCTGGAGACGAGCAGCCGGAGCTGAGCAAGGTAATGGGGAGGGGAACAGGGAGAAGAGCAGAGCAGAGAAGAAGATCTAGTCCATGCATGGGTAAACCAGTCCACGATCGTAAAGGATAATGGGGAATACTGACAGGGCGGACCAAGAAGAGTTGACCAAAGAGTGGGATTTGAGTTCAACCATGTTCAACCATTTTTCCTCCGGTTCAAACGATCGTTTGCCCGTTAGATTTTTATTCACCCCATTTGGCCACTCTGGACAATTGACGAAGCTACTACAGCCCTTCCGCAAGATTACAAGCAACTCTTAACTTTCGGGCCAAGCCCGGATAAACGGTCCAAAACGGATCGTACCGCAGAAACACTCCTTATTTATTAGTACTCTTTCTTTTCAAAATATAAGACATTTTCGCTTTGTGAAATGAATGTCAAACCTATACACTAAAAGACGTCTAGATACATTCGATTTATAAAGCTAAAACGTTTTATATTTCTAAACTAAGGGAGCAGGTATAAATTGGATCAAACTGGTGGGAGGGGAAAAAGGTTAAAAAAAGTGTAGGACGAAACATACCACGGATCGCCCTCTAGCAATTTAGCAATTTAATGGAGTAATAAACATTACAGAGTCAAGATAAAAAAGATATCATGAAATTTCTTTGGTGCGCCAAACAAACAGAACTATAGATCACGGTCCATGCAATTGACGGTTCATGTACAGACACTTGAAAACACCTTGAAAAGATAGCCCCGTGCTACGGACGATAGCCGTCTGAACCATTGCATATAACTGTTACTTCCTCCGTTGACTTGTGTTTGTTTAGATTTACATGTATCTAGATATATATAGATATATGTATATATAAATCTAGACAAAGCTTACCTATTTAGCCTATATATAACGCTAACTATTCCTGACACTCTAATTGAATACCTCAGCTCCAACCAAGAAGATGGGGTTGCCTGGTCAATGACCGGAGAGGCTCGAGCCAGAAGCCTAATATGGTTGATTGATTGGCACCTTTCCCCCATTCATAGTATTGCGATTGCAATCAATTCATTTCGCTCAAGAGGCAGGAATCTTAGATAGGCGATTGCTCTGCAGTATAGCGATAATAATGACTTCCTGATTTGCAAAATTCAGAGACACAACAACACCTATGACAAATTGCAGAGGACTGAGAACAAAAGAAAGAAGAGTTAGATGGAGTTTAATCCCTCGAGCATGCAGACACGTGGTTCTTGAATAACAAGATTAACTTCTGCATCCTTGAAACGAATATGTAAGCATGTGCATTGTGAATGAGCACTTGCGCCAAGAAAACAGAGCATGCTCACAAAGAGATTTTAAGATCCATGAGATATTTTCTTCTTCTTTCATTTAGGAATCTCCTGAACATATCTCTAATTAAATTTGTTTCATACTTCATACTGACAAAAGCATTTCCACTTAGAAGATCCTTTTTACAGCTGAAATATGTAGTACAATTTAGACATGAATTTAATTTTTAGAGGGTAGAGAGAAAACTCTACATGTCTAAAAGATGTACTCCAGTATAGTCCAATTACGAAGAAAAGTTAATTCTTCAACCTGATCAAACTTCAAGAGCTCATCCCTCCATCTCATAGCTACGAAATCTCGTACTTCAGCATCTGGCATGTAAATATGTTAATTAAGATCCCTGAACCAGAACATTCGGCTGATCTGAAAAGAAATTCCGATGCCTGGTTAATAACTTGAAACTAAAAAAATTGTCTGATGATATCATGCTAGATGCAATATAAATTCTTGATTTGTTAATCCTATTGTTGAGCAACATCTGGCTTGTTCAGAGGCAGTTTGCGAAGACAGAAGTACTTACTAGAACACTGCAGTCCATACATATACTTACACAAGAGAAGAACCAGGATTGGAGTCTTGTCAGGACAATGGATTGTTATTCAAGTTCAAAATTGTTGCCACATAAGAAACACTTATACTCCCTCCGTTCAGAAATAACTGACTTGGTTTTGTCTAGATTCAAATGTATCTAGACGCATTTTAGTGTATAGATACATTCGAATCTAAACAAACCTAAGTCAGTTATTTCTGGACAGAGGGATTACATAAATTTTCACGCGCTACATAATTTAAAGAAACTTGATTAGCTTTTCTGTCCTATGATTAACTAATGAAGAACAATTTAAGTTGGTAGTAGAATATAATCACAGGAGAAACAGCATAATGAGAACAGAAGTGATATATACATACTAGTGTGAAGGAATATGTTGCTGCCAACAGCAGCAAACAATGAAAATGTCTTGTTCAATATAAGAATCTCATCAAAGAGTTTCTTTTCTGCTGATTCCAAGATTCAAGTACAACTGAGAAGGGGTATATGCTGAGAGGAAGACCTACATTTGGTGAACAGTTCATGCCAGTGAGACCAGAGTTTTAGCCAACTTCTTGGTCAATTACTCTGCACTGTCATATAATAATCATGTCGATCAGCCACTAGTGCAAGCCTGTATGGCCGGCTGAAAGACCCAGTTTTACATGATCATGCGACCTACATGTCACACGTGAAAAAAAAAACTTAGCTCAAGAAATCAATCTCATGATCATGAATAGGACAAATGTTATCTCTATGATTATATCGTTCCAGCTACCCGTTGTATAAAATTAGTGGATCCTAATACAAAAAGGCAATGAATTGCGTACATATTCCTAGAAAACCTTGCCACTCCAGATTTTGTCCTACCAATAGTCCAAGCAGGAACAGGAGCCGTTCTTAAAGTGGTGGAAGCGGTTTCGATCTCTAACAACTATGAATCGATCGTAGACCTCCGAGACTATCTTCATGACAGAGTGGCAATCCTCACAGATTCGCAGGTTCTTCACTATACGGATCACAGCCCCTCTTCTCGTAGAGATGAGTCCCAAGGCAAGTGCCAGCTTCTCGCTGTGCTGCGAGATGCAAACTTCTTTGTCCTCCTCATCAATGTCAAAGGTAATTTCTTTAATTGAAGGTTTGTGCCCCTTGAGCCTTAAGGTCTTGCAAACCTCATCAAGCATTGCATATATCCGATCAGACTGAGGATGTGAATGGTCACCAGACAAGAACTCATAAACCACACCATCTAGTTCAACAATGCTCGATCCAGGAGGCTTGAATATCCTATGTTCTTTCATCGAGTTCCTGACCTCTTGTACAAGGTCCCATTTTCCATCAGCAGCATAGGCATTCGATAAGAACACACAGGCCCCGGCATGACGAGGATCCAGCTTGAGTATCTCTCTGGCGGCCATCAGCCCCATGTCAACATTGTTGTGGACCCTACAAGCAACCAAGAGAGCACCCCATAGCACAACATCAGCCTTGAAAGGGACAGTCTTAATGAGAGCCAATGCCTCCTCCAGCTTGCCCGCTCGGCCAAGCAGATCAACGACGCAGCCATAATGTTCTATGGTGGGCTGTACACGATATTCAACAAGCATGCAGCTCAAGAACCTCTTGCCCTCGTCCACCATGCCAGCATGGGCACATGCACTCAGCACGGAAGTCATGGTGATGGAATCTGGGTCAATCCCGATGTTCTTCATCTCGGAGAACAAGTCCAACGCGTCCCTCGGGAGCCCGTTAACAGCCAGTCCAGCTATCATGACGCTCCACATCCGGACATCCTTGTCGAGCGTCTCACGGAACACCGACCATGAGCTTTCGACGTCTCCGCACCTCATGTACATGTTTACAAGAGCGGTGCCGAGATTTCTCGTGGTATTCCAGCGGGTCCTCGCATAGTAAGCGTGTGCCCAGCGGCCGGTGTCAAGTGCACCGAGATGTGCGCAGGCAGAGACGAGAGCGAGCAGCGTGACCTCGTCGGCGGCAGGCATCTGGCGCGAGAGGTGTAGCACGTGGGTGTACAAGCCTTGGGAGAGGTAGGCGTGGAGGAGTGAGTTCCAGAGGGGTAGGTCCCTTTGGTTCGGGGGACTTCGGTCGAACACTTCCCGTGCGGCGGGCAGGTCGCCAGCGACGGCGTAAAAGGAGAGGAGTGAGGCGCTGATGAAGCGGTCGCGGGAAACGAGACCACGGCGGAAGAGGGAGGCGTGGACAGCGGTGCCTGGTGCTGCTGCTTTGGGAGAGCGGGCGAGGAGGAGGCGGGCGCAGGCGGCGAGGAGCGGCGGGTATGTGTAGTTGTTGGGGTTTGAGAGGGGGTTTAGAAGCATGGAGCGGTAGAGTGCGACGGCGAGGTGGGGGCGGGGACCGTGGGCGAGGGAGCGGATGGTGGTGTTGTAGGAGAAGGTGGATGGGTGGGCTTCGAGGAGGGAGAGGGCGTAGGGGAGCGACGAGTTGGCCGCTGCTGCGGCGAGGGGGGCGGCGGCGGAAGGGTCGGCGTTGAGGGCGCCGTTGCGGAGGAGGCGGGCGTGAAGGGCCTTGTTTGGGGTTGAGGCCGTGGGGGTGGCCGCCGGCAGCGGCGGCATCGGCGCCGGAGGATGAGTTTAAGCCAAAGAGCAGCGCTGCCGCAGATCCTCAACTACTGTCTCCGTTTTTTAAAAGAAGCCGCACAGATTTCTTCTCATATATGCTTTCAGTCTCAAAATAGATGTCATAATTTTTTTTAAATTTGAATGAATCTAGATTTAATAATGTTGATAGAAAATTATCAACAATTATAATACAGTAGTACTATATAATCTGAAAATAAACTTAATCATGTATCTAGTAAGATTAAATTTTTATGAATGAAAATCTAGTAAGATTAATTTGAAACTGTAGAGGTCCACATTCCTATATTTGTTAAACTTTATATGGTTGACAAAAAATTACGGAACCGAAGGAGTAGGGGGTGTACTCCGTATAAGACTTCTCGATAACACTGACTCTCAAATAAAACTTCTCCCGCTACTTCTCACCTCTTGCATATAAAGACAGGTTCAACATCATTTCACGTCATATTAATTAAAATCTTGATGTTACAACCGCAGACAATTCTAAGACATTCTGAATCTGCGAGTTCAAATTCAAACATCAGGAAGATAGCACACTCGCATGGAAAATATGCCTCTTTTGTTGATCTCTTTCTTCCAAATTATCAAATACTAGTTGAATATCCAGACGATTGCTACGGCTTCATAATTAGTCTTGATAAAGTACATACCAAAATTCACACGTATAGAAAAAAAGGTATAAGATATTCCAAACCCATAGTATTCCAAATATTTAAAGTATACTTGATAACCAATATAATTTGATATCATTCAAATATGAAATAAACACTTAGACCAATTTAACTAATACAATAATATCTACTTCTTGATACTCATTAGATATTGTCGCACAATGTAGAGATATTCTCTTCTGCTTCGTTTTCATGGTACTTAAGCAAATGCATCAAAAAATTCCTTCTTAACTCAGAAACATTCTGCATAAAAAATACGTGGCATTAGAGCATCTCTAGCAGATACCGCATATCACGGTACTGCAAATGGCATATGCGGTAAACCGAAAACCTGGTTTACCGTGCGAGATATATTGAACCGCAAAACAGAATATTTTGTTTTACGGTTCAGATATGCTGCATTTGTTTCGCGCCGTCTATCGTACTGCAAAATAACGTATACTGCAAATCAGATTCTGCAAACCAATAATTCAAACCAATATAAAAATTTCAAAGTTTTTACAACAACATGCTGTTAAACAACACGAATAAACGGGAAATAAACATGCTAGGCTTCCTAATGATTGGTTTCACCATTCGTAGCGGCACTTGCAGCAGCTCTGCGAGCTTTGTGTGCCTCGAGGATCTCCCTCCTTCGATCTTCCCATCACTTTTTTGTGATCGGATCTATATTCTCGGGGTCCATGGTCATAATGTTTCGTTAGTGATTGCAGCTGCCCTAGATTTTTCCTCTTCGAGATGGATCCTCCTCTCCTCACAAACTCAGCTTTGCGCTTCTCATCTTCACGAGTTGCTAGCCACATTTGTATTCTGGTTTCTTCTCTCTTGTCAACCATCTTGAGCTTGGTTTCCATTTGTTGTTCTGCCACTAGCAACTAGTGCTTTATCATTTCATCAATCTTGTCCCTCAACTTTTCGTGCTCAACCTTTCTTTTGATCTCTTCTTTCACCTTCTTCGCACCATCTAGCCTTTTTCTTTTTGCTTTCGGTTCCTCGTCTTCCTCATCATCTTCTTCCTCCAAGTTAATTGCAACACCGTTTCTAGGAGGTGGTGTCTCTCGATCTCGTACCCTCCACTTCTTACTGTCCTTGAGCAATTCCCAGCAGTGATGGAGAGCGAAAGGTTTCTTCCTCGAGGCAGCCATGTTCTTGTACCTAAGTTGGGAAACCTTGTCATATTCATCAATGTTTACCTCGCTAGGTGGGTGATTCTTGACTTGCTCGTAGGTGGCACTCCATCGACTGCAAGATTGTTTGATTGTATCCCACCGTCCTTGTAGAGATCTCAATGTGCGAGTGCTTCCTTTCAGCACTAGCTTGAAAAAATTGTCCTTGATCCGCTGCCAATATTTCTTCCGGGATTGGTCACTTCTGATGACAGCATCCGTGGACACACCTTCCCAAGACCGGATCAATGCCGTGTCTTCTTCCACGGTGTAGTTTGTCGATCTCTTAGATTTTACCTTATCTTGAGCTACATCAAAGGCCTCCTCGTCCACCTCCTCTAGTTCATCGTTGTCCCACTCATCGGTCTCAGGCACTCCTTGCTCCACTTCACCATTGATACGTCCAAAAAGTATGTACTTTCCCGAACACTTTTGCTATTGTTTCTCCTCTAAACTTATGTGATTTGGATACAACTAACACAGACTGGCGCTGTTTTCAGCAGAATTACCTTGGTGTCTAGTTTTTGTGCAGAAAATCAACCATCAGGAAAAATCCCGGAAAATATGCCAAAAATCCTATTTCACCAGAAGACTCACGGAGCCAGAACACGAGACGGAGTGGAGTCCTGAGGGGCCCACACCACCCTGCCACGCGGGCCAGGCCTGGCCGTGCCTGGAGGGGGTGTGTCCGCCTCAGGCACCCCCTCGGCCTCCCTCTTCGCCTATAAGTTGCCTTCTAACCTAAAAACTCAGGGGGGTCGACGTTTTTCCAGACAGAGTTCCGTTGCGCCGCCACCACCAGAAACCGCGATTCAGAACCAGAAACTCCGTTCTGGCACCTTGCCGGGACAGGGAATTTGGAGAGGATCATCGCCATCATCATCACCGATGCCTCTCCACCAACCATCCATGTTCCCCTCATCCATGAGTTAGTAATCCCCCGCTGTAGGCTATGGGGATGGTAGGGATTGGATGAGTTCTATCATGTAATCGAATAAGATTGTTAGGGCATGGTGCCTAGTATCTCTATTAGTGCTATTTGACTTGGTTACAACTTGTTGTGCTTAGGGCCTGTTTGTTTGGGCTGTGGCTGGCTGGCTGTGGAGCTGTGCAGGGAAAGCTGTTGTGCAGGAAAAGCTACTTCTCTGAGTTTGACTGTTTGGCAACTTGGCTGGCTGTCTGGCTGTGTGCTAAGGAACTGTCTGTAATATCTCTAAAATTAATATAACACGTAAACTTCACTATTGAAGTGCATAAACACATATGTTATTATTACATACCATATGTCACATATTGGTTTGTCCAAAATACATTAGTTCGTATGAATTTCCCGTAGCAGTTTCGTTTCATATGAATTGTCAGCAGTAGTTTTTCATATCCCTACCGTGTATGGGGGAAGTTTTTTCGAGAGAATGGACTCCTTGAGCGTTGAGCCAATATCCGGCGGGGGAGCGAGCGAAGTACCACTGCCTGCTGGCGATTTTTTGAGAGAATGTTTAACATGGATGATAACAGGGCATGACCAAATTCTCTGGAGAAATTCTAATCCTCTCAGATAAACCAAAACAGGAAATTCTCCTAGAACGCCACCCCCCACATGGAACTCCCTCGCCAGAAATAGTTGCATGACACGGGGATTTGGCAATCTGCACGTTGGTTGAAAGGAAAACATTGATTCGAAGCCTAGTTTTCTATGCTCGCGAAGAAACTTGTCACGCCATTACTGCCAGCACACGTACACAATTCGTCGAACACCTGATGCGCCTACTTCCCCCACTAATTGAAATATTCCCGCGAGATGTTCCTGGAGGCAGGGGATGGTGGAGGGAGGAGGGAGGCCGCTGGTGGCTAGGAGAAGTGGTCGGCGAGGAGAAGACAAGGAGGAGGACGAAGGGGAGGAGGCGGGGAGGAGAATGGAGGGGAGGAGGGCGGCGGGGAGTAGGGAGGCCGCTGGCGGCAGGGAGGAGGGTGGTGGGCGGCGGAGAGGAGGCAGGGAGGAGGACCCGAGCTGGCGGCGGCGCTGGCGATAGGAGGGTGCGTACGGGGAAGTGGGGGGTGGAGGCGCTGGGGAGGACTCGTGTACGGGTGTGTGGGGATTTTTTTCCTGGGAACCTGGGTCGGGAAGAGTTTGGGTGGAATTTTGTTGTAAATTAGGTGAACAACATGTCCAAATAAAAAAACGGTTCGCCCGCGGCTGCGGGAAGTTGCGGGAAGCACCCCCAGACGTGATTTTGGCTGATAGGTCTGTTGTAAGAAGTACTTTAGCAAAAGCCCAACGCATAGCTGCCCGTTTGTTTCGTTTTTCTGGCTTTTTTCAGTGGAGAAGTGGTCAAAAGCCCAAACAAACAGGCCCTTAATGCTTGTCACTAGGGCCCGAGTGCCATGATCTCAGATCTGAACTTATTATTAATTCATGATGATAGTATTGTTTGTGATCTTATCTGCAAGTTGTGTACACATATCATTATCCGGATCCAAAGGCACCGAAGTGACAGAAATTGGGACAACTGGAGGGGATGGCTGTGATGTGAGGATAACATTGTTCACGGAGTGTTAATGCTTTCTCCGGTGCTCTATTAAATGGAGCACCTTAATTTCCAGTAGTTCCCTTGAGGCCCCGCTACAACTGGCTGGAAGGACAAAAGATATTGTGCAAGTTCTCATTGCGAGCACGCATGACTATATATGGAGCACATGCCTATGATTGTTTAGTACTTGGATGCTTTATCTTATTTATCTGCAGTTTCCCTATATCTTGAAGTTACATGTTTAGACTTGTCCATGCAACGCCCGTCCATCCATCCCTATGCCTACCGCGCTCATATCCTACTGTTTGCTACTACTGTTACTATTGCTCTTGTTTTACAGCTGCTGTTACTTTGCTATTGCTACTACAAAACTTTTGCTACTGATAAACTACTATGAGAAAAACTATTTCTAGGTGCAGCTGAATTGACAACTCAGTTGTTAAGACTTATAAGTATTCTTTGGCTCCCTTGTGTCAAATCGATAAATTGGGTAATACTACCCGCGAAGACTGTTGCGATTCCCTATACTTGTGGGTCATCAAGACTATTTTATGGCGTCGTTTCCGGGGATCATAGCTTTATTTGTAAGTTCACTTGGATCTATTATTGTTCACTGCTATTCCTTTCATCATGGGGAAGTCTCGTGATGGAAATTTTCCTATTTTACCATCCACTACAAGAAGAGGTACAGTCCTAAACACATCTGCTGCTCTTGATTCACCGTCTGTTATAACTAAGCTTGTTACACCACCAACACATACACATTCTACACACACTGCTACTACTGCTGAATCTGAAATTTCTTCTGATACTCATGATGTTACTTCTACTGTGCTAGAAGCGAGTGGTTCATTAGGTCCTTTCCTAGATGCTACTATTGCTAGAACTATTTTGGGAAACACTAAAACTCCTAGTGAAGACACTATTACACATGTTAGCTCACCTGGGTCTATAGAGAGATATGATATTAGTGATGGTTACATTGAAATGACTGATGAATTTATTGAAGAGTACCAAAACACACATGGTGCTAGTGCTATTAGGAGTCTCCTTGAGAGACATACCATTATTCCTAAACCGTCTTCTGATGCTAAGTTTGCTACTTCTCCCATAGATATTAAATATGAAGATTATGATTTCTCTCTTGATTTATCCTATATAGACATTTTTGAGAAAGAACCTTTTTTTGGGACTGAAAATGAGAGTGCAGTGGCACATATGAATGAGCTTTCCACTATGATTGCCTTATTCTCTAATGATTTTAATATACATAAGTACTTTGTTACTAAGATCTTCCCTTTTCACTAAAAGGAGAAGCTAAATCTTGGTTTAAAATATTACCTCTTGGATCCATTGATAGCCCTGATTGTTTGATAACTTCTTTCTTCCAGAAATATTTTCCTCCTAGTGCAAGACATGCTGCTTTGCAGAAACTTTTTGATTTTAAACAGGGAGAAGAGAAGAAATTTCCTGAGTCATGGAAAAGGTTCTGTGCCTTGATCATGCATATCCTGGATGTCCATTACCTAAAAATGAGCTTCTTGATATTTATTATAATGGACTAACTGATGATTCTAGGACATACCTAGATAGTTTTGCTGATTGTGTTTTCAGGAAAAGAACTCCTATAGATGCTGAAAAATTAATGGCTAAAATAAGCAAGAATTATGATGATTGGACTTCAACTGAGCTAAATACACCTGAAGCCATTACTCCTGAACCAGCTGTGTCTGAACCAGTTCCAACACCAACACCAAAGAAGAGGGGAATGATTGCATTAAATGATGAAGTGATGAAAAAACTAAGAAATATCTAAAGGAGAAAGGTATTAGAGCTGAAGATGTGAATAATCTACCTCCTATAGAAGAATTATGTAAGCCAATTCCCCACTGTAACGCCCCCGAATCGGGTCTATGTAGATCTTAGCATTTCCCGCCAAAACCCGCATAGAAGCGATTCAAAGACGTCCACCAGATACTTTCGTGTGGGTGGGATTTGATTACAAGTAGTTACATCACAATAGTTTACAATAGAGTCCACAAAAACTTATATATACAACAACGATCCAACAAGTGAAGAATACAAAAGGTATAATATGAAGATGCAACTCAAGAAGAAAGCAAGATAGTGTCCGAGTACGGACAAGACCCAAATGGGACTAAGAGTCCTGGAGAATAACCAAGCATTGTCCAACCCTGCCCAGGCCAAGCCGTAAGGGTAACCTTGCTACCATCGTCAATTACATACCTGTCAAGCCAAAAGGGTGTCGGCAAAGGGCAAAGGAAAAACAAAAGGAGAGCGGTCAATACTGAGGCCAGTACACGGCGAGACTAGAATTCGGCGGTCCTCGCCTACATAGGTATGGTGGGCTAAGCGGCAACAAAGCTTGCACTATCTAACTTATAGATACACGCTACAACTTCGACTATTGGAGCGAGATAAGAGAGCGCTATGCGGTAACAATAATATAACACCAAAAATAACCCATTCGAAGATTTTCCCCTCGAAGACCAGTCGAGGAATTCCTCTTACAGAACACACACGGTGACAATTTTAGTTAAGCAGGTGTTTAGTTGATAAGGCTAATTACTAGTCATATTGTTAAGGAGGCAAATTATTAGTGGTGTTGTCTATGATCATGACACTGTACTCCTGAGGCGCCCATAACCGTGGACACATGGCTTCTCGAAAAGATTTACCCTGCAGGGGTGCACTACTGTACCCAAACGCATGCTCAACCCTTCAGGCAACGTATCACGCGTGCCATCCGAATCTCACAACAAGAGCTGTCCCTTAACTACGCGCATATCTAGAGGCATCACCTACTGTGGGGAACCAACCAAGAGGTACGACGATTCTCAAGGAAGACACAGCGTTTGCGCCTACTGGTGGATCGGGCCTTGCGGGGTAACTTGTACACACCGTGGGTGCCGCCACCGTGTACCGCGATTTATGTATGCAAGCCATGGCAATCCACCAAAACATCAAGTCCGGAGACATGTTAACTCACCCTGTCCGAGGACATATTATGTGTATGCACCAAATGGAAAACCAATTTTGTAACCCTCTGGATATACGAATAGCGCCGGTAGTTGAGGGGGGGGTTCCCAGAGGCCCCACGTTTGGTTAGCGTGATCAACTCAGAACTGGTATCATAGAACGAATGGGTCCTAGGTCGGCTCAAGCAGTTCCCAAAGGTGGTCCCTGTCGAGGCCTTATCATTAGGTGAAACCATAACCAACAACATCAGATTAATTATCTTATCACCAACCATATCCGAGTATTGTTCCACCTGTATGAGAGCGGTACTAAGCATGCCTACGACTCGCAAGGACAAAGATAGCTAATCAAACAAGGCAATAGGATAACCAAGGCAGTATAGTGGAGCAGGTAATTAAAGGGGATAGTACTAAAGCATCGACAATAAAGATAGCAATGGATCAATTGGAGGAAGTAAAGACTATAAATGCAAAATAGGTAGAAGGTGGAGAATGCTCGCCTGTGAGACAAAGTCGGGTAG
Organism: Avena insularis; assembly: GCA_023614405.1. Lineage (NCBI taxonomy): Eukaryota > Viridiplantae > Streptophyta > Magnoliopsida > Poales > Poaceae > Avena > Avena insularis. The sequence continues at coordinate 158,961,449 of CM042697.1, forward strand.
CCGGAGGCTTGTCGTAACTCGCATCCACTCATCGTCCTATCCGATGAAGAAGCAAAACACTAGAAGGAACAACCGGTGCAATATTCAATACTAGGCGGAAGACCCGGCATGTTTATGATATGATGCATGGCATGGAAATATGCGGCCTAACTTAGCAATATTAAGTGGAATCAGAATCCCGACAAATAAATATTATGGTTCAAGTTGTTTATCTACCCCGCAATTTAAATGTTCTCTTAACAAGATATAACATAACATCAATTCACTACTCAATATTAAATGGAACCGGGACAAGACAAATAGCACTCTCATATATTTCATATTTATTTAGTAGATGAATCGCCATATATACCCAAACAATAATATATGAGTGCAACCAAGGATAGTTTAATATGCACAAGTTATATTATATTTATCAAAATAGGGTATCGGGAAGGGGGTCACACATTGGGTTCGACGATCTTGGGCTCCGGGGGTTCGGTTTGGTCTCGTCGGGATCGGTCTTCGGAAAGGTCTTTGGGTCCGTGGAGGAGTACTTGACACCCTGAAATGGGAATCCTCGCTGGCCTCACAGCTGATGGCGAACTTGAATCGGTGTCGACGGTCCATCACGATCGATCTTGGCGTGGTACTTGCGACGATCTTGTGTCAATACAGGTAGCCCGGAGACCTTCAGCAGCGCACGCATGTCACCAACACTTAGATAGTCTCCATCTTTGCCTTCAATTGAACAGCACCACCCCACACTGCAGCATGGTTGCAACGGGCACCAACTAAACAAGGTCACATTTAGGCTGCAGGAAGACCACGTCTCGCTCGGACATTGGCTCAAGCACCTTGCCGTCATGACGCGACGGGAGGGTCGACGGACTAGGAAGAGGTCGCTGGGAGGACGTGCGCGTGCAGGAGAACAGGACCGCCTGCGGCATTTGACCGGAACATATAGGTAGACGTGTGGTCGACCGGGATGGGGCAGAGACGAGGAGGCACATGCGGGCGGCGCGCGCTGGCCAGAGGCAGAGCTTCGCGGTGGTGGCCATGGCGCGCGGCCAGCGGCTACGGAGGTCGACCAGGGGGGACAAGGGCGGAGGAGGCGAAGGAGACTGGCGACGGTCGGCGCTGGAGAGGCCAGGTGGCAGAGCTTGAGGACGAGGAGGGCCAGACGATGTCGACGGCGGCCGGAGAGGAACCGGCGGTGCGTGGAACAGAGGCGAGGGTTCGGCGGCCGGTGGGATCAAGGTCAAGGCCCAGGCGGCGGTGGGGTTCAGAGGGAGGCGGCGCTGGAAATCCACGAAGGAGGCGGCGGACCAGGGTCGCGATAGGGAGATGGTGGTGACCGAGTGCGTGATTCGTGTGCGTGCGTGGGTCGTTGGGGCGTGGTGGTGTGCGTGATCGTGTGTAGCAGGTGTGTTGGGTTGTTGTGTGCGTGAGTGTGTGTGTGTGTGAGTCCTGTTGGGTCTGGGGTGTTGGGTGCGTGCGTGTGTTGTGCCAGGATGTGGAGGCGAGAGCTGGGGGAGTTGGTTTGGTCAGGGGTAGATGGGATGCTAGGGTTAGGGTTAGAAAGAAAAAGGGAAAAGGATTATTTATATAGTCCAAAGTAGACTAGATACGACTAGTTTTAGACCAAAACTTTAGACGGACTTTTAGCCTAATTTTATTTATAAATCAAGAAAGCTTCTGCCGCGAGAAATATTATTTATTTTAATTTTAAAATAAGAACAAGAGACGGGTTTAGTGAAACTACATGGATATTTAGTAAAACAAAATATGGTTTGATAAAATAATTTTACGGGTAAAATATGCATGATGATGTCATGATGATGCACACAATAAAATACTAATAAATTTCTAATTTTTAATATTTCCGGGCATTACACCCACTCATCCACTATTAAGGTGCACTCTGTCCAACACTATGATGAAGGTGATATTCCTTATGGTAAGCCTCCTGATCAATGCTTAGAGGAACTTGATATTTTTATTGTTAAACAAGGTAATTTTAATAAACAAGTTCAGAATAATTTATTGGAAAACTCTAGAGATATTAATGAGTTGAAAGATATTGTGCAAAGAACTGCTAATGATGTTAAAATGCTTTGTAAACACTTTCAAATGGTTCAAACTCATATTGATCAACTTTCTAAGGTACAAAAAGATATGCTAGTTAATGCCTCGGGAGATAAACATGCTTATGGAATTAGAACTAGGAGTGGTGCTGCCACTCAAGATCCTTTATATCCCGAAGGACACCCTAAAAGAATTGAGCAGGATTCTCAACAAGGTGAAAGTAGTGGTAGTCCTCATAAGAGAAATAAAAAGAAACATAAAATAGTTGAGGAACCACGTGAACCTGCTGTAGACCCCAATAGTATATCTGTCTTTGATGCTGAAATTGAAAGTTGTAAGGATAAAAATGATGCTCCTGATAAGGAAGAAGTTGAGGAAGAACCTGAGAAGCACACTAAGAATACTAGGTACACTAAGGAAGATTTTATAGCTAAAAAACATGGTAGTGAAAGAGAACCTTGGGTGCAGAAACCTATGCCTTTTCCCAATAAGAAACACAAGCCAAAGGAGGAAGAACACTATAACAAGTTTTCTGAGTGGATGAAACCTTTATTTTTGCAAATTACTTTGACTGATGCTATTAAGTTGCCTCCTTATTCAAAGTATATGAAGGATATTGTCTCTAATAAAAGGAAGATTCCTAATGAGGAAATTTCTACTTTGCTTGCTAATTATTCCTTCAATGGTAAGGTTCCAAAAAAACTTGGTGATCCAGGTATACCAACTATTCCTTGCTCTATTAAGAATAATTATGTTAGAACTGCTTTGTGTGATTTGGAAGCTGGAGTTAGTGTTATGCCTTTTTCTCTCTACAAGAGACTCCATCTAGAAAAGTTGATACCAACTGATATATCTTTGCACATGGCAGATAAGTCTACTACTATTCTTGTTGGTATATGTGAGGATGTTCCTGTTCAAGTAGCTCATAATTGCTTGGTTTTAACTGATTTTTTTGTGCTTGAGATGCTTGAAGATGATAATATGTCCATTATTCTTGGGAGACCTTTTCTTAATACTGCAGATGCTGTTATCAATTGTAATCAAGGAAAAGCAACTTTTGATATTAATGACAAAGAGCATATTGTCTATTTCCCAAAGAAGATTGATAAGAGCTATTGCCTGAATTCCATTGAAAATATTGAGGGCATCAAAGTTGGAGAAATATATTGTCCCATTCCACAAGGAAGTTTTGAAACTATTATGATTTGGACTATTGCTATCAAGTTTGAGGTAACATAATCACTTCATATAAGATTGTTTTGGTAAAAAGACTTGATCAACCTTGTTAACAAAGGGATTTTAATGAACAAAACAATGCTTTCAAAGTGGTTATACTTGCTCACTTTTATTTTTTCTCCTTCCTAGTCTTTGCTTTTTCTCTTGTTAGCTTTAGTTTTGCTAGTTGTTTCCTTGTTAGAGTGTCTTAGAACTTCTGTAGTTTTGGTTCTTGTTTGCTTTTGTTTCTTCTAAAAAATCTTTTTCTACGAGAAAATCAATTTTCATAAAAATAAAGTCTCCCGAAAAATCCCTGAAAATTCATATTAAATTTTTCCTCAAAAAAGGGGCAGAGGGACACCTGGAGTGGCCCAGGGGGACCCACCAGACCAGCACACCCCCTGATGGTGCGGCCAGCCCCAGGGCACGCCTGGCCTGGGTGGGGCCCACCTATGGCCCTCCAAGTTGTCTCCTTCCAGCCACTTCTTTCTCTCTCCCGAAAAACACCGGAAAACTTTCTCAAGCTCGAGTTCCTGTTGTTCTTGCTCCTGATTTTAGATCTCCTTGCTCATCCCATCTTTGATGCTGATTTTTGGAGGGATTGCTCCTTGGTATGTGCCTCCTCCGCTTGTCCAATTAGATTTGTGATTGGTAGATTGCATCTTGAGTATTTTGCTGATGTAGGTGACTGGTTGTGTGATCTTGCATGCTTGTTCTATGCTTAGAGATTTCATTTTATGCATGTTTAGCCCTCTATCAAGTTCCTATAGTAGTTCCTCATCATTTATCAACTTGGAAATTACTTGGTTTGATGTTTGTCTAAATGTTTTAGAAAAAAAGGTCATGGACAACCACACCTTTGAAGAAGTGTTTGAGAGTGATGCACCTAGGAGAACAAGGCCTTCAAGATCATCCTCCTGAGCCAGGACATTATACAATGAGGATCTCATTACACCGCGTTTTGGCAACAAGGGAGATGAGGGGGATGCGCACCCTTCTACCTTCCCTTATCCTACCTTTTTGCAGGCTGCAGGGATTCTCAATGATTTCCTAACCTTGGTTATGGAGGGTTGTACTAACTAGTTATATGCAAGATGAGAGTGTGCAGTATGCTATGCTCACTAAAACTTTTGTGGAGAGTTTCTCTTTTACTAACAACCCTTTCAGGTTAGAGGTGTCATTCAAAATCTATAATAGGCCCTTCACCATGAAAATAAAGAATTTTTGTGAAATCTTGGGTATTGGCACGGCTGGGACGGTGAAGAAGATTCCATCTCAACCTGCTGATTTGTTGGAGCTCTATCGCGGGATAACTAATGATGATGACCGCAGAGCCCAGCGCGGAAAGATAAGAAATATTCAACTCCCAGCTATTAGATATTTTGCTTATTATCTTGCCACTAGTATTCTTGGTAGGGAGAACACTAGCAACATTTCCAACTATCATTTGGCCTTTCTAGCTGCTGCACTCAACAATGAAACCAGGTACAATCTTGGTTCTCTCATTGCTCGTCGCTTAGCTACTAAGGGACCCATTTATGGGGGTATTATTGTTGCGCGTGTTGTTACTGCCTTAGATATTTCTATTGATCCAAATGATACAATTTTGGCTCCTCAGAGGCTTGATTTAGCTGCCATGAAAGCGCATCACTTTGTCACGGCTAGCTCTACCCTTGAGAGTTTGGTTTACAGGATGATGTTTACTGACGGGGAAGAGAGAGAAATTCCTTTGCCCCAAACCACTTTGTTCAGTATTTGCCAAGGACCTTGGTCACGCTCCAAGGAGGAGATGGACGAGCAGCTATGCATTCGTGGTTTCCACGGACACTACCAGGGGGACTCGCCCTCTTATGTCCACTCTGTGCACTACATAGGGGCGTCCTCGAGCTCATACCAGGACGAAGGGGCCTCTTCGTCATATTACAGAGGTGCACCTTCTTGGTCACCATGGGGTTGAGCCCCACTTAGGCCAAAATCCTAAGCTTGGGGGAAGGTACACCGACATCACACTCATCTATATATCATGTTTCGTCGGTTCTTTGTATATCCATGTTTCACTTTCTTTTTGGTTTTTGTTTCTGCTTTCCCAAAACACAAAAATACCAAAAATAATTTTGTTGTTTCTCTTGGTTTGTTTCTTTGCTTTTTAGCTTTGGTTTGCCTTAAAGAAAAAACCCAAAAAGATTTTGCTTTGTTTATTTTTCCTTTGTTTGTTTTTGCTTTGTGTGCTTGCTTTAAAAAATCGAAAACACAAAAAATATTTGTTGTTCTTCTTTGGTTTTGTGAAGTTGTTTGCAGGGTTCAGCAGTCCTCAGTGGAGTTTGGTTTCATGTTATTATTCAAGGCACACAAGTGAAGGGCAATCATGAAGATTAAGACAACTTGAGGTGTGGTAAGAGGCTGGTAACGAACTCTATTTGTTTTCATTTTTGTACATATACTCATCATTGTGGGCGTGCTTAGTCTGTTCATGTAAGGTGTATGTTATTTATGGATGCTTAGTAGTTCTTGCTTTCTTATGATTAGCTCCAGCTTGCCAATAGTTTGTAGCATGTCATATGAATGTTTGCTTGCATTGTTCTATTCATAACTTGGTATGTGATACGTCCAATTTGCATCACCTTTCTATATCATAATTTTCCTCTATTCATTGATATATTTCATATTAAGAGGTGATACTTATGTATTTTCATCTGTTTTTTGCATGTTGGATGATTCTTGGAGGATGAACTGTCGGAGTCAGGTTTCTAATGGAAAAATAGGTGTTTTGATGCAATTTCGCGAAGATCGGAAAATACCAGAAAAACTATGGAAAATCATATTTTCCTAGAAGACGAAGAAAGCCAGAAGGGGAGGCGGAGATGGGCCACAGGGGGCCCACACTCCCCTAGGCGCGGGCCACCCCTAGGCCGCGCCTACAGGGGGTGTGGACCACATGGACCACCTCTGTCTCCGCCCTCTCGCCTATATCTTCTCGTCGAAACCCTAAGACACGGGGAGCTATCATAGAAAGATTCCACCACCTCTGCGGGGCGGAAAACACCGAGAGAGAAAGAGCTCTCCGGTAGACAGATTTCTGCCGGGGAAATTCCTTCCTGGAGAGTGGAGATCGTCGCCATCAACACCATCGTCAAGCTAGACTTCATAGGGATCGTCATCATCATCCACACCATCATCTCCACCAGCACCATCATCACCACTCCATCCCGCTGTAACAATTGTGTTGAATACTTGCATAGTTCGTAGGGGAGACTTTCCCGGTGTTGATTACTATTGTAGTTGACGCTTGTGAGTGGAACCATTGGATTATTTATTATCTTCAGATTGTTATCCGTCACCATATCATCTTTGATCTTGATCCATATGATGTCTCGTGAGTAGTTCGTTTAGTTCTTGAGGACATGGGAGACGTCATGTTGTTAATAGTGGATTTGTGTTCAGATATTATTCAATGGTTTAGTATATAAGTTGTGGTTCTATTCTTCTAGTGGTGTCATATGAACGTCGACTACATGATACTTCAGCATTTATGGGCCTAGGGGAATGCATTGTGTATTTGGCTAATAATTGTGGGGTTGCCGGAGTGACAGAAACCCGAACCCTCATTAGGACACCATTGCACAAGGGAGCGTAGGATCTCAGAGTTTAAGGCTGTGGTTAGGTTTATACCTTAATTGCTTTCTTATAGTTGCGGATGCTTGCAAGGGGTTTAATCACAAGTATGTATTAGTCCAAGTAAGGTTGGTACATTAGCACAGGTTCACCCACACAACACTTACAACACCAAAGAAGACTACTCAGCTATTTGAAGCAAAAGCACTTGACAGAATTCCCATGTGTCCTCGAGAACGTTTGGTCCTTATAAGTATTTCCACCGGCTTGTCCTTTGCTAAGAAAGGATTGGGCCACTTGCTACGTTTGTTTGCTGTCTTTATTACTTGCACTTTATTTCTTTGCTTTATCATAAAACCCCTAAAAATCTGTTTGCTAAGTATTTACAGAGATTTCCTGCTCCATACCACTAGTCAACACCTTCTGCTCCTCGTTGGGATCGACACTCCTATTTATCGAAAGTACTACGATACACCCCTTATATTTGTGGGTCATCAAGACTATTTTCTGGCACCATTGTCGGGGAATGAAGCGCTATTGAAGAGTGGAACTGGTAAAGGAAACTTCTACTGTGAGTACTGCTTTTTATTTTTGTTTGTTACTTTGTTTCCATTATGGATAACCCACTTGGTTTTATGTTTGGGAAAACTACTACCACTGTTAGGGTAGTAGATGAACCACCACCTGTTGAGATAGATCCTTTTAAGATACCTACAAGTATTGTTGATCGTGTTATGGATAATTATTATTTAGTCCATCCTGGTGATCATTTGCTTTTTATCCATGAATTATGCGGGTTGTTTAAGTGTGTAGGTATCACAACTGAACAGGTGAAGAAGAAGTTACTCTCTATATCCTTGAAAGGGAGAGCTGAAGAATGGTATAAGCTGCTGAAGAATGGACAATCCATGGAATGGGAGGAAATAGTACCTCTCTTTTATTTTAAATTCTATCCTCCCAGTGAAATTCATAAGGATAGGAATCTGATATATAACTTTTGGCCTCGTGATGGAGAGAGCATAGCTCAGGCTTGGGGGAGATTGAAGTTACTAATGCTTAAATGTCCTATTCATGAACTCCCCAACAATATTATTATCAATAACTTTTATGCTAGGCTTTCTCTTCATGACAAAGATTTACTAGATGCTTCTTGTGCTGGATCATTCACACGTATGAAGGAAGAAGATAAATGGGATGTCCTAGACCGTATTCAAGAGAACACTAAAGCATGGGAGAATGACAAAGGAAGAAAGTCAGGTATAAACTATGATTATGAATGCATTAAATCTTTTATTGGAACTGATGACTTCCGTGATATTAGTACTAAGTATGGTCTTGATTCTCAAAGTATTGCCAATTGTTTTAAGGCCTTTGCCTCTTACATAGAATTTCCTAAAAATAAGTGGAATAAGTACCATGCACCTTATAAAGATGTTGTTAGTCATGTTCCTATTAGAAATACTGAAGTTTGTACTATTGATCATATTTTGCATGAACCTTATGTTCAGAAAACACCTTTCCTAGCTAATGTAAAGGAGTATTCTATGATGATTAGTGTGAATAACAAAAGTACAAAGAAAATTGTGGAACCTGATGAGCAAATAGACAATGAACCTGTGGTGCTATTGTGAAAGATCTTGTCACTAGAAAATATAGAGGATGAGCACATAGTATTCTGTGAAGACGCTTCTAATATTGTCACTCATCCTAGAAAAGCTAGTGTCGTTGTGCTTTCTGTTAAAATTGGTGATCACTGCTACTATGGTTTATGTGATATTGGTGCTAGTTCTAATGCTATTCCTTATGAGCTTTACAGGGAAATTATGCATGAAATTGGTCCTTGTGAGCTTGAGGATATTGATTTGGTTATTCACCTTTCTAATAAGGAAATCATTTGCCCTATTGGTATTGTAAGAGATGTGGAGGTTCTATGCGGTAAGACTAAGTATCCTGCTGATTTTCTAGTGCTATCATTTTTGGTAGACCTTTCTTGAACACTTATGGAGCTATTATAGATTGTAAAAAGGAAAAAAGTTTTAACTAAGTTAGATGGATATTCTTATGAGTTTAACTTTTACAAATTTGCTAAATCTCCTTGTGAAAATAGTTTGCCTAATGAAGATTTCAGGATGGAACAACTTGCTTCTATTGATCCAGTTTATGACCTTGGACCTCTTTTTGATGACTGTAAGTATGCTTATTCTGATGATAAAGTTGTTTCCTTTGATAGTTATATTGTCAACTTTATTCAAGGTGCTACTGAAATTTATTATGAGAGAGGGAAACATGGTTTTATGCATCTCAATAATATTAATTTTCCCATTTTTATGTTGAAAGCTTTGCAGTTGCATTTGTTTTGTCTTCCTATGCTATTGGCTTTTTTTGTCAACAATTTGTTTTCTCATGATACTCCCATGCATAGGAAGTGGGTTAGACTCAAATGTGTGGGATATTTGCTTCTTGATGCTCTCTTTCACTTCAAATATATATCTCCTATGTGTGCATCTTTGAAACTATCAAGCCTAACTTAAAGGCATTAAAGAAAAGTACTTTTTGGGAGATAACCCAATAGTTTTGTTGAGTCTTGGAAGTTATTACCTCAGTAATAACCGCTCCTTATCCTTTTTGTTTTGGTTTTTGTGTCAAGATCAACTACTTTTGAGAAGTAGAGGAGTTGTGAAAAGTGGCTGTCCTGGGGAAGATTTTTGTGCTACACTGTAAAAATTCGTGAAGGATCTCAGTACAATGGACAGATCTATAATTTGCTGTGCTTGTTCTCAAAGTGGTTACCCAACTTTTATTAGTTTTGCACTTTTTGATTTGAGCAACAGAAGGTTTTCGAAAAAATCAATCTTTACCTGCTGGTCTGGTTTGACAGATTTCTGCCATCATTTGCATTTGCCTCTTATATTAATTCCCTTCCAGATTCTTTTTGGGGTTTCAGGAAAGGAGTTGCTACAGTAGCTTTTGTTTTTATGGATTTCAGTTGAAGTTTGAACCTAAAGGTTTATTGTTTTGCATACACTAATGTTGCCATTGAGGTTTGTGTAAGGCCTTGTATGAAGGGAATTTCCAAGAGAAGGAGAAAAGGAATCTGCAGAGTCCGTCTTTGAATTGGTAAAAGTGGTGAAAATAGAAGGTTCGTGAAATCCTAATCTTTTTATATTTTTGATGTTTTTATTACATATGGAAGGTTACGAAACGAATCAGAGGAGGAAACAGAGGACAGGGTGGCCACACCCACCCTAGGTGCGGGCCCCAGCTGGCCGCGCCTAGAGGGGGTGTGAGCCCCCTGAGCTCCGTCTCTGCCTCGTTTTTGCACAGTACCTTCCTTATGCATTGAAACTTTGTAATATATAACCTCCCGGATCCCCTGAGGTTCGTATATCTTGTTCTCATCGTGTTTTCGTTTCGATCTGTTTCTGTTAGGAAATCTTCTCAAGTTTAGAGCACAATGGTCTCCGCCAACGACAAAGGCAAGAAGTCCAAAGAGGATGATCCTCAAAACTCCAAGGAGGAGCAGATTTTGGTTGGGGATGAATAAGACATGGAGGAGGACAAGCATCCAGACACCCGCGCTACCGTTGCAAGCATTGGACTGGTGGCAAACCCTACCAAGCTTAGAAGGACACCACAAATGTCTACGGGAGGGAAACCTCCACGTATTGTCTTCGCTCCACGGTCACCTCCTCCACGTACCAAGAATGCCTTCCATACTCTTATACATGAGCAACAATACCAAAATGTGCCCAAAGGGAACTTACCCTCGGTTTGGGATCTGCCTCGTTCTAACCATGCAAGGAAGGAACACTCTAAGAAGGAAGAGTGGGGAAAGAATAACAAGGACTGGGATTCTCGGTCTGACATGATCATGAACCGCATTGAGCATAATTCGGAGTTGGTTCATACTCTAACCTTCAAGATTGAGGATTTGAGAGAACTTATTGAAGAGATTATCAAAAGAACACCATCACCACCGAAGGAGTAAGTCATCATCAGGTTTGGCATCCCCTTGGCTTGTTCCAAGCTTGGGGGAGTGCCGCGATATCACAACATTATCTTTTATCTTTTACCCTTCTTAGTAGATTCATATATTTGGTAGATAAGTTATCTTATAGGTTGGTTTGCATTGTGGAAGTATCTCTCCTTTAGTTGATTATCTATGTATCCCTTGGTGTGAGTGCCTTTATGGAATATTAATGAGAAGTTTCATCTTTTACTTTTTGCACTTCTTATTTTAGTTTGCAATCTCTATTATATGATTAATCTTGTTGATCAGTAATGTAATCACTTTGGGAGCATCAAGTAGATCTAAATTGGTTTTGGCAAACTGAGCTCTGGTCAGTAGCAAAACTTTTTGAGGTTTGAAAGGAAAAGAGAAAAAGCTTACAAGTATTTTGTATCATTTATTTCTTTCTTGATTGTTCATGATACGTCGGAAACATATCTATAATTTTTGATGTTCCATGCTTGTTTAGTATCTACTTTGCTTTGCTTTGTCCACACTTTGAGGTGTTTTTATACGTTTTCTAGTACTAACCTATTAACAAGTTGCCATAGTGCCAGTTGCATGTTTTCTGCTGTTTTTGGTTCCAGAAAAGCTAGTAAGGAAATATTCTCGGAATTGGACGGGACAAAAGCCAAAGTCAATATTTCACCGAGGAGAACATGGAGTCCAGAGGAGAGACGGAGGGGCGCACAGGGTGGCCACACCTCCCTAGGCGTAGCCTAGGGTGGGCCCATGCCTGGGCAGGGTGTGGGCTCCCTAGCCGCCTCCCAGCCTCGCCTCTTCGCCTATAAGAAGCCCCCGATGCCTAAACCCTAAGCACCCGATCAATATTCCACAAAACCGTCTGTAGCCGCTGCCACCATCGTCCCTAGATCGGGGGTGGGGGGTCTGAAGCTCTTCCCAGCACCCTGTCGTAGGGGAGATCATCCCGGAGGCCTGCTTCTTCATCATGCCAGCCTCCGGTATGAAGCGTGAGTAGTTCCACCTTGGAGTACGGGTCCGTGTAGTAGGTAGATGGTTGTATCTCCTCCTTGTGCTTTCATGTCCAGATCTTGTGAGATCCGTTCATGATCAAGATCTAATCTATTTGTAATCATGCATGTTGTGTTTGCGGGGATCCAATGGATATTGAGATTACTATGTTATATTGATTAATGATTTTTGTATTATTGATTCTATCATGTCTGTGTTGTTTGTGATCTTGCATGCTCTCTGTTGTTAGTAGCTATCTTGGCCAAGTAGTTGCTACTGACTCCAAGAGGGGGTATTTATGCTCTATAGTGGGTTCATGTCTTTACTTAATCAAGCGAAGTGATAGAAATCTCTACGGTTGTAGATGTGTTGTTGCCACTAGGGAGAAAGCAACGGTCTCTTGTTCATGAAACAAGTGGATTGGTTACCTTACACACTTTTCTTAAAGCAGTTGTCTATTGCTTGCAACTTAATACTGGAGGGGTTTCGGATGATAACCCAAAGGTGGACTTCTAGTCATAGATGCAGTTGGATGGCGGTCTATGTATATTGTTGTATTGCCCAATCGAATCTCATAGTATCTTTTTGTCTAGTATTGCATTGTTATGCCTTGATTAGTCCTGTCAATTGCGCTGCTGTAATTTGTTTACCCAGCATGCCATGTTTGTTTATCTAAGGAGAGCACCTCTAGTGAACTATGGACCCCGGTCTAATCTTTACCATTGATATATCTTCCACTGTTACTATTTACTTGCTGCAAACCATCATCACCTTCCACACCATAGAGTTAATCCTTTGTTACAGCAAGCGGTGAGATTGAAAACCTCACTATTCGTTGGGGAAAGTATTGAGTTTGTGTTATGCAGGTTTCCACGTTGCTTGCAACACCTTTGAGATGTTTCCTTCCTCCTACTGGTTCGATAACCTCGGTTTCTTACTGAGGGAAGAGTTGTTGCTGTGTTGCATCCTATCTTGCTCTTGGGGTTTCCCGACGAAGCGCTCTCAAGCGCCATCAACAAGTTTTCTGGCGCCGTTGCTAGGGAGGCTAAGGACGTCTTCACAAGGGGAGTCGTCCTCAACCTTTCTCTTTACTTTGTTTTTAGTTCGCTTAGTTTCTTTTGCTTATTTTTTTACCTCTTTTTATCAAAAACTCCAAAAAATTAGTTTAGTTTGGTTTGCTTTCTCTTATCAAAAATACAAAAAAATTAGTTCCTACTCTAGCTCACCATGTTTTTCCCCAAGTTCACCCTGAAGGACCTTTCGATAGGTAGTGGGTCTATAATTGGGAAAGAAAATATTGAAGAATTCTTCAATCATGTTAGCAAGCAGGAGGATATTGAGGATAGATCTATAGCAGAACTTGCTCCTAATTATGAAATTGCTACAGCTTCTTTAGTTCATATTTTGGAGGCTAGGTTTGTTAGCCTTAACCCCATGATGCAAATTTTGTTCATAAAACTAAAAGAAGAAAAGAATGCTGAAAAGAGAGAATTTATTCTTGAAACTTTACTCAAAGAGTTCCATGATGTTGCTAAGGAAGCTATAAAGGTATTTGAGCATTTCAATATGCTAGGCTCATGTGTAGATGTTGTGGGTACTTCAGATAAAACCAAACCTAGAGAGGAATTTAAGATACCCATACCCTTTAAGCTTGTTGGAATGCATGAAGCCTTTGAAAAGAATTTTGACTGGATTGTTCCTAAAAATCCTTTGGATGAAAGTAGTGAACCAAAGAGAGATGAGAAGGGATCCTCCAAAACTCATTTGGATGAGATACCTTTCATAGTTGAAGACTTTTTAAGTATTGATGTTAATGCTTCTTCATTTGAAAATACTTTATTTCTTGCCTCTTGTGCCTAACTTAAAGACATTAAAGAAAAGTACTTGTTGGGAGATAACCCAAGAGTTTCCTTGAGTATTGGAAGTTATTACTTCAGTAATGACCTCTCCTTATCCTTTTTGTTTGCTTTTTGTGCCAAGAATGACCTCTAATGAGAGGGAAGTAAGATTTGGGGAGTTGCTGTCCCAAAACAGATTTCTGTCCTCCACCATAAAAATTCATGAGGAGTCTCTGTAAGTCGGATTGAGATGAAAATTTATGAATAAATGCCCTAGTTAGCTAACTTTCATTAGTTCAACACTTTTTAATTGGATCAATAGAAGGTCTTCGAAAAAATTGGTTTGTACCCGCTGGTCTGTTTTGACAGATTTCTGCCATTATTTGCACTTGCTTCTTATTGATTCCTTTTGGGTTCTCTTGGGGAAATTGAGCTTTCTGAAGGAGTTGCTGCAGTAGCTTGTGTTTTTAGTGAAAAGTTTTGCTGTTCTAAAGCTAAACCCAAGGGTCTATTATATTTTGAATACACTAATGTTGCTAATGAAGATTGTGTGAAGTTTTGTATGAAGGAAAAATTTCAGGTGTGGAGAGAGTATGATGTAATGAGATGAAGAATGGACAAAAGCTCAAGCTTGGGGATGCCACCCCGGTGTCACCCCAATAAATATCCTAGAGGTACAAGCGTCAAAGCTTGGGGATGCCCAAGACATCCCCTTCATCAATAAAAAGCTCATGTCTTTCTAGACACTTCGTTTTTATTGTTTCATGCACTGCTGTGTTGTTCTTGTAGCGTCTTATTTTTCGTTTGCTTTGCTTAGTTTTTTTAGTTTGCTTGAATAAAGTAGTTTGGACCCCCGTTCTCGCTGTGTTGTTTCAAATAAGTCGATTGGTGTTGGAAAGGAGTACAAAGTTCTTGCTTGAAAGTACAAGAGGATCTTGCATTGACTGTGGCTTAGTCTTTAGCATGTCATGCTAGGTGTTGTGTTGACCTTATGCTTAGTGATCATTGCTGTAGCATGACTTTTTCCAAACAATTGGGATTGCTAAGTGTGCCTTGAAGGAATCATGCGTTGTTTTAGCATGCAAAAGCATAGTATTGTGGTATTCTCCTTTGATGTTTTGTCTAGGTTAACTTGGCACATGCTCACACCATGTTATGACTATGAACAAGTCACCATAGACTCTATGATCATTTAGTCCTTGACTTGTAGTACCACTCTATGCTTTGATTAGTAATGTTTTGTCGCTCTGCGTGATTATGGCCATTATTGCTCTCTTAGTTGGTTGCTCCCAGTCTTTTGCTAGCCTCCACTTGTATGAGTAATCTCTACTCATGCTTCCAACTCCCAAGAAACCAAGTTATTCCAAAGTGACCACTATAAATTCCTATGCATGGTGTGTTACACCATTCCAAGTATATTCTTGTTTTCAGCTATCTTCCAATTAAAAAGTATTTTGTTATGAGAAAACTTAGTGATTAAAGCTCCCACGAACTTGATGGCACACTTTATATTCCTTGCCCCTAATAAACTTGAACCATTGTGTCATCTATGTTGTATATGCTTGCACTTATACGTTGGAATTAGCATAACCATGCCGTGAAACCCTCGGGATCAGGACTAAACAAATCACAGACCTCCGTCTGACATAAGCTTAACCTTGAGCTCGAGAATATCCAGTGAAGAATCGATAACACAACAGTGACCCTATGAAACAAAAATTATTACAGCAAGCTCATAACTGAGCAGAGAACCAAATTATTACAAGCAGAGGACACTGACCACAAACATCAACCAACGGAAGGCAAGTTATGCTATTAATTATAACAAACTTAACAAATAGCCTAAGAGGCCTAAAGCATAACGATGATGTCCCAGCCCATAGATTCCAGGCTGCCGGCCGGGAACCCCAAGCTACTCGTCGATGTTGATGCTGTAAAGAACTCATCTTCTATGGTAACACTTACTCTGCTGCAAAAATATCAACAAAGCAAAGGTGAGTACACGGTGTACTCCGCAAGACTTATGGCTGGTGGAGTTGTTTTGCATATAGCCATCTTTGTTTTGTAAGACAAGAGGGAGAAGAAACTCGTATAATCAGAGTGTTTTAAAAGGGGATAAGAGAGCAACATCTCCAAAGCATTGATCGTCATCTTTTGATATCCACCAAGTCATCATCAAACCTTATCTAGGATCATCGCCTCGTACCCAAGAGGAAGCATCCTTAAGCACACTTTATCTTGCCAAGTTTTACGATTAGGTTCAAGTTCTCTATGATCTCACGTCCATTCCCAAGTCGTCCATAACCATGGACACGACGTTTCGAAAAGATTAAACCCTGTAGGGGTGTACAACTTTACCCACACGCGTCGAACGACTCTTAGCGTCACTTGACACACTTCCTTGGTGTGCTGACAGAGGGTGGTTGACCGAAACCTTTCCCTTACTTTTGCCTAATCCATGAGTCACCAGAAGGGCTCCCGGCTGCGGTAGTTGGCCATACTCCTAGGCGGTCCTCGACTCTGTGTACCGGGATCCAGTTCAATGCCGAGCATCCTTCACCCGGCCACGTCCTATATGCTTGCACCATTTTCCAAAACCTCTTTCCATGCGGGTGTCGAATAAATCTTCAAACTACGGACTCATGGACCAGACTAGGTAAGTTGGGTCAAGGGGGTCCCCATAAACCCCCGTGTGGATGTACGCTCGTCTAGGTTCAAGAGGCAAGAACCTTGGGTCCTAAGGGTGGCAAGTATGGGACTGCAAAAACCACAACCCTCGTGGCCTCCCATACAAGCCTTAGCATGTTTAACTCACATCACCTGTCATACCACGTTCTCCTATCCAACTAGGTTCATTTCGGAGCTCGAAACCATCAACCAAGTGAATCAGCAGAACTACTAAAGCATGGCTAAGCACAACAGATAAAGTAGATCTAGCAGCGCTCACAAAGCCAAACCCTAGTTATGCTAGGAGAAGTGGATCAGGGATTATAGGTTCAAAGGGAACATGCATCAGATAGGATCACTCTATCTATCGATAAAAGACCTTAGAATCTTATTCACATGGCAAGACTTTAAATACTTTGAAAGCATAGGATTCATATGTATGTGTGGGGCTTCGCTTGCCTTTGCTTGTTGATACCCAATACAGATCTTCAGATGCATCAGCTTGACTTGTTCGACAACCACAAGGATATAGCTCTCTAGGGTTCATCTTGTTGGCATTGTTCGTCGATGACCTTCGATGGTATTGATCTCGATCTTCAGTATTGGACTTGATCTCGATTCCGATGTTGTATTTTACCGGACAAGAACCAAACACTGAAAAGAGAGGGGAAACAATCAACACATGGCATCGATACAATGCTCAATCAAGGATGATGATATGACAAGTTAAAAGTTATTGAAATTTAAACCCTAAACATACTTGGTCATTTAATCGGGATTCCGAGGGGTGCAAACCCTAACTCAGGAAATCCCCAGATGCATATGAGAGGGTGCACTTAGTTCTTCTAACTAACTTGCAATTTAAGTTGTTTAACAATGCATGACTATAGTTTAATTAGGTAGATCTCATTTTTCTGAACATTTCGATATATTATTTGTATTTTTCTAAGTTAATATGAATTAGGTATTGAATTTACAAGATTAAATCATTTTTTGAAATTATTTAAACCATTTTAAAAGCTTTACTGCATCATTATGACACCAGCACAGGGGTGGGGGTCATTTCTTACTAGGGCTGAGCCTAGCCGCAGTCACTGACCAGTGGGCCATATGCACGTCAGCCTCCGAGGTGGCAGTCAACAGGTCAAAGGGCCATGGCGACGTCAGCACCGCGTCGGCGTGACGTCAGCCGGCGGCCAATGAAAGACGGTGATCGTCAGCAACACCACAGGGCAAGCCATCTCGCGTGGTCGGTCTTGTTCGAACGAGGGCGACGCAAGGAACCTAAATATGCAGGCGCCGCTCCCTAATGGTCATCGGAGCGACGATGGCGATGAGGACCGGCGGCGGCACACGGTGGCGCACGACGGCGAACCGATACAGAGCAGGATGGGGAAAGGGAAGATGTCCAGGACGATCAAGAGATCACCCTAATGAGGTTGATGGAGACAGCGAGGCAAGGCGAGGACCAGAGTAAGAGCTAGGCCGGCGGCAGAACACGTCGGGCTCGGAGAAGATGAACTCGGCAGCAATGATTTGAGGCACCTAGCATCGATTCCTTGGACGAGTAGAAGTAGGGGAGCATGGCGGTTCCATTGGCTGGCTCGGTAAGGCATGGGGTAGGCCAGAACGACGGCGATGCACGGCGACTATGGCAGCTAGGGTTCGGTTCTGAGTGGGGAACGAAAGAAAGAGAGCCCGCGGGAAGGAGGAAGAGGATAAGGCCAGGAGAGGCGACGCAGGGGATCTTATCCTCGCTTCCAGGAAGGGCGGCGGCAACGATCTCCTCGCTGGGATCGACGGTTCTAGCACGGGCACGCAGGTGCTTGCCGTTTGGAGGAAGACGACGAGGGGATGAGAGGTGGTGGGCTGGGCCACACGTGGGCTGCAGGCTTACACTTGCGGGCGACAGGAAGGGAGAAGAGAGAGATGGTCCACGGCCCAGTAGCTAGGTTCATTTTTTTTTCAACAGAACTATTTTTCTTTTTCTGTTCTGTGATTCTCTTTTGTATTTCAATTTTAAAATCTGTTTTGACACATTTCAAAATACTAGAACTTTTACAATTATTCAAAATATTTCAGAGACCCTTGTGATCAATTTGGGTTCCATAATTTTTTGTAGTTTTCAAATTCAAAACCATTTCGAATGTGATTCAAATAGGAAGGGGAAAATAGGGTTTAGGGTTTTTGATCCATTTGTTGCTTGCATTTTAAGATGATGCTCATGCTATGCACAAACAAACCCTAATTAGTATTAGGGGTGTTACAATTCTATCCCCCTTAAAAGAATCTCGACCCGATATTCCTAGGTAGGAAGATAGAAAGAACAGGGTCACACTAAACTTCGACGATCTTCTCGAAGAGTTTGATCCATGCCACCATGACGAGTGGACGAAGCGCTTCATAATCTTCGAGGTGGCTAGTCACACTGAAGATAAGAGGGTATGACACGGAACCACACACTGAGTATCTCATGGTCAACTCATGGATAGATGTTCCACGAACATCTCTGGAGCCAACAGACATGAAACACGTCAAGGTAACGGAGGAAACAAAAAGAGATGGTTTCAAGTTAACGCTTAGTTGATCTTCATAAGGATGGAGACCATGGAGCTTGCAGAAGAGTTTTGACTTCTGAGGGAAGGAGACTTCCAACAGATGTGAAAGGATCAAAGACTTCGAAAAGTGAACCTCTACTAAATAACTTAGGTAGAGCGTCACAGGTGGAAAAGATTGATACCAACAAAACTAAGTTGTTGAACTACTTTTGACACAGAAGGGTCACTCTTTCATTCAATAGAAGGCCAAGACAGAAAGGTGTTTTGGTAGAGAGGACTCATAAGAGTCACAAGGAACATGTAACAAGAGAAACTATTGATTACCAAAATCATGGTCGCTCTTCGAACATGTTTGAGAAATCGGGAAGGAAACTCTTTATTCATGCAGGACAATCAAAATCTTTGCCAATGATTTTGATATCACTTTACACCACCAGATGAATAGTTTAGAAGATTCCCGATGACACGAGAAGAAAGAAACTTCATTCTCAGACTCCAAGTACTTGGCACAACAAATCGATTGCCAACATAAAAGGGTCTAGAGGATCGACCAAGAGACATTTAGCAACTCTACTTTAAATGTTCTCCTTGATGTTTGAAATAATGATATCAGACTGCATACAAGCCTTCTATCAGTCATCAAGTAAAGGCCGGACTTCGGATACAAGGGAAACCATAAGCACAACTCCTATAATAAATCATAGAATATGCCTCATGAAGAGTGGTTGTTATTATTGAATCAAGAGAATATGACAAAAGGTCTTTCCGGCTAAGTGTGTCAACCATTACATCAATCTTTCCAGATGTATAGAGAGACCTATGTCAAAACCTTGAGGAACACCAACCATCATATCTGCTTGAGATTCAGATTTGGTTAAGTGGAGAGGTACTTCAGACTCAAGATATCCGAATAGAAAGTGTGCAACATTTACCGCAATGTAAAGTTACTAGATTCTCAAGACATGGACTTCAATGTCAAGCTCCAAAAGATGAGCTATATTGCGTAACCCATGTGATAGCAAGTTACCAAAGGATAATTGCATCTACATGAATTTTTTGCAACGAAAACACAACTCTATCCTTGTTGGGAAGCATTTAGGAGGATATCGAAGTTTTGTTGGACTTCTTATCTTCCGTGAGCAAATCAATCAGTGGCTTGGTGTGCTTGTAGGATCTTCTCGAGATATGAAGGTATCAACCTACCATACCAAGAATACCTCGCACATGCTTAACTAAGTTGAAATGATTCCCGAAGGAACAAAGATAACTCTACTCGAATCCACGACGACATCTTTCAACAATTGCACGTGAACTAGAGAAGGTCAATTCTAACATCCAGAACACATACTTTGAGATAACACGAGGATGGTTCTCAAAATTTTCCAACACTAATGCTAACTGTTCCACATGAATCTTTTCTAGCATGGAGAAGGTAAGGATGTCATTGATGGGCTCAATAACAAACTTATCTATACACTCCAAGAAGACGGACTCACATGTTGTATGAACAAGGCATAGACATTGGTCAGACCAGTGGACAAGAATATGCACTTAGGTGAGACATCACAAGTAAATACACCATCAAATAGTCCTTGGAACTGAGTTTGATTTGACAATAGCCCAAATCAAATCAAAGGAATGAAAGATAACATATTCACAAAGGAGATACTATCTTGCTTCAACACGAACACAACTAGATATCCCTTTAAGAAGGAACTGAGTTGGATGGAACTTTTGTCTTACAACTCTCCAAGTTGTTTTTTAGGCTCAACCAACTTGTTCAGGGGTATCCAGTATGGATCCTTGAAGAAAGGTGCAGTTCAAAAAACTTGCTTTCTCAAGAACTTGACAACACAGTCATGTGGCAACATGGAAATACTTCTAGAAGACATCTAGAATATCACGGACCACCAATATGTCACTTAGCTCAAGAGGAAACTTGCTTGGTAAGGCAAGAAGACATAGTCTCAGAGCTTCGGCATAAGCCTAACTCTTGGACCGTAGAGGGTGTACTAGAATATCGGACTTGGTAGTACAATCAAACTTTGCTTAGTGATAGGGCTAACCATCACGGTAAGAATGATACAAATGTCCTTTGAGTTCAAAGCAATGACAATTTCTAATAATCTTAGATGACCACATTATTACGCACACGCATCATTCACGAGCTCGAAAGCTCAAGGAAGGGTGGGTAAATATGTGTAAAAGCATCACTTCATTAAGATGTCATGAATCTTAGCACGACCTATTTGTATAAAAGAGTGTGACAGTTTAAGGTAGAACAGACAAAAGCTAATCAAGGCCTCTTGATCTGTGGATTACAACACTTTCACCTCTTCTTATAAATGACGAGGTACTGGAGTTTGTTTCTCCTGACATCCCGAACTGGTTTGCCATGGCGTACCACAAGTGTATCTTGCATTGGAAGACACCAATGCATATTTACTACTTGGCTACAAACTGGTAGACAAAGGCCGGAAAACAACAAGGAAAGGAACATGCTTAGGATGGAATCCCAAGATGTGGATGCATAAGTCAACAATCTTCCGAAGACCAATGCATAGAAAAGGGGAGGTGTGGTAGAGTCATGAGTATAGAAGCGAGACTCACAAGGAGAACTCTTGTCGTGATCTATTTGGTTCCATTAAAGAACATCTGCCGCGGCTAGTGGTAGGGAAGTCCTTTATCATTACTGTCCAAAGGCGACAATATCCACAAGCTTGAAGGCTATACTAGAAGGTATTAGCCATTCTGGGGTAATGTGTGAACATTAACCACAGAGGTCAATAAAATGGATCTTGGGTTAAAGGTCAGCTTCATGTACAAGATTTACAAAACTAAAATCTAGCACAATCGGGGAACTTAGGTTCAAGCCCAAGGGTTAAAACCCAAGAAAGATGTAGTTACTACTTGAGTGACAAGAGTACACTACAAGGTAGTAATCACGAGGTAGCTTCCAAGAGAAGAAACGACTTCCGAAGTACCCGAACAAAGCAAAAAGGAGGCTCACGAGGTGAAAGGAAACCTCGAGACCTAGAACAGAACATTGAGGAACCATATACATGATGTTGTGGACCCATAGGGTAGAGATATCATGATAGAAAGAAATCTCTCAGAAGAAACAAAACAAGGGGATCAAGACACACTAGGTCAACTGTTTGAGAAACGGCATGCCAAAAGGCACCTAAGCTTTGAAGAAAGAGACGAGATAGTAAAACTTTTCCAAATCAACACAAGATAAGATGACACAGAATTAGAGCGAAACTGGATAAGAAGAAAAACAAGCATACTAGAGTTTTCACAAATAATTTTCAGCTTTCAAATAGTTTTCACAAGCACTAGACTCAACATCGACCAGTAGAAAGGGTTTCCTACAGTCGGTACTGCTCTGATACCAAAACCTATGACACCCCCGGGATCAGGGCTAAACAAATCTCAGACCTCCGTCTGACATAAGCTTAACCTTGAGCTCGAGAATATCTAGTGAAGAATCGATAACACATCAGTGACCCTATGACACAAAAATTATTACAGCAAGCTCATAGCTGAGCAGAGAACCAAATTATTACAAGCAGAGGTCACTGACCACAAACATCAAACAACGGAAGGCAATTTATGCTATTAAGTATAGCAAACTTAACAAATGGCCTAAGAGGCCTGAAGCATAACGATGATGTCCCAGCCCATAGATTCGAGGCTGCCGGCCGGGAACCCCAAGCTACTCGTCAATGTCGATGCTGTAAAGAACTCATCTTCTATGGTAACACTTACTCTGCTGCAAAAATATCAACAAAGCAAGGGTGAGTACACGGTGTACTCCGCAAGACTTATGGCTGGTGGAGTTGTTTTGCATAAAGCCATCTTTGTTTTGTAAGACAAGAGGGAGAAGAAACTCGTATAATCAGAGTGTTTTAAAAGGGGATAAGAGAGCGACATCTCCAAAGCATTGATCGTCATCTTTTGATATCCACCAAGTCATCATCAAACCTGATCTAGGATCACCCCCTCGTACCCAAGAGGAAGCATCCTTAAGCACACTTTATCTTGCCAAGTTTTACGATTAGGTTCAAGTTCTCTATGTTCTCATGTCCATTCCCAAGTCGTCCATAACCGTGGACATGGCTTTTCGAAAAGATTAAACCCTGCAGGGGTGTAAAACTTTACCCACACGCGCCGACCGACTCTTAGCGTCACTTGACACACTTCCTTGGTGTGCTGACAGAGGGTGGTCGACCGAAACCTTTCCCTTACTTTTGCCTAATCCATGAGTCACCAGAAGGGCTCCCAGCTGCGGTAGTTGGCCATACTCCCAGGCGGTCCTCGACTCTGTGTATCGGGATCCAGTTCAATGCCGAGCATCCTTCACCCGGCCATGTCCTATATGCTTGCACCATTTTCCAAAACCTTTTTCCTTGCGGGTGCCGAATAAATCTTCAAACTACGGACTCATGGATCAGACTAGGCAATTTAGGGCCAAGGGGGTCCCCATAAACCCCCGTGTGGCTGTACGCTCGTCTTGGTTCAAGAGTCAAGAACCTCGGGTCCTAAAGGTGGCAACTATGGGACTGCAAAAACCACAACCCTCGTGGCCTCCCATACAAGCCTTAGCTTGTTTAACTCACATAACCTGTCATACCACGTTCTCCTATCCAACTAGGTTCATTTCGGAGATCGGAACCATCAACCAAGTGAATCAGCAGAACTACTAAGCATGGCTAAGCACAACAGATAAAGTAGCTCTAGCAGCGCTCACAAAGCCAAACCCTAGTTATGCTAGGAGCAGTGGATCAGGGATTATAGGTTCAAAGGGAACATGCATCAGATAGGATCACTCTATCTATCGATAAAATACCTTAGAATCGTATGCACATGTCAAGACTTTAAATACTTTGAAAGCATAGAATTCATATGTATGTGTGGGGATTCGCTTGCCTTTGCCTGTTGATACCCAATACAGATCTTCAGATGCATCAGCTTGACTTGTTCGACAACTAGAAGGATATAGCTCTCCAGGGTTCAACTTGTTGGCATTGTTCATCGATTACCTTCGATGGTATTGATCTCGATCTTCAGTATTGGACTTGATCTTGATTCTGATGTCATATTAACCAAACACCGGAAAGAGAGGGGAAAAATCAACACATGGCATTGATGCAATGCTCAATCAAGGATGATGATATGACAAGTTAAAAGTTATTGAAATGTAAACCCTAAACATGCTTGGTCATTTAATCGGGGTTCCGAGGGGTGCAAACCCTAACTCGGGGAAACCCCAGATGCATATGAGAGGGTGCACTTAGTTCTTTTAACTAACTTGCAATTTAAGTTGTTAACAATGCATTATTATAATTTAATTAGGGAGATATCATTTTTCTGAACATTTTGATATATTATTAGTATTTTTCTGAGTTAATATGAATTAGTTATTGAATTTACAAGATTAAATCATTTTCTGAAATTATTTAAACCATTTTAAAAGCTTTACTGCATCATTATGACACCAGCACAGGGGTGGGGGTCATTTCTTCTTGAAATTTGAGCCTAGCGATCAGCGACCGATGGGCCATATGCTTACGTCGACCTCGAGTGGCGATCAACAATGTCAAGAGGCCATGGCAACGTCAGCACCGCGTTGGCGTGACGTCAGCCGACGGTCTGTAACATCCCAAAAATACTAAACTTAAATCATCAAACTCTAATCATCAAATTTAGGGTTAACAAAAACTTCTCTAATTAAAAATATGAAAGCATTCATATGTGTGTGTATTAAAATTTGGATTCTTTTGAATTGCCATGGTTCTGTGTTTCTGTGCTTGTAAAATGATTCTTAGGTGAAATAAACATCATCTAAACAATCCCCAAAATTTTCCCAAAGACAAACAAGTCAAAATAAACAAATTAGGTGAATGGTCACTTTGGCCAAATTAACTCCCATGCCTACTTTGGCTATCTCTAATTTTCAGTACTTAACAGAAACATGTATGGATCTTTGCACCCCTTGATAGTAATCATAATAAGGTACCAAGGCCCACTTTGTGATCATCCAAAAACATTCAAATGCTGAGTTTAAATGACAGTTTAAAATTGAATCTATTTCATATGGGAAGATCCCACTATTTCAAAAACCACTCAAACAAGATCAATTTTCAAAACCCAAGCATCCACGGAACCCTCAACACATTCCTAGCACACCCACCAAAAATCTTTTCAAAATTCAAAACTTAAGTTCATGCGGCCATTTCATCAAACAGGTTGTAGATTCAAATCAACAAAATCAAAAACACTATGTTGAGCAGTGTTTTTGGCCAACCTTGTTCCCTCTCTGGTTACAGCTAGCCTTAGTAGATCATCTAGCAACCTTAACTAACCTCTAGCACCACTGTAAGTTGGCCATTGTCATCAATGGTGAGCAGGCCGAGAGCACCCATGTCACCCTAATGTGGACAACAAGCTAGGAGAAGAACTAGCCGTGCCAACCTTGTCTAGCGTGCAGCCTATGCCTCACCGCCCCCTCTCGACCAGCCCTAGCTCGAAGACAGCAAACAGAACCGCCAGGAACACCGCGCCCGCGCCACTGTCGACCATGCCGACGCGCACCGCAGAGCACGCGCCGTTACCACGCAACCCGACCACCCTGAGCCCTTGCCGCCTGCCAGCATGCACCCCACCGTCCCAGGAGACCACCAGACATGCTCGTTTCACCGCCCGTACCCCGTAGCCACCGCTCGCCGCGGAGTTCGCCGCCTCTGCCTCGCAGAGCATCGCGCGTTCCCGACCATTTTCCACCACCCCTACACGCGCATTTAAGCTCTAGAGCATCACCAGGAGACCACCCGTCGATCGCCAACCTCGGCCATGCCTCTAGCCGCCCGTAGCCATGTCGCCACCGTCGCCTGCCCATCCCTCTCGGTCTCGCCGTCGAGCCTATAAAAGGAGACGACCCCCGCTCGATTTCTTCACACCATCTCACTACCCTCATCTCACTGATCATTCCACCCTTAGCCAGAGCACGAGGAGCAGCAGTTCATCGGAATTGCGCCGGAGCAGGCTGCCTCTGGAGAAGAAGGGAGCCGTTGATTTTGACCACCCCCGGAGCTGCCGCGACCACCCCTGAGTTTGCCGTCGTTGACTTCGTCATTTGCCCGCCTCGCCGTCGCCACTGGAGCCCCGGTATGCCCCCTATGCACCCCCACCGAGCCGCTAGGGTTCGATCTCGCCGGTGACTTGTTCATCGTTGACGATGACCCTCAGCCGTCGATCATCATTCTAATCCAACGCACCACATCGCCTCATACCGCTTCGCGTCTTATGAGCCACTGACCAGTAGACCCCCTGTTAGTTGAGCCCCGCGCTGCGGAGTGACACTGGGCCGGCCCAATAACCCTTCCCGCGCAGCCCACTCGTTTGAATTTAGCTTTTTCTATTTTCATTCAAACTCAGTTCTGTACCTAGTTTCAAAAATCAACCCAACTTGATTCAGTGAACCAAATTGCAAGAAACCAATTTTGTTAGAAAGGTGTTGAAAGTCTTAATCCAAGCCCGTTGGATTCAAATCATTTGGATCTGTAGATCAACCCTGGTAAAAATAACAAGTCAGAAGCTTTTTTGCATTCAAACATTTTTCAAATTTCAACCATAATAGCTTTTGAGTTGATTCCAACTCTCATAAATCACATTTGATCATACATTTCAGAATATATAAAAACATATGGGTTTACTTATAGAAATAATGTTCAAGTAATAAAATAATGCCACATAGGAATTTCTAGTCACTTATTTTATTTAAAATAAAAGGTTAAACCTTATTAAATTGTGACACCACTTTAAATCACATTCTCATGTACTGAAATATGTGGTGATGACATGTGTCAACATGATCCCATGTTTGGTTGGGAGAATATTAAATCTTAAGTAGTTTTTCAATGAGTAGAAATTACTTTTGTAAAAATAAATAAATAATGGAAATGCTTTAATCTTGAATGTTAGTGATGATGCTAGATCATCTATAGAATCCTTTTGTGTGATGATTGAAAGTAGATAAGTGTTGTTTAGTGATTGTGTACCTCGTATTTATTCATAGACGCTAGTACCGACCAAGGATACGAGGAGGAAGGAGGATACTACGAACAAGAAGCCGGGGAGAACTTCAACCACTGCTCTGCTCAAGGCAAGCTTATACTGATACTTATGCAAGCATAATACTACTAGTTGATTGAGCAAGTTAACACTTGCAATTATGAAAGTTAGATAACCTAGGCAAT
Organism: Avena insularis; assembly: GCA_023614405.1. NCBI lineage: Eukaryota > Viridiplantae > Streptophyta > Magnoliopsida > Poales > Poaceae > Avena > Avena insularis. The sequence continues at coordinate 158,988,648 of CM042697.1, forward strand.
GCACTAAGCATGCTTGGTTAGACATATTTGATGATACCCCCTCCTAGTTTTACTTGCAAGCTTTCTACTTTATTTCTTTATCAAAGCTATTACTTAGAGTCTACTTAAGTGACTTGTAGATTCTAGGAAGAAAATTGAAGGTTGCATAAAGAGCATTAAATTTGGCCTAAGCTAGATAATCTTGATGTCACCCTAAGGCATGAGATTGAACTTAGTTAAACTCCACTTGTTTACCACCCCTCATTAGTACTCACCCTCACTTGTAGATGCTAGTGCTAAGCATAAAACCTGATCAACTTTAGATGGGAATACTTGGTGGAAAATGGTTATGAAAACCTTAGAATGATGAGTCATTCTACTGAGATGTTTTGACATGTGTTTCCGAACACCAGATGATTTTGATGATGAAAATGTTAAGGCATGAGCCTTATCCCCTTATAAAACTGATGGTTGTCTGGATGCGATACCATTCCAATTTTACCGTACAACCATAATACCCGAAATTTGGGTAGGGCTTGACTGGAAACTTATATACCTTAGTATGGGTTCCCTCACGGCCAAGGTCTGAGCTGAGGCTACCTTGTGAAGATTTTCCACCTGTGTAGTACCCAAGATGACTGTTGGTCATGGTTGGGAGGCCAAACTCACAAGAGAGGTGCCTATACTAGGGCGTGTAATGGAAAGTTTAGGATTGATTATCCGCATACTGAGTATTGTGAATTCAGGATTTGTTCCTGACGGATGTATCGAATGTTGTGGTGAAAGTGTACAATCTCTGCAGAGTGTCAAACTATTCGAATAGCCGCGTCATGATTATGGACGATTAGATGACCATACTGTTCCCCCGTCAGATGTTTTCAAAATGACTTGTGAAATGAATTGAGATTTTGACATGACCACAACAGAGTTGTGATATGAAATACAAGTTCCCACTTAGGTGTTATAAAATTTCAACTAGCTTTTCTTTCTTCTGAACTTAGTACAGGTAAATCTGGCTTTTTGCAAAAAAAACCTAGAGCTTAGTGTCCTACTACAAAAACCCCCTTCACTTGTTAGTATTAGTTTGCGAGTACTTAAAGAGTACTCATGGCTTTGTCCTTGGCTATTCCCATGGCCAGACTATGAAGAGGAGTACCAGGATGAAGGACCTCAGGAAGGTTACGACAACTAGGATCATCTTCCATCATCAGCATTGCCTGTGACCCCGACGATGGAGCTTCGCCTACACTACCGTTATTATTACGTATTTCCGCTGCTTGAGTTGTATTAAGAACTGGATCATGAGATCCTTATTTGTGTAAGACCTTATGTATGGTTTATAATGGATGATGTACTGTGGTATCCAAATCTGTTATGTTTCGCAAAAATGGTAATCCTAGGATTGCGATGTATGGCATAACAGGCATCTGGGATTAAAAATCCGGGTGTTGACACGGTCAATGACAGACGGTGATTGTCGGCGACACCACAGGGCAAGCCATCTCGCATGGTCGGTCTTGTTCGAACGAGGTAGACGCAAGGAACCTAAATATGCAGGCGCCGCTCCCTAATGGTCATCGGAGCAACGACGGCAGTGAGGACCAGAGGCGGCACACGGTGGCGCATGACGGTGAACCGATACAGAGAAGGAGGGGGAAGGGAAGAGGTCCAGGACGATTGAGAGCTCACCCTAATGAGGTTGATGGAGACAGCGAGGCAAGGCGAGGACCGGAGTAAGATCTAGGCCGGCGGCAGAACACGTCGGGCTCGGAGAAGACGAACTCGACAACGACGATTTGAGGCACCTAGCGTCGATTCCTTGGACGGGTAGAAGCAGGGGAGCATGGCGGTTCCATTGGCTGGCTCGGGAAGGCATGGGATAGGCCAGAAGGACGGCGATGCACAGCAACTGCGGCAGCTAGGGTTCAGTTCTGAGTGGGGAACGAAAGAAAGAGAGCCTGCGGGAGGGAGGAAGAGGATAAGACCGGGAGAGGCGACGCAGGGGATCTTATCCTCGCTTCTAGGAAGGGCGGCAACGACGATCTCCTCGCTGGGATCGACGGTTCCGACGCAGCACGCATGAGTGCTTGCCGTGCAGTGGAAGGCGACGAGGATGAGGCGTGGTGGGCGGGGCGCACACATGGGCTGGGCTTCTGTGGCGACAAGAAGGGAGAAGAGAGAGATGGGCCACGACCCAGTAGCTAGGTTCATTTTTTTTCAACAGAACTGTTTTTCTTTTTCTGTTCTCGGATTCTCTTTTGTATTTTAATTTTAAAATCTGTTTTGACACATTTCAAAATACTAGAACTTTTACAATTATTCAAAATATTTCAGAGACCCTTGTAATCAATTTGGGTTCCATAATTTTTTGTAGTTTTCAAAATTCAAAACCGTTTTGAATGTGTTTCAAATATGAAGGGTAAAATAGGGTTTAGGGTTTTTGATCCATTTTTTGGTTGCATTTTAAGATGATGCTCATGCTATGCACAAACAAACCCTAATTAGTATTAGTAGAACTAGGGTTGTTACACATGCTGTCATGGGGGACGTTTTCAACATTGCACTTGTACTTTGTACACAGTTGATATCATGCTCTTTTGTCTATGGATGTCGCCGGTGTGAAATAAAGAGGAAGCTTGTAAGTCCATGGAGTTATGTATTTTGTGTTAGAGAAACGCTTGGGCCGCTAGCCTAAGCCATGCCTAATCATGGTGGAAACTTGCAGCATTACCATAATGAGCAATCTGTGAAGCATCTTCAACAAAAAACCTATGCAAATAGCAAATAAAAATATCGCTGAGATGCTCATTGTCTGCTTGCCTTGTTATTTTGGTTATGGGAAAGCTCCTGTACCATGTGCAAGGGGTACCCCGTTGGCGGTTCTCTATGATACACATGTACACTTACAGGTGACCAAAATTGAGTAGCATGAGGTGCGACCCTCGTATTCAAGGGACATGAGATTGCCAACTTATACTTTGTCAAGCATATACTCCATAGTTTGTTCACTTTAACCTTAATCACTTCAAGATGCTTGTGATAGGGGCAATGAGGGCTGAAAGCTAACAAGTACCATAATTTTTGGAAGCTCGTTTTGAAACTTGAAATCCCTGCTTCCCTTTATGAAGGGCCTTTCTTCCACTATTATATTGAGTCTCCACCTTCTATCTTTAGGCACTAGTTAAGAGAGCATAGTTGCTATTCTTAGTTCTATGTGCAGTGTCCCAAAACTTATCGATTGATGCATATTGTTGATATTGCTTGTTCTTGTGCTATTTGTATCTAGTCAATCTTATGAACTTTGAAGGTGTCCTATGCATCTATTTGCCACTCCATGAGGGACAAGCTGGATTCCACTATGCTATGTTTTCTGTATGTGAAACAAACAAAAGTTTTTCAATGCATGTTATTCATGATCTTTGTTTGTAGCCTTTCATGTTGCTTGCATAGTTACTTTGTCTTATTGTTAGAAATCCATCTTTCATGATCATGTTTAGAGTTCTTTGATCCCAGCTTTCAATGCTTGCAAATGGTTTGATCTTGGTCTTGATGGTGCATGTCATCTCAAAAATTATTCTTTTATCACTTACCTACTCGAGGACGAGCATGAGTTAAGCTTGGGGATGCTTGATAGGTCGGAAACGTATCTATAATTTTTGATGTTCCATGCTTGTTTAGCATCTACTTTGCTTTGCTTTGTCCATACTTTGATGTGTTTTTATACGTTTTCTGGTACTAACCTATTAACAAGTTGCCACAGTGCCAGTTGCCTGTTTTCTGCTGTTTTTGGTTCCAGAAAAGCTAGTAAGGAAATATTCTCGGAATTGGAAGGGACAAAAGCCAAAGTCAATATTTCACCGAGGAGAACACGGAGTCCAGAGGAGAGACGGAGGGGCGCCACAGGGTGGCCACACCCCCCAGGCGCGGCCTGGGGTGGGCCCACGCCTAGGCAGGGTGTGCCCCCCCTGGCCGCCTCCCAGCCTCGCCTCTTTGCCTATAAGAAGCTCCCGATGCCTAAACCCTAAGCACCCGATCAATATTCCACGAAACCGTCTGTAGCCGCCGCCACCATCGTCCCTAGATCGGGGGGATCTGAAGCTCTTCCCGGCACCCTGCTAGAGAGGAGATCATCTCGGAGGCCTTCTTCTTCATCATGCCAGCCTCTGGTATGAAGCGTGAGTAGTTCCACCTTGTACTACGGGTTCATGTAGTATCTAGATGGTTGTATCTCCTCCTTGTGCTTTCATGTCTAGATCTTGTGAGCTCCGTTCATGATCAAGGTCTAATCTATTTGTAATCATGCATGTTGTATTTGCGGGGATCCGATGGATATTGAGATTACTATATCAGATTGATTAATGGTTTTGTCTTATTGATTCTATCATGTCTGTGTTGTTTGTGATCTTCCATGCTCTCCGTTGTTAGTAGCTATCTTGGCCAAGTAGTTGCTAGTGACTCCAAGAAGGGGTATTTATGCTCGATAGTGGGTTCATGCCTCTACTTAATCAAGGGAAGTGATAGAAATCTCTGCGGTGGTAGATGTGCCGTTTCCATTAGGAAGAAAACAACGGTCTCTTGTTCATGAAACAAGTGGATTGTTTACCTTACACACTTTGCTTAAAGCAGTTGTCTATTGCTTGCAACTTAATACTGAAGGGGGTTCGGATGATAACCCAAAGGTGGACTTCTAGTCATAGATGCAGTTGGATGGCGGTCTATGTATATTGTTGTATTGCCCAATCGAATCTCATAGGATATTTTTTTTCTAGTATTGCATTGTTATGCCTTGCTCAGTCCTGTCAATTGCCCTGCTGTAATTTGTTTACCCAGCATGCCATGTTTGTTTATCTAAGGAGAGCACCTCTAATGAACTATGGACCCCGGTCCAATCTTTACCATTGATATTCCACTATTACTGTTTACTTGCTGCAGACCATCATCACCTTCCATACTATACAGTTAATCCTTTGTTACGGTGAGATTTACCATCTCACTGTTAGTTGGGGAAAAATCTTGAGTTTTTGTTGTGCAAGTTTCCACGTTGCTTGCAACACCTTTGAGACGATTCCTTCCTCCTACTGGTTCGATAACCTCTGTTTCTTACTGAGGGGAAGACTTGCTGCTGTGCTGCATCATACCTTACTCTTGGGGTTTCCCGACGAAGCGCTCTTAGGCGCCATCGGCTCATAAGCTTAGTATTCTTTATTTAAGATCTTTTGTGTCTTCAAGGAAGATTGCATGTTTGGCTTTATTACTTGTATGTTTGCTTGTTTCTTTCAACTCTTTTGTTTGCTATCCAGCCTTGCTAGCCAAAAACCTGTTTTGAGAAGGCATACTTCTCATCCATCAAACCCTTTGAACCAAAGCCTGTGCCATTTGTGTCCACCATATCTACCTATTAGCATTATTGCTATTCCAAGCAAATTCTCAAGCTTCATCTATATTTCGAATTAAAAATTATTTTGTTATGTGAAAACTAGTTAGTAAAGCTCTCACAAACTTGATGACACACCTTATTTTCTTGCTTCTAATAAAATTGAATCATTGTGCATCGAAATTATATATGCCTGCATCTATACGTTGGGATTAGGAGTGAATCGACACACTAAAACAAGTCTAGATTAACTCCAAATCCGAGTGAACCTACGTACTAAAAATAGTCTAGATATATTTGCTTCACAAAACTAAAACATCTTATATTTTGAAACAGATGGAGTACTTAGTTTGTAGTGGAAGGAGCTTATCTAAATGCCCTAGGTGTTTTCCTTTCCTTTGTGTTTCTGTTTTTGGTTTGGTACATATTTATGCACATATCGGGCCAGCGAACATTTGCGCTGCTGCTGATCTCTTCAAATTAAAGAAAACCTGTGCAAAAGCTTTTTGCACTTTCTTTAAAGTATCTGTCTTTTCGTTTCCTAGAGATATGGAAGTGCAAGGATTAAGCAACTCTCGGTCAGTTAGGGTGTCAAGTGGGATCCCACCTAGATCCCATTTCTAGTTCATTTCAAAATTTCTAGTGCAAAATTTTGTCAAAATTTTACACTAGAAATCTCAAAATGAACTAGAGGTGGGATTTAGATGGGATCTCAATTTGACACTCTACGGTCAGTTGAGTCACAAGGCACCTTGGTACCGATCAATCTCAGTTCAAAGCCCTCTTTTTTATAATGTATGAAAGAATTGGAATTTTTTTCTAACGTAAGTCCCTCTTGTTTATAATGTATAAATACCATTTAGTCCTTTTGTGTGTGTGCCATTTTCTCTTACAGACCCATGCATGAAATCACCTTCTCTACCATTGACAAACCAAAGCTTCTGAGCGAGGCAAGCATGACCTGTGTATATTTGTGGAATTTTAGCCGGATCCACCGATGGATTCGTGACGATTGCTCTTGGTATACAGTTATCGAATCGTTACCTAAAGACCAACTTACATAATTTCTTGGTGTTCAGAATTCCCTTTTAATTTGTAGAATCTTGTCTTTAGGGTTTCAAAGTAAAAAAATGCTTGCATATTATATTATCTTCTACATAGTGAACAGATAAAATACAAATCTTATACATGGATTTCCTTCAGAGTTCAGTAAGGCCCCGTTTAGACTGGGTGTAAAATAAACGTGTCCACCTGTATTTACTTCAACTTTGAGCTATATAAATATAAACGGCAACGGGCACACTAATTTTACACCGGTTCCAAACAGCCCCTAAGGCCTCGTTAGTTTAAACCCAGAGAGCCATGGAATGGCCTGGATTGGAGCCCAATCCAGCCCAATCCAGCTCGGCCAGAAATTTTTTCCAGCCCACGAAAATCTGATCTTCATTTACACCGCGTCTGGAAAATTACCCAACCCAACCCATCCATCTTCCAGTCACATGGTCTGGAAAAAATCCACCCCAACTGACCCGTGGAAGACAATCCACGACAGGTGAAAGAGAGAGAGAGAGAGAGCAAGCGACGGGCGATGCGAAGACGGGGCGACGATCTTGTCGGCGACGCCTTCCCTTCCACCGCCGGCTCTCTCCTCCGTCGGCGGCGTTCTCACCGGTACGTCTGCCTCCTATTCCTCATCCTTCCCACCTCGTAGCTAGGGCTCTTGGTCGGAGATGAATTCTTGAGAAAAATGGGGGAAACGACACAAGGAAAAGGAGACCGCCGGGAGGAGGAGGAGGACGGGGAGGTAAGCGATTGAGATTTGGGCATCCCAATCCAGATCCTCGACAGCCGTGACATGGCCGGGTGTCGTTCCTGTTGAGATATGGACAGGTCTTGTGACCTGATCTTATATGCAAAGAGGGTATCCTGTCAGCTGATCTTATCTTACCTATAAAATTTTATTGTCGGACACCGATGCTTTGTCAAGGTCCCTCATGTTCATGTAAAAGGAGGATTGTTTATCCTTGAATGCCAATTTTATAAGGATTGTTGAAAATCCGGCATATTCCTTGTCGACCTTAGCCAGACCAATTTCACACGAGTTCATGTTTCTGTACAAATGGTTGTGCGGCAAATTCCTCCACTGGTATCCACTATATTCGAGAAGTGGGGAGTCAACAGAGTATTTGATACACAAGTAGTTAACACATTGAAAATAATATATTTGTAAATGGCCTCTTATCAGAGGCACATTAAGCAACTTGAAGCCGAAACGCAGGTCGAAGTACCCGAGCATTCTTAATTTCTGATTCTTTCTTAGTAATGTTGAAGGAAAGTGGCCGCAAGATGCACACAAAAAATAGATCTGATTTTTCAAAATAAGCTTTGTGGCTTTGACTGCAGATTGGTAGGTAGATACCCACATGAGAAAAACAACAATTAGTTCAGACTTAAAAAATCTATAGCGATTGAGATAAATTGCAACAATGAAAAGTTTTAGTATTTAATTTCCATTTGAACCCTACTAAGAACACACAGTTGTCGTTCCTGTTGGTCTTTTGTGAGCTTACAGAGAGCTAGTAGCTAGTAGGTGCCAAGTATCATCTCACAATATAAAGCGTATTCAGACTTGTAGCTAGTAGTAGTATACTGCTAAACTAAGATGCAACTTTCTCAATTTCAATGAGAGCGACCTAGAAATTGCTCTTCTTTGGCTGAGAGGAAAGGTGGATAAGTTTTTCACATTGGTCTGTTATTGCTAGTTTCTGAAAATAATATTGCTTAGCTTAGCTTGTACTAAAAAAAATCAAGTAACGATGCATGTATGTACATGTCAGAGAGTGGTCTGTGCTTGGTTATGGTATGATTTAGTAAGCGGATAGATATTTCGTGTGTACTTTGCTATACTGATCTTATAACTAGCCATGCACCATACATGTTCCGTCAAAATTCTGCATCCATTAACTCATTACACTACTATGTTCTTTATGGGTATGTCTGCTCTGACATATTGTTACTGCCTAGAAACAGATCCAATGTTAAAGTCCTAGACATCAATCTTCTATGTAATATATCATATATGTTTTCTTATATTAGTAGTTGTAACCTGCTAAAATTTGTGCAAGATATGTATGAGACCCTTTCTGTAAAATAAATCAAAATTATAACCCAAGCTACCATCCTGAAGTTGTTTTTGAGCTTTAGTGCTTTGCTAATGCAGGTGATCGATGAAGGTGGTGGAATACGACGACAGGGATGGGCAGCGGAGCTGGGCCGACCTCCATCTCCCCCGAAGACGACATCGGGTACGACGACGGGGACAGGAAGATGGTGACGTGATGGGCAGAGGAGCTGGGCCGACGTCCGCCTCCCCTGAAGACGACGGCGGGGACGGGCAGCGGATGGTGATTCATGCCAGTGGGTGCTGGTGATTCGCGTGCAGACTCCGGCGACCGCGGCGGGGATTCGGGCCGGAGGTTGTAGTAGATATTTCAGCAAGAAATATTTAAAACGAAGATATTATAAATCTTGTATGTACTGTAGCTAGTTTTGCTTAATCACTGTATCCATGAGGCATAAACGAACACATCTTTATCATGCTATGGAATCAATCCATGCTCGAAAGTATTCAGGTTTGGATTGGGTGGAGCATTGGGATTCACCAAATCCAGGTATGGATTAGTTACACGTCTGGATCCATTCCTATGGAAACGAACGAGGCCTAAGGGAGCTTCAAATCTTCTCACTTTTGTCTGCATCTGATTTTGTAGAGATCGGTTTAAGGAATATGGCCTGCAAGGGACCAATTCTGAAGCATGACACTGTGTCCGTGGTGAGTACTGTCAATTATTTTGGACATGAAATATTCTGATTAGCAATTATTTAGCGTGAAGATATGACTGATATGTGTGAATACTTATCTTGGGATTGTTCATGATTGGGGAGCCAGGGCTTAGTTAATAACCACTTGACAGAAGAAGAAAACTGACGGGAGCTATTCCAACCTAATTTGTGGATATGTGACTCGATTATAATTTCTCATGTAATGGTACTCCAAAGATTTTATGGGAATGATATTATTTAAGCTGGTAAATACATGATTAAGATTTACCTGAAAAAGTGTGCTTGGCGTTCGAGTTTGAAGTGGGCATGTCACATTTGAATGATTTACAAATTTTCTAAATATAATATATTTCACATAAATTTTTAATTTGCATTCATCATTGTGAATATAAAAATCTAATGATGCATCTACATCTGAAATGGAAGCATGCTTGTTTAATCCATCGAAATTACCTTGGTTTAGTGATGTACTATGCTGTTGTTGTTCCTGATTTTCTTTATAATTCTCTGCCCGGTCTTTAAAATGGGTATTCTCTCCTGATAAATTTAGAAAATATATAAAATTACATGCACCATATGATTGAACTGATCCATCACATTTACCTTGATCTGCATTTTTTTTGTTGTTGTCACGCTATCCGTAGTTTCTGTAGGTGTATTTCTTTTTGCTCAGCAGATAATCGACGTACCAACTTGTGCCACTACCTTGTTTTGCTCCCAATTTTTTATTTTCTCCTTTGTTGGTCAAATCTTTAAACGGGGTTCGATCCCCTAGAGAAGAATCAAGGGTAATCTTCTGTTTTCTCATCTGCTAACAATGAATAAAAGGTCAGCTTATGCAACTGAGTGGTTATTTTGCCTTATTTACAAACTCCCGAAAACAGAACAAAAAACAGCTCAATTTAACCAAGCCCTAGTTGGCGAAAACAGAACCAAAAACAGCTCAATTTGACCAAGCCCTAGTTGGTGCAGTTGCTAACTTATAAATAAGTAGTACTGATAAGTGGCATTGGTAACTTAGAAATAGTCTGGTTATGTTTACAGCATGTTTGAAGAGGGTGAGTGTAAATGTTGAGTTTGCTCACATAAATGTTGAATTTGCAAGCAACATGTAATATAAATATGTATCAATGTTGAATTCCTCATGCATGATTGATCAATGTTGATAATATGCCAGACTGATGCCGTGGAATGGATGGAGTGGATAGTAACCATCTGTGCAAGCATCTTAGAGAACTGGATCAGAGTGGAGACCTACGGCTCGGTCGACAGTAGCAGGTAGCTCGGTCGACAACAGCAGGACGAATGACTAAGGTTGCGGACGGCGACGCTGACCAAGGTTGGCGACAATGGTTGATTTTCTTGGCAGGATTCGGTTGTTATTTTCTGAAATGAGTGCTGTCCGTGTTTGATTTCCTTCCCAACATTGATATCCCTGGTTTTATTTTGTAATTAATTGTAACCAAATTTGACGGTCCGTGGTTGCTTCCTAGTATTCATTTCTTAGTATTGACTAGCAAAAGTGTCCGTGCGTTGCACCGGAAAAAACTTCTTTCTCGCAAACCTCATAGGTTCCCGGTCAAGAAGAATATCATCAAGGGTGTGGTCTTCGTGCTCACCAGCATGGCCACGGGGCTCATCGCATCCGTCATGTCGATGTCTTTTCTAGTCATTTGCTGCTAATTTGTGCTAACTTGTGCCCACGAGACAGACCGAGAGAGATGTTTATGGGTCCGGACGACCAAAATAGGTGTATGTGATGACCATGAAAGAGGTGTACACGAGAGATGATGGCATAGAGGGGCAAAATATATCCGTATATTGCAATGTGAGAGAAAATCTACATTATTCAGTTGTAGAAAGTAACTTCTCATTGATATAGTACTTGTGTGTCAAAAGAAACTAGTTAGCTTGTGTGAAAGGTTTCGTGGTTAATCTCGTCCTCTGCGTGCAGCTTTGATGACTTCTCGCTCCTCCTGTTTCATTATAGTTTGTCAATAGTTTACGCATTTATTTTTTCATATCATACTGGGTCTAACCCAGCTGACCTTTTTTCGTGAGTGACCACAAAGTTGGGCAAAATCGTCTCGCCCAGAGGACAATTTTAAGTCCCGCACGCGGACAAGACACGAGTAGTCGACCGAATTCGCTCGATGACTCCTTCCTTTTCTGCTAGCGCTGCCAGCTCCGGTTTTCTCCTCCTCTCATCTCTGCTTGCATGAGAACCCAATTTGGTCGACCCTCTTCTCTGTCCTGGACGACTCCTGCCAGCCCACCCCGTCGAGAGCTTCCCTGCCGAGGGCACATTTCCCTCTCACCCCACGATCCCTCCAATGTTTCCTCTCCAGCCTCTCACCCCATGATTCCTCCTTTGTTACCTCTTCAGCTCGCCACAAGTTCCATTTTATCTCATCGAGCTCCTGTTGCTTGGCTTGTTGATAGCCAATTTTTAAAAGTATATATACCGGTGGGATTTGGTGTAAAGAAGCATGGTGGGACTATTCAATATGCAGGACATTAGCGATGATTCGATCGATGGTTGACTGCAGATGCCTTTGCGGATTTTTGTTACAAAGTGCTCCGAGAGGATAATAGGCCGACCATAAGGAAGCCAAAAATACCAGATGGTGGGCCCAGGAAGGGCGGTAGAAATCCATGGGATGCCTTCGTTTCGTTCGTTCGGGTAGGTGCATTCGTCCGAGGCTGTGATAAAAATAATGAAACAAACTGTTTTGTTTGTTGATTTATTATGGGTGGCACAGGTGGATAATTGTTCTCAATTATAGGGATAAATTCGTCCAAAAAATTGTTAGACCGGAAGAAACACTTTGTCCTTTATTATTATATAAGTATCTATACTATTAAAAAGATTGAGGACGTTCGTCAGTGCTGGAAATTTCCGTCTGCCATTGTTTTTACGATTGTACCCTTGACTATTCGATGATATTACATGGCATGCCACTGCCAAGTGATATTTCCCCGTCTCCACCCCGTCATCCGGTGAGCGCCGCCACCACGGAACCCGCCGCCACCTTCTCCTCGCCCGGCCGCGTCGACCCCGCCTAAAAGGACAGAGATGCCTAGAGGGGGGTGAATATGAAATTTAAAACTATTACGGTTTTGGCTTGATAGAATGCGGAATTTAACTAATGTTTATTTTATAAGCACAAAACCTAAATACTCTAGGCTCAACTAAGTGCACCAACAACAACTTAAGTTAAGCAAGATAGCATAAGATAAATATACCACAAGTGATAAGCAAGATATAATTACTTTAAGCTCGATGGCTATGACAAGAAAAGTAAGCTCGGATATAGAGATAACAGAGGCACACAGAGACGAAGATGTATTCTCGTGTTCCCTTGCAAGTAAGGTACGTCACGTTGGAGAGGTGTGGAATTCCACGAAGGATTTCCCAACGCCACGAAGGCTCACCTTCTTTTCCGAGTCTATCCCACGAAGGAATAGGCCCTTTCCTTATGGCTAGCTTTTCCTTCCTCTGAAGATGGCAAGCTCCACAACCACTTCACAAGCTCCACGAAGGAGAAGCCCAGGTCTCTTCATAATCTTCCACGAAGAGGACACCGAAGCACCAACCGCCAAGCCAACTAGGAGGTCACCCTCCAAGAGTAACAAGCTCGGTCTCTCACTCGAACAAATCATAATGGAGAGCTCAACATTTATGCAAGAATGCAAAGCAAGAACACCAAGGGTGCTCAATTTCTTCACTCTCAAATCCCACCAAAGCAACAAGTGCTAGGGAGGAATTAGAGAGGAAGAACAATGGTGGAATCAACAAATGATTCCAAGATCTAGATCCAATGGGTTTCTCTCACTTAGAGGAGGAATTGATTGGTGGGGATTGTAGATCTAGATCTCCTCTTCCAAAGCCTCAAAAAGATGCAAGAATCATAGGAGGGAAGGGGGGAAGCAAGCTCAAGAGGTTCAACAATAGATGTCAATTTCTTGGTCAAGAACACACTAAAACGTTGGGGGGAGAACCCCTTAATTTTATAGGGGAAAGCAAATATGACAGTTGGGAGAAATCCATGCAAACTCGGTTGAAAGTTCGGTTGGACCGGCCCTCACACCGGACGGCCCGGTTCCTAGACCAAAAAACCAAATTTCAACCGGGATTAAATACTGTCCGCAGTCTCGGTATAGCAAAACCGAAAATCCCGGTTTAAGATCCAGTTTTTCGGTGCTGGCACCAGACCACCCGGTCTGGGAGCCGGTTGGACCGGATCCACAACCGGTATGAAACAGACTTCACAAAAACGCAATAACTTTTGCATCCGGACTCCGATTTCGATGGCCTTGGGCTTGTTTTGAAGAGGACAACAATCTATACAAGATGGTGCAGAGAAACATCATAGCCCAACAAAGGAGTATAGAACCAAATGAAGAAAGGTAAGAGGCCTCCCTAAAGAAGAACCGTTAAAACCTTCAAACTCGAAAACGCCATAGAAGATGCATACGAATTATGTTTTCGATGAACTTGGGCTTGTTGAAGAGCTAGAAAAAAGCTCAAGAACCTCACATGGAGAAACACCAAGAAGCAACAAAATAGGAAGATGCAAAGTATGCAAAGGATTGAGCTCCCTATGACAATGTCATCAAGTTGCCCAACCGAAAGCCCCTCTTGATAGTGCGGCTATCTATCCTATAACCCGGTATCCCAACAAACACCTTGAGACCGGTAAAAGGAAAACCTATCAAGGCCATACCTTTGCCTTGCGCATCCCGCTTGATCTTGATGACACCGCTTCAAGCTCCACTCAAGCCGGAATGCATCACTTGATCATTGTTGCTTCGTGAAGACTCCTAATTTGCTCCCCATACACCACTATGGGATAGCTTCATTAATACATGTCTTCACATGTCTATTATCACCAATATGGATGGAAAGCTTAAAGCAAATGATCTTGTAGAGATGCTTATCTTGAACTTGCCCTTCTCAACCTTGATGACGATCACCACTTGATGTCATCCTGTCATGGGCTATATAAGATCTTCACTGTTGAAGCATGCCCATGGAAAGATACATATCCCATATAGAAAATGCAAAGGCACATATATAATGGGTTAGTTCATGATGCATAATTGACAAGGCTTACCATACCACAAGATCCATGTGATATATTCTTTATGCTTCATGTGTTGACCAAATTGAAATCACTCTTCACTCTTTGTATAGGTCAACCGTGTACCTTCTCATGCTCCATCTCAACACCATATTATTCTCTTCAACTCGATGATATTGCTGCCAATACTCAAGGTATATATGTATCTTTATGGCATCCATACTTGAATCCAACACATGGACCATAAGCATGACCTATGGAATATTCCTTCATATAAAACTCAATGAAAACAGTAGTCCATAGGGATTGTCATTAATCACCAAAACCACACATAGGGGCAATTACCCTTTCAATCTCCTCCATTTTGGTAATTGGTGACAATCACAACAAGAGGGTTTATGTAATGAATGTTAAAAACAAGTACGCAACTTATCCGAGAATAAGTTATATACAAGAGGTGGTATTTGATATGGTTAAGTAACATAAAGATACTAGCCCATATCAAAACCGATTATACTCACACAAATTACAACTAATGCAGGAGATGTGAGTAGAACCAACATATATAGAGAACCCCCCCCCAATATATGCACATTTGATGATCTTTAATTTCATTGCATACATTGTCAAGCATAACCTTTGGGAGAGTTTCCACTATATATACAACCATGCAAAACATAATAAAGATGGAATGCATGAAAAGCAAACACTTAAGAACAAACCAATCTTAAGTAGAAAACCATTTCCCTTAAAACCATCTAAAATTCTCCCCCATTGACAACAAGTGCCAAAATGGATAACAAGGTTATAAGGACAATATAGTATGACTTCCTACCCAAGGTGTGCATTACTCGTAATATGAGTGAAATCACATGCACATATACAATGATGAACACTTGGAGGAAATCAAACTATATTGAGGATCAAGAATTGCTAAAAGGATAACGAGGTGAAGGAACTTCAACGGATGAAGTGATGTGCTCGGTTACTGTAGAGCCCGTTGGGAAACCCCAAGAGGAAGGTATGATGAGCACAATAGTAAGTTTTCCCTCAGTTATGAAACCAAGGTTATCGAACCAGTAGGAGAAAGGAAACATCTCCCAAGGTTTTGATAGCAACGTGGAACCTACACAACACAACCACAATACTTTTCCCCAACTTACAGTGAGGTTGTCAAGCTCACCGGTTGGCTGAAAACAAAGGATTAAACGTATAGTGTGGAAGAGAGTAATTCCTTGTAGTAATTGCAGAAATTAAATAGTAGACAGTAGATTGAATATCAGTGGGAAGGAATGGAACGGGGTCCAAAGTTCACTAGAGGTGTCTCTCCATAAGATAAATAGCATGCTGGGTGAACAAATTACAGTTGGGAAATTGAAAGATTGAAAAATGCATAATTGTAACACCCCCGATCACTCCGGACCGACGGCTGTCACTTTTGGCAGCTCAATAGGATCTGTAGACTAACCCCATAGACCAACACTAGTCTTTTCTATGCACTTTGTCCTCACTCGTGCGCACCTGGTACCCACTTCCCGGTCGGTCACCCATCCTAAAATTGCTCTAGGCAAAGCATGCTTAACCTTATAGTTCTTTTTAGATGAGCTTCCGGAAAAGAAGTTGCAACTTGTTGGTATGGGTTTCCTATCAATCCCATTGAGCCATGTGCCAGGGTCTCACAATAATAATGCATGTACATGTCATGATGATTTCTATGAGATTTGTTTGGGCATTACAACATAATACATAGACCATAATCCAACTGCATCTATGACTAATAATCCACCTTCAGGTTATCATCCGAACCCCTTCCAGTATTAAGTTGCAAGTCATAGATAATTGCATTAAGCAATGTATGTAATGTAAACAATAAAATTGCCCTTGGACAAAAGATTGCTGTTTTCTCCCTAGTAGCAACATCACATCTACAATCTTAGAGGTTCCTGTCACTCCCCCAGATTACTAGAGACATGAACCTACTATCGAGCATAAATACTCCCTCTTGGAGTCACAAGCAACTACTTGGCCAGAGTAACCACTAGCAACGGAGAGCATGCAAGATCACAAATACAATAGACATGATAGAATCAATAATCAATCTTGACGTAGTACTCAATATCCATCAGATCCCAACAAACACAACATGTAGGATTACATATAGATGATCTTGATCATGATAGGCAGCTCACAAGATCTAAACATGATAGCACAAAGGAGGAGAAACAACCATCTAGCTACTGCTATGGACCCATATTCCAAGGATGAACTACGCACGCATCATTCCAGAGGCTGGCATGGTGATGAAGAAGGCCTCCAGGGTGATCTCCCCTCTCCGGCAGGGTGCCGAGAAGAGCTTCATATCCCTCCCGATCTAGGGACGATGGTGGCGGCAGCTATGGACTTTTTCATGGATTTTTGACCGGGTCCTTAGGGTTTCTACCTCGGGGGGTTTATATAGGCGAGAGGGAAAGGTCGATTGAGGGACAGGGCCCACACCATGCCCTGGCACGGCCTAGGGTGGGCCTGCACCATGGGGTGGTTTGGCCACCCTATGGTTCCTCTTCGTCCCTCCTCTGGACTCCGTCTTCGTCACGATAAAATATTGACTTCCGCTTTTGTTCCGTCCAATTCCGAAAATATATCCTTACTAGCTTTTATGAATCAAAAAATGGCAGAAAATAGGAACTAACACTATGGCATCTTGTCAATAGGTTAGTTCCAAAAAATGTATAAAAATACCTCAAAGTGTAGACAAAACATAAGATAGTTAGTACAAAACAAGCATGGAGCATCAAAAGTTATAGATACGTTTATGACGTATCATGAAGCAAGCAATCAAAAGATCCAAATAATCAAATGGACAAATAGTGCTCTAAGTGAAATAAGTAAGCTCCCCAAGGTTCGTGCATAAATTAGTTGTTTCATTTCAATACAATATGCACAAACATGGAATCCTCACTCCCTTTATATCATTTAGAACATGACCAAGATACAAGGAGTATAGATATAAATCAATACACTTTTCAAGACAATCTTAAGTCCAAAATAAACCAAATATGAGATATGAGTGCGTGAAGATGCAATAAAAGTAAACAGAGCACTCATAAATCAAGACCTTACTATTATCATTAAAAATCAAGAGGATAAGAGAGATGGTCGGAAAAGAGCGAGCATATCAAGGCGAGATATTAACGCTCTCGTGTATATAAGTTTATAAGTGGAGAAAACATGAGAATAATCCACAAATAAATATCCACACATAAGAGGTTAATAAAAATAAGAAAACATGATATCCAAGAGGAAGTCATAAGATATACCAAACATGATATTTTTGCTTAAGTGCATATTGATACGTCCAAAACGTATCTACTTTCCCGAACACTTTTGTTATTGTTTTTCGTCTAATTTGTGTGATTTGGATACAACTAACATGGACTGACGCTGTTTTCACAAGAATTTTTTTGGTGTCTAGTTTTTGTGCAGGAAATCAACTTTCAGGAAAAATTCCGGAAAATATCGCAAAACTCCTATTTTACCAAAAGACTCACGGAGCCAGAAGACGAGACGGAGGAGGGCCACAAGGGGCCCACACCACCTGGCCGCGCGAGCCAGGCCAGGCCGTGCCTGGGGGTGGTGTGGCCACCTCGGGCACCCCCTCGGTCTCCCCCTTTGCCTACATAAGCCCTCTGACCTAAAAACAGAGGGGGGTTTGACGTTTTTCCAGATAGAGTTCCGCTGCGTCACCACCAGCACAAACCGCGATTCGGAACCAGAAACTCCAACGAGGAATTGGAGGAGATCATCGCCATCATCATCACCGACGCCTCTCCATCAACCATCCATGTTTCCCCCATCCATGAGTGAGTAATCCCCCATAGTAGGGTATGGGGATGATAGGGATTGTATGAGATCTATCATTGCATCAGATTGTTAGGGCATGGTGCCTAATATCTTTTTTAGTGATTTTTGACATTGTTGCAACTTGTTATGCTTAATGCTTGTCACTAGGGCCCGAGTGCCATGATCTAAGATCTAAACATGTTATTGATTCATGATGATAGTATTGTTTGTGATCTTATCTGCAAGTTGTTTACACATATTATTGTCCGAAACCAAAGGCCGCAAAGTGACATAAATTGGGATAACCAAAGAGGATGGCTATGATATGAGGATCATGTGTGTTCACAGAGTGTTAATGCTTTGCTCTGGTACTCTATTAAAAGGGGTACCTTAATTGCTAGTAGATTCCCTTGAGGCCCCGCTGCAACGGGCTGGCAGGACAAAAGATGTTGCACAAGTTCTCATTGCAAGCACACATGACTATATATGGCACATATGCCTATGATTATTTAGTACTTAGATGCTTTATCTTATTTATCTGCAAATTCCCTAGATCTTGATATTACATGAATAGTCTTGTCCATGCAACGCCCGTCCATCCATCCCTATGCCTACTGCACTCAAATCCTGTCGTTTGCTACTATTATTACTACTGCCTTTATTTATTGCTATTGTTACTTTGCTATTGCTACTACAAAACTATTGCTACTGATAAACTACTGTGATCAAGACTATTTCCAGGTGCAGCTGAATTGACAACTCAGTTGTTAAGGCTTATAAGTATTCTTTGGATCCCCTTGTGTCGAATCAATAAATTGGGTTATACTACCCTCGAAGACTGTTGTGATCCCCTATACTTGTGGATCATCAAGACTATTTTCTGGCACCGTTGCCCGGGAGCATAGATTTATTTGTAACTCCACTTGGATTTATTATTATTCATTGCTATCCTTTTCATCATGGGAAAACTCGCGATGGAAAATTTCCTATTTTACCATCCACTACAAGAAGAGGTAGAGTTCTAAACATCTCTGATGCTCTTGATTCACCATCTATTATAAGCAAGCTTGTTACACCACCACCACATACACATGCTACACACACTACTACTACTGCTGAATCTGATGCTCATGATGTTACTTCTACTATGCTTGATGAGAGTGGTTCATTAGGTCCTTTCCTAGATGATACTATTGCTAGAACTATATTGGAAAACACTGAAACTCCTAATGAAGATACTATTACACCTATTAGCTCACCTGAGTCTAGAGAGAGTTATGATATTAATGATGGTTATATTGAATGACTGATGAATTTATTGAGGAATATCGAAACACACGTGGTGCTAGTGCTATTAAGAGTCTTCTTGAGAAATGTACTATTATACCTAAACTATCTCCTGATGCTAAGTTTGCCACTTCTCCCATAAACATTAAAGTTAAAGATTATGATTTCTCTCTTGATTTATCCTATATAAACATTGCTGAGAAAGAACCTTTTTGTGGGACTGAGAATGAAAGGGCTGTGGCACATATGACTGAGCTTTCTTGTCAACACCCGAATTTTTAATCACAGATGCCTGTTATGCCATACATCGCAATCCCAGGATTACCATTTTTGCAAGACATAACAGATTGGATATCACAGTACATCATCCATTACAAACCATACATAAGGTCTTACACAAATAAGGATCTCATGATCCAGTTCTTAATACAATTCAAGCAGCGGAATAATGTAATAATAACGATAGCGTGCGCAAAGCTCCATCTTCATGGTCACAGGTAATGCTGACGATGGGAGATGATCCTAGTTGTCGTAACCTTCCTGCTGTCCGTCCTCCTGATACTCCTCTTCATAGTCTAGCCACGGGAATAGCTAGGGACAAAGCCATGAGTACTCTTTAAGTACTCGCAAACTAATACTAACAAGTGACGTGGTTTTGAATAGGATATACTAAGCTCTAGGGTTGTTTTGCAAAAAGCCAGATTTACCTCTACTAAGTTCAGAAGCAAAGAAAGCTAGTTGAAAGTTTTATAACACCTAAGTGGGAACTTGAATTTCATGTCACAACTCTATTGTGGTCAAGCCAAAGTCACAAATCATTTCAAAAGTCCTTTTGAAAACATCTAACGATAGAACAATATGGCCACTCCAACTGTCCATAACCGCGGACGCGGCTATTCGAATAGTTTGACACTCCGCAGAGATTGTACACTTTCACCACAACATTCGATACATTCGTCAGGAACAATCCTGAATTCACCATACTAAGTATGCGGATAATCAATCCTAACCTTTCAATTACACGCCCTAGTATAGGCACCTCTCCTGTGAGTTTGGCCTCCCAACCATGACCAACTGTCATCTTGGGTACTACACAGGTGGACAATCTTCACAAGGTAGCCTCAGCTTAGACCTTGGCCGCAAGGGAACCCATACTAAGGTATATAAATTTCCAGTCAAGCCCTACCCAATTTTCGGGTATTGTGGTTGTACGGTAAAATTGGAATGGTATCGCATCCAGACAACCATCAGTTTTGTAAAGGGCTAAGGCTCATGCCTTAACATTTTCATCATCAAAATCATTTGGTGTTCGGAAACACATGTCAAAACATTTCAGTAGAATGACTCATCATTCTAAGGTTTTCATAACCATTTTTACCAAGTATTCCCATCTAAAGTTGATCAAGTTTTATGCTTAAAGTGGAGGTAAATACTAATGATGGGTAATAAACAAGTGGGGATTAACTAAGTTCAATCTCATGCCTTAGGATGACATCAAGGTTATCTAACTTAGGCCAAATTTTATGCTCTTTATGCTATCTTCAGTTATCCTTCCAGAATCTACAAGTCACTAAGTAAACTCTAAGAGAAAGCTTTAATAAAGAAATAAGGTACTAAGCTTGCAAGTAAAACTAGGATGGGGTATCATTCAATGGGTATAAGTTTGCAAGTAGAGCTTGCAAGTGGTAGGTTGCTTGATGTGTAGCTTGCAAGTATTGGCTTGCTAGGATATTAGTATAAGCTTGCTAAGTTGCAGGTGTTAGCTTGCCTTGTGCAGAGCAGTGGTTGAAGTTCTCCTCGGCTTCTTCCTCGTAGTATCCTCCTTCCTCCTCGTATCTTTGGTCGGTACTAGCGTCTATAAATAAATACGAGGTACACAATCACCAAACAATACTTAACTATTTCTATTTATCACACAAAGGTTCACACTAGATGATCTATCATCATCACTATTATCACAAAGATTAAATCACTTATCTCATTTATTTTATTTTAGAAAAGTAATTTCTACTCATTGAAAAACTACTTAAGATTTAATATTCTCCAACTCAAACATGGGATCATGTTGACACATGTAATCACCACATATTTCAGTACATGGGAATGTGATTTAAAGTGGTGTCACAATTTAATAAGGTTTAACCTTTTATTTTATTTAATTAAAGTGACTAGAAATGCCTATGTGGCATTATTTTATTACTTGATTATTATTTCTGTAAGTAACCTTTATATTTTTATATATTCTGAAAGGTATGGTTAAATATGATTTTTGAGAGTTGGAATCAACTCAAAAGCTCTTATGGTTGAATTTAAAAAAATGTTTGAACGCAGAAAAGCTTCTGCCTTGTTATTTTTACCATGGGTGATCTACAAATGTAAATGGTATGAATCCAACGGGCTTAGATTAAGAATTTCAGTAACTTTCTAACAAAATTGGTTTCATGCATTTTGGTTCAGTGAATCGAGCTGGCTTGATTTTCGAATCTAGGTACAAAACTAAGGTTAGAACTAAATGAATAAAACTAAATTTGAATTGTTGGGTTGCGCGGGAGGTTTAACTGGGCCGGCCCTCTACGCACAGCGCACACGCGGGCTGGTTAAGTGAGCGACCCCACTCGTCAGTGAGACAACGAGTGGCGAATCGGTACGGGGTGATCTAAGCCGCGCGATCTAACTCTAATCGAACGACTCTGGTTCATCGTCCACGTCGGGCAGTGTCGGCGAGACTGAACCCTAGCGCGGCTGGTGGGGGTCGTGGGAGGCTAACCGGGGCTCATGCGATGGTCGGTGACCGGGGCGAACGATGAAGTCGACGACGATGCTTCTCCTGGTACCAGCAGCTTCTTTTGGGGCGGCTCCAATCGACGACGCCTCTTCTCCTCTGCAGTGGCGAACTCCGATGAAATTCTGGCCACCTGGTGCTCGTCTTTCTCCGGGAGTGAGTGGGGGTATTAGTGAGAGGTGGGGAGTGAACTGGTGTGAAGAAAACGAGCGAGGGAGGCCTCCTTTTATAGTGGCTGAAAGGGGACCGAAGGGTGCGGGCTGAGCTCGTCGGGGTCGGCTGCACAGTGAGCTAACGACATGGCCAAAGGTAGGGGATAGTGCATTGCCTCCCGGCGAAGCTCAACGGCCTGATGACGAGGCGTGGGACGGTGCAAATCGGTCGGAACACGTCGACGCTCTGGGTGGCTCTGACGGAAGTCTTAATGGCGCATAGGCGCTCCTGGTCGCGCGACGATGAACGAGTATGTCTGGGCGGTTCCTGGTGCGGTGGTGATCACGTACGCGAGCGGCGAAGGCGGGGCTCGGTTTGTGCGAGCATGTCGAGCGCGACGCTCTAGCGCGCTCTCGGCATGGCCGCAGAGAGAATGGTCGCGCGCATTCTGGGTGGTCCAGTGGCTAGCAGGGTTCGAGCGTTGGACATGGGGTGGCGGTGGACGGTGGAGTGCCTGCTAGACAAGGTTGGCGAGGCTAGTTAGGCTTGTAGCTTGCTGTTGACATTGGGGTTGGCAATTGGGCTCGCCAATGGTCACCATTGATGGCATTGTCGAGTTTACAGTGAGTTAGAGCTGGTTAAACTAGTTAGATGATCTACTAAGAGTGTAGTGAGAGCTAGAGAGGGAACAAGGTTGGCCAAAATTACTGCACACTATAGTGTTTGATGTTTTGTTGTTTGTTGCTAACAAGGTGTTTGATGAAATGGCCGAAAGAATTTCAAATTATAATTTTGGATTCAAACTTGGTGGGTTTGCTAGGAACATACTAGGAGTCTCTGGTTAGTTGGATTAGTCATGGGGCACTGGTTTGGTTGGGTTTTGAAAATGTGTGATCTTCACATATGATAAATATTCAATTTTGAATTGTGATTTGAATGAGGTTTCCAAATGTTTCTGCAAGTTTGAACTGTGGGCTTTGTTTCACTTTTACTTGGTCTAGCAAGGGGTGAAAAGAATTGGAAAAGTTTCTGTTTGAAATCTTGGACTAGAAACACTCAAAGTGACCTAGTGAGCAAGATTGGCAAAAATGACCATTTGCCTTATTTGATTTTTTTTTATTTTCTCCTGCATGGAATTGTTTTATATGATGTTATATTCATATTTAAACCATTTCTTGCTATTTAGGTTAATCACACAAGTTCATTCATGCATTTATCAAATCATCACATACACACATGCATTCATATGATTTTAATTAATCAAAGTTTTTGTTAACCCTAATTTTAGTGATTAGAGTTTGATGATCATTGTTTTATATTTTTGGGATGTTACAAACCTTCCTCCCTTAAACAAAATCTCGTCCCGAGATTTCAAAAGAAGGAAAAAGATTACCTAGGATTTAAAGATATCGGGAAACTCCGTCCTGATGTGATCTTCTTGCTGCCAGGTAGCTTCTTCTTCGGTGTGGTTGCTCCACTAAATCTTGAGAAACTTGATGCTTCGGGTTCTGGTGGTTCTGAAAGCTTCTTCCAAAATACAGATGGGTACTTCGGGATAGGTCAGGTCATCGTTGATCTCTATGGTCCGATGATCAATGTTCTTGAAAACTTCAGTCTTCTCCGGAACTTCAAGGCATTTGCAAAGTAACGATATATGGAACACATTGTGTACTACTGACATCTACTCGGGCAGTTCCAATTGATATGATACCTCTCCTCGATGATTCAGAATCTTGAAGGGTCCAATATATCTGGGGGCTAACTTTCCTTTGAGCTGGAAACGCTGCATTCCCTTCAAAGACGACACTTTAAGATACATGAAATTTCCGATATTGAAAGCAAGGTCTTGACGTCTCTTGTCGGCGTAACTCTTTTGTCTTGACTGGGCGGTCTTAAGGTGCTCACGAATCTTGTGAACTTTCTCTTCTGCTTCTCGTAGGATGTCGGGTTCGAAAATTTTACTCTCCCCTACTTCTGACCAATTCAAAGGGGTGCGACACTTCCTTCCATACATGAATTCAAATGGGGCCATTTGCAGACTAGCTTGATAATTGTTGTTGTATGAAAATTCTACGAAAGGTAGACCGTCTTCCCATTTAGATCCATACTCTAGCACACATGCTCTCAACATATCTTCGAGTATTTGATTTACTCGCTCTGTTTGTCCATCGGTCTGAGGGTGATACGTTGTGCTGAAATCCAGTCGGGTTCCTAAACCTTCTTGGACTTTCTTCCAGAACCTCGAGGTGAACTGCGTTCCTCGATCCGATACGATGTTCTTGGGGACTCCGTGCAAACTGACGATTCTAGCGATGTACAACTCTGCTAACCCGAACTACGACGTGGTCTTGACTGGTAAGAAATGGGCTACTTTGGACAATCTGTCAACTACGACCCAGATAGAGTCATTTCCCCTACTAGAAGTAGGCAATCTGGTGATAAAGTCCATTCCAACTGAATCCCATTTCCATTCCGGAATCTGTAGTGGTTGCAATAGTCCTGCGGGTCTTTGATGTCCCGCCTTGACTCTCTGACATATATCACACTTGGTGATATAGCTTCCGATTTCTCTCTTCATCTTATGCCACCAAAATTGTTCCTTCAAATCCTGATACATCTTCGTTCCTCCGGGGTGGATAGAATAAAGAGTATCATGGGCCTCTTTCAAAATAACTTATTTCAACTCCAAATCTGCTGGTACACAAAGGCGTCCTTTGTACCACATAACTCCTTCTTCGTCTTCGGTGAATTCGGGTACTTTGCCTGTACCAATATGACGTTTAATTCTGTCGATAATAACATTTCCTTTCCGCGCCTCTTTGATCTAACTGATCAAAGTGGGTTGAAGTTCTATACTAGCCAAAAATCCTTCACTCACTAATTCCATTTGGAAATCTACCATCTCTTTGTGCAAACTTGGTTGCTCCTTCAAAATCATGGAGTTCAAGCGATAGGGCAATCTGCTAAGGGCATCTGCTACCACACTGGTTTGACCGGGGTGATAGTGAATGTCCAGATCATAGTCCTTGATTAGCTCAATCCATCTTCTCTGCCTCATATTCAGCTCCTTCTGAGTGAATATACACTTCAGGATCTTGTGATCCAAATAAATCTCACAATGGTTTCCCATGAGATAATACCTCCATGTCTTCAGGGCTAGAACTACGGCTGCTAGTTCAAGATCATGGGTTGGATAATTCTGTTCATGCTGTTTCAGTTGTCGGGATAGATAAGATATAACTTTGCCTTCTTGCATTAGCACACATCCGAGACCGATCTTGGGTGCGTCACAATACACATCAAAGGGTTTCGTGATATCCGACCTGATCAAGATTGGGGCTGAAATCAATCTCCTCTTGAGTTCCTGAAAACTCGCTTCACATTTGTCTGTCCATTCAAACTTCTTTTCCTTCTTCAGCAATTGGGTCATGGGTCTTGCAATACTCGAGAATCCTTCTACAAACTTGCGGTAGTATCCCGCTAATCCGAGAAATGCACGAACTTGGGTTTGATTGGTTGGGGCTTGCCAATCCTCAACATCCTTCACCTTCACAGGGTCAACGACAATTCCTATGGCTGATACGATATGTCCGAGAAATCCTACCTCCTGTAACCAGAATTCACATTTGCTAAACTTGGCATACAACTGATGCTCTCTAAGGGTTCCAAGCATGGTCCTTAGGTGTAGCTCATGTTCTTCTTCTGATTTGTAATAAATCCGAATGTCATCAATGAAAACAACGACAAACTTATCCAGGAAGTCCATAAAAATCTTATTCATGAGGTTCATGAAATAAGAGGGGGCATTGGTTAATCCAAAAGACATGACAGTATACTCGTGTAATCCATATCTGGTGGTAGAGGCAGTCTTTGGAATATCCTCTGCGTGAATCTTGAGTTGATGATATCCAGTTCTAAGATCAATCTTAGAAAACACTTTGGCACCAGTCAACTGGTCAAACATGTCTTCTATTTTTGGCAGTGGGTACTTGTTCTTGATGGTGACACCATTCAACTTCCGATAATCCGTACACAAATGGTTACCTCCATCTTTCTTGTCCACAAAAAAAACAGGTGATCTCCATGGTGACGCACTTGGTTGAATCAATCCAATTTCCAGCATGGCATCCAGTTGCTTCTTCAGTTCCACTAGTTCAGACGGGTTCATACTGTATGGTCTCTGGGCTATGGGTCCGATTCCAGATATTAGTTTAATGATAAACTTGATATCCCGATATGGGGGCATACCGTGCAAAACATCTGGAAATACATCAGGGTATTCATAGACTATCCGGACTTGGTCAAGGTTGGCAGGGCTATACTCTTGTTGAACTTGAATTGACGGGGCAAGGTTTCAGATACATGTTCGACTGATATTCCGGCTGTACTGGTCATGGTTATGGATTTCTTGGCACAGTCAATTAATCCTTTGTGTTTGGACATCCAATCCATTCCTAGTACTACTTCCAAACCTTTAGTTCCGAGTAATATTAGGTTAGCATAAAAATATATGCCATGGATCAGATAGGGACGGCTTTGCAAATTTGCCTAGCTGTGGTGGTCGAACCAGGTATTTGAACAATCATAACATGCTTCAATTTGGTTGGTTGAATCTTACTAGTGCATGCAAATTCTTCAGTAACAAATGAGTGCGATGCTCCAGAATCAAACAACACTCTTGCAAGTACTGCGTTAACGGAAAACATACCCAGCACGACATCTGGCGCTTCATGGGCTTCTTCAGCATGCATGAGAAAGAGACGACCGTTGCGGTTGTGTCGTGGGAATGGTCACGACAGATGCTGCAATCGGCAGCGAGTAGTAGAATGAGGGGCAAGGGAGGCCAGCCATCTGCGGTGCGAGATGAGGGTGGAGACACAGGGTTTTACCCAGGTTCGGCCCCCCGGAGGGTAAAGACCTACTCCTGCTAGATTGTATTATGAAGGTGGTACAATGGGCGAGCTCGGCGGCTAGGCAGCGAGTCGCTTGGGCGTATGATGGAAGGTCTCTCTACACGCCCTACAGGGAGGTTTACATAGGCTCACCTCCCCTAGGGTTTACATATCTCAACCGATTCAGTTAAGGCTTCGGTACTCGTTTGACCTAATCCGACTGGGCCTATCTACTACTTTGGGCCTTGACTTCGGTCGCTTGGATCCACACCGGGCCTTGATCCAGTCGCCGTCTTGCAGGCCCACTCGCTAGTTCCTGGGCCAGTCGGAAACGTCCTGCTGGGTATACCCCGGTAGGCTCATCCCCATCAGTAGTCCCCGAGGCCGTCGTCGATTGGGCGTAGGTGGCTGCGGCGATCGAGTATCTGGCTTGAGTAGACATCGGTCGAATCGTCGGCGGGCTCCTGTATAAAGGAGAAAACTTGTCATCCTGATCGCAGCCTTGGCGAGTCGAGTCAGCGAAACACTGTCGTAATGACCGGGTCGGCGAGCCGAGTGGCTGAAGTTGGACCGTTAAGTGTGGTCAAACTAGCCGTTGGGGTAATCCAACGGTAACTTTTGGCATAATCACCGGCGTAATGTGCTTCCTGATTTGGCGGTAACAACGCTATATAAGGGAATGTCGGTGATCGAGAACCATCTTCTCGCCATTTCCTCCGATTACGCCTCTCGCCTTCCTTCGCATCGCGATCAGCCGACCGAAATCCTCAGGCCCCACAAATCCTTCCGCCATGGCCCTCTCCACGAGCCTTGGGGTAGATCTAAGTGTCTGGCGCGGTGGCGTCCTTGAGGAGGCCGGGATCCTGCGTGCCGGTTGGCGCATCCTGCAACGGAGAGGTGACCCCGAACCAGCGAGGAATTCATCTCACCAACCACCTGGATTGGGGCTAGATTCCCCGTCCTGTTCTTCCGGCCTGCGCCTACTACGAGATCCACCGTCGGACCTGGGTCCTCATAGCATCGAGCAGCTCGCCATCTTCGTGGCGTTACGCTAGTGCTACGGGCTGAAGCCCTTCCCTCTATGGCAAGATCTGTTCCACGGACGGATCAGCGAGAAGAAGCGGCCCAATGCTTGCTGGCGGCTGACGTTCAGCTGAAGTTGAAGGCTTCGTTCTTGACTTGATGCTGCCGCCAAGCGGCGGCTGGAAGAAATCTTGGTTCTACGTTGCGAGGCGACCGGAGGCGAGGCAGCGATCCCGATACTCGCCAGCGGTCCGAACCACGCCGACTTCAAGTCGGCAAGCTCCCCAGCGACCAGCGGATGTTCGTGGACAAAATGCTTCAAACCATCTGCGGTCTGAAGAAGAAGGGCCTCCAGACGATCAACTTATACAACTGCTGGCTCGGGCGGCGGCTCGTCCCTTTGGCTCGGAGCGGCCACTACATGTACCAATACACGGGCCAGGAGGACTCGACGAAGTCCTGCCTAGCCGAGTGGAAGCTCGAGGACTACACCCCAACACTGAAGATGATCACCCAGGCGGTGTACCTGGACGCAAAGGCCGGGGTCGCCCCCTACACCGCAAAGCATCCAGCCCCAACGGTAAGTCACCTCACATCGTTCGCAGTCGCAGTTTTTACAGTCGCGGTCATTCTAATTTCATTTTGTGTTCATTGCAGCTATTCCAAGTGGTGGAAGGATGGCTCCCGCCTTCAGACGACGAGAACTCGAGCTCGTCCGTCTGGGACATGGGCGAGTCGCCACCCGCCAAGGGCGACACCGAGAGCGACGAGAGCAACAACAACGACGAATCCGAAGAGGAGGTCGCCCCACTGGTCCACAAGACCCGCGGGCAACGTCAGCGTGAGCTTGAGGCGAGTAAAAGCCTCGAGCGTCATGATGACGAGGACGAACTCCCGGAGACCACTTCGCGCTGCCATGCTACTCCGTCGAAGAAGACGAAGAAGAAGAAGGAGAAGGAGGCGAAGGCCCCTCCAAAGAAGAAGACGAAGCCGATGAGGCCGGCCTCGCCACCACACTCGGCGAGCAGCTCCGACGCCCCCAGCCCGTCCAAGGACGAGGCACCGCCGACGGCAGCCACGCTGGACACGGCCACTGTCGAGGTGCCGCTGGCCTCGATGCCTCCGCCATTCGCCCCAGTCTCTGGGCTAGGGGCCGCTCCGGCCGTGGTGGCTTTACCTTGCAAGGAAGCTCCTGCTGAAGATGTCCTAGAAGCTCCCGTTGCAGCCTCGACGACAAAGAAGCCGTCCGTGTCTTGGGCACGCGACGTCCTGGAGATGGGACTCAACCGCCGACTGGGCCCCGAACTGGAGAAGCTGGCCGGCATCCGCACGGGGCTACGCTTCATTCTAGTCGCCAAGTAAGTTCGCTCACCTACCTATGTCTTTCATAGCAGCTTGAATTGTCTTGCTCACACGATCGATTTACAGGACCGGAGCAAAGAAGATAGGCCACCCGACCGTGGCTAAGGTGCCACCCGTCGTCAGCGAAGAGGATCCCTCCCGGAAGAGGAAGGCGGACGAAGTTGTCGTCTCTGCGGATAGCGCCAAGAAGGCCAAGGGTGACGATGTCGTCACGATCTCCGACGGCATGGCGATTGCGCTGAATGAGCCCGCAGTGGAGGCGGCCATACCCACGAAGGAGGGTGCTCCCTCACCTGGGGTGACCGAGCCAGCCTCCTTTGGCGCCGGTTCTTCCATCGCCACGTTCCCGCGCTTCATGGCCAGATCGGCTATAGCGAGTGGGACCTCGCCCTCGAGCCGTGCACCTGGGGTCGCTGACGCGGAGGTCGAGCAGCGTCGTGGGCACACGCCGACTCTCCTCACGTCCGTGGATGCGATACAACTTCACGGCATGCTTGGCGCAGCCATCTAGGTATGTCTAGTCCCCGAGGATAAGGCCGGTGAGTTGCAGCGGTCTGATTCTTCTAGTGTATTGTTGTTTTTTTCACGTCCAGTCCCCGAGTGCACACTCGCTGAATTTCGGCGAGTGGGCACTTAGGATTTCTTGATTGCCAGTCTCCGAGTGCACACTCGCTGAATTTCAGCGGGTGGGCACTTAGGATTTCTTGATTGCCAGTTCCCGAGTGCGTACTTGCTGAATTTCAGCGGGTAGGCACTTAGGATTTCACTTTGGTTAACTGTTTGAATTGTGTGCGAGTGCATAGCGTGAATCAGCTGACCGATTGGCAGCGAAACACCGCGCGGAGAAAGAATTGGCCGCCGTCCAAGAGGCGAATAAGGGGCTTCAGGCAGTTGCCGTGAAGGCAGAGGAGGCTCGCCAGGGACTTGTCCCCGTGGGTGAGTTGGCAGCGGTGCAATCGGCGTTGAGCTCGGCTGAGAAGCGGATCGCCGATCTTGAGCGCGAGCTGATGGAGGCGAAGGAGGAAGCGAGCTCGGCGGATGGGCGAGCCAAGGCCGCCATTACAGCCGCCGCAGAGGATCGTAAAGTGTCCGACGCCCTTGTTGCTGGGCTTCAGGACGACTATACGTCGCTTCAATGCTTCATCACGGATCTCTCCCGCCCCTTGATTGGTAAGTGTATCTGCCCCTGCCAATAGCGTGTGCCTTTTTGTGATGTCCGACGTACTCACTATTATCTCCTATTCGCAGGTCGCATCCTTGATAGTGCGGAAGAAGCGAGCTCGTTCGACGCGCGGCAATGTGTGGCCATGCTCGTCGACTCGGCGACGTTGTCGGCGACATGCATCCAGGCCTACCTCCAGGAGATATCGCCCACGGAAGTAATTCCCAGCGACCTCGTCGAGGTGTGGAAGTACTTGGAGAAGGCGCCGTCGGTCGTTGAGTTCATGACGCGGTCGGCGTTCCGGCGCGGAGCGGCGATGGCGCTTAGCCTTGGGCTCGCTCATTTTCCAGAAGATTTCGATCTGGACGACGTGACGAGTGGCTACCCATCGTCGACTGGCGCGGTGGAGCTCTCCGAGGTGCTCAAGTTGACGGACCGCGCCGTGATGTACTCCGAGCGTGTCTGGGCAATGGGCGACCTCATACATGCGAGAGGCGGTCGTCGCACCGCGACCCGAGCCGTAGCACCGAGACTTCAAGATCGAGCAGCCCTTCCGCGCGGCGATGGCGGGTGAGCTGACGACATACCCGTCAAACCCGTACACGCCGTTTATCCGCAATCGCAAGGGTGCTGGCGAGTCGTCGTCGAAGCCTGTGAAATAGAATAGTTTGCCCTGGGGCGTTAGTAGCAGATCTGCCATTTGGGCATATTTTGTATTCTAAAATGATTGCAACATGCTATGAATGTGATATCGTGTTTGTTTCATGACTTGTCATGTGTATTCCGATTGGGGTTTGAGCAGGTCCCGGCGCGTCCACCCTTTGTGGGGTTTACCTCGTGTGTGATGTGTTTGTGGTTTTGAATGTTTTGTTATTGTGGTACTACTTTGGACTCGAAGAGCCAATCGCCAGCGACTCCTTGAGCGCTCTATACTTCACGTTTTCCTTGCGTGAGCGAGGTCGGGTGGCGAGTCCCGGCGTGGTACTTGGTTGTTCTAGGTGCGACTCGAGGGTGGGTGAGGACTTGGCGCGTTAGTTTGGGCGCATCACTCCTGCCTGGCCCGTTGGGTCAGTCGCGTGGCGAGTCCTGGGCATGCTCTCATACTTGGCGTTTTCCCGAGCCGCTCGCAATGAACTGGTCGTTAGTCCCCGAGCGTGGTGCTTGGCCATTCGAGTCGCTATGTCGAGGATGCGGAGGATCATGGTCATTTGTAGAAGCGAAAGCGATTGTCTTGGCTCGTGAAACCCGATCGGGCTAAGCGACTCAATGGGGCTCCAGGTAGGCGTTTTTCGTGGACGATGCAAGACCTGAGGTGACTCAGTGCTCTTGCACCGCACTACTTAGCCGTGCCGATCTCTGTACCAAAGGTTGACTTCTGCGGTTAGCTTGACGCTGTCATTACGAGTGCGAGTGGCACAAGACACGGAGAGTAGGCGCAATTTGCGGTAACCAATTCTTTTTATTTCATAGCGACTGGAGAGTACATATGTGGGGTTCTAGGAGTAGAACTTACGTAGGAGGTTTACATTCCATGGTCGCTTGACATCGAGTTTGCCGTCCCCACGGACGTCGATGAGGTAGTAGGCGTCGTTGCCGAGTACTCGCTCGATGGCGAATGGTCCCTCCCACGGAGGGGAAAGCTTGTGCATGCCCTTCTTTTCCTGGACGAGGCGCAACACCAGGTCGCCTTCTTGGAAGGTGCGAGTTTTCACCCGCCGGCTGTGGTAGCGGCAGAGTCCCTGCTGGTAGATGGCGGTGCGTGACCGAGCGAGGTCATGTGCCTCGTCGAGTTGGTCGACTCCATCCTGGCTGGCGAGTTCGTTTGCAGCCTCCGTGTAGTGGACGACCCGCGGCGAGTCGTGCTCGAGGCCGGTGGGCATGACTGCCTCGGCGCCGTACACCATGAAAAAGGGGGTGAATCCTGTCGACCTGTTGACAGAGGTGCGGATGCCCCAGATGACGGAGGGTAGCTCCTCGACCCAGCACCCGGCGGTGCGCTCGAGTGGTACTTGGAGTCGCGACTTCAGGCCGTGGAGGATGCTTTGATTGGCCCGTTCCGCCTGGCCGTTGGATTCTGGGTGGGCGACTGATGCGAGGTCGAGCCGGATGTGGTGTTCTTCGCAGAATTCGGCCATGGCTCCTTTGGCAAAGTTGGTGCCGTTGTCCGTGATGATGCTGTTTGGGAACCCGTAGCGATATATGAGCTCGCGTAGGAATTTGGTGGCGGTCTTCCCGTCGCATTTTCAGACTGGCTTGGCCTCCACCCACTTTGTGAATTTGTCAACCGCGACCAGGAGGTGGTGTAGCCGGAGGGGGCCTTTTTGAAGGGGCCTACCATATCCATGCCCCACACGGCGAATGGCCAGGTGATGGGGATTGTCTTCAGCGCCGAGCTCGGCACGTGCGTCTGGTTGGCGTACTTCTGGCACTTGGCGCACCGCTGGACGATGTCGACAGCATCGGCGTGTGCGGTGGGCCA
Organism: Avena insularis; assembly: GCA_023614405.1. Taxonomy (NCBI): domain Eukaryota; kingdom Viridiplantae; phylum Streptophyta; class Magnoliopsida; order Poales; family Poaceae; genus Avena; species Avena insularis. The sequence continues at coordinate 159,021,908 of CM042697.1, forward strand.
GTAGAAGCCATGTCGCATAGCCTTGGCGACCAGGGAGCGGGCACCGGCGTGGTGGCCACAGTCGCCGGAGTAGATGTCGTGGAGGATCTTGCGTCCTTTGGCTGGTTGGACACAGCGTTGGAACACGCCGGTGACGCTTCGCTTGTGGAGCTCGCCGTCGATGATGGTGAAGGATTTGCATCGGCGTGTGATCATCCTAGCGTCCGTATCCTCTGCCGGCAAGGTGCCGGCCTCTAGGTAAGCGATGTAGGGCTTGGTCCAGTCGTCTGGCTCGATGACGAGTGCGACCAGGGCTGCCTCCGGCTGTAACGGGACTCCGATGTCGATCTCTCTCGGGGGGGGGGGGACTGATGGCTTGGTGATCGTGTCGAGGAAGACACCGGCGGGTGGTGCGAGTCGAGCCGACCCAATGCGAGTGAGTGCGTCGGCCTCCTCGTTCTTCCACCTATCAATCCACTCGACGGAGTAGCCTGCGAAGTGTCCGCCCAGCTTGTCCACTGCCTGGCGATATGCCGCCATGGTGGGGGAGACGGCGTCGCAGGTTCCAGCGACTTGCCCAGCGACGAGGTCGTAGTCGCCGTAGCAGCGTAGGCGGTTGACGTTCATCTCCCTGGCAGCTCGCATGCCGTGGAGTAAGGCCTCGTACTCGGCCATGTTGTTGGTGCAGGGGGTGAAGTCGAGGCATAGGACGTAGCGGAGCTTGTCGCCCTTCGGTGAAGTTAGCACGATCCCTGCTCCTGCGCCGTCCGTGTTCTTGGAGCCATCGAAGTGCAGGATCCAGTAATGGAGGTATGGCAGCTTCTCTGGCTGCTGGGCCTCTTCCCAGTCAGCGATGAAGTCCGCTAGAGCCTGCGACTTGATCACCTTCCGTGGCTCGTATTTGATGTTGTGAACGCCGATCTCGACGGCCCACTTGGCGACTCGCCCAGTCGCCTCACGGTTGCGGATGATGTCCTGCAACGGTGCTGAGGAGACGACCGTGATCAGGTGCTCCTGGAAGTAGTGCGGCAGGCGCCGCAGTGCTATGAAGACCGCGTATACCAGTTTCTGGTACTGCGGGTATCGCTGGCGCGACTCGGTGAGGACCTCGCTGATGTAGTACACCGGTCGCTGTACTGGGCGCTCCTTTCCTTCCTCCGGCCGTTCGACGACCATGACGGCTGACGGCAGCCTTCGGAGGCGTGAGACCAGCATGGGTTCTTTGTCGACCAGGCGGAGAGTAGTGGTCGGCGAGTAGCACCTTCTTGAGGTCGCGAGCGCGTCGTCCGCCTCCTTGTCCCACGAAGGTGGGGTTCTTGCGCATCGGTATAGGGGCATCGCCTTTTAGCGGGGGATGAAGCGGCCGAGAGCCGCTACTCGTCCAGCCAGCCGGGCGTCGCGCGAGCACTCGGGTTTGCGAGTCGAGCGATCGTGTCGATCTTAGTGGGGTTCGCCTCGGTCCTCGCTTGGAGCAGCGTACCCCAGCGTTGTCTGCTGATGCGCCCGAAGGTGCATTTGCACTGGTTAATGTAACTACCTCGGTGAATTCGCTCCTAGTACAAGCCGGATGATTAGAAATGGTTGAAATAATGCGGTGTGGCCCAAATGCCACTCACGAGTGAACCTTTCGGCCGTCCCAACCATTTCCGAACATCGGGACAAGAACGGGCGACGTAATCGGCAGGCGAAGGGATCAACTACATACACAAATGAGTATGTATGCAAGCCACCATACAATAGTACATCAGAGCCATTCCATCTAAAAAGAAAGGAAATATATGTCTGGCAAGATCCAAATATCCTAGATAGATATAATAGTGTAGGATATCTCCTCATACATCAATCAGCAGTATCAAGCGGGCGGAAGGCAGAATCCGATGCGGATAAGAAGCAAATCGGCATAAGATGCCCCATAAATAAGCACATCCCGCCCACAGATCTCACGGATCCCCGTTCCCGGAATCTCTACACCGAATGATCGTTGCCCACATCGTCCGTCTCTTCCACCCAGTATCCGTCTTGCGAGTGTACCTGTTCATCTGAACCAATAATTTATCGTGTGAGACCCTAGGGGTACTCAGCAAGTCTTTATGCCTCTAAAGGGGACACAACACAGGGTGGCGCAATTGCAGCAAAAGATAAACCCTAGCAATTCTATAGATACTAAGCTAACCATCCGCCTAACCAGAGATGAGCGGATGTCCGTGAATTAATAACAACAGTTATAATGGTAATCTCAACAAATCCATCCTCCTCCTCGCTTACCGACGAGGAAGCGGACGAACAACCCCCCATCCATTGGCAGTTTTATTATCCATTCCGTGAGTGTTGCACTATTTACTAGTCAGGTACCTAGTCTAGTCAAATTAAAAAACGGTACTTTAGTTTTGCTTGTCTATGATCGAGAAACTGTGCTCCAAGTCGTCCATAACCGCGGACACGGCTTTCAGAAAGTTTTACCCTGCAGGGGTGCACAAATAGCAACACACACTCGATATGCCTCGGAAAAACCAAATCAAAACCCAACGAGGCGATCCGACAAAGCGATCACAGGATTCAGAAATATTTCAGGGGGCCACCCCATTAAGCTACCCGCGACGAAGCTGGCCGGCTACGAGACGGACTCAAGGTTTGGGTGGACGGCTGTAAACGACTGGGAACCCGAAAGTGTGACTGGGCTTGTCGATACCGCGAAATCGTGTCCCTGCCCTAAACAGTACAGTGTGCAGTACCTCGCACAATTTAAATAAAGCAGTAAAGCATGGCATAAGTACAGGATAGTAAATAAAACCTCAAACTAGTTTGTGGCCCCAAGAAATAAGAATGAATCAAGCTCTGGCTCAGGGGGGTTCATAAGCCTCCCGGATGTGGATAGCGCGAATATTCAAGGAACAGGAATCAAGTACTCGGGTCCTACGGGACACAAGTGAGCCTAAAAACCAAATAGCAAATATGGCTCACCGGTGCCACTTTCATTAGTTATCCCATTACTACTCAGATTAAGTTGTATAGGTACCTCGTTATCCATCAGACACCCACATACCCTACACATGCTGTTCTACGACTCGCATGGCTCAAACAACTCCTGTAGTAATGGCTCATGGGATGGAGGAACAAGCTTCGGTGGGGTTTAAAAGTAAAGGCTATGCAATACTTGGGATTCAATTTAATGCAATCGCGACTCAATGATGCAAGAATAAGAAAGAGGCAATAGGTACTATATGTATGCAAGCATGTGGTAGTGCTTGCCTGGCAGCTCAGTTGAAGCAAGGAATGGATCTGGGTAGTGCTCCTGGTTCTCTTGATATATCCCCTGCTCAGCGTCTATTCGAAGAAGAACCAAACAAACAAGGCCAACATAAATAAAGTGCGCAAGCATATGAATAAATGCGACAAGCAAACAATCATGCCATGATGAATGATGCACAATTTGCATGGCAATAAAGTAGCATGGCATGGGTGCGGTGTGGAATACAACAATAAAGCATTTTATTTAGTTTTGGCCCCATTTTATTCTCATATTAGTTGCTGTATACATTATATTTATATGATGCATGCTTCAAATCAAACCATGGAATGCATAAACATAAAGGTCTCGTCGAGCTAATCATTTTAGACATATCATTTATAAAATTTGGACTTATAAAACAAAAGTTATTAACTTATTAAAGAAAAGGGGCATTTATTGTAATTTAAATAAACTTGGAATTTTAAATGTCCAAAATATATTTTGAATGGCATATTTGAATTCCTCACATTTTTCTGATTTGAAAACATATGTTATTTGTATTAATTGGATTTGTATATTAAAAGTTATTTAAAAACAGAATTCAATTTGAATTTGAATTAAGTTTGAAAAGATTTGAATTAAAACAGAATCAGATAAATATTTTTGTTACTCAGGATTAGCGGATGGGCTTGACGTGGGTGGGCCTCTCTGCTGGAGGACTCCACAGCAGAAACATTTTACACAGCTACTAGACCTAGGGAATGACAGGTGGGGCGGAGGCTTGAGTCCACATGATGGAGGGTGAGGCTGCCACGCTTGCAGTGGGGGCTGCAGGTTGATGGAGCAAAGCCAGGTGCTATTTGTAAAAGCAGTGCAGGCGGACATGTGGGGCGATAGGGAGCGGGTTCGAGTCAAAAGGCAGGGGGTTATGGGTAAAGACCACGCGTGCCTGTGGATCTTCCACATGACAGATCGGTCTTGGTGTGGCTGCACGGGCTCGATCCCATGACCTAGGGCTCGGAAGCGGCGATGGCCACCGGGCTGTCTTGGGGTAGCTGTCGGGGAGGTGGGCGAGGACTAGATGGGCTTCTGACGCTATGGCGAGGAGAGACGTATGACGCCGGCCGAAGAGACCGTTCGCGGATGGTCCGCCGCGACCAGGGCAAGGCGGCGACTACGAGGATGTCCGGGGGTGGTTAGCTCACGGGAGTTGATTGGCGTGGTCGGATCGGCTGGGGGCATAGGGAGGCAGCGATGACGCGACGGCCGGGCGAGCTAGGGTTTCGCTCGAGGGCGCTTATGCACGGCTCGGTCCTTCTCCTCCACTTCTGCGTGTACGGGTCGGTGCAGGGGACTGGCCTTGGTCTTCCAGGCCACTCCACGGATGCGCGGCTTGACAGGATCAACGGACGGATGAGCAGGCCGACAGTGGCGGGCGTTTGGGTGAAGCAGTGGCGGTGGAAAAAGGAGGAGAGAGGAGGCTATGGGCGGATCTGGGCGAGCAGAGGAGAGCCGAGGGGGTGGTAGATAGGGAAGAGGGAGGTGGTGCCGTGGGCGCGGGGTAGATGGGAAAAGGTGGCTCGGTGCCACCTTTCCCTCCTCCTTGCTCACGTGCTCGTGGCCGAGCAGGACCAGGGCAGGGCAGGCTCGGGTTGAGGGGCCCTAGGCAGAGAGAGAGAGAGAGAGAGAGGGGAGGGTAGCCTCGGGTAGGGCTAGGTTTGGAGCTAGGGTAGTGGCTCGGGTGGGGTTTGGGGTAGCTAGAGTTGGGGCTTGAGGATAGAGGGAGAGGGTAGCCAGGTGGGGCCAGCTAGGTGAGAGAGAGAGAGAGAGCCGAGAGAGAGAGAGGGGAAGGGTAGGTTTAGGGTTTAGCTTAGAGCTAGGTTTAGAGGGGATGGTAGATAGATGAGATGGAGAGGTAGGTTTAGGGTTTGAAGAGAGGGAAGAGGTTAGATGCTAGGGTGTTCTTTTGTCAAGATCAAGCACAAACCAAACCCCAACAAGATCAAGACTAGCAAAAGAGAGGAAAAGGGGGATGTGGTTTAAGCATGATCAACTTAGATCAAGCCAAAGGAAAAGATAGAGATAGGGAGAGGGGAAATGATGACCCACTCAAGATACAAAATAAACCAAATACTAGAAAAGGTGGCACTTGCATGGGCCATGCAAAATATTTATTACCATGTTGATTCTTGTGAAAACAATAATATTAAACATGGCATTGTTCATTTGCATTTCCAAAGGTGGAATAAAGCCAAGAAAAAGAAATGAAAGGATGCCCCATGTGGAGTAGTTGGAGATGGCCATGTTTGGGTAAAATTGGGACTTGCTAGTGTGTATATACCACTAGATGCTTAATAGTCCCCAAATTATTCCAACATGAGCATAAACCCATAATAATCCATATGGAAGCTAGGAAAAGGGTTCCACTCACAAGGCATGCAAAGGTGGCCATGTGGCTCTCATATATCAATAATGTGAAAACAACATGATGCCAAGATGAGAGCATGTGGAATTAGAATTGGATCCATCCCAACCCACATGAGCTAGAGGTAAAACCAATAAGTGCCAAGCTCATATTTAGTTGGATGGTGGAATTATAAGGTGGTGAAAGAAAGGTGGTGGAGTGGAATAAAAGATATGCCCCCAACTCAACTTGGGCATGAAGCAATATATCAAGAACCAAATACAATATCAAGAGGCAAATACAATTTACAATGCATATGAGATAAGAACCAAAACAAAGAGGGTTTTGTATGATGCTCAAATGCAAGGTGGCATGATGATATGAGCATGATATAATGATGATGCAACAATTATATATTTGAAGTAGCCATTATATTACTAGACCAAGTAGCATTACAATTGTTAGACAATGGGGATGCTACAACTCTCCCCCACTAAACAAGAATCTCGCCCCGAGATTCCTAGGAAAAAGAGAACAACACAAGAAGAGGCGGGTGTTCGGAACGAAGGTGACCCTTGCGTTCCCAAGATGATGTCGAACGGAATGGTGCGACCACTACACCTTGCAAAACTTGCTAGACTTGTTGTGAGTCTTGCATTTTGCTAGAGACACAAAGGTTTGGATGGATTGAAGGATAAAAGAATAGAACCACTTGTGAAAGAGAGGAGAAGATGATGTATCATGGATCAAGATAGACACACCGTTAAGATTGAAGATTTTCTGATACTAGAGAGGATGGATCTTTATCTCGCCGGAAGAGAAGAGCTAGATTGGAGAGGTTTGAACCACTATGACAATAGCATCGTATCCTCTCTCGGATTTGAGAAAAGAGGTACGGAAACAATATTGCCTTCAAACAATAGAGTCCCTTGATATCAACAGGAAGATTTAGCTAGACATCGTCGGATTAGATTCTTGTTGCGCCGGTAAGAACTAAGGATCACGCAATTGAGGTGCGAGGATATAACTTCCAGAGACGGATGTGTAGCCAGATCATGGTGGAATCCTGAAAAGCAAAGATTATGGAGGATCTGGAGCTTATGGTAGAGATACTTATTGCTTTCTTTAGCCTTGAGGCTAACGCAATAGATTGCGGTTGAGGGCATAAACCATAATTGGCTTTACCACAGAAAAAGAATTGATGAAACAAAGAGAGATATTTTCCTTTCATCTTGTTTGGGGATGTAGGGCACCGGTAGAATGACGAGGATAGAAAAGAGTTTGCGTTTGTTTCCACCAGATAATTGAAGATTTGCTCCGTGTAGGAAAAGACGAGATCACCAACAAGAGATTATTGATTACTTTCTTTGAGAGAGCACTCCGGAAAAACAAGGACGGAAGTAAAAGTATCGAGGGATAAAGGCCACTTCTAACTTCCGTGGAATGGGTGGAATCACATTAATTCACCAATTCAATGTACAAGAGCGAATGATAAGAGTAGTGGTATGGTAGCTACTCCATCCCGCACTCAAAGCATTACTCCGCACATGAATAGGAAAACCATGCATCCCAACTACCGAAACAGACTGAAGGTATTGATAAGAAGATCTCATGGAACTCCGTTAGAAAACAAGGATAGATGCAAACGATTCACCGGATCCAAGATAGATAAAGATGATGATGTTGTCGTCATGTTCAAGTACCAAGCCACGGAAAGATATGAAGGAAGATTACGGAGAACAACTGCAAGATTCAACAGCTCTGATAAAAGATAGCACCAACTTGAACAGAAGGAACACAAGATCTGGAAGGTCTTCATGGCCTCCGGTGGATTGAGCATAGATGATAGAGCGAGAGAGTTTCAAGAGATTACTTAACGAGGTAGAGGTGAAAGAACTCCATGTTCTTCTTGAAATGATTGAGAAAGCTTTAGCAGTCTTGAGGAAATCTTCGGCGGATCGACGATGATAACTTGCCAACAAGGAACAACTCCAGGTTGTTTGAAGATGGGGGATGGAATTAACAATGGACTCGCTAATTCCAGAATTGAAGCAATGTATTTAGCAGAAGGACGTGGTCGAGATAGGTGACTTCAAGAAGCCAGAATTCTCACTTGAGACTTTGCACACAGGCAGTGCTCACGAAGCTTGAGAGAAAAAGACACAGATGATCTTCCATGTCCTTCCCTTGATATGGAATAGGTAAGCATATTAACAACATATACCACCATGGATTAACAAGATATTCCCGGAATATCAAGTTCAAGAGGCGGAAGAAACGAACAAATGCTCGAAACACTTTCTGAGCTCAACGCTCTTTGAAAGATCAACATTAAGAGCACGGGTTCGTGTTGAAGAAGATACCTTGGCAGAGAATAGATTATCTGGTCCTTGGAAGAAGAAGAGATGTCACCGGTTCACATTGTCGATCGGAACACGGTTACAAAGATAAAGAGATCTTGGGTAAGAACCGATGATATAGCTTTGCTTATGGTATGAGCTATCGAGACGAAAAGATGTGCGATATGGAGTTCAAAAGATGTGCATGATAAATGATGTTAGACCACCGTAGTGCCTTGGGAAACTCCGATTTCCAAGATGCTTGAATAAGCATAGATAGGATCACGGTGTACCCAAAATCACAGGAGTATCTTTGGCAATCCGGAGTGGTAGCATTTTCCATATTCCAATCGACACTATCATGAGTGGAATATAGCTATGCCGAGAACCAAATTACAATCACCAGCATCGGATCGACACATGTTATGTAATTAGCCCAAGAGAAAAGGAGATGAAAAGAAACTCCAAGATTAAGCGCCGGTGATAAAAGAATGAGTTAGCATGGACATGCTGATAAAAGAGAGATAGATAATGTTTCACACACGACTGAAAAGGAGTGTGGAAACACAGATGGATCAAAGAAAAAATTTCCGCAATTCGGCATTAAAATACCGATAGATGCGCAAAATCAGATAACGAATCAAGATTAGTGACTCTACCTCTCTACCTGATAAGTGATTCTGCACAGAAAGCGGAGTTGCTAGAAGGAAGGACACCCTTAAGAAGATGGCACCGGTTAACAAGGAGCCAGATAGATCGCGACGGTTTGCAAAAGCCTGTCAGTATGGAATGTACCAACAGTTGATAACCAAAAGGCAGATAAAGATAACATGTTGGATGCAATAGATAGACAAGGAATTACACACACACACACACACTTTCTGTGGTACTACGGAAACCCAGAACACGTGAATCCTAGTTTGAATTTTAAGAAGAGGATTGAAAACGTTGCACTTCCTTACCAGAAAAGGATGGGTGGTTGGGTAAGAAGAAAAGTGGAAGCAGTCTTACTCTCGCGTTTTGTTTTTCCCTAGTATACATAACTACCAAAATATTTGCTAGACAGACAACGGCCATTTGGCTGAGACCCTGAAGGGCGGGATGGCTCTGATACCAATTGTAACTACCTCGGTGAATTACGCTCCTAGTACAAGCCCGGATGATCAGAAATGGTTGAAATAGTACGGTGGGGCCCAAATGCCACTCACAGGTAGACCTTTCGGCCGTCCCAACCATTTCCAAACATCGGGACAAGAACGGGCGGCGTAATCGGCAGGCGAAGGGATCAACTACATACACAAATGAGTATGTATGCAAGCCACCATACAATAGTACATCAGAGCCATTCCATCTAAAAGAAAGGAAATATAGCAACGCCATACGGCAAGATCCAAATATCCTAGATAGATATAATAGTGTAGGATATCTCCTCATACATCAATCAACAGAGTATCAAGCGGAAGCGGAAGACAGAATCCGAGTACGGATAAGAAGCAAATCGGCATAAGATGCCCCATAAATAAGCACATCCATACAGATCTCACGGATCTCCGTTCGGAATCTCTACACCGAATGATCGTTGCCCACATCGTCCGTCTCTTCCACCCGATCCGTCTTGCGAGTGTACCTGTTCATCTGAACCAATAATTTATCGTGTGAGACCCTAGGGGTACTCAGCAAGTCTTTATGCCTCTAAAGGGGACACAACCTGGGGTGACACAATTGCAGCAAAAGATAAACCCTAGCAATTCTATAGATACTCGCTAACCATCCGCCTAACCAGAGATAGACGGATGTCCGTGAATTAATAACAACAGTTATAATGGTAATCTCAACAAATCCATCCTCCTCCTCGCTTACCGACGAGGAAGCGGACGAACAACCCCCCATCCATTGGCAGTTTTATTATCCATTCCGTGAGTGTTGCACTATTTACTAGTCAGGTACCTAGTCTAGTCAAATTAAAAAACGGTACTTTAGTTTTGCTTGTCTATGATCGAGAAACTGTGCTCCAAGTCGTCCATAACCGCGGACACGGCTTTCAGAAAGTTTTACCTAGGGTGCACAAATAACAACACACACGATATGCCTCGAAAAACCAAATCAAAACCCAACGAGGCGATCCACGACAAAGCGATCACAGGATTCAGAAATATTTCAGGGGCCACCCATTAAGCTACCAGCGACGGCTGGCGGCTACAAGACGGACTCAAGGTTTGGGTGGACGGTAAACGATCGGGAACCCGAAAGTGTGGTGGGCTTGTCGATACATGAAATCGTGTCCCTGCCCTAAACAGTAAAGGTGCTTACCTCGCACAATTTAAATAAAGCGAAAGCATGGCATAAGTGCAGGATAGTAAATAAAACCTCAAACTAGTTTGTGGCCCCAAGAAATAAGAATGAATCAAGCTCTCAGGGGGGGTTTCATAAGCCTCCGGATGTGGATAGCGAATATTCAAGGAACAGGAATCAAGTACTGGGTCTCACGGGACACAAGTGAGCCTAAAACCAAATAGCAAATATGGCTCACCGTGCCACTTTCATTAGTTATCCCATTACTACTCAGATTAAGTTGTATAGGTACCTCGTTATCCATCGACACCCACATACCCTACACATGTTGTTTCACGACTCGCATGGCTCAAACAACTCCTGTAGTAATGGCTCATGGGATGGAGGAACAAGCTTGATTGGGGTTTAAAAGTAAAGGCTATGCAATACTTGGGATTCAATTTAATGCAATGCGACTCAATGATGCAAGAATAAGAAAGAGGCAATAGGTACTATATGTATGCAAGCATGTGGTAGTGCTTGCTGGCAGCTCGATTGAAGCAAGGAATGGATCAGGTAGTGCTCACGGTTCTCTTGATATATCCCCGCTCAGCCTATTCAAGAAGAACCAAACAAACAAGGCCAACATAAATAAAGTGCGCAAGCATATGAATAAATGCGACAAGCAAACAATCATGCCATGATGAATGATGCACAATTTGCATGGCAATAAAGTAGCATGGCATGGGTGCGGTGTGGAATACAACAATAAAGCATTTTATTTAGTTTTGGCCCCATTTTATTCTCATATTAGTTGCTGTATACATTATATTTATATGATGCATGCTTCAAATCAAACCATGGAATGCATAAACAGAAAGGTCTCGTCGAGCTAATCATTTTAGACATATCATTTATTAAATTTGGACTTATAAAACAAAAGTTATTAACTTATTAAAGAAAAGGGGCATTTATTGTAATTTAAATAAACTTGGAATTTTAAATGTCCAAAATATATTTTGAATGGCATATTTGAATTCCTCACATTTTTCTGATTTGAAAACATATATTATTTGTATTAATTGGATTTGTATATTAAAAGTTATTTAAAAACAGAATGCAATTTGAATTTGAATTAAGTTTGAAAAGATTTGAATTAAAACAGAATCAGATAAATATTTTTGTTACTCAGGATTAGCCAGACACAGACGCTGACGGGTGGGCCTCTCTGCTGACTGGGACTCCACAGCGCGCAGAAACATTTTACACCGCGGGCTACGCTAGACCTAGGGAATGACAGGTGGGGCCAGAGGCTTCGCGGGTCCACATGACAGAGGGTGAGCGCGGGGCTGCCACGCGGCACGGTGGGGGACTGCGGGTTGATGGAACGAAAAGCCAGGGTGCTATTTGTAAAAGCAGTGCAGAGGCGGACATGTGGGGCCGATGGAGCGCGGGTTCCCGAGTCAAAAGCGGGGGGGTTATGGGTAAAGACCACGCTGCCTGCTGTGGATCTTCCACCATGACAGATCGGTCTGTGCGCGCAGCGGGGCTCGATCCCATGACCTAGGGCTCGGGCGAGCGGTGGCCAGGGGCTGTGCGGGTAGCTGTGGGGAGGTGGGCGAGGACTAGATGGGCTTCTGGCGGCGCTATGGCGAGGAGAGACGTATGCGACGCCGGTGCACAGAGACCGTTCGCCGGATGGTCCGGCGCGACCAGGGCAAGGCAGCGACTACGAGGATGTCTGGGGGGGGGTGGTTAGCTCACCGGGAGTTGATTGACGTGGTCGGATCGGCCTGGGGCATAGGGAGACGGCGATGACGCAGACGGGCCGGAGCTAGGGTTTCGGCTCGGGCGGCGCTTGTACGGGCGGCTCCGGTCCTTCTCCTCCGCTTCTGCGTGTACGGGTCGGTGCAGGGGACTGGCCTTGGTCTTCCAGGCCACTCCACGGATGCGCGGCTTGACAGGATCAACGGGACGCGGAGCAGGCCGACGGTGGCGGCGTTTGGGGTAGACGGTGGCGGTGGAAAAAGGAGGGAGAGAGGGGAGGCTATGGGCCGGATCTGGGCGAGCAGAGGAGAGCCGAGGGGGTGGTAGATAGGGACGGAAGAGGGAGGTGGTGCCGTGGGCGCGGGGTAGATGGGAAAAGGTGGCTCGGTGCCACCTTTCCCTCCTCCTTGCTCACGTGCTCGTGGCCGGGCAGGACCAGGGCAGGGCAGGCTCGGGTTGAGGGGCCCCTAGGGCAGAGAGAGAGAGCAAGAGAGGGAGAGGGGGTAGCCTCGGGTAGGGCTAGGTTTGGAGCTAGGGTAGTGGCTCGGGTGGGGTTTGGGGTAGCTAGAGTTGGGGCTTGAGGATAGAGGGAGAGGGTAGCCAGGTGGGGCCAGCTAGGTGAGAGAGAGAGAGAGCCGAGAGAGAGAGAGGGGAAGGGTAGGTTTAGGGTTTAGCTTAGAGCTAGGTTTAGAGGGGATGGTAGATAGATGAGATGGAGAGGTAGGTTTAGGGTTTGAAGAGAGGGAAGAGGTTAGATGCTAGGGTGTTCTTTTGTCAAGATCAAGCCAAGCACAAACCAAACCCCAACAAGATCAAGACTAGCAAAAGAGAGGAAAAGGGGGATGTGGTTTAAGCATGATCAACTTAGATCAAGCCAAAGGAAAAGATAGAGATAGGGAGAGGGGAAATGATGACCCACTCAAGATACAAAATAAACCAAATACTAGAAAAGGTGGCACTTGCATGGCCCATGCAAAATATTTATTACCATGTTGATTCTTGTGAAAACAATAATATTAAACATGGCATTGTTCATTTGCATTTCCAAAGGTGGAATAAAGCCAAGAAAAAGAAATGAAAGGATGCCCCATGTGGAGTAGTTGGAGATGGCCATGTTTGGGTAAAATTGGGACTTGCTAGTGTGTATATACCACTAGATGCTTAATAGTCCCCAAATTATTCCAACATGAGCATAAACCCATAATAATCCATATGGAAGCTAGGAAAAGGGTTCCACTCACAAGGCATGCAAAGGTGGCCATGTGGCTCTCATATATCAATAATGTGAAAACAACATGATGCCAAGATGAGAGCATGTGGAATTAGAATTGGATCCATCCCAACCCACATGAGCTAGAGGTAAAACCAATAAGTGCCAAGCTCATATTTAGTTGGATGGTGGAATTATAAGGTGGTGAAAGAAAGGTGGTGGAGTGGAATAAAAGATATGCCCCCAACTCAACTTGGGCATGAAGCAATATATCAAGAACCAAATACAATATCAAGAGGCAAATACAATTTACAATGCATATGAGATAAGAACCAAAACAAAGAGGGTTTTGTATGATGCTCAAATGCAAGGTGGCATGATGACATGGGCATGATATAATGATGATGCAACAATTATATATTTGAAGTAGCCATTATATTACTAGACCAAGTAGCATTACAATTGTTAGACAATGGGGATGCTATAGTTAAGCTTTATCTTGTATTTTCGCAAGTTGGCGAACGTTTCTGCCAGGTCGGCTAGTAGGTCTCCCTGGCGAGCGGACTTTACGACCACGTCGTCGATATAGACGTGGATGTTGCGGCCAATTTGGCTCGCAAGGCATTCCTGCATGCATCGCTGGTAGGTCGCCCCGGCGTTCTTGAGGCCGAAGGTCATGGCGGTGTAGCAAAAAGCTCTGAATGGCGTGATGAACACCGTCTTCTCCTCGTCCTCGACAGCCATTTTGATCTGGTTGTAACCAGAGTAGGCGTCGAGGAAACATAGCGACTCCGAGCCCGCGGTGGATCGATTATTTGGTCGATCCGCGGGAGGACGAACTGCTCCTTCGGGCAGGCGCTGTTCAAGTTTGTGTAGTCGATACACATCCTCCAGGTCCCGTTCTTTTTCTCGACTAGGACTGGGTTTGCCAGCCACTTGGAGTACTTGATTGGCCGGATGAAGCCTGCAGCGAGTAGACGCTGCACCTCCTCGGCGATGGCTTGGCGACGCTCTTCATTGAAGGGCCGCAGCGATTATTTGACGGGTCGCACTTTGGGGTCAGCGTTTAGCTTGTGCTCAGCGAGTTCCCTAGGGACACCAGGCATGTCAGAGGGCTTCCATGCGAAGATGTCCCTGTTCTCACGGAGGAACTCGATGAGCGCGCCTTCCTAGGCTGGGCTCATGCTCGTCCTGATCGTCACCGTCTGGCTAGAGTCGCCTGGGACCAGCTCGACGGTGCGAGTGTGCGTCGTTGCCTCGAAGGTTGAGGTGTTTGCGCCCTCCGATTTGGGCTTCTTGAGTATGGTGGGGTCATCGTTGTTGACCCCGCTCGCGTACTTGGCGAGCTCGTCGGCGTGGTTGGTTTCTGCCGCGATGACGGCGTCGGCGAGTTCTGCACCTTTGGCCTCGCACTCGGCGGCCATGTCTGGGTCGCCGTTGATGGTGATGACGCCGCACGGCCCAGGGAGCTTCATCGCGTTGTACGCGTAATGTGGCGCTGCCATGAACTTGGCGACGCGCGCGCCCAGACGCAGTGGTAGGGGCTGTCGAAGGGCACCAGCTCGAAGACGATCCGCTCGGTGCGGAAGTTTGCTGGTGTGCCAAAGGTGACTGGCAGCGTGACCTTGCCGATCGGGTACGCCTTCCGACCGGGGATGATGCCATGGAACGTGGTGTGGGTTGTCTCGATCATCGACTGCAGAAGCCGCAGCCGCCTGAAGGTGTCCAGGTACAGGATGTTGATGGAGCTTCCGCCGTCCATCAATGTCTTGGGGAGCCATTAGTCGCCGACCTTAGGCTTGACCACCAGGGCGACTCGGCCTGGGTACTCGATGCGTGGCGAGTGGTCCTGGCGGCTCCAGGTGATGGGCTGCTCCGACCAGTTGAGGAACTGGGGAACGTCCACCTGAGCCACCGCGTTGACGGCGACGACGCGGGTGATGACCTTCTTATCGCGCTTCGTGTTAAAGCCTATGAAGGTATGGAGCGAGCCGGCCACCTTGCCGAATTTTCCGCCGTTTGGCGGGTCGTTGTCGGGGTCCTCCCGTGCTCGCCGTGCCTTCTCGATCTCCCTGAGGGTGTGGCAGTCGACGGTTGTGTGCGTTGCGGGCTTCCCTTCCCTACTGTGAAACGCACAAGGTTGGTTAAGGAGGGCCGCTGGGTCGAACCTTGGCTTGGCCTTGTAGTTGCCGCCGTCGCGGCGGAAGCTTTTGGGCTCGCGTTGTGCGTGCCCGGCGTTGGCGACGAAGTCGACTCGCCCGTCACTGCGGCGTTTGCCGGTGAGGCGAGTGTTGCTGTAGCGTAGGTCGGACCATCGTCCGCTGTCGTTGCCGCTCGTGCGGCATTGACCTCCCGACTCGTCGTCGGTTTCCTGGTTTGGATCTTCCTCCGCGTACCGTTTGGCGACCTCGAGGAGGTCCGGTATGTTGTCGAGTGTGCGAGAGTGTCGCTTGAGCTTGGCGACCAAAGGCTCGTAGCGGCACGAGGTCTTGAAGCAATGGATCACGGTGTCCGGGTGGATGCCGACCGCGTTGTACCAGAGTTCTTGCCATCGCTGCACCCAGTTGCGGGTCGACTCGCGAGGTCCCTGGACGCATCGCTCCAGGTCCTCGATGGTGGTGGCACGGGTGTAGGAGCACTCGAAGTGCCTGACGAAGGCGTCGCGCATCTCCTCCCAGGAGTCGATACTATCCTGGGGGAGGGTGTTGATCCATTGCCTGCACGTCCCCTCCATCATCAGGGGGAGGTAATGGGCAGCTAGCAGGTCGGTGTGGCCTGCGATCCCCATCACCATGAGGTATGTATCGAGCCAGACGGCGGGGTCGTACGAGGGGTCGTACTTTTCTATCTCCTTCGGCGCCTTGAAGTTTGGTGGGTACTTCTCGCCTCGGATCATCGGTCCGAAGCACTTGGGGCCGAGTCGACTTAGCGACCCCATTGGCTCGCCATCGCGGCGATTGGTTAGGGTGTGTCACAGGTCGTCGGGCTGGCGTGCGTGCCAGCTTTGGTTGTTGATGATGTGGGTGCAGGCGTCGATGGGTTGACTGTTGGCGGCGGCACGGTTGGTCGTTGGTGGAGAGTGCCGCGTTCGCGGGTCGGTGTTGGAGCTGCAGTGGCTCTGGTGGCGGGCAGTTGAGAGTGTTTGCCGCCATTGGGCGGCCGCTCGAGGCCGCTCTGCTTCCCGAAGAACGCGAGTACACTCGACCCTGCGAGTCGGCGCCTGCGTTTTGCTGCTCGACGACCTTTGCGAGCAGGGCCCTGACGTACTGGATCTGTAGGGCGCCGTCGCCGGTGGCCGTGATGTTGTCGGATGCTGCTCGTCCCGCCACGAGGTTATCCATCGGGGTGGAGAACAGTGGGAGGCCGTTTGCGCCTCGCTCCCGTGAGGATACCACTATCCGCGGCTGGTCCCTGGGGGTGTGCGGTTGGGTGGAGGTGGGGCGCCCATCGCCGTCGACCCTGGCGGGGGCCGGGCGCTTCCTCCTGGTGGCGTGTTCTCGCAGATAGCGCGCTCGGCCACGCGGGCCGGGTCGTTTTCATCGTCGAAGTTCAGGGCGCGCCCCTGGATGGTGGGGTTCAGGCGCGACCTGATTCGCTGCTGGTGGTAGCGCGACAGCTCCTGCGCCGTCACCTGCTCGAGGCGGAATTTTTTGCGCTCGGCTTGGTCCTTGCCTCCGCCCGACTTCAAGTGAGTTCTTCGACCTCCATTGCCGTGGCATTAGGAGGGATCGGGGTGGAGAAAGGATCCTCTGGCGGATCGGTGCCGGTCGCCATGTAGGTCGCGGCGTGACAACCGGTCCTGTCGCGGAGGTCGGCGGAATTTTCCGACCCGGAGTCGAAGTCGAAGATCCCAAGGATGGAGGGGTCCTCGAAGTCTCCCATGTTGGAGACCTGGGTGATGGAGCCCGCGGGTGAAGCCGCGGTGATGGATCTGGCGAGTGACGCCGGGGTCGCCGAGTCGGCGTCATCGTTGAGGGCTGCGTCTTCTGCGGCCGCTGAGTTTTCGGCCACGTTGCTATGGGCCGAGTTGTATTCGGAGGCGAGGCGATGGATCGTGCGGATCTGGCTCTCAGAGAGACAATCGCGTGGCTGCGACTCGCGGATGCGAGCCGAGTCCTCCGAGACGATGACGTCGGTGAGGCCGACGAAGAGGCTGATCGTGCCGATCGGCAGGATCACGTTGTGCGTGACGGGTCGCGCCGCCGGGACGTAGCTGCTCGGCAAGATTTGGAGCATCTCGCCGATCGCTATCATGCGGCCGGTGGCGACCGTCTCGTTGATGGGCAGATTGGATCTCGCCGCAACGCCGGCCGACCGGCAGGCCCCACGGTGGGCGCCACTTTGGTGGGAATGGTCACGGCAGATGCTGCAATCGGCAGCAGTAGTAGAAACGAGGGCAAGGCGGCCAGCCATCTGCGGTGCGAGATGAGGGCGGAGACACGAGGTTTTACCCAGGTTCGGCCCCGGAGGTAAAGACCTACTCTGCTAGATTGTATTATGAAGGTGGTACAATGGGCGAGCTCGGCTGGCAGCGAGTCGCTTGGCGTATGATGGAAGGTATCTCTACCGCCTGCGAGGTTTATATAGGCTCACCTCCCTAGGGTTTATATCTCAACCGATTCAGTTAAGGCTTGATACTCGTTTGACCTAATCCGTGGGCCTATCTACTTGAGGCCTTGACTTCGATCGCTTGGATCCACACCGGGCCTTGATCCAGTCGCCGTCTTGCAGTCCCACTCGCTAGTTCCTGGGCCAGTCGGAAAAGTCCTGCTAGGTATACCCCGGTAGGCACATCCCCATCAGGTTGAGCGAGTTCCCTGGGGCAAACCTTCTTCCGGGCTGAACACGACGCTGCTGCTGAGCTGGGGCATTTGCATTGGGGGCTGTGGCAATATTCTTGGGCACTCATTGGAATAGTGACCCTTGGTTCCATATTCATAACAAGTCACTTGCGACTTGTCCTTTGCTGCAACAGGCACATCATTGCTTCCAGTCCTTGGGGCAGTGTTGGTGCTGGTGGTGACATTGTTGTTGTTGAACTTAGGTGGTGCACGGTTGAAATTGCTGGGGTTGCCGTGGTTGTTGTGGTTTCTTCCGGGCCTTGGGTTTCCACGGTTGGGATAGGTGGGACGGTTCATCAGGGGTCTGTTGGTTCTTGGGGCAAATCCTGGAGATGGGTTGGGGCGATACTTTGGGGTATGGTGGGTTCCTGGTTGATGCATCATGCGACGCTTGCGGTTTTCATTAGCTTAGTTGATATTTCCTTCCATCTGAATGGCAGAGTCAACTAAGGCTTCAATATCTGCAAAGGGGATATTGACTAACACTGTCTGCATCTCATCGTGCAGACCATTCAGGAATCTCTCTTTCTTCTTGGCTTCGGTATCTATCTCATCAGGTGCATACCTAACCAATGATATAAATTTATCACGGTACTCCACTACTGTCATCCTTCCTTGATTCAGTTCCCTGAATTCATCTCTCATCCTCTTGATTAAACCCGGTGGCACATGGGTTCTGCTGAACTTGACTTTGAACTCTTCCCAAGTCATCAGCTGACCTCCTGTCATTGTGCAAATGGTGTTCCACCATGCTCTTGCATCTCCGTCCAGATAGTGGGTATCAAACAACACTTTCTCGTTGGCTTCCACTCCTGCAACTTCCAGATTGTTCTCCATAGTTTGCAACCAATCATCTGCATCTAGGGGATCTTCTGACTTAGTGAAAACAGGTGGATTGGTGTTCTAGAAATTCTTGAGCTTAGATCCATGGTTGTCCTGATTTCCATGGCCTTGATTGTTGTTGGCCATCTGAGCTATCTGTTGAAGGGTGGCTAAGTTGGCTTGGCGTTCGGATCTTTCGGCTTCGCGGTCAGAAACCAACATTTGCAAGAGTTGCAACATCGGGTCCGAGGCTGAGTTGCTTCCTCCGCGAGGCATCTGAAGATTGAGGTAGATCATGAGAAAAGAGGGAAATTTCTAAGGTTCAGGGGTTTTGAAAAGTTTTTAAAGTTTGACTCAGATTTTTCTAGCAACTTGCTTTTCATTCATTCATAGCACACGATACAAACACACACCACAACAAAGATAAACAACTGGTTTTAAGAACCATTCTGGGAAACTACGATATAGTGGGACCGAATACAACTCATTAACACTAGTGATCAAGTGCTACTACTCCTTGGAGTCAGTGTCCTCATCATCCTCATCATCATCGATGAAGGCGAAGTCATCCTCATCGGTGAAGAAGTCCATGGCTCGATCCTCTAGAAAGTCATCATCACTGAGATAGGAGTAGGGGTCTCCACGAAGGTCTTACCCTGCATTCTCCCTCTCCTACAACTGCATATCTCTCTCGTGGATGGTCTCCTCCAAATCCGTGATCCGGTGGCGAAGACAGGCAATGATGCGCTCCTTCTTGTCGAGCTGACGGCGACGAGACTTGCGATCTTTCACTAGCATGGCAATGGTCTGATCCTTCTTGGCGGCGATGGCGTACTTGTGGTTGGCGTAGGAACGGGCATTGTCCAACTCCTTCTGACGGTCATACATTATGAAGATGAGATGGTCCAATTGAGTCTTCAGCTCATGGTGATATGGGGCTTCTAGTGGCTGTCCCATAACATCATGCCTTGGGTAGAACTCAAAGCGGGTACCCTTGATTTGATTGATACTCTGCCCACACAGATGGGCAAGAGCTTCCTGCATGGCCCTGGCAAGTCCATTGAGCCAGTTGTTCTCTCTTAAGGTGAACTGAATTCCCTCGGTAGTGGGTGTTCAATCTTTCGTCGGAGACTTGCAACAACTAAGCACTACAAATCTTCTCCTTCCTGATCATTGAGCTGAGCTCCAAAGAACTTGGGGTGCGGACGCTCCAGCATCTCCGACAGTTGATCCAAGTCACGCTCAAAGATGAGGTCTCCTCCATTACCCAACTGATAAAACTTGCTGTACTTCACGTCCATCTATAAGAATATAGGATGAGTAAGTTAGTAGAGTGATCAAGTGTGTCAAATTTTATGTTAGTTTGCAAGAATTTTTTAGGAACATGAATTTTCATGAAAGAATCCAAGTGATAAGAATGAGAATAAGTTTTTTTTGTAAATACTCACTTCTTTGGTTTTGAAACTAAGTTTTTGATTCAAACGTCCATTCTAACTAGGGTCTCCTATGGGCTGGATGGCTCTGATACCAACTTGTCAACACCCGGATTTTTAATCATAGATGCCTGCTATGCCATACATCGCAATCCCAGGATTACGATTTTTGTGAGACATAACAGATTGGATATCACAGTACATCATCCATTACAAACCATACATAAGGTCTTACACAAATAAGGATCTCATGATCCAGTTCTTAATACAATTCAAACAACGGAATAACGTAATAATAACGATAGCATGGGCGAAGCTCCATCTTCATGGTCACAGGAAATGCTGATGATGGGAGATGATCCTAGTTGTCGTAACCTTCTGTTTGTCAGGTCCTCCCGATACTCCTCTTCATAGTCCGCCAGGAATAGCTGAGGACAAAGCCATGAGTACTCTTTAAGTACTCGCAAACTAATAATAACAAGTGAAGTGGTTTTGAATAGGATATACTAAGCTCTAGCGTTGTTTTGACAAAAGCCAGATTTACCTATACTAAGTTTAGAAGCAAAGAAAGCTAGTTGAAAGTTTTATAACACCTAAGTGGGAACTTGAATTTCAGGTCACAACTCTATTGTAGTCAAGTCGAAGTCACAAATCATTTCACAAGTCCTTTTGAAAACATCTGACGATAGAACAGTATGGCCACTCCAACTGTCCATAACAGCGGATGCGGCTATTCGAATAGTTTGACACTCTGCAGAGATTGTACACTTTCACCACAACATTCGATACATCCCTCAGGAACAATCCTGAATTCACCATACTCAGTATGCGGATAATCAACCCTAACCTTTCAATTACACGCCCTAGAATAGGCACCTCTCCTGTGAGTTTGGCCTCCCAACCATGACCAACTGTCATCTTGGGTACTACACAGGTGGACAATCTTCACAAGGTAGCCTCAGCTTAGACCTTGGCCGCAAGGGAACCCATACTAAGGTATATAAATTTCCAGTCAAGCCCTACCCAATTTTTGGGTATTGTGGTTGTACGGTAAAATTGGAATGGTATCGCATCCAGACAACCATCAGTTTTGTAAAGGGCTAAGGCTCATGCCTTAACATTTTCATCATCAAAATCATTTGGTGTTCGGAAAAACATGTCAAAACATTTAAGTAGAATGACTCATCATTCTAAGGTTTTGATAACCATTTTTACCAAGTATTACCATCTAAAGTTGATCAAGTTTTATGCTTAGCACTAGCATCTACAAGTGGGGGTAAATACTAATGATGGGTAATAAACAAGTGGGGATTAACTAAGTTCAATCTCATGCCTTAGGATGACATCAAGGTTATCTAACTTAGGTCAAATTTTATGCTCTTTATGCTATCTTCAGTTATCCTTCCAGAATCTACAAGTCACTAAGTAAACTCTAAGAGAAAGCTTTAATAAAGAAATAGGGTACTAAGCTTGCAAGTAAAACTAGGATGGGGTATCATTCAATGGGTATAAGTTTGCAAGTAGAGCTTGCAAGTTGTAGGTTGCTTGATGAGTAGCTTGCAAGTATTGGCTTGCTAGGATATTAGTATAAGCTTGCTAAGTTGCAGCTGTTAGCTTGCCTTGTGCAGAGCAGTGGTTGAAGTTCTCCTCGGCTTCTTCCTCATAGTATCCTCCTTCCTCCTCGTATCTTTGGTCGGTACTAGCGTCTATAAATAAATACGAGGTACACAATCACCAAACAATACTTAACTATTTCTATTTATCACACAAAGGTTCACACTAGATGATCTATCATCATCACTATTATCACAAAGATTAAAGCATCTCATTTATTTTATTTTAGAAAAGTAATTTCTACTCATTGAAAAACTACTTAAGATTGAATATTCTCCAACTCAAACATGGGATCATGTTGACACATGTCATCACCACATATTTCAGTACATGGGAATGTGATTTAAAGTGGTGTCACAATTTAATAAGGTTTAACATTTTTATTTTATTTAATTAAAGTGACTAGAAATGCCTATGTGGCATTCTTTTATTACTTGATCATTATTTCTGTAAGTAACCTATATATTTTTATATATTCTGAAAGGTATGGTTAAATGTGATTTTTGAGAGTTGGAATCAACTCAAAAGCTCTTATGGTTGAATTTTGAAAAATGTTTGAATGCAGAAATGCTTCTGCCTTGTTATTTTTACCATGGGTGATCTACAAATCTAAATGGTTTGAATCCAATAGGCTTGGATTAAGAATTCCAGTACCTTTCTAAGAAAATTGGTTTCACGCATTTTGGTTCAGTGAATCGAGCTGGGCTGATTTTTGAATCTAGGTACAAAACTAAGTTTAGAACTAAATGAATAAAACTAAATTTGAATTGTTGGGTTGCGCAGGAGGTTTAACTGGGCCGGCCCACTACGCACAGCGCATGGGCGGGCTGGTTAAGTGAGCGACCCCACTCGTCAGTGAGACAACGAGTGGCGAAGCGGCACGGGGTGATCTAGGCACGATCTAACTCCAATCGAACGACTCCACGGTTCAGGCGGTCACGGCAGGTGCAGCAAGATGAACCCTAGCGCAGCCGGTGGGGGTCGTGGGAGGCTCACCGTGGCTCAGGCGATGGTCGGCGACGGGGGCGAACGACGAAGTCGACGACAATGATTCTCCTAGTACCGACAGCTTCTCCTAGGGTGGCTCCAATCGACGGCGCCTCTCCTCCTCTGCAGCGGCGAACTCCGGTGAAATTCTGGCCACCTGGTGCTCGCCTTGCTCCGGGAGTGAGTGGGGGGTATCAGTGAGAGGTGGGGAGTGAGCTAGTGTGAAGAAAACGAGCGGGGGAGGCCTCCTTTTATAGTGGCCGAAAGGGGACCGAAGGGTGCGGGATGAGCTCGTCGGGGTCGGCTGCACAACGAGCTAACATCATGGACAAAGGTAGGGGACAGTGCATTGCCTCCTGGCGAAGCTAAACGTCTTGATGGCGAGGCGTGGGTCGGTGCAAATCGGTCGGAACACATCGACGCTCTGGGCGGCTCCGACGGAAGTCTTAATGGCGCACAAGCGTTCCTAGTCGCGCAACAGTGAACGAGCATGTCTGGGCGGTTCCTGGTGCGGTGGTGATCACGTACGCGAGCGGCGAAGGCGGGGCGCAGTTTGTGCGAGCATGTCGAGCGCGGCGCTCTGGCATGCTCTTGGCATGGCCGTAGAGAGAATGGTCGCGCGCGTTCTGGGTGGTCCAGTGGCTAGCAGGGTTCGAGCGTTGGACAGGGGGTGGCGGTGGACGGTGGAGTGCCTGCTAGAAAAGGTTGGCGAGGCTAGTTAGGCTTGTAGCTTGCTATCGACATTGGGGTTGGCAATTGGGCTCGACCATGGTCACCATTGATGGCATTGTCTAGTTAAAAGTGAGCTAGAGCTGGTTAAACTATTTAGATGATCTACTGAGAGTGTAGTGAGAGCTAGGGAGGGGACAAGGTTGGCACAACACTGCTCACTATAGTGTTTGTTGTTTTATTTGATTTGTGCCCAGAAGGTGTTTGATGAAATGGCCGAAAGAAATTCAAACTTGAATTTTGGATTCAAACTTGGTGGGTTTGCTAGGCACATACTAGGGAGTCTCTAGTTAGTTGGATTGGTCAAGGGACACTGGTTTGGTTGGGTTTTGAAAATGTGTGATCTTCACATATGTTAAAGATTCAATTTTGAAATATGATTTGAATCAAGTTGCCAAATGTTTCTGCAAGTTTGAAAGTTGGAATTTTCTTCACTTTTACTTGGTCTTGCAAGGGGTGAGAAGAATTGGAAAAGTTTCTGTTTGAAATCTTGGACTAGAAACACTCAAAGTGACCTAGTGAGCAAGATTGGCAAAAATGACCATATGCCTTATTTGATTTGTTTTTGATTTTCTCTTGATTTGTTTCTGCTTGGAAATGTTTTAGATGATGTTATATTCATCCTTGAACCATTCCTCACTATTTAGTTGAATCACACAAGTCCATTCATGTATTTATCAAATCATCACATACACACATGCATTCATTTTTTTTTATTTAATCAAAGTTTTTGTTAACCCTAATTTTAGTGATTAGAGTTTGATAATCATGATCAAGATTTTTGGGATGTTACATTTCTACTATGAGTGCCTTATTTTCTAATGATATTAAGATGCGCACCTACTTTGTTGCTAAAATATTCCCCTTTTCACTAAAAGGAGAAGCTAAAGCTTGGTTTAATAATTTACCTCCTGGATCCATTGATAGCCCTGATTGCTTGATTGCTACTTTCCTTCAGAAATATTTCCCTCCTAGTGCTCGACATGCTGTTTTGCTGAAACTTTTTTATTTTAAACAGGGAGAAGAGGAGAAATTGCCTGAGTCATGGACAAGGTTCTGTGCCTTGATTCATGCACATCCTGGATGTCCATTACCTAAAAATGAGCTTCTTGATATATATTATAATGGACTAACTGATGAATCTAGGACATACCTAGATAGTTTTGCTGATTGTTTTTTCATGAAAAGAACTCCTGCAGAAGCTGAGTAATTAATGGCTAAAATAAGCAAGAATTATGATGATTGGACTACAACTGAACCAATTACACCTGAGCCAACTACACCTGAACCAATTTTTCCTGAGCCAACCCCAACAACAACACCCAAGAAGAGAGGAGTGATTGAACTAAATGATGAAGTGATGAAAGTAGTTAAGAAAAGTCTTAAGGAGAAGGGTATTAAATATGAAGATGTGAAGAATTTACCTCCTATTGAAGAATTATGTAAGCCAATCTCCCACTCATCCACTACTGAGGTACACACTCTTCAACATTTTGATGAAGGTGATATTCCTTATGGTAAACCTCCTAATCAATGCTTAGAGGAACTTGATACTTTTATTGTTAAGCAAGGTAATTTTGATAAACACGTTCAGAATCATTTATTGGAAAACTCTAGGGCTATTAATGAGTTGAAAGATATTGTGGAAAGAATTTCTAATGATGTGAAAATGCTTGTTAAACATTTTCAAATGGTTCAAACTCAAATTGATCAACTTGCTAAAGTACAAAAATATATGCTAGTTAATGCTTCTGGAGATAAACATGCTTATGAAATTAGAACTAGGAGTGGTGCTACCATTCAGGATCCTTTATATCCTGAGGGACATCCTAAAAGAATTGAGCAAGATTGTCAACAAGCTGAAAATAGAGGTACTTTCTTCTAAGAGAAAGAAAAAGAAACATAAACAGTTGTAGAATCTTTTGAACCATCTATAGATCATAATAGTATATTGTCTCTGATGCTGAAACTGAAAGTGGTAATGATAAAAATGATGCTCCTGATAAGGAAGAAATTGAAGAGGAACCTGAGAGGCACACTAAGTACACTAGGTACACTAAGGAAGATTTTGTTGCTAATAAACATGGTAGTGAAAGAGAACCTTGGGTGCAAAAACCAATGCCTTTTCCTAATAAGAAACACAAGTCAAAGGAAGAAGAACACTATAACAAGTTTTGTGAGTGGATGAAACCTTTATTTTTGCAAATTCCTTTGACTGATACTATTAAGTTGCCTCCTTATTCAAAGTATATGGAGGATATTGTCTCTAATAAAAGGAAGATTCCTAATGAGGAAATTTCTACTTTGCTTGCTAATTATTCCTTCAATGGTAAGGTTCCAAAGAAACTTGGGGATCCAGGGATTCCAACTATTCTTAGCTCTATCAAAAATAATTATGTTAGAACTGCTTTGTGTGATTTGTGAGTAGGAGTTAGTGTTATGCCTTTTTCTCTCTACAAGTGACTTCAACTAGAAAAATTGATACCAACTGATATATCTTTGCAAATGGCTAATAAGTCTACTACTATTCCTGTTGGTATATGTGAGGATGTTCCTGTTCAAGTGGCTCATAACTGCTTGATTTTAACTGATTTTGTTGTACTTGAAATGCCTGAAGATGATAATATGTCTATTATTCTTGGGAGACCTTTTCTTAATACTGCAGGTGCTGTCATCAATTGTAATTAAGGAAAAGTAACTTTTAATATTAATGACAAATAGCATACTATATATTTCCCTAAGAACATTGATAAGAGTTATGGCCTGAATTCAATTGGAAATATTTAGGGCATCAAAGTTGGAGAAATATATTGTCCCATACCACAAGATTTTTTTTTGAAACTATTATGATTGGGACTATTGCTATCAATATTAAGGTAACATAATCATTTAGTGAAATGAAAAGTTTTGTTTCATATAAAATTGTTTTGGTAACAAGACTTGATCAACCTTGTTAACAAAGGGATTTAAATGAACAAAACAATGTTTTCACAATGATTATCCTTGCTCACCTTTACTTTATTCATTCCAATCTTTGCTTTTCATCTTGTTCGTCTTAGTTTTGCTAGTTTCTTGCTTTTTGGAGTGTCTTATAACTTCTATAGTTGTAGTTTTGGTTTGCTTTTATGTCTTTCAAAAATCTTTTTCTACGAGAAAATCAATTTTCATAACCTGAAAATTGGCCAAAAATAAAGTTTCCCGAAAAATTCCAGAAAATTCATATTAAATTTTTTCTCGAAAAATGGGGCAGAGTGGCAGCTGGAGTGACCCAGGGGGACCCACCAGGCAAGAAGACCCCATGGTGGCACGACCATCCCTAGGGCGCGCCTGGCCCAGTTGCGGGCCACCCCTGGCCCTCCACTTAGCCTCCTTCCTGCCACTTCTTTCTCTCTCATGAAAAACACCGGAAAACTTCTCAAAGCTCGAGTTCCAGCTGTTCTTGCTCCCGATTTTCGATCTCGTTGCTCATCCCATCTTTGCTGCTGATTTTTGGAGGGATTGCTCTCCGGTATGAGCCTCCTCCGCTTGTCCAATTAGATTTTTGATTGGTGTATTGTATCTTGAGTATTTTGCTACTGTAGGTGACAGGTTATGTGAGTTTGCATGTTTGTCCTATGCTTAGAGATTTCATTTTGATGCATGTTTAGCCCTCTAGCAAGTTCCTATAGCAATTCCCCATCATTTACTAGCTTGGAAATCACTTGGTTTGATGTTTGTCTAAAAATTTCAGAAAAAGGGCCATGGACAACCATACCTTTGGAGAAGTGTTTGAAAGTGATGCACCTAGGATGACAAGTCCTTCGAGATCAGCCTCTCAACTTAGGCCATCATACAATGAGGATCTTATTGCTCCATGTTTTGGCAATGAGGGAGATGACAGAGATGCGCACCCTTCTACCTTCCCTTGTTTTGCCTTTTCGCAAGCTGCAAGGATCCTCGATGATTTCTTAATTCTTGTTCAAAGGGTTGGTCTAACTGATTACATGTAGGATGAGAGTGAGAAATATGATTTGCTCACCAAGACTTCTGTGGAGAGTTTAACTTTCACTAACACCTCTTACAGCTCAAAGATTTCATTCAAAATCTATGGTAGGCCTTTTACCATGGCACTGGAAAGATTTTGAAGTATTATAGGTATTGGCATGGCTGGGATGGTGAATAAGATTCAAGGTCGACCCACTGATTTGTTGGAGCTCTATTGTGGGGTAACAAATGATGATGACCGCACAAACCAACGCGGGAAGATAAGAAATATTCAACTCCCAGCTCTCAGATATTTTGCTTATTATCTTGCCACTAGCATTCTTGGTAGGGAGAACACTAGCAATATTTCGACAATCATTTGGCTTTTCTAGTTGATGCACTTAACAATGAAACCAGGTATAATCTTGGTGCTCTCATGTCTCGCCGCCTAGCTGCTAGAGGACCCATTTATGGGGGTATTATTGCTGCACGCGTAATTGCTGCCTTGGACCTTTCTGTTGGTCCAAATGATACAATGCTAGCTGATGTCTATGCACTTCTATTCTTGTAGACAGTTGTTGGGCCTCCAAGTGCAGAGGTTTGTAGAACAACAACAAGTTTCCCTTAAGTGGATTACCCAATGTTTATCGAACTCAGGGAGGAAGTGGTCAAAGGTATTCCCTCTCAAGCAATCCTGCAATCAAGATACAAGACGTCTCTGGTGTCCCCAACAGACCTAATACACTTGTCAGGTGTATAGGTGCACTAGTTCATCGAAGATATAGTGAAATACAAGTGGTAATTGTGCCAGAAAATAGCTTGATGGTGAGGTAAAGACTAAAGCAGTCAAACATGCAACAGATCTAGATGCAAACGGTGTTTCAATGTTTAGAAACAAGGCCTAGGGATCATACTTTCACTAGTGAACACTCTCTCATATAAATATCCTCTCTTCATGATACTACTCTTAACTACTCTCCGGTTGGACACTATAATCATCGGTAGGGATATAACAACACTCCTCAAAGTCCGCCTTCCCCAATCTAGATAACCCCACACTGTCACCTTGAGCGCTAGATGGTTCCAACAAACACCACAATTTCATAGAGACATCCAACTCCAAATATAACTTATCAAAAATATTCAATCTAGCCAAAGTGCCACACACGGTATGCATGCTGTCACTTTCACACATGTGGGGAAAATCATAGATCTATTAAAGCACAAAGAGTATTTATGTAGACCCAAACCTAAGTGCCACCGTGGCGTGTACGATGTCACTTTCAAACACATGGGGAGAGCAAAGATCTATTAAAGCACTTGAGTAGCAAGGTAGATCTACTTGATTACAAAGCTCATGATCACAATATTGTTGGAATTATGCCCTACAGGCAATAATAAAGATGTTATTATTATAATTCTTGTTCATGATAAAGTTTATATTCCATGCTAGAATTGTATTAAGCGGAAACATTAATACTTGTGTGGTTTGTGAACAACACCGTGTCCCTAGTACGCCTCTATGGACTAGCTCATTGATCAATGATGGTTAAGGTTTCCTAACCATAGACATGAGTTGTCGATTGATAATGAGATCATATCATTGGGAGAATGATGTGATGGACAGACCCAAATTAAGCAAAGCAATTAGATCGTTTCATCGTGTTCATCTTTGCGAAGCTTTTCCTATGTCAAATATTGTATTCCTTAGACCATGAGATAATGCAACTCCCTGGTACCGGAAGAAAGCTTTGAGGTCATCAAACGTCATCCTATGAGAGGGTGATCATAAAGGTGTCTCGTGTGATCGGAAAGTATCTTGGGTTGTATGTATCGAGATGGAATTTGTCCTCCCAAGTCGGAGAGATATACTCGGCCCACTCGTAATCAATATCAACACCGCTTGCAAGCATGTGGTTAAGGAGTTAATCACAAAGTGATATCAGATTACAAAACGAGTAAAGTACTTGCTGTGAACGAGATTGAACTAGGTATGACGGTACCGACGATCGAATCTCGGGCAAGTAAAATATCGCGAGACGAAGGGAATATATATATGGGATTGATTGAATCCTGGCATCGTGGTTCATCCGATATGATCATCGATGAATGTGGAGTCAATATGGGTGCCTGCCCGCTGTTGATTATTGATAGAAGATCATGTGCAGATATTCTCGAACCCGCAGGTCACACT
The DNA here is from genome assembly GCA_023614405.1 of Avena insularis. NCBI lineage: Eukaryota > Viridiplantae > Streptophyta > Magnoliopsida > Poales > Poaceae > Avena > Avena insularis. The sequence continues at coordinate 159,051,690 of CM042697.1, forward strand.
TAACGTATCTCGACGCTAGGATAGATTGGATACTTGGTTTATGAATTTTTGTTCGGAGTCTCGGATGGGATCCGGGACATCACGAGAGGTTCCGGAGTGGTCCGGAGAATAAGATTCATATAAGGCAGTGCAGTTTTTGGAGTTCGGAATTGTTCGGATTAATCGGTATTGTACTTAAGCTTCTAGAACCTTCCGGAAGGGGCCAACGTGGTCCCACCTTCCGGGAGGGGGCATGGGCCTATGAGGGAGTGTCCTGGCCGCATTGGGCCAGGGGCACAAGGCCCCATAGGGCCCAGCCGATCCTAGATAAGTTTAAACTCGTTTAAACTAGAGATAAGATAGGGTTTCTAGATAAGGGAAAGTTTAAATCGTTTAAACTAGAGATAGGCTTGGAGGATGGGCAAGGGCTGGCTGCACCCCCCCTCTATATATAGAGGGCTGGTGCGCCCCCTCCCAACACACCTTCCCTCCAAGCCCTAGTAGCCTGCTGCCTTCCTCTCTCCCTCCCGATCGCTTGCAAGCGGCCTGCCGCAGAAATTCTCCACCAAATACACCACGCCGTGTTGTAGATCCAATCCATCTCTCCACCATACTTGCTGGTCCAAGGAAGGAGGAGACGTCGAGGTGCTGCACGTGTGCATCTCACGGAGGCACCGCCACTTGTGGTGCTAGATCGGATCGGATCGCGAGGAGGAGAAGCGAGTACGACTACATCACCCACGCCCGGATTTAACGCTCATCCAGCGAATCTTCAAGGGTATGAAGATCTAATCCAATCTCTCTCGTTGTTTGCATCTCCTAGATTAGATCTTGGCTTTCCTCTGCTCGCTCAGAAAATTTTGATTTACTATGCTGCGAAACCCATCAGTGGTATCAGAGCTAGATCTATGCGTAGATGTGATTCACGAGTAGAACGCAACATGGTTGTTGCGGGCGTTGATGTTTTCTGTTGCAAGCCTCTTGTTTGTGTTCTTCTTATGACACGGAATAGTGAGATTGAAGCGTCCATGCCAACCTTACGCGACATTGTTCGCGAGACCGCTCCGACTTGACGTGTGGCTTGTACCACACATGCGGCTGGTGGATGCCGGTTTCTCACTATAGTTGTCATGGGATTAACACCGGAGTTTTGCAACCATAATATCACCGTTGTGGCTTTCCATAGGTAAGAATCGTTCTTAGCATCTACTCCCATGAGCCACGTAAACATGCAACAACAAAGTAGAGGCGTCTAACTTGTTTTTGCAGGAGTGTTTTCCGTGATATGGTATGGCCCAAGATGTGATGTGTATATTGTACGATGATCATGTTTTGTAATGTTTCACGACTTGCATGTCGATGAGTATTCAACCGGCCGGAGCGATATGGTTGTCTTTATTATTGTGTCTGACCTGAGAGTCAACTTCTTATACGCCATGTAATAGCTTTACTTTATCGCTTATTAGTTAGCAATAGTTGTAGTTGCTATTCGTGGTGGAGGCAATCATGGTGGAGTGATGGAGATCATGCCGAACGCACAAGATGGAGATCATTGCGAAGATTGGCTATACCATGTCACATAAAGTTATATGCATGTGATGTTTATCCTTTTATGTATCTTATTATGCTTAGATCGCGACGTAGCATTATAAGATGATTCCTCACTTAAAGATCAAGATAAAACTGTGTTCTCCCCAAGTATGCACCGCTATGAAAGTTCGTCGTGTCCAAGCATCACGTGATGATCGGGTGCTATAGACTCTACGCACATACAACGGGTGCAAGCCAGTTTTGCACACGGAAATACTTGGGTCTAACTTGACGAGCCTAGCATGTACGAGACATGGCCTCGGAACACATGAACCGAAAGGTTAAGCATGAGTCATATGAATGATATGATCGACACTTCGTTGTCCACCATTGAAACCACATCTCTTCTCGTGAAGATCGGATTAGGTGTGGTGAATTTGGATCGTGTTCACTAAACAACTTGAGGGATGTTAAATTTAGTGGGAGTTCATCTAGTAATTTGATTAAGTTGAACTATTTATCATGAACATAGTCTAAATTGTACTTGCAAATCTTGTAGATCACATGGCCAAGTCCAACTTCAACTTCAACGCTTTTGCTGAGAAAGAAAAGCTTAGAAACAATGGGTCTAACTTCACCAACTGGTTCCGCAATCTAAGAATCATTCTCGGCGGACAAAAGGACTATGTCCTTGAGAAAGCGTTAGGTAACCCCCTCACGCAAATCGCTACGCTGATGAGAAAGCTGTCTATCAACAAGGCAAAGATGATTATGGTGTGATTAAGAGCACCATGTTGTTTGCTATGGAACTGGAACTTCAAAATCGTTTTGAAAACTATCCGGGCCCTTTGAGATTCTCGAGGAGCTGAAAACCATGTTTCGACTCAGGCCCGCTCGAGAGATATGAGATATCCGAGAAGTTCTTAAGCGCAAGATGGAGGAAGGATTTCCGTTAGTGAGCACGCCATTAAGATGTCGGCTACACTCAACGCCTTGAGCAACTAGACTGCAAGATTCCAGAGGAGCTCAAGATTGACAGGTTCGCAATCACTCCTCCCAGCTACAAAAGTTTTGTAGTGACTCATAATCAGATTGGTTCCATCGACACGATCACCGAGCTCTTCGCAGTGAAGGCTGCAGAGGTGGACATCAAGAAGGATAATCATGTGTTGATGGTCAACAAGCCCTCCTTTAAGAAAGGTAAAGGTGCAAAGAAGCCCTTCAAGAAAAGCGGCAAGCGCGTTGCCGCTGAGAAGAAGCTCAAGTCCGGACCTAAGCCGGAATCGAGTGCTTCTATTGCAAGGACAAGGGTCATCGAAGTTTAATCGTCCAAGTACTTAGCGACAAGAAGGCTGGCACCATCAAAGGTATATTTGATATACATGTTATTGATGTTTTCCTTACTAGCCCTCGTTGTAGTGCTGGGTATTTGATCTCGGTTCGGCTAATATTTGTAACTCAAACAGAGCTACGGAATAGACGGCGCTTGCGAGGGATGAGGTGACGGCGCGCGTTGGCAACGGATCAAGAGTTGATGTGATGGCCACGCACGCCTCCTTAGTTTTACCTTCGGGATTAGTTTTAAACCTTAATAAGTGTTATTATGTGCCTGCATTGAGCATGAACATTATTTCTGGATCGTGTTTATTGCAAGACGGTTATTCATTTAAATCGGAGAATAATGGTTGTTCTATTTATATGAGTAACATTTTTATGGTCATGCACCTCTTGTGAGTGGTTTATTTCTTCTAAATCTAGAAAGGGATGAAACACACATCCATAACATTGAGGCTAAGAGATGCAAAGTAGATAGTGATGATACTACTTATTTGTGGCACTGTCGTCTAGGTCATATTGGTGTAAAGCGCATGAAGAAACTCCATTCTGATGGACTTTTGGAGTCTCTTGATTTTGAATCATTTGACACATGCGAACCATGCCTCATGGGCAAGATGATCAAAACCCCGTTCTCCGGTATGATGGAGCGAGCAACGGACTTGTTGGAAATCATACATACCGATGTATGCAGACCGATGAGTGTTTCGACGCTACGTGGATATCGCTACTTTCTCACTTTTACCAATGACTTAAGTAGATATGGGTATATCTATTTAATGAAACATAAATCTGAAACGCTTTGAAAAGTTCAAAGAATTTCAGAATGAAGTGGAGAACCATCGTAATGTAAAGATTAAGTTTCTACGATCCGATCGTGGGCGAATATTTGAGTTATGATTTTCTCACGCATCTCAAAGCAAGTGGAATCGTTTCACAACTCACGCCACCGAACACCACAGCGCAATGGTGTGTCTGAACGCCGAATCGAACCCTATTAGATATGGTCCGATCGATGATGTCATTACTGATTTGCCGTTATCATTTTGGGGTTATGCATTAGAAACCGCTGCATTCACTTTAAATAGGGCTCCATCTAAATCCATTGAGACGACACCATATGAACTATGGTTTGGTGCTAAACCTAAGTTGTCGCTTTCTTAAAGTTTGGGGATGCGAAGCTTACGCCAAGAAGTTGATGCGGACAAGCTCGAACCCAAAGCGAGAAATGCGTCTTGATAGGATACCCTAAGGAAACTATTGGGTATACCTTCTATCACGCAACCAAGGCTAAGTGTTTGTCGAAGAACGGTTCCTTTCTTGAGAAGGAGTTTCTCTCAAAGAAGTGAGTGGGAGGAAAGTAGAGCTAGACGAGGTTATTGAACCTTCTCTTGAATTGGAGAGTAGCAGCACCTGAAATTGTTCCAAAGGTCACCGCACCAACAATAGAGGAAGCTAATGACAAGGATCATGAAGCTTTGAACGATGTCTGCATCGAACGTCGCAGTCGACAAGGTCGTGTGCCCTCCCCGAGTGGTACAAAGAACTGTCTTGACTGTCTTGTTAGTAGAAGACAGTGAACCTACGAACTATTAGGAAGTGATGATGAGCCCAGACTATGAGAAATGGCTAGAAGCCGTGATATCCGTATTGGGACCCATGAGAAAACCAAGTATGGACTTTGGTGGACCCTCCTAGCGACCGAAAGGCCGTTGAGTGCAAATGGATCTTCAAGAAGAAAACGAACGCGGATGGTAATGTTACCGTCTATAAAGCACGGCTTGTTGCGAAAGGTTTTCGACAAGTTCAAGGTGTTGACTACGATGAGACTTTTTCTCCCGTAGCGATGTTTAAGTCCATTCGGATTTTATTAGCAATTGCTGCATTTCATGATTATGAAATATGGCAAATGGATGTCAAGACTGCTTTCCTCAATGGCAACATTGATGAAGAGTTGTATATGATGCAACCCGAAGGTTTTGTCGATCCTAAGGATGCCGATAAAGTGAGCAAACTTTGTTCCATTTATGGATGAAGCAAGCATCTCGGAGTTGGAACCTTCGCTTTGATCAAGTGATCAAGAGCTTTGGATTTGTTCCAAATTGCTCTGAAGCTTGCATCTACAAGAAAGTGAGTGGGAGCTCGGACGCTTTACGGTACTATATGTGGATGACATATTGATTATTGGAAATGACATCAACATGCTTAACGATGTGAAGAGTTATTTGAACAAGTGTTTTTCAATGAAAGACCTAGGTGAAGCTGCTTATATATTGGGCATTAAAATCTATAGAGATAGACAAAGACGCCTGATAGCTTTAAGCCAAAGTACATACCTAGACAAAGTTCTGAAAAGGTTCAGAATGGATAAGGCATTGAAAGGTTCAGTGCCTATGTTGTCAGGTAAGATATTGAGCAAGGCTCAGTGTCCATTCTGATGAAATGATAGGGAAGCTATGAGCAAAGTGCCTTATGCCTCGGCCATAGGTTCCATCATGTATGCCATCTTTGTGTACTAGACCGGATGTGTCCAATGCTCTTAGTTTGATGAGCAGATATCAAAGTGATCCAGGAGTGGAACACTGGACAGCCGTAAAGAACATCCTAAGGTACCTAAATAGGACTAAAGAAATGTTCTTAGTCTATGGGGGTGATGAACAGCTCGTCATAAAAGGTTACGTCGATGCTAGTTTCGACACCGACAAGGATGATGCTAAATCTCGCAGGATACGTGTATATTTTGAATGGAGGAGCTGTGAGCTGGAGAAGCTGCAAGCAAAGCGTGATCGCGGGATCTACAGTAGAAGCGGAATACATGGCTGCTGCAGAAGCGTCAAGTGAAGGAGTTTGGATCAGAAACTTCATCACTGAGCTTGGCGTGGTTCCAAGTGCATTGGACCCACTGGAGATATTGTGTGACAACACTGGCGCCATAGCACTCGCTAAGGAACCAAGATATCATCCAAAGACCAAGCATATCAACCGCAAGTTTCATATAATCCGAGATTATATAGCAGATGGAGATCTGAAGATCAGCAAAGTACATACAGATCTGAATGTCGCAGATCCATTGACTAAACCTCTTTCACGTGTAAAACATGATCAGCACCTCATTGCCATTTGTGTGAGATTTTTGCCAAATGTAAACTAGATTATTGACTCTAGTGCAAGTGGGAGACTGTTGGAATTATGCCCTAGAGGCAATAATAAAGATGTTATTATTATAATTCTTGTTCATGATAAAGTTTATATTCCATGCTAGAATTGTATTAAGTGGAAACATTAATACTTGTGTGGTTTGTGAACAACACCGTGTCCCTAGTACGCCTCTATGGACTAGCTCATTGATCAATGATGGTTAAGGTTTCCTAACCATAGACATGAGTTGTCGATTGATAATGAGATCATATCATTGGGAGAATGATGTGATGGACAGACCCAAATTAAGCAAAGCAATTAGATCGTTTCATCGTGTTCATCTTTGCGAAGCTTTTCCTATGTCAAATATTGTATTCCTTAGACCATGAGATAATGCAACTCCCTGACCGAAGAAAGCTTTGAGGTCATCAAACGTCATCCTATGAGAGGGTGATCATAAAGGTGTCTCTCAGGTGATCGGAAAGTATCTGTTGGGTTGTATGTATCGAGATGGAATTTGTCCCTCCCAAGTCGGAGAGATATACTTCGGGCCCACTTTCGTGTCGATATCAACACCGCTTGCAAGCATGTGGTTAAGGAGTTAATCACAAAGTGATATCGGATTACGGAACGAGTAAAGTACTTGCTGTGAACGAGATTGAACTAGGTATGACGGTACCGACGATCGAATCTCGGGCAAGTAAAATATCGCGAGACGAAGGGAATATATATATGGGATTGATTGAATCCTGGCATCGTGGTTCATCCGATATGATCATCTATGAATGTGTGGGAGTCAATATGGGTGCCCAGACCCCGCTGTTGATTATTGATAGAAGATCATGTCTGCATATTCTCGAACCCGCAGGGTCACACACTTAACGTATCTCGACGCTAGGATAGATTGGATACTTGGTTTATGAATTTTGTTGAGTCTCGGATGGGATCCGGGACATCACGAGAGGTTCCGGAGTGGTCCGGAGAATAAGATTCATATAAGGCGGCAGTTTTGGAGTTCGGAATTGTTCCGGGTTAATCGGTATTGCACCGGAAGCTTCTAGAACCTTCCGGAAGGGGGCCAACGTGGTCCCACCTTCCGGGAGGGGGCATGGGCCTATGAGGGAGTGTCCTGGCCGCATTGGGCCAGGGGAACAAGGCCCCATAGGGCCCAGCCGATCCTAGATAAGTTTAAATCGTTTAAACTAGAGATAAGATAGGGTTTCTAGATAAGGGAAAGTTTAAATCGTTTAAACTAGAGATAGGCTTGGAGGATGGGCAAGGGCTGGCTGCACCCCCCCTCTATATATAGAGGGCTGGTGCGCCCCCTCCCAACACACCTTCCCCTCCAAGCCCTAGTAGCCCTGCTGCCTTCCTCTCTCCCTCCCGACTGTTTGCAGTGAAGCCTCGCAGAAATTCTCCACCAAATACACCACGCCGTCGTGTTGTAGATCCAATCCATCTCTCCACCATACTTGCTGGTCCAAGGAAGGAGGAGACGTCGAGGTGCTGCACGTGTGCATCTCACGGAGGCACCGCCACTTGTGGTGCTAGATCGGATCGGATCGCGAGGAGGAGAAGCGAGTACGACTACATCACCCACGCGTTCGGCCAGGCGTTCCTGTCTGAATCTTCAAGGGTATGAAGATCTAATCCAATCTCTCTCGTTGTTTGCATCTCCTAGATTAGATCTTGGCTTTCCCTCTGTTCGCTTCCGTAGAAAATTTTGATTTACTATGCTGCGAAACCCATCAAATATGACCATGCATAGAGAGAGAGATGAACACATAGCTACCGGTATATCCCTTAGCCTCGAGGAAGAACTACTCCCTCATCATCATGGGAATCAGCAACGGTGATGAAGATGGCGATGGAGATGGCTCCGGGGGCACTTCACCGTCCTGGCAGGGTGCCGGAACAGAGACTTTCTGTCCCCCGAATCTCCCTTTCGGTGGCGGCGGCGCTACGGAGGTTTTTCTGGAAGTATGATGGATTATTTAGGGTTTTCTCCCTAGGGGCTTCTTATAGGCGAAGGAGGCAAGGTCGGGAGGCGGCCAGGGGGCCCACGCCCTACCCAGGCGCGGGGTAGGGCCCACCCGTGCATAGGGGGGTGTGGCGGCCCTGGTTTGCCTCTCCGTCTCCCCTTTGGACTTCATGTCGCCCACGGTAAAATATTGACTTTGGTTTTTGTCCCGTCCAATTCCGAGAATATTGATTTTCTGCCTTTCTGGAACCAAAAACAGAAAAAATAGGCAACTGGCACTGTGGCAACTTGTTAATAGGTTAGTTCCATAAAAGATATAAATTTTCCTGAAATTACATCATTCTCTCTCTACGTCATTCTCTCTCTACACCTGAAATTACATCATTCATCTCATTACATCATTCTCTCTCTACATCTGAAATTTTCCTTCATACAAAACTTCAAAAGATAATAGGCCTTTGAGTTTAGCTTTAGAACATCAAAATTTTTCACTAAAAACACAAGATACTGTAGCAACTCCTTCAAAAATCCCAGTTTCCCAAAAATAACCCAAAAAGGAATCAATAAGAAGCAAATGCAAATAATGGCAGAAATCTGTTAAAACAGACCAGCAGGTAGAAAACAATTTGTTCGAGGACCTTCTGTTGCTCAAATCAAAAAGTGTTGAACTAACAAAAGTTAGATAACATACTGGGGGATTAATTCGTAAAATTTCAGCTTAATCCGACTTACAGAGACTCCTCACGAATTTTTATGGTGGAGGACAGAAATCTGTTTTGGGACAGCAACTCTCCAAATCTTACTTCCCTCTTATTAGAGGTCATTCTTGGCACAAAAAGAAAACACAAAGGATAAGGAGAGGTAATTACTGAAGTAATAACTTCCAAGACTCAAAAAAAACTCTTGGGTTATCTCCCAACAAGTACTTTTCTTTAACACCTTTAACTTAGGCTTGATAGTTTGAGAAGATGCTCACAAAATAAATATGAATTGAAGTAAAAGAGAGCATCAAGAAGCAAATTCAAAACACATTTAAGTCTAACCCACTTCCTATTCATAGTAATCTTGTAAATAAACAAGTCATGAAAGCACAAAGCAACAAGCAAAGTAAATCAAAACAAGTGTAACTTCAAAACTTTAAACATAAAGAGGGGAAACTTAATATTTTGAGATGCATAAAACCATGTTTCCCTCTCTCATAATAACTTTCAGTAGCAACATGAACACAATTAACAATATAACTATCACATAAAACATTCTTATCATGATCCACATGCATAAAATGATTATTACTCTCCACATAAGAATATCCATTCTTATTAATTATAGTGGGAGCAAATTCAACAAAATAGCTATTCTCCCAAGTGTGTTCATTTGGAAACATATCATCATTGGAAGGAACATGGATAGCACTAATAGCACAACAATTATTAATATTATCATTTTCAGAATTTGTGCCAAAGATATTTTCAATATCAAAAGTATTTTGCTTTCCCCAATCATGATCACTAATATAGGTAACAGGCATAGGAACATCAACTAGTTCAGACTCATTAGCAAAAACTATGATAGGAGCAACATGCTTAGGGGAAGATATCATTTCCTCTCTCCTTCTACTCCTCCTCTTCTTCTTCTTCTTCTTCTTCTTCTCCTATTTAGGAGAGAGAGGCTTGAAAGGAAGATTCTCCACATACCCTGGTTTATTGTTAGAGACAATAGAAGAACCTTTGGAGGATTCCTCCTTTTCATTAATAAGAACAAAATTCATATCAGTCCTATCATATTTTGGTAAAATATAATCTTTTATAAGATTTTGTATGTAAGTATTCGCGTGGCAATTATCAACACAATAAAGATGACAACCATGTAGGACGCAATTCTACCAAAGAAGTTTTTCTTGATAACTCTTCACACCCCAAAAACAATGTAAGTTCATCATGTTGATTATCAGTGATCACGTTACCACAATACAAGCTTGAAGTACTCACTGGATTAGAAAGTTCATTAGGATGGCCTGAGCATTGAAAACTGAAATGACCCACTTCATAGAAGAGTTCACAAATAAAAGGATAGAGGGCACAATTTTTTTACCAAGATCATTTAGAGCCTTATACCATGTTCTGGTTTTTTCATTCTAGTTTGTGATACAATATTCTTATTCTATTTGATTCTTCTCACAAGGTCTATGCATACCACAAAAATTAACATGCTTATAAGAAATAGTACTTTCAGAAGTTTTAGCATGTTTATTGCAATCATTAATAACATTTTCATTTTCCATGCAAGTGTCTTTAAAAGGTTCATGATACATGTCCCACTTTTCTTTAGGAGCATTAATATAGGAAGCAAAGGCTCTATAATATTTAACAAGAATTTGAGGATCAATACCATATCAAGCACTAAGCTCTTGAAAATTAGCAGTTTCAACGAAAGACTTAATGCAATCATACTCATAGTTTATACCTGTTTTTTTACCTTTATCGTTATCCCTACCTTCGGTATTGCTTTTAATTGTTTCAAGAAGATCCCACTTAGCCTTGACCTCCTTACTTGTGAAGGATCCCTCTAAACAGGTATCCAGATAGTCCTTGTAATGTCTTGAAAGCCTTGCATAAAAATTATTAATAACAATATTACCGGGGAGCTCATGAATGGGACATTTGAGCATTAGTGACTTCAATCTCCCCCAAGCCTGGGCAATACTTTCTCCCTCATGAGGATGGAAATTATAAATATAATTCCTATGTTTATGAATTTCATGAGGAGGATAAAATTTAGAGTAAAAGAGAGATTCAAGTTCCTTCCACTCCAAATGATGAGAATCATCTAGTAGCTCATACCACTCCCTTGCTTTGTCCCTAAGTGGGAAAGGGAATAGCTTCCTCTTAACTTGGTCCATTGAAATACATGCACACTTGAACAACTCGCATAATTCATGTATAAAGAGTAAATGATCACTAGGATGGATAGTTCCATCTCCAAACTAGTAGTTATTCATAACACGTTCAACAATTTCAATAGGTATTTTAAAAGGGGCACTTTCAGTATGTGGATCTAAAATATCACAAGTATCATTAGAATTACCACATATGGGAGTTAAAGTATCACCAGAGCAAATTTTCTTCCCTAAAGCTCGGGAACTAAAAAGATCTTTCTCATAAAAACTAGCTTCCCCAAGCTTAGATGTTTCCATACCATTAGTAACAATGGTGTTCAAAAAATTCACACTAATAACATTGCTATTAGCATGCAAAGAAAGTTCCATAGGTTTTTAATTTTCTTTTCAAACCACTCAAGTTCTAACTTAGGAAAAATACTAAAAACTCTCTAATTTTTTTGTTGTTTTCCATTAAGTCTAACTAGTGAAAACAAGAAACAAAAAGACAAAGCTGCAGAATCTAAAGGAAATAACTTCGAGCACTCACATCGGAGGATGTGAGTATCTTTTACCTTACCTCCCCGGCAACGGCGCCAGAAAATAGCTTGACGTCTATGCACTTCTATTCTTGTAGACAGTTGTTGGGCCTCCAAGTGCAGAGGTTTGTAGAATAGTAGCAAGTTTCCCTTAAGTGGATTACCCAAGGTTTATCGAACTTAGGGAGGAAGTGGTCAAAGGTATTCCCTCTCAAGAAATCCTGCAATCAAGATACAAGAAGTCTCTTGTGTCCCCAACACACCCAATACACTTGTCAGGTGTATAGGTGCACTAGTTCGGCGAAGAGATAGTGAAATACAAGTGGTAACGGTGCCAGAAAATAGCTTGACGGTGAGGTAAAGACTAAAGCAAGCAAACATGCAACATATCTAGATTCAAACGGTGTTTCAATGTTTAGAAACAAGGCCTAGGGATCATACTTTCACTAGTGAACACTCTCTCATATAAATATCCTCTCTTCATGATACTACTCTTAACTACTCTCCGGTTGGACACTCTAATCATCGGTAGGGCTATAACAACACTCCTCAAAGTCTGCCTTCCCCAATCTAGATAACCCCACACTGTCACCTTGAGCGCTAGATGTTTCCAACAAACACCACAATTTCATAGAGACATCCAACTCCAAATATAACTCATAACAAATATTCAATCTAGCCAAAGTGCCACACACGGTATGCACGTTGTCACTTTCACACACGTGGGGAAAAGCATAGATCTATTAAAGCACAAAGAGTATTTATGTAGACTCAAACCTAAGTGCCACAATGGCGTGCATGCTGTCACTTTCACACACATGGGGAGAGTAGAGATCTATTAAAGCACTTGAGTAGCAAGGTAGATCTACTTGATTACAAAGATCATGATCACAATATGACCATGCATAGAGAGAGATGAACACATAGCTACCGGTAGAGCCCTTAGCCTCGAGGAAGAACTACTCCCTCCTCATCATGGGAATCAGCAACGGTGATGAAGATGGCGATGGAGATGGCTCCGGGGGCACTTCCCCGTCCCGGCAGGGTGCCGGAACAGAGACTTTCTGACCCCCGAATCTCCCTTTCGGTGGCGGCGACGCTATGGAGGTTTTTCTGAAAGTATGATGGTTTATTTAGGGTTTTCTCCCTGGGGGCTTCTTATAGGCGAAGGAGGCAAGGTGGGGAGGCGGCCAGGGGGCCCACGCCCTACCCAGGCGCGGGGTAGGGCCCACCGCGCCTAGGGGTGTGGCGGCCCTGGTTTGCCTCTCCGTCTCCCCTCTGGACTTCGTGTTGCCCACGGTAAAATATTGACTTTGGCTTTTGTCCCATCCAATTCCGAGAATATTGATTTTCTGCCTTTCTGGAACCAAAAAAAGAAGAAAACAAGCAACTGGTACTGTGGCAACTTGTTAATAGGTTAGTTCCAGAAAAGATATAAAACAGCTCAAAGTGTAGACAAAGCAAAGCAAAGTAGATACTAAACAAGCATATAGCATAAAAAATTATAGATATGTTTCCGACGTATCACTGGCCCCATAGAGGCTTGATCTAGCCACCATGAAAGCGCATCACTTTGTTACTGCTAGCTCTAGACTTGAGAGTTTAGTTTACATGATGATGTTTACTGACGGGGATGAGAGGGAAATTTCTTTGCCATAGTCTACTTTGTTTAGTATTTGCAGGAGGCCATGGTCACACTCCAAGGAGGAGATGGACGATCAACTCCGCGAGCTTGGTTTCCATGGGTACTACCATGGGGACGTTCCCTCTTATCACTAATCTGCGCACTACACAGGGGCTTCCTCGAGCAAATACCAGGACGAAGGCGCCTCTTTGTCACATTACGAAAGCACTCCTTCTTGGCAGGCTAGGAATGATCTCCACTTAGGCCAAAAGCCTAATATTGGGGGGAGGTATACCAACATCATAGTCATCTACATATCATGTTCCATCGGTACTTTGTATATCCATGTTTCGCTTTCTTTTTAGTTTTTGTTTCTGCTTTCAAAACACAAAAAGACCAAAAATATTTTCGTTGTTTCTCTTTGTTTGTTTCTTTGTCTTTTAGCTTTGGTTTGCTATAAGAAAAATCCAAAAATATTTTGCTTTGTTTTCTTTTGCCTTCAGTGCTTGCTTTAAAAAATCGAAAACCCATTTTTTTGTTCTTCTCTGGTTTTATAAAGTTCGTTGCAGGGTTCAGCGGTCCTCAGTGACTCCTTTGGAGTTTGGTTTATGTTATTATTCAAGCCACACAAGTGAAAGGCAATAATGATGATTAATGACAACTTGAGGTGTGGTAAGAGGCTGGTAATGAACTCTATTTGTTTTCATTTTTGTACATATACTCATCATTATGGGCATGTAAGGTGTATGTTATTTAATGGATGCTTAGTAGTTCTTGCTCTCTTATGATTAGATCCAACTTGCTAATAGTTTGTAACATGTCATATGAATATTTGCGTGCATTGTTCTATTCACAACTTGGTATGACATTGTGGTATCCTCCTCTGAATGTTTCATCTAAATCGACTTGGCACACGCTCACACATGCATATGACTGAACAAAAGTCACTTAAGCCTCGATGATTTATTTTGCCTCAGAGTTCTAGTATGACTTTTATGACATAATTAATTTTTTTATTGCAAGCATGATTATGATAGTTACCGCTCTCTCGTTTGTCGCTCCCTTTCTATTGCTAGCCTTCACCTGCACTGAGTATAGGCTATACTCGTGCATCCAACTCCCCAAAACCAAAATTGTCAAAAAGTGCCCACCATATCTACCTATTAGCATCATTGCTATTTCGTGCATATTTATTATGCCTCGTTTTCTTCCAAATAAAATGTTTGCTTGTTATGAGAAAGTAAGTTAGTAAAGCTCTCACAAACTTGATGGCACACTTTATGTTCTTGCACTTAATAAACCTGAACCATTGTGACTGTCCATGAAAGTTATATGCTTGCAAATTATAGGCTAGGAGTCTATTTCTGTGCAGGAAATCAACTTTCAGGAAAAATCCCGTAAAATATCGCAAAACTCCTATTTTACCAGAAGACTCACGTAGCCAAAAGACGAGACAGAGGAGGGCCACGAGGGGCCCACACCACCTGGCCGCGCGGGCCAGGCCAGGCCACGCCTAGGGGTGGTGTGGCCACCTTGGGCACCCCCTCGGTCTCCCCCTTCGCCTACATAAGCCCTCTGACCTAAAAACAGAGGTGGGTTCGATGTTTTTCCAGATAGAGTTCCGCTGCACCGCCACCACCAGAAACCGTGATTCGGAACCAGAAACTCCATTCTGGCACCTTGTCAGGATGGGGAATTGGAGGAGATCATCGCTATCATCATCACCGACGCATCTCCATCAACCATCCATGTTTCCCCATCCATGAGTGAGTAATCCCCTGTAGTGGGCTATGGGGATGGTTGTCAACACCCAAATTTTTAATCCCAGATGCCTGTTATGCCATACATCGCAATCCCATGATTACCATTTTTGCGAGACATAACAGATTGGATATCACAGTACATCATCCATTACAAACCATACGTAAGGTCTTACAACAAATAAAGGATCTCATGATCCAGTCTTAGTACATTCAAGCAGCAGAATAACGTAATAGTAAACGGTAGCGTGGGAGAGACTCCATCTTCATGGTCACATGCAATGCTAACGATGGGAGATGATCCTAGTTGTTGTAACCTTCCTGCGGTCCATCCTCCTGATAGTCCTCTTCATAGTCTAGCCACGGGAATAGCCAGGGACAAAGCCATGAGTACTCTTTAAGTACTCGCAAACTAATACTAACAAGTGAAGTGGTTTTGAGTAGGAATACTAAGCTCTAGGTTGTTTTGCAAAAATCCAGATTTATCTCTAACTGAGTTCAGAAGTAAAGAAAACTAGTTTAAGGTTTTATAACACCTAAGTGGGAACTTAGTTTTCACTTTCACAAACCTGTTGTGTTCAAGTCAAAGTCATGATTCATTTCACAAGTCATTTTGAAAACATCTGACGACGGAACAGTATGGCCACTCCAACTGTCCATAACTGCGGACGCGGCTATTAGAATAGTTTTACACTCTACAGAGGTAGTACACTTTCACCACAATGTTCGATACATCCGTTAGGAACAATCCTGAATTCACCATACTCAGTATGCAGATAATAAATCCTAACCTTTCAATTACACGCCCTAGTATAGGCACCTCTCCTATGAGTTTGGCCTCCCAACCATGACCATCTGTCATCTTGGGAACTGCATAGGTGGACAATCTTCACAAGGTAGCCTCAGCTCAAACCTTGGTCGCAAGGGAACCCATACTAAGGTATATAAACTTCCAGTCAAGCCCTACCCAAATTCGGGTATTGTGGTTGTACGGTAAAATTGGAATGGTATCGCATCCAGACAACAATCAGTTTTATAAAGGTCTAAGGATCATGCCTCAACATTTTCATCATCAAAATCATCTGGTGTTCAAGAACACATGTCAAAACATTTCATTAGAATGACTCATCATTCTAAGGTTTTCATAATCATTTTCACCAAGTGTTCCCATCTAAAGTGATCAAATTTTATGCTTAACACTAGCAACTAAATTTGGGGGGTAAAACTAATGAGAGGTGATAATCAAGTCTGACTTATCTAAGTTCAATCTCATGCCTCAGGATGATATCAAGATTTATCTAACTTAGTCCAAGTTTTATTCTCTTTATGCTACCTTTAAAAGTCTTTCTAAAATCTACAAATCACTAAGTAAACAGAAATAAAATCTTTGATAAAGAAATAAAATAATTAAGCTTGCAAGTAAAACTGGGATTTGGTATCATCAAGTGGTATAACTAATGCATGTATAATGCATCTAGTTGGCATAGTTATAATCAAAGGGTTAACTTGCAAAGTTCTAGCTTGTCTTGTGTAGAGCAAAGTTCTAGTTGGCTTCTTCCTCGTAGTATCCTCCTTCCTCTTCGTATCCTTGCTCGGTACTAGCGTCTATAATTAAATACGAGGTACACAATCACCAAACAATTCTTAACTACTTCTATTTAGCACACAAATGATTACACTAGATGATCTAGCATCATCACTATTATCACAAAGATTAAGGCAATAGTTTTATTTCTTTTATTTTAGAAATGTAATTTCTACTCATTGAAAAACTACTTAAGATTTAATATTCTCCAACTAAAACATGGGATCATGTTGACACATGTCATCACCGCATATTTCAGTACTTGGGAATGTGATTTAAAGTGGTGTCACAATTTAATAAGGTTTAACCTTTTTATTTTAATTAATTAAAGTGACTAGAAATGCCTATGGGGCATTATTTTATTACTTGTCCATTATTTCTGCAAGTCAACCTAGATATTTTTATATATTCAGAAAGGTCTTATCAAATGTGATTTTTGAGAGTTGGAATCAACTCAAAAGCTGTTATGGTTGAATTTTGAAAAATGTTTGAATGAATAAAAGTCTCTGCCTTGTTATTTTTACTATAGGTGATATATAATTCCAAATGATTTGAATCCAATGGGCTTGGATTAAGAATTTCAATACCTTTCTAGCACAATTGGTTTCTGTTGGAGATATGCCCAAGAGGCAATAATAAAGTGGTTATTATCATATCTTCATACTTATGATAAATGTTTACATACCATGCTATAATTGTATTAACCGGAAACATTAATACTTGTGTGATTTGTAAACATAAAAGAGTCCCTAGTAAAGCCTCTTGTTCAACTAGCTTGTTGGTTAATATATGATCATGGTTTCCTGATCATGAACATAGAGATGTTATTAACAACAGGGTCATATCATTAGGAGAATGATGTGATGGACATACTCCTATAGTTAAGCATAGCATAAAGATCAAGTCATTTAATATAGTTCATTTGCTATAAGCTTTCTGATACATAGTAACCTAATTCCTTCGACCATGAGATGATGCATATCACCTTTACCGGAAGGATGCTTTGATGACATCAAACACCACACCGTAACAGGGTGGCTATAAAGGTGGCATTGAGTGTTCGGAAAGTATTGGTTGAGACACATGGATCAAGAGTGGGATTTGTCCATCCATATGACGGATAGATATACTCTGGGCCCTCTCGGTGGAATGTTATCCAATTAGCTTGCAAGCATGTGAATGGCTCACAAGGGATCACATACCACGGGAACGAGAAAAGAGTACTTATCGATGTGAGGTTGAACTAGGTATGCAGAGATACCGACGATCATAACCTCGGATAAGTAAACTATCGTGAGACAAAGGGAAATTGGTATCGTATGTAAGTGGTTCATTCGATCACAAAGTAATCATAGAAATATGTGGGAGCCATATGAATTTCCAGATTCCTCTATTGGTTATTGATCGGAGAAGTGTCTCGGTCATGTCCGCATAATTCACGAACCGTAGGGAGACACACTTAAGGATTCGATGTTGTTGAGTAGTTATGGAATGATGAGTAAGAGACCGAATGTTGTTCGGAGTCTCGGATGGGATCCGGGATATCACGAGGAGATCCGGAATGGTCCGGAGAATAAGATTCATATAAGGAAAGTCCTGTTTCGGAGTTGGGGAATGATTCCGGTGTTTTCATCAGGAATGTTCTAGAAGGTTCCAGAATGTCCGGCACTCCGGAGGGGAAGGGTACATGAATGTGTCATTGCAAGTTGGAATGATTACATCATGTACTAGGTGTCATCGCTGTAAAAAATAAAGGGTTTAATCAAATCCTAGTTTGAAAAGTCAAACGCCAATTTGAAAAGTCAAACGGCTATTTTGGAAAGTGGAGAAGAAGTGGGAAACCGAGTTGGGGAGGAGTTCCTCCTCCACCGCCGGCCCACTAGGGATCCGAGTTGGGGAGGGACTCCCTCCCTTTGGCCGGCGCCTCCCTCCACCTATATAAGGAGGGGCAGGGCTCCCCTCCTAGACACACAAGTTCCCTACCTCTAAACCTAAACCCTAGCCACAGCCTAGGGATTTCTCCCAAGCCGCCGAGTTAGAGCTTCTAATTGCCCTAGCTGCTGGTTTAGCTCCTTCTAATTGGTGTGTCTAAACCCTAGATCACCAAGGCTCTCTCATAGTCCACCATACTCGCTCCGGCTTAAGGCAAAGCCCTGCGAGATCTCCCCTCTACTTTCGGTACCACGCCGTCGCTGCCGAATTGCAGGAGTGCTACAACCTCCGCTGCTTGCTGGAACAAGGAGAGGAAGGTCTTCGTCGAGTACGAACGTGTGACCGATTGAAGCGCATTTAACGCAGCGCTAGAAGGATCGTCTACGCGATCTTGAGATCGGCAAGTGTACGACTACATCACCCACGAGAATCTGCTATCGTTAACCGCTTTGGAATCTTCGAGGGTGAGTTCCTTTATCGACTCGTTGCTACAATCTAGTAGATAGATCTTGGCTTGTTTGTTTGCATGCGGTAGAAATTTTTTGTTTTCCATGCTACGAACCCCTACAGTGGTATCAGAGCCGTGTCTATATGTAGATGTGTTGCACGAGTAGAACACAATGGTCATTGTGGGCGTTGATGCTTTTGTTGTCGATTGCTTCTTGTGTACTTTGCATCTTGCGGGATGGTGGGATGAAGCGGCCCGGGCTAACCTTACATGACATCGTTCATGAGACTTGCTCCACGCTTGGCATGCAACTTGTATTGCATAAGTGGCTTTGCGGGTGCCTGTTTCTCCCAACATAGTTAAGATTCAATTTACAACGGGTGATTGACAATACTAGTATCAATGTTGTGGTTCTTGTTCGTAAGTTAGAACGACACTTATTGAAAGCCCCAAACCACGTAAAATATGCAAAGAAAATTAGAGGCGTCTAACTTTGTTTTGCAGGGGTGTGCTGTGATGTGATATGGCCATGATTGTGATTATATATGATGTATGCAATGTTCCTTATTGTAAGTTGGCAACCGGCAGGAGCCATATGGTTGTCTTTAAAATTCTGTTAAGACCCGCGTGTCTATTCAAAGTAGTTGTAATAGTTGAAGCTGGTGGACGACAACCATGAAGCAGTGTCATTGACCTTGATGCCACACCGGTGATGATGGAAATCATGTTCGTGCTTGAAGATGGAGATCAGAAGCACAAGAAGAAAGGCCATATCATATCACATATTATGAATTGCATGTGATGTTAATCCTTTTATGCATCTTGTATTGCTTAGTTCACGACGGTAGCATTATAAGATGATCCCTCAAGCACACAATTTCATGTTTTAAAGTGTTCATCCTTAGTAAGCACCGTTGCTAAAGCTCGTTGTTTCGAAGCACCACGTGATGATCGGGTGTGTTAGATTCTACGAGTGTATACAACGTGAGCAAGCTAGATTTGCTCATGCGGAAGCTAAGGTTTGATCTTGACGAGCCTAGCATGTACAGACATGGTCTCGGAACACGGATCACCGAAAGGTAAAGCATGAGTCATATAGTAGATATGATGAACATGTTGATTGTTCGCCATTGAAGCTACATCAACTCTCGTGATGATCGGTTTTGATATGGTGGATTTGGTTCGTGTGATCACTAAAACAATGTGAGGGATATTGTTTTGAGTGGGAGTTCAACGGCAATATGATTAAAAGTTGAACACTATTTATCATAAATTAAATCAAAGTGAATTTGCATAGTTGTTGTAGTCATTGGCATCCGTTTACCACCTTGCGCTTAGTTTTAATTGATATGATAGAACTATAGAATTCTGGTTAGTTACTTTACGAACTGGTATCGTATTGTTTTGAAGTGTTAATCTAAAGTTTAAAAGTCCTATTGCAAACTTTCAGTAAAGTTCCGGTTACTCCATGAAGTTTAATAATTGGTATTAAAAACAAGAGTGACAATTCTAAGTGTTAGTGTATGAGTATCATGTTTGTCTCCATGATTCTTGATATTCAAAGGATTGTCTTAATATCAAGGTTATCTAGGATCTGAAAGAGTTGTTTCAGAAACCATGATGTGTGGAAGATATTGTGATATCTGAAATGAAGTTTTGGTTGCAACATGATAGAGTATAATATGGCAAAAGTCATGTTCTCATATTTGACGAGAATTTGCAAAAGTTTGGAGACACTAGTTGTCCTAATCCTCCAAAAGGTTTTGGAGAGCAACATTATACTCGCGATTCACCGTTACAAGCTAAAAGTAGCTTGATCATGGATAATTCCATGATAAGGGTGAATATTTGATGTAGGTAAAATGTTTACTACACCAAGAGATTACTAAAGAAAGGAATTTGAAAGAACACCAAACATTTGATAATGGTGATCTACTTCAAAGTGCAAGTCCAAAGACATTGGTATTTAACTATACACGCTTTGGAATATGTGTCATGTATATGGCTCCACTATTGATGTTGATAGATTCTTTCAAACAGAAAAGGAAATACTGAAATAGAATCTTATAAATATATGGCAGAAAAGGAAAGACTAGAATTGTTCAGTTTAAGTATATAGATGATATACATGTTATGGCTATATTCTTTGCTTATTAAACAATGTGGTTCCTAAGTATTTGATACTGAATTTGTTGGTGTGAATCGTCATACGAAACAACACAATTCATGAACTACAATGGCCTAAGTAACTAGCAAAACAATATGTGATGATGTTCATCAAGAACAAATAAAGGGTTATTGTGTTGCTCGTTAAACATCAAAGCTTGCCTTCAAGATTTGTTTTATCAGGTATTATGAGAACAAAAGGGTTGTTCAAATAATTGCCGTAATCCATAAAAGATGGATGATTTACAAATCTCGTTGGATAAATCACATCCATAAAACTAGTGCTAAAAATGTCGAAAGACAAATTGATTGGAAGATCACTTAGGAAGTGACATCGCTGTTTAAATTATAATGGAAAGAAAACATGAAGAAACTCCATGTGTATGGAATTTTGGAGTCTTTTGATTTTTGATCAAATGACGCCAGAAGCTTTCCTAGAGATAATTAAAACTTCGTTCATAGGCCAAAAGGGAACGAAAGACTAGCTTATTGGAACTTGTACATATTGTTGTACAAAGTCCATTATGTGTAGTCAACATCGATGGATTTCAACTTCATATGCTTTATCCGAAAATTAGAGTGAATATATGAATATTTACTTAATAAGGATGAACTATGAAACATTTGAAAAAGTTCAAAGTCTTTCAAGATGAAGTGCAAAATCATTGTAATAAGAATATAAATAGTTTATGATAAAGATCATAAAGGAAGATATTTGAGTTACAAGTTGAGCATAATACCTAAGATTTAAGGAATCGTTCTGTGGATTTGCATTTCCCGAAACACCATAAGAGTATGGAGCATTCGAGATATGTAATTAAAACCTTGTTTGACATGGTAAGATCAAAGGTGTAATTCATAAAACTGCCATTATATTTTAAAGATTAAAAGCTTTAGAGACTACCGTTTTCCACTGAAAAGAGCTCCATCATAATCCGCTGAAATGACACCATATAAAGTTATGGTTTGGGATAAAACCCAAGTAGTCCTTTCTTAAACATTGGTATGCTATGCATAAGAAAGATGTTTGCAACCAAAGTCGGATGAACCTGTCTTTGTATTACTGTTAAGTATTCCTCCATAAACACCGGAGACAAAAGTGTTTGTCGCTTAGAACGTCAAGTTTCTTTGAGAAGGAATTTTTCGTGAAAAGATAAGTGGGAGGACAATAGAACTTTGATAAGGTTAAAGGAACCTTAGCTATATGTGCAAAGTTGCGCAGCACCGAAAAGTGTTCCGGAGGCAGCAACAATGCTCATGGCTCACGTGCCTCAAAGGTTGCGGTCACGGAGGTCTAAGTTTCTATTGAACCAAGTAGGTCGAGTAAACAATCAAATACCAAGATTTGAGGGTTGAATCATTATTTGAGAATAATGAATGGACTACATGCAAAGAAGTGATGATGGGCCCTGACTCCGTCAAATGGCTTGAAGCCATAAAATCCGTGATAGTTCCATACACGAGAAATCAAGTTTTGAACTTGAAGGACCCTCGAGAAAGGTGTAAGACCTTACAGTTGTGTTTGGATCTATGAAGAAGTAGACATGGATGTTTCACATCTATGAAATAGTCGACATGTTGGGAAAGAGTTCACAACAATGTTCAAAGGTTGACTATGACAAGATTTGATCTTTCATAGCGATATTTAGTCTAGACGGATTAATGTAGCAACCACTACATATAAATTTGTTATGTGGTAGTTGAATAAACAAAACGAGTTCTTCTAATAGAATTGTTACCTAGGACATGTACGTAACACGGTCCATAGGATTTTGTTAATTCAAAGGATGCTAAAAGCATATGCAAACTTCAATGGTTGAAGTGAGTATCGCAGAGTTGGAATCTTCAATATGATGAAACTGTTAAAAATGTTTAATTTCATCAGAGACAATGAAGATGCTTGCATTTGCAAGAAATTAAGTGGAAGCGCTAAGACATGTTTCTAATACATTATGTGGAAGACATATTGTTGATTAGAAATGATGTATCTTTTATTAACACATATTAAGAATTTCATCCCGATGAAAGACTTAGGCAAAACCCAAATATTTGGCGTCAATAGACGCTAATATGGTTGTGCCGAAAGTACATAGATGATGTATTGAATGAGTTCAATATAGAAACTACAAGAAAGGCTCTTGTCACACATAAAGGATTGAATGAGTTCAATATTGATGATATATTCAAGTGTATTGACACTTGGTAAGTGAAACAAAGATTCAAGTATAGATTGATACTTGATGTATGAAATCACAAAGAGTATTTATATCAATCATACTGTGATATGTACAAATCCAGATATGTCCTATGCTCTAAATGTTATGAGCATATACCAGAATGATTCATAAGATGATCATTGGACAATAGTAAGGATATTCTTATGATCTTTTGGAAGAACTAAGAGTATATTATTTGTGAAAGTGACAAATAGATGGTTAGTTCATTGTAAAAGTACTACATTGATACTAGTTTTGTCACAAAGTACAAATTAAGCTTCTCTCAATCTAAACTAAGGGTGGCACAATATAATGGAAAGTAAGTTCCGTAATGGATTTGGATGAGTTCCAAAGTTAAGACATTGTGACAGATACTACAACAAAAGGCTAAGTATATAACTACTAATATAGCAGCAAAAGAGGGCATTTGTGTCAAGAAGTTTGTTATCAAACTAGGTGTAGTTCACAGTGGGATAGTACTATGAAGATATATTGTACGACAATATTATCAACATGTTTTAACCCCAAAGAACTAAAGGTCACACCAAAGGACCAAATTTGTACGAAGCCATCTCATTAGAGAATGAGTGATGCGTAGAGACGCAAAGACATGCAATTACACACGGACCTGGAAGTGTCAGATCCGGAGATCAGTTGGCCACTAGCAATCGTGTACATACAACACCGTAAAGACATAGGTGTTGAATACACAAAGGTTTGAAACTATATTGTTGACTCTAGTGCAAGTGGGAGACTGTTGGAGATATGCCCAAGAGGAAATAATAAAGTGGTTATTATCATATCTTCATACTTATGATAAATGTTTACATACCATGCTATAATTGTATTAACCGGAACCATTAATACTTGTGTGATTTGTAAACATAAAAGAGTCCCTAGTAAAACCTCTTGTTCAACTAGCTTGTTGGTTAATATATGATCATGGTTTCCTGATCATGAACATAGAGATGTTATTAACAACATGGTCATATCATTAGGAGAATGATGTGATGGACATACTCCTATAGTTAAGCATAGCATAAAGATCAAGTCATTTAATATAGTTCATTTGCTATAAGCTTTCTGATACATAGTAACCTAATTCCTTCGACCATGAGATCATGCATATCACCTTTACCGGAAGGATGCTTTGATGACATCAAACACCACACCGTAACAGGGTGGCTATAAAGGTGGCATTGAGTGTTCGGAAAGTATTGGTTGAGACACATGGATCAAGAGTGGGATTTGTCCATCCATATGACGGATAGATATACTCTGGGCCCTCTCGGTGGAATGTCATCCAATTAGCTTGCAAGCATGTGACTGGCTCACAAGGGATCACATACCACGGGAACGAGAAAAGAGTACTTATCAGTAACAAGGTTGAACTAGGTATGCAGAGATACAAGCGATCATAACCTCGGATAAGTAAACTATCGTGAGACAAAGGGAAATTGGTATCGTATGTAAGTGGTTCATTCGATCGCAAAGTAATCGTAGAAATATGTGGGAGCCATATGAATTTCCAGATTCCTCTATTGGTTATTGATCGGAGAAGTGTCTCGGTCATGTCCGCATAATTCACGAACCGTAGGGAGACACACTTAAGGATTCGATGTTGTTGAGTAGTTATGGAATGATGAGTAAGAGACCGAATGTTGTTCGGAGTCTCGGATGGGATCCGGGATATCACGAGGAGATCCGGAATGGTCCGGACAATAAGATTCATATAAGGAAAGTCCTGTTTCGGAGTTGGGGAATGATTCCGGTGTTTTCATCGGGAATGTTCTAGAAGGTTCCGGAATGTCCGGCACTCCGGAGGGGAAGGGTACATGAATGTGTCATTGCAAGTTGGAATGATTACATCATGTACTAGGTGTCATCGCTGTACAAAATAAAGGGTTTAATCAAATCCTAGTTTGAAAAGTCAAACGCCAATTTGAAAAGTCAAACGGCTATTTTGGAAAGTGGAGAAGAAGTGGGAAACCGAGTTGGGGAGGAGTTCCTCCTCCACCGCCGGCCCACTTGGGATCCGAGATGGGGAGGGACTCCCCTCCCCTGGCGCGCCTCCCTCCACCTATATAAGGAGGGGCAAGGCTGCCCCTCCTAGACACACAAGTTCCCTACCTCTAAACCTAAACCCTAGCCACAGCCTAGGGATTTCTCCCAAGCCGCCGAGTTAGAGCTTCTAATTGCCCTAGCCGCTGGTTTAGCTCCTTCTAATTGGTGTGTCTAAACCCTAGATCACCAAGGCTCTCGCATAGTCCACCATACTCGCTCCGGCTTAAGGCGAAGCCCTGCGAGATCTCCCCTCTACTTCCGGTACCACGCCGTCGTGCTGCCGGAATTATGTGAGAGTGCTACAACCTCCGCCTCTTTGGAACAAGGGAGAGGAAGGTCTTCGTCCGAGTAAACGCAGGTGAAGCGCTGCAGGAAGCCTAACGCAGCGCTAGAAGGATCGTCTACGCGATCTTGAGATCGGCAAGTGTACGACTACATCACCCACGAGAATCTGCTCTCGTTAACCACTTTGGAATCTTCGAGGGTGAGTTCCTCTATCGACTCGTTGCTACAATCTAGTAGATAGATCTTGGCTTGTTTGTTTGCATGCGGTAGAAATTTTTTGTTTTCCATGCTACGAACCCCTACAGTTTCATGCCATTTGGTTCATTGAATCTCTCTAGATTGATTTTTGAATCTAGAGACAGAACTAAGTTTGAAACTAAATTGATAAACCTAAATTTGAATTACTGGGTCGCGCGGGAGTGCTAACTAGGCCGTCCCACAGCGCATAGCACATGCGAGCGGTTTAAGTGGCTGTCCCCACTCGTCAATGAGACAAAGAGTGATGAAGGGGTACGGGGTTATTAGGGCCGTAGGATTAGAAGCTAGATCTATGGCTGAGGTTCATCGTCCACGTCGGAACAGAACGTGGAAAGGTCGAACCCTAGCACGACCAGTGGGGGTTAGTGGCGGCTCACCGGGGCTCCGGTGATGGTTGGCGATGGGGGAAAACGATGAATTCGACAATGACGATCCTCCTGGTACCAGTGGCTCCTCCTGGGGCAGCTCCAATTGACGACGCTGTTCTCCTCTAGCAGCGGCAAGCTTCGGCGAAATTCTGGCGATCTGGTGCTCGCCTTGCTCCGGGGATGAGGTATGGTGGTTCTGAGAGAGAGGGGAGTGGAATGGTGTGCTGAATTCGAACGGGGAAGGCCTATATTTATAGTGCGATGAGGGAACCGAACAGTGCGGGCTGAGCTCGTCGGGGTCGGCTACATAGCGATCTAACAACATGGCTGGGGGTAGGGGACGGTGCGCTGCCTCCTGGCGAATCTCAACGGCATGGTGGCGAGGAGTGGGTCGGTGCGATGCGGTCGGAACACTTCGATGCTCTGGGCGGCTCCGAGAGAAGTTTTAATGGCGCACAACGTCTATGGTCCGTGCGGCGGAGAACGGGCATGTCTGTGTGGTTCCTCGGGCGGTGGTGATCACGTACGCGAGCGGCAAAGGCGGGGCGCGGTCTGAGCGAGCGTGTCGAGCGCGGCGCTCTCGCACGCTCTCGGCATGGTCGCAGAGAGACTGGGCGTGCTCGTTCTGGATGGTCCAGTGGCTAGCAGGGCTCGAGGCCTGGACAGGGGGTGGCGGTGGACGGTGGCTTGCTGGCTAGACACGGTCAACGAGGCTAGTTAGGCTCCTAGCTTGTTGTCGACAGTGGGGTGGCAATTTGGGCTCGGCCATGGTCACCATTGATGGCATTGTCAAGTTTATAGTGAGCTAGGACTGGTTAATTAGTTAGATGATCTACTGAGAGTGTGTTGTGAGCTAGAGAGGGAACAAGTAAGGCACAAACACTGCTCACTGTAGTGTTTGATGTTTAATTTTATTTGTGATCAGAAGGTGTTTGATGAAATGGCCGCAAGAGATTTGAATTTAAATTTTTGGGTGAAACTTGGTGGGTGTACTAGTCACATACTAGGTAGTCTATGGTTGTTTGGATTTGTCAAGGTGCACTAGTTTGGTTGGGTTTTGAAAAATGGTGATCTACACATATGATATAGATTCAATTTTGAATTGTCATTTGAATCAGGTTGCCAAATGTTTCTGTGGGTTTGCAAAGTGGGCTTTGGTTCACTTTCACTTGGTATAGCAAGGGGTGGAAAGAAAAGGAATTGTTTCAGTTTGAAATCTTGGACTAGAAACACTCAAAGTGGTCTAGTGAGCAAGATTGGCAAAAATGACCATTAGCTTATTTTATTTGTTTTTTTGAATTTCTCTTGATTTGTTTCGGCTTGGAATTGATTTAGATGATGTTTTTTCATCTTTAACCCATTCCTTGCTATTCACAACAATCACAAAAGTCCATTCATGCCTTCATACATTCATCACATACACACATGCATTCATATTGATTTTTATTAACAAAAGTTTTTGTTAACCCTAAGTTTGGTGAATGGAAATGATAACCTTGATTAATATTTTTGGGTTGTTACAAACCTTCCCTCCTTAAACAAAATCTCGTCCCGAGATTTGAGAAAAAGAGAAAACTAGGATTTAAAGAGATTGGGAAACTCCATCCTAATGTAGTCTTATCGCTCCCTGGTAGCTTCTTCTTCAGTGTGGTTGCTCCACTGGATCTTGAGAAACTTGATACTCCGGGTCCTGGTGGTTCTGAAAGCTTCCTCCAAAATACGGATGGTACTTTCGGATACGTCAGGTTATCGTTGATCTCTATGGTTCGGTGATCAATGTTATTGAAAACTTCGGTCTTCTCCGGGACTTCTAGGAATTTGCGAAGTAACGATATAGGGAACACATTATGCACGGCTGACATATCCTCTGGCAGTTCTAGTTGATATGATACTTCTGCTCGATGATTAAAAATCTTGAAGGGCCCGATATATCTGGGGGCTAATTTTCCCTTCAAAGGCGACACTTTGAGATACACAAAATATCCGATATTGAAAGCAAGGTCTCGACGTCTCTTGTCGGCATAACTCTTCTATCTGGATTGGGCGGTCTTTAGGTGCTCACGGATCTTCTGAAATTTCTCTTCTGCTTCACGTAGGATGTCGGGTCAAAAAATCTGACTCTCTCCTACTTCCGACCAATTCAAAGGGGTGCGACACTTCCTTCCATACATGAATTCAAATGGGTCCATTTGCAAACTGGCTTGATAACTGTTGTTGTATGAAAATTCTACGAACAACAGACCATCTTCCCATTTTGATCCATACTCTAGCACGTAGGCTATCAACATATCTTCAAGTATTTGGTTTACTCACTCCGTTTGTCCATCTATCTGAGGGTGATAAGAAGTGCTGAAATCTAATCGGGTTCCTAATCCTTCTTGGACTTTCTTCCAAAATCTTGAGGTAAACTGAGTTCCTCGATCCGACAGAATGTTCTTGGGGACTCTATGCAAACTGAAGATTATAGCGATGTACAACTCTGCTAGCTTCGAACTCTGGTAAGTGGTCTTGACAGGTAAGAAATGGGCTACCTTGGACAGTCTATCAACTATGACCCAGCTGGAGTCATTTCCCCTACTAGAAGTAGGCAAACCAGGGATAAAATCCATTCCAACTGAATCCCATTTCCATTCCGGAATCTGCAATGGTTGCAACAGTCCTGCAGGTCTCTGATGTCCCGCCTTGACTCTCTGACAAATATCACACTTGGCTATGTAGCTTCCAATTTCTCTCTTCATCTTATGCCACCAAAATTGCTCCTTCAAATCTTGATACATCTTCGTTCCTCCGGGGTGGATAGAATAAAGCGTATCATGGGATTCTTTCAAAATAGCTTGCTTCAACTCGGAATCTGCTGGCACACAGATACGTCCTTTGTACCACAAAACTCCTTCTTCGTCTTCGGTGAATCCGGGGTACCTTGCCTGTACCAATGCGACGTTTGATTCCGTAGATACTAGCATTTCCTTTCTGAGCCTCCTTGATCTGACTGATCAAAGTGTGTTGAAGTTATATGCTAGCCAAAAATCCTTCACTTACTAATTCCATTCTAAAATCTTCCATATCTTTGTGCAAACTTAGTTGCTCCTTCAGAATCATAGAGTTCAGTCGACACGACAATCTACTAAGGGCATCTGCTACCACATTGGCTTTACCGGGGTGATTAGCTCTATCCATCTCCTCTGCCTCATATTTAGCTCCTTCTGCGTGAAAATATAATTTAGGCTCTTGTGATCCGAATAAATCTCACAACAATTTCCCATAAGGTAATGCCTCCATGTCTTCAGGGCTAGAACTACGACTGCTAGTTCAAGGTCATGGGTAGGATAATTCTGATCATGTTGCTTTAGTTGTCAGGATAGATAAGATATGACCTTACCTTCTTCCATAAGCACACATCCGAGACCGATCTTGGATGCATCACAATATACATCAAAAGGCTTCGTAATATCTGACATGATTATGATTGGGGATGAGATCAATCTCTTCTTGAGTTCTTGAAAACTGGCTTCACATTTGTCCGTCCATTCAAACTTCTTATCCTTCTTCAGCAATTGGGTCATGGGTCTTGCGATACTCGAGAATCCTTCTACGAACTTGCGGTAATATCCCGCTAATCCGAGAAATGCACGAACTTGGGTTTGAGTGGTTGGGGCTTGCCATTCTTCAACATCCTTCACCTTTGCAGGGTCAATGGCAAAGACTCTGGCTGATACAATATGTCCGAGGAATCCTACTTCCTGTAACCAGAATTCACATTTGCTAAACTTGGCATACAACTGATGCTCTCTAAGGGTTCCAAGGATGGTCCTTAGGTGTAGCTCATGTTCTTCTTCTGATTTGGAATGGATCAGAATGCCATCGATGAAAACAACGACAAACTTATCCAGGAAGTCCATAAAAATCGTATTCACGAGGTTCATGAAATAAGCGGTGGCATTGGTTAATCCAAAAGACATGTAACATCCCAGGATTAGCACCTAGAAATAGAGAGGACATAGGTTTGTGCATTGCATTCATGCATAAGAAAATCCAGGGAAATTTTCGCGCAAAACTAAAAGAGCTATGGAGGGATCGGGATCTCTCTTGTACTGAAGGAAACTTTGGAGCAAGTGCGATAGATTTCGACATGACCTTGTAGAATTCTTTGTTTTAGGGAAAATTTGTTCAAACATGTATTTGAATTTCAAATATGAAATTCAAATGAATTTATAAAATTCACAAATAAGAATTGGAAATATTTAATAACTTGAAATAAAATGATTACATAAATAATATAACAAGGATTCTTTATGAATATAAATATATGTGCATATAGTATTGTCTTTACAATTAGGAAATGAATAAGTAGGAAAAAGAATTTCATAATTGAAAAAAATAACAACATTCTTTATTACAACAATATATATGACATTGTCCTTACAAAAGAATTGTAAAATAAAAAATGAAATAAGTAAACTTTATTGAATTGAATACAATAATACAATGTTTTTACAACATATAAAACAGAAAAATAAACTATAATATTTATTACAAAGGAATTCCTAAGCTAATGTTTTCTGATGTCCTTCAATAGTTGACATTTTCTTCTTCTTGATTTTCATTTCCTGCAAACTCAACAAAAAGAAGAAGAAAACAAAACAAAAATAAAATAAAAGAAGGATTAGTGGTTAGAGTTTTGCTCTCAGAATTGACATAGAAATGCTATGTCTAATTCATCATTGAGCTAAATTTTAGAAAGGGGCAAGTTTCACCAGATTGTAGCAACTGTTCATATCAGTATTTATGCCTCAGGACACCCTCATTGGCTATCTAAGAATCCACTTGGCAACATCCAAAAATATAGATCAACTTCTGATAATACCAATTCAACCAAGCTGATCCACAACCAAATATCTTCCTAGTGAGACAATGAACCTGGGCTGGTAGCACATAAGCTAGCAGCTTACTCACTGCATGCAGCAGCTGTGCTGTCAAGCAATAAGGGCATCACAAAAGGTACAAAGGGGAGAGCAAAGCCGTAGCAGATAAACTAGGTTGATCAGAATATCTCCACACATTTTACCTAGTCCAGAACTACCATCAGATCAATAGTTCATCACCAGGAACAACATCCATTCTTGCTCATCACCACAAGATCACCAATCTAGACCAAACCATCACACCATAGCTCTGGTTGCTCCCAGGAGCCATCCTAGAGCTAGGACAAGGAGAAATCAAGGCCAGATGTACCAAAGCAAGAATAATATCCAGCAGAATGGAAATAAAACAATCAAGATCCATCACAAGGGCAAGACAACAACAACAATAGATCAAGAGAAGCTGCAGATGATCTACAATCTCACCAAGTCAAGCTGATCTACTCTGCATATCAGGTTACCAACTTATAATAGTAATGGCACATGCTCATTTCATCTTTTAGAGCATAAGTTTTAGTGGGGAAAATATGAGGCTCTCAGATTGGTGTAGAAATGCTACACCAGTATCATCATTGAGTTAGGAAAAACCATTCAAGCATCTATTTGTATATACAAACATAATCAGCCTCAGACCATGCATCATTGGCAGCCACACATGAGTCTCTTTTTAGCTAGTCAAGCAGTCAAAGCCAACAAATAGATCATGTCCAGAAATCAGGCAACTAGCAACGGAGAGATTTCTCTCAGATCCACATAGTAATGCTATCTTGAGTCATCCTAGAGAGTTGGTAGTCAAACTTTAGTATCTGTTCCTATTAAGAGTTTGGCCTCAGCCTTTGCATCCTAGGCAGGGGCTATAGCACACTTATACTAATCATACCAAAGCCATAAAAGCATACAAATCATCTTTGCACAAACCAGCAAGCATGAAGGATTGCTGGGCACAAATCGAAAAGAATTGGAATTGCACCTTAGGCACAATCCCAAACTCACTTCCACCAAACTCTCAATCTAGTCTTTAAACTAGAACATTAGCCCTTCATCAAGTTTGATAATAAATCATTTTCTTAGATATTCAAAAATATCTAAGAATCATTTTATATTTTAAAACAAAGATTCAGTTACACATTTAAATCAACAGCTACCCTCTCATATAAGTTTAGAAAAATTTAAATCATCTCCCTAGTCACATTTTCTTGGAATCAATCATTAAACTAATCACATCTGCAAGCCATCCCAAATGAAGCAAGCCACTAGACTATAGTCATTCAAATTCAAATCAATATGGAACTATCCACCAACATATGCATTGATGGATAATTCATCCAAACTGAAGCACTAGACACTTAGTAGTATCTCATGTATCCCAGGAAAATCCTAATTATAGTAATGCCAACATCACTAAACCACCATCATCATATATCAGCACTCAACATCATGTGTTGGCTCAAAAGAGACACCACACACCACTAAGCAGTGTCATCGACTCGATGGTCGGTCACAGAAAAGAACTTACTGAGGGTGCCGAGCACCTGGAGCGTAGGCGTGACGAAGCCAAAGCACAACACACCATTGAGGTTGCAGGGATGAAATCACCGTCGTCCCATCGAATGCAGCACTAACACATCACCATCACTCCCATACCACACCATCAACCACACCACCCCAATAATCAGTCCAATAGGAGCAGATCAAAGTCGCTGGGGTTGCAGATACACTGTCGTCCCACCAAAATCTAGGTCAAAGGTTTGTCAACACAAATAGACCAAGCATCAACAAATATTACTAGAGTTTTAGGGTTCCCAATAGGAAGGAGTAGAGAGGGAAGAAGGGATACATACCCGAGACGAACTCAAGCTCAGAGGGTATCAGGTCGGCGTGGGGAGCAACACGGCGGCACAGTGGGCACCGAAGAGCCTGCACCGTGCCGAGCCGTCTCACCAGTGGCAGTAACTCACAGAGAACATCGCGGACGAGCAGCAGCACCACCAGAATCGACAGCCACCATACCATGGCAGAGCTAGGGTTTCCGATGAGTACGCATTAGGGGGCACGCAAGCCAAATCAATGGGGGGAAAGAAGAAGGAAGAGGTGGAGAGGCAGCACCAGCTTGCGTCGGTGCTAGTGGTGGCTAGCAGCGGTCGAGGCGACAAGCGGCGGCGCTGACGGCGGTAGCAGTGCCCAGGAACACGAGAGAGAGATCTAGTGGAGGAGAGAGGCTTCGGGAGGGATGGGGTGAGTACGGGCTGGGTCCGTTTGACCGATCCAGTACCCCCTCTGCTGGGCCAATTTGGCCCAATGTTGGGTACTAGACCCATTTCAAAACAAAATAAGAAATGAAATAAAAGAAAAATAAATAAATTACCAAAATAACATTTAAACATTTTTAGCTATAGAAAATTATAGAAAAATCATAAAAATATATTTAATATATTAAAATTATCACAAAAATAATATCCACCTAAGAAAAATATAACTTTACTTATTTAAGTTAATAAAATGCAAATAAAGATTAAACACTATTAAATCTTAAGTAAAATTTCATAAAATAATAAAAACTCCTAATAATAAATAAAAATCATTTGTGTGTATAAAAATAACCCTATTATTTTATAAAAATACTACCTTAGAGTTTTACAAATAAAATATAAATCAAATATTTAAATACCCTTAATTATTTAAAGAATTTTATAAAAATAAAGGTAATACCTAAAAATAAATAAAATTCATTTTTAAGATATTTAATAAGTATATTTCACGAGAAAAACACTATATATATTATTTAAGAATATTTTAAGATAAATTAAATTCATTACTTATACCCACTTTGTTAATTCTTAAAATTATTTCTTAAGTAAGGAATAATCCCATTTCCTTATAAAAACACTAAAACCTTTAAAGTTTGATTACTAAGTCTAAATCCATAATTAAAATAAAACATAAATATAACTATTAGCCTTTAAATGTTTTTTTAAAATTTTAAACTCAAATTAAACTCCTTTTACATAAATAGTATATATCACTCATGTATAAGGGAGTGAATAATATCCATTCCTCAACCACTCTTAAAAATGACTTTAAACTCAAATAAATTTGTAAGATCATATAATTATGCTCCCATTAATAAATTGCATATTATTATATTTATCTTTCACTTAAAATTAAAAGGGCTCATCCTTAATCATATTTGCTAAAACCCTAAAACTAGATACTACTCTAAAACTCATCACATCTTACAATTCACTTCTATTTTTATAGTTAACTTTGGTCTAAACAATCATAAACATCTCATTTGAAGTTTATTCATGTTTTAAAGTTAACTTTAGTCACTTGTATTGTCAATTAAAATATGTTAACTTAACACCATTCATAACCATCACCAACCCTAATGTAAAACCTAACAAACTTTAAGACTAATTAACCTTAACTAAATACTAGTTTCTTCAAATGTTATTCTTTTTGCCACTTCACACAAAAAAGTCTATATTAGTTCCTTCAGCTCTTAAGAACTCAACTCAAGGACTTTTTATCCCGATCACTAGATAACAATTAATCATAATCACATTATTCTATTAGTATTTGTATATTTCGAATTGTTAACACTTAAGTTCCTGATCAATGTCATTGCTTATGAAATAAACTTAAAGATAAACCTAATCTTAAAGAAGATACCTAAGATCAACTTATTCAAAATACTAAGGGTTTCACTTTGGGAATTATAAAATTGCATAGCATTACTTATGCATAATGGCATCCTGCTTCTTTAAACATTAGTCCTTACCGGACCAATGATGCTGATTTCAGATATTGGATCTTCTATTATCTCAAAGACTGTGAGTGC
Organism: Avena insularis; assembly: GCA_023614405.1. Taxonomy (NCBI): domain Eukaryota; kingdom Viridiplantae; phylum Streptophyta; class Magnoliopsida; order Poales; family Poaceae; genus Avena; species Avena insularis. Next base: position 159,086,533 of record CM042697.1, read on the forward strand.
ATAATATTGCAATCACAAAAGTCAATTTCACACTTGCTCATGTCCTTTGATTATTTTCTATAAAGTATTTTGCAAATCCAGTGTTGTAATCACCTGCATTTGAAAAAGGTCAGAAAATACTATTTTCATAATAATATGCTTATAGATTATTTACCATGAGGTAATAATCTACTAGGAAAGTTTCGGTGATAAAGGAACATATTATCTAGGACTTAACAACCAATGTCACCAGTGATTCTTGCGCCGTATATTACGCGTTAACCATGAGATTTGGAATGGGACGGAGAAGTGTCAACACTCGGGTTTTTATTTCCAGATGCCTGTTATGCCATACATCGCAATCCCAGGATTACCATTTTTGCGAGACATAACAGAATTGGATACCACAGTACATCATCCATTACAAACCATACATAAGGTCTTACACAAATAAGGATCTCATGATCCAGTCTTAATACAACACAAGCAGCGGAATACGTAATAATAACGGTAGCGTAGGCGAAGCTCCATCTTGAGGTCACGAAATCTTGCGATGGGAGATGATCCTAGTTGTCGTAACCTTCCTGGGGTCCATCCTCCAGGTACTCCTCTTCATAGTCTAGCCATGGGAATAGCCAGGGACAAAGCCATGAGTACTCTTTAAGTACTCGCAAACTGATACTAACAAGTGAAGGGGGATTTTGTAGTACGACACTAGGCTCTAGGGTTGTTTTGCAAAAAGCCAGGTTTAACTATACTAAGTTCAGAAGCAAGAGAGCTAGTTGAAGTTTATAACACCTAAGTGGGAATTTGTATTTCATATCACAACTCTGGTGTGGTCAAGTCAAAATCTCAATCCATTTCACAAGTCATTTTGAAAACGTCTGACGGGGGAACAGTATGGCCACTCCAACTGTTCATAAGCGCGGACGCGGCTATTCGAATAGTTTGACACTCTGTAGAGATTGTACACTTTCACCACAACATTCGATACATCCGTCAGGAACAAATCCTGAATTCACCATACTCAGTATGCGGACAATCAATCCTAACCTTTCAATTACACGCCCTAGTATAAGCACCTCTCCTGTGAGTTTGGCCTCCCAACCATGACCAACTGTCATCTTGGGTACTGCACAGGTGGACAATCTTCACAAGGTAGCCTCAGCTCAGACCTTGGACGTGAGGGAACTAATACTAAGGTATATAAGTTGTGGTTGTACGATAAAATTGGAATGGTATCGCATCCAGACAACCATCAGTTTTATAAAGGGCTAAGGCTCATGCCTCAACATTTTCATCACCGAAATCATCTGGTGTTTCGGAAACACATGTCCAAAACATTTCAATAAAATGATCCATCATTCCAAGGTTTTCATAAACATTTTTCCACCAAGTATTCCCATCTAAAGTTGATCAAGTTTTATGCTTTGCACTAGCATCTACAAGTGGGGGTAAGTACTAATAAGGGGTGGTAAACAAGTGGAGTGTTAACTAAGTTCAATCTCATGCCTTAGGATGACATCAAGATTGTCTAGCTTAGGACAAATTTTATGCTCCTTATGCAACCTTCATTTATCCTTAGTATCTACCATTTATTCCAGTAAACTCTAAGTAAGAGCTTTGATAAAGGAATAAAGTATAAAGCTTGCAAGTAAAACTAGGATTGGTTTATCAAGTGGTTATGATCATATATGCTTTAAGGCATATAGTTGGCATGGTAGCAAGCAATTATTAGCTGGCATAGGTCAACTTGATTAGTAAGGCTTGCTAAGTTAATAGCTTGCAAGTATTGGCTTGCATCAGTATCAGTATAAGCTGGCCGAATTGCAAGTGTTAGCTTGCACATTCAACTAGTAGTATTAGGCTTGCCTTGTGCAGAGCAGTGGTTGAAGCTCTCCTCGGCTTCTTCTTCGTAGTATCCTACTTCCTCCTCGTATCCTTGGTCAGTACTAGCATCTATAAATAAATACGAGGTACACAATCACCAAACAATACTTAACTACTTGTAATCATCACACACAAGGGTCCTATAGATGATCTAGCATCATCACTAACATTACAAGATTAAAGCTTGGTTTAATTCCTTTTACTTTTAGAAAAGTAATTTCTACTCATTGAAAAACTACTTAAGATTTAATATTCTCCAAACCAAACATGGGATCATGTTGACACATGTCATCACCACATATTTTAGTCCATGAGAATGTGATTTAAAGTGGTGTCACAATTTAATAAGGTTTAACCTTTTATTTTAATTAAATAAAGTGACTAGAAATGCCTATGGGGCATTCTTTTATTACTTGGTCATTATTTTTGTAAGTAAACCTATATATTTTTACCAAGGATGATCTATAGATCCAAATGACTTGAATCCAACAGGTTTGGATTCAGCATTTCCAGACTTTTCTAACAAATTTGGTTTCATTCAATTTGGTTCACTGAATCGATCTGGGTTGATTTTTGAATCTAGGTGCAGAAGTGTGTTTGAAATAAAATGGAAAAGGTTAATTTTAAATGACTGGGCTGCGCGGGAAGCGATACTAGGCCGGCCTGCTAAGCACAGCGCTTACGCGGGCTGGTTAAGTCGCTTCCCCACGCGTTAGTGAGACGAGGGGGTGCGAAGCGGTATGGGGCGATGTGAGCCGTGGGATCTTGTTCTAATCTAACGGCTGAGGGTCGTCGTCCACGTCGGGCAACTCCGGCGAGACTGAAACCTAATGCGGTGGGTGAGGGTCGTTGGGGGCTCACCGGGGCTCAGGCAAGGGTCAGCGAGGCGGGCGAACAACAAAGTCGACGACGGCGAACCTCCTGGTACTGGCAGCTTCTCCTGGGGCGGCTCCAATCGCTGGCTCCCTTCTTCTCCAGCAGCGGCAGGCTCCGGTGAAATTCCGGCGATGCGCTGCTCTCCTTGCTCCGGGAACGGGTGGAACGATCAGTGAGGAGAGGGGAGTGAGGTGGTGTGAAGAGTTTGAGCGGGGGAGGCCTCTATTTATAGTCTTGACGACGAGACCGAACGGAATGGGCAGGCGACGGTGGTGACATGGCTACGGGCTTCTAGAGGCATGGCCGGCGGTGGCGATCGTTCGGTGGTCTCCTGGTGATGCTCTATGGATTTAATGTGCGTGTAGGGGCGGTGGCAAACGGTTGGGAACGCATGATGCTCTGCGAGGCAGAGGCGGCAAACTCGACGGTGAGCGGTGGCTGTGAGGCATGGGGCGGCAAACGGGGATGTCTGGCGGTCTCCTGGGACGCTGGTGATCGTGTATGCACGCGGCAAGGGCGGCACGCGGTCTGTGGGCTTCGGTCGAGGGTGGCGCTCTGGCGCATGCTCGGCATGGTTGCTGGCGAGCTGGGCACGGTCTGTGCGTGTGGTCCAGAGGCTGGCATCGCTCGTGGCTGGGATAGGGAGTGGCGGTGGGGTGCTAGCTTGCTCCCAGACAAGGTTGGCGAGGCTAGTGCTGCTCCTAGCTTGCTGTCCACACTGGGGTGACATGGGTGGCTTTGGCTATTCACCATTGATGACATTGCCAAGCTTACAGTGGGGCTAGTGCTTAGTTAAGTTTGCTAGATGATCTACTAAGGTTGTTGTGAGCTAGAGAGGGAACCAGTTAGGCCAAATCACTGCTCACAATAGTGTTTGGATTTTGTTTGATTTGAATCTGCAAGGTGTTTGATGAAATGGCCGCATGAATTCAAGTTTTGAATTTTGAAAAGTTTTTTGGTGGGTGTGCTAGGTTGGTGCTGGTGAGTCTGCAGATGCTTGGGTTTTGAAAGTTGAGCTTGTTTGAGTGGTTTTTGAAAAAGTGGGACCTTCCCATATGATATAGATTCAATTTTGAATTGTCATTTAAACTATGCATTTGAAAGTTTATGGATGATCACAAGGTGGGCCTTGATACTTTGTTATGAGTACTATCAAGGGGTGTAAAGATCCAAACAAGTTTCTGTTAAGTTCTGAAAGTTTGGGACAGCCAAAGTAGACATGGGAGTTAAATTGGTCAAAATGACCATTCACTCATTTTGTTTGTTTTTGATTTATTTGTCTTTGGGAAAAGTTTGGGAATTGTTTAGATGATGTTTAATTCACCTAAGAATCCATTTACAAGAAAAGAAACACATAAACAAGGTAATTCAAAAGAATTCAAAATGGGATGCATACACACATGCATGCTTTCATATTTTTATTTTTTAAAAGTTTTTGTTAACCCTAATTTTGATGATTAGAGTTTGATGATTCTAGTTTAATATTTTTGGGATGTTACAAGAAGTCAGCTGGATCGGCTCCCTTTCGCATGCATTGGACACTGTTTTGGGCATTTGTAAGTTGCAGATCTTGGGTATAGCCATTTTATACGGGGGAAGTCTACCATGGATCTGGGCTTACAAAAGACAGATATCTAGTGTTAATGGTTGTTGCGTGTATCCAACTAACGTATAGCCGTTTTATCCAACTAACGTGTATGCGGGGTCGCGGAAAAGGACAGTGATTGGCTTGGATCTTAGTCTGGGCCTCATACCAAGGAAGTGTGAATGAGCCTATATCTCGGATGTGCAACAAAGCTAAGATCTCTCATGGGTGAAGGCTGTTCCGGGAAGGAGCTGTAACTTACAAAGCTAAGATATCTCGAATGTGCAACGCACCTCTGCAGAGTGTAAGAACTGTAACTTGTTACTCCCTGTTCCGGGAAGGAGCTGCGAACGCTGCGGGAAAGGAACTCCATGAAAGTTCTGGTAAACCTGTGAAGGCTGATGGACAAAGTTTTTCAGAATAAAAGCAACCTTTGAAGAAATGTTTACGAAAACTTGCATTGCCTACGACCTATGTTCTATGGCCGTAGATAGTGCATCAAACACTTCTCTTTAGTGAATTTGCTGAGTACGCTCGTACTCAACGTATCTTCTTAACCCTTGCTAGATCTCGGAGAAACCAATGACATTTCCAGGAAATAAGTCACTTGAAGAGTTGAAGATATCTAAGGGAGATCAACAGAGTCGAAGACCTTACCGGAATCTATCAAAGACAAGATGAAGCGCAGAATAGAAATAGAACTCCTAGAATCTAGAACCTACTTCTGTAGAATAATACTATAGTAGTACTTTCAAGCCTTATACATATATTAATAGTAGTACTTCTAAAGTAACTCCGAGTGAATCTTTCTGGTTCTTTCTGTATAATATTCCTCACTACCTGAGGAAGCTCTCTGGATCTTTTGTAATATGCTATATGTAATATAAAGTGTTGTCTTGGACCCGCGATGTTTCTGTTGTACCACTCTAAGGGATATAATGCGGATGGAACGGTGTTCCATTGGTCTTATATCAACAACTATAGTGTACTACACCATGCAGTGGTATGCTGGGTCACCGCAGTTGGTATCAGAGCATATGCTTTGACCTTAGGTTGGAAACCTAGTAAATGGGTAGAACTTGTAGGTTGGAAAGTGACTTTAGGAAGCCATCTTATCTACACTATATTTCCTTATACATGTGATGGATATTCACTTGAGAATAACCTTGTCACACCTTATAAAAGTTCTTAGATTACTTCTTTTCTTATTAATGATACTTATCTACTATTTAATTTAGGAAGTCCCTATCAAGTATTTCATAAGAAGGCAATATATCTTCTATTAGACTATTCTATACTATAACTAAACTAGAGTAGTGTATCACCAAGTCAGAGTACCTCATAAGGGAGTAGTTAATCATGGTGTTATCTTACTAAGAGAAGCCATGAAATGAAGTAAAACTTTGTTATTATCTTTATACTAGTGGTAAATACCAGGGGAGTATGCCTCAATACGTTAAACAACATGTTATTGTAGGGGAAGTAACTAATGTTTTGTTTAACTAAAAGCTATTATATGAAGAATAGAATCTTATCAAGAGTAACAAATAGGGTTATGCTTATTTAACCCCATGTAATATGCCAAATTTATAGGGAAATGAATGAAAAGGGAGTATTCTTGTAGTACAAGTAGATCTATATAGGTTATGAAACAGGTTAAAATTTGATAATTATTCGTTGTTATAATAAATGTGCTTAGGGAAGTTAAGATTAGAAACAAAGGGTAGAAATGTGAGGATGATGTTTAGTATGTAACTCCAAGGATAATTAAGTTATAACCAATTATAGAGTGATTTAACCAACTATCTCTAGAGTCGTATCAAATATTACCAAACGTTATTCCTTTGCAAATGGGCAAATGGTGTAATTTCAGAGGCCAAGAACATTATGAGCCATACAAATAGGTATATAACGACAGAATTCCATACACTATATGTATCAAAATTGTAGTGTATAACATCAAAGCCTAAGTACAAGAGATGTTTTACTCGAAGTATTGTTTCTACAGGCTTTTGATGTATGTTTGCTAGAGGTAATATTTGGATTTGTTGGATTTTATTGTGTGACTAGGTCTATGCATGAAGTTTGAACTTTATGGGCATATGCATGATGTTTCATGGAGTCCTTACTTGATGTACATGTGTAGAAGGGAAAATGGGTTCGCGTGAGGGAGAGCCGAATTATCACTTTAATGTTGGAAAGATGAAGGCTCATGAGATGTTGGTGATACAACAAAAGGAGGCTAACCGGGCAATTCTGAAGGAAGTATCAAATCAAAATCCATATTTAACCACCAAAGAGGAGGTTCTTCAGTATATGAGGAGTATGGAAGAAGGAAGAAAGGTTGAAACCGAGAGGCAGAACCAGTTTTATCAGGAGACATTAAAGGTTAGGCAAGGGAAGCAATTCAAGGAATTACATCCTAGGGTTAAACTAGTGGAATTCTTAGAAACCAAACCCTGGAGTTTTTCCATGATTGAAGAACCTACGGAGGCGGAGAATTGGTTAATGGATACATCCCATAAGCTTAAAAGTGTGGGATGCAAAAATGAAGAAAAGGTGCGCTATGCAACTTATCTATTGACCGGAACCGCAACCACGTATTGGGAGAAATCCAAGTTTGTCATTCCGGAAGGAGGTGTCAATACCTGGGCTGAGTTCAAAAAGAAGTTTCGAGAAGAATTTGTTGATCGGGACAATGGTAAAAGGAAGGAGAATGAAGACTTAGAGAACAAGAATCTCCCAGTCCTGCAACATGTACGAGAATTTAACCGTTTATCCAAGTATATTAGTAAGAAAGTAAACAGGGAGGCGAAATGACAAAAGAAGTTCATGAAAGGACTACAAGCAATTATGAAAATGTAGCTCAGGATTGTGCGTGCAAAGGAGTTTTAGGAATTGGTGGATAGTGCACATATATCAGGAGATGATGAGATTGATGCACCTGAAAGAAAGAAAAAGAGAATTAAAAAACAGACCACAACAGGTCAGGACCAAGGACATATGAAAAACAATTATACAGATCCACATATGACATATAAAACAAAGAAGATATGTCACAACTATGGAATTCAGGGCCACGTTTTGAAGGAGTGTCCAAAACCTAAGATAGTATGTTACCAATGTGGAGAACCAGGACACATGAAAAGGAACTGCATAAAATCGCAGTTAACTCATGGATGGACAGCGGGAGTAATAGAACCAATAATGGGGTTATCATCTACTCAAAATATTCCGCCCAATCCAAATGGAGAAAAGGATGTAGGAGCATTTCAATGGAAATGTAATAAGTGTGGAATCCTAGGACACAAGAAATCATGTTGTCCGGAATATCAGGAGGATTATGGAACATCAGTGGGAAGAGACATAACATCCACAAAATCACCATCAAAGGAGGGTGTAGGTGAAAAAGATACATCCTCAGGAAAGCAGAAGTATGAAACCATAAATGAAGTCAATAACAGCAACAATCACAACAAAGCAAGTGGTAAGTCAAAACAGTATTAATGATATAAGTTACCTTATACATGCATTTAAGGAGTTAGAGATTTTGCACCACTATTTCCCAAGTATGTGGGTGTACCATCTGTTCCTCATGAGACCATTAGAATATCTCAAGGGGGAGAGTGAATAATGAAGCATCAGAAGTTGAGATCTGGAGTAAGGTTTAGGGAAAGCCAAAACATTGTTAAAAAGTAAGCTATAAGGACTAAGTATACCATAAGTAAATGAATAATAGAGTCAAGCTATATTTAGCCAAAGTATAAACCAGAATCTTACCTTAAGGAGACTTTCTAAAAACTTAGACACTTCTTGAATAGATGTCCTAATCTGAAAACACTCAAGAGGATCTGATCAGGGCTAGTGCTAGATTCCAAAGAAGTTTATACATCAAATGGAATTAGAAGTTAGCTCATTTCAAATCACAAGAGGATCCACGGAAAAGCTTAAATGAAGATATAACAATTATCTTCCTCCCCGATTTAAAAGAGTCACCAGGATCTGAAGAAGTCAATCTTATCTTCTGAAACGTAAGAGGGTGTGAACTTCGAGGATGAAGTTTATTTTAAGGGGGATAGTCTGTAACATCCCAGGATTAGCACCTAGAAATAGAGAGGACACAGGTTTGTGCATTGCATTCATGCATAAAAAAATCCAGGGAATTTTCGTGCAAAACTAAAAGAGCTATGGAGGGATCAGGATCTCTCTTGTACTAAAGGAAACTTCGGAGCAAGTGCGATAGATTTCGACATGACCTTTATAGAATTCTTTGTTTTAGGGAAAATTTGTTCAACCATGTATTTGAATTTCAAATATGAAATTCAAATGAATTTATCAAATTCACAAATAAGAATTAGAAATATTTAATAACTTGAAATAAAATGATTACATAAATAATATAACAAGGATTCTTTATGAATATAAATATATATGCATATAGTATTGTCTTTACAATTAGGAAATGAATAATTAGGAAAAATAATTTAATAATTGAAATAAATAACAACATTCTTTATTATAACAACATATATGACATTGTCCTTACAAAATAATTGTAAAATAAAAAAATGAAATAAGTAATCTTTATTGAATTGAATACAATAATACAATGTTTTTACAACATATCAAACAGAAAAATAAACTATAATATTTATTACAAAGGAATTCCTAAGCTACTGTTTTCTGATGTCCTTCAATAGTTGACATTTTCTTCTTCTTGATCTTCATTTCCTGCAAAGTCAACAAAAAAAAATAAAAAAAAATAAAAGAAGGATTAGTGGTTAGAGTTTTGCTCTCAGACTTGGCATAGAAATGCTATGTCTAATTCATCATTGAGCTAAATTTTAGAAAGGGGCAAGTTTCACCAGATTGTAGCATCTGTTCATATCAGTATTTATGCCTCAGGACACCCTCATTGGCGATCTAAGAATCCACTTGGCAACATCCAAAAATATAGCTCAACTTCTGATAATACCAATTCAACCAAGCTGATCCACAACAAAATATCTTCCTAGTGAGACAATGAACCTGGGCTGTCAACACCCGGATTTTTAATCCCAGATGCCTGTTATGCCATACATCGCAATCCCAGGATTACCATTTTTGCGAGACATAACAGATTTGGATACCACAGTACATCATCCATTACAAACCATACATAAGGTCTTACACAAATAAGGATCTCATGATCTAGTTATTAATACAACTCAAGCAGCGGAAATACGTAATAATAACAGTAGCGTAGGCGAAGCTCCATCTTCGGGGTCATAGGCAATGCTGACCATGGGAGATGATCCTAGTTATCGTAACCTTCCTGGGGTCCATCCTCCTGATACTCCTCTTCATAGTCTGGCCACGGGAATAGCCAGGGACAAAGCCATGAGTACTCCTTAAGTACTCGCAAACTAATACTAACAAGTGAAGGTTTTTTTTTTGTAGTAGGACACTAAGCTCTATGGTTGTTTTGCAAAAAGCCAGATTTACCTCTACTAAGTTCAGAAGCAAGAAAAGCTAGTTGAAATTTTATAACACCTAAGTGGGAACTTGTATTTCATATCACAACTCTGTTGTGGTCAATTCAAAGTCTCAATCCATTTCACAAGTCAGTTTTAAAACATCTGATGGGGGAACAGTATGGCCACTCCAACTGTCCATAACCACGGACGTGGCTATTCGAATAGTTTGACACTCTGCAAAGATTGTACACTTTCACCACAATATTCGATACATCCGTCAGGAACAAATCCTGAATTCACCATACTTAGTATGCGGATAATCAATCCTAACCTTTCAATTACACGCCCTAGTATAAGCACCTCTCCTGTGAGTTTGGCCTCCCAACCATGACCAACTGTCATCTTGGGTATTGCACAGGTGGACAATCTTCACAAGGTAGCCTTAGCTCAAACCTTGGCCGTGAGGGAACCAATACTAAGGTATATAAGTTTCCAGTCAAGCCCTACCCAATCTTCTGGTATTGTGGTTGTATGGTAAAATTGGAACGGTATCGCGTCCAGACAACCATCAGTTTTATAAAGGGCTAAGGCTCATGCCTTAACATTTTCATCATCCAAATCATCTGGTGTTCGGAAACACATGTCAAAACATCTCAATAGAATGATCCATCATTCCAAGGTTTTCATAACCATTTTCCACCAAGTATTCCCATCTAAAGTTGATCCAGTTTTATGCTTAGCACTAGCATTTACATGTGGGGGTAAGTACTAATGAGGGGTGGTAAACTAGTGGAGTTTCGCTAAGTTCAATCTCATTCCTTAGGATGACAACAAGATTATCTATCTTAGGCCAAATTTTATGCTCTTTATGCAACCTTCAATTATCTTTCTAGAATCTACCATTCACTTAAGTAAGGTCTAAGTAATAGCTTTGATAAAGAAATAAAGTAGAAAACTTGCAAGTAAAACTAGGATTGGGTTATAAAGTGATTATGATCACATATGCTTAAGGCATAGTGTTGGCATGGTAACAAGCAAGTATTTGCTTGCATCAGTATCAGTATAAGCTTGCTAATTGAATAGCTTGCAAGTATTGGCTTGCCTTGTGCAGAGCAGTGGTTGAAGTTCTCCTCGGCTTCTTCTTCATAGTATCCTCCTTCCTCCTCGTATCCTTGGTCGGTACTAGCGTCTATGAATAAATACGAGGTACACAATCACCAAACAATACTTAACTACTTTCAATCATCACACACAAGGGTTCTACAGATGATCTAGCATCATCACTAACATTCAATATTAAAGCACTTGCATTATTTATTTATTTTTAGAAAAGTAATTTCTACTCATTGAAAAACTACTTAAGATTTAATATTCTCCAAACCAAACATGGGATCATGTTGACACATGTCATCACCACATATTTCAGTACATGGAAATGTGATTTAAAGTGGTGTCACAATTTAATAAGTTTTAACCTTTTTTATTTTAAATAAATAAAGTGAATAGAAATGCCTATGTGGCATTCTTTTATTACTTGGACATTATTTCTGTAAGTAAACCCATATGTTTCTATATATTCTAAAAGGTATGATCAAATGTGATTTTTGAGAGTTGGAATCAACTCAAAAGCTATTATGGTTTAATTTTGAAAAAAATTTGAATGCAGAAAAGCTTCCGCCTTGTTATTTTTACCAAGGTTGATCTATAGATTCAAACGATTTGAATCCAACGGGCTTGGATTAAGAATTTCAATATCTTTCTAACAAAATTGGTTTCATTCAATTTGGTGCACTGAATCGAGCTGGGTTGATTTTTGAAACTAGGTACAAAACTATGTTTGAATAAAAATAGAAAAAGCTAAATTCAAACGAGTGGGCTGCATGGGAAAGGTTAACGGGCCGGCCCAGTGTCACTCCACAGCGCGGGGCGCAACTGATAGGGGGGGTCTACTGGTCAGCGAATCTTAACACGCGAAGCGGTATGGGGCGATGTGGTGCGTTGGATTAGAATGAAGATCGACGGCTGAGGGTCGTCGTCGACGATGAACTAATCACCGGCGAGCTCGAACCCTGGCGGCTCAGTGGGGGTCATGGGAGGCTCACCGGGGCTCAGGCGAAGGTCGGCGATGCGGGCGAACGATGAAGTCGACGACATCGAACTCAGGGGTGGTCATGGCAGCTCCTGGGGTGGACAAAATCGATGGCTTCCTTCTCCTCCAGCAGCGGCAGACTCCGGTGAAATTCCGGCGATGCGCTGCTCGCCTTGCTCCGGGAATGAGGTGGGATGGTTCTGGGTGAGAGGGGAGTGACATGGTGTGCTTCAATCGGCTGGGGCTGGCCTCCTTTTATAGGCTCGACGGCGAGACCGAGAGGGATGGGCAGGCGACGGTGGCGACACGGCTACAGGCGGCTAGAGGCATGGCCGAGGGTGGCGATCGATCGGTGGTCTCCTGGCGATGCTCTAAGGTGTAAAACTACTTATAGGGGCGGTGGCAAATGGTCGGGAATGCTCGGTGCTCTGCGAGGAAGAGGCGGCGAACTCTACGGCGAGCGGTGGCTACGGGGTACGGGCGGTGAAATGGGCATGTCTGGCAGTCTCCCGGGACGGTGGGGTGCATGCTGGCGGGTGGAGAGAGCTCGAGGTGGTCGGACTGCATGGGAACGGCGCGTGCTCTGCAGTGCACGTCGGCATGGTCGACAGCGGCGCGGGCGCGGCATTCCTGGGGGTTCTAGTTACTGTCTGCGAGGCAGGGCTGGTCGAGAGGGGGCGGTGAGGCATGGGCTACCTCCCAGACAAGGTTGGCATGGCTAGTTCCTCTCCTAGCTTGCTGTCCACACTGGGGTGACATGGGTGCTCTCGGCGTGTTCACCATTGATGATATGGCAAGCTTACAGTAGGGCTAGAGCTTAGTTAAGGTTTGCTAGATGATCTACTGAGGCTAGTGTAACCAGAGAGGGAACAAGTTAGGCCCAAAACACTGCTCAACATAGTGTTTTGATTTTGTTTGATTTGCATCTGCAAGCTGTTTGATGAAATGGCCGCATGAACTTAAGTTTTGAATTTTGAAAAGATTTTTGGTGGGTGTGCTAGGCATGTGTTGAGGATTCTGTGGATGCTTGGGTTTTGAAAATTGAGCTTGTTTGAGTGGTTTTTGAAATAGTGGGATCTTCGTATATGAAATAGATTGAATTTTAAACTGTCATTTAGACTATGCATTTGAATGTTTCTGGATGATCACAAGGTGGGCCTTGGTACCTTGTGATGAGTACTATCAAGGGGTGTAAAGATCCATACATGTTTCTGTTAAGTTCTGAAAGTTAGAGATGGCCAAAGTAGGCATGGGAGTTAAATTGGCCAAAGTGACCATTCACTTAGTTTGTTTGTCTTTGGGAAATGTTTAGATGATGTTTATTTCACCTAAGAATCATTTTACAAGCAAAGAAACAGATAATCATGGCAATTCAAAAGAATCCAAATTTTAATGCACACTCATAAGAATGCTTTCATATTTTAATTGGAAAAGTTTTTTTTGTTAACCCTAAATTTGGTGATTAGAGTTTGATGATTCTAGTTTAATATTTTTGGGATGTTACAAATCTTCCCCCCTTAAACAAAATCTTGTCCCGAGATTTTAAAAAGGACGAAAAGATTACCTAGGCTTTGAAGAGACAGGAAACTCCGTCCTGATGTGATCTTCGTGCTCCCAGATAGCTTCCTCTTCTGTGTGGTTGCTCCACTGAATCTTGAGAAACTTGATGCTTCGGGTTCTGGTAGTTCTGAAAGCTTCTTCCAAAATACGGATGGGTACTTCAGGATAGGTCAGGTCATCGTCGATTTCTATGGTCCGGTGATCGATATTCTTGAACACTTCCGTCTTCTCCGGAACTTCGAGACACTTGCGAAGTAAAGAGATATGGAACACATTGTGCACGGCTGACATCTCCTCGGGCAGTTCCAATTGATACGACACTTCTCCTCGACGGTTCAGAATTTTGAAGGGTCCGATATATCTGGGGGCTAACTTTCCTTTGAGTTGGAAACGCTGCATTCCCTTCAATGGCGACACTTTCAGATACACAAAATCTCCTATGTTGAAGGCGAGGTCTCGACGTCTCTTGTCGGCATAACTCTTCTTTCTTGACTGGGCTGTCTTGAGGTGCTCATGAATCTTGTGAACCTTCTCTTCTGCTTCTCGTAGGATGTCAGGTCCAAAAATCTGACTCTCTCCTACTTCTGACCAATTTAAAGGGATGCGACACTTTCTTCCATACATGAATTCAAATGAGGCCATTTGCAAACTAGCTTGATAACTATTGTTGTATGAAAATTCTGCGAACAGCAGACAGTCTTACCATTTAGAACCATAGTCTAGCACACAGGCTCTCAGCATATCTTCGAGTATTTGATTTACTTGCTCCGTTTGTCCATCGGTCTGAGGGTGATAAGCTGTGCTGAAATCTAGTCGGGTTCCTAAACCTTCTTGGACTTTCTTCTAGAATCTCGAGGTAAACTGAGTTCCTCGATCCGATACGATGTTCTTAGGGACTCCATGCAAACTGACGATTCTAGCGATGTATAACTCTTCTAGATTCGAACTCTGATATGTGGTCTTGACGGGTAAGAAATGGGCAACTTTGGACAATCTGTCCACTATGACCCAGATAGAGTCATTTCCCCTACAAGAAGTAGGCAATCCGGTGATAAAGTCCATTCCAACGGAATCCCATTTCCATTCTGGAATCTGCAATGGTCGCAACAATCGAGCGGGTCTTTGATGTCCTGCCTTGACTCGCTGACATATATCACACTTGGCAATATAGCTTCTGATTTCTCTCTTCATCTTATGCCACCAAAATTGCTCTTTCAAATCTTGATACATCTTAGTTCCTCCGGGGTGGATAGAATAAAGAGTATCATGAGCTTCCTTCAGAATAACTTCTTTCAACTCAGAATCTGCTGGTACACAAAGGCGTCCTTTGTACCACAGAACTCCTTCTTACTCTTCGGTGAATCCGGGTACTTTGCCTGTACCGATACGACGCTTGATTCCGTCGATACTAGCATTTCCTTTCTGCGCCTCTTTGATCTGGCTGATCAAAGTGGGTTGAAGTTCTATGCTAGCCAAAAATCCTTCACTCACTAATTCCATTTGAAAATCTTCCATCTCTTTGTGCAAGCTTGGTTGCTCCTTTAAAATCATGGAGTTCAAGCGGCACGACAATCTGCTAAGGGCATCTGCTACCACGTTGGCTTTACCGGGGTGATAGTGAATGTCCAGATCGTAATCCTTGATTAGCTCAATCCATCTTCTCTGTCTCATATTCAGCTCCTTCTGAGTAAATATATACTTCAGACTCTTGTGATCCGAATAGAGCTCACAACGGTTTCCCATCAGGTAATGCCTCCATGTCTTCAGGGCTAGAACTACGGCTGCGAGTTCGAGGTCATGGATGGGGTAATTTTGCTCATGTTGTTTCAGTTGTCGAGATAGATAAGATATAACTTTGCCTTCTTGCATTAGCACACATCCGAGACCGATCTTGGATGCGTCACAATACACGTCGAAGGGCTTCGTGATATCCGGCATGATTAAGATTGGGGCTGAAATCAATCTCCTCTTGAGTTCTTGAAAACTTGCTTCACATTTGTCGTTCCATTCAAACTTCTTGTCCTTCTTTAGTAATTGGTTCATGGGTCTGGCAATACTCGAGAATCCTTCTACGAACTTGCGGTAATATCCCGCCAATCCGAGAAATGCACGAACTTGGGTTTGAGTGGTTGGGGCTTGCCAATCTTCGACATCTTTCACCTTTGCAGGGCCAACGGCAATTCCTTCGGCTGATACAATGTGGCCGAGGAATCCTACCTCCTGTAACCAGAATTCACATTTGCTAAACTTGGCATACAACTGATGCCCTCTAAGGGTTCCAAGAATGGTCCTTAGGTGTAGCGCATGTTCTTCTTCTGATTTGGAATAAATCAGTATGTCATCGATGAAAACAACGACAAACTTATACAGGAAGTCCATAAAAATCTTATTCATGAGATTCATGAAATAAGCGGGGGCATTGGTTAATCCAAAAGACGTGACGATATACTCGTATAATCCATATCTGGTGGTAAAGGCAGTCTTCGGGATATCCTCTGTGCGAATCTTGAATTGATGATAGCCCGTTCTAAGATCAATCTTAGAAAACACTTTGGCACCGGTCAATTGATCAAACAAATCTTCTATCTTGGGCAATGGGTACTTGTTCTTGATGGTGACATCATTACACTTCCGATAATCCGTACACAAACGGTAACCTCCATCCTTCTAGTCCACAAATAAGACAGGTGATCTCCATGGTGACGCACTTGGTTGAATCTGTCCAATTTCCAACATGGAATCCAGTTGCTTCTTCAGTTCTGCTAGTTCAGACGGGTTCATACTATAGGGTCTCTGGGCTATGGGTCCGGTTCCGGGGATTAGTTCAATCATAAACTCGATATCCCGATCTGGGGGCATACTGGGCAAAACATCTGGAAATACATCGGGGTATTCACAGACTATCCGGACATGGTCAATGGTAGGTTGGGATATACTCTTGTTGCACTTGAATTGACGAGGTAAGGTTTCAGATATATGCTCAATTGATATTTCGGCTGTACTGGTCATGGTTATGGCTTTCTTGGCACAGTCAATTAATCCTTTATGTTTGGACATCCAATCCATTCCTAGTACTACTTCCAAACCTTTAGTTCCGAGTACTATCAGATTAGCATAAAAATCTATGCCATGGTTTTGGATAGGGAGGCTTTGCAAATTTGCCTAGCTTTGGTGGTTGAACCGGGGATTTGAACAATCATAACATGCTTCAGTTTGGTTGGTTGAATCTTACTAGTGCAGGAAAATTCTTCGGTGACAAATGAATGTGATGCACCAGAATCAAACAACACTCAAGCAAGTACTGAATTAACAGAAAACATACCCAGCACGACGTCTGGCGCTTCCTGGGCTTCTTCAGCATGCATGAGAAAAAGATGGCCATTGCGGTTGAGCGAATTCCCTAGGGCAAACCTTCTTCCAGGCTGAACACGACGTTGCTGCTGAGCTGGGGCATTTGCATTGGGGGCTGCAGCATTCTTCTTGTTGGGTCACTCATTGGAGTAGTGACCCTTATTTCCAGAGTCATAACAAGTCACTTGCGACTTGTCCTTTGCTGCAACAGGCACAACATTGCTTCCAGTCCTCGGGGCAGTGTTGGTGTTGGCGGTAGCATTGTTGTTGTTGAACTTGGGTGGTGCACGGTTGAAATTGTTAGAGTTGCCGGGGTTGTTGTGATTTCCTCCGGGCCTCGGGTTTCCATGGTTAGGATAGGTCGAGCGGTTCATCGGGGGTCTGTTGGTTCTCGGGGCAAATCCTGGAGATGGGTTAGGGCGATACTTTGGGGTCTGATGGGTTCCTGGCTGATGCATCATGCGACGCTTGCGGTTCTCATTGGCTTGGTTGATCTTTCCTTCCATCTGGATGGCAGAGTCGACAAGGGCTTCAATATCAGCAAAAGGGATATTGACTAACACCGTCTGCATCTCATCATGCAAACCATTCAAGAATCTCTCTTTCTTCTTGGCTTTGGTGTCGATCTCATCCGGGGCATACCTAGCTAATGATAAGAATTTGTCACGGTATTACACTATGGTCATCCTTCCTTGCTTCAGTTCTCTGAACTCGTCTCTCATCCTCTTGATCAAACCCGGTGGCACATGGGTTCTGCTGAACTTGACATTGAATTCCTCCCAGGTCATCATCTGTCCTCCGGTCATTACACGAACACTGTTCCACCATGCTCTTACATCTCCGGCTAGATAATGGGTGGCGAACAGAACTTTCTTGTTGGCTTTCACTCCGGCGACTTCTAGGTTACTTTCCATGGTTTGCAGCCAATCATCAGCATCTAGGGGCTCTTCTGACTTAGTGAAAACAAGTGGGTTGGTGTCCTGGAAATTCTTGAGCTTAGATCCATGGTTGTCCTGGTTTCCATGGCCTTGATTGTTGTGGGCTAGCTGGGCTATCTTCTGAAGGGTGTCTAGGTTGGCTTGACGTTCGGCTCTTTCAGCTTCACGGTCAGAAACCAACATTTGCAGGATCTGCAACATTGGGTCTGGGATGAACCACTTCCTCCGCGTGGCATCTGAAGATTGAGATAGATCATGAGAAAAGAGGGAAATTTCTAAGGTTCAGGGACTTTGAAAAGTTTTTCAAGTCTGACTCAGATTTTCTAGCAACTTGCTTTTCATTCATTCATTTATTCCTAGCACACGATACAAACACACACCACAACCAAGGTAAACAGATGGTTTTAAGAACCATTCTAGAAACTAGGATACAGTGGGACCGAATACAACTCACTACGCTAGTGCTCAAGTGCTACTACTCCTCGAAGTCGGTGTAGTCGTCATCCTCATCATCACCGTCGTCATTGATGAAGGCGAAATCATCCTCATCGATGAAGAAATCCATAGCCTGATCCTCCAGAAAGTCATCATCATCGCTGAGATAGGAGTAGGGGTCTCCATGAAGATCTTCTCCAGCATTCCCCGTTTCCTCCAACTGCATGTCTCTCTCATGGATGGTATCCTCCAAATCCGAGATACGGTGGCGAAGACGGGCAATGATGCACTCCTTCTTGTCGAGCTGACGGCAGCGAGACTTGTAGTCCTTCGCTAGCATGGCGATGGTCTGATCCTTTGTCTTGATGATGGCGGACTTGTGGTTGGAGTAGTCACGGCAATTGTCCAATTCCTGCTGACGATCATACATCATGAAGCTGAGGTGGTCCAACTGAGTCTTCAGCTCGTGGTGGTATGGGGCTTCCAGTGGCTGTCCATTAGCATCATGCCTTGGACAAAACTCAAAGCGGGTACCCTTGATCTGGTTGATACTCTGCCCACACAGACGGGCAAGAGCTTCCTGCATGGCCCTGGCAAGTCCATCGAGCCAGTTGTTCTCTCTTAAGGTGAACTGAATTCCCTCAGCAATGGGGGGTTCAATCTTTCCTCGGAGACTTGCAACAATTAGCCACTGCAGATCCTCTCCTCCTTGATCATTGAGCTGAGCTCCGAAGAACTCGGGGTGCGGACGCTCCAGAAGTTCCGAAAGCTGGTCCAAATCCCGCTCAAAGATAACGTCCCCTCCCTTCCCCAACTGATAAAACTTGTTGTACTTCACGTCCATCTATAAGAATATAGGATGAGTAGATTAGTAGAGTGATCAAGTGTGTCAAATTTTAGGTATTTTGCAAGAGTTTTTGAGGAACATGAATTTTTATGAAAGAATCAAGGTGATAAGAATGGGAATAAGTTTTTATAAATATTTGCTTCCTTTGGTTTTGAAACTAAGTTTTTGATTCAAACGTCCAGTCTAACTAGGGTCTCCTATGGTCAGGATGGCTCTGATACCATCTTGTCAACACCCGGATTTTTAATCCCAGATGCCTGTTATGCCATACATCGCAATCCCAGGATTACCATTTTTGCGTGACATAACAAATTTGGATACCACAATACATCATCCATTACAAACCATACATAAGTTCTTACACAAATAAGGATCTCATGATCCAGTTCTTAATACAACTCAAGGAGCGGAAATACGTAATAATAACAGTAGCGTAGGCGAAGCTCCATCTTCGGGGTCACAGACAATGCTGACGATGGGACATGATCCTAGTTGTCGTAACCTTCCTGGGGTCCATCCTCCTTATACTCCTCTTCATAGTCTGGCCACGGGAATAGCCAGGTACAAAGCCATGAGTACTCTTTAAATACTCGCAAACTAATACTAACAAGTGAAGGGGGTTTTTGTAGTAGGACACTAAGCTCTATGGTTGTTTTGCAAAAAGCCAGATTTACCTCTACTAAGTTCAGAAGAAAGAAAAGCTAGTTGAAATTTTATAACACCTAAGTGGGAACTTGTATTTCATATCACAACTCTGTTGTAGTCAAGTCAAAGTCTCAATCCATTTCACAAGTCATTTTGAAAACATCTGACGGGGAAACAGTATGGCCACTCCAACTGTCCATAACCGCGGACGCGGCTATTCGAATAGTTTGACACTCTGCAGAGATTGTACACTTTCACCACAACATTCGATACATCCGTCAGGAACAAATCCTGAATTCACCATACTTAGTATGCGGATAATCAATCCTAACCTTTCAATTACACGCCCTAGTATAAGCACCTCTCCTATGAGTTTGGCCTCCCAACCATTACCAACTGTCATCTTGGGTATTGCACAGGTGGACAATCTTCACAAGGTATCCTAGTGGAGTTTAGCTAAGTTCAATCTCATGCCTTAGGATGACAACAAGATTATCTAGCTTAGGCGAAATTTTATGCTCTTTATGCAACCTTCAATTATCTTTCTAGAATCTACCATTCACTTAAGTAAGGTCTAAGTAATAGCTTTGATAAAGAAATAAAGTAGAAAGCTTGCAAGTAAAACTAGGATTGGGTTATCAAGTGAGTATGATCACATATGCTTAAGGCATAGGGTTGGCATGGTAACAAGCAAGTATTTGCTTGCATCAGTATCAGTATAAGCTTGCTAATTGAATAGCTTGCAAGTATTGGCTTTCCTTGTGCAGAGCAGTGCTTGAAGTTCTCCTCGGCTTCTTCTTCGTAGTATCCTCCTTCCTCCTCGTATCCTTGGTCGGTACTAGCATATATGAATAAATACGAGGTACACAATCACCAAAAAATACTTAACTAATTTCAATCATCACACACAAGGGTTCTATAGATGATCTAGCATCATCACTAACATTCAATATTAAAGCACTTGCATTATTTGTTTATTTTTAGAAAAGTAATTTCTACTCATTGAAAAACTACTTAAGATTTAATATTCTCCAAACCAAACATGGGATCATGTTGACACATGTCATCACCACATATTTCAGTACATGGAAATATGATATAAAGTGGTGTCACAATTTAATAAGGTTTAACCTTTTTTATTTTAAATAAATAAAGTGAATAGAAATGCCTATGTGGCATTCTTTTATTACTTGGACATTATTTCTGTAAGTAAACCCATATCTTTTTATAAATTCTGAAAGGTATGATCAAATGTGATTTTTGAGAGTTGGAATCAACTCAAAAGCTATTATGGTTTAATTTTTGAAAATGTTTGAATGCAGAAAAGCTTCCGCCTTGTTATTTTTACCAAGGTTGATCTATAGATTCAAATGATTTGAATCCAACGCGCTTGGATTAAGCATTTCAATATCTTTCTAACAGTATTGGTTTCATTCAATTTGGTGCACTGAATCAAGCTGGGTTGATTTTTGAAACTAGGTAAATAACTATGTTTGAATAAAAATAGAAAAACCTAAATTCAAACGAGTGGGCTGCGCGGGAAAGGTTAATGGGCCGGCCCAGTGTCACTCAAGCTTGTGGCGAATCGAGTGGGGTCTACTGGTCGACTCTTAACACGAAATGCAGGCGATGTGGTACGTTGGATTAGAATGAAGATCGACGGCTGAAGGTCGTCGTGGACGATGAACTAGTCACCGGCGAGCTCGAACCCTAGCATCTTAGTGGGGGGCGTGGGAGGCTCACCGGGGCTCAGGCGAAGGTCGGCGATGCGGGCGAACGACGAAGTCGACGACGGCGAACTCAGGGGTGGTCGCGGCAGCTCCTAGGGTGGACGAAATCGACGGCTTCCTTCTCCTCCAGCAGCGGCGGACTCCAGTGAAATTACGTCGATGTGCTGCTCGCCTTGCTCCAGGAATGTGGTGGGATGGTTCTGGGTGAGAGGTGAGTGAGATGGTGTGCTTCAATCGGCTGGGGGTGGCCTCCTTTTATAGGCTCGACGGTGAGACCGAGAGGGATGGGCAGGCGACGATGGCGACACGGCTACGGGCGGCTAGAGGCATGGCCGAGGGTGGCAATCGATCGGTGGTCTCCTGGAGATGCTCTAAGGTGTAAATGCGCTTGTAGGGGCGGTGGCAAACGGTCGGGAACACTCGGTGCTCTGCGAGGCAGAGGCGCGAACTCTGCGGCGAGCGGTGGCTACGGTGTACGGGCGGTGAAATGGGCATGTCTGGAGGTCTCCTAGGACGGTGGGGTGCATGCTGGCAGGCGGCGAGAGCTCGAGGTGGTCGGGCTGCGTGGGAATGGCGCGTGCTCTGTGGTGCGCGTCGGCATGGTCGCAATGTGGCTTGGGCAGCATTCTGGCGGTTCAGTTCTTTGTCTGCGAGGCAGGGCTGGTCGAGAGGGGGCGGTGAGGCATGGCCTACCTCCTAGACAAGGTTGGCACGGCTAGTTCCTCTCCTAGCTTGCTGTCCACACTGGGGTGACATGGGTGCTCTCGGCCTGTTCACCATTGATGATATTGGCAAGCTTATACTGGGGCTAGAGCTTAGTTAAGGTTTGCTAGATGGTCTACTGGCGCTAGTGTAACTATAGAGGGAACAAGTTAGGCCCAAAACACTGCTCAACATAGTGTTTTGATTTTGTTTGATTTGGATCTACAAGTTGTTTGATGAAATGGCCGCATGAACTTAAGTTTTGAATTTTGAAAAGATTTTTGGTGGGTGTGCTAGGCATGTGTTGAGGATTCTGTGGATGCTTGGGTTTTGAAAATTGAGCTTGTTTGAGTGGTTTTTGAAATAGTGGGATCTTCCCATATGAAATAGATTCAATTTTAAACTGTCATTTAAACTATGCATTTGAATGTTTCTGGATGATCACAAGGTGGGCCTTGGTACCTTGTTATGAGTACTATCAAGGGGTGTAAATATCCATACATGTTTCTATTAAGTTCTGAAAGTTAGAGATAGCCAAAATAGGCATGGGAGTTAAATTGGCCAAAGTGACCATTCACTTAATTTGTTTGTTTTGATTTGTTTGTCTTTGGGAAAAGTTTGGGGATTGTTTAGATGATGTTTATTTCTCCTAAGAAACACATAATCATGGCAATTTAAAAGAATCAAAATTTTAATGCACACTCATATGAATGCTTTCATATTTTAATTGGAAAAGTTTTTTTGTTAACCCTAAATTTGGTGATTAGAGTTTGATGATTCTAGTTTAATATTTTTGGGATGTTACATGGGCTGGCAGCATATCAGCTAGCAGCTTACTCACTGCATGCAGCAGCTGTGCTGTCAAGCAATAAGGGCATCACAAAAGGTACAAAGGGGAGAGCACAGCCGTAGCAGATAAACTAGGTTGATCAGAATACCTCCACACATTTTACCTGGTCCAGAACTACCATCAGATCAATAGTTCATCACCAGGAACAACATCCATTCTTGCTCATCACCACAAGATCACCAATCTAGACCAAACCATCACACCATAGCACTGGTTGCTCCCAGGAGCCATCCTAGAGCTAGGACAAGGAGAAATCAAGGCCAGATGTACCAAATCAAGAATAATATCCAGCAGAATGGACATAAAACAATCAAGATCCATCACAAGGGCAAGACAACAACAGCAGTAGATCAAGAGCAGCTGCAGATTATCTACAATCTCACCAAGTCAGGCTGATCTACTCTGCATATCAGGTTACCAACTTATAATAGTAATGGCACATGCTCATTTCATATTTTAGAGCATAAGTTTTAGTGGGGAAAATCTGAGGCTCTTCGACTGGTGTAGAAATGCTACACCAGTATCATCATTGAGTTAGAAAAAACCATTCAAGCAACTATTTTTATATACAAATAGAATCAGCCTCAGACCATGCATCATTGGCAGCCACAATAGAAAAAACCATTCAAGCAGTCAAAGCCAACAAATAGATCATGTCCAGAAATCAGGCAACTAGCAACCACATCCTTCACAACCATGGGTTGTGAGGAGAGATTTCTCTCAGATCCACATAGTAATGCTATGTTGAGTCATCCTAGAGAGTTGGTAGTCAAACTTTAGTATCTGTTCCTATTAAGAGTTTGGCATCAGCCTTTGCATCCTAGGCAGAGGCTATATCACACTTATACTAATCATACCAAAGCCATAAAAGCATAAAAATCATCTTTGCACAAACCAGCAAGCATGAAGGATTGCTGGGCAAAAATCCAAAAGAATTGGAATTGCACCTCAGGCACAATCCCAAACTCACTTCCACCAAACTCTCAATCTAGTCTTTAAACTAGAACATCAGCCCTTCATCAAGTTTGATAATAAATCATTTTCTTAGATATTCAAAAATATCTAAGAATCATTTTATATTTTAAAACAAAGGTAACTGAATGTTACACACTGCTCATCTTCACATTTTTATTCAAGGCAGCTCATACTACAACAAATATCACAATCTTCATTTTATAGGATCATCCAGAATTCAATAGCTACCCTCTCATATAAGTTTAGAAGAATTCAAATCATATCCCTAGTCACATCAGCTAGGAATCAGTCAGTCATTAAACTAATCACATCTGCAAGCCATCCCAAATGAAGCAAGCCACTAGACTATAGTCATTCAAATTCAAATCAATATGGAACTATCCACCAACATATGCATTGATGGATAATTCATCCAGACTGAAGCACTAGACACTTAGTAGTATCTCATGTATCCCAGGAAAATCCTAAGTATAGTAATGCCAACATCACTGGACCATCATCATCATATATCAACACTCAACATCATGTGTTGGCTCAAAAGAGACACCACAAACCACTCAGTAGTGTCATCGACTCAATGGCCGGTCACAAAAAAGAACTTACTGAGGGTGCCGAGCACCTGGAGCGTAGGCGCGACGAAGCCAAAGCACAACACACCAGCGAGGTTGCGGGGATGAAATCACTGCCGTCCCATCGAATGCAACACTAACACAGCACCATCACTCCCATACCACACCACCCAAATAATCAGTCCAATAGGAGCAAATCAAAGTCGCTGGGGTTGCAGATACACTACCGTCCCACCAAAATCTAGGTCAAAGGTTTGACAACACAAACAGACCAAGCATCAACAAATATTACTAGAGTTTTAGGGTTCCCAGTAGGAAGGAGTAGAGATGGAAGAAGGGATACATACCCGAGACGAACTCAAGCTCAGAGGGTATTAGGTCGGCGTGGGGAGCAACACGACGGAATGGTGGGCACCGAAGCGCCTACACCACGCCGAGCCGTCTCACTAGTGGCAGTAGCTCACGGAGAACGTCGCGGACGAGCAGCAGCACCGCCAGAATCGACAGCCACCATACCATGGCAGAGCTACGGTTTCCAACGAGTACGCATCAGGGGGCACGCAAGACAAATCGATGGGGGGAAAGAAGAAGGAAGAGGTGGCGAGGCAGCACCAGCTTGCGTCAGTGCCGGAGGCGGCTGGTGGTGGTCGGGGCGACAAGCGGCGGCGGTGGCAGTGCCTAGGAACACGAGAGAGAGATCGAGCAGAGGAGAGAGGCTTCGGGGGGATGAGGTGAGTACGGGCTGGGTTGGTTTGACCGATCTAGTACCCCCTCTGCTAGGCCAATTCAGCCCAATGTTGGGTACTAGGCCCATTTCAAAACAAAATAAGAAATGAAATAAAAGAAAAATAAATAAATTACCAAAATAACCTTTAAACATTTTCCGCTATATAAAATTATATAAAAATCATAAAAATATATTTAATATATTAAAATTATCACAAAAATAATATCCACCTAAGAAAAATATAACTTTCCTTATTTAAGTTAATAAAATTCAAATAAAGATTAAACACTATTAAATATTAAGTAAAATTTCATAAATTAAGAATAACTCCTAAACATAAATAAAAATCATTTGTGTGTATAAAAATAACCCTATTATTTTATAAAAAATACTACCTTAGAGTTTTACAAATAAAATATAAATCAAATATTTAAAGCCACTTAATTATTTAAAGAATTTTATAAAAATAAAGTTAATACTTAAAAATAAATAAAATTCATTTTTAAGATCTTTAATAAGTATATTTCACCAGAAAAATAATATATATTATTTAAGAACATTTTAAGATAAATAAAATTCATTACTTATACCCACTTTGTTAATTCTTAAAATTATTTCTTAAGTAAGGAATAATCCCATTTTCTTATAAAAAACACTAAAACCTTTAAAGTTTGATTACTAAGTCTAAATCCATAGTTAAAATAAAACTTAAATATAACTATTATCCTTTAAATGTTTTTACATAAATAGTATATATCACTCATGTATAAGGGAGTGAATAATATCCATTCATCAACCACTCTTGAAATGACTTTAAACTCAAATAAATTTGTAAGATCATCTAATTATGCTCCCATTAATAAATTGCATATTATTAAATTTATCATTCACTTAAAATTAAAAGGGATCATCCTTAATCATATTTGCTAAAACCCTAAAGCTAGATACTACTCTAAAACTCATCATATCTTACAATTCACTTCTATTTTTATAGTTAACTTTGGTCTAAACAATCATAAACATATCATTTCAAGTTTATTGATGTTTTAATGTTAACTTTAGTCACTTGTATCGTCAATTACAATATGATAACTTAACACCATTCATAACCATCACCAACCCTAATGTAAAACCTAACAAACCTTAAGACTAGTTAACCTTCACTAAATACTAGTTTCTTCAAATGTTATTCTGTTTGCCACTTCACACAAACAAGTCTATATTAGTTCCTTCAGCTCTTAAGAACTCAACTCAAGGACTTTTTATCCCAATCACCAGATAACAATTAATCATAATCACATTATTCTATTAGTATTTGTATATTTTGAATTGTTAACACTTAAGTTCTTGATCAATGTCATTGATTATGAAATAAACTTAAAGATAAACCTAATCTTAAAGAAGATACCTAAGATTAACTTATTCAAAATACTAAGGGTTTCACTTTGGGAATTATAAAATTGCATAGCATTACTTATGCATAATGGCATCCTGCTTCTTTAAACATTAGTCCTTACCGGACCAATGATGCTGATTTCAGATATTGGATCTTCTATTATCTCGAAGACCGTGCGTGCATAATCTTGCAATCACAAAAGGAAAGTTCACACTTGCTCATGTCCTTTGATTATTTTTTGTAAAGTATTTTGCAAATCTAGTGTTGTCATCACCTGCATTTGAAAAAGGTCAGAAAACACTATTTTCATAATAATATGCTTATAGATTATTTACCATGAGGTAATAATCTACTAGGAAAGTTCCGGTGATAAAGGAACATATTATCTAGGACTTAACAACCAATGTCACCAGTGATTCTTGCTCCGTATATTACGCGTTAACCATGAGATTTGGAATGGGACGGAGAAGTCATCTGGATCGGCTCCCTTTCGCATGCATTGGACACTGTTTTGGGTATTTGTAAGTTGTAGATCATGGGTATAGCCTTTTTATACGGGGGAAGTCTACCGTGGATCTGGGCTTACAAAAGACAGATATCTAGTGTTAATGGTCGTTGTGTGTATCCAACTAAGGTATAGCCGTTTTATACGGGGAAAAGTCTACCTTGAGTTTGGACATCCAATAATTGTGGTGTATGCGGGGTCGCGGAGAAGGACAGTGATTGTCTTGGATCTTAGTCTGGGCCTCATACCAACGAAGTGTGAACGAGCCTATAACTCGGATGTGCAACAAAGCTAAGATCTCTCATGGGTAAAGCAACGCACCTCTACAGAGTGTAAGAACTGTAACTTGTTACTCCCTGTTCCGGGAAGGAGCTGCGAACGCTGCGGGAAAGGAACTCCATGAAAGTTCTGATAAACCCGTGAAGGCTGATGGACATAGCTTTTCAGAATAAAAGCAACCTTTGAAGAAATTTTTATGAAAACTTGCATTTCCTACGACCTATGGTCTATGGCCGTAGATAGTGCATCAAACACTTCTCTTTAGTGAATTTGCTGAGTACGCTCGTACTCAACGTATCTTCTTAACCCTTGCTAGATCTCGAAGAAACCAATGACGTTTCCAGGAAATAAGTCACTTGAAGAGTTGAAGATATCTTAGGGAGATCAACGGAGTCGAAGACCTTACCGGAATCTATCGAAGACAAGCTGAAGCGCAGAATAGAAATAAAACTCCTAGAATCTAGAACCTACTTCTGTAGAATAATACTATAGTAGTACTTTCAAGCCTTATACATATATTAATAGTAGTACTTCTAAAGTAACTTCGAGTGAATCTTTCTGGTTCTTTCTGTATAATATTCCTCACTGCCTGAGGAAGCTCTCTGGATCTTTTGTAATATGTTATATATAATATAAAGTGTTGTCTTGGACCCGCGATGTTTCTGTTGTACCACTCTGAGGGATATAATTTCCATTGGTCTTATATCAACGATTATAGTGTACTACACCATGCAGTGGTTTGCTGGGTCACCGCAAGACATGACAATATACTCATACAATCCATATCTGGTGGTAAAGGCAGTCTTTGGAATATCCTCTACGCGAATTTTGAGTTGATGATAACCAGTTCTAAGATCAATCTTAGAAAACACTTTGGCACCGGTCAACTAGTCAAAAAGGTCTTCTATCTTTGGTAGTGGGTCTTGTTCTAGATGGTGACATCATTCAGCTTACGATAATCCGTACACAAATGGTCACCTCCATCTTTCTTGTCCACAAACAAGACAGGTGATCTCCATGGCGAAGCACTTGGTTTAATCAATCCTATCTCCAGCATAGCATCCAGTTGCTTCTTCAGCTCCAATAATTCAGACGGGTTCATACTACATGGTCTCTAGGATATGGGTCTGGTTCCAGGGATTTGTTCGATCATAAACTCAATATCCCGATCTGGGGGCATACCGGACAAAACATTTGGAAATACATTGGGGTATTCACAGACTATTCTGACTTGGTCAATGGTTGGCTGGGCTAGACTCTTGTTGCACTTGAATTGACAGGGCAAGGTTTCAGATACATGCTCTACTGATATTCCGGCTGTACTGGTGATGGTTATGGCTTTCTTGGCATAGTCGATTAATCTTTTATGTTTTGACATCCAATCCATTCCTAGTACTACTTACAAACCTTTAGTTCCAAGTACTATTAGATTAGCATAAAAATCTATGCCATGGATTCTGATAGGTACGACGTTGCAAATTTGTCTAGCTTTGGTGGTTGAACCAGGTATTTGAACTATCATAACATGCTTCAGTTTTGTTGGTTGAATCTTACTAGTGCATGCAAATTCTTCTATAACAAACGAGTGCAATGCTCCAGAATCAAACAACACTCTTGCAAGTACTGAGTTAACAGAAAACATACCTAGCACAACATCTGGCACTTCTTGGGCTTCTTCAGCATTCATGAGAAACAGACGGCCGTTGCGGTTGAGCGAATTCCGTAGGGCAAATCTTCTTCCAGGCTGAACACTACACTGCTGGAGCTGGGGCATTCACATTGGGGGATGCTACAATCTTCTTGGGGCACTCATTGGAATAGTGACCCTTGGTTCCACATTCATAACAAGTCACCTGAGACTTGTCCTTTACTGCAACAGGCACAACATTGCTTCCAGTTCTCGGGGCAGTGTTGGTGGCGACATTGCTGTTGTTGAACTTGGGCGATGCACGGTTGAAATTGCTGGAGTTGCCGGGGTTGTTGTGGTTTCCTTCGGGCCTTGTGTTTCCTCCTCCACGGTTGGGATAGGTGGGATGGTTCATCGGGGTCTATTGTTTCTTGGGGAAAATCCTGGAGATGGGTTGGGGCGATACTTTGGGGTATGGTGGGTTCCTGGTTGATTCATCATTCGATACTTGCGGTTCTCATTGGCTTGGTTGATCTTGCCTTCCATCTAAATGGAAGAATCCACTAAGGCTTCAACGCCAGCAAATGGGATGTTGACTAACACCGTCTTCATGTCATCATCCAGACCATTCAAGAATCTCTCCTTCTTCTTGGCTTCAGTGTCAATCTCATCCGGTGCATACCTAGCCAATGACAAAAATCTATCACGGTACTCAACTACTGTCACCCTTCCTTGCTTCAGTTCTCTAAATTCGTCTCTCATCCTCTTGATCAGACCTGGTGGCACGTGGGTTCTGCTGAACTTGAGTTTGAACTCATCCCAAGTCATCATCTGTCCTCCATTCATGGCGCGAACGCAGTTCCACCAAGCTCTTGCATCTCCGGCCAGATAGTGGGTGGTGAATAGTACCTTCTTGTTGGCTTCTACTCCTACAACTTCTAAGTTGTTCTCCATGGTCTGTAGCCAATCATCGAAATCTAGGGTCTCTTTAGACTTAGTGAAGATGGGTGGATTAGTGTTCTGAAAGTTCCTGAGCTTGGATCCATGGTTGTCCTGGTTTCCATGGCCTTGATTGTTGTTGGCCATCTGAGCTATGTGTTGAAGTGTCGTGGTATTGCACGGCAGATGCTACTGGGGGTAGCTTACGTAGAGGGAGCAAGGCGACGTAAGAGAATCCGGGAGCGATATTGGCACACGATGTACCCAGGTTCAGGTCCCCTCGGTGGAGGATTGCTACGTCCTGCTATCAATCCAGTATATGATCATAGATTGGTTTACATGGGAGCCGCCGTAGGCGGAGGGAGACTAGATCTAATGTAATGTGAGAGACCCTCCCCGTGGGGTTCCCGTAGTGGCTTTATATATGCAGCCAGTTAGGGTTTACAAGTATTTGGTGGGATTTATATTGGAGTCGCCATCTTGGGCCTTCAGTCGGCCTCAGTCGCCTGGGTACAGTATGCGCCCGTCGTCGTATCTGGTGAGTCGACCCGCTCTTGGATTGGTGATTCCTCTTCATGGGTGTACCCCGATTGGTATTTCCCCATCAGTAGTCCCCGAGCGCGTTGTCGATTCGACGCGGGCTTGAGGCAGGGCACGAAGAGTATTGATGATGGATCGTGGAGAATTGGCGACGCGCTCCTAAACAGAGAAAAGAACCGTGAAGCGGGAGACGGTTGGCGTGAGCCAGTCGGTGATGGCCAGTTGGCGAAAGACGCAGGGTGTCGGTGAAGCCGCCAGTTGCGGCGAGTCCCCGGACGTGGAGCGTGCCGAGTCCCCGAGCGCGGCGAGTGGCGAGGTCGAGCGACCGCGAGTGCCGAGTCCCCGAGCGTGGCGAGTGGCTAGGTCGAGCGACCGTGAGTGCCGAGTCCCCGAGCGTGCCAAGTGGAGAAGTTGCGCGACCGGCGAGTGGCGCTGTCTGTACCGCGAGGAGTCCCCGAGAGCGTTGAGTACGTGAGGGCGAGTCCGCGGTGGCGAGTCCCTGAGCGTGTTAAGTACGCGAGGGCGAGTGTCTGCGTCGGCGTGTCCCCGAGCGTGGAGAGTACGCGAGTGGAGAGTGTCCGCGGCGGCGAGTCCCCGAGCGTGGAGAGTACGCGAGTGGAGAGTCCGCGGTGGCGAGACGACGAGGGCGAGCCGCAGTCGTGGAACCACGCGTACACGCAACATGCCTAGGAGTAGTCCCCGAGGCTCGAGTTGGCTTGTAGAGGCGACTTAAGGCTCTTTAGAGATACATATTCTGAAAATAGTAGTGGTTGCTGTCGAGCATGGCGAGTGGCGAGGTCGAGCGACCGGCGAGCGTCGAGTCCCCGAGCGCGGCGAGTGGCGATGTCGAGAGACCGGAGAGTGCCGAACCCCCGAGTGCGGCGAGTGGAGAGGTCGAGCGACCAGCGAGCGCCGAGTCCCCGAGCACGGCGAGTGGCGAGGTCGAGCGACCGGCGAGCGCTGAGTCCCCGAGCGCGACGAGTGGAGAGATCGAGCGACCAGCGAGCGTCGAGACCCGAGCGCGGCGAGCGGCGAGGTCGAGCGACCGACGAGCGACGAGTCCCCGAGTGCGGCGAGGTCGAGCGACCGGCGAGCGCCGAGTCCCCGAGCGCGGCGAGCGGCGAGGCCGAGCGACCGGCGAGCGCCGAGTCCCCGAGCGCGGCGAGCGGCGAGGCCGAGCGACCGGCGAGCGCCGAGTCCCCGAGCGCGGCG
Source organism: Avena insularis (assembly GCA_023614405.1). Taxonomy (NCBI): domain Eukaryota; kingdom Viridiplantae; phylum Streptophyta; class Magnoliopsida; order Poales; family Poaceae; genus Avena; species Avena insularis. Next base: position 159,118,235 of record CM042697.1, read on the forward strand.
AGTGGCGAGAAAGACACCGTTTTGCTGAGAAGGAGGAAAAAGTACGACTGCAATAAGGTGTATTTATGAAATATATTAAACATTAAAATTTGCACTTTTGCTATGTGAATCGATGGGCAGTATGTAATATTTATGCGTGTCTTTTCATGAGTAGGTAGACCTCCAGCATCAAACGCTTGCCGGGTAACAGGGACGCGATGTCATACTGTTGAACCCGGAGACAAGGTCGGCCTTTTGGTACCCAGCCTCACTACTTCGACGGGCGCGAATAAACAGCACACAAAACTAAAACCGATCCCAAGTATGATTTTGGTCCCTGAAAAGAGTCATATTCGACTGCGTGGTCGGCTTTGAAGAATGAATGGAGATGCATATATGTTTTAGACTATATATGTTTTGGACTATAGGAGTATATAAAAACTTAGCTGTTAGCATGGCTAGTGGGTGAGCATGGGGCAAGTCGCGACAGAAGATTCCACGGCGGGTGAGTCCTAAGTACGAAGCTGATACATCATCCGCCTCGTCCATAAAAGAATTCATGTTGAGTACATATTCCACAACAAAGTGTAAATAATTAGATAAAAAAATAATTGACAGGCAGCCTAATCAGTACGTGAGAGATGAATTGAATAAAGAAAAACAATAAGTTACGCCGACGAAGCATCTGACGCACGTTGCTGTGCCAAGGCTTTATCTGATTCTACTTTGATTGAGACCGCAGCGCACGCACGACCACACATGCGTAGAATATCAGGCCTCTTTGCCGATTACATAAGCGCAGCTTTCAAACCATCTTGGCCAGGATTGACTCATCGCGGTCAAGACAGTCTGGGTGTCCAACGCAATCTCTGCTGCGACCAAGATCGTTACGATCCGGTCAACAACATGAAGACAAATCGTTAGATCTAAAGTAAATAAACAACTGATAAAATAATAAATAAAAGAGAAGAGATTGGATTGGGAAAATCATCCGCCAGGGTTGCGTGTAGCTGGGCGCGTATGTTGAAGATGAATTCTGCCGGCGTGTCGCGGACGAATCAACCAGACGCGATCTAGCCATTGTTGAAGCTAAGGGATCCCGTCCAGATTATCATCCCCATGCACCGCTTGCCCCACGGTGGGCGCGAACTGTCGTGGTATTGCACGGCAGATGCTACTGGGGGTAGCTTATGTAGAGGGAGCAAGACGACGTAAGAGAATTCGGGAGCGAGATTGGCACACGATGTACCCAGGTTCACGTCCCCTCGGTGGAGGATCGCTGCATCCTGCTATCAATCTAATATATGATCATAGATTGATTTACATGGGAGCCGCCGTAGGTGGAGGGAGACTAGATCTAATCTAATGTGGGAGACCCTCCCCGTGGGGTTCTCCTAGTGGCTTTATATATGCAGTCAGTTAGGGTTTACAAGTATTTGATGGGCTTTATATTGGAGTCGCCATCTTGGGCCTTTAGTCGGCGTCAGTCGCCTGGGTCCAGTATGCGCCAGTCGTCGTATCTGGCGAGTCGTCCTGCTCTGGGATTGGCGATTCCTCTTTATGGGTGTACCCCGATTGGTATTTCCCTATCATGAAGGGTGGCTAAGCTCTCTTGACGTTCGGCTCTTTCAGCTTCGCGTTCCGAAACCAACATTTGCGAGATTTGCAACATTGGGTCCGGGGATGAACTGCTCCCTCCGCAAGGCATCCAAAGATTGAGATAGATCATGAGAAAAGAGGGAAATTTCTAAGGTTCGGGGTTTTGTTTTTGAAAAGTTTTTGAAGTTTGACTCAGATTTTTCTAGCAACTTGCTTTTCATTCATTCATAACACACCATACAAACACACACCACAACAAGGAAAATAGATGGTTTTAAGAACCATTCTGTGAAACTACGATACAGTGGGACCGAATACAACTTACTAACGCTAGTGCCCAAGTACTACTACTCCTCGGAATCGGTGTCATCATCATCCTCCTCATCATCATCAATGAAGGGAAAGTCATCCTCATCGGTGAAGAAGTCCATGGCTTGATCCTCCAGAAAGTCATCATCGTCACTGAGGTAAGAATAGGGGTCTCCGCGGATATCCTCCCCTACGTTCTCCCTCTCCTCAAGCTGCATGTCCCTCTCGTGGACGGTCTCCTCCAAGTCTATGATCCTATGATGAAGGCAAGCAATGATGCGCTCCTTCTTGTCAAGCTAACGGCGACGAGACTTGCGATCCTTCACTAGCATGGCGATGGTCTGGTCCTTCTTGATTGCAATGGCGTAGTTGTGGTTGGCGTAGGAGCGGGCATTGTCCAACTCCTTCTGCCGGTCATACATCATGAAGCCGAGATGGTCCACTTGATGCTTCAGATCTGGGTGACGTGGTACCTCCAGTGGCTGTCCCATAGCATCATGCCTTGGGTAGAACTTGAAGTGGGTGCCCTTGATTTGGTTGATGCTTTGCCCACACAGACATGCAAGCGCTTCCTGCATGGCCGTGGCAAGTCCATCGAGCTAGTTGTTCTCCCTTAAGGTGAACTAGACTCCCTCTGAGGTGGGGGATTCAATCTTTCCTCGGAGACTTGCAACAATCAGCCATTCAATTCTCCTCCTTCCTGATCATTGAGCTGAGCTCCGAAGAACTCGGGGTGCAGGCGCTCCAGAAGTTCCGAAAGCTGGTACAATTCACGCTCAAAGATGAGATCACCTCCATTGCCCAACTAATAGAACTTTTTATACTTCACGTCCATCTATAAGAATGTGGGATGAGTAAGTTAGTAGAGTGATAAAGTGTGTCAAATTTTATGTAAGTTTGCAAGAATTTTTGAGGAACATGAATTTTCATGAAAGGATCTAAGTGATAAGAACGAGAATAATTTTTCATAAATACTCATCTCCTTTGTTTTGAAACTAGGTTTTTGATTCAAACGTCCATTCTAAATTAGGGTCTCCTATGGTCAACCTGGCTCTGATACCAACTTGTCAACACCCAGATTTTTAATCCCAGATGCCTATTATGCAATACATCGCAATCCCAGGATTACCATTTTTGCGAGACATAACAGATTGGATATCATAGTACATCATCCATTACAAACCATACATAAGGTCTTACAACAAATGAAGGATCTCATGATCCAGTCTTAGTACATTCAAGCAGCGAAAAAATGTAATAGTAAACGGTAGCATGGGCGAGAATCCATTTTCGTGGTCACAGGCAAAGCTGATGATGGGATATGATCCTAGTTGTCGTAAACTTCCTGCGGTCCATCCTCCTGATACTCCTCTTCATAGTCTGGCCGCAGGAATAGCCAGGGACAAAGCCATGAGTACTCTTTTAAGTACTCGCAAACTAAGACTAACAAGTGAAGTGGTTTTGAGTAGGAATACTAAGCTCTAGGTTGTTTTGCAAAAAGCCAGATTTATCTCTAACTGAGTTCAGAAGTAAAGAAATCTAGTTTAAGTTTTTAAAACAGCTAAGTGGGAACTTAGTTTTCACTTTCACAACCCTGTTGTGTTTAAGTCAAAGTCATGATTCATTTCACAAGTTATTTCGAAAACATCTGACAATGGAACAGTATGGCCACTCCAACTGTCCATAACTGCGGACGCGGCTATTCGAATAGTTTGACACTCTGCAGAGGTAATACACTTTCACCACAATATTCGATACATCCGTCAGGAACAATCCTGAATTCACCATACTCAGTATGCGGATAATCAATCCTAACCTTTCAATTACACGCCCTAGTATAGGCACCTCTCCTGTGAGTTTAGCCTCCCAACCATGACCATTTGTCATCTTGGGAACTGCATAGGTGGACAATCTTCACAAGGTAGCATCAGCTCAAACCTTGGCCGCAAGGAAACCCATACTAAGGTATATAAACTTCCAGTCAAGCCCTATCCAAATTCGGGTATTGTGGTTGTACGGTAAAATTGGAAAGGTATCGCATCCAGACAACCATCAGTTTTATAAAGGGCTAAGGCTCATGCCTCAACATTTTCATCATCAAAATCATCTGGTGTTCAAGAACACATGTCAAAACATTTCATTAGAATGACTCATCATTCTAATGTTTTCATAATCATTTTCACCAAGTGTTCCCATCTAAAGTGATCAAATTTTATGCTTAGCACTAGCAACTAAATTTGGGGGGTAAAACTAATGAGGGGTGATAATCAAGTGTGACTTATCTAAGTTCAATCTCATGTGTCAGGATGATATCAAGATTTATCTAACTTAGGCCAAGTTTTATTCTCTTTATGCTACCTTTAAAAGTCTTTCTAAAATCTACAAATCACTAAGTAAACAAAAATAAAAGCTTTGATAAAGAAATAAAATAATTAAGCTTGCAAGTAAAACTGGGATTTGGTATCATCAAGTGCTATAACTAATGCATGTCTAATGCATCTATTTGGCATAGTTATAATGCAAGGGTTAACTTGCAAAGTTCTAGCTTGCCTTGTGCAGAGGAGTGGTTGAAGTTCTCCTCGGCTTCTTCCTCGTAGTATCCTCCTTCCTCTTCGTATCCTCCTTCCTCTTCGTATCCTTGCTCGGTACCAGTGTCTATAATGAAATATGACGTACACAATCACCCAACAATTATTAACTACTTCTATTTAGCACACAAAGGCTTGCACTAGATGATCTATCATCATCACTATTATCACAAAGATTAAGTCAATAGTTTTATTTCTTTTATTTTAGAAAAGTAATTTCTACTCATTGAAAAACTACTTAAGATTTAATATTCTCCAACTAAAACATGGGATCATGTTGACACATGTCATCACCACATATTTCAGTACTTGGGAATGTGATTTAAAGTGGTGTCACAATTTAATAAGGTTTAACCTTTTTATTCTAATTGATTAAAGTGACTAGAAATTCCTATGGGGCATTCTTTTATTACTTGTCCATTATTTATGCAAGTCAACCTAGAAATTTTTATATACTCGTAAAGGTCTTATCAAATGTGATTTTTGAGAGTTGGAATCAACTCAAAAGCTGTTATGGTTGAATTTTGAAAAATGTTTGAATGCAGAAAAGTCTCTGCCTTGTTATTTTTACTATAGATGATCTATAGTTCCAAATGATTTGAATGCAATGGGCTTGGATTAAGAATTTCAATACCTTTCTAAAAAAATTGTTTCATGCCATTTGGTTCAGTGAATCTCTCTGGATTGATTTTTGAATCTAGAGACAGAACTAAGTTTGAAACTAAATTGATAAACCTAAATTTGAATTAGTGGGTCGCATGGGAGTGCTAACTGGGCGGCCCACTGCGCACAGCGCGCGGGGGCGGTTTAAGTGGCTATCCCCACTCATCATTGAGATAGAGAGTGGCGAAGGGGTACGGGGTGATTAGGGCTGTAGGATTAGAAGCTAGATCTACGGCTGAGGTTCATCGTCCATGTCGAACAACGCGCGAGTTGAATTGAGCACTACACCCGGGGGGGCATGGCGGCTCACAGGGTCTCCGGTGATGGTCGGCAATGGGGGCGAATGACGAAGTCGATGACGGCGATCCTCCTGGTACCGGTGGCTCCTCCTGGGGCGGCTCCAATCGACGGTGCCCTTCTCCTCCAGCAGCGGCAAGCTCCGGCGAAATTCCAGCGACCTGGTGCTCGCCTTGCTCTAGGGATGAGGTAGGGTGATTCTGAGAGAGAGGGGAGTGGAATGATGTGATGAATTCGAACAGGGAAGGCCTCTATTTATAGTGCGACGAGGGAATCGAAGGGTGCGGGCTGAGCTCGTCGGGGTCGGCTGCGCAGCGAGCTAATGACATGGCTGGGGGTAGGGGACCGTGCGCTGCCTCCTGGCGAAGCTCAACGGCATGGTGGCGAGGCGTGGGGCGGTGCGATGCGGTCGGAACACTTCGATGCTCTAGGCGGCTCTAGGCGGTTCCTGGGGCGGTGATGATCACGTACGCGAGCGACGAAGGCGGGGCGCGGTCTGTGCGAGCGTGTCGAGCATGGCGCTATGGCACGCTCTCGGCATGGTCGCAAAGAGACTAGGCGTGCTCGTTCTGGGTGATCCAGTGGCTAGCAGGGCTCGAGGCCAGGACAAGGGGTGGCGGTGGACGGTGGCTTGATGGCTAGACACGATCGGCGAGGCTAGTTAGGCTCCTATCTTGATGTTGACAGTGGGGTGGCAATTTGGGCTCGGCCATGGTCACCATTGATGGCATTGTCAAGTTTACAGTGAGCTAGGGCTGGTTAAACTAGTTAGATGATCTACTGAGAGTGTGTTGTGAGCTAGAGAGGGAACAAGTTCGGCACAAACACTGCTCACTATAGTGTTTGATGTTTAATTTGGTTTGTGCTCAGAAGGTGTTTGATGAAATGGCCGCAAGAGATTTGAATTTAAATTTTTGGGTGAAACTTGGTGGGTGTACTAGTCACATACTAGGTAGTCTATTGTTGCTTGGATTTGTCAAGGTGCACTGGTTTGGTTGGGTTTGAGAAATGGTGATCTACACATATGATATAGATTCAATTTTGAATTGTCATTTGAATCAGGTTGCAAAATGTTTCTGTGGGTTTGCAAAGTGGGCTTGGGTTCACTTTCACTTGGTCTAGCAAGGGGTGAAAAGAAAAGGAATTGTTTCTGTTTGAAATCTTGGACTAGAAACACTCAAAGTGGTCTAGTGAGCAAGATTGGAAAAAATGACCATTAGCTTATTTTTTTTGAATTTCTCTTGATTTGTTTCTGCTTGGAATTGATTTATATGATGTTGGTTTCATATTTAAACCATTCCTTGCTATTCATAACAATCACACAAGTCCATTCATGCCTTCATACATTCATCACATACACACATGCATTCATATTGATTTTAATTAACAAAAGTTTTTGTTAACCCTAAATTTGGTGATTGGAAATGATAAACTTGATTAATATTTTTGGGGTGTTATAATGGTGGGGATTGGATGAGATCTATGATGTAATTGCATCAGATTGTTAGGGCATGGTGCCTAGTATCTTTGTTAGTGCTTTTTGACATTGTTGCAACTTGTTATGCTTAATGCTTGTCACTAGGGCCCGAGTGCCATGATCTCAGATCTGAACATGTTATTGATTCATGATGATAGTATTGTTTGTGATCTTATCTTCAAGTTGTTTACACATATTATTATCCGGAACCAAAGGCCCCGAAGTGACAGAAATTGGGATAACCGGAGGGGATGGCTGTGATATGAGGATCACGTGTGTTCACGGAGTGTTAATGCTTTGCTCCGGTACTCTATTAAAAGGAGTACCTTAATTGCCAATAGATTCCCTTGAGGCCCCTTTGCAACGGGCTGGCAGGACAAAACATGTTGTGCAAGTTCTCATTGCGAGCACGTATGACTATATATGGAACACATGCCTATGATTATTTAGTACTTGGATGCTTTATCTTATTTATCTACAAATGCCCTATATCTTGATATTACATGAATAGTATTGTCCATGCAATGCCCGTCCATCCATCCCTATGCCTACTGCACTCACATCCTGCTGTTTGCTACTATTGTTACTACTGCCTTTAGTTACTGCTACTGTTACTTTGCTATTGATACTACAAAACTGTTGCTACTGATAAACTACCGTGCGCAAGACTATTTCCAGGTGCAGCTGAATTGACAACTCAGTTGTTAAGGCTTATAAGTATTCTTTGGATCCCCTTGTGTTGAATCAATAAATTGGTTTATACTACCCTCGAAGACTGTTGCGATCCCGTATACTTGTGAGTCATCACATATATAGCCCATTGCTCTATTTTCTCTTATGGTATATCAATGAACTTCACAAAAGAAGAATAAAAACCTCAAAAACATCACAACTAACACTAAGGGAACAAATGCTAGTTGGGATATTTTTAGAAAGGCAACAAGTAGCAAAAGGAAGGATTCAAAGCAATTTCAACAATATTGCACATGCGAGTACCTTGAGGAATTGATATGCAATAAATTATTAGAAGGCATATTTGGAATTGGTGAATCATGAACATGATTTTATATACTCCCCATTATATGCATCATCTCAAATTACTCACATAAGCAATAAGGATAAACAAGTCTTTCAAATATACTTGCAAGAACCGCAACATTTACACACAGTAAATTCATGCCAAGATGCAACCCACAAGAGATTGGACGAAAGAATAGTATGCATGAATAAGATACTTGTTACCGAGATAGCAATGGTATGATTTAGTAGATAAGAATTCTTTGACCATCCTCTAGCTTGGCTCCAATTATTATGTGGTGACAACACCTTCCTTATAGATGATACAAGCATCCATTGCATCTCCAATGTACCTAAAACAACATTCAAGTACATCTTGGTCCCCAAACTTATTGGGTCCAAAGTGGTTAGGATAACCACAACACATAGGACACACTCCATAAAAATATGTGCATATTTAGAGATGAAATTTTAATTTCATGCACATCTTAGCCGTTTAAGGATTTGATGGAGTATACCCTATATATTAGATCAAAGAAAGCAAAACATGATATAAGATATACATGTAGTAAACATGCATGTGCGAGACTTTCAAGATCCAACAAACATATAATTTGGAAAAAATCACTAAAATATTCAAGAAGGCATACAAGGTGTGACAAAACACATTTGTTGTCCAAAATATATCAAAGAATCATATCAACACAAGATTTCTTTAACAAAGTTCAACAAATGAACCAAGCAAAAACTATTGAGAATAAAAGATGAAATAAAAACACAAATGCTCAAATATTTATCTCATTCAAGCAAATAAAATAAGAAGAAAGAATGAGATAACAAACTCCCAAAAGAGCAAGGTTTCTACAAATAAACCAAACCCTTAGCACTTTTTAAAATGGCACATGGTTCCGAGAACAAAAGGTTTGTCTTCCACTTAAACACATTTGATAATAATCAAAAACATCACCAAAGAGATGTTCAAAAGCCAAGGAAGACAATGGGAGCCACACCAAACATTTGGAAAGAAAATAAGGCAATAAGTGGTGAACTCCAAGGTGAATATGATCCACAAATGCTACCACACACAAGTATATCAATTGTCGAACACAATGAGTGTATTGGAATTTATTTCCGGTGGTATATTACACGGATATTAAAGATAAATCTTCACAATAAAAAGCATAGGATAGGTATAAAAAGATTAAGCACTATGCCATGATAGAGATTCTTGATAGCTTCAACTAGTCACACAATCATGCAAAGCAATTATTAGAATAAATTGGAGCAAATGGTCTCCCAATAAGATATAGGGATATGTATTTGAGAAAGACTTCACCAAGAATTTCTTACTCAAACAAAGACCGAAAAGACAAGCAATAAAAGCTTCTAACAAAAATAGGACCTTGTTTGAGCCAACATGCCACCTAGAAACAAGACAATCAACAATATAAACTCTAAGTGGCACTACCTCATATGTTAATATTTCCTAGCATTATGATATGCAAAATAAGCATATTACTCCCCCATAATTTGATATTCATTTTTTATTAATAAGAGGCAAAACAACCTCAACTAGAGATAATTAATGGACATTTATAATTTGAAATTCTCATGAGTATGATACACCACATAGTGACTAGATAAGCTTGCAATATCAATACTAAGTGGTAGTACTCATGTACACACATTTTAAGGTTTGAGAGATGCGCGAGGCATGTCACTCCCCCAAAATGGGATGTTCCATTAACCACTCGAAAAGAGCCAAAGAAGATATCATCAAGATGCATTAGAGGCTCAAAATAAAAAACACGAGTAAATGATGTGCTAAACACCTAGACATACTTGAATACACAAAATAATCAAGCATGAGGCACACCAAATACAAACACATAGTTGGTATAAAACCAAAACATAGTAACTTACAATATAAATGAGTTAAGTACAAGTTACCGCAAAGAGGCACATTGGATATAAGATAGGTAAATAATAATCCTTATGACTTGGATTGATCAAATATAATATATGAAGATCCCTTAATTCTTCATGAGTTAGCCAAGTCTCCAATGACCTCCAAAAACACCTATTGATCAAGTTTGAGCTTGTTGGTACCCAACCAAGTTGGGTCCTAAGAGGTTAGTCACAATAGGCTTGGCAACCCAAATGGTTCTTTTCTTGACACCACTTTAAGTTCCAACAAACTTGGCAATAACATTGCCATCCTTATCCTTCCTTAGAGAATAACCATCATCAATAATGATAGGATTAGATAAGGTACTCTTTGAACATGAAGAAGCAAAGTGCCCCTTTCTCTTCTTCATTGATTTCTTGGCTTGGGTAGCATTATCTTGATTCTTATTTGGAAGTGGCCTAACTTCAACTTGGACTTGACCTTGAACTTGTGGCCGCTTCCCTTTTTGCTTCTTACTCAAGTGTTTTTTCTTCAATGGACAAGATCTTACATGATGTCCTTCAACCTTGCACTTGAAGCAAATAATCTTGGCCAAATTCTTAACTTGGTCTTGGCCCTTATTATTGTTTCTCTTGGACTTGTTATTTTAATTGGAGTTGAATCCAAGTCCACTTTTATCATTTGGGGATTTTTGCACACTCAAAATATTATCGAGTGTGGATTTCCCTTCATGAATCTTTTCCAAGTCTTTCTTTAAAGAAGTGACTTGGGCCTTGAGATCTTTGATTTCGTCTACATGGTTAGTAGAAATATAGGTACTATAGGAAGTAGAAGCATCAGTGTTAGAGCAACAAGGAAAACCAAGTAATCCAACAAGGTTTATCACTAGTATGACTAGAAGGATCACTAGGACTAGCACATGGAGAATTAGAAATTGAGTAGAAGTTGTGCTAATGTCCAAAAGAGGCTCACAAGATGTTATCTTAGTAATACTTGCCTCACGATCTAACTTTAGCCCATCATGGGAGATTAGAAGATCATTATAAGAGCCTGAGAGATTTTCATAACTTTCTTCTAATTTTCACGATCTAACTTGCAAGTTGAGCCCTTAGTTCAACATTCTCCTTTAGGGAAGATGCTTCGCAAGAAGTAGAGTTAGTAGAACAAGCATCATTAATGGAATTTTCCTTTTCATGCTCATAAGATTCAATTTTTTATGTGATTAGACTATTAGTGTGCTTCTCCTTGGAAACTCTTGCTTAAGGAGATTAAATATCCGACTCCCATCATCAAGTTGGAAATCCAACTCCTCTATGGTTCCTGTTTGTTTAGTTATGGTGTCCATAACGTGTTTGAGACAAGTGACGTCCCTATTATTACCACGAATATAGGTACACAAAAAAGTCTACTCAAGCAGGAGGGCACTAGTATCCTCATTAATGTCATCATAACTATCATCATTATCATTGCTATTATCTTTAGAAGATATATTGGGATCCAAAGTAGGAGATACCTTTGATCCTCTTGCCATAAGACACATGTGATCACGGGAGGATGAAGATGAGGATATTCTTGAATCTTCATCCATGATCATGTCTTGCTCCATAGAATGTTTGATTTCCTTTACATTGTTAGATAAACAACTATAGGAAATAGAATCATTTTGTTCATGGGAATAAGGCAAATCAAGCATATCATCTACACTAGTACTCAAATAATTTGTAGAAGATATGCAAGGACTAGCAACACAAGGGGATATAGCATCATTGTTGCAAGAAGTGTTTAATTCCAAACTCTTTAAACCATTATCATTTATAGAACAATAATAATTTGTGTAAATAGAAACACTACCATCATCACATATGATTTTTCCAATCACCATGCCATTACCGTGTGACTTGTCACATGTAAGTAAAGTGGAAAGAATTGAAATCTCATCGCGGCCGGAGGTGGAAGCAACTTGGAGATCTTCATGATGTGAGGGAGAAGAGAGCTCCCTGAAGATACCACCAACCCTATGAGAAATGGACCCACCAAATATTTTTTTATGCTTGGTCCATATCTCATGAGACGACTTGCACTTTACAATCGTCAAGGACGAATTAACTGTGGGGCTTAAGGAGAAAATAATATCATTAGATACTTGAGCTTCGAGATGTAAATTTTTATCATCCTCTAAAGATAGATTTTGAGGATCCATAGGAGGAGAAAAACCTACATCTAGAAATCGCTCAATATTTGGACACAAGGTCCGAAGATTACAAAGCAAGCAATTCTCCACAAAGCATAATTTGTGCCATCAAAGATAATTGTGTCATACTACTAGCCGACATATTTACACTCTAGCGGTGAATCCTAAACAAGGAGAGACCTTGCTCTGATACCAATTGAACGGATAGAGATGTCGCCTAGAGGGGGTGAATAGGCAATTTCAAATCTATTACAGTTTTGGCTTGATAGAATGCGGAATTAAACTAACATTTATTTTACAAGCACAAAACCTAAATACTCTAGGCTCAACTAAGTGCACCAACGACAAGTTAAGCTAAGCAAGATAGCACAAGATAAATATACCACAAGTGATAAGCAAGATATAATTACTTCAAGCTCAATGGCTATCACAAGGAAAGTAAGCTCCGGTATAGAGATAACCGAGGCACGCAGAGACGAAGATGTATTACCATGTTCCCTTACAAGTAAGGTACATCACTTTGGAGAGGTGTGGGATTCCACGAAGGATTTCCCAACGCCACGAAGGCTCACCTTCTTCTCCGAGTCTATGCCACGAAGGAATAGGCCCTTTCCTTATGGCTAGCTTTTCCTCCACTCTGAAGATGGCAAGAACCACAACCACTTCACAAGCTCCACGAAGGAGAAGCCTAATGAGTGCATGAACACTTTGTTGGGAGACCCCAAGAGGAAGGTATGATGACCACAACAACAAGTTTTCCCTCAGTAAGAAAAAAAGGTTATCGAACCAGTAGGAGGAAGGAAACGAATCAAAGGTGTTGCTAGCAACTTAGAGACCTGTACAACACAAACTCAAGACTTTGCCCCAACGAATATTGAGGTTGTCAATCTCACCGGTTTGCTGTAACAAAGGATTACCTGTATGGTGTGGAAGGTAATGGTGGTTTGCAACAAGTAAACGGTAAATAGTGGAAGATGTATCAATAGTAAAGATTGGACCGGGGTCCATAGTTCACTAAAGGTGTTCTCCTTAGATAAACAAACATGGCATGCTGGGTAAATTTTTTACAGCAAGGCAATTAACAGGACTGAGCAAGGCAAAACAATGCAATACTAGACATCATGATCCTATGAGATTCGATTGGGCAATACAACAATATACATAGACCGCCATCCAACTACATATATGACTAGAAGTCCATCTTTGGGTTATCATCCGAACCCTCTCCAGTATTAAGTTGCAAGCAACAGACAACTGATTTAAGTTAAGTGTGTAAGGTAAACAATCCACTTGTTCCGTGAACAAGAGACCGTTGTTTTCTCCCTAGTGGCAACATCACATCTACAACCTTAGAGATTTCTGTCACTTCCCTTAGATTAAATAGAGGCATGAACCCACTATAGAGCATAAATACCCCCTCTTGGAGTCACTAGCAACTACTTGGCCAAGATAGCTACTAACAACAGAGAGCATGCAAGATCACAAAAAACACAGACATGATAGAATCAATAAGACAAAACCATTAATCAATCTGACATAGTAATCTCAATATCCATCGGATCCCCAGAAACACAACATGCATGATTACAAATAGATGAGATCTTGATCATGAACGGAGCTCACAAGATCTAGACTTGTGTAACACCCTCAGATCGGCCCTATGCAAGTTTTAGCGATTCTCGTCAAACCCGCATAGAAACGATTCAAAGGCGCCCACCAGGCACTTTTGTGCGGGTGGAAAACGAAGTAATATCATTACACGATAGTCCACGATGAGACCCACAGAACAGATATATACAACAATGACTCCATGAGTTAAGAATACATATATACAATACAAAGATCCAAACACCTTGAGACGATACAATGTCCGAGTACAGACAAGATGCAAATTGGGCTAAGAGCCCTGAAGAATAACCAATGGCGTCCATAACCCTGCCCAGGCCAAGCCGGAAGGGTAACCCTGCTAACGACGTCGATCTCAAAACCTGCTTAAACAAAAGGGGTGCCGGCAAAGGGCAAAGAAAAAAGAGAGTGGTCAGTACTGAGGCCAGTACACGGTGAGTCTTAGAATTAGGCGGTCCTCGCCTACATAGATATAGTGGACTGAAGCGGCTATCAGAGAGGGATAATAAAGACCTATTCGAAACCAACCTGATACTAACACCAAACAAACCCATCCTAGCGTTTTCCCCTCGAGACCAAACGAGGAAGTCGGACCGAGGAACTCACATAGTTGGTACTTTTATTCATTCCATTATAGTTGCGGAAATTACTAGTCAGATATAGATAGCATGAGTCATCCCGATAATATAAGTAGTGGGCAGTTTTAGTTACCATTCCGTTGTAGTTGCAATACTTACTAGTCAAATACATATACCATGAGACATTCAAAAACCCAGCAGTTGTTTGTACTTTTATTTAGCCATTCCGCTGTACTGAAGCTGATTATTAGTCATTTTAAAGTCAAATTTATAGCACTACTTTAGTTATAGTTGTCTATGATCGAGATACTGTGCTCCAAGTCGTCCATAATAGTGGACACGGCCTTCAAAAAGTTTTACCCTGCAGGGGGGCACAAATAGCAACACACGCACGATCAACCTCAGAAAAACCAAATGAAAACCCAACGAGGCCTCACGATAAAGAAATCGCAAGATTCATATATATTTGAGGGGACCACACCAAGCTACCCGCTACGAAGTTGGACGGCTCCGAGACGGACCCAGAGATTTGTGACGATGGCTATAAACGACTCGGAACCCGAGAGTGTGATTGGGCTTGTCGATACCGCAAAAACGTGGTACAGGGTTCCAAAACAGTATAGGTGCTCCACGCACAATAGTAAATAAAGCAGTAAAGCATGGCATAATCATGGCATAAGTACAGGATAGTAATAAAGCCCCAAACTACTTTGTGGCCCCAAGAAATAAGATATGACTCAAGCTCATGCTAAGGGGATTCATGGTCCCACATGCGGATAGTGCGAATATTAAAGGAACAGGTAACAAGTACTCGAGGTCCTATGGGACACAAGTGGACGGTTAAAAACCAAATAACATCTATTGCCCACCTGTGCCTCTGCATTATTTACCTACTTTCAATATTAGTTATTAAACGGTAATTAAAGCCATGATCATCTCCAATATTAAACATGAGGCATTACTCCAACAACTGTGGAACATCGATGGTGCGACGCATAACCTGCGCAAGCAACTACGACTCGCAAGGCCAACTATCTACCAAAAAATAGGTAAGAGTATGTGTCCATGGCAATATACTGGCTGCAAGGGATATCATGTGTACAAAAACTAAAGCATCACAACACAGATAGCAATAAATCAACAGGAGGAAATAAAGACTATAAAAGTAAGATAGGTGGAACGGGGGAGAATGCTCGCCTGAAAACATTGCCAAAGTTTCATAACCGAAGAAATTGTCGAAGCTCACAACATCTCATCGTCCTATCCGTGAAGAAGCAAAACACTAAAAGGAACAAGCGATGCAACAATTACAACTAATGCGGAAGAATCGGCATGATCATGATATGATGTATGACATGGCAAGTTAATGATGTAGACTATGTTGAAAAGGTATTAGGGGCATATCACATTGATGATATAGCATTCATGAGGCATTATTAATAAGAAATAATTAGTTCCCAATTTTATTTATCATGTTTTCCCTGCATAAACAGTACTGATTATAAAACTGCTCTTAATGCATGATGCAAATGATAACATGGATATCATGGTTGGAGAGGTCTCGTCGCGCTGGCCAATTTAGACATATCATTTACCGAATTCGGATTTACGGATTTAAAGTTATGAATTTATTAAGAAAAGGCATTTATTAACAATTAAATTATTTCGAAATTTTATATTACTCATTTGATATTATAAATAGCATAAACAGATTCATCATGTTTTTCTGATTCAAAAACATATATTATTTATATTATTTAGGATTATGAATTTAAAACATTATTTAAATCAAATTATATTAAATGTGGTGAAATGTCAAAGGTTTGACTAGATATAGTCAACTCAGGTCATATTTGAAAACATGGTTGGATTTATATTTAAAAAATTCATATTTCATATTACAAGTTTCTGCAAATTCCAAACAATTTAAAAGATATGAATTTGTTTGTATTTATCTATTTTCTGGAAAATTTTATTAATCTTGAATGTTCTTGAATCTTTTCTCACCCGAGCAAACCTACCCATGGTCATAGACAGGTGGGACCCGAGGGGTTTGACTGGGCTGCCATGCGTGGGCTGACACGTGGGACTGCTGGGAGCACGGGTTGATGGATAGAAAAGGTTAGGGGCCTGCGTGCAAAACTGCTAGGAGTGGTTCAATCCAGACTAAACTCGAGTTTCGCGAAAACAGCTAGCTGGTTCAATTTTGGGTGACGATGGCGATGGATCTAGGCAGTATTTGGGGATGGTGTAAAAATAAAAAGTGTAGATCTCACTTAGATCTACAACTCTTGTATTCACGATTTATCGAAAGAAGGTCCGTAGAGGCCGGTAAACTGTGATGAACAGAGGGGAAAACTGGATCCACGCTGACGAAACTGCTCGAGTTTTTAGCCGCGCCGGATAGAGGAAAGTTCGATCTATCGTTGACGATGGCGAAGAAACTAGGGCGAATCTAAGAAAACCACAAGAACAAAAATTGAAGAGGGGTCTACAGGATACAAGTTTGGTTCAACAAGTATCGCCGGACAAGAACTGTGTGCGCCGGAAACGGGTGAGGAATAGAGGTACCGCATAGGTCGTTGCGACGCCGAACTGAACAGAGACAGGGACATGCTGGACTGAAGCACACCGTTAGACTTCAGCGAGCGGGAGGGTGAGGGGGCGAGTTCGGGGAAGGAATTCCTCACCGTCGAGGGGAGGGGAGGCCACTGGGAGGGCTCTGACGAGTGGGGCGCCTGCGGTGAATCGATTCTGGGGGAGCTAGACCAGAGGGAGCGTCAGGAGGTCGTCGGCGGGGAGGTACTTGCGGCGGTGGTGTCCAGGCGAGTGGCGCGCACGCGAAAAATTGGGAAGGTGAAAGGTGGCGAGGCTCTAGGAAGATTGGACTCACCCGGAGGTTGAGGCGCTTCTGCCGGTGGCGTCGGCTCGAACGGGGACCTCAGAGCGGCGGGACCATAGCGGTTCAGCTCCGGTGCACAGGGAAAAACAGAGGAGGGATAGGGGAAGCTGCAGCGCGGGGGGGAGGAAGAAGGCTAGGGTTCGCTGGGGACCGGCCTAGGGTGGATAAGAAGGGGCAGGTGGTGACGCGGCTGACGGGAGGGCGACGGCCACCTGCTTCATTCCGTTAGCAAAGCAGAGAGGAGAGGACTGGGGACAGATACGATGAACAAAGACACCATATCTATTCTATTGGTGAAGAGGTACGGCCCAAGAGGGGAGTTGGGAAAGATGGGCTGGCCTAGGAGAGGAAGGGGAGGGCGCTGGGGTGGTATGGGCTGCTGCGAGTGCATGCTTCTCTCTCCCTCTTATATATCTTCTTATTTTTATTTTTATTTTTATTTTTATTTGTTTTGTTTGTTTCAAATCCAAACAAGTTACTCATTCAAAACCTTTTGAACTTTGTAGGAGCATTTGAATAGGGGATTGTGGTATGCAAATAGAAACAGAGAGGACATAGCACAAAGGGTAGGAGATGCCCACATATATGTTCCTCGGGCATTTAAAGAATAAGGATTAGGGTTTTGATAAAAGAACAAAAACATTTATAAATATGGAACCATAGCAATTGATCCCCATGTTGTCGAAAACAAAATAGAGATATCAAAGAGGGGTAGATTTGGTTGATAGCAACATAACAAGCAAGACAATCATATGCAATGTTTGGTATAATGCTCAAATGCAATGTGGCATGATGACATGAGTATGATACCATGATGATGCACAAAGCAAAAACCACCAAGCGATTTTCTAGTAGTGGTTTTACCCGGGGTGCTACAACAGGAAAGCACAAAAGAGGAGATACAACCATCTAGCTACTACATGGACCCGTAGTCCAAGGTGGAACTACTCATGCTTCATACCGGAGGTTGGCATGATGATGAAGAAGGCCTCCGGGATGATCTCCCCTCCGGCAGGGTGCCAGGAAGAGCTTCAGATCCCCTCGATCTAGGGACGATGGTGGTGGCGGCTATAGACTGTTTTGTGGAATATTGGTCGGGTACTTAGGGTTTAGGCATCGGGGGCTTCTTATAGGCGAAGAGGGAGCCCGAGGGGGTGCCCGAGGCGGCTGCACCCCCAGGCGTGGGGTGGGCCCACCCGCGCGGCCAGGTGGTGTGTCCCCCTCGAGGCCCTCCTCCGTCTCGTCTTCTGGCTCCGTGTTCCCCATGGTAAAACATTGACTTTGTCTTTTGTCCCGTCCAATTCCAAGAATATTGATTTTCTGCCTTTCTGGAACCAAAAACAGAAGAAAACAGGCAAATGGCACTGTGGCATCCTGTTAATAGGTTAGTACCAGAAAACATATAAAAACACCTCAAACTGTAGACAAAGCAAAGCAAAGTAGATACTAAACAAGCATGGAACATCAAAAATTATAGATACGTTTCCGATGCAAGCATCCCCAAGCATAACTCCTGCTCGTCCTCGAGTAGGTAAGCGATAAAAAGAATAATTTTTGAGGTGACATGCACCATCAAAATCAAGATCAAAACATTTGAAAGCATTGAAAGATGGGATCAAAGAACTCTAAACATGTGCATGAAAGATGGAGTTCTAATAGTAAGACAAAGTAACTATGCATGCAACATGAAAGGCTACAAACAAAGATCATGAATAACATGCATTGAAAAATGTTTGTTTGTTTCACATAAAGAAACGATGGCATAATGGCAATCAGCTTGTCCCTCATAGAGTAGCAAATAGACGCATAGGACACCTACAAAGTTCATAAGAGTGACTAGATACAACTAGTTCAAGAACAAACAATATCAACAATATGAATCAATCACTAAGTTTTGGGACAATGCACATAGAACTAAGAATGGCAACTATGCTCTCTTAAATGGTTCCTAAAGGTAGAAGGTGGAGACTCAATATAATGGTGGAAGAAAGGCCCTTCATATAGGGAAGCAGGGATTTCAAGTCTCAAAAAGAGCTTCCAAAAATTGTACTTGTTAGCTTTCAGCTCTCATTGCCCCTATCATAAGCATCTTGAAGTGATTAAGGTTAAAGTGAACAAACTATGGAGTATATGCATGACAAAGTATAAGTTGGCAATCTCATGTCCCTTGAATACGAGGGCCGCTCCTCATGCTACTCAACTTTAGTCACCTATATGTTCTTGTCATAGTAAGTACATGTGTATCATAGAAAACCGCCAACGGGGTACCCCTTGCACATGGTACAGGAACTATCCCATAACCAAAATGTCAAGGCAAGCAGACAATGAGCATCTCAGGAATCTTCTTATTTACCAAGGGAATATGGTGCTTTTTTTTCTCTTTCCTCTTTTCTCAATATGTCTCGTATTTATAAGAAAAAGGCTTCATATATGTCATTATGGTGATGCTGCAAGTTTCCACCATGATTAGGCATGGCTTAGGCTAACGGCCCAGGCGTTTCTCTAACACACATACATAACTCCATGGACTTACAAGCTCCCCTTTTATTTCACACCGACGACATCCATAGACAAAAGAGCATGATATCAACTATGTACAATGTACAAGTGCAATGTTGAAAGTGTTTCCCGTGACAGCACGGTTCTACTAATTCCAACGTATAAGTGCAAGAATATACAACATAGATGAGACAATGGTTCAAGTTTATTAGGGGAAAGAAATATAAAGTGTGCCATAAAGTTTGTGAGAGCTTTAATCACTAAGTTTTCACATAACAAAATACTTTTTAATTGGAAGATAGATGAAAACAATAATATACTTGGAATGGTGTAACACACCATGCATAGGAATTTATAGTGGACACTTTGGAATAACTTGGTTTCTTGGGAGTTGGAAGCATGAGTAGATCTTACTCATACAAGTGGAGGCTAGCAAAAGACTTGGAGCAACCAACTTAGAGAAATAATGGCCATAATCATGCAGAGCGACAAAACATTACTAATCAAAGCATAGAGTGGTACTACAAGTCAAGGACTAAATTATCATAGAGGCTATGGTGACTTGTTTATAGTCATAACATGGTGTGAGCATGTTCTAAGTCAACCCAAACAAAGCATCAAAGGAGAATACCATAATACTATGCTTTTGCATGCTAAAACAACGCATGATTCTTTCAAGGCACACTAAGCAATCCCAATTGTTTGGAACAAGTCATGCTACAGCAATAATCACTAAGCATAAGGTCAAAACAACACCTAGCATGACATGCTAAAGTATAGGTCATAGTCAAAGCAAGCTCCTCTTGCACTATTTCAAGCAAGAACTTTCTACTCCTTTCCAACACCAATCAAATTATTTGAAACAACACAGCGAGAACGGGGGTCCAAACTACTTTATTTAAGCAAACTAAGAAAACTAAGCAAAGCAAACGAAAACTAAGACGCTCCAAGAACAACACAACAGTGCATGAAACAATAAAAACGAAGTGTCTAGAAAGACCTGAGCTTTTTATTGATGAAGAAGGGGATGCCTTGGGCATCCCCAAGCTTTGACGCTTGTACCTCTTGAATATTTATTGGGGTGACACAGGGTGGCATACCCAAGCTTGAGCTTTTGTCCATTCTTCATCTCATTACATCATTCTCTCTCTACACCTGAAATTTTTCCTTCATACAAAACTCCACACAATCTTCATTAGCAACATTAGTATATTCAAAAGATAATAGACCCTTGGGTTTAGCTTTAGAACAACAAAACTTTCACTAAAAACACTAGCTACTGTAGCAATTCCCTCAAAAAGCTCAATTTCCCAAAAAGAACCCAAAAAGGAATCAATAAGAAGCAAATGCAAATAATGCCAGAAATCTATCAAAACAGACCAGCAGGTAGAAAACGATTTTTTCAAAGACCTTCTATTTCTCAAATCCAAAAGTGTTGAACTAACAAAAGTTAGCTAACATACTAGGGGTTTATTCGTAAAATATCAGCTTAATCCGACTTACAGAGATTCCTCATGAATTTTTACGGTGGAGCACAAAAATCTGTTTCGGGACAGCAACTCCCCAAATCTTACTTCCCTCTCATTAGAGGTTATTCTTGGCACAAAAAGCAAACAAAAAGGATAAGGAGAGGTCACTGCTGAAGTAATAACTTCCAAGACTCAAGAAAACTCTTGGGTTATCTCCCAATAATTACTTTTCTTTAACTCCTTTATGTTAGGCACAAGAAGCAAGAATCAAGTATTTTCAAATGAAGAAGCATTAACATCAAACCTTGCTTTCAAAGGAGGAGAAAAAATCAACTTCTCTCTCCTCATGGGAAAGTGTTTAATACCTTTCTTGAATGGAAATTGATATTTAATGGTGTCTTATTTCATATCAATGATGGTACCAATAGTTCTAAGAAAAGGTCTTCCCAAAGTAATAGGACAAGAAGCATTATATTCAACATCCAAAACATAGAAATCAACAGGGACATAAGCATTGTTAACCATAATAAGAATATCATTAATTCTCCCTATGATTTTCTTCTTAGCATTATAATTAAGTGGGACATCCAAATAACCATCTTCCAAAGGTGGCAAATCAAGCATTTTATAAATCTTCCTAGGCATAATAGAGACACTAGAACCACGATCACATGAAGCTTTGAGATCAAAGTCATTCACTTGCTATTAATAATGGGTTCCGAACTATATTCTACTTTCTTAGGAATAGAAGCTTTGTGTTTCAACTTCTCTTCCTTAATTTTAACAAGAGCGTCTTTAATGTGCTTGGTGAAAGCTACATGCATATCACTAGCATCAGGACTTCTGTCACATCCCAAATTTTAGATTTGGTTCTGCATATCATTCATACCATTGCATCATACTTTTCCATGCAAAACCATCGAGTGAAAAGAATCGGCGAAACGCTATTTTCAAAACCCTATTCTATTCTACTACGAGGCTCCTACGGGAGGCATTAGTAGGACTAGTGTAGTCCACCCTTGTAGCCTAGTGGTTTCACTCAACCCTTGACCCTAGGTTGTTCTCCTCGTTTTTACAAAAATTTAGGAGCAAGAATCGCCCGATTCGGAGCTCGTATGGAAAAGTTACGGCCGTTTTATTAAAATATCGAAAATCGGCGCCGACTTCGCCGTGTTCCTCCCGCCCCGCCCGTAGCAGCCGACTAGGACCCCGCGTGGGGCCCACAAAAGGAGGACCCCACCCAGCCGCCGCCGCCGCCTCTCCCACCGCCTCGACCAGCGCCCACCTCGCGGCCGATCTCGAGCCGCTGCCGCCCGCCTCGCGCCGCCGCCACCTGTAAGCCGCCACTTTGATACCGCATACCCGCCGCTTCGCTTTCGCGTCGCCGCACCGCCGCCGCCGCTGCGCCACGCCAGCACGCCGCCTGCGCGCTACCGCCACCGCCTGCCAGCATAAGGCCGCGTCGCCGCCACCTCGCGCCGTTCCGCGCTAAGCGCTTTCCCCTTCCGTGCAGGAACCGCCGTCGCCGGAGCCGATCGCCGTCACCGTCCCGAGTTCGCCGCCGTTCGTCTCCGGTGAGTCCGCAGCCACCGTTGGATCCCAGATCAGCGGTCCAGATCGGTCATTGACCGGTCAGTCCCCAGGCGTTGACTAGTCAGACGCCCGGTCAGCGCCCAGTCAGCAGCCGCGTTGACCAGTCAACAGACATAGTTGACTGGGTAATTACTTTAATCGTTTTAGTTGGCAGATTTCGGTAGAAACTTGTAAATTGCGTAGAAATTAAACCGCTAGGCCAAAAATTGCAAATAAAATATGTGTAGGTTCAGTAAGTCGTGTAGAATCTTGCTGTACCTTTGGTTCACACTTTTGCAGCAAGATTTAGTACAGTTTAATCAAAAGAGTTAATGGCCTTTTTGGAGTAATTACTTCGTGGAAAAAGATCTATAACTCCAAAAATTGCATATGATATGTCCCTGGATTCAGTGGGACGAGGGGGATCTCATCGTGAATTAAAAGGATAGGCTTACAGTGAAAACTTCTGCAGAAACTGTCTAGTGGCTTTCTGCAGTGTTTTAATTACTCGGGGAGTTTTATAATTCCTTTTTGAGTAATTCTAGTTGGTACTGTTCCTAAATAGCAAAGCCTATGCGGTAGAATTTTCCCAAGATTTTACAAACAGTATACTACCGGTAGTGAATTATTTGAGCTCTAGCTCTAGTTTTGAGCATTACTTTTTGAGTAATAGTTTTCCTTGCGCTAAAACTATTTCCCATGCATGCAATCAGTAGTATTATTGAATAGGATTATGTGGTGCAGCTGTATCACCAATTCACTTGTCTTGCATGCATTCATGCATCATCTTTGTTGCATATGCTTGTGGATTGTTTGTTTATGATTGCAATTGTATCGTGTAGATTGTGACGAGTGCAACGCTTGCTCGTGTGTGGATTGTTCTTCCGACCGCTACAACCAAGGCAAGTAGATGCTAATTTGTTCATGATATCATCCTACTATTTTCAATGCATTGTCGTGTATTTTGTAGATGCATGTGTAGGATGATACTATCGCTATGCTATGTCCTATTATGTGGTAGGGCTTTCCTTGTAGATGAACCACCGTTGGTAGATGTGCTTAGCCATGCTATGTTGAACGAGGGCTGGGTTACATCATTGAGACTTGTTTCTAAAAGTATTGATTTGTGAAAACTAAAACAACTTAATCAATGAATCTCCTGGGTGTGATGGTATTGATAATTTTTGGTGATTTCATTGCGGAAAGGCACCCAGGTATCAAGAGAGAATGATTGGCTTCTTTATTGTGTAGCTTACGTGTACAACCATGTGCCAATAATGAAATGGGCGGTTGGTTGGACTTAGTAGGTTGTGGTAACTCGAACCCGCATATCCAGAGACGTAGAATTTTTGGTAGGTTGGACCGGTGCGCGTCGGGATTGGGGTGCTACTTCCCGAACAGTCTCTTCTTGGACTTCTCCCTATCATCACCCAAAATGAGAGTGATGGTACGAGCTGGGCTGGCCAAGTCACATGGGTAAAGTGTACTAACCCCTGCAGGGTGTATCATCTAATCGATTAGCCGTGTCCCCGGTTATGGACAACTGAGTTGCTTGATATTGATTCCATGACATGTTTCTCGCTCATTCTAATTTCTTAATTATTTTAACATTGTTGGGTTAACTTAATTGGGATCTTTTCAAAGAAAAACAAAAACTGTTTATGAAAGTAGGACAAATGTATTTACAAATGCAAGCCAGACACAGCTCCACTTGCCAAATATGCATGTAGATGTTAGTGCTATTGTCTCCATTACTAGCTCTACTTGCCATACATTCCATGTATTGATCCTTCGGGGCTGCTACGTTTCATGTTGCAGGTTATTCCGATTCTGAGTAATCGATATAGGCCACGGTACTCCACTCGGCACTTGTTCACTTGTGGGCAATTTGAAGAATGGAGAATTTGCTTTATTTATGTTGCTACCTGAATAATTTGAGCAAGCCTTGAGCTAAGCTTTTATTGTAATAATGGTACTCTGGATCTTTGTTATTTATCATACACGCATATTTTGCTATGTTATTCATCTCATTCTATTGTGGGCCAATGAACCGATCCAGGGATTGGCATGTCACATAGAAGCCACGGTCTTTTCAGAATCGCGGTGTTACAAGATGGTATCAGAGCCCGTGTGTCGACTGTAGGATCGTGACCTAGGATTGGATTAGGAAGCCATAGATTTGTTAAAGCCTATATTAACTCTGTCTTTCACCTTATGCTTTTCACTCTCGTAAATTCTTACCATATGATATTCTCACACTTTTCTCTTTTAATTGATAGATGGGAGAAGTCAGGACTGAGTATGCAACCATGGAGTCACCAAGGCCCTTTGCAAGGCAGTTAGCACAGCTCTCGCAGTCATTGGGATTGCCACTGCCCATGTTCAAGGGAAGAAGGTTGTACACCTATGGATATGGAGGGGATGCATGGGAGATCACTACCTTCATATTCAGGGATGCCGCCTTGCCAAATCCAGTGCATTTGATCTACACCAAGACATACTGCAACTGGGGACTTGGAATTAACTTGGCCATACATGAAGCCCTGTCTCGCCAGTGCCATAATGTCCGACACCTACTACCAGCAGATTCTCCCTACCGTGACTATGGGAGGCGTGATGAAGATGGGCACATTATGGTTACCCCGGGCGACAGGAACAACATGCCGCCCCGTCGGAGGCACATAGAGGACATGGAAAGGGAGAATGGAGCTCTAGCTCAGAAAGTGATGATGATAAAGGAGATTGCAGACTTTGCTAGCAATGGTATGGTGGTCCAAGGACAGGAGATTGACACCTTGCATGAAGCTGTGGGAGTTCTGGAGAATGCCCTGATAGCCAGAGATGAAACCATAACTCATCTTCATGGTACCGTGCAGGAGAACACCCAGAACATACAACAGTTGCAAGGGACCGTCCAGGAAAGGGATCAAACTATTTAAGCTATGACAGCCCAGATTGCCGCTCTCCAAGCACAGCCGAATCCACCCTCTGATGATGACAATGGAGATGATGGCAACAATGGGGATGATGATGACAGTGGGAATGATGATGATGATGAGGACGAGGATGATGATGATGGAGACGATGATGGTGGAGGAGATGAAGCTGTTGCAGTTACAGCTGAAAGTGAAGAAGAAGAGGAGGATCCAGAAGAGGTGGAGTTTGAGATTTCAAGTGATGGCTCAGGAGAGGTGTACACTCCACCGCCATGGTTGAACCGTGGACCGAAGCGCCAACGCATGAGTGCAAGGACCTACCGCAACCTCTTCAAGGAGTAGATAGAAGTGCACCAATTAGTCCTCGTTAGGTAAATTCGTTAGGATTAGTCTCGATCGATGTGAAGCTTAGTTGCTGTTAGTTTAAGAGTGGTTAGTTGCTTATTTGTGTACTCCAATATCCCAGGAATTATTTGTGCAAATTTTATGAAAGAGTTATGGCAATTTTGGTTAACATCTGTGTTATTTTCGCTGCAGTTTTCTGCTGATACAGCAGTACTGTACGATTTTTCATATTTTTCTGGTAACTGGGAAAAATCTGAAAAACATTGGGCTGATACGAAACTCTCTGTACTGTATGTGCAAAAATCAGCTAAATTTTCTGACGAGTCTAAGTCAGGTAGAAAAATTCGCGAACGCTGCTGGACTGTTCTGGCAGATTGCTGTTTTTGTTGTTTAGTTGATCAACTGTTTAGTTAACCATTGCCAACTCTTGTAAAACTATTTCAGTAGGTATATACTGCTAGGATAACCCCTGGGATGTTGCTGGATCACTTGTTTGTTGATGTGTTGCTTGCTTGTGATTGTCTGCTATTGTTTGTCGTTGATTGATCATATGCATGGGTAGAATCCAATTGTCGTAGTTGATTCTTTCTAAACTTACCTGTACTGAACCGCAGATGACTCCCCGCCGTCAACCCACTGAGTTGGAGCAACTCATGGCAGCTCAGGCACAGCTGACCCAAGTGATGACTCAGTTCATGGCAGCTCAGAACAACAACAACAATGGAAACAATCAGCCTCAGGGAGATGCTCTCACCAGATTTCTGAGGTTAAGGCCAGCTAAGTTCTCTACTGCAACGGAACCAATGGTTTCTCTCGACTGGTTGCGTTTAGTCAACAAGGATCTGGTAACCGTTGGATGCACTGATGCTGAGAAGGTGAGGTTTGCCGCTCACCTACTGGAGGGACCAGCCGCATCTTGGTGGGACACTTTTCAGATCACCCACCCGCTGGATACTGTGACTTGGGCAATGTTTGAGGAAGGTTTCAGGACCAACCACTTGTCTTCAGGAGTTCTGAGCCTGAAGAGGAAGGAGTTCCGCAACTTGCGCCAAACCAATCGCACCGTGGCCGAGTACATTGAGGAGTTCAACAACCTGTCCCGTTATGCACCTGAGGATGTTGACACTGATGCAAAAAGGAGGGAGAGATTCCTGGATGGCCTCAGTGATGAGCTTTCAGTACAACTACTGGTGGTTTATTGCCCCACTTTCCAGGAACTTATGGACAAGTCCAGGATCTTGGAAGGGAAGCACAAACAGGTGGAGAACCGCAAGAGAAAGAGCAATAATCACCACTCTGGTTCACATCACAAGTCTCGCACTTCATATGATGGATACTCCAAGCATGGACGAAGTGACCATGGGAACCATGACCGCCACCACCATGGGGGCGATGGGCATCGTCATGACAACCATAGGAGCAACCACCACAGCCACAAGGGAGGACACTCTCACCACTCTGGAGGACACGGTGGACATGACCGCAACCGTGATCGCAGCTTTGTGAAGAAGGATCTGAGTGAGGTAACGTGCTTCAAGTGTAAACAGAAGGGACACTATGCTGACAACTGTCCAGAGAGGAAAGGACTGAAGCCAACCAACAACGAGAAGGCCACAGTGAACCACATGAATGTGGAGGAGATCCCAGATGAGCCTGACCTTGTGATTGGTAAGTTTCCAATCAACACTCACCCTGCACTTATACTTTTCGATACTGGTGCATCGCATTCATTCATATCAAGGGAATTTGTGGATAAGTATAAGTTACCTACTGAGTCTATGAAAAGGTCTATTAGAGTGAGTTCACCTGGAGGAGATATGATAGCTAGCGCGGGATGCCGCAATTTAACTGTGAGGATTGGAACACACAACTTCAGTGCACATTTGGTAGTGTTGGAATCACAGGGGTTAGATGTTATTCTGGGTATGGATTGGATGTCTATGCATGAGGGACACATAGATTGTGCACAGCGAGCTGTTTCACTCAAAACCCCGGATGGTAAGAGGATTAGATTCAAGTCGGCTGTACGACCAGGAAGGTGTAAGTTGAATTCTCTTAAGGGGGTTAGCATGGATACTGTGCCAGTGATTAGGGATTACCCCGACGTGTTTCCGGAAGAGCTGCCAGGGATGCCACCTGACAGGGAAGTAGAGTTTCTCATCGACCTGATGCCGGGAACAGGACCAATAGCAAAGAAACCATATAAGATGGATGTGGATGAGCTGAAGGAATTGAAGAAGCAGTTGAAAGAGCAGCTGGAAAAGGGATTCATTCAGCCTAGTTCGTCGTCGTGGGGTGCACCTGTTCTGTTTGTGGAGAAGAAAGACAGCAGCAAGAGATTGGTGGTGGACTATCGCTCGCTGAATGAAGTAACCATCAAGAACAAGTACCCTCTGCCGAACATAAATGATTTGTTTGATCAACTGGAAGGAGCAAAGGTGTTCAGCAAGATTGATCTGCGATCAGGCTACTTCCAATTGAAGATCCGGGAGGAGGACGTACCAAAAACCGCCTTCACCACTAGGTATGGTTTATATGAGTATACGGTTATGTCTTTTGGACTAACGAATGCCCCGGCATATTTCATGACCATGATGAACAAGGTATTTATGGAGTACTTGGACAAGTTCGTGGTGGTGTTTATTGATGACATACTGATATATTCCAAGGATGATGCTGAGCATGAGAAGCATCTGCGACTGATTATGGAGAAGCTGAGGGAACATCAGCTGTATGCCAAATTCAGCAAGTGTGAATTCTGGCTTAACACCATTGGGTTTCTTGGACACGTAGTGTCAGGAGAAGGAGTCGCTGTTGATCCAAGCAAAGTGACTGCAGTAACTGAGTGGGAAGCACCCAAGAATGAGGGAGAGATTCGCAGCTTTTTGGGACTTGCTGGATATTACAGGAGGTTCATTGAAAACTTTTCCAAGATTGCTAAGCCAATGACTGAACTTCTGAAGAAGGAGAGAAAGTTCGAATGGACGGATGTGTGTGAAGCTAGCTTTCAGGAACTGAAGCGTCGACTAGTGACCGCCCCTGTTCTGTGTTTGCCAAACCTTCAGAAGGATTTCCAAGTGTACTGTGACGCTTCTCGACAGGGACTTGGGAGTGTGCTGATGCAAGATGGGAGAGTGGTGTCATATTCCTCGCGACAACTCAAGCACCATGAGCGGAATTACCCCACACACGACTTGGAGTTAGCGTCAGTGGTTCATGCGCTCAAGGTATGGAGGCATTACTTAATGGGAAAACACTGTGATGTGTACACCGACCACAAGAGCCTGAAATACATATTCACGCAGAAGGAACTGAACATGAGACAAAGGAGATGGTTGGAGCTTATCAAGGATTACGATATGAATCTGCAATACCACCTAGGAAAGGCCAATGTAGTAGCAGATGCTCTGAGCCGGAGAGTTTACGCCAATGGATTGACAATTGGGGAGTTGCTCGGGGATTTGTGCAAGCAATTCAAGGACCTTAGACTGGAGGTAGTATCTGAAGGGTACTTGGCAACAATGGAAGTCCAACCAACGCTACAGGACAGAATCAGGAAGGCTCAAGTGGGAGACAAAGAGATGGATGAAATAAGGGAAAAGATGAAGGAGGATCGAGCAAAGGAATTCCGCGAGGATGAGCAAGGAACCTTGTGGTATGGAGATCGTTTGTGCGTCCCCAACGATCCCGAGATAAGGAAGTTGATTCTGCAGGAAGCTCATGACTCGCCGTATTCCATACATCCGGGCAATACGAAGATGTATATGGACCTAAAGGACAGATTCTGGTGGAGCAACATGAAGGGAGACATCGCAGAGAATATTTCCCTATGTGACGTATGTAGCCGAGTGAAGGCGGAACACCAGAAGCCAGCAGGATTGCTACAGCCATTGCCCGTGCCGGATTGGAAGTGGGATAGAGTGGGAATGGATTTTATCACAGGATTGCCCAGGACCAGGTCAGGATATGACTCCATTTGGGTAGTGGTCGACCATTTGACCAAGGTAGCCCACTTTATACCGGTAAAGACGACCTATACGAGTGCAAAGTTGGCCAAGATTTACATGGACATAATTGTGTGCCTACATGGAGTTCCCAAGAGTATCGTATCTGATAGAGGCACCCAATTTACCTCACACTTCTGGCGCCAGCTACACGAGACACTCGACACTAGATTGGAGTTTAGCATAGCGTTTCACCCGCAGACTGATGGACAGACCGAGAGGGTGAATCAGATTTTGGAGGACATGCTGAGAGCATGCGCTTTGGCTCATGGCTCTAGTTGGGATGAGAATTTGCCATATGCTGAGTTTTCCTACAACAACAGCTATCAAACCAGCATCAAGACGTCACCGTTCGACGTGCTTTATGGGAAACGGTGCCGAACACCATTGCTATGGGATGGAGTAGGAGAACGCCAGTTGTTTGGACCTGATTTGATCAAGGACGCTGAGGAGAAGGTCGCCTTGATTAGGGACAGGCTAAAGGTAGCACAATCTAGGCAGAAGAGCTACGCTGACGCCAAGCGCAAGGAAGTGGTGTATGAGATAGGTCATAGAGCATACCTCAGAGTGTCGCCACTTCGTGGAATCAAGAGATTTGGAATTAAGGGTAAGATGGCACCTCGATTTATTGGACCGTACAGGGTCTTAGCACGCAAAGGAGAAGTTGCTTATCAGTTGGAGTTGCCAGAGGCTCTGTCCGCTGTTCACAATGTGTTCCACGTATCCCAGCTGAAGAAGTGCCATCCGGAGATGGCGGATACACCATTGAGAGACACTGTACCGCTAGAGGAGGTTCAGCTTGAGAGTGACTTGACCTATGAGGAGAAGCCGGTCAAGATTCTGGAGACAGCGGAGAGGATTACACGTACCAAGACAATCAGGTTTTGCAAGGTGCAGTGGAGCCACCACACTGAAGAAGAAGCCACTTGGGAGCGTGAGGATGACATCCGAGAGGACTACCCACACCTATTTGCTAGCCGCGCTGAACCTCGGGGACGAGATTCATCTTAAGAGGGTTAGTCTTGTCACATCCCAAATTTTAGATTTGGTTCTGCATATCATTCATACCATTGCATCATACTTTTCCACGCAAAACCATCGAGTGAAAAGAATCGGTGAAACGCTATTTTCAAAACCCTATTTTATTCTACTACGAGGCTCCTGCGGGAGGCATTAGTAAGACTAGTGTAGTCCACCCTTGTAGCCTAGTGGTTTCACTCAACCCTTGACCCTAGGTTGTTCCCCTCGTTTTTACAAAAATTTAGGAGCAAGAATCGCCCGATTCGGAGCTCGTATGGAAAAGTTACGGCAGTTTTATTAAAATATCGAAAATCGGCGCCGACTTCGCCATGTTCGCCTCCAACCGCGCCGTCGTAGCCGACTAGGACCTCGCGTGGGGCCCACAAAAGGCGGACCCCACCCAGCCGCCGCCGCCTCGACCACCGCCTCGACCCGCGCGCCCACCCCCGCACCTCGATCTCCGAGCCGCCGCCGCCCTCGGCCTCCGCCGCCTGCTACTTTCGCCCGAGTAAGCCATACCGCTTTGCCGCCTACCCGCCGCCAGCGCGCCGCGCTTTGTTCGCTTCGCCGCGCACCGCCGCCGCCGCTGCATGCAGCCACCGCCGCGCCGCAAGCGCCTACGCCGCCGCCTCGCGCCTGCCAGCCATCGCCTGCGCCGCCGCCACCTCGCGCCGTTCCGCGCTGACCGCTTTCCCCTTCCGCGCAGGAACCGCCGTCGCCGGAGCCGATCGCCGTCACCGTCCCGAGTTCGCCGCCGTTCGTCTCCGGTGAGTCCGCAGCCACCGTTGGATCTCAGATCAGCGGTCCAGATCGGTCGTTGACCGGTCAGTCCCCAGGCGTTGACTAGTCAGACGCCCGGTCAGCGCCAAGAAGCGTTGACGATCAGTCAATGCATTACGATTGACTGGTAATTACTTTAATCGTTTTAGTTGGCAGATTTCGGTAGAAACTTGTAAATTGCATACAAATTAAACCGCTGGGCCAAAAATTGCAAATAAAATATGTGTAAGTTCAGTAAGTCGTGTAGAATCTTGCCGTACCTTTGGTTCACACTTTTGCAGCAAGATTTAGTACAGTTTAATCAAAAGAGTTAATGGCCTTTTTGGAGTAATTAATTCATAGAAAAAGATCTGTAACTCCAAAAATTGCGTATGATATGTCCCTGGATTCAGTGGGACGAGGGGGATCTCATCGTGAATTAAAAGGATAGGCTTACAGTGAAAACTTCTGCAGAAACTGTCTAGTGGCTTTCTGTAGTGTTTTAATTACTCGGGGAGTTTTATAATTCCTTTTTGAGTAATTCCAGTTGGTACTGTTCCTAAATAGCAAAGACTATGCGGTAGAATTTTCCCAAGATTTTACAAACAGTATACTACCGGTAGTGAATTATTTGAGCTCTAGCTCTAGTTTTGAGCATTACTTTTTGAGTAATAGTTTTCCTTGCGCTAAAACTATTTCCCATGCATGCAATCAGTAGTATTATTGAATAGGATTATGTGGTGCAGCTGTAGCACCAATTCACTTGTCTTGCATGCATTCATGCATCATCTTTGTTGCATATGCTTGTGGATTGTTTGTTTATGATTGCAATTGTATCGTGTAGATTGTGACGAGTGCAACGCTTGCTCTTGTATGGATTGTTCTTCCGACCGCTACAACCAAGGCAAGTAGATGCTACTTTGTTCATGATATCATCCTACTATTTTCAATGCATTGTCGTGTATTTTGTAGATGCATGTGTAGGATGATACTATCGCTATGCTATGTCCTATTATGTGGTAGGGCTTTCCTTGTAGACGAACCACCATTGGTAGATGTGCTTAGCCATGCTATGTTAAACGAGGGCTGGGTTACATCATTGAGACTTGTTTCTAAAAGTATTGGTTTGTGAAAACTAAAACAACTTAATCAATAAATCTCCTGGGTGTGATGGTATTGATAATTTTTTGTGGTTTCATTGCGGAAAGGCACCCAGGTATCAAGAGAGAATGATTGGCTTCTTTATTGTGTAGCTTACGTGTACAACCATGTGCCAATAATGAAATGGGCGGTTGGTTGGACTTAGTAGGTTGTGGTAACTCGAACCCGCGTATCCAGAGACGTAGAATTTTTGGTAGGTTGGACCGGTGCACGTCGGGATTGGGGTGCTACTTCCCGAACAGTCTCTTCTTGGACTTATCCCTATCATCACCCAAAATAAGAGTGATGGTACGAGCTGCGCTGGCCAAGTCACATGGGTAAAGTGTACTAACCCCTGCAGGGTGTATAATCTAATCGATTAGCCGTGTCCCCGGTTATGGACAACTGAGTTGCTTGATATTGATTCCATGACATGTTTCTCGCTCATTCTAATTTCTTAATTGTTTTAACATTGTTGGGTTAACTTAATTGGGATATTTTCAAAGAAAATCAAAAACTGTTTATGAAAGTAGGACAAATGTATTTGCAAATGCAAGCCAGACACATCTCCACTTGCCAAATATGCATGTAGATGTTAGTGCTATTGTCTCCATTACTAGCTCTACTTGCCATACATTCCATGTATTGACCCTTCGGGGCTGCTACGTTTCATGTTGCAGGTTATTCCGATTCTGAGTAATCGATATAGGCCACGGTACTCCACTCGGCACTTGTTCACTTGTGGGCAATTTGAAGAATGGAGAATTTGCTTTATTTATGTTGCTACCTGAATAATTTGAGCTAGCCTTGAGCTAAGCTTTTATTGTAATAATGGTACTCTGGATCTTTGTTATTTATGATACACGCATATTTTGCTATGTTATTCATCTCATTCTATTGTGGGCCAATGAACCGATCCAGGGATTGGCATGTCACTTAGAAGCCACGGTCTTTTCAGAACCGCGGTGTTACAACTTCTAGCAAGCTTTTGTAGGAACATAATCACATCAGAAATATTGCAACCATCAAGATAAAAATCAAACTTAGCATCACTAGTAGTAGGTTCATTGGGTTTAGGCAATGTAGGAGGAGGAATAGGGACTTCTTGTGGTTTAGTGGCATCCATATTGGTGGTGGTGATAGTGCACACACTATTGTTTCTAGCAATTTCAGCTTCTCTTTCCCACTTAGCATGAAGTTGGGCTAATAGTCTAACATTTTCATCAATAGTAACTTGTATGGCATGAGTAGCAGCAAAGGTACTTTCCATGGTTTTAGGTTTAACAGCCATTCTATTAATCAAAGAGGACTGTGCTTCAGACAAGGAGGAAATATTTTTGTCTACATTCAAAAGCTTTTCCTCCACAGTCTTGTTGAAAGTGGTTTGTTTACTAATAAAGTCTTTGAGCATGACTTCAAGTTCAGAGGGGGCACTTCTAGTATTGTTGTAGGAGTTTCCATAGGTATTGCCATTATTAGGAGGATAAGTCCTATAATTGTTGTTGCTACCAAAATTATTCCTATAGGAATTGTAGTTGAAATTGTTGTTTCTAATGAAATTCACATCAACTTGATCTTCTTGAGAAACCAAAGAGGCTAAGGGGACATTATTTGGATCTAAAGGAGCTTTCCCATTAACAAGCATAGCCATGATAACATCAATCTTATCACTCAAATAGGAGGTTTCTTCAACAAAATTTACCTTCTTACCATGTCGAGCTCTCTCAGTGTGCCATTCAGAATAATTAACCATCATATTATCAAGGAGTTTTGTTGAAAAACCCAAGGTGATGGTCATAAAGGTACCTCCAACAGCTGAATCCAACAGGTTTCTTGAGGAGAAGTTCAAACCTGCATAAAAAGTCTGTATAATCATCCAAGCAGTAAGTCCATGAGTGGGACAATTCTTAACCAAAGATTTCATTCTTTCCCAAGCTTGAGAAACATGTTCATTATCAAGTTGTTTAAATTCTCATATATATAATCTTAGCAGGAGGGTAGTACTTTCCAATAAAAGCATCTTTGCACTTAATCCAAGAATCAATACTATTTCTAGGCAAGGATAGCAACCATTCTTTAGCTTTTCCTCTCAAGTAGAAAGGAAACAACTCGAGCTTAATAATATCTCCATCTACATCCTTATACTTTTGCATCTCACAAAGTTCAACAAAGTTATTGAGATGGGCAGCAACATCATCAGAACTAGCACCAGAAAATTGCTCTCTCATCACAAGATTCAACAAAGCAGGCTTAATTTCATAAAAGGTAGCATCAGGAGCAGGTGGAGCAATAGGAGTGCTTAGGAAATCATTGTTGTTTGTGCTAGTGAAGTCACACAACTTGGTGTTCTCAGCAGAGTTCATTTTGGAAAAAAGTTGAGCAAGCCAACACAACAGCAACTAGAGTAGGAACTAATTTTTTTGTGTGTTTTGATAAGAGATACAAACCAAACTAAACTAATTTTTTGGAGTTTTTGATAAAAAGAGGCAAACAAAACCAAACAAAAGGAACTAAGAAAAACAAAAAAAGTAAAGAGAAAGGTTGTGGAGGACTCCCCTTGTGAAGACGTCCTTAGCCTCCCCGGCAACAGCGCCAGAAAAAGGCTTGATGAGTGCGTGAACACTTCGTTCGGAGACCCCAAGAGGAAGGTATGATGAGCACAGCAGTAAGTTTTCCCTTAGTAAGAAACCAAGGTTATCGAACCAGTAGGAGGAAGGAAACGACTCAAAGGTGTTGCTAGCAACTTGGAGACCTGCACAACACAAACTCAAGACTTTGCGCCAATGAACAGTGAGGTTGTCAATCTCACCGGTTTGCTGTAGCAAGGGATTAATTGTCTGGTGTGGAAGGTAATAGTGGTTTGCAACAAGTAAACGGTAAACAGTGGAAGATGTATCAATGGTAAAGATTGGATTGGGGTCTATAGTTAACTAGAGGTGTTCTCCTTAGATAAACAAACATGGCATGCTAGGTAAACAAATTACAGCAGGGTAATTGATAGGACTGGGCAAGGCAAAACAATGCAATACTAGACATCATGATCCTATGAGAATAGATTGGGCAATACAACAAGATACATAGACCACCATCCAACTGCATCTATGACTAGAAGTCCACCTTTGGGTTATCATCCCAACCCCCTCCAGTATTAAGTTGCAAGCAACAGACAACTGCTTTAAGCAAAGTGTGTAAGGTAAACAATCCACTTGTTCCATGAACAAGAGACCGTTGTTTTCTCCCTAGTGGCAACAGCACATCTACAACCTTAGAGATTTCTGTCACTTCCCTTAGATTAAAAAGAGGCATGAACCCACTATCGAGCATAAATACCCCCTCTTGGAGTCACTAGCAACTACTTGTCCAATATAGCTACTAACAACGGAGAGCATGCAAGATCACAAACAACACAGACATGATAGAATCAATAAGACAAAACCATTAATCAATCTGACATAGTAATCTCAATATCCATCGGATCCCCAGAAACACAACATGCATGATTACAAATAGATGAGATCTTGATCATGAAAGGAGCTCAC
Source organism: Avena insularis (assembly GCA_023614405.1). Lineage (NCBI taxonomy): Eukaryota > Viridiplantae > Streptophyta > Magnoliopsida > Poales > Poaceae > Avena > Avena insularis. The sequence goes on from CM042697.1 coordinate 159,154,653, forward strand.
AAGATCTAGACATGAAAGCACAAAGGAGGAGATACAACCATCTAGCTACTACATGGACCCATAGTCCAAGGTGGAACTACTCACGCTTCATACAGGAGGCTGGCATGATGAAGAAGAAGGCCTCCGGGATGATCTCCTCTCCGGCAGGGTGCCGGGAAGAGCTTCAGATCCCCCTGATCTAGGGACGATGGTGGCAGCGACTACAGACGGTTTCGTGGAATATTGATCGGGTACTTAGGGTTCAGGCATCGGGGGATTCTTATAGGTGAAGAGGGAGGCCGAGGGGGTGCCCGAGGCGGCTGCACCCCGTCCCCCCAGGCATGGGGTGGTCCCACCCGCACGGCCAGGGGGTGTGGCCCCCTCGAAGACCTCATCCGTCTCGTCTTCTGGCTCCATGTTCCCCACGGTAAAATATTGACTTTGGCTTTTGTCCCGTCTAATTCCGGGAATATTGATTTTCTGCCTTTCTGGAACCAAAAACAGAAGAAAACTGGCAACTGGCACTATGACATCTTGTTAATAGGTTAGTACTAGAAAACATATAAAAACACCTCAAAGTGTAGACAAAGCAAAGCAAAGTAGATACTAAACACGCATGGAACATCAAAAAATATAGATACGTTTCCGACGTATCAAAGCCCGGGTCTCTTCACAATCTTCCACGAAGAGGACACTGCGGCACCAAATGCCAAGCCAACTAGGAGGTCACCCTCAAAGAGTATAAAGCTCGGTCTCTCACTTGAACAAATAGTAATGGAGAGCTCAACACTTATGAAAGATTGCAAAGCAAGAACACCAAGGGTGCTCAATTTCTTCACTCTCAAATCCCACCAAAGCAACAAGTGCTAGGGAGGAATTAGAGAGAAAAAACAATGGTGGAAATCAACAAATGACTCCAAGATCTAGATCCAGTGTGTTCCCCTCACTTAGAGGAGGAGTTGATTAGTGGGGATTGTAGATCTAGATCTCCTCTTCCAAAGCCCTCAAAAAAATGCAAGAATCATAGGAGGGAAGGGGGAGGAAGCAAGCTCAATAGGTTCAACAATAGAGGTCAATTTCGTGTTTAAGAACACACTAAAATGTTGGGGGAAGAACCCCCTTTTATAGGGGAAATAAAATATGACCGTTGGGAGAAATCTGTGCGAACTCGGTTGAAAGTTCGGTTGGAACGGCCCTCACACCAGATGGCCCGGTTCCCAGACCGAAAAACCGGATTTCAACCGGGATTACCTCCTGTCCGCAGTCTCGGATAGACTTGATATAACAAAACCAAAAATCCTGGTTTAAGATCCGGTTTTCCAGTGCTGGCACCGGACCACCCGGTCTGGGAGCCGGTTGGACCGGATCCACAACCGGGATGAAACAGACTTCACGAAAAACACAATAACTTTTGCATCCTGACTCCGATTTCGATGATCTTGAGCTTGTTTTGAAGAGGAAAACAAGCTATGCAAGATGGTGTAGACAAACATCATAGACCAAAAAAGGAGTATAGAACCAAATAAAGAAAGTTAAGAAGCCTCCCTAAAAAGAACCGATAAAACCTTCAAACTCCAAAAACGCCATAGAAGATGCATACAAATGATGTCATTGGGCTTGTTGAAGAGTGAGAAACAAGCTCAAGAACCTCACATGGAGAAACACCAAGAAGCAACATAATATAAAGATGCAAAGTATGCAAAGGATTGAGCTCCCTATGGCAATGTGATCAAGTTACCCAACCGAAAGCCCCTGTTGATAGTGCGGCTATCTATCCTATAACCCGGTCTCCCAACAACCACCTCGAGACCGGTAAAAGGAAAAGATAGAAAGGCCATACCTTTGCCTTGCGCATCCCTCTTGATCTTGATGACAACGCTTCAAGCTCCACCCAAGCCAGAATGCATCACTTGATCATTGTTGCTTCGTGAAGACTCCTAATTTTCTCCCCCGTACACCACTATGGGATAGCTTCATTAATACATGTCCATTATCAACAATATGGACGGAAAGATTCAAGCAAATGATCTTTCGATATGCTTATCTTGAACTTTTCCTTCTCAACCTTGATGACGATCACCACTTGATGTCATCCTTTCATGGGCTATATAAGATCTTCACTTTTGGAGCATGCCCATGGAAAGATACCTATCCCATATAGAAAATGAAAAGGCACATATATAATGGGTTAGCTCATGATGCATAATTGACAAGGCTTACCATACCACAACATCCATGTGATACATTCTTTATGCTTCATGTGTTGACCAAATTGAAATCACTCTTCACTCTTTGTATAGGTCAACCATGTATCTTCTTATGCTCCATCTCAACACCATATTATTCTCTTCAACTCGATGATATTGATGCCATTACTCAAGGTATATATGTATCTTCATGGCATCCATACTTGAATCCAACACATGGACTATAAGCATGACCTATGAAATATTCCTTCATATAAAACTCAATGAAAACATTAGTCCATGGGGATTGTCATTAATCTCTAAAACCACACATAGGGGCAATTACCCTTTCACCACCGCGGTGCGTTGGACCCCCCACCGACGAGCTCCACCCACTGGTGGAAAACAGGCATATAGTCCCGGGCCGTAACGAGCTCTAGTCCTGGTTTTCGACCTGGGACTGCCAAAATGGGACTAGAGACCCCCTTTCTAGTCCTGGCTCGCTACAGCCCACGACAGATAACAGCCACATGGTTGTTCCAGCGAGGCGGGGGGGGGGGGGCGGAAACCCTCTAGTCCCGGGCCATAACACCACCCGGGACTATACGGTTTCCTGCCGCGACAGAGAATTGTGTGTTTCTCTGCCGCGGCAGAGATTGTGTGTTTCCTTTTTTCCCATTTCGTTCCTTTTTTGGTTTGTGTTTCACTATAATTTCAAACATATATTTCAGTACACATATTCTATGCTACTACATACACAGTACACGTTGATGCATCTATATAATTAATCGATCCCTTGCAAGCATACATATAATCAATCATATCAAAAGGAAGAAATGTTTTGAAATTGCATGGTCATTGATGATATATATATATATATCATATCAACTACATGGAGATCACTAAGGCATACAGAGTTCCTCGTCATCTACATAATGTTCTCCATGTACATCAAGGACCTCCTTCATCAGAAATCCCGCCAACTCCTCTTGAATTGCTCGTATGCGCTGGTATGGCTCTAGTTTCTCCCACAGATCATAAATATAATGTGAATATACTTTTCGCTCACTGGTCAACTCGCAGATGTACTCGTAGACATAGTATCCACATAAATGAGTTCTCGGTGGCTGCTGTAAACTCTTCACCATTTTATAAGTTGGCTCCTCTTTGAATGGACCTGGTATTTTCTGTCTGAACTGTGTCCAACACCTGCTCGGGAAACAAAATGAACAAAGGAGTTATTAGTTACTTGATATCAGGAAATGAACGAAAGAGGCCGATATAATGTGATAATGATTGAAATTACTTATGGAGCATTGCTTTCATGTCGCTCCACTGCTCTTGGTCCCAAATTAATGAGTCGTGGGCTTCAAATAGGGACTTGTCAACTTGAATGTTTAGCAAGATCCAGTGGAATCTGCGGACGTTTACATAAGCATACATCCATAGCTCATCGAGTAAGCAAAAATAAAATGTGTACAAGATAGAAACACTCACTTGAAGTTGTAAGTAAATAGTATTTCCTTAAAAAAATATTCTCGGTGTAGAACCTACACAGGTCTTCCTCCACGTCCTTGGGGTGATTCTTTAATGTTTATTCATTAACGATATATGGGTCAATGAACCCAATGTCATATCTTCTAGCTCTTTTGCATTCAAGCATCTTCATTCTGCAGAATATAATATCATACAAAAGGATATATAGTTAGGATAAGATATTAAATGCAATGAACGAGCTGAGCTACAAACTTAATTATAGCAATAAATCACTTACAGACAGTAGCAACCAATGATAGATTTGTTGAGGGTGCGCTAGTTGTATAAATGAAACAGTTCGGTCATTTGAACCTGTATTGAGTATGGTTTAAAGTGATCCTCCTTTCTAACGTCCACCGCAAACCAATCTTTCTGATGCTTTTTTATGTTTGCACCATGTACCATGTGTGCAGATTTCGCATACGTGTGGATAGACGTGTGAGCTCCTCATTACTGACTAGAGGCTCCCCTTGGACATACTTCCGTACTATCTGACCCACTGGCGTATCTTCATAGCCTAAATATTGACCAAGAGACATATTTGCTTCATAGGCAAGTGCTTTGGCCTCCGATACAGTGATGCCCATTAGTGTAGCATTAGTACTGGCTGTAGGGTCCATTATTTGCATGTCCATATCCATTTCAGCTCCGAAGGCCTTGTCGAGGTCTGAAATCACTTTGAGGAGGGGGGCGATTGATTCTTCTGTTGTCCGAGCTGGGCAACTTGCTTCCCGCTTTTTGTGCTTGTGCTTTTTTTAGTCTTTGCTTGCTTAATAATCTCCCGGTCATAGTCTGATTCCAGATTCATCGATATCTAGGATGGTTGCTCAAGAAAGGACTTAGCCCACTTTTTGTTTTTTCATCATATACCGGTTTTGGCTCAAGCTTTTTTGGTGCAAAATGTGCCTTAACTTGGGCAGCCACATCTGCGGAATTTTCCTCATCGGTCTTGTCATAAGGTCTCTTTGGAAGAGCCGGCGGGATGTCGACTATCTTCGCTGTTTGACCTTTCTTCGATGTGGGGCGCGGGGGAGCGGCGACCTTCCGTTTCTTCGATGAGGTAGTAGTATTGCACGGAGGTGGAGGCGGAGATCGAGTTTATGTACTCCTGATGCGGCGATCATCATCGAGGCGGGGTGGACTTGGCGGTTGACGATAATCGGGTTGGGGTGGACTTGGAGGTTGACGATAATCGATGCCGGGTGGACTTGGAGGTTGACGATCATCGGGGCGGTGTGCACTTGGATTCCTTGGAGTCCGTGGCTTTGGCGCCGAGCCTGAAACTTGATGTACTTCTTCCATAGAATGATGTTGCGCTTGACATCTCCTAGTTTCGTAAGGCCTTCAGGCGTAGATATTTCAATCTCTAGGTCCGCTAAATCCTCCACTATGTCATCCACCGTGACACGAGCATAGCCAGGTGGAATCGGAAGTGAATGGTGGAGTGCTCCAGGTAGACAAGGTAAACTAGTGCCGATCGCCGCCTTGAAGGACAAGTTGTTCATTGGCTGATGTAGCTCACATTGTGCCATCTCTCTGACATCATCCACGGGGTAGCGAGGAGCCGGTGCATCATCCAGCAGTGCTTGATCATCAGCCCGGACCTCCGTGGAAGCCACATTGCTTCTCTGCTGGCTAAGATCTAATGCAGGATCATCAGCCTGCAGGTGAGTTGACGACAACCTTTGGCTAATTTCTTGCATGAGGTTCTTCAGATCAGCTAGGTCCTGCTCTACCTTGGAGATCCGGTCTGCCTCCCGGTCCTTCTTTCTCTGATGGCTTCTGTAACTATCATCGTACTGAGGAAACCCTTTCTTCCACGAGACACCGACGCCTTTGCCTCGTGTTCGTCCACCCTTTTCAGGATTCCCGAGGGCGTGTGTCAGCTCGTCGTTCTCTCTCTCGGGACGGAACAATCCCAATTGAGCATCGTTCATTGCTTGAATACGGTCTTTGGAGGGTTTTAGAATTTTTCATGAAATAATGTCTTCCCTGTTTATGGGTTCAATGATCCCCCTTGCTCGTACCACCAGTGCTTTGACCTCTCGGGCCATCCATCTGTACTAGGAGTGATGCCTCTAGTCCTCATGTCCCGCTCCATAGTTTCCCACTTAGGGACGACACTCTTGTAGCCACATGTCCCCATTTTATGATGGTATTTATTTTTGGCAGCAGTTAACGCATTCTTTGCTGACTTTGCCTTTGCTTTATAACATTGCTTGTACATTACAAAATAGGGCCGATGTTCTCTCAACTTCTCGTTTGCTCCTACGAAGTCTGGAGTTTTCTTTTTCGCGACATATTTCGCGTATAAACTTTTCTTGTGGTTCCGGTACAGTTCGGCCATCTTGCTCAGAGCCCACTCCTTGACTTTTGCTCTTCTTTCAAGCCCACCTGGCCTTGGGGTAATACCATCTGCCTCAAATTCTTCATACTTTGGAGGTAGTATGAAATGCGCTATCAGCTTTTGCCAAAGGTCATCTTTGGCATCATCGGTGACATAACTGTTGGATTCTTCACCGGGTTTCTTTGACTTATTCCAGTCTTGAATGGTGATCGGCAGGTTGTCCCTAACAATCACCCCGCATTGATTTGTAAACATCCTCCGGTGCTTTTCTGGAGCGATCGGTTCTCCATCATCATCTATTTCTTCGATGGTGAACCTCTGATTACCATCCAACTTTCTGTTCGGCCCTCGTTTCATTCGAGCCATCGATTGCTTCGATCCGGTGGGATAAAAGAAGAAGAGAAAGTGATTAATATATATATATATATATTGATATATCTAGATCAATTAATGAATAGAGGTAACACGAGGCTTTATATATATGTACCTCGCCAGATCCTGTCGAGGGGCCATCATTATTGTTTATATTTGTTTGTCGTTCGTCCAATAACCCTAATAATATTACCACAAGGTATTGTCATTATATATTAATAACAATAATAACTAAAACAAAAAAAATAACCCTCCTAACAGTACTATAGTAACAATATACTACTATTATTACTAACAATACTCCTAATACTAACCGATGTCGGCGGCACAGTGCAAAGGCGTCTTGATGGCCCGTATGGTGCGAGGCGGCGGGGCGCGGCCGCTGATGGAATCGGGCATCACCTCCCATGCGTTTCTCTGCGTTGGCGCCTTCTTGTCTTCGACTTCGTCGAAGAAATGCTAAGTGCTGGGTGGGCGCGCCCGCCCCTAGCGCGTGGTATATAAAGCGAGAGACCTTTAGTCGTGGGTTAAGCCACGGCCCGGGACTAGAGACCTCTAGTCCCGGGCGTGCTTACCCCACGACTAAAGACCCATCCTCTAGTCGCGGGTTAAGCCATGGCCCGGGATTAGAGGGTTTTTTTGGCCGCTTCGTTTTTGTGCGCGCAGTCACCCTCTAGTCCCGGGTCTAGCCACGACCCGCGACTAGTGTATTTTTTGTAAATTTTCTCTTTTAATTCAAATCAAATATAAAACTTTGGAAAATCATATCTCCTATTCTAAAAAATCCAAATAAAACAAATAATATGTCTATTATTATCATAAAAATATAAAGAATCTTAATATAACATCCATACATCTGTTTACAACATTTATAAATTATGTCATTCGTAAATTTCCTTTTTTTAATTCAAATCAAATATAAAACTTTGGAAAATCATATCTCCTATTGTAAAAATCCAAATAAACCAAATAATATGTCTATTATCATCAGGAAAATATAAAGAATCTTACTATAATATCCATATATCTGTTTGCATCATTTATAAATTATGTCATTTTTAAATTTTCTTTTTTTAATTCAAATCAAATATAAAACTTTGGAAAATCATATCTCATATTATAAAAATCCAAATAAAAAAATAATATGTCTATTATTATCAGAAAAATATAAATAATCTTTATATAATATCCATACATCTATTTGCATCATTTATAAATTATGTCATTTGTAAATTTTTTTATTCAAATCAAATATAAAACTTTGGAAAATCATATCTCCTATTTTAAAAATCCAAATAAAAAATTAATATGTCTATTATTATCAGAAAAATATAAATAATCTTAATATAATATCCATACATCTGTTTGCATCATTTATAAATTATTTCATTTGTAAATTTTATTTTTTAATTCAAATCACATATAGAACTTTGGAAAATCATATCACCTATTGTAAAAATCCAAATAAAACAAATAATATGTCTATTATTATCATAAAAATATAAAGAATCTTAATATAATATCCATACATCTGTTTGCATCATTTATAAATTATGTCATTTGTAAATTTTCTTTTTTAATTCAAATCAAATATAAAACTTTGGAAAATCATATCTCCTACTGTAAAATCCAAATAAAACAAATAATATGTCTATTATTATCATAAAAATATAAATAATCTTAATATAATATCCATTTAGTCCTGATTGTAGTCACTAACCGGGACTAGAGATATTTACCGCCATTTCCTACCGCTTCCCGCCAAGTTTTCCCGCCCTTTCCCTTTACCAGAGCTTTTAGTCCCGGTTGTAGTCACTAACCGGGACTAAAGATATTTCTCACCATTTCCCACCGCTTCCCGCCAATTTTCCTGCCCTTTCCCTCTATATCAAGGCCGATCGCGCCATGCTATCCACCTATCCACACCTTCCTCTCTCACAACAATGGACAGTGCCTACTAGGCCATTCTGAACCTCGAGGAGACCGAGGAGCTATGCTCCTCTAGCTACCCTTGCCCGCCGAGCTACCGGCCGCCCGCCGGCTAGATGCTGAGCACTGGAGGGGTTCATGTCCCTCCTGTCCCTCAAGGTTCCGCACGCCAGGCATCCATCACGAACTACTTCTACCACGAGCTCACGTCGGAGCAGCGGATGGATCCCTAGTGGGATCCCAACAACCATGACACCTGGAATGCCTTCTTTGCTAACCGGCAGGAAAGAGAGCTCGCCAGGAACGAGGGTGACGGCCCTCCCTCGGTGAACCACAACGAAGCCGGCCGCCGCCTGTGGTGGGTGAACCGGACTATCATTGGCGTGATGCCCTACATCGCCGGGAGAGGCCATCCTCGCTTGTGGTACCTGCAACCACCATAGAGCCATAATAAGGGTGGCGGTGGTGAAGGCCGCGGGTGTAGTGGCATCGTCATCCGGAGCCCCCCTCCCCCACGCGTCATGAATCCAAGGTCGGAGTGGCAGGTGCCCCCATAATATGCCATGGCTGGGCTGAGGATTCAGCCCCGTGCGCCTAGCAACGACGACGATGACAATGATGAAGAGAAAGACGAAGACGACCCTGAAGCTGCGTACTATAGGCTAGATATGAGCATGACTAAAGGGGTGCCTTTAGTCTCGATTCCGTAGTCTCAGTTTTTAATATTAATAAATGTATTGAGTGTTAGTCCCGGTTTGTGGCTGGACCGGGACTAAAGGGGGGCCTTTAGTCGTGATTTCGTAGTCTCGGTTTTTTAATATTAATAAATGTATTGAGTGTTAGTCCCAGTTTGTGGCTCGACCGGGACTAAAGGGGGGACTTTAGTCCTGATTCCGTAGTATTGAAACTAATACATCTTTCTCAATCAAACTGGATGACGACTCCCAGTGCCTAAATCTGCCAGGTATCATCAACCCTGGTGTCCAACGCAGCCATATAGCGAAGGACGTGCTCGTCCTCCTCCCTGACACGATGCCGTACCACCTCCTCGGTGGCCGGCTCCCTCTGCACCCTTCCTGGACCAGGCGACCTCCACGAAAGAAGCTCTGGGTCGAAGACGACATCCAGGTTCCTCACCAAGTTATGCGTCCTAGAAGGTAGCACCATCCAGTGCCAGCCTGGCGGAGCCCATTCTCGGACATGCCCGGCGGAGCCCAGTACTCCATCGTTGCCGACGAGTTGACTACAAGGATGCGGGATGGGCATCCTAAAGTAGGCGGCGAGGAATGTGTGTATGTGTGGGTGGCCATGACGGTCGCCCTATAAATAGAGGGAAAGGGTGGGAAGGCTGGATTAGGCAGCCTATAAATAGAGGAAAAGTCCAATAAATAGAGGGAAAGGCCTATAAATAGAGGGAAATGCCTATAAATAGAGGGTTCCTCTTTAGTCCCGGTTGGAGAAACCAGCCGCGACTGAAGGGATTGCGGCAGGCTGGGCCAGGCAGCACTAATGATAGGGGTGAGTGTCGACATTATGTCCTGTGGCTTGTACCTTTTCTCGGATGGTGTCGCCAACCCGGACTAAATATGAACCTTTAGTCCCGGTTGGAGGCACCAACAGGGACAAAACACGAGTGAGCACTAATAATAGGGGTGAGTGTCAACATTATGTCGTGAGTGTCGACACTATGCCGAGCTGCTTGTACTATAAATAGGCATCCTTGTGAGTCCATTCCTCGAGCCAGTTTGAGGCATCTCCAAGATGCATGGCCTTCAATAGCAGGGACACCACTATGGCCAGTTTGAGGGAGTCCTCCGACATCTCCAACAAACTGGTCATAGAGGCACTCCCTAATAAGTGAAATTAGTTAGCTCCCAGGCGTATTGATCTAGTTAGAGAAGTTACAAGCTGCAAGATGGTGTGTGAGAGCAAGGGCACCACTACGGCCAGTTTCAGGGAGATGTCGCCGGAACCTAGTCCTCCGGCATCTCCAAGAAACTGGTCATAGAGGTACTCCCTAATATGTGACCACACGCGTTTGGAGATCAGATCTTAATGGTAAGTATGAATAGGTACTAAAGGCCCCCTTTAGTCCCGGTCCAGACACAAAACGGGACTAACACACTCAAGATGGTTTGTAGACAACACTATATGCATCATGGAGCATCTTCATTCATAACCGTGTTTAATACATAAAAATGGGCACATGGAGCATCTTCATTCATAAAATGTTACATTATTACACATCATTTCTTCACGTGTGTCCCTTTCTGATTCCATCGTATCCATGGAGCATCTTCATTCATTAACATGATGCTTGGGTCATCCTTCACTCCGAAGAGCGGAATTTCATGAAACTTATCACAATCTTGTGACATGTCTGTCTTGTCCTCCACTCCCACCATGTTTCTTTTTCCTGAAAGAACTATGTGGCGCTTTGGCTCATCGTCTGATGTATTCTTTTGCTTATTTTTTTCTAGGTTTGGTAGACATGTCCTTCACATAGAAAACCTGAGCCACATCACTGGCTAGGAAGAATGGTTCATCTAAGTACCCAAGATTGTTGAGATCCAACGATGTCATTTCGTACTTCTTGTCTACCTCAACCCCTCCTCCTGACAGCTTGACCCATTTGCATCGAAACAAGGGGACCTTAAAAGTAGGTCGATAGTCAAGTTCCCATATCTCCTCTATGTAACCATAATATGTGGTCTTTGACCCATTGTTGTCTGTTGCATCAAAGCGGACACCACTGTTTTGGTTGGTGCTCTTTTTATCTTGGGAGATCATGTAAAATGTATACCCATTTATCTCGTACCCTTGGAAAGTCAATATAGTCGAAGATGCTGACCTGGACAACAAGTATAGCTGATCTCCAAGAGTGTTGTTTTTGATGAGATGTTGCAACCAACCGCAAAAACTCTTCATGTGTTCATCTCTAATCCAAGAGTCATGCTTTCCAGGGTTGTTGGAGCGTAAAATTTTCTTGTGTTCTTCGATATACGGGGCTGCCAAGATAGAATTCTGTAGAACTGTGTAATGTGCTCTAGTTTAAGAATGTCCGTCCCTACATATTATTGATTTCCTTCCTAGAGTACCCTTTCCACTCAGTCTCCCCTCATACCGCGATTGAGGAAGACCAATCGGCCTAAGGTCAGGAACAAAGTCAACACAAAACTCAATGACCTCCTTTGTTCCATAGCCCTTGGAGATGCTTCCTTTTGGCCTAGCAAGGTTACGAACATATTTCTTTAAGATTCCCATGAACCTCTCAAAGGGAAACATATTGTGTAGAAATACAGGAACAAGAATGGAAATCTCTTCGACTAGGTGAACCAGTAGGTGCGTCATAATATTGAAAAAGGATGGTGGGAACACCAACTCGAAACTAACAAGACATTGGACCATATCATTCTGTAACTATGGTAGATCTTTAGGATTGATTATCTTCTGAGAGATTGCATTGAGGAATGCACATAGCTTCACAATGGGTACTCGAACATTATCTGGTAGAAGCCCCCTCAATGCAATCGGAAGCATTTGCGTCATAATCACGTGGCAGTCATGATACTTTAGGTTTTGGAAATTTTTTCTGCCATATTTATTATTCCCTTAATATTCGAAGAGAAGCCAGACGGGGCCTTAATACTGCTCAGGCATTCAAAAAATATTTCCTTCTCTTGTTTTGTAAGAGCATAGCTGGCATGGCCTTGAAACCATTCTGGATGCAGGCCATCTGGATCTTTCATACAGTGATGGTCCTTTCATGCTTCCGGTGTATCTTTTTTCTTCCCATACACGCCCAAGAAGCCTAGCAGGTTCACGCAAAGATTCTTTGTTACATGCATCACATTGATTGCAGAGCGGACCTCTAAGAATTTCCAATATGGTAGCACCCAAAATATAGATTTCTTCTTCCACATGGGTGTGTGTCTGTCAGTGTCCTTCGGAACAGATTTTCCACCAGGGCCCTTTCCAAAGGTTACTATTTGATCCAAATCTTTGGCCATATCAAATAAATCAGCACTAGTATGCTCCTTAGGCTTCGTCTGGTGACATGCCTGACCGTTGAAATGCTTACCTTTCTTTCTTAAGGGATGCTTGGCCAAAAGAAATTGATGATGCCCATTATACACATTCTTCTTACAATGATTCAAATATATACTTTCAGTCTTATCTAAATAGTGTGTGCATGCATTGTATCCCTTGTTTGACTGTCCTGAAAGGTTACTAAGAGCAGACCAATCATTGATTGTTACGAATCGAAGATCAAATTCTTCCTTCTTGTGCTCATCCCACACGCTTATGCCGGGTTCGTGCCACAACTGTAAAAGATCTTCAACCAATGGAATTAGGTACACATCAATGTCGTTGCCGGGTTGCTTCGGACCTTGGATCAACACTAGCATCATAATGAACTTCCGCTTCATCCACAACCAAGGAGGAAGGTTATAGATGCATAGAGTCACGGGCAGTGTCTGGATGGAGCTCTGATCCCCAAAAGGATTCATGCCATCTGTACTTAGACCAAACCTTAAACTCCTTGCGTCATCTACAAAGTCGGGGTACTTTCTATCGATTTTTCTCCATTGCGACCCATCAGCGAGGTGTCTCAACATCCCATCTGACTTATGTTCCTCTTTATACCATCGCAACAACTTGGCATGCTCTTTGTTTCTGAATAAGCGTTTCAACTGTGGTATTATAGGAGCATACCACATCACCTTGGCAGGAACCCTCTTCCGGGGGGGGGGGGGGCTCGCCCTCAACGTCACCAGGGTCATCTCGTCTGATCTTATACCGAAGTGCAGTGCATACCAGCATGCATCCAAATTCTTGTACTCCTCACCGTGGTAGAGGATGCAGTCATGTCAACACCCGAATTTTTAATCCCAGATGCCTGTTACGCCATACATCGCAATCCCAGGATTACCATTTTTGCGAGACATAACAGAATTGCATACAACTATACATCATCCAATACAAACCATACATAAGGTCTTACACAAATAAGGATCTCATGATCCAGTTCTTAATACAACTCAAGCAGCAGAATAACGTAATAATAACGGTAGCATAGGCGAAGCTCGATCTTCGGGGTCACAGGCAAATCTGATGATGGGAGATGATCCTAGTTGTCGTAACCTTCCTGGGGTCCATCCTCCTGGTACTCCTCTTCATAGTCTGGCCACGGGAATAGCCAGGGACAGAGCCATGAGTACTCTTTAAGTACTCGCAAACTAATACTAACAAGTGAAGGGGGTTTTTGTAGTAGGACACTAAGCTCTAAGGTTGTTTTGCAAAAAGCCTGATTTACCTCTACTAAGTTCAGAAGCAAGAAAAGCTTGTTGCAATTTTATAACACCTAAGGGGGAACTTGTATTTCATATCACAACTCTGTTGTGGTCAAGTCAAAATCTCGATCCATTTCACAAGTCATTTTGAAAACATCTGACGGGGGAACAGTATGGCCACTCCAACTGTCCATAACCACGGGCGCGGCTATTCGAATAGTTTGACACTCTGCAGAGATTGTACACTTTCACCACAACATTCGATACATCCGTCAGGAACAAGTCCTGAATTCACCATACTAAGTATGTGGATAATCAATCCTAACCTTTCAATTACATGCCCTAGTATAAGCACCTCTCATGTGAGTTTGGCCTCCCAACCATGACCAACTGTCATCTTGGGTACTGCACAGGTGGACAATCTTCACAAGGTAGCTGATGTGGACATCCCTACTATTGATACAACCGTTGTACCTTCAGCAACACACATACAAGGACCCATCACAAGATCTCGTGCCAAACAACATAACTATCAGGTACTTTCGTTTCTTGGAACAATTCCTCACATACATGAGAATATGATGCTGCCTAAATTAGATGTATTTCTTACTCTTAGGAATAATGGACCAAGCATTGATGAGAGGGACAAGCATTGGAGCATGGCCATGCATGGAGATGGCAGCAAGCATGTGATGATCCAAGAGAAGGCCACGGATGAAGATTTCAGAACTTTGAGGCCTCCATAATAAAGAAAGAAGGCTTGGACGAAATATTCAAGATCAATACTTTACGAATTCGTCCATAGCTTAATATGGTGCTGCGACACCTTTATTTTGGGCCAGGCCCATGTAATTTTCGCAGGATTTTAATTAGCCACTTTTTAGAGTCCGTATTTGAGGGGAAAAGGACTTTTAGGGTTGGATTCGGCCACCACTTCCATGGCTGGCCGAAACCCCACCTTTTCGCCCTTAAATACTCCCCATAGTCGATCCCATAGACTCGGATTTTGTTTAGACATTAAGTTAGCCATAGTGGCAACTTCGCCAAGGCTCGAGCGTCGTAGAGGCCTCTTGTACTTCGCACCTATTCAGGATCCCACCTCGTCAATAAAGCTTTCCTCTTAATTCCGCAATATCTTGATTGCAATATTGGTTCTTACTTATTCTCGATTTTAGGTAGGAATTAAGACCCTCGTTGGTCAGGCTGATCGTGTTCCCGCAGGATCGGTAACCTCCAGGAGATTGGCCTAGCGATTGCATTGGCGCTCATGCTCGCACGTGTAGTCGGATCGTCAAGCCCGAAGTCCACCAAATCGACTATCTTCATCTCATCGAAAGATCGGATACCTTTGCCCTATCAGTAGCCTCAGCTCAGACCTTGGCCATGAGGGAACCAATACTAAGGTATATAAGTTTCCAGTCAAGCCCTACCCAATTCTCGGGTATTGTGGTTGTACGGTAAAATTGGAATGGTATCGCATCCAGACAACCATCAGTTTTATAAAGGGCTAAGGCCACCGCCTTCCTACCGCGACACAGATCCGATCAGTTTCCTGCTGTGGTACGAGTCCGAGTAGAGTTATTGTTTCCTAGTTATTTCTTTTTACTCTCCTTCTTTGTTGTTTCCGTGTTAAGCTAAAGTCCGTGTCGAGCTCCGAGTCCGGTCGTAAGTCCAAAAAAAAAAGAGTCTGGAACCGCCTCCGAAATTTTTTTCTGGCTATACTAGTTTTCGACCCCGGGGATCACTTTTCTCCATAGGCCGTTATAGCGATATTTTTTTGGCGCCGACACGCTTTCTGAAGCAAAAAAAGGGGCTAACCTATTTTTAGACCCCGTAGATCAGTTCTAGACACTCGCCATCATAGTGATTTTCTGCATCTCGGTTCGCTTTTCAGGGTACCATATCATCATACAGTGCTTGTTGTGTCGCGTCGTGACATCGTTGGTGATCTAGGCTCGCGTCTCTAGTACGGTCTAGCCTAGGACCAGCACAGTACCATCGTTGAGCATTCTTTCAACTTTTGCATTGCTGTTTTGATAATCGCTAACCCCCTTGCTAAGCCTTCCTAGAGCTCCACAGATATTCTCCACGTGCGGTATCTCGACTCCTGGTAATCGCTTGGTTCAATCTCTGGACCCACTGATCCTCGCGGTTGCACTTCGCCTTTTCCTGCTGTTTGGTAAGAACTTGTAAGAGCTTCGTATATTGCTTGACGGATTACGCGTGACTTCCACCATATTTCCGTACTATATACCTGTGCTTTTTAAGGACTAACCATGACAGATACTTCGCGGAACCCTGCCACAATGACAAACGAAGAACTACATGCCCACTTCTCCGCGCTCTTGGTCAGTCGCGCTGAAGACGTGGATACGCGCCTCGGGAAGTTTGACACCAAGCTCACCAACGCCATGGACAAGATCGATGGACTCGAGAAATCCTTCAACGTCAAGCTTGACGTTCGGTTCAAGGAGCTTTTGAACCGATTGTCCATGGCATACCCGCACCGCACCGCACCGGTTTGCGGTGGCGCATTCCTCGGACTTCATTGCGGCTGCTGCTGCGACATTGGGGACAGACGACGGGTACTACTACGACCCCGACGACGACAATCTGTTTGACGAGGATGTTGAACAACCTCTACAGGTACCTGCTGGCCGTCCCTGACATTACTACCGCAACGCTCGCCCACCGGTACGTGATGATGATCATGTTGCAAAGCTTAAATTAAATATTCCATCTTTTGAGGGTAAATATAATCCTGATGCATATCTTACATGGGAGATGGAAGTAGAACAACGTTTTGCATGCTTAAAATATCCTGAGAATATGCGTGTTAGTGCTACATGTGAATTTACTAAATTTGCTTCCCTTTGGTGGTGTGAGTATTGTCGTTTAAATCCTACTACTATTCCTAGTACTTGGACTGCTTTAAAACTGCTATGCGTGTTCGTTTTGTACCTCCCACTTATCAACGTGATTTACTAAAGAATCTGACACGTTTAGAGCAAGGGAAAAATTCTGTAGAAGAGTATTATCAGGAATTGCAAACGGGGATGGTTCGGTGTGGTCTTGTTGAATCTAATGAACAAATGCTTGCACGTTTCTTTGGTGGATTAAACAAGGACATTCAACACATATTAGATTATAAGGAATATAATTCTATCACTCGTTTGTTTCATCTTGCTTGCAAAGCTGAACGTGAAGTGCAGGATCACCAAACACCATGGAGGAGGACTAATAATTCTGCAGGTCGCACATCCTCTTGGACATCCCGACAATCAGCGCCTCCTCGTGATTCGCCACCAGCTACTACCACATCCAAGGCCACCACAAGATTTCTAGCTGCTCCTCCACCATCATCCAATGCTCCTGCTCGTAGTGCATCTTCTATGGCTTCCACGGGTAAGACAAAGGATATACAATGCCGCAAGTACTGGGGTTTTGGTCATATTGAGAGACAGTGCACAACACAACATGTGATGATGGTGCGAGAAGATGGTCAATACGATTCAGCGAGTGACTTCGATGAAGATACACTAGCCCTTATTTCTGCTCGAGATGGAGACAATTCTGATGCTGATGAAGAGCCAGAGGTAATGGGAGCTGAAGCTGCTGATCAATACAAGAGCTTAATTACACAACGTGTGTTGAGTGTGCAATTGAGCAAATCTGAGCAAGATCAACGCCACAACCTGTTCCAAACACGTGGTGTTGTCAAGGAAAGAGCTATACGGATCATCATTGATGGAGGGAGTTGTAATAATCTGGCCAGTATTGACATGGTAGAGAATCTTGCGCTTCCAACAAGACAACACCCACATTCATATTACATCCAATGGTTTGAGAGTTCTCGCAAGATCAAGGTAACAAGAACGGTACGCGTGCATTTTACTATTGGTACATATTCTGATTTTGTTGATTGTGATGTTGTACCTATGCAAGCTTGTTCTTTGTTACTTGGTAGACCATGGCAATTTGATAGAGAATCTGTTCATAATGGCAAAACTAATCACTATTCTCTTATGCATGATGGAAAGAAAATTGGTCTAAAACCTATGACTTTAATAGATTTTAAAAGATGATCTTGCTAGAGCTAGTAGAGCTAAAACTGAGGAGAAAAATAAAAGTGAGAATCAGATTGTTGCTGCAGATTTTATACCACCAAAGAACACTAAATCTGATTCTACACATGCTACTGAAATTCGTTTGAAGAATCCATGTATGCTTGCAAATAAAATTGATATTGTTGAACTAGATGTAAACAATACTCAATGTTATGCAATTGTCTGCAAAGAGGTTTTGTTTTCATTTGAGGATATGCCTCCTTCTTTGCCACCATTGCTAACCTTTTGCAGGAATATGAGGAGGTCTTTCCCATTGAGTTGCCACCAGGACTACCTCCTATTAGAGGAATTGAGCACCAAATTGATCTAATTCCTGGTGCCACGTTGCCCAACCGCCGCCATATAGAACCAATCCAGAGGAGACAAAGGAGATATTAACGCCAAATTCAGGAACTACTCGACAGAGATCATATTCGTGAGTCCCTTAGCCCCTGTGTTGTTCCTATTATTTTGGTACCTAAGAAAGATGGTTCTTCGCGCATGTGTACTGATTGTAGAGCTATCAATAATATTACTATTCGATATCGCTATCCTATTCCACGTGTAGATGACATGCTTGATGAATTGAGTGGCTCTACCATGTTTTATAAAGTTGAGTTGCGTAGTGGTTACCAACAGATTCGTATGAAATTATGAGATGAATGGAAAACAACATTTAAAACTAAGTTCGTTTTATATGTGGTTAGTAATGCCGCTTGGTTTAACTAATGCACCTAGCACTTTCATGAGATTAATGAACGAAGTTTTACGTGCTTTCATTGGACGCTTTTGTGGTAGTCTACTTTGATGATATTCTGATTTATAGCAAATCTTTAGAGGATCATTTGGACCATTTACGTCTTGTTTTCAATGCTTTACGTGATGCACGCTTTGTTTGGTAACCTTGAGAAGTGCACCTTTTGCACCAATCGAGTTGCGCTTGGCTATGTTGTTACATCAGTATTGAAGTGGATCCAGCCAAGATTGAAGCTATTGAGAATTGGCCGCAGCCCAAGACGGTCACACAAGTGAGGAGTTTTCTTGGCCTCGCTGGTTTTTATAGGCGCTTTGTCAAAGACTTTGGATCAATTGCCGCGCCGCTGAATGAGCTTACCAAGAAGGATGTGCCCTTTGTTTGGGGCGATGCACAACAAGGCCTTCATCATATTAAAAGATAAGCTAACACATGCTCCCTTACTCCAACTTCCTGATTTTACTAAGACTTTTGAGCTTGAATGTGATGCTAGTGGAATTGGTTTGGGAGGGGTGTTATTACAAGAGGGAAAACCTGTTGCATATTTTAGCGAGAAATTGAGTGGGGCTAGTCTGAACTATTCTACTTATGATAAAGAATTATATGCGTTGGTTCGGACATTAGAAACTTGGCAACATTATCTATGGCCTAAGGAATTTGTTATTCATTCTGATCATGAATCTTTGAAGCATATTCGTAGTCAAGCTAAGTTGAATCGTCATGCAAAGTGGGTTGAATTTATTGAGTCTTTTCCTTATGTTATCAAACACAAAAGGGTAAAGATAATATTATTGCTGATGCTTTGTCGCTACCGTTATGCTTTGTTATCTCAACTTGACTTCAAAATATTTGGATTGGAAACTATTAAGGAACAATATGTGCATGATGCTGAATTTAAAGATGTGTTGCAATTGTAGAGATGGTAGAACTTGGAACAAGTTCGCCTTCAATGATGATTTGTGTTCCGTGCTAACAAACTATGCATTCAGATAGTTCTGCGTCTTTTGTTGTTACAGAGGCGCATGGAGGAGGATTGATGGGACACTTTGGTGTCAAGAAGACGGAGGATGTTCTTGTGCACACTTCTTTTGGCCCGTGTGCGCCGAGATGTTGAGAGATTTGTGGCACGCTGCACTACTTGTCAAAAAGCTAAGTCTCGCCTTAATCCACATGGTTTATATATGCCTCTTCCTGTTCCTAGTGTTCCTTGGGAGGATATTTCTATGGACTTTGTTTTGGGATTACCACGAACACGAAGGAGGGATAGTATTTTTGTTATTGTGGATCGGTTTTCTAAGATGGCACACTTTATTCCTTGTCATAAACGGATGTTTGCCAATATATTGCTGATTTGTTCTTTCGTGAAATTGTTCGTTTGCATGGTGTGCCAAATACTATTGTCTCTGATCGTGATACTAAATTTCTTAACCACTTTTGGAGATGTTTATGGGCTAAGTTGGGGACTAAATTGCTCTTTAGTACTACATGTCATCCCCAAACTGATGGTCAAACTGAAGTAGTAAATAGAACTTTGTCTACTATGTTGCGGGCTGTTTTAAAGAAGAACTTAAAATTGTGGGAAGAGTGTTTACCTCATATAGAATTTGCTTATAATTGTTCGTTGCATTCTACCACAAAGATGTGCCCATTTGAGATTGTGTATGGTTTTGTTCCTCGTGCACCTATTGATTTATTGCCTTTACCTTCTTCGGTGCAACATAATTTGGATGCTACACAACGCGCTGAATTGTTATTAAACTTGCATAAGACTACTAAAGATAACATTGAACACATGAATGCTAAGTATAAACTTGCTGGGGATAAAGGGAGAAAGAATGTTGTGTTTGATGTTGGCGATCTTGTTTGGTTACATTTGCGTAAAGATCGTTTTCCTGATTTACGCAAGTCTAAGTTAATGCCATGTGCTGCTGGTCCCTTTAAGGTGTTATAGAAAATAAATGATAATGCATATAAACTTGAGTTGCCTGCAGACTTTGGTACGGTTAGTCCTACGTTTAACATTGCAGATTTGAAGCCTTACTTTGGTGAGGAAGATGAGATTGCGTCGAGGACGACTTCAATTCAAGAAGGGGAGCATGATGTGGACATCCCTACTATTGATACAACCGTTGTACCTACAGCAACACACATACAAGGACCCATCACAAGATCTCGTGCCAAAGAACTTAACTATCAGGTACTTTCGTTTGTTGGAACAATTCCTCACATACATGAGAATATGATGCTGCCTAAATTAGATGTATTTCTTACTCTTAGGAATAATGGACCAAGCATGGATGAGAGGGACAAGCATTGGAGCATGGCCATGCATGGAGATGGCAGCAAGCATGTGATGATCCAAGAGAAGGCCACGGATGAAGATTTCAGAACTTTGTGGCCTCCATAATAAAGAAAGAAGGCTTGGACGAAATATTCAAGATCAATACTTTACGAATTCGTCCATAGCTTAATATGGTGCTGCGACACCTTTATTTTGGGCCAGGCCCATGTAATTTTTGCAGGATTTTAATTAGCCACTTTTAGAGTCCCAGATTTGAGGGGAAAAGGACTTTTAGGGTTGGATTCGGCCACCACTTCCATGGCTGGCCGAAACCCCACCTTTTCGCCCTTAAATACTCCCCATAGTCGACCCCATAGACTCGGATTTTGTTTAGACATTAAGTTAGCCATAGTCGCAACTTCGCCAAGGCTCGAGCATCACAGAGGCCTCTTGTACTTCGCACCTATTCAGGATCCCACCTCGTCAATAAAGCTTTCCTCTTAATTCCGCAATATCTTTATTGCAATATTGGTTCTTACTTGTTCTCGATTTCAGGTAGGAATTAAGACCCTCGCTGGTCAGGTTGATCGTGTTCCCGCAGGATCGGTAACCTCCAGGAGATTGGCCTAGCGATTGCATTGGCACTCGTGCTCGCACGTGTAGTCGGATCGTCAAGCCCGAACTCCACCAAATCGACTATCTTCATCTCATCGAAAGATCGGACACCTTTGCCCTATCAGTAGCCTCAGCTCAGACCTTGGCCGTGAGGGAACCAATACTAAGGTATATAAGTTTCTAGTCAAGCCCTACCCAATTCTCGGGTATTGTGGTTGTACGGTAAAATTGGAATGGTATCGCATCCAGACAACCATTAGTTTTATAAAGGGCTAAGGCTCAGGCCTTAACATTTTCATCATCAAAATCATCTGGTGTTCGGAAACACATGTCAAAACATCTCAATAGAATGATCCATCATTCCAAGGTTTTCATAACCATTTTTCCACCAAGTATTCCCATCTAAAGTTGATCAAGTTTTATGCTTAGCCACTAGCATCTACAAGTGGGGGTGAATACTAATGAGGGGTGGTAAACTAGTGGAGTTTAACTAAGTTCAGTCTCATGCCTTGGGATGACATCAAGATTATCTAGCTTAGGCCAAATTTTATGCTCTTTATGCAACCTTCAATTATACTCCTAGAATCTACAATTCACTTAAGTAAGATCTAAGTAATAGCTTTGATAAAGAAATAAAGTATGAAGCTTTCAAGTAAAACTAGGAGGGGGTATCAGCAAATGGGTATGATCATATATGCTTAAGGCATATAGTTGGCATGGTAACAAGCAAGTATTTTCTTGCATAGGTATAGTATCTTGCAAGTGTTAACTTGCACAATCAACTAGTAGTATTAGGCTTGCATCAGTATCAGTATAAGCTTGCCTTGTGCAGAGCAGTGGTTGAAGTTCTCCTCGGCTTCTTCTTCGTAGTATCCTCCTTCCTCCTCGTATCCTTGGTCGGTACTAGCGTCTATGAATAAATATGAGGTACACAATCACCAAACAATACTTAACTACTTTCAATAATCACACACAAGGGTTCTATAGATGATCTAGCATCATCACTAATATTACAAGATTATTTCTTTTATTTTTATAAAAGTAATTTCTACTCATTGGAAAACTACTTAAGATTTAATATTCTCCAAACCAAACATGGGATCATGTTGACACATGTCATCACCACATATTTCAGTACATGGGAATGTGATTTAAAGTGGTGTCACAATTTAATAAGATTTAACCTTTTATTTTAACAAAAATATAAATGACTAGAAATGCCTATGTGGCATTCTTTTATTACTTGAACATTATTTCTGTAAGTAAACCCATATGTATTTATATATTCTGAAAGGTATGATCAACTGTGATTTTTGAGAGTTGGAATCAACTCAAAAGCTATTATAGTTTAAATTTAAAAAATGTTTGAATGCAGAAAAGCTTCTGCCTTGTAATTTTTACCAAAATTGATCTACATATTCAAATGATTTGAATCCAACGGGCTTGGATTAAGCATTTCAAAACCTTTCTAACAAAATTGGTTTCATTCAATTTGGTTTACTAAATCGAGCTGGGTTGATTTTTGAAACTAGGTACAGAACTATGTTTGAATATAAATAGAAAATGCTAAATTCAAATAGGTGGGTCAAAGGTTAAAGGAAGGTTAGGCAGGTGTCACTCGCCATGGCGCGCAAATCGACAGGGAGGGTCAACTGGTCAGCGACTCTTAACACGCGAAGCGGTACGGGGCGATGTGGTGCGTTGGATTAGAATGAAGATCGACGGCTGAGGGTCGTCGTCGACGATGAACTAGTCACCGGCGAGCTCGAACCCTAGCGGCTCAGTGGGGGTCGTGGGAGGCTCACCGGGGCTCAGGCGAGGGTCGGCGATGCGGGAGAACGACTAAGTCGACAACGGCGAACCTCCTGGTACCGGCAAATCGACGGCTTCCTTCTCCTCCAGCAGCGGCGGACTCCGGTGAAATTCCGGCGATGCGTTGCTCGCCTTGCTCCGGGAATGGGGTGGGGTGGTTCTGGGTGAGAGGGGAGTGAGATGGTGTGATTCAATCGGCTGGTGGTGGCCTCCTTTTATAGGCTCGATGGCGAGACCGAGAGGGATGGGCATGCGACGGTGGCGACACGGCTACGGGCTGCTAGGGGCATGACCGAGGGTGGCGATCGATCGGTGGTCTCCTGGTGATGCTCTAAGGTGTAAATGCACTTGTAGGGGCGGTGGAAAACGGTCGGGAACGCTTGGTGCTGTGCGAGGCAGAGGCGGCGAACTCTGCGGCGAGCGGTGGCTACGAGGTACGGGCGGTGAAATGGGCATGTATGGCGGTCTCACCTCCCAAAGGCGTTCTGGCGGTTCTGCTGTCATGAGACAGGGCTGGTCGAGAGGGGGCGGTGAGGCATGGGCTACCTCCTAGACAAGGTTGGCACGGCTAGTTCTTCCTCTAGCCTGTTGTACACACTGGGGTGGCATGGGTGATCTCGGTCTGTTCACCATTGATGGTATTGGCAAGCTTACAGTGGGGCTAGAGCTTAGTTAAGTTTGCTAGATGATCTACTAAAGCTAGTGTAACCAGAGAGGGAACAAGTTAGGCCCAAAACACTGCCACACATAGTGTTTTGATTTTGTTTGATTTGCATATGCAACCTGTTTGATGAAATGGCCGCATGAATTCAAGTTTTAAATTTTGAAAAGATTTTTGGTGGGTGTGCTAGGCATGTGCTGGTGAGTCTGTAGATGCTTGGGTTTTGAAAATTGAGCTTGTTTGAGTGGTTTTTGAAAAAGTGGGATCTTCCCATATGATATAGATTCAATTTTAAACTGTCATTTAAACTATGCATTTAATTGTTTTTGGATGATCACAAAGTGGGCCTTGGTACTTTGTTATGAGTACTATCAAGGGGTGCAAAGATCCAAACAAGTTTCTGTTAAGTTCTGAAAGTTAGAGATAACCAAAGTAGGCATGAGAGTTAATTTGGCCAAAGTGACCATTCACTTAAGTTGATGGTTTTGATTTGTTTGTCTTTGGAAAAAGTTTGGGGATTGTTTAGATGATGTTTATTTCACCTAAGAATCATTTTACAAGCAAAGAAACACATAATCATGGCAATTCAAAAGAATCCATATTTTAATACATACACATATGAATGCTTTTATATTTTAATTGGAAAAGTTTTTGTTAACCCTAAATTTGGTGATTAGAGTTTGATGATTCTAATTTAATATTTTTGGGATGTTACAAGTCATTAGAGCATGAATGTATCTTCCGAACCTCCAAACCTAGAGGGCAGACAACATTCTTTGCTTCGTACGTACTGGCGGGCATTACGTTATCTTTTGAAAGCATATTCTTCATCATTTTCAGCAACTTTTCAAATGAGGAGTCGGGTATAGCACACTCTGCCTTCAATCGCAACAATTCCAGTGTGCTGCCCAGCTTTTTTAGACCATTCTCGCAATTTGGGTATAACTTTTTGTGATCCTCTAACATGTGATTAAACTTCTCCCTCTCCTTTTCATTTTCACAGTCTCTTCGTGCATCGGCAATGGTCCGACCAAGATCATCAGCGGGTTCATCATGTGTCTCTTCTTCAGCCTCCCCTTCGGTATCCCCCATGGAAGTATCTCCGTACTATGGGAAACCATGATAGCCGTCATCCTCCTCCTCTTCTTTATTGTCTTCCATTATAACCCCTTTCTCTATGTGTTTGGTCAAACAATTATAACTGGGCATGAAGCCGAACTTCAACAGGTGGCTGTGAAGGGTTTTTGAGTTAGAGTAATCCTTCTGATTTCTACATCCACTACATAGACAGAATACAAAACCATTGCGCTTTTTTGCATCAGCAACACGGATGAATTCATGCACGCCATTAATGAACTCGCCAAAGCGTTGGTCAGTACCGTACATCCATTCCCGGACCATCTGCATTATAGTAAAAGTATATCAAAAACCATTACACAACATGATAAATTTATTACAAGTTATAAAAAGAGCTTCTAGAGCATTAATTTTAAATTTTGAAAAATTTACGTGCACCAATTTGTGAATTGGAGAAAACAATTAACATGATAAATATGGAGTTTTTTATTATCGTTATATTAGTGAAAACCCCATTCCATTCTAAGCTCTGAAACTCTAAAATTACATATTTCAATTTGCAGTAACTATGTGCCTAATCAAAATTTATTACACATATCAAAATCCTTCTACTTCTAGAGCATGCATGCATTGATCCATATCTCTATACTTCTAAATCATTATAAGCTAAAGTAGCAATAAGAGATGAAAGAATGAATTTCTAACCTTTTAAAACTTTGGATTTAGTGGTTGCAAACTAAATCTTGACAAATCTTGAGAAAAAATGGCATAAACTCGGTTTGCTTTTTTGAGTAAAATGGCCACCATATGGCTAGCGCAGGTGGATACGAAGCTGTATATATACTGAGGGACAACTAGTCTCGAGTCGTGATACGACCCAAGACTAATAGTCCCTGAAAAGAGCAGCTAGCCTGTTCCAAGTTACTAGTCCCGGACTGTATTACGGATCGGGACTAGAGGTCTGATTCCGCCCAGGACTAGTGGCTACAGCGATTACTAGGTTGAAGACGTCACGGCCCGGACTAGTGCTAGTACTGGTCGCGGTTCGTGACAATCCGGGACTAGTGGCTTTGTGCAGATCGAACGGAACACCTGTTTTCCAGTAATGACCGCCTCCTCGTCGCCTCGTCCGGAGCTCCTCCCGCCGCCGCCGCGAGGGCCCCCTTCCTCGAGCTCCCCGCTCTCCACTGACGACGTCGCCCACCGCTCGTGCCACCGTCTCTGCCTTCTCCCCCACGTCCGTCGCCGACCCCTGCTCCGACCGCGTACCCCCTCCTCGGTCTCCTCTGGCCGTCGCAGATGTCGCCCTCTCCCTCCCTGCGTGAGCCCTCCTCCAAGAGCGGCCCACCACCGTCCTCCGAGCGCCGCCACCACCCTGAGCCAGAGCTCGCCCCGCCCTTGGCCGCGCTAGGCGCACCCTCGTGGGAGGGTCTGCCCAGCCCCGCCAAAGGCATATAGAGGCGACGTCTGCCGATGGGATGGAGATGGAGAAGATGGGGGCCCGGGAACGAGGAGCAACTCCCGATTCCGACTTCCTGGCGTTCGTGGATTAGAATCCACTTCCGATTTTGAGCACCTGAAGTCGTGGTTACGAGGAGCTACGACCGAATTCGGCTGCCTCTTGATGATTCTGACGGAGACTGTAATACGAAGGCAACGAGCGGAGCAATTGATAGTTCAGCTGCTGTGTTTGGTGAGAGGACGAGGGGCTGATGCACCTTTGCAGCTTGGCTTCTATTTTAGGTACTGTAGAAAAGATACGACCCACTGGGTTAGGATTACCGACAGATAGAAAACAAGATTCGTTGGTATTACTACAGATTTGAGATGGACTAGACAGTTTTGGTACTGATTGGAATATACATATACAGTTAGAAATTGTTGATCGTTGTGGATGCATTTAGTTGTCAATTTAATTGGAGTCTACTTAGTAATGTTGAATCTTGCTTATGTCTAATGTTTGAGGTGTCTGTCATTCAACAAAGTATAGTAGCATATGTAGAAAAAGTGACGCATGTTGTAGATTATCTTAAGATCCATGGAAAGAATTAGGAAGCATATTAGATCAAGATTGAGAAAAATTATCTACTCTCGATTCAGTTTTTAACCTTCTCTTCAACTGTGCTCCATGTTTGAAAATTAAAGACGCACAATATTGTATACATACAGTTAGATATACACTGCAAGTGGAGAAAGATCCGTGTATCATCGGATAAGTGAATTTATTAAGAGAAACAATACCAACCCAATAGTCAGCGTGTAAATAATTTTTGAGAAATTATTATTCGGTTGTTGATGTCTGCTATTACCGTTCACTTTTCAGACTTTTTTTAAAAGTTTAAAGAATTAATTTATTATTCACGTTTTTAATCTAAATTTTTACGGTCGTAGCAACGTACCGACATGGGTCAAGCCTTTTGACAATACCCAAACGCGAGGGATGAAACCACCTTTGCTAAATTTCCATCACGAGAGTTTTCTATCGTGAGGAATTAGTATAGGGAGACTAAAGGACAAAAATCTAGCTGTCTTAAAATGTGAAAATTCAAAAAAATATATATATCAAATCGTTTTTTCGATTTAGAATTTTTTTCACCGTTGGAATAGTCGTGACGAGATATTTGAAACTATATCCCATATTGATATGTTTTATTAACTTTTTTTCAGACCTAAAAGTTATCCATCTATAACATGTGAGTTATCTAGGATAATATGTGTAAGTTATCCATCCTATAAACAAGTTGTATCGATCTTGCATGAAGAAAACACATTATTATAGATATTTTCTTTAAATATAAAAACCTAAAATTTGGATACGGCTACCGGGTACTTCTATCGATTTCAATTCTCAACGGATCCGACAACAACGACACGCATAGAGTGTCCTGGAAACATCTGACTTAAATGTCAACATCCTCATGCGACATGTACCATGGGAGTGCAAAGATTATTGACCAACAACATAAAAAATCTCCATATGTTTAGTGCATGCATACAAAGTACAAAATTTATTACATCACTAGAATTTAATATAAACACCGAAAATTCAAAGAATTTTGTACCTCAAATCATTAATCTGATTTAGTATCATTTTTTATGTTGGACAACTACTAGAGGAAAGGACTAATTAAATCCATTTGGTGATGATAACGATATCTTGTACATGGGTAATTGCATAGATAATAAGTGGATAATTGTTATCTAGAGAGCAAGGTGACTACATCAGTTTAGTGATGATACCTCTATCATGAACACCTGATAAATCTACCATGAATACCTCGATAACTCTAGCCTGGCACCTAGATAACTGTATACATAATTAGTCGATAACTGTAGCCAGAACACCTGGATGACTGTATAAATACTAGATTGGTAACTACACCTTGATCACATGGGTAACTCCCGATAGGTAATGTGTTCATAAGTATTATCTAGAGAGCATATTTACTACTTTGGATGGTGATGATACCTATATTGTAAGCATGGTGGGTAACTTTACCCTAAATGCCTGAATAACACCATATGTAAGTTGTTGATAACTATACCATGAACACCTTGGTAACTCTTTAAGTACTGGGTTGATAACTCTATACTAAGCAAAATGGGTAACTCCATCATTATTAGGTTGATAACTATTAGCAGCAAGATGGCAGGGTAACTATATTGGCTTTGTGGTGATAAGTATACTATTGATTTTGTGGTGATAAGTATACTTTGAACACCTGGCTGACTCTATAAAATGTTGGATCAGTAACTATTAGCTAGAGGGGAGTGTAACTATATCAATAGTAAGATAGCCGACAAGCCGGCTCAACGAAGCTCGGAAGACGGCTTGATGTACATATAACCTTATTACGCTATTTGTTATCAGGTGTTCATGATACCTCTATCATGAACATCTGATAACTCTACCATGAACACCTCGATAACTCTAGCCTGGCACCTGAATAACTGTATATATAATTAGTCGATAACTGTAGCCGGAACACCTAGATGACTGTATAAATACTGGATTGGTAACTATATCTCGATCACATGGGAAACTCCTGATAGGTAATGGGTTCATAAGTATTATCTAGAGAGCATAGTTACTACTTTGGATGGTGATGATACCTATATTGTAAACACGTGGGTAACTTTACCCTAAACGCCTGGATAACACCATATGTAAGCTGTTGATAACTATACCATGAACACCTTGGTAACTCTGTAAGTACTGGTTGATAACTCTATATTAAACATATGGGAAACTCTGGAAGTCGCGAGACGGTTAACACGCAAGCAACGCGGGGACATGAGGTTTACCTAGGTTCAGGCCCTCGGAGGAAAAACCCTACTCATGCTTGACTGTTCTTGATTACGGCTGAACCGAAGGTTACATGGGTGCGCAGAAGCAATCTGGCATGGAGGTGTGTGTATGAGGTGTTGAGATCCTTCTCGCCGTGCCCTCTTGGCCTTTATATAGATAGGCTAGGTCCCGGGGATAGGTCGAGTCGGTTACAGATTAGGGTTAAAATCCTTTAAAATTCTATCTAATCTAGACTTGTCCTCCAAGGAGTCGAACTCGCCATGGGCTTGGGCCATCCGAAATCTTCCTCGGCTGCAAGTCACCACATGGGCCTTCCTTGGGTTGGACCGGGTATACCAACGTTATATGTTGGGGATATGCTAAATGGATATCACCATAGCATGTCTCTAATCCGGATAACCCGGCTGGCCCACAGTTGGTAGCAAGGCTGTAACATCCCAAAAATATTAAACTAGAATCATCAAACTCTAATCACCAAAGTTAGGGTTAACAAAAAACTTTTCAAATTAAAAATATGAAAGCATCCATATGAGTGTGCATTAAAATTTGGATTCTTTTGAATTGCCATGATTATGTGTTTCTTTGCTTGTAAAATTATTCTTAGGTGAAATAAACATCATCTAAACAATCCCCAAGCTTTTCCCAAAGACAAATAAATCAAAACAATCAAATTAAGTGAATGGTTACTTTGGCCAAATTAACTCCCATGCCTACTTTGGCTATCTCTAACTTTCAGAACTTAATAGAAACATGTATGGATCTTTGCACCCCTTGATAGTACTCATAACAAGGTACCAAGGCCCACTTTGTGATCATCCAGAAACATTCAAATGCATAGTTTAAATGACTGTTTAAAATTGAATCTATTTCATATGGGAAGATCCCACTTTTTCAAAAACCACTCAAACAAGCTCAATTTTCAAAACCCAAGCATCCACAGTATCACCAGCACATGCCTAGCACACCCACCAAAATTCTTTCCAAAATTCAAAACTTGAATTCATGCGTCCATTTCATCAAACAGCTTGCAGATGCAAATCAAACAAAATCAAAACACTATGTTGAGCAGTGTTTTGGGCCTAACTTGTCTCCTATCTGGACACCACTAGCCTTAGTAGATTATCTAACAACCTTAACTAATCACTAGCACTACTGTAAGCTGGCCATTGTCATCAATGGTGAGCAGGCCGAGAGCACCCATGCCACCCCATGGTCGACAGCAAGCTACAAGCAGCACTAGCCTCGCCAACCTTGTCTGGGAGCAAGCTAGCACCCCACCGCCACTCCCTGTCCCAGCCGCGAGCGATGCTAGCCCCTAGACCACACGCCCAGACCATGCCAACCTTCTCTGCAACCATTTCGAGAGCGCGCCCCATGCGCCACGCTCGACAGACTTGCATACGCGCGTGCACGCGCGTGATCACCACCGTCCCAGCAACCCCGCAGACACGCCCGTTCGCCGCCGCGCGGACCACGCGGGTTGTGCGCCATTAAAACTCCCGCCGGGCATGCGCAGAGCACCACAGCGATCCGACCGATCAGCACCGCCCCACGCCTCGCCATCACGTCGTTGAGCTTTGCTAGGGAGCACATCACCGCTTCTCACCGTCACGCTTATAGCCCTTCGCGGCCGACCATGACGAGCTCAGCTTGCGCCCGTCGGTCCCCTCTCGCCACTATAAATAGAGGCCTACCCCGCTCGAATTCTTCACACCCCCTCACTCCCCTCACCTCACTGATCGTCCCACCCCATAGTCGGAGCAAGGCGAGCAGCACATCGCCGTAATTTCACCGGAGTCCACCGCTGCTAGAGGAGAAGGAAGCCGTCGATTTCGTCCACCCCAGGAGCTGCCGCGACCACCCCTGAGTTCGCCGTCATCGACTTCGTCGTTCGCTTGCATCGTCGACCTTCTCCTAAGCCCCGGTGAGCCTCCCACGACCCCCACTAAGCCACTAGGGTTCGAGCTCGCCGGTGACTAGTTAATCGTCGACGACGACCCTCAGCCGTCGATCTTCATTCTAATCCAACGCACCATATCGCCCCGTACCGCTTCGCGTGTTAAGAGTCGCTGACCAGTAGACCCGCCCTGTCAATTGCGCCCCGCTCTGCGGAGTGACACTGGGCCGGCCCGTTAACCTTTCCCGCGCAGCCCACTCGTTTGAATATAGCTTTTTCTATTTATATTCAAACTTAATTCTCTACCCAGTTTCAAAAATCAACCCAGCTCGATTCAGTGAACCAAATTGAATGAAACCAATTTTGTTAGAAAGGTATTGAAATGCTTAATCCAAGCCCGTTGGATTCAAATCATTTGAATATATAGACAAATAACAAGTCAGAAGCTTTTCTGCATTCAAACATTTTTTAAAATTAAACCATAATCGCTTTTGAGTTGATTCCAACTCTCAAAAATCACATTTGATCATACCTTTCAGAATATATAAAAACATATGGGTTTACTTATAGAAATAATGTTCAAGTAATAAAAGAATACCACATAGGCATTTCTAGTCACTTTATTTATTTGAAATAAAAGGTTAAACCTTATTAAATTGTGACACCACTTTAAATCACATTCCCATGTACTGAAATATGTGGTGATGACATGTGTCAACATGATCCCATGTTTGGTTTGGAGAATATTAAATCTTAAGTAGTTTTTCAATGAGTAGAAATTACTTTTCTAAATATAAATAAATAATGCAAGTGCTTTAATCTTGAATGTTAGTGATGATGCTAGATCATCTATAGAACCCTTGTGTGTGATGATTGAAAGTAGTTAAGTATTGATTGGTGATTGTGTACCTCGTATTTATTCATAGACGCTAGTACCGACCAAGGATACGAGGAAGGAGGATACTACGAAGAAGAAGCCGAGGAGAACTTCAACCACTGCTCTGCACAAGGCAAGCTAACACTTGCAAGATACTCTACTTTAGCAAGCCAATACTTGCAAGCCTTACTAATCAAGTTGACCTATGCAAGCTTATACGGATACTGATGCAAGCCAAATACTACTAGTTGATTGAGCAAGCTAACACTTGCAAGATACTCTACTTATGCAAGCAAATACTTGTTTGCTACCATGACCACTAGATGCCTTAAGCATATGTGATCATATCCACTTGATACCCAATCCTAGTTTTACTTGCAAGCTTCTACTTTATTTCTTTATCAAAGCTCTTACGTAGATTTTACTTGAGTACAATTTGTAGATTCTAGAAAGATAATTGAAGGTTGCATAAAGAGCATAAAATTTGGCCTAAGCTAGATAATCGTGATGTCATCCCAAGGCATGAGATTGAACTTAGTTAAACTCCACTAGTTTACCACCCCTCATTAGTATTCACTCCCATTTGTAGATGCTAGTGCTAAGCATAAAACTTGATCAACTTTAGATGGGAATACTTGGTGGACAAATGGTTATGAAATCCTTGGAATGATGGATCATTCTATTGAGATGTTTTGACATGTGTTTCTGAACACCAGATGATTTTGATGATGAAAATGTTAAGGCATGAGTCTTAGCCCTTTATAAAACTGATGGTTGTCTGGATGCGATACCATTCCAATTTTATCGTACAACCACAATACCCGAAGATTGGGTAGGGCTTGACTGGAAACTGATATACCTTAGTATTGGTTCCCTCACGGCCAAGGTTTGAGCTGAGGCTACCTTGTGAAGATTGTCCACCTGTGCAGTACCCAAGATGACAGTTGGTCATGGTTGGGAGGCCAAAATCACAGGAGAGGTGCTTATACTAGGCCGTGTAATTGAAAGGTTAGGATTGATTATCCGCATACTGAGTATGGTGAATTCAGGATTTGTTCCTGACGAATGTATCGAATGTTGTGGTGAAAGTGTACAATCTCTGCAGAGTGTCAAACTATTCGAATAGTCATTCATGTTATGGACAGTTGGAGTGGCCATATTGTTCCCCCGTCAGATGTTTTCAAAATGACTTGTGAAATGGATTGAGAATTTTGAGTTGACCATAACAGAGTTGTGATATGAAATACAAGTTCCCACTTAGTTGTTATAAAATTTCAACTAGCTTTTCTTGCTTCTAAACTTAGTAGAGGTAAATCTGGCTTTTTTGCAAAACAACCCTAGAGCTTAGTGTCCTATTACAAAAACCCCCTCACTTGTTAGTATTCGTTTGCGAGTACTTAAAGAGTACTCATGGCTTTGTCCCTGGCTATTCCCGTGGCCAGAATATGAAGAGGAGTACCAGGAGGATCACTACAACAAATGTGATTATCTGTGACGCACATTCTATGATGATACAGTAAAAAAACATCATATTTTATGAAAAAACGTCACAGTTTAGATGAATCCCTGACGTTTTTTACTGCATCATCATAGAATGCGCATCATATATTATCACATTTGTTGTAGTGGATGGACCCCAGGAAGGTTACGACAACTAGGATCATCTCCCATCGTCAGCATTGCCTGTGACCCCGAAGATGGAGCTTCGCCTACGCTACCATTATTATTACGTATTTCCGCTGCTTGAGTTGTATTTAGAACTGGATCATGAGATCCTTATTTGTGTAAGACCTTATGTATGGTTTGTAATGGATGATGTACTGTGGTATCCAATTCTGTTATGTCTCGCAAAAATGGTAATCCTGGGATTGTGATGTATGGCATAACAGGCATCTAGGATTAAAAATCCGGGTGTTGACAAAGGCCCATGGCCTACTGGGCGTCCTAGTTAGATGGATCCAGAAGGGAGGCCCATGCCGGATAAAGGAAGGCTATGGAGGAGTCACCAGCGTATCCAGAGACTTGGAGTGGAAGACACGTTAGACTAGTTGTGTACCGTGTAGGACTCTGTAACCTGTCCAGCTAGGACTTTACTTGTAACCCTAGGATCTGGCGACTATATAAGCGGACCTACGGGAGGCTTTAGGGCAACAATTAGATAACTCAATTCATATCGCGCACAGCGAACCAATTCCTGTAACTCGGTGTATTGCCATTATAGTGATTTATAGAAGGAGTAGGATTCCGCCACCGTCAGGATCTCAAACTGGTAAGCTTCACTGCACCCGCCAACCTCCCGCCTTACCCCATGTCTCTAAACACACTCTGTGAGGACCCCTCCATGGCGTACTCATCGGCAATACCACGATAGTTGGCGCCCACCGTGGGCAAGAGGCACTTCTGGGTCTAAAATGGGCGAGGTCCAAGATCTTCACGCGAATACGAACCCCACCCGATGCTCAATTGTCCCAATCGGGGACATCCACCTCTTCATCGGTGAAAACTAACTCGGGCACTAGTTCCCTGGAAGTCGAAGGCTCGTCCAGGCCCACACGGACCGCCTACGAGAAGGATATGTTCGCAGAAGGATCAAAGTCGGATCTCTCTTTGGAGTTTGCCTGCTTAGATCGGAAAAATTCAAGGCCCACCCAAACCGCCCCTGTGCAGGATATAATGGTGGAAGATCACTACAAGTTCGCCGGCTTTGCCCGTGCGTTTGGAAAGCAGAGATCCAAGTTCATCGGTGTGGTGACTATCTTTGATCTGGCGCGTTGTGTTCAGAGAGAGGGTGAAAAACCCCGCGATTACCTAGCCAGGTGGATCCGTATACGGGCCGATCGGAATATTACCCCAATGATGATGCTATTTATCACTTTGTGGAAGGACTGGACCGTGGTACACTTATCCAACATACGCTAAGGCGGATGCAGGCCTCAGGGCGCCTCACTTTTGAAGGCATGGTGCATGGTGCACCGTCACAACAACCGTGGCCGATGCGTAAGAAGCTCAAGCGCCGCGGTCAGCCCGACACCCCTCCGTCTCAGCCACCGCCACCGCCGCCTCCAGTCAACGTCCCTACAGTTTCACCACCACCACCCTTTATCGAGGAGGCCGCGGAACCCTTTGACTCTGTTTTGGACGCGCTCTACACCGACATCAACGTGGACTCGGAGGAGATAGACTTTAGCCCGGAGGAACTCGACTCTGCTATGCAGGAGAGGGAGGAGGACATCAGACGCGACGAGCAGGCCGACAAGGCCATCTCATCCCGAGAGGTGTTCATTGCCATTGGGAGTGTGATGGAGGAAGATCAACCCGGACAAGCTCCACCTAAAGCGTTGGACAAGGGGAAGGGACCACCTGAAGGAAATATGCCCTAGAAGCAATCATAGAGATGATTATATTTCATATGTATCCATGAGTTATTGTAATGTTCCTTGAATATCCATATCAGGCAACTTGTATTGATTGGCAATTATGTGAATTGTTTGTGAAAATCTTTACTTGTATGATTATTTAATAGTTTTCCCTAGTCGGAGTTCATGTGAGGACAAGCGTGAATATTAGACTAGCACATCGATTGGTTGATGACTATGTTTTGCAAGTCATAGACATGGAGATGTCAAACCAATGATGTGGACACATGTTATGAACATGGGGTTGGACTGACCCAACTTGAGACTGGCAATTAGTTGCAGCTCTCTCTCTACACATCGTGTATGTTTTGTCCTTAGACCTGAGATTGTCGCATGTACTTGAGATGTGGATCAACCTACTTTGGGGCTATCAGACGCTACTCCGTAACTAGGTAGTTATAAAGGTAGCTTTCGGGTTTGTCTTGAAACATGCTGCAAGGCATGGTCAATCAAGATGGGATTTTCCCCTCTCTACTTGAGAGAGATATCTCTGGGCCCCTCGAGTGATAGGATCCAGAAATGCATGGCCGTGCTACATAAGGTTAAGAGTTAAGCTAGAAAAGGGATTCCGAATCACGGTATCAAGAAAGAGAGGTCAGCTTGGAGCTAGACCAAATATCGTGAGGCAAAGGGAAAGACATGTAGTAAACCTTGTGATGGTTCGTCCGATATGATCTTTATATGCGTTTAGGAGTTGGCACGTCTTGCTAGAGGCCGCTACCAACTATTGGCAGAATAAGTGTATTCGTGTCATGTCTATACGTATATGAACCTATAGGGTCACACACTTAAGGGGCTGGAAGCCTAATAAGGATTAGATCCGAATTAAACCAGGCTTAGGCTACTAATGGGCTGCTAATGTAGAAGTCTACTAGGGACGCCTATATAAGAGAGGGTGGGCGAGTTGACCAGGGTTAGACCTCAGACCATTCCACCTAGCCGCCACACCTCTACTTTGTGTTACGCCTTGGACCTAGATCCGGCGTCTGACGCTTCCACCTTATACGTGTGGATACCTCGGAGGTGCTGCATCTGTAGCGTTTGGACGAGCCACACAAGGGGAGCTGCTCGTGGGACGAGTACAAGGAGGAGACGTGGAACGTCTGCACTGCCTCGACGCGCTTCATCAATTCCGCAACTGCTCGTCTAGTGGTAATCCCGTGATCTATGACATCAGTATTCCTGGTTTACGCGGTAGAAAATTTTGATTTGCGCTAGTGTAGCCTACCCTATCTCTTCAGTGGTATCAGAGCCGATGTTGTTCAGTTATAGGTTCGGGATGTTTGCATATGGTGATATGCAGATTGATATGAATGATGTGATCGTTTATATGGTGGTGGTTCAGGATTGATCTATGATCTTGCTTTCCATGATCATGATTCCAAGGTTGTCGAACGACTTACCCCTACTGGTCGGTTTCTGCCATCGGGGTAGACAGTGACACATAAATCCTGTTGAATCATGCGAAGATCAATATGATTGATCGAATCGGAACCTAGATCAAAAATTGATGTACCGTGATCAAAGGAGTTTGATTGAATCAGGACAGGAGTCGGTTTATGGTAAATTTGATTTGCGGATCAAAATCCTTAAAGAAAATTGTGAAGATTCGATCTCTCAAAATCCTTAAACAAGAGATACCGCGAGGGCCGCTGCCCCTTCAAACCCCGCAGGGGGAGACCCCCTAGACCCCCCTTAATCATAGCCCCTTTTGTATCTCGTTAAGTAACTAGGTGCTGCGAGTTCACATGATCTGGTAGAATGCGATTCTATGCATATCTTGTTTTTGCAGGATGTGTGTGATCGGTATGGCCCATATATGTATGTGATGCATGTATGAAAATTTGCATGACTTGTGTGTCGTGAGTAGGGCAACACGGCTGGAGCCATATGTGTTGTCAATTATTGTAATGGTCTGCGTGTCAGCTTGTGATGATCCCAATACTATGTAATTTTGATTACTAGCTGTTAGGAGTAATATCTTGTATTAGTCTTGGAGGACTCATCACTTGGAAGATGGCTCACATGGAACATGAAGATGGAGATGATCATGGTGGACATGTTGTATGGCGATGGAGATCACCATGAGAAAATGGGCCATACTGTTTCACAACTATGTGAATGATATTCTTATGTGTTTTACTACTATGCATGTTTAGATGATATAAGTATAACGATCCCTCACAAAGTTTAAGTTAAACCATGCCCTCCCAACCAAACCTTGCACCATCCTATGCCCTGTAAAATCGTTGGTGGGCCTATGAAATTAGGGTTCCGCTGTTTTCCTTGGCTCGATGGGTTTGTATCGGATACCTACACGCATAAGGGTTGGTGAGCTTGACAAGGTATCTTAACATTTAAGGACCTTGGGGCATAAAGGTTGGGCGCCTAGTTTTGACATAGAGATGTCACCCAACAACAAGAGTCATATGTGATATGATTAGCAAGTGTTGTTTACCGATTTACCTTGTCTTCTAGCAGTGATGCTAAAGCTCACTAGTCGACTTGTTAATTGTGGATCATGAATCACTTAGTATCAATAGAGGGATATTGATTTAAGTGGGAGTATATGCTATTAAATTGTTTAATATGTTTTACTCTTTCATGGTTACATGGCTTAGTATTTTGCATGTTTTCTATTGTAGATCAATGGCACCAAACACTACATCACCTTTCTCTTTGCGTTCGATTCTTAACAAAGATAAACTAAATGGAACAAACTATTCGGACTGGGTCCATTACCTGAGAATTGTTCTCAGGTCTGATAAAAAGGAAACGGTTCTAGATACCCCAATCCCCGATGAACCTGGTGATAATGCATCTACTGCCCTTAAGAATGCCTACAAGAGAGCATGTGATGATTCTCTTGAGGTTAGCTGTCTTATGCTTGCATGCATGGAACCTGAACTCCAAAAGAAGTTTGAGGATCAGGAAGCGTACGATATGATCGTTGCGCTTAAGGACATGTTCCAAGATCAGGCAAGGACTGAGAGGTACAATGTTGCCAAGTCCTTTGTCGAATGCAAGCTGGCAGAGGGAGCAGTTGTAGGCCCCCATGTGATCAAAATGGTTGGTTACAGTCAGACTTTGGAAAACTTGGTTTTCCACTAGGCAAAGAGTTGGCCACTGAATTCATTTTGGCGTCTCTTCCATCCAGCTATGGGCAGTTCATTTCGAACTACCATATGCATGGGGTGGAGAAGGGCCTTAATGAATTATGTGGGATGCTTAAAACAGCAGAAAGTGACATGAAGAAGTGTGCAGGGCATAACCATGTGATGGTTGCAGAACAATCCTAGCTTCAAGAAAAAGGGTACTTCTTGGAAGAAGAAGGGCAAGGCTAAGATATCCCTAAGTCTGCACCAAGAAAAAGGCTGGACCTGCAGATGACACTGAGTGCTTCTTTTGTCATGAAAATGGCCACTGAAAGAGAAA
Source organism: Avena insularis (assembly GCA_023614405.1). NCBI lineage: Eukaryota > Viridiplantae > Streptophyta > Magnoliopsida > Poales > Poaceae > Avena > Avena insularis. The sequence continues at coordinate 159,193,536 of CM042697.1, forward strand.
CTGCAGCAAGTACCAGGCTTCTTTGAAGAAGAGTGGAAGTAAGAGTACTTCCCACTCAGGTATGCTTGTTGTAAATGTTGTGGACATTCTTCTCGTTGATTCCTATGTTAACTCTTGGGTATTTGATACCGGATCGGTTGCTCATAATTGCAATTCGATTCCAGGGCTAATAAGGACTAGAGAAGTGCAGAAAGGCATAGTGGATTTTCGCGTCGGAAATAAAGCAAGGGTTGCTGCATTGTTCATCGACATCATGCAACTTCACCTTCCGTCAGTATTTATTATGGAGTTGAATAATTGTTATTACATTCCTATTATGGGTCAAAACATTTGTTGGGAATATGCCCTAAAGGCAATCATGTATGATGAGATTTCCCATTGTATTCATAAAGATATTAAGTAGTCCTTGTATAAACATCTGATGTGTATCATTGAATATGTGATTCGGTTGTGGAACTATGCATTCATGTTGTTTGTACTAAATATCCTTGGTCATTGAGGTTGTGCTGGACACACAACTTAGACCAATGTGAAAGTTGGCTTGATGACTCGGTTCCACTTGTCATGGGCATGGAGATGATATTCCAACTTACACAGACTCGGCTAAAGAGTTTAGCGAGTCGGATTGACCCATATTGAGGTACAACGAACAAGTTGTCATTTGTATATCTCAATCAATGTAATCCTTAGACCTGAGGTTATTGCATAGTCCGAGTTGAGGATCACCGACTTAGGTTCTGTCAAACGCTGATCCGTAACTGGGCAGTTATAAAGGCAGAGTTCGGGTCGACTGAGAATCAAGCTGCGTGATGTGAATAACCAAGATGGGATTTTGCCCCTCCACTTGGAGAGATATTCTCTGGGCCCTCTCGTGAGATATGATTCGGAAAGCATGGCCATGCACGACTCGGTTAAGTGTTAACCGAGGCGATCGACTAAGAGTTAGTCGGGTGAATCACTTATATTGGATCGAGAAGAGAGTCGGACTATTTAAGGGATGACAATTATTCGCCTATAGTCTGACAAGGTATATTGTGAGGCAAAAGGGACTCGGACGTAAGTCGCATTGGAAAGGCAAGTCGTCATGACTCTTTGGTACTTGGGAGTCGGCACATTCTGCTAGGAGCCGCTACCGACTGATCGATTGAGAGTCGGACTCCAATCGTGTCCAAGTAGCCATGAGCCTGCGGGGTCACACACTTAAGAGCGGGAGCATGTTCGGATTGGGTCTGAACCTGTAATCTGGTTGGGTTGGACCTAAACCAGATTAGGACTGAGTTAGTGAGTTGGACTCACGGTGACTAGTGTTATATGGGCTTTAGTGAATGGGTCGCGCGAGCAGAGCCCACGTTCACTCCCTATATATAGTGGAGCACCGTAACCCAGAATGGTTAATCGTTGTTCGGTTAGGTCATTCCATGTGTTCGAAACCCTAGCTCCATAGCAGTCCTACCGACGAAACGAACCTAGAAGTTCGCCGCCGGTGCTCCTCCTTGTACATGTGGATACCAGCAGAGGTGCTGTGCGATCAGCACCAGGACGATCGGATCGTGAGGACTACACTGCGTCAACTGACGCGCTTCATCAGTAACCCGCAATCGCGCGTCTAGTGGTAAACCTCGTGGCCTTCTACCTCGGCTAGATCTTGGGATCACCACGTTAGAGGAAAAGTTTTGTTTTATCTCTGCGTGGCCCAACAGTGGTATCAGAGCGATAGCTTCTGGTTTTAGGCTCGAGATCTCGCATATGTGATATGCGGTTGGCTGTAGATGAGATCTATGTGCTGTTTCGTGGTCGATCTATGAGATATATCGGTTTTGTACAAGGTTGATTGGATCAACTGTACTCGGGAATGGTAGATCTGATTTCCGTGATCATACTGCTGAGGTCGTGGAACGACATACCCCTATCGGTCGGCTTCCGCCATCGGGGTAGATTGTGACACGTAAATCCAGAGGCGGTGATCGAAGATCAAAAGGTTTGATCGAATCGGAACAATGGTTGGAATCCATGTCCGGATCATAGATGAGATCTACGTTTTCGGAAAAATCGTCGGGCGCTGCCCGCACCCGCGAGGGGCGCTGCCCCTCCGATCCCCGCCCGCTATCCTCTAGCGGGACCACCGGTTTCGCCCTGTCATAGCACCTTAGATGTTGTTGCGAGTTTCACAACGCTGGTAGATATTGTATCTATGCATAACTTATTTTTGCAGGAAGTTGTGAATGGTATGGTTCATGTGCATGTGATGTATGTGTGTAATCCATACATGATCTGCGAATCACGGATTTTTGTCAGCTGGCTGGAGCCTAGGTGCTGTCATTTTATTGTATAACGACCTGCGTGTCGGATTCTCTATGTAATTTACTTTACTAAGCTAGTGTAGCTGTTTGGAGAACCCAGAAGGCATGCAAGGCATTGTACATGTCAGCTACATGGAGTAAGACGGCAAGTGACAAGAGTTGGCACGTGTCGGATTACAGGCTTTGTGGAGATGGAGATCGCCATGAAGAGAGCCATACCATTTCACATTATAAATGCTTTATTTTGTGTTATTGTTATGTCTCGGTTTTACCTCTATTAGATAGTCGGTAAAATTTAATCCCTCAAAGAAGGTCTAGTCGGTTTTCCCGCTAGTGTTTGCACCATCACAAGTCAGACATTTTTTGGTAGTGGGCTCATAAAATTGAGGTGCTGCCAATTCTTTCCGACTAGGTGGGTTCGAGTCGGACTCTTACCGCGGAAACACTCGGTAAGCTAGACGGGTCTATCACAACGGTTGTGGGGCTCGGGGAAAGGTCGGATGGGAGCCGAGGCATGTGATGCCACCCGTCCAACAGGAGTCGTATGAGATACGATTGCCAAGGAGTTGTCTACCTAGATCACTTGGCGGCTAGCGGTGATGCTAAAGCTCAGTAGCCGACTTGCTTATTTAGGATCCTGAATCACTAAGTAACCATCAGAGGGGTGTTGGTTCTAGTGGGAGCATAAAATAGTAAAATGTTTAATATGCTTGCTCTTTTATGAATACATGTCTTAAGTGTTTTGCATATTTTTTGTTGTAGATCATGGTACCAAGTAGAAGTCACTCTCAGATATCCGGTTTTGCTTTGAGAACCCTTCTTGAGAAAGATAAACTGAACGACACTAATTTTACCAACTGGTATCGAAATCTGAGAATTGTTCTCAAACAAGAAAAGAAGGACCATGTCCTAGGCAACCCACTTCCAGATGAGCCGAATGAGAATGCGACTGTCGCTGCCACCAATGCCTACCGTCGGGCTAAGGATGAGTCCACGGATATTAGTTGTCTTATGCTTGCTCACATGGAACCGGACTTGCAAAAGCAGTTCGAGCATGTTGAGGCCTATGATATGATCGAAAGCCTCAAAAGTATGTTCCAGGCTCAGGCAAAGACTGAGAGGTATCAAGTCTCTCAGGCTTTGCTGAGTTGCAAGCTTAAGGATGGTGATCCACTGAGTCCGCATGTGATCAAAATGGTTGGTTATGTGCAGTCTCTGGAGAGGCTTGGCTACCCCATAAGCGAAGAGTTCGCTACGGATATAATTCTGAACTCTCTTCCTAGTGCATATGGGCAGTTCATTTTGAACTACCACATGCATGGTATGGATAAGAAGCTCACTGAATTACATGGGATGCTCAAGCAGGCAGAGGCGGATCTCAAGAAGGGCGCCAGTCAAGTGTTGATGGTGCAGAATAAGGCTAAGTTCAAGAAGATTTCTTGGACTAAGAAGAAGGCTAAGTCAGGAGGAAAGTAGGCTCAGGACCCGGTCCCAAGCACTTCCTCAGGGACTAAGCCATCTCCTTCAGCCGGATCCACTTGCTTCTACTGCAAGGCGGATGGCCACTGGAAGAGGAACTGCAGCAAGTACTTGGCCGACAAAGCCAAGAGTGGAGGTATGACTTTCGACTCAGGTACACTTGTTTGCAATGTTATAGACATATATGTTGCTGATGCACCTAATAGTTCTTGGGTATATGATACCGGATCAGTTATTCACATCTGCAACTCGTCGCAGGGACTGGTAAGAACTAGGAGCATAGCAAGAGGCGAGGTTGATATTCGAGTCGGCAACAAAGCAAGAGTTGCTGCGTTAGAAGTTGGCACGATGCAACTTCATTTACCTTCCGGATTCATGATGGAACTAAATAATTGTTATTATGTTCCAGTGCTCAATCTAAACATTATTTCTGCTTCATGTTTGACGAGGCAAGGCTATGAGTCGAATATAAAGAATAATGGTTGTTCTTTGTATTTGAATGATATGTTTCACGGCTTTGCACCCGTCCAGGATGGGTTATTTATTTTGAATCTTGATGGTGAGTCGGTTTATAACATAAATTTTAAAAGGTTGAAACCAAATGATCTGAATATGACTTACTTTTGGCACTGTCGGCTTGGTCATATAAGTTGGAAGCGCATGAAGAAGCTCCATGATGATGGACTCCTAACTTCGTTCGACTTGGAGTCGTTTGAGACATGCGAATCTTGCCTACTCGGCAAAATGACCAAGACACCTTTTACAAAAAGTTGCGAAAGGGCGTCCGACTTGTTGGGACTAGTACATAGTGATGTATGTGGACCAATGAGCACGACAGCCAGGGGTGGTTATGAGTACTTCATTACCTTCACTGATGATTTGAGTAGGTATGGATATATCTACTTGATGAAACATAAGTCGGAAGCTTTTGAAAAGTTCAAAGAATTCCATAATGAAGCACAGAATCAACTCGGCAAGAAAATAAAGTTTCTTCGGTCGGACCGAGGATGCGAGTACATGAGCCATGAGTTTGATGACCATCTGAAAAGTTGTGGAATAGTTCCTCAACTTACTCCGCCAGGAACGCCACAAAGGAATGGTGTTTCGGAAAGGCGGAATCGAACCTTGTTGGACATGGTACGATCAATGATGAGTCAGACATATCTGCCTTTTATAATTTTGGGGTTATTGTCTAGAAACAGCGGCGTTCACATTAAACAGAGTACCATCAAAATCGGTAGAGAAGACACCGCATGAGATGTGGACAGGCAAAAGGCCGAGTTTGTCTTTTCTTAATATTTGGGGTTGTGAAGCATTTGTCAAGCGACTTCAGTCGGACAAGCTTACAGCCAAGTCGGATAAGTCTATTTTCGTGGGGTATCCGAGGGAAACCTTGGGTTACTACTTCTACAACCGAGAAGAGGGCAAAGTGTTTGTCGCTCGGAACGGTGTCTTCCTTGAGAAAGAGTTTCTCAGTCGGGGAGTAAGTGGGAGCACGGTGCAGCTCGAAGAAATTCGAGAGGAACCGCTAATGTAGTCGGCAAAAACCTTAGAGGTTGAGCCGTGGCAAGCTGAGCCAGCAGACAGCGTACTACGAAGATCGGCAAGATTACGAAGTGTTCGTGATGTGTTATTGTTAGACAGTGATGAGCATGCAAATTATTCGGAAGCGATGGTGGGATGTGATTCTGAGTCATGGCTTGGAGCCATGAGATCCGAGTTAAAGTCCATGGATGAAAATCAAGTTTGGAACTTGGTTGATCTGCCAGACGGTGCAAGACCCGTCGAGTGCAAATGGGTATTTAAGAAGAAAACTGATATGGATGGAAATGTTTCAATCTATAAAGCACGCCTTGTCGCGAAGGGGTTCCGACAAGTTCAAGGAGTTGATTACGACGAGACTTTCTCGCCCGTAGCGATGCTTAAATCAGTTCGGATCATGTTAGCTATAGCGGCCTATTTCGACTACGAGATATGGCAGATGGATGTCAAAACGGCTTTCCTTAACGGAAATTTAACCGAGGACGTGTATATGATATAGCCCGAGGGTTTTGACGATCCGACTAATGCTGACAAGGTGTGCAAACTTCAGAAATCCATTTATGGGTTGAAGCAAGCATCTCGGAGTTGGAATATTCGCTTTGATGAGGTAGTCAAATCATTTGGCTTCATCAAGAGTGATCATGATTCTTGTTTGTACAAGAAGTTTAGTGGGAACAAAGTAAATTTTCTAATATTATATGTGGATGACATATTACTGATTGGAAATGATGTCCAGATGTTGCAAGAAACCAAGGAATCATTGGAAAGGAGTTTCTCAATGAAAGACTTGGGTGAGGCAACATACATCCTCGGAATCCAGATCTATAGAGATAGATCAAGGAGGCTCACTGGATTGAGTCAGAGTACTTATTTGGACAAAGTGTTGAAGAAGTTCAACATGGAATCGTCTAAGAAGGGGTTCTTACCGATGTCCCATGGTGTAAAACTTAGCAAGACTCAGTGTCCTTCGACAACTGATGAGTGAAGTCGGATGAGTGCGATTCCATATGCTTCTGCAGTCAGATCCATCATGTATGCCATGATTTGTACTAGGCCGGATGTTTCCTATGCTCTAAGTGTTGTGAGCAGATACCAGGATGATCCTGGAGAGATCCACTGGACAACGGCTAAAAATATCCTAAAGTACTTGAGAAGGACTAAGGATATGTTCTTGGTTTATGGTTGTGAAGATGAACTCAGTGTAAAGGGTTACACGGATGCGAGTTATCTTACTGACTCTATTGATTCTCGTTCGCAATCCAGATACGTGTTTGTTATAAACGGAGGTGCTGTGAGCTGGAAGAGTTCCAAGCAAGAGGCGTTCCAGATTCACAACAGAGGCTGAGTATATTGCCGCCTCGGAGGCAGCAAAGGAGGTTGTTTGGATGAGGAATTTCCTCATGGATCTTGGTGTGGTTCAGGGCTTGTCCAATCCGTTGGACGTGTATTATGACAACAATGGTGCTATTGCACAAGCCAAGGAACCTAGACATCACCAGAAGAACAAGCACATACTCATGCGATACCACCTGATTCGCCAGTTTGTGGATCAGGGTGATATCAAGTTATGCAAGGTACACACGGATGCAAATATTGCGGATCCGTTGACAAAGCCGTTACCACAGCCAAAGCATGAGGCGCACCTAAGAGCCATGGGCATTAGATGCTTAGACATGTGATGTCGGAAGATTGACTCTAGTGCAAGTGGGAGACTGTTGGGAATATGCTCTAGAGGCAATCATGTATGATGAGATTTCCCGTTGTATTCATAAAGATATTAAGTAGTCCTTGTATAAACATCTGATGTGTATCATTGAATATGTGATTCGGTTGTGGAACTATGAATTCATGTTGTTTGTACTAAATATCCTTGGTCATTGAGGTTGTGCTGGACACACAACTTAGACCAATGTGAAAGTTGGCTTGATGACTCGGTTCCACTTGTCATGGGCATGGAGATGCTATTCCAACTTACACAGACTCGGCTAAAGAGTTTAGCGATTCGGATTGACCCATATTGAGATACAACGAACAAGTTGTCATTTGTATATCTCAATCAATGTAATCCTTAGACCTGAGGTTATTGCATAGTCTGAGTTGAGGATCACCGACTTAGGTTCTGTCAAACGCTGATCCGCAACTGGGCAGTTATAAAGGCAGAGTTCGGGTCGACTGAGAATCAAGCTGCGTGATGTGAATAACCAAGATGGAATTTTGCCCCTCCACTTGGAGAGATATTCTCTGGTCCCTCTCGTGATATATGATTCGGACAGCATGGCCACGCACGACTCGGTTAAGTGTTAGCCGAGGCAATCGACTAAGAGTTAGTCGGGTGAATCACTTATCTTGGATCGAGAAGAGAGTCGGACTATTTAAGGGATGACAATTATTCGCCTATAGTCTGACAAGGTATATCGTGAGGCAAAAGGGACTCGGACGTAAGTCGCATTGGAAAGGCAAGTCATCATGACTCTTTGGTACTTGGGAGTCGGCACGTTCTGCTAGGAGCCGCTACTGACTGATCGATTGAGAGTTGGACTCCAATCGTGTCCAAGTAGCCATGAGCCTGCGGGGTCACACACTTAAGAGCGGGAGCATGTTCGGATTGGATCTGAACCTGTAATCTGGTTGGGTTGGACCTAAACTGGATTAGGACTGAGTTAGTGAGTTGGACTCACGGTGACTAGTGTTATATGGGCTTTAGTGAATGGGTCGCATGAAAGTGAGCCCACGCTTCACTCCTATATATAGTGGAGCACCGTAACCCGTAATGGTTAATCGTTGTTCGGTTAGGTCATTCCATGTGTTGGAAACCCTAGCTCCACAAAGTCCTCCTGATTTAAACGAACCTAGCGCCGCCACGGTGCTCCTCCTTGTACGTGTGGATACCAGCAGAGGTGTTGTGCGATCAGCACGAGGACGATCAGATCGTGAGGACTACACTGCATCAACTAACGCGCTTCATCAGTAATCCACAACCGTGCGTCTAGTGGTAAATTTCGTGGCCTTCTACCTGGGCTAGATCTTGGGATCACCATGTTAGAGGAAAAGTTATGTTTTATCTCTGCGTGGCCCAACACCACTTTATCACCTTCATGTTTGATGAGGGATGGTTATACATTCGCGAGTGCAAACAATGGCTGTGTAATCTCTAAGAATGCTATGTTTATGGCTGATGCTCCCATTGTGAATGGGTTATTTATTTTAAATCTTGATGATGCATCTGTTTACAATGTTAGTGCTAAAAGGCTTCGGCCTAATGATTTGAGTCCTACCTATTTATGGAATTGTCGTTTGGGGCATATAAGTTAAAAGCGCATGAAGAAGCTACATGGTGATGGTCTTCTAATTTCGTTTGATTTTGAATCATACGAGACATGTCAAACTTGTTTACTTGGAAAGATGACCAAATCGCCTTTTTCGGGTTTACCCGAGAGAGCGACAGACTTGTTGGAACTCATACATACTGATGTATGTGGACCAATGAGCACGACATACAGAGGAGGATATCACTACTTCATTACTTTCACTGATGATTTCAGTAGATATGGTTATGTCTACTTGATGAGGCATAAGTCCGAAACTTTTGAAAAGTTCAAGGAGTTTTAGAGTGAGGTAGAGAATCAACGTGGCAAGAAAATAAAGGCCTTGTGATCTGATCGTGGAGGTGAATATTTGAGTCACGAATTTAGCGATCATCTCAAGAGTTGCGGAATTGTTCCACAGCTTACGCCGCCCAGAATGCCTCAAAGAAACGGGGTCTCCGAACAGCATAATCAAACTTTGTTGGACATGGTTCGATCGATGATGAGCTAGTCGGATTTGCCATTGTCATTTTGGGGTTACGCTCTAGAAACGGCAGCTTTCACACTTAATAGGGTACCATCGAAATCCGTAGTTAAGACACCATATGAGATGTGGACTGGAAAGAATCCCAGTTTGTCTTTTCTAAAGATTTGGGGTTGTGATGCATTTGTCAAGCGGCTTCAGTCAGACAAGCTAACACCCAAATCGGATAAGTGCATTTTCGTGGGATATCTAAGGGAAACCTTGGGGTATTACTTCTACAACCGAGAAGAGGGCAAAGTGTTTATTGCTCATAGCGGTGTTTTCCTAGAGAAAGAGTTTCTCACAAAGGGAACAAGTGGAAGGTCGGTGCGACTTGAAGAAGTTCAATATGAGCCAGTTGGGGATGCTTCTACGAGTGATGCTATTGTAGCAGAACAAGTTGAGGAACCCGTGGCAACAGAAGCACCACAACCACGAAGGTTGGCGAGGCTCCGCGAAGCGCGGGAATTATTATTGTTAGACAATGATGAGCCTGCGACCTATGCAGAAGCGATGGTGGACCCAGACTCTAAGAAATGGCTGATCGCCATGAGATCCGAGATAGAGTCCATGGGAAACAATCAAGTTTGGAACTTGGTTGACCTGCCTGATGGTTTTAAAGCCATCGAGTGCAAATGGATCTATAAGAAGAAGATTGATATGGATGGAAATGTTCACATCCATAAAGCTCGACTTGTTGTAGAAGTTTTTCGACAAGTTCAAGGAGTTGACTACGACGAGACATTTTCGCCCGTAGCGATGCTTAAATCTATACGGATTATTCTAGCCATTGCTGCACATTTCGACAATGAAATATGGCAGATGGATGTCAAGACGGCTTTCCTAAATGGAATCCTAACTGAGGACGTGTATATGATGCAACCCAAAGGTTTTGTCGATCTAAACAATGCTGGAAAGGTATGCAAACTTCTAAAGTCCATTTATGGGCTGAAGCAAGCATCTCAGAGTTGGAACATTCGATTTGATGAAGTGGTAAAGGAGTTTGGCTTCATAAAAAATGAACAAGAACCTTGTGTTTACAAGAAGGAAAGTGGGAGAGCGCTGGTATTTCTAATCTTGTATGTAGATGACATATTGCTGATTGGAAATGACATTCCTATGCTCGACTATGTTAAGACCTCATTGAAAAATAGTTTTTCGATGAAGGACTTGGGAGAAGCAGCATATATTCTGGGTATCAAGATCTATAGAGATAGATCAAGGAGGCTAATTGGATTAAGCCAGAGTACATACATTGACAAAGTGTTGAAACGGTTTAGCATGGAAGAGGCTAAGAAGGGGTTCTTACCCATGTCTCACGGCATAAAACTCATCAAGACTCAGTGTCCTTCGACTACTAATGAGTGTGAGCGCATGAGTATGGTTCCATATGCTTCGGCTATTGGATCCATCATGTATGCAATGATATGTACTCGCCCAGATGTTTCCTATTCTCTAAGTGATACGAGCAGATACCAGGCTGGTGAAGGTCACTGTATAGCGGTAAAGAACATCCTTAAGTACTTGAAAAGGACTAAGGATGTGTTCCTAGTTTATGGAGGTGAGGATGAACTCAGTGTAAAGGGTTACACAGATGCGAGTTACCTTAACGACTCAGATGATTCGAAATCGCAATCAGGTTATGTGTTTGTCTTGAATGGTGGTGCTGTGAGCTGGAAAAGTTCCAAGCAAGATACGGTGACCTCCTCTTCAACAGAAGCTGAATATATTGCTGCCTCGGAGGCCGTAAAGGAAGCTGTTTGGATTAGGAATTTCCTGATCGCTCTCGGTGTGGTTCAGGGCGCGTCCAATCCCTTGGACGTTTATTGTGACAACAATTGTGCTATTGCACAAGCCAAGGAACCTAGACAACACCAGAAGAACAAACATATTCGCATGCGTTACCATCAGATTCGTGAGTTCGTTGAGGATGGTAGTGTCATGATATGCAAAATACATACGGACTCAAATGTTGTTGATCCCTTGACTAAGCCTCTCCTGTAGCCCGCTCATGAATCACACACAAGAGCAATTGGTATTAGATACATTTTAGATTGACTCTAGTGCAAGTGGGAGACTGAAGGAAATATGCCCTAGAGGCAATCATAGAGATGATTATATTTCATATGTATCCATGAGTTATTGTAATGTTCCTTGAATATCCATATCAGGCAACTTGTATTGATTGGCAATTATGTGAATTTTTTGTGAAACTCTTTACTTGTATGGTTATTTAATAGTTGTCCCTAGTCGGAGTTCATGTGAGGACACACGTGAATATTAGACTAGCACATCGATTGGTTGATGACTATATTTCGCAAGTCATAGACATGGAGATGCCAAACCAATGATGTGGACATATGTTATGAACATGGGGTTGGACTGACCCAACTTGAGACTGGCAATTAGTTGCATCTCTCTCTACACATCGTGTACGTTTTTTCCTTAGACCTGAGATTGTCGCATGTACTTGAGATGTGGATCGACCTACTTTGGGCCTATCAGACCCTACTCCGTAACTGGGTAGTTATAAACGTAGCTTTCGGGTTTGTCCTGAAACATGCTGCAAGGCATGGTCAATCATTATGAGATTTCCCCTCTCTACTTGAGAGAGATATCTCTAGGCCTCTCGAGTGATCGGATACAGAAATGCATGGCCGTGCTACATAAGGTTAAGAGTTAACCTAGAAAAGGGATTCCGAATCACGGTATCGAGAAAGAGAGGTCAGCTTGGAGCTAGACCAAATATCATGAGGCAAAGGGAAAGACATGTACTAAACCTTGTGATGGTTCGTCCGATATGATCTTTGTATGCATTTAGGAGTTGACACATCTTGCTAGAGGCCGCTACCAACTATTGGAAGAATAAGTGTATTCGTGTCATGTCTATACATATATGAACCTATAGGGTCACACACTTAAGGGGCTGGAAGCCTAATAAGGATTAGATCTGAATTAAACCAGGCTTAGGCTACTAATGGTCTGCTAATGTAGACGCCACTAGGGACGCCTATATAAGAGAGGGTGGGCGAGCTGACCAGGGTTAGACCTCAGACCATTCCACCCAGCCGCCACACCTCTCGCCTGTGTTGCATACATGGACCTAGCAGTCCGGCGTCTGACGCTTACACCCTGTATGTGTGGATACCTCGGAGGCGCTGCATCTGTAGCGTTTGGACGAGCCGCGCAACGGGAGCTGCTCATGGGACGAGTACAAGGAGGAGATGTGGAACATCTGCACTGCCTCGACGCGCTTCATCAATTCCTCAACTGCGCATCTAGTGGTAATCCCGTGATCTATGACATCAGTATTCCTGGTTTACGCGGTAGAAAATTTTGATTTGCGCTAGTGTACCCTACCCGTATCCCTTCACCACCTGTTGCTGCCGACAATGATCGCGCAAAGGCCATGCCCCTCCGCCTAACCCAGCGCAGCAGCCGTAGGAACTCAATGTCGGTTCGAGTAACAACAACACCGCAAACTCGCCGCCTCCGACATCTACATTTGCGGTTGCCCAAATCACCTCAGCCGATAGAGTGATGTACGCCAATTTGCCCGTTGATCCCATGACTGTGGCTCACATAAGGAACATAGTCCAGCTCGACGAGAAGCGCCAGCAGCTATTAGAGGAAGTGCAGGCCATCGCAGAGGAAGGCACAAAGCTAGATCAAGATCTGTCCAAGGCGCAGAAGTTAATCGAGAAAGCTAGAGCCATGGAGGCCGAGTACAAGACTCTGCTCAAGCATCCGAAGGCTAAAAACGCTCTGGCTCGCGTCATCAAGGATCCTGGTTTATGGCGAAACCTAGGATGGGCTCCACCGAAGCCTCCACAAGCCAAGCCATACATTGACAGCGAGGGCAGGCAGGTCATGCCTACTCCTATTCTCAACCTAGTCGTCGCTAAGACCCTTCTAGAGCAGGATAGCTCACCCGCAGAAGTGGAACAGGTCTATGACGTTGTTTCAAAGGCGTTCAAACAGCAGGAAAAGGTCACCTCTCAGAGGCTCGAGTCTGACCCAGCATATTCCCAGTCTAGCAATCCTAATCCACCAAGGGACAGATCTCCTCAGGATGTCGGGTCCCAGACGGGTTCATCAGAGCGAAGACGGAGGGATGCGCGTAACAGGAAGGACGCTATCCCCATATCCTCCGACCACGGAGGCAAGGCTCATCCTCTTCACCCATCTCCACTGCCCCGATCTTCCCAACATCGCGAAGAACCAAGGGATCACCATCGTACTAGTATGCCTCCGCCAAGGCATGGCGACATCATCATCCGCGACAATGTGGAGCAGCCCCGTCACGATGGAGAGCACAACCAAGGACATAAGAGAAGGTCACGCCATGACCCTCCACGTCCGACAAGCAACCGCAACAAGCGTGAGGCGTCACAGGAGGGTAACAACAAGAAGGAACCCACCGCCACCTCCGCCTCCGTCGCCACCTAGAAGCCACCATGGCAGAGGGGGCCCGCGTCGTTCACGCAGCTCATCCCCTGGCAGCAAGAAGAAAAGAGCAAGCCCGGAGCCATACGATGCACGTTCACGCCTGGACAAGATTCACAAGGCCCGGGAAGGACCATACCTAGGACCATGTTGCTTTGGACTTGTAATACGTACCGCAACTTACCCCAAGGGTTTCCGGATTAACAAGATGATCAAGCCCTATGAAGGCACCGCCAAACCAGCTACGTGGTTGCAGGATTATGGCAACGCGGTGGAGATCAGCAGGGGTAACCCCAACGTTGCCATCAAGTAACTCCCACTGATGTTGACGGGCACGACCCGCCAATGGATTGATGACTTGCCGGAGAAGTCCATCTGCAACTCGTTGGACATGCAAGAAGTGTTCACCAAAAACTTTGAGGGTACGTATAAGCGTCCCTATACTATTGGCGATCTACAGCGGTGCGTGCAAGAGAAAGACGAGTCATCTCGCGCCTACCTCTCCTGCTGGTTGGAGATGAAGAATTCCTGTGCAGGAGTGCATGATCAGACCGCCGTGGCCGCCTTCATCGATGGGTTGGAAAAAGGTACGTTCCTCCGACATAAGTTGAAGCACCTGTAGGACAATCACAAGCTCGATCTCAACCAGATGATCCAGCTGGCCAGTGAGTTCGCGACTGCCGACGACGATGCTCGCGGCTCCTTGCTGGCAATAGCCATTCCAACCCAAGCTAATAGGAATAACAACACCAAGCGGAAGAGCCTGCCAGAAGAAAAGCAAACCTCCGACATGGTCGCCATGGCGTTTTTAAGACGAGGTGATGGTGGACAGCTTGGCCGAGGACGGGGGGCTGGTCGTGGGTAGCAGCGAGGTAGTGAAACTAACCCGACAGCACTCCGCGTTCCCCAAACGTATGAGGAGTACCGTGATATGCCATACCTTGTACAGCTCGACGCCAACAGCAAAGCCACTCACACCAATCGCCATTGCAAGTTCGTCAACGACCTCAAGGAGGACCCGGAGTCCGGCTACAAGCGAAGCCGAAAGAACAGACCGCGAGGCATGGGCAAACGGAAGAAGAAGGAAGAGGAGTCCAAGGATTCAAGTGACATGGACGAGGATGTTGACCCCAAGCACGCCGACAAGGGTGATGTCAAAGGCAAGAACCCCTTCGAGAAGAAGTTCGCTGTCTACCACACTTTCCTTGGCACCCCTACTGTTTGGGCACAGGAAACCTCCATGAGGATACTGATGGCCACCCTACCCCCAGTTCCCCAATACATACGCTGGTCGGAGATTCCAATCACTTGGAACGGGAAGGATCACCCAGACCTCATCCCTACGGAGAACCAGTACGCCATGGTCATCAACCCTTTGATTGACGGCAACCAGTTCACCAAATGCATGGTGGACAGTGGAAGCAGCATCAACATCATGTACCTGGATACACTTGATGGAGGCCAACCTAAGGCGGACCAGCACCGTCTTCCATGGCGTAGTTCCTGGCTGGGAGGCTCAGTCCCTTGGGTGCATCACGCTTCAGGTTGCTTTTGGCGATGTTAATAATTATTTCCAAGAATGCATGACCTTCGAGGTGGTCCCCTTCAAGAGCATGTACCATGTCATATTCGGACGCAACATATTCCACGCCTTCATGGCCAAGACATTCTTCGTCTACAACAAGCTCAAGATACCCGGACCAAATGGCGTCATCACCGTATTCAGAATCTTTATAGAGGCAAGGGACTACGAGATTGGAGAAGTAGTCTTTGCAGAAGTTGTCCTCTACAGCAAAGAATTCAAGGATATCTAGAGCAAGGTCGATGCCACAGAGATGCCGTCATCGAAGAAGCAGATTTCTGACTCAGATCCCGCCTTCAAGGCCGCAATTGAGACAAAGCCGGTGGAACTTGTGGTAGGCGATGCCTCCAAGACCACCGCCATTGGGACAAACCTAGACCCTAAATAGGAAAGCACGCTCGTCGAGTTCCTCCGTGAGAATAGGGACATCTTTTCCTGGCAACCTGCCAACATGAAAGGTGTACCTAGGGAACTCGCCGAGCACAGCTTGAATATTGATCCAAAATGCAAACTGATGAAACATCCTCTATGACGCTTCAGAGACAAGAAGAGATGCGCCATAGGCAAAGAGATAGCTAGGTTACTTAAGACTAGTTTTATCTAAGAAGTCCTTCACACCCGATGGGTGGACAATCCTGTACTTGTCCCCAAAAAGGGAACCAAAGAATTAAGAACGTGCGTTGATTACACCGGCTTGAACAAAGCGTGCCCAAAATATCCGTTTTCTTTGCCTTGCATTGACCAAGTCATTGTCTCGACGGCTGGCTCGGAACTTCTGTGTTTTCTCGATGCATACTCAGGATACCACCAGATAAAGATGACGAAGTCGGACCAATTGGCCACTTCGTTCACCACACCTTACAACACATTTTGCTATGTCACGATGCCCTTTGGGATGAAAAACGCAGGTGCTACCTACCAGCGAACTATGCAGCGTTGCCTACACGATCAAATTGGTCGCAACGTTAACGCCTATGTGGACGATATAGCGGTGATGTCTAAAAAGTCAAACGACTTAATCTCCGACTTAAAAGAAACCTTTGATAATCTCCATAAATACAATATGATGCTTAACCCTAAGAAGTGCGTCTTCGGGGTTCTAGCCGGCAAATTGTTGGGCTTCATTGTTTCCCAACGCGGAATCGAGGTCAACCCGGAGAAGATCAAGGCCATCCTAAACATAAACTGTCCGACATGCTTGAAGGACATCCAACGGCTTACAGACTGCATTGCAGCAGTAAGCCGGTTCGCCAGCCGACTTGGAGAGAAAGCTCTGTCGCTGTACAAGTTGCTGAAGAAGGCGGAAAAATTTACATGGACGGACGAAGCATATGCTGCACTCAAGAAGCTAAAGGAGATACTTTCCTCGGCACCTATACTTGCAGCGCCCGAGCCTATGGATCCTATGTTGATCTACATGGCGGCCACCAATCGGGTAATCAGCATCGTCGTCGTGGTAGAGCGGAAAGAACCAACGCATGAGTGCGGAGTGCAACGACTAGTTTACTATGTAAGCGAGGTCTTGACAGAGTCCAAGCAGCATTGCCCGCACTACTAGAAGCTAGATTATGGAGTGTTACTTGCTTCTCGGAAGCTAAGGCACTACTTCTAGGAGCACCCTATCACAGTTGACGAGGGTTGATTTCGTCAGTGCCCATTGTTATGGACTTAGGTTTTGGAGAAGATGGGGATGCTAGAAGTCGCAGAACGGTTAACATACAAGCAACACGTGACACAAGATTTACCCAGGTTCAAGCCCTTGGAGGGAAAACCCTACTCCTTCTTGTCTGCTCTTGATTACGGCGGAACCGAAAGTTACAGGGGTGCGCAGATGCAATATGGCGTGAGGTGCGTATGTGGTGTTGGGAGATCCTTCTCGCTGTACCCTCCTGGCCTTTATATAGATAGGCAGGTCCCGGGCTTAGGACGAGTCGGTTACAAAATAAGGTTGGTACCCTTTGAAATTATATCTAATCTACACTTGTCCTCCAAGGAGTCGAAAACGTCATGGGCTTGGGCCACCTGAAATCTTCATGGGCCGCGTGTTTTGACGTGGGCCTTCCTTGGGCTGGACCAGGTATACCAATATCATGTACCTGTGGGGTATATCCATGTCAGTAGCCCCCGAGTGTTTAGTCGAATTGTAGTTTCGGCCAAGGACTCTTCAATCTTTCGGGTGTAGTTGAACCTGTTATTTTAAGGAGAAATATTTTAGTTCATAGGGATTGTTGATGCGTGTGCCTGGCTCACCCGACGGATCAGGGATAGTTAACTTCATAGGACAAAACAACACGATCTTCGTCAAACTCGAGTCCGCAGACTCGAATTTGGAACAATTGCACGTGTGATTCGACTCAAGCCGTTTTTGTCTTACATGAGTCGAATCCCAGTGATTTTGAAGTGATGTACCTAACGCGTCTTTCAGGATTTTCATCGTGTTTGTTGACATGGAAGTTTACTGGAAGAGCGCAGTCAGGTGCGTTACCAGGCCATCAGATGATATCTGTAGGGCTTATCTTTGCGTCGCAGACACAACAGCCTTATCATTGCGGAGGTGTTTCGGGTGGCCAAGGAGAATGCTTCTCACTAAGAGTTGGTTTGGGCAAAGTTGCCAAAAATATTTTGTCGTATTTGATCCGAAGGATCGCAGTCGAAGAATTCATAGGGTGCACGACCAGCGCTCCCTGTGGGAGTAGCCCCCGGGTGTCTGTTCGGGTCGTAGACTCGAGTAGAGACTTTAATTCAGTTATTTGCAATAGGTCCGAAGGACACAATTTTTTCGGATGCTCAACCGATCCTCCCTATGGGAGTCCGTAGTGGAGTCGCAGGACTCGAAGATACTTGTGAGGTGTAGTTACCTTAGTCATTTCTCAGGTGTGCGGCCAACGCTCCTGATAGGAGTAACTCTCGAGTAGTTTCTCGAATCGTAGATTCGAGTAAGTACTTGATTGATCAGCCGAAAACTTCAAGCCATTGCTGGCTGTGCTTTGATGATGTCAGTGATGATGATTGGTGATCTCAACCGTCTGCGGTAGCAGAGATGATGCGACGAGACGATCGTGGGTCCCACCGTCTGACTTGAAGTTGACTAGTCACGCATAGACGTGGCGAAAATTACGGTGTCTCCTTGATTTCTGTGCGTAGTGGACGGCGTGCTGGCGACGGTTCGGTGTAGTGCTGCCACGTGTATGGTTAGATATGAGGTGTGCGCTAGGGCTTCTAAATCAATAGCTCGTGTGCATCGTCTTCTTCCTTTTATACCGTAGGTAAACAGTGATTCTCTTTTACCCTTTGTCATTTACTCATCTCCATTGCCTCCATTCTCACGAGCTTCGCTGCCCTTCGCTGCGCTCTGGACATTCTTCACACTTTTCCCTCCTCCTTCTTGCGCTCGCACCGCCGCACTCGCCGCTGCAAGATGGACAAGCCCAAGAAGACAACCGCTCGAGCTGGTTCGAGCGCCGCCGGTGGCGGCAAGAAGGTCGCCACTACGGTCCGCACCACTGATGGCGGGTGGAAGCACACGGAAATGCGCGATGGGGATCTGCGCGAGCTGCGCAATGCTGGGTTGATCCTCAAGAGCAAGGAGGACGCCACCCTCCCCGGCTACGAGGTAATCCCACGCCCACCCGAAGGGTTTTGGGTGATTTTTTACGCCTTTTTCATCTACGGTCTTTCTCTTCCTATCCACAAATTTCTTCGTGGACTCCTCTTTTTCTATGGGATTCAATTGCATCATTTGTCTCCCAATTCTCTTCTCCATATCACTTGTTTCATCACCCTTTGCGAGTGCTGGCTCGGTATCGAGCCGCACTTTGGCCTCTTCCGGAAGCTCTATTCCGTGAAGAGGCAGTCTGGCACCGGCGGTGTTTATCCGCTCGGTGGCTGCATCTTCTTTATTCGTTCTTCTATCCTTTTCTTTTCCTTTTCCATCTGCGAGTCCGTCCATTATTGGTGGAAGAAATAGTTCTACATCTGTGACGCCAAATTGTACGAACAAGAATATGGCCTCGACCCTTTCGACTCCGCTCAAAATATCATCCCAAAGAGGTCGTGGAAGGACCATGTCTTGGAGGGTGAGACGGCGCAGGTGGAGGAGCTCTACCGTCGCGTGGTGGCACTCCAACCGGTGGCCAGTAAGGAGGTCAATAACGTGGACATCATCCGCACCTTCCTCAAGCGTCGGGTGCAGCCGCTCCAAGCGAGGGCGCACCCGATGTTTCTATATGCTGGCCACCACGATCCGACAAGAGTTTCACCTGAGGAGTTGTCTTCGGGCGACCTTGATAGAGTGCTTTGGCCCCTTCTGAAGTACAAGGCCGACGAGGACATCCCGGGGAAATCCTTGACCTCCCTTTTCTACGCCAAAAATGCGGTTACGCTGAAAACTTGTAGTTTGCGCGTTGCTCTTCTTCGAGTTCTGTTTGTTTCCTGTTAGTGTCACTAATCATGTTCTCTTGCGTCTTCTGTTTGCAGGATCTCAAGGTAGCTGGGATGATGCCCCCTCTGCCTGAGAAGTTTTCGGTTGCGCCGGACAACGAAGTTGTGGATTCCGAGTCTAAACTTCCTCTGGTGCAATCTCCTACCGCGGAAGCCCTCGAGCCGAGCGAAGGGTGGACCCGAAAGCGCACCCGGAGCGAGTCTTTGGATGCGTCTACCCCGCCAACTCCAAGGGGTCCATCGTTCCTCAATCAACATGGTTAGGATGATGGCGCGTCGTCTACACCTTATCCTGCCGTGCCCCTTCGGTCAGTGGCTTCGCAGCCGCTGGCCAAGAAGAAGAAGGAGAAGGCTGCTCTTGTCTTCAATTTGTCGGACATTGAGTCGTAAGTCACTCTGCTTGAGTCCTTTTTCTATTGTTCGTCTGTGTAGTGTTAGTTGTTGCTGATCTGATATTTGCTTGCAGCAATCCTTCGGCGGAGTCCCTTGACGGGGACACTCAAGAAGTTATGGCGGAGTCAAAGCCGACGGATTCTATCCCCCAGGTGGTGGCCGACTCTGAGGATGATGACCCGAACTCCTCCAGGCGAGAATCTCGGGCAGTCGTAACTTAGAAGGAAGCATGTAGACCTTTGGAGTCCACACATGAACACGTAAGTGTTGTCTTTTCTACTCCATGGGGGATGCCCCGAGTCCTCTTTGTATAACCTGTTGATATTTTTGCTTTTGAGGGGGGATCCCCTGAGCCCTTTAGTCATTGACTTTGTTTTTGTTTCGTCTGCAGCCTTTTGTGCACAACGCCAACCTCCTTATTCAGCAGCATCTGGCGCTAGAGGCTGAGATGAAGCAGCTGCAGGGTGCGTGGCCTTTTACCCATTTTATTATTCGTCTGCTCCAAGTCTTTTGCTTGCATTGATCCGATGTTTGTTCGTGCCGCACATGATAACAATGACGCGCTCTGAAGGATGAATACTCTCTAAAGGAGCCTCGGCCAGGCGGAGAATATGGCAACTGATGCTGCGGAAGCCAAGGAGCGCCTGCAGAAGGAGGCTAAAGATCACGAGCAGCAGCTCGCGGCCGTTGCAGCCACGCGGGAGAAGGAGATGGCCGACAGGCTCATGGCTGCTGCCAAGGTTATTTCTTGTAAGTTATACTTGCATCCTTTGGCTCTTCTGATATTCGAGTGCATTTTATCCTTCCTCATTCGAGTGCTCTTTTCTTCCTTTCATCAGATGCTTCTGGCATCACATTTTATTGTGGTGCGCTGGAGCACGGAGATGCTTTGGCTGATGCTGCTGCTGCGATCGAGGATCGCTGCGCCACTGCCGCTGGCTCCTTGGAGAAAGCCAAGAAAGTGCTCACGCGCTTCTACAAGGAGGTCGTCCCCAAGGGCGTTGCCCTTGACGACGTCGACGCCCTTGCGGATGCTCTGTCAGAGGAAAATCTGGTGGAGTATAAGCGCAAGCAGAAGGGCATCGACACCTCCATGGGGTTGGCCATGGCGATGGCGTCTAGAGCCGAGCTTGACCTTCATCATATCACGTCCCAGATGTCGACGACGTCAGATGGATCTGAGGTAGATTTCGCCCTCTTTGCTTCTCGCTGTAAGCGTTATGGTCCTAAGCTCGTCGACCTCCTGGCTGAATATGCGGTGAAGAAGCAGCATGAGGCCAAGAGCAGGCAGTCAGGCTCCGATATTGCTTCGGATGCGGGTGCTTAGGCCTATGTATTGTAGATAGTTTAGCTTATTCTTTTGCTACCTTTTGTAACATCTTGCGGATGAACAAGTCCAATTATGCCACCAGGTGGCTTTATTTATGTATATAAGTTTGTCTTTTGAGATGCTACCAGGCCTTTAGGGTCCTTTGGGTGAGGTTCCAGTTGTCACTCCAACTGCTCCTGAGCCACGGCCATCTTTGGATGATGCGTCGAAATTGGCCTTTCTGCGTGGTCGCGTCCACAACTTAGAGAAGGACATCCTTAGCATTCGAGGCCACGCGGATGTGTGGAAGTCCAAGGCTGAGAGGGCCACGACCAGGGAGGAGTTCTTGCTTGGGGAGTTGCGGCAGATGGGTGAGCAACTTCAATGTAAGTCTTTGTGAACCGATGTTCTTTCGGGTGCACCCTATTTGTATGTTGTCTCATTCCATTCTTTGTGCAGATGTGAATCTCGTTCTGAGGGAAGAGAAGGAGCGTGTCGCGATTCAGATGAACTGCGTGACGCAACAGGACCTGGAGGCTGGTGGTTTCTACTAGATGGACCGTGATCGAGCCATCGTCCTTGTGACGGTGCAAGATCGCCTACACCAGGTTCTTCGGGTGCTTAGGTAGGCGAGGTCTTCTCTTGCGGCCATTTGGTCCGTCATGGTCCCCTTGGACGTTGTGCCTTCCAATTTTTGGGGTCTTCTTGCTAAATTTCGAAGTGTGGGCCACGTCAAAGAGTTGGTGCGGCATCAGCTGATTGGAGGGGCAAGGCTGCTTTGTCTCTTGTTCGGTTGCATCGCCGTGATTTCAATCTTACGGAGGTGGCGACTGGGATGCCCCTTCAACCAGATGGCAACCTATGGGACATGCGCCCTCATTATGCGGCTGTGGCGCAGCATTCTGAGGAGATTGTAGATTTGTTCGAGCAGCGGGCGAATGTAATGCTTCAGAATACGTAGATCCTATAAAGAAAACAGATGATGTCAAATTTGTATTTATTCGAGTGGGCTCGTAATGCCCTTTGTAAAGTTTTATATGTATTGGCACGTGGTCCTTTGTTATGTGCATGTCCTTTTCTTTAGCCTGACGTGGTTAGCTACTCAGGTTGTATGCATTGTTCTCAGTCGACGAAGTCATGAGGTGAGGTGTAGCCCCCGAGCGCATTTAGCAAGAAATAATGTAAGGAGAAAAAAATATTTGGGCCAAGGAACTTAGCTTTTATTCATAACAAACGAGGAGGTACATTGTTTGGCTGAGTAGCCTTATTGAAAGTAAAGGGTAACTAGGGGTAGAAGCGTCGCAGTTGTGCGACTTTCCAGGGGTTGGAGTATTAGAATCCTGATACGACGTCCATGAGGCGATAGGATCCACCTGGGATAACTTCGGTGACGATGTAGGGTCCTTCCCAGGGTGACTCGAGCTTTTTGGGTCATTCTTGCTTGAGCCGCAGGACGAGGTCTCCTTCAACGAAGGATCTTGGGCGCATCTAGCGGCTGTGGTAGTTGCGGAGGCTCTGCTGATAGACCGCTGAGCGAGCCGCAGCAATGTCGCGTGCCTCGTCGAGTGTGTAGATGGCGTCTTCGAGTGGTGCCGATGATTCGGCTTCGCTGTAGGTGAAGACCCGTGGGGCCTTGCGGCGTACCTCGGCAGGTAGTACAGCTTCCACTCGATGCACCATGAAGAAGGGCGTGTAGCCGGTTGAGCTGTTTGGCATTGTACGCAGGCTCCAGAGAACAGAGGGTAGCTCATCAGCCCAGGCTCCCGGAAGCCTTTCGAGTGGGCATAGAAGGCGCTTCTTGATGCCGTTGCCTATGAGGTTGTTAGCCTTTTCGACCTGTCCATTGGTTTGCGGGTGCGCCACAGAGGCGTAGGATATGTTGATGTGGAGGTTCCTGCAGAAGGCTTGAAATTCATTCGAGATGAAGTTCGAGCCGTTGTCCATTATGATGCTATAAGGCACGCCAAACCTGTAGACAATAGACTCGAAGAATTTGACAGTAGTTTTGCCGCTTTGGTTGGTGACGGGCATGGCCTCGATCCACTTGGTGAATTTGTCGACTGCGACTGGGAGGAAGACGTGGCCTCCTGGAGAGGACTTTGGTAGTTTGCCAATCATGTCGTGGCCCCATTGGGTGAAGGGCCAGGCCAGCGGTATGGTCCTCAGCTCAGATCCCGGCGCATGTGGTTTGTCCGCGTATCTCTAGCAGACGTTGCACCTCTAGACGATGTCCTTTCCATCATTCGTGGCGGTTAGCCAGTAGAACCCAGCTCGTAGAGCTTTGGCGACTAGGGCACGACTGCCTGCATGGTGGCCGCAGATACCCTCATGGATGTCTTGGAGGATGCTTTTGCCGTCACCGATCATGACGCACTATTGGAGCACACCCGAAATGATGTGCTTGTATAGCTCGCCGTTGATGATGGTGAAGGCTTTTGACCAGCGAGATATGCGCTGGGCATCTGTCGGGTCATCGGGCAGTTGGTTATTTATTATGTACCAAAGGTAAAGCTAGCTCTAGATCTCTTCAACCTCCATGACCTGCATTAGGCTGAACAGCTCGGCCTCGGTGTCTAGCTTTTCGGTTCCTTCCTATCCTTCAGGTAGCGCAACCCCCCGAGTGCTCTGCTTCTTTGGACGAGGCTGTTGGGAATTTCCTCTTCATAGAGGGTACGCAGATTTGTTCAAGGAACACGCCTGGAGGCACCCGTGCACAGGTGGAGCCAATGTTGGCGAGCCTGTCAGCTTCTTCGTTGCTTTCTCTACCGATGTGCCGAAGCTCACAGCCGTCAAAGTTTCCTTCGAGTGAGTTGTAGAGCGCGTGGTACGCGATCATGTTGGTGATGTGAGCGGCACACTTGTTCATTTTCTGTTGGAGGACAAGGTTCGAGTCAGCGTAGATGACGAGGCATGTTGTTCCGTAGATCTTGGCCATCCTCATTTCATGGATGAGGGCTTCGTATTCAGCCTCATTATTGGAGGCGCGGAATTTCATCCAAAGGACGTACTTCATCTTGTCGCCTTGAGGGGACGTCAGTATGACGCTGGCTCCTACTCCAGCCTCACGCTTGGAGCCGTAGAAATGCATCGTCCAGGATTGCGACATGTCCGGAGTGTCCGGTAGCTAGAGCTCCATCTAGTGGACGAGGAAGTCAGGGAGGACCTGGGATTTGATGGCGGTGCGCCGTTCGTAGATTATGTCCAGAGGGGACATCTCGATGCCCTACAAGGCTACGTCCCTCGTGGCTTCGGGATTGTTCAGGATGTT
Organism: Avena insularis; assembly: GCA_023614405.1. Taxonomy (NCBI): domain Eukaryota; kingdom Viridiplantae; phylum Streptophyta; class Magnoliopsida; order Poales; family Poaceae; genus Avena; species Avena insularis. The sequence continues at coordinate 159,218,123 of CM042697.1, forward strand.
CGATAACAGGACGTCGTTGACGACCATGATCTGATGCTCCTAGAAGTAGTGGCTCAGCCGACGAGCCGTCATGAATATGTTATAGGCGAGTTTTTGGTAGTGAGGGTACCTCTGCTTTGTCGGGTTCAGTACCTCGCTGAGGTAGTAGATTGGGCGTTGGATCTCGTGGGTCTTGCCATCTTCGGGTCACTCGACCACGAGTATGGTGCTTACCACCTAATGCATAGCTGCAATGTATAGCAGCACGGGCTCCTGTTCCTTTGGCGTTACTAGGACACGCGAGGTGGAGAGCAACCGCTTGAGGTCCTCGAATGCGTCATCTGCTTCGGGTGTCCGCTCGAACTTGTCCGCCTTGCGTATCAGTTGATAAAAGGGTAGGGCCTTCTCGCCCATGCGTTTGATGAATCTGCTCAGCGCCGCGATCCGCCCAGCTAGCTGCTTGTAACATCCTAGTTTTAGCTAATTCTAATTAGGATTTTGATTGTGCACTCATGAGCATAATATCTTAAATTTTGCGTTAAAGGAAATAAAATAAAATAAAACCTAAACCCTATTTTCTCTCTCCCTCTATTTGAAAACAATTCAAATGGTGTTGAATATTTTGGAAAACTACCAAAATATTGGAGCCAAAATGGAATAAAAGGGCCCCACAATGTTTTATATATTTTATAAATCTTTTGATATTTTTGAAATGAATAAAAACAGTTTGGGAATTCAAATATACAAAGAGGAAATCAAATTGGAAAAGGAGAAAAGCTTTTACAAAATAAAAACAGAGCAAACTTCCTAGCAGGCCAGCCCATATCCCTCTCTTCTCTTCCTGCTGCCGTTGTGCGCCCGCAAGCAGCCTAGCCGCAGCCTAGATTGGCCCACGCGCGGCCTAGTGCCAGGCCCGTACCGCTTCGCCTCTTTTCCCTTTTCTTCTACCTTGCGCCAGAAGGACGTCGTAGAGGAGCTGCTGCGTGTCGCCGCCAGAGCCGTCCGCCGTCTCCGCAATGAATCCCTCACCAAGATACATGCGGCCACCGCTCTTGCTGTCTATAAGGACCATGTACCCAAAGAGAGCGAACCCTATTTCTCCTTCTCCCACCTTCTCCCTTATCCACTGTAACCCTTGTTCGTCGGAGCTCAGGGGCGCCGTCATTCTAGAGCATCCCGAGCCCCGCTAGGTACACCATGGTGACCGCCTTGCTCGCCTCATTCGTTTGCCCCTAGCGGAGAAGTCTGGCGTGGTCCGAGTTGTTCCAATCGAGACCTCGGTCTCCGACGAGCTCCGCCACCATCGACATCGATTCCGTCCACCCCGCGCCTCGTCGTCGCCTCCGTTCGCTTCGTGGTGAGCTTCTGGTGCTCAGGCACCCTCTGGTCGCCTTGCTCGCTTGTTGTATCCGCCGCTCGCCATCAATCTGCAAGCTCCATCACCGTGCACCGTCGAGCTCGCTCTTCCGGTGACCAATAGTCAGCGGTGCCGCCGCTGAAGGGAATATGCCCTGAGAGGCAATAATAAAATGTTTATTATGTGTATTCCAAGTATATGATAGATGTTTATTTTGAATGCTATAATTGTATTAATACGGAAACGTTAATACATGTGTGTTTAATAAACAAACAGAAAGTTCCTAGTTATGCCTCTCTCATAAGCTAGTTCGTTGATTAACAAGATGATCACAGTTTCCTGATCATAGACATTGGATGTTGTTAATAACGAGATCACAACATTAGTGTAATGGTGTGATGAACATTCATCCGAAGTATAGCATTATGATCAAAGTCATTGAGTTTATATTGCTATAAACAACTTACGAAGTAGTCCTAATCCTTAGACCATGAGATCATGCCAATCACTAACACCGGAAGAGTTTCTTGTTGACATCAAACGTCACACCGTAGCTGGGTGATTATAAAGACGGCTTTAGAGCTACTAAAGTGTTGTATTGAGAATCATGGATCAAGAGTGGAATTTGTTCATCCCGATGACAGATAGATATACTCTGGGCCCTCTCGGTGATATCACATTGGTTAGCTTGAAAGCAAGTGTGATCACTAGAATGTTATATCATGGGAAGGAGAAAAGAGTGCATGTAAGTAACAAGATTAAACTAGGTATGGAGATACCGATGATCGAATCTCGGACATGTAACATATCGTGAAACAAAGGGATTAAGATACAAGCGTAAAAGGTTCCGACGATCACAGGAAAAGTCATCGTTGAATATGTGGGAGTCAGTATGGATCTCCAGGTCCCGCTACTGATTATTGATCGGAGAAGGGTCTCTATCATGTATGCATTATTCGCGAACCGTAGGGTGACACACTTAAGGGACACTGACATCCAGTTGGAGCAAATGTTTCATGCCGAAAGAATAAACAAGCGCAGGAATTTATTTCACTAGATACCGAAACAGGTTTTCAGGTGAAATTGCATAAAGAGGTTATGCATGTGAAATGGAATTCTAGCAAGGGGTTATTTGTGAATGTTTGTCATTAAAGTAATTGACAAAATTCTGAATAAAATAAAAGAGTTTTATTTAATGAGAGTTTGCATTAAATTTGGTGGAAATTTAATGGGAATTTGAGTGGGTTTTTGAGTGGAGAAAATTGAAGGGCCATTTTGTGAGTGGAGTGTCCACCCACATGAATGAAGGAGGGAGGGCAGCCCCATGGCGTGCCACCCCTTGGGTGACCCCCTCCTCCTATAAAAGGCACCCCCTCTCCTCTCTCTCACTCACACCTCCTCGTGAAGGATCTCTCTCCCCTTCTAGAGTTTATTCCCCATGGTCTCGGACTAGCGAGATACATGTTCCCGGTGGCTATTCGGCAAGAAAGGGTTGTTCTTCTGCTGCATCGCTGGAGCGAGGAGGCGGAGGTTGCTCGGTGTCTTGTACGTGTGTGCGAGCATGGATGCGCTGCTGCTTTGCGGCGCTAGGACTTCCTCTCGATCTTGAGATCGGCAAGAGATCGTCTACATCAACCACGGGTTGAACTCGTTAAGCTTTGTCGGTCTCCAAGGGTATGTTCTCTACGGATATACATCCGCCCGTTGTTTGTATCTAGTAGATAGATCTTGGTACATAGTTCTCATCGTAGGATTTTTTTTGTTTTCTATGCTGCGAACCCTACAGTGGTATTAGATCCGGATCTATGCGTTGATGCTTTACACGGGTAGTACACATATGAGTATGTGGGCGATGATGATCATGTTTTTGCTTCTTAGTTGTAATTTTGGATATTGGTGGCATAGTGGGATGAAGCGGCCCGGACAAACTTTACATGTCCTCGCACATGAGACCTGTTCCACACTTGACATGCAACTAGTTTGCATAAGTGGCTAGCGGGTGTCTGTCTCTCCTACTATAGTCAATATCTATTTTGCAACGAGTTGTCAACAATTTGGTTATCCTCGTTGTGGTTCATGTTCGTAGGTAAGAACGGTTCTATCTCGAAAGCCCTAAGCCACATAAAACTTGCAATGGATAAATTAGAGGTGTCTAGTTTAGATTGTTGTTGGGCTAGTGTTATGATATGGTGATGTTGTAAGTAGAAGTATGAGATGATACTCTTACAACATACATAACGTGTAATCTCCATAGACCTTGGACTTACACATATAGGTATGATAGTGATCATTCCACGGTGCACATGATAGAGATCATATGCGGGAACCATATTATTCCACTAATAAACATGTGATGTTTGATAGCATCTTATATTGCTTGTTTAGCGCTTTTGTTAGCATAATAAGGTGATCCGTCATTTACATTTCATGATAAGAATGTGTTATTCCTTTAGTATGCACCGATTATGTTTTCGTCGCTCGAAGACATCACGTGATGATCGGGTGTTCTTGCATCCACGACCGTATTTCGGGTGTAAAACAGTTACACACGAGAATACTAAGGTTCTAACTTGGCGAGCCTAGCATGTGCAGACATGGCCTCGGAACACGGACCGAAAGGTTAAGCATGAGTCATATAGTAGATATGATGCCCATTTGATGCTCGCCTTTGAAGCTACACCGACTCACGTGATGATCGGACTTGGTGTAGTGGATTTGGTTCATGTAATCACCAAAAAGGCACGAGGGATGTCGTTTTTGAGTGGGAGTTCATTCGTAATATGGATTAGTTGAACTCAATCTATCATAAACTTAGTCTAAACTTTACAAATTCTGTTGTAGATGGCACCACCTGCTTTTAATTTCAATGTGTTCATGGAGAAAGAGAAACTTGCAATGAACGGTAGCAACTTTACCGAATGGGCCATGAATTTGAGGATTCTCCTCTCTGCTGCACAAAAGCAATATGTGCTAGAAGTGCCGCTAGGCCCCCCACCCTTTGAGGATGCCCCTGACGAGGAGAAGAATGTCTATCAGACTCATCAGGAGGACCACAACTTAGTTCATTGCGGCATATTGTATGGGATAGAGCCGGAACTTCGAAAGCGTTTCGAAAACGACAATGCATTTGATACAATGGGTGAGTTGAAAATGATTTTCGACACACATGTCAGAGAGCTACAACGCTTCAGAAAAGTTCTTTAGCTGCATGATGGAAGAGCACAGCTCCGTTAGTGAGCATGTACTCAAGATGTCGGGTTACGCCGATAAGCTTGTGTCCTTGGGAATAATGATTCCCATTGACTTAGGCATCCATCGTGTTCTCTGCCACCTAGCTATAAGAGCTTTGTGATGAACTATAATATGCAAGGCATGAAGAAGTCTCTCCCCGAGCTTCTGTCAATGCTTAAAACTGCAGAAGTGGAGATCAAAAAGGAACATCAAGTGTTGATGATCAATAGGAACACTGGTTTCAAGAAAGACAAGAAGGGAAAACGGAAGGGAAGTAAGGGCGGCAAGCCGGTTGCCGTGCCTGAAAAGAAACCCCGAGTTGGACCTAAGTCTGATACCGAGTGCTACTATTGGGAGGGGATCGCCATCGAAGCTTAACGCCCAAGTATTTGGCGCATAAGAAGGCCGGCAAGGCAAACATAGTTATATATGATATACATGTTATTGATGTGTACTTGACTAGTGCTCGCAGTAGCACCTGGGTATTTGATACCGGTTCAGTTACTAATATTTGTAACTCGAATCAGGGGCTGCGGAACAAGCGACCGCTAGCAAGGGGTGAGGTCAAGATGCGTGTCGGCAATGGATCAAGCGTTGATGTGATCACCGTCGGAACGCTACCTCTCCACTTGCCGTCGGGATTAGTAATAAACTTGAAGAATTGTTATCTGGTGCCAGCACTTAGCATGAACATTGTATCTGGATCGTGTTTAATGCAAAGTGGTTATTCATTTAAATCTCAGAACAATGGTTGTTCCATTTATATGAATGAAATCTTTTATGGTCATGCACCGATGATGAATGGTTTATTTCTATTAGATCTCGATAATAATGTTACTCATATTCATAATGTTGATGCTAAAAGGATTAAACTAAATGATGATATATCCGCATATATGTGGCACTTTTGTATAGGTCATATTGGCATTAAACGCATGAAGAAGCTCCATTCGGATGGACTTTTGGAATCACTTGATTTTGAATCATTTGATACATGTGAGCCATGCCTTATGGGCAAGATGACTAGAACGCCGTTTTCCGGTTCAATGGAACGGTGATGATTTATTGGAAATCATACATTCTGATGTATGTGGTCCAATGAGTGTGTCGGCGCGAGGTGGATATCGTTATTTTGTTACTTTCACGGATGATTTGAGTAGATACGGTTATATCTACTTGATGAAACACAAGTATGAAACCTTTGAAAAGTTCAAGGAATTTCAGAATGAAGTGGAAAATCATCGTAATAGAAAGATCAAATTTCTACAGTCAGACCGTGGAGGTGAGTATCTAAGTTACGAGTTTAGCACTCACATGAAAGAGTGTGGAATTGTTTCACAACTCACGCCTGCCGGAACACCACAGAGAAATGGTGTGTCAGAACTTCGTAATCGTACTTTATTAGATATGGTTTGATCTATGATGTCTCTGACGGACTTGCCGTTGTCATTTTGGGGTTATGCACTAGAAACTGTTGCATTCACTTTAAATCGGGCACCATCTAAATCCGTTGAAAAGACACCGTATGAATTGTGGTTTGGAAACAAACCTAAGCTGTCATTTCTTAAAGTTTGGGGATGCGATGTTTATGTGAAGAAACTTCAACCGGATAAACTCGAACCCAAAGCGGAAAAATGCGTCTTCAGAGGATACCCTAAGGAAACTATTGGGTATTTCTTCTATCATAGATCCGAGGGCAAGGTTTTTGTTGCCAAGAATGGATCCTTTCTAGAGAAAGAGTTTGTCACGAAAGGTGTGAGTAGTTGGAAGGTAGAACTCGAAGAGGTTATTGAACCTTCTCTTCAAAGTATGGTGAGTAGCGTAGCGCGGAAGTTGTTCCAGAGTTGGCTTCACCTGTTGAAGAAGGAACTAATGATAATGATCATGAAACTCCAAAAGAGAGTACTACTGAACCTCGCAGGTCTAGCAGGACGCTGCGTGCAGCCCGAGACGGAAATCCTGTCATGAATTTCATGGTTGATGAAAATGATGACCCTATGACATATGAAGAAGCGATGATGAGCCCGGATTCCAACAAATGGTTAGAAGCCATGAAATCCGAGATGGAATCCATGTATGAAAATCAAGTTTGGAACTTGGTGGACTTACCTCATGACCGAAAGGCCGTGGAGAACAAATGGATTTTCAAAAGGAAAACTGATGCTGATGGTAATGTAACCTTCTATAAAGCTCGACTTGTCGCAAAGGGTTTTCGACAAATTCAAGGAGTTGACTATGATGAGACATTCTCTCCCGTAGCGATGCTAAAGTCAGTTAGGATTATGTTAGCAATTGCTGCATATTTCGATTATGAGATATGGTAGATGGATGTCAAAACCGCATTTCTCAATGGTAATATTGAAGAAGAGTTGTATATGATACAACCAAAGGGTTTTGTCGATCCTAAGGATTCTAACAAGGTGTGCAAGCTTCAGCGATCCATCTATGGATTGAAGCAAGCATCACGAAGTTGGAATCTCCGCTTTGATGAGGTGATCAAAGAGTTTGGATTTGACCAAACTTATGGAGAAGCTTGTATTTACAAGAAAGTGAGTGGGAGCAATGTGGCATTTCTAATATTATATGTGGATGACATATTATTGATCGAAAATGATATAGATATTTTAAACAGTGTTAAAAGTTATATAAACAACAAATTTTCAATGAAGGACCTAGGTGAAGCGTCCTACATATTAGGCATAAAGATCTATAGAGATAGATCTAGGCGCCTAATAGGGCTATCGCAAAGTACATACCTTGATAAGATTTTAAAGAAGTTTAAAATGGAAGATAGTAAGAAGGGGTTCTTACCTATGACACAAGACACGACATTGAGTAAGACTCAAAGTCCGGCTACGGCAGAAGAAAGAGAGAAAATGGACAAAGTCCCCTATGCTTCAGCCATAGGCTCTATAATGTATGCCATGCTATGTACAAGACCGGATGTGGCACATGCTATTAGTTTGACTAGTAGGTACCAATCGAATCCAGGTTCGGAACACTGGAAAGCGGTCAATAATATCCTTAAGTACTTGCGAAGAACTAAGGATATGTTTCTTGTATACGGAGGTGAAGAAGAGCTCGTCGCTAAGTGTTATGTCGATGCTAGCTTTGACACCGATCCGGATGACTCTAAGTCTCAATTCGGATAGGTATTTCTCATGAATGGCAGAGCGGTTAGTTGGAGGAGCTCCAAACAACCTGTGGTGGCGGGATCAACAACGGAGGCCGAATATGTTGCTGCTTCAGAAGCGGCTCAGGAAGCGGTTTGGATGAAGGAGTTCATATCCGAACTGGATGTGGTTGCAAACGTGTTGGACCCAATGGTGATCTGTTGTGACAACAATGGTCCCATTGCCAATGCCAAAGAGCCAAGGTCTCACAAGCATTCCAAGCATATTAAGCGCCGGTTTCACTCCATCCGCGAGCATGTCAAGGATGGAGATATAAAAATTTGTAAAGTACATACGGATTTCAATGTAGCAGATCCGTTGACTAAAACTCTCCCTAGAGCAAAACATGATCTACACCAGAACTCCATGGGTGTTAGATACATCACTATGTAACTAGATTATTGTCTCTAGTGCAAGTGGGAGACTGAAGGGAATATGCCTTGAGAGGAAATAATAAAATGTTTATTATGTGTATTCCAAGTATATGATAGATGTTTATTTTGCATGCTATAATTGTATTAATACGGAAACGTTAATACATGTGTGTTTAATAAACAAACAGAAAGTTCCTAGTTATGCCTCTCTCATAAACTAGTTCGTTGATTAACAAGATGATCACAGTTTCCTGATCATAGACATTGGATGTCGTTAATAACGAGATCACACCATTAGTGTAATGGTGTGATGAACATTCATCCGAAGTATAACATTACGATCAAAGTCATTGAGTTTATATTGCTATAAACAACTTACGAAGTAGTCCTAATCCGTAGACCATGAGATCATGCCAATCACTAACACCGGAAGAGTTTCTTGTTGACATCAAACGTCACACCGTAGCTGGGTGATTATAAAGATGGCTTCAAAGCTACTAAATTGTTGTGTTGAGAATCATGGATCAAGAGTGGAATTTTTTCATCCCGATGACGGATAGATATACTCTGGGCCCTCTCGGTGATATCACATTGGTTAGCTTGCAAGCAAGTGATTTGATCACTAGAATGTTATATCACAGGAACGAGAAAAGAGTGCATGTCAGTAACGAGATCAAACTAGGTATGGAGATACCGATTATTTAATCTCGGACATGTAACATATCGTGAAACAAAGGGATTAAGATACAAGCGTAAAAGGTTTCGATGATCACAGGAAAAGTCATCGTTGAATGTGTGGGAGTCAGTATGGATCTTCAGGTCCCGCTACTGATTATTGATCGGAGAAGGGTCTCGATCATGTACGCATTATTCGTGAAACGTAGGGTGACACACTTAAGGGACACTAACATCCAGTTGGAGCAAATGTTTCATGCCGAAAGAATAAACAAGCCCAGTAATTTATTTCACTAGATACCGAAACAGGTTTTCGGGTGAAATTGCATAAAGAGGTTATGCATGTGAAATGGAATTCTAGAAAGGGGTTATTTGTGAATGTTTGTCATTAAAGTAATTGACAAAATTATGTATAAAATAAAAGAGTTTTATTTAATGAGAGTTTGCATTAAATTTGGTGGAAATTTAATGGGAATTTGAGTGGGTTTTTGAGTGGAGAAAATGAAGGGCCATTTTGTGAGTGGAGTGTCCACCCACATGAATGAAGGAGGGGAGGGGACAGCCCCCATGGCTGGCGGCCACCCCCTTGGGTGCCCCCCTCCTCCTATAAAAGGCACCCCCTCTCCTCTCTCTCACTCACACCTCCTCGTGAAGGATCTCTCTCCCCTTCTAGAATTTATTCCCCATGGTCTCGGACTAGCAAGATACATGTTCCCGGTGGCTATTCGGCAAGAAAGGGTTGTGCTTCCACTGCATCGCTGGAGCGAGGAGGCGGAGGTTGCTCGGTGTCTTGTACGTGTGTGTGAGCACGGATGCGCTGCTGCTTTGCGGCGCTGGGACTTCCTCTTGATCTTGAGATCGGCAAGAGATCGTCTACATCAACCACGATTTGAACTTGTTAAGATTTGTCGGTCTTCAAGGGTATGTTCTCTACGGATATACATCCGCCCGTTGTTTGTATCTAGTAGATAGATCTTGGTACATAGTTCCCATCGTAGGAATTTTTTGTTTTCTATGCTGCGGACCCTACATCCGCTACTAGGTTCGCCTCGTTGCACTGATTCGAGTAGAGTAGGTTTCGCAGCACCACGCGCGCTCCTTCGCTGTCCTCGTGCGTCGCCTGGGAGTTCACCGCCTGTGTGACGTCATCGTGACGCCAGCGCGCATGGTCAGGTCCTGCTCAAACCCCCTCGGGTCCCACCTGTCCACGTGGAGGCCGATGTGGCTCTGAGACCCACCGGTTAGCCACTGTGGCTAGCCCAGCCCTCTGTGTAAAATAATTTAGGGCGTGTGCTGATGTCATCATGACGCAGTAAACCTTTTTAAAATAATTTAAGTAATTCCAGGAATTGATATAAACTTGTAAAATCAATAACTAATTATTTATAAGTCAGAAAATATATATAATATATCAAAATGTTCAGAAAAATGAGAACTTCCTACCTTAGCTATAATCATGCATTGTTCAACAACTTTCATGACAAGTTTCATTAGAAGGACTTAGTAATGTCAACACCCGGATTTTTAATCCCAGATGCCTGTTATGCCATACTTCGCAATCCCAGGATTACCATTTTTGTGAGACATAACAGAATTGGATACCATAGTACATCATCCATTACAAACCGTACATAAGTTCTTACACAAATAGGGATCTCATGATCCAGTCTTAATACAACTTCAAATAGCGGAATACGTAATAATAACGGTAGTGTAGGCGAAGCTCCATCTTCGGGGTCACAGGCAATGATGACGATGGGAGATGATCCTAGTTGTCGTAACCTTTCTGGGTTCCATCTTCTAGGTACTCCTCTTCATAGTCTGGCCATGGGAATAGCCAGGGACAAAGCCATGAGTACTCTTTAAGTACTCGCAAACTAATACTAACAAGTGAAAGGGGTTTTTGATAATAGGACACTAGGCTCTAGGGTTGTTTTGCAAAAGCCAGATTTATCTCTACTAAGTTTGGAAGCAACGAATGCTAGTTAAGGTTTTATAACACCTAAGTGGGAACTTGTATCTCATGCCACAACCCTGTTATGGTCACGTCAAAGTCTCAATTCGTTTCACAAATCTTTTGAAAAATATGACGGGGGAACAGTATGGCCACTCCAACTGTCCATAACCGCGGACGCGGCTATTCGAATAGTTTGACACTCTGCAGAGATTGTACACTTTCACCACAACATTCAATACATCCGTCAGGAACAAATCCTGAATTCACCATACTCAGTATGCGGATAATCAATCCTAACCTTTCAATTACACGCCCTAGTATAAGAACCTCTCCTGTGAGTTCGGCCTCCCAACCATGACCAACTGTCATCTTGGGTACTGCACAGGTGGACAATCTTCACAAGGTAGCCTCAGCTCAGACCTTGGCCGTGAGGGAACTAATACTAAGGTATATAAGTTTCTAGTCAAGCCCTACCCAATTCTCGGGTATTGTGGTTGTACGGTAAAAATTGGAATGGTATCGCATCCAGACAACCATCAGTTTGATAAAAGGGTTAAGGCTCATGCCTCAACATTTTCATCACCAAACTCATCAGGTGTTCGAAAACACATGTCAAAACATCTCAGTAGAATGATCCATCATTCTAAGGTTTTCATAACCATTTTCACCAAGTATTCCCATCTAAAGTTGATCAAGTTTTATGCTTAGCACTAGCATCTACAAGTGGGGGTGAGTACTAATGAGGAGTGGTAAACTATTGGAGTTTAACTGAGTTTAATCTCATGCCTTAGGATGACATCAAGATTATCTAGCTTAGGCCAATTTTTATGCACTTTATGCAACCTTCAATTATCCTTCTAGTATCTACCATTCATTCCAGTACTCTCTAAGTAAAAGCTTTGATAAAGAAATAAAGTAATAAACTTGCAAATAAAACTAGGATTGGTTTATCAAGGGGTTATGATCATATATGCTTTAAGGCATATAGTGGCATGGTAGCAAGCAAGTAGTAGCTTGCATAGGCCAACTTGATTAGTAAGGCTTGCAAGTATTGGCTTGCACCATATAAGTATAAGCTTGCCTTGTGCAAAGCAGTGGTTGAAGTTCTCCTCGGCTTCTTCTTCGTAGTATCCTCCTTCCTCCTCGTATCCTTGGTCGGTACTAGCGTCTATAAATAAATACGATGTACACAGTCACCAAACAATACTTAACTACTTGCAATCATCACACAAAAGGGTCCTATAGATGATCTAGCATCATCACTAAGATTACAAGATTAAAGTTTGGTTTAATTCCTTTTTATTTTTAGAAAAGTAATTTCTACTCATTGAAAAACTACTTAAGATTTTTATTTTTGTAAGGTATGGTTAAATTTGATTTTTGAGAGTTGGAATCAACTCCAAAGCTATTATGGTTTAAATTTGAAAAATGTTTGAATGCAGAAAAGCTTATGCCTTGTTATTTTTACCCAGGGTGATCTACAGATCCAAATGACTTGCATCCAACGGGCTTGGATTCAGCATTTCAAGACCTTTCTAACAAAATTAGTTTCATTCAATTTGGTGCACTGAATCGATCTGGGTTGATTTTTGAAACTGGGTACAGAAGTGTGTTTGAAATAAAATGGAAAAGTTTTAATTCAAATAACTGGGCTGCGCGGGAAGGGTTAACGGGCCGGCCTGCTAAGCACAGCGCTTCCGCGGGATGCATAAGTGGCTGTCCCCACGCGTTAGTGAGACAAGGGGTGCGAAGCGGTAGGGGGCGATGTGGTGCGTTCGATCTGGTTCTAATCCAACGGCTGAGGGTCATCGTCGACGTTGGGCAACACCGGCGAGACAGAAACCTAGCACGGCTAGTGGGGGTCGTTGGGGGCTCACCGGGGTTCAGGCGAGGGTCGGCGAGGCGGGCGAACGACGAAGTCGACGACGGCGAACCTCTTGGTACCAAACTTCTCTGGGCGGCTCCAATCGCTGGCTCCCTTCTTCTCCAGTAGCGGCGGGCTCCGGTGAAATTCCGGCGATGCGCTGCTCGCCTTGCTCCGGGAACGGGGTGGCACGATAAGTGATGAGAGGGGAGTGAGATGGTGTGTTCAATTTGGCTGGGGGTGGCCTCTATTATAGTGGAGCGAGGGGACCGACGGGGCGCAAGGGGAGCTCGTCATGGTCGACGGTACATACGGCTATCGGCGTGGGCGACGGTAGGGGACGGTGCGGTGCTCCCTGGCGATGCTCAACGACACGGTGGCGAGACGTGGGGCGGTGCGGCTTGGTCAGAACGCGACGGTTCTCTACGCGTTCCCGACGGAGAATTTAATGGCGTACAACGCGCGTGGTCCGCGCGGCGGCGAACGAGCGTGTCTGCGGGGTTGCTGGGACAGTGGTGATCACGTATGCACGCGGCGAGGGCGGCGCACGGTCTGTGGGCGTTGGTCGAGCGTGGCGCACGGGGCGTGCTCTCGGCATGGTTGCTGGCGAGGTTGGCATGGTTCGTGGGTGTGGTACAGTGGCTGGCAAGGTTCGAGCGGTGGACAGGGAGTGGCGGTGGAGTGTTGGCTTGCTCCTAGACATGCTGGCTAGGCTTGTTTCTCCTCCTAGCTTGTTGTCGACATGGGGGTGACAAGTGTGCATTCGGCTTGCTCACCATTGATGGCAATGCCAAGCTTACAGTGATGCTAAGGGTGTGCAATTCAGCTAGATGATCTACTAAAGCCTAGTTGCAACCAGAGAGGGATCAAGTTAGGCTTCAATCACTGCTCACAATAGTGTTTAGGATTTTGATGATTTGTGTCTGCAAGGTGTTTGATGAAATGGCCGCACGAACTCAAGTTTTGAATTTTGAAAAGATTTTTGGTGGGTGTGCTAGGTTGGTGTTGGTGAGTCTGCAGATGCTTGGGTTTTGAAAGTTGAGCTTGTTTGAGTGGTTTTTGAAAAAGTGGGATCTTCCCATATGATAAATATTCAATTTTGAATTGTCATTTACACTATGCATTTGAAAGTTTCTGGATGATCACAAAGTGGGCCTTGATACTTTGTTATGAGTACAATCAAGGGGTGCAAAGATCCAACAAAGTTTTTGTTGAGTTCTGAAAGTTTGAGACAGCCAAAGTAGGCATGGGACTTAAATTGGTCAAAATGACCATTCACTTATTTAGCTTTGTTTTGATTTATTTGTCTTTGAGAAAAGTTTGGGAATTGTTTAGATGATGTTTATTTCACCTATGTATCCATTTTCAAACAAAGGAACACACAAACAAGTTGGTTCAAAAGAATTCCAAATGAAGTGCATACACACATGCATGCTTTCATAATTTTATTTAGCAAAGTTTTTGTTAACCCTAAATTTGAGGATTAGAGTTTGATGATCCAAGTTTAGTATTTTTGGGATGTTACAAACCTTCCCCCCTTAAAAAAATCTCATCCCGAGATTTGAAAAAGGACGAAAAAGATTACCTAGGATTTGAAGAGATCGGGAAACTCTGTCCTGATGTGATCTTCGCGCTCCTAGGTAGCTTCCTCTTCTGTGTGGTTGCTCCACTGAATCTTGAGAAACTTGATGCTTCGGGTTCGGGTAGTTCTGAAAGCTTCTTCCAAAATACAGATGGGTACTTCGGGATAGGTCAGGTCATCGTTGATCTCTATCGTCCGGTGATCTATATTCTTGAACACTTCGGTCTTCTCTAAAACTTCGAGGCACTTGTGGAGTAATGAGATATGGAACACATTGTGCACGGCTGATATCTCTTCGGGTAGTTCCAATTGATACGACACTTCTCCTCAACGGTTCAAAATCTTGAAAGGTCCGATATATCTGGGGGCTAACTTTCCTTTGAGTTGGAAACGCTGCATTCCCTTCAATGGCGACACTTTCAGATAAACAAAATCTCCTACGTTGAAGGCGAGATCTCGACGTCTCTTGTTGGCGTAACTCTTCTATCTGGACTGGGCGGTCTTGAGGTGCTCACGAATCTTGTGAACCTTCTCTTCTACTTCTTGTAGGATGTTGGGTCCGAAAATTTGACTCTCTCCTACTTCCGACCAGTTCAAAAGGGTGCGACACTTCCTTCCGTACATGAATTCAAATGGGGCCATTTGCAGACTGGCTTGATAACTGTTATTATAAGAAAATTCTGCAAACGGCAGACAGTCTTCCCACTTGGATCCATATTCTAACACACATGCTCTCAGCATATCTTCGAGTATTTGATTGACTCGCTCCGTTTGTCCATCGGTCTGAGGGTGATACGCGGTGCTGAAATCTAGGCGGGTTCCTAAACCTTCTTGGACTTTCTTCTAGAATCTCGAGGTAAACTGAGTTCCTCGATCTGATACGATGTTCTTGGGGACTCCATGCAAACAAACTATCCTAGCGATGTACAACTCTGCTAGCTTCGAACTCTGATATTTGGTCTTGATGGGCAAGAAATGGGCGACTTTGGACAATTTGTCCACTATGACCCAGATAGAGTCATTTTCCCTACTAGAGGTAGGCAGTCCAGTGATAAAGTCCATTCCAACGGAATCCCATTTCCATTCCGGAATCTGTAAGGGTTGCAACAATCCAGCGGGTATTTGATGTCCTGCCTTGACTCGCTGACAAATATCACACTTGGCGATATAGCTTCCGATTTCTCTCTCCATCTTATGCCACCAAAATTGCTCCTTCAAATCTTGATACATCTTAGTTCCTCCGGGATGGATAGAATAAAGAGTATCATGAGCCTCCTGCAGAATCACTTCTTTCAACTCAGAATCTGCTGGTACACAAAGGCGTCCTTTGTACCACAGAACTCCTTCTTCGTCTTCAGTGAATCCAGGTACTTTGCCTGTACCGATATGACGCTTGATTCCGTCGATACTAGCATTTCCCTTCTGCGCCTCTTTAATCTAACTGATCAAAGTGGGCTAGAGATCTATGCTAGCCAAAAATCCTTCACTCACTAATTCCATTCGAAAATCTTCCATCTCTTTGTGCAGGCTTGGTTGCTCCTTCAAAATCATGGAGTTCAAGCGGCACGGCAATCTGCTAAGGGCATCTGCTACCACGTTGGCTTTACCAGGGTGATAGTGAATGTCCAGATCGTAATCCTTGATTATCTCAATCCATCTTCTCTGTCTCATATTCAGCTCCTTCTGAGTGAATATATACTTCAGACTCTTGTGATCCGTATAGATCTCACAACGGTTTCCCATCAGGTAATGCCTCCATGTCTTCAGGGCTAGAACTACGGTTGTGAGTTCGAGGTCATGGGTTGGGTAATTTTGCTCATGTTGCTTCAATTGTTGAGATAAATAAGATATAACTTTGCCTTCTTGCATTAGCACACATCCGAGACCGATCTTTGATGCATCACAATACACATCGAAGGGCTTCGTGATATCTGGCATGATCAAGATTGGGGCTGAAATCAATCTCCTTTTGAGTTCTTGAAAACTCGCTTCACATTTGTCGGTCCATTCAAACTTCTTGTCCTTCTTCAGCAATTGGGTCATAGGTCTGGCGATACTCGAGAATACTTCTACGAATTTGCGGTAATATCCCGCCAATCCGAGAAATGCACGAATTTGGGTTTGAGTGGTTGGGGCTTGCCAATCTTCGACATCCTTTACTTTGGCAGGGTCAACGGCAATTCCTCCGGCTGATACAATGTGACCGAGGAATCCTACCTCCTGTAACCAGAATTCACATTTGCTAAACTTTGCATACAGCTGATGCTCTCTAAGGGTTCCAAGAATGGTCCTTAGGTGTAGCTCATGTTCTTCTTCTGATTTGGAATAAATCAGAATGTCATCAATGAAAACAATGACAAACTTATCCAGGAAGTCCATAAAAATCTTATTCATGAGATTCATGAAATAAGCGGGGGCATTGTTCAATCCAAAAGACATGACTGTATACTCGTACAATCCATATCTGGTGGTAAAGGCAGTCTTTGGAATATCCTCTGCACGAATCTTGAGTTGATGATAGCCTGTTCTAAGATCAATCTTAGAAAACACTTTGGCTCCGGTCAACTGATCAAACAAATCTTCTATCTTGGGCAAGGGGTACTTGTTCTTGATGGTGACATCATTCAACTTATGGTAATCCGTACACAAATGATTACCTCCATCTTTATTGTCCACAAACAAGACAGGTGATCTCCATGGTGACGCACTTGGTTGAATCAATCCAATTTCCAGCATGGCAACCAGTTGCTTTTTCAGTTCTGCTAGATCCGACGAGTTCATACTATAGGGTCTCTGGGCTATGGGTCCTGTTCCGGGGATTAGTTCGATGATAAACTCGATATCCTGATCTGGGGGCATACCGGGCAAAACATCTGGAAATACATCGGGGTATTCACAGACTATCCGGACTTGTTCAATGGTAGGTTGGGCTATACTCTTGTTACACTTGAATTGTCGAGGTAAGGTTTCATATATATGCTCGACTGATATTCCGGCTGTACTGGTCATGGTTATGGCTTTATTGGCACAGTCAATCAATCCTTTATGTTTGGACATCCAATCCATTCCTAGTACTACTTCCAAACCTTTAGTTCCGAGTACTATCAGATTATCATAAAAATCTATGCCATGGATTCAGATAGGACGGCTTTGCAAATTTGCCTAGCCTTGGTGGTTGATCCGGGAATTTGAACAATCATGACATGCTTCAGTTTGGTTGGTTGAATTTTACTAGTGCATGCAAATTCTTCAGTGACAAATGAGTGCGATGCACCAGAATCAAACAAGACTCGTGCAAGTACTAAATTAACAGAAAACATACCCAGCACGACATCTGGCGCTTCCTGAGCTTCTTCAGCATGCATGAGAAAAAGACGGCCATTGCGGTTGAGCGAATTCCCTAGGGCAAATCTTCTTCCAGGCTGAACACGACGCTGTTGCTGAGCTGGGACATTGGCATTGGGTGCTACGGCATTCTTCTTGTTGGGGCACTCGTTGGAAAAGTGGCCTTTATTTCCACAGTCATAACAAGTCACTTGCGACTTTTCCTTTGCTGCTACAGGAACAACATTGCTTCCAGTCCTCGGGGCAGTGTTGGTGTTGGCGGTAGCATTGTTGTTGTTGAACTTGGGTGGGGCACGGTTGAAATTGCTAGAGTTGTCGGGGTTGCTGTGATTTCCTCCGGGTCTAGGGTTTCCACGGTTGGGATAGGTCGGACGGTTCATCGGGGGTCTGTTGGTTCTTGGGGAAAATCCTAGAGATGGGTTAGGGCGATACTTTGGGGTCTGATGGGTTCCGAGTTGATGCATCATACGACGCTTGCGGTTCTCATTGGCTTGGTTGATCTTTCCTTCCATCTGGATGGCAGAGTCGACAAGGGCTTCAATATCAGCATAGGGGATATTGACTAACACTGTCTGCATCTCATCATGCAGACCATTCAAGAATCTCTCTTTCTTCTTGGCTTCGGTGTCAATCTCATCCGGGGCATACCTAGCTAATGACAAGAATTTGTCACGGAATTCCACTACAGTCATCCTTCCTTGCTTCAGTTCCCTGAACTCATCTCTCATCCTCTTGATCAAACCCGGCGGCACATGGGTTATGCCAAACTTGACCTTGAATTCCTCCCAGGTCATCATCTGGCCTCCGGTCATTGCGCGAACACTGTTCCACCATGCCCTGGCATCTCCGGCTAGATAGTGGGTGGCAAATAGAACTTTCTCGTTGGCTTCCACTCCGGCGACTTCTAGGTTCTTTTCCATGGTTTGCAACCAATCATCGGCATCTAGGGGCTCTTCTGACTTAGTGAAAACAGGTGGGTTGGTATTCTGGAAATTCTTGAGCTTAGATCCATGGTTGTCCTGATTTCCATGGCCTTGGTTGTTGTGGGCAAGCTGAGCTATCTGTTGCAGGGTGGCTAGGTTGGCTTGACGTTCCGCTCTTTCAGCTTCGCGGTCAGAAGTCAACATTTTTAGAATCTGCAACATTGGGTCCGGGGATGAACCACTTCCTCCACGTGGCATCTGAAGATTGAGATAGATCGTGAGAAAAGAGGGAAATTTCTAAGGTTTTGGGTCTTTGAAAAGTTTTTAAAGTTTGACTCAGATTTTTCTAGCAACTTGCTTTTTCATTCATTCATTCATATCACACGATACAACACACATCACAACAAAGAAAAGAAGATGGTTTTAAGAACCATTCTAAAAACTACGATACAGTGGGACCGAATACTACTCACTACGCTAGTGCTCAAGTGATACTACTCCTCGGAATCGGTGGCTTCATCATCCTCATCATCATCGATGAAGGCAAAATCATCCTCATCGGTGAAGAAATCCATAGCCTGATCCTCTAGAAAATCATCATCATCGCTGAGATAGGAGTAGGGGTCTCCACGAAGATCCTCTCCGGCATTCTCCCTTTCTTCCAACTGCATGTCTCTCTCATGGATGGTCTCCTCCAAAGAGGAGATGCGTTGGCGAAGATGGGCAATGATACGCTCCTTCTTGTCGAGCTGACGACGGTGAGACTTGCGATCCTTTGCTAGCATGGCGATGGTTTGATCCTTCGTCTTGATGATGGCAGACTTGTGGTTGGAGTAGTCACGGCAGTTGTCCAACTCCTGCTGACGATCGTACATCATGAAACTGAGGTGGTCCAACTGAGTCTTCAGTTCGTGGTGGTATGGGGCTTCTAGTGGTTGTCCATTAGCATCACGCCTTGGGCAAAAGTCAAAGCGAGTTCCCTTGATCTGATTGATGCTCTGCCCACACAGACGAGAAAGAGCTTCCTGCATGGCCCTGGCAAGTCCGTCGAGCCAGTTGTTCTCTCTTAAGTTAAACTAAATTCCCTCAGCAGTGGGAGGTTCAATCTTTCCTCGGAGACATGCAACAATTAGCCACTGCAGATCTTCTCCTCCTTGATCATTGAGCTGAGCTCCGAAGAACTCGGGGTGCGAACGCTCCGGAAGTTCCGAAAGCTGGTCCAAATCCCTCTCAAAGATAAGGTCTCCTCCATTCCTCTCGGGGTGCACTTTCACCAAAACATTCGATGCATCCGTCAGGAACAAATCCTGAATTCACCATACTCAGTATGCGGATAATCAATCCT
This sequence comes from Avena insularis, assembly GCA_023614405.1. NCBI lineage: Eukaryota > Viridiplantae > Streptophyta > Magnoliopsida > Poales > Poaceae > Avena > Avena insularis. The sequence goes on from CM042697.1 coordinate 159,237,928, forward strand.
AACCTTTCGATTACACGCCCTAGTATAAGCACCTCTCCTGTGAGTTTGGCCTCCCAACCATGACCAACTGTCATCTTGGGTACTGCACAGGTGAACAATCTTCACAAGGTAGCCTCAGCTCAAACCTTGGCCATGAGGGAACTAATACTAAGGTATATAAGTTTCCAGTCAAGCCCTACCCAATTCTCGGGTATTGTGGTTGTACGATAAAAATTGGAATGGTATCGCATCCAGACAACCATCGGTTTTATAAAAGGGCTAAGGCTCATGCCTCAACATTTTCATCGCCAAAGTCATCAGTGGTTGCTCATCACACAAAAGGGTCATATATGCTTTAAGGCATATAGTGGCATGGTAGCAAGCAAGTAGTAGCTTGCATAGGTCAACTTGATTAGTAAGGCTTGCAAGTATTGGCTTGCACCATATCAGTATAAGCTTGCCTTGTGCAGAGCAGTGGTTGAAGTTCTCCTCGGCTTCTTCTTCGTAGTATCCTCCTTCCTCCTCGTATCCTTTGTCGGTACTAGCGTCTATAAATAAATACGATGTACACAATCACCAAACAATACTTAACTACTTGCAATCATCACACAAAAGGGTCCTATAGATGATCTAGCATCAGCACTAACATTACAAGATTAAAGTTTGGTTTAATTCCTTTTTATTTTTAGAAAAGTAATTTCTACTCATTGAAAAACTACTTAAGATTTAATATTCTCCAAGCCAAATATGGGATCATGTTGACACATGTCATCACCACATATTTTAGTCCAAGGGAATGTGATTTAAAGTGGTGTCACAATTTAATAAGGTTTTACCTTTTTATTTTAATTAATTAAAGTGGTTAGAAATGCCTATGGGGCATTCTTTTATTACTTGAACATTATTTCTGTAAGTAAACCTATATATTTCTATATATTCTGAAAGGTATGGTTAAATGTGATTTTTGAGAGTTGGAATCAACTCAAAAGCTATTATGGTTTAAATTTGAAAAATGTTTGAATGCAGAAAAGCTTCTGCCTTGTTATTTTTACCTAGGGTGATCTACAGATCCAAATGACTTGCATCCAACGGTATTGGATTCAGCATTTCAAGACCTTTCTAACAAAATTAGTTTCATTCAATTTGGTGCACTGAATCGATCTGGGTTGATTTTTGAAACTGGGTATAGAAGTGTGTTTGAAATAAAATGGAAAAGGTTTATTTCAAATAAGCGGCACATGGAAGGGTTAACGGGCTGCTTAAGCACAGCGCTCTGGCTTCCGCTGCATAAGTGGTTGTCCCCACGCGCTGAGACAGTGCGGTTAGGGGCGGCGTGGTGCTGCTCGACCGTTCTAATCCTACCGAGGGTCATCGCCGACGGGCAGCAACGCCAGATGTAAACCTAGCGCGCCGCTGGGGGTCGTTGGGGCTCACCGGGTTCAGCGAGGGTCGGCAGGCAAAGCGAATTTAAGTGGACAACGAACCTCCTTGTACCGCATCTTCTCTGGGCGGCTCAATCGCTGGCTCCCTTCTTCTCGAGCGGCGGTTCGTGAAATTTCGGCGATGCGCTCGCTTTGCTCGAGAACGGGTGGCACGATCAGTGATGAGAGGGAGTGAGATGGTGTGTTCAATTCGTTGGTGTGGCCTCTATTTATAGTGGGCGAGGGACCGACGGGCACAAGGTGAGCTCGTGGTCGGTTTACGACGACATACGCTCGGGCGGGTGACGGTAGGGGGAAGTGCAGTGCTCCCTGGCGATGCTCAACAACACGGTGGCGAGACGTGGGGCGGTGCGGCTTGGTCGGAACGCGACGGTGCTCTGCGCGTGCCCGACGGAGAATTTAATGGCGCACAGCGCGCGTGGTCCGCGCGGCGGCGAACGAGCGTGTCTGCGGGGTTGCTGGGACGGTGGTGATCACGTATGCACGCGGCGAGGGCGGTGCGCGGTCTGTGGGCGTTGGTCGAGCGTGGCGCACGGGGCGTGCTCTCGGCATGGTTGCTGGCGAGGTTGGCATGGTTCGTGGGTGTGGTCTAGTGGCTGGCAAGGTTCGAGCGGTGGACAGGGAGTGGCGGTGGAGTGTTGGCTTGCTCCCAGACATGCTGGCTAGGCTTGTTTCTCCTCCTAGCTTGCTATCGACATGGGGGTGACAAGTGTGCATTCGGCTTGCTCACCATTGATGGCAATGCCAAGCTTACAGTGATGCTAAGGGTGTGTAATTGAGCTAGATGATCTACTAAAGCCTAGTTGCAACCAGATTGGGAACAAGTTAGGCTTCAATCACTGCTCACAATAGTGTTTAGGATTTTGATGATTTGTGTCTGCAAGGTGTTTGATGAAATGGCCGCACGAACTCAAGTTTTGAATTTTGAAAAGATTTTTGGCGGGTGTGCAAGGTTGGTGTTGGTGAGTCAGCAGATGCTTGGGTTTTGAAAGTTGAGCTTGTTTGAGTGGTTTTTGAAAAAGTGGGATCTTCCCATATGATAAAGATTCAATTTTGAATTGTCATTTAAACTATGCATTTGAAAGTTTCTGGATGATCACAAAGTGGGCCTTGATACTTTGTTATGAGTACAATCAAGGGGTGCAAAGATCCAGCAAAGTTTCTGTTGAGTTCTGAAAGTTTGAGACAGCCAAAGTAGGCATGGGAGTTAAATTGGTCAAAATGACCATTCACTCATTTAGCTTTGTTTTGATTTATTTGTCTTTGAGAAAAGTTTGGGAATTGTTTAGATGATGTTTATTTCAACTAAGTATCCATTTTCAAACAAAGGAACACACAAACAAGTTGGTTCAAAAGAATTCCAAATGAAGTGCATACACACATGCATGCTTTCATAATTTTATTTAGCAAAGTTTTTGTTAACCCTAAATTTGAGGATTAGAGTTTGATGATACAAGTTTAGTATTTTTAGGATGTTACAAGTAACCCCTCATAGGTATTTCCAGAGTTCCCCTGAGTTAGGGTTTGCATCCCTCGGAACCCTGTTTAAATTGTCGAGCATGCCTTAGGGTTACAATTCAATACAAATTAACTTGTCATATCATCATTTTTGTTTGAGCATTGCATCGATGCCATGTGTTGATTGTTTCCCTTTCTTTCCGGTGATTTGGTTCTTCCCGGTATAATATGATATCAAGATCTAGATCAAGATCAAAGACCGAGATCAACACCGTTGAAGTTCGAAGATCAACAAACAATACTTGACCAACTATAATCAAGTCAAGTACAAGGCTCTCGAGGATCTACGTATTTGTTATGAATGGGCAAAGGCAAGCATAGCCTTACCATGATATAATCCTATGATTTCGAAAGCATTTCAATTCTTTCCATGATGCATACGATTCTACTGTGGTCTTTTATCGATAGATAGAGTATCCTACCTATTGCATTACTCCCTTTGAGCTTATATTACCTGATCCACTCCTCCTAGCATAACTAGGTTTTGCTTGTGTGCACTGCTAGAGCTTATATATGTGTCCTACTTAGCCATACATAGGCTTTGAGTCTGGTTCATCCAGATGATGTAGCGGATGCAGAGAATCTAGTATGACGAGAGATCGAGATATGTTGTTGAGATAAGATCAAAGGTGGTATGAGATTAAACATGCTAAGGCTTGTATGGGAGGCCATGGTGGGATGTGGTTTTTGCAGTCCCATGCTCACCAACCCTAGGACCCCGGGAGTTCTCTCCTTCGGAACCAAGACGAGCGTACAACCACACGGGGCCTAGAAAACCTCATGAGTGACTAACTTGCCTAGTATGATCCATGAGTCCGTAGTTAGCTATTTGGCATCTGCATATTTGGATGGGTTGTAGATGGTGCATCATATGGGGTGTGACCAAGGAGGAAGAAGGCTCCGGGAGTATTCCCGATCCTTGGACATAGAGATTTGGGCTGATGGAACCCTTTCTTGGAAACTCATGGATTTAGGCGAAAGCAAGGTAAAGTTCGTGTCTAACCACCCTCTGTCGTCCTTCCAAGGAAGAGGGCTATTACTAGTGGCATTAAGAGAAGGTTAGTACGTGTGGGTAAAGTTGTACACCCCTACAGGGTATTAATCTTTTGGGAAGCTGTGTCCGTGGTTATGGATGACTTGGGAAAGGACGGGAGATCATAGAGAACTATAACCTAATCGTAAAACTTGGTAGGTCAATGTGTGCTTAAGGATGCTTCCTCATGGGTACGAGGGGGTGATCCTAGTTGGTAGATGATGATGATTTTGTGGATATCAAAGATATGATTATCAATATTTCAGAGATGTCTCTCTCTTATCCCCTTTTAAAATACTCTGACTAGACAAGCTTCTTCTCTCTCTAGTTTTAAAAACAAAGATGGCTTTACACAAAACAACTCCACGAGCCATATGTCTTGTGGAGTACAACCTGTACTCACCCTTGCTTTGTTGATACTTTTGGAAGAGTAAGTGTTCACCTAAGGACAAGTTCGTACTACATCAACACCGACGAGTAGCTTGGGGTTCCCGGCCGGCAGCCTAGAATCTATGGGCTGGGATGTCATCGTTATGCTTCAGGCCTCTTAGGGCACTTGTTAAGTTTGCTATACTTAATAGCATAATTTGCCTTCCGTTGATTGATGTTTATGGTCAGTGACCTCTGCTTGTAATAATCTGGTTCTTTGCTCAGTTATGAGCTTGCTGTAATAAATTTTGTGTCGTAGGCTCACTGTTGTGTTACCGATTCTTCACTGGATATTCTCGAGCTCAAGGTTAATATTATGTCAGACGGAGGTCTGGGATTTGTTTAGCCGTGATCTCGGGGGTGTCACAGGTTTTGGTATTAGAGCAGTACCGACCGTAAGAAAACCTTGCTATTGGTCGATGTTGAGTCTAGTGTTTGTGAAAACTATTTCAAAGATGAAAAGTATTTGCAAAAACCCTAGTATGTTTTTTTCCTTATCTAGTTTCGCTCTAATTCTAGTCCATCTTATCTTGTGTTGACTTTGGAAAAGTTTTGATATCTCTTCTAGTGTTTCAAAGCTTAGGTGCCTTTTGGGCATGCCGTTTCTAAGCCAGTTGACCTAGTGTTAATTTCTCTAGAGTTTTGTGTTGTGAATTCCCTGTTTCCCTCTGCTCTTGTTCGTTTGAGAGATTCCTTTCCATCATGATCTCTCTATGTTATGAGCCACAATGTTAAATTGTTAGTGTCATAGTGTTCTATTCTAGGCTTCGAGGTTTCCTTTCACCTCGTGTGCCTCCTTTTCATTTGCTTGGGTACTTCAGAAGTTGTTTCTTCTCTTGGAAGCTAACTTGTGATTATTACCTTGTAGTGTATGCTAAGTCACTCAAGTAATAGTTATTCTTTTCTTTGGGTTTTAACCCTTGGACTTGAATCGAATATCCCTGATTGTGCTGGATTCTGGTGTTGTGAATTCTACACATGAAGTTGACCTTTAATCCAAGATCCCTTGTTTGACCCATGTTGCTAATGTTTACATGTTACCTCAGGATGCCTGGTAATACAATCCTAGCCTTCAAGCTTGTGGTCTTTGTCGTGATTGAATTATGACAACCAAGGACTTCCCCTACCACTAGCTATGGCAGATGTTCTTTAATGGAACCAAATAGATCACAACAAGAGTAATCCTCGTGAGTCTCTGTAACATCCCAAAAATACTAAACTTGGATCATCAAACTCTAATCATCAAAATTAGGGTTAACAAAAACTTTTCTAAAATAAAAATATGAAAGCATGCATGGTGTATGCATTTCATTTGGAATTCTTTTGAACCACCTTGTTTGTGTGTTCCTTTGCTTGTAAATGGATTCTTAGGTGAAATAAACATCATCTAAACAATTCCCAAACTTTTCTCAAAGACAAGTAAATCAAAACAAATAAAATAAGGGAATGGTCATTTTGACCAATTTAACTCCCATGCCTACTTTGGTTGTCCCAAACTTTCAGAACTTAACAGAAACTTTTCTGGATCTTTGCACCCCTTGATTATACTCATAACACGGTATCAAGGCCCACTTTGTGATCATCCAGAAACTTTCAAATGCATAGTTTAAATGACAGTTCAAAATTGAATATTTATCATATGAGAAGATCCCACTTTTTCAAAAACCACTCAAACAAGCTCAACTTTCAAAACCCAAGCATCTGCAGACTCACCAGCACCAACCTAGCACACCCAGCAAAAATCTTTTCAAAATTCAAAACTTGAATTCTTGCGGCCATTTCATCAAACACTTTGCAGACACAAATCATCAAAATCTTAAACACTATTGTGAGAAGTGATTGAAGCCTAACTTGTTCCCTCTCTAGCTCACAACCATCTCAGTAGATCATCTAGCAAGTTAAACCAAGCACTAGACTCACTGTAAGCTGGGCAATGACATCAATGGTGAAGAGCCGAAGCTCACCATGCCACCCTAGTGGAGACAACAAGCTAGGAGGAGATTTAGCCATGCCAACCTTGTCTAGGAGGCAGCCCACCATCCACCACCACTCATGTCCCAGCCGCGAGCGTTGCCAAACCCTGGACCACACGCACGAACCGCGCCCAGCTCGCCAGCAACCATGCCGAGCATGCGTCAGAGCACCACCCTCGACCGAAGCCCACAGACCGCGCGCCGCCCTTGACGCGTGCATACACGAGCGCCACTGACCCAAGAGACCGCCAGACATCCCCGTTTGCCGCCCCATGCCTCACAACCACTGCTTGCCGTCGAAGACGCCGCCTCTGCCGCGCAAAGCATCACGCGTTCCAGACCAAACCGCACCGCCCCTACATGCGCATTAAAGCCGTAGAGCATCGCCAGGAGACCACCAAGCGATCACCATCGCCGGCCATGCCTCTAGCAGCCCGTAGCCGTGTCGCCACCGTCGCCTGCCCATCCCGTTCGGTCTCATCGTCGCGACTATAAATAGAGGCCACCCCCAGCCGAATTGAGCACACCATCTCACTCCCCTCTCCTCACTGATCGTGCCACCCCGTTCCCAGAGCAAGGGGAGCAGCACTTCGCGGGAATTTCACTGGAGTCTGCCGCTGCTGGAGAAGAAGGGGGCCAGCGATTGGAGCCACCCCAGGAGAAGCTACCGGTACCAGGAGATTCGCCGTCGTCGACTTCGTCGTTCGCCCGCCTCGCCGACCCTTGCCTGAGCCCCGGTGAGCCCCGACGACCCCCACCTACCGCGTTAGGTTTCTGTCTCGCCGGCATTGCCCAACATCGACGATGACCCACAGCCGTTGGATTAGAACCAGATCGAACGCACCACATCGCCCCATACCGCTTCGCACCCCCTGTCTCACTGACGCATGGGGACACCCACTTAACTAGCCCGCGTAAGCGCTGTGCTTAGCATGCCGGCCCAGTATCACTTCCCGCGCAGCCCAGTCATTTGAAATTAACCTTTTCCATTTTATTTCAAACACACTTCTGCACCTAGATTCAAAAATCAACCCAGATCGATTCAGTGAACCAAATTGAATGAAACCAATTTTGTTAGAAAGGTCTGGGAATGCTGAATCCAAGCCCGTTCGATTCAAGTCATTTGGATCTGTAGAGCATCCTTGGTAAAAAGAACAAGGCAGAAGCTTTTCTGCATTCAAACGTTTTTCAAATTAAAACCATAATAGCTTTTGAGTTGATTCCAACTCTCAAAAATCACATTTGATCATACCTTTCAGAATATATAAAAACATATGGGTTTACTTACAGAAATAATTACCAAGTAATAAAAGAATGCCACAAAGGCATTTCTAGCCACTTTAATTAATTAAAATAAAAGAGAAACACCTTACTAAATTGTGACACCACTTTAAATCACATTCCCATGGGATAAAATATGTGGTGATGACATGTGTCAACATGATCCCATGTTTGGTTTGGAGAATATTAAATCTTAAGTAGTTTTTCAATGAGTAGAAATTACTTTTCTAAAAATAAAAGGAATTAAACCAAGCTTTTATCTTGTAATGTTAGTGATGATGCTAGATCATCTATAGGACCCTTTGGTGTGATGATTGCAAGTAGTTAAGTATTGTTTGGTGATTGTGTATATCATATTTATTTATAGACGCTAGTACCGACCAAGGATACGAGGAGGAAGGAGGATTCTACGAAGAAGAAGCCGAGGAGAACTTCAACCACTGCTCTGCACAAGGCAAGCTTAATGCTACTAGTTGAATGTGCAAGCTAACACTTGCAACTTAGCAAGCTTATACTGATACTGTGCAAGCCAATACTTGCTTGCTACCATGCCCACTATATGCCTTCAGCATATGTGATCATATCCACTTGATAAACCAATCCTAGTTTTATTTGCAATCCCTCTACTTTATTTCTTTATCAAAGCTTTAACTTAGAGTTGACTTAAGTGACTTGTAGATTCTAGAAAGATATATTGAAGGTTGCATAAAGAGCATAAAATTTAGCCTAAGCTAGAAAATCTTGATGTCATCCTAATGAATAAGATTGAACTTAGCTGAAACTCCACTAGTTTACTATCCCCCATTAGTGCTTACCCCCACTTGTAGATTCTAGTGCTAAGCATAAATCTTGATCAACATTAGATGGGAATACTTGGTGAAAATGGTTATGAAAACCTTAGAATGATGGATCATTCTACTGAGATGTTTTGACATGTGTTTTACGATCACCAAATGATTTTGGTGATGAAAATGTTGAGGCATGAGCCTTATCCCTTTATAAAACTGATGGTTTTCTAGATGCGATACCATTCCAATTTTATCGTACAACCACAATACCCGAAGATTGGGTAGGGCTTGACTGGAAACTTATATACCTTAGTATTAGTTCCCTCACGGCCAAGGTCTGAGATGAGGCTACCTTCTGAAGATTGTCCACCTGTGCAGTACCCAAGATGACAGTTGGTCATGGTTGGGAGGCCAAACTCACAGGAGAGGTGCTTATACTAGGGCGTGTAGTTGAAAGGTTAGGATTGATTATCCGCATACTGAGTATGGTGAATTCAGGATTTGTTCCTGACGGATGTATCAAATGTTGTCGTGAAAGTGTACAATCTATGCAGAGTGTCAAACTATTCGAATAGCCGCGTCCGCGGTTAAGGACAGTTTGAGTGGCCATACTGTTCCCCCGTCAGATGTTTTCAAAAGACTTGTGAAATTAATTGAGACCTTGACTTGACCACAACAGGGTTGTGATATGAAATACAAGTTCCTACTTCGGAGTTATAAAATTGTGACTAGCTTCTCTTGCTTCTCAGCTTAGTAGAGATACATCTGGCTTTTGCAAAACAACCCTAGAGCCTAGTGTCCTATTATCAAAAACCCCTTTCACTTGTTAGTATTAGTTTGCGAGTACTTAAAGAGTACTCATTGCTTTGTCCCAGCTATTCCGTGGCAGACTATGAAGAGGAGTACCTGGAGGATGGACCCCAGGAAGGTTATGACAACTAGGATCATCTCCCATCGTCAGCATTGCCTATGACCCCGAAGATGGAGCTTCGCCTATGCTACCGTTATTATTACGTATTCCGCTGCTTGAAGTTGTATTAAGAACTGGATCATGAGATCCCTATTTGTGTAAGACCTTATGTATGGTTTGTAATGGATGATGTACTATGGTATCCAATTCTGTTATGTCTCGCAAAAATGGTAATCCTGGGATTGCGATGTATGGCATAACAGGCATCTGGGATTAAAAATCCGGGTGTTGACAAGTTGGTATCAGAGCCATCCTGACCATAGGAGACCCTAGTTAGACTGGACGTTGAATCAAAAACTTAGTTTCAAAACCAAATAAAATAAATATTTACAAAAACTTATTCTCATTCTTATCCCTTTGATTCTTTCATGAAAATTCATGTTCCTCAAAAACTCTTGCAAAATACATAAAATATTGACACACTTAATCACTCTACTAACTTACTCATCCTATATTCTTATAGATGGACGTGAAGTAAAGCAAGTTTTATCAATTGGGGAATGGAGGAGACCTTATCTTTGAGAGGGATTTGGACCAGCTTTCAGAACTTCTGGAGCGTCCGCACCCCGAGTTCTTCGGAGCTTAGCTCAATGATCAAGGAGGAGAAGATCTGCAGTGGCTGATTTTTGCAAGTCTCCGAGGAAAGATTGAACCTCCCACTGCTGAGGGAATTCAGTTTAACTTAAGAGAGAACAACTGGCTTGATGGACTTGCCAGGCCATGCAGGAAGCTCTTTCCCATTTATGTGGGTAGAGCGTCAATCAGATCAAGGGAACCCGCTTTGAGTTTTTCCCAAGGCGTGATGCAAATGGACAACCACTGGAAGCCCCATACCACCCTGAGCTAAAGACTCAATTGGACCACCTTAGCTTCATGATGTACGATTGTCAGCAGGAGTTGGATAACTGCCGTGACTACTCCAACCACAAGTCTGCCATCAACAAGACGAAGGATCAAACCATCGCCATGCTAGCAAAGGATCGCAAGTCTCGCCGCCGTCAGCTCGACATGAAGGAGCGCATCATTGCCCGTCTTCGCCATCGTATCTCATCTTTGGAGGAGACCATCCATGAGAGAGACATGTAGTTGGAAGAAAGGGAGAATGCCGGAGAGGATCTTCATGGAGACCCCTACTCCTATCTCAGCGATGATGATGATTTTCTGGAGGATCAGGCTATGGACTTCTTCACCGATGAGGCTGATTTCGCCTTCATCGATGATGATGAAGATGACGAAGCCACTGATTCCGAGGAGTAGTAGCACTTGAGCACTAGCGTAGTGAGTAGTATTCGGTCCCACTGTATCGTAGTTTCCAGAATGGTTCTTAAAACCATCTGTTTTTCTTGTGTTGTGGTGTGTGTTTGTACCATGTGCTATGAATGAATGAATGAAAATCGAGTTGCTAGAAAAATCTGAGTCAAACTTTTAAAACTTTTCAAAATCCCAGAACCTTAGAAATTTCCCTCTTTTCTCATGATCTATCTCAATCTTCAGATGCCACGCGGAGGAAGGGGTTCATCCTCGGACCCGATGTTGCAGATTCTGCAAATGTTGACTTCTGACCGCGAGGCTGAGAGAGCGGAACGTCAAGCCATTCTAGCCTCCCTGCAACAGATAGCTCAGCTAGCCCACAACAACCAAGGCCACGGAAATCAGGACAACCATGGATCTAAGCTCAAGAATTTCTAGAATACCAACCCACCTATTTTCAGAAGAACCCCTAGACGTCGATGATTGGCTGCAGACCATGGAAAATAACCTAGAGGTCGCTAGAGTAGAAGCCAACGAGAAAGTTCTGTTCGCCACCCACTATCTAGCCAGAGATTCTAGGGCATGGTGAAACAGTGTTCCGCAATGACCGGAGGCCAGATGATGACCTGGGAGGAATTTAAGGTCAAGTTTAGCAGAACCCATGTGCCACCGGGTTTGATCAAGAGGATGAGAGATGAGTTCAGAGAACTGAAGCAAGGAAGGATGACCGTAGTGGAATTCCGTGACAATTTTTTGTCATTAGCTAGGTATGCCCCGGGTGAGATCGACACCGAAGCCAAGAAGAAAGAAAGGTTCCTGAATGGTCTGCATGATGAGATGTAGACAGTGTTAGTCAATATCCCCTTTGCTGATATTGAAGCCCTTGTCGACTCTGCCATCCAGATGGAAGGAAAGATCAACCAAGCCAATGAGAACCGCAAGCGTCGCATGATGCATTAGCCAGGAACCCATCAGACCCCAAAGTATCGCCCTAACCCATCTCCCGGATTTGCCCCAAGAACCCACAGACCCCCGATGAACCGTCCGTCCTATCCCAACCGTGGAAACCCTAGGCCCGGAGGAAATCACAACAACCCCGGCAACGCTAGCAATTTCAACCGTGCCCCACCCAAGCTCAACAACAACAATGCTACCGCCAACACCAACACTGCCCCGAGGACTAGAAGCAATGTTGTGCCTGTAGCAGCAAAGGACAAGTCGCAGGTGACTTGTTATGACTGTGGAAATAAGGGTCACTACTCCAACGAGTGCCCCAGCAAGAAGAATGCTGCAGCACCCAATGCAAATGCACTAGCTCAGCAGTAGCGTCGTGTTCAGCCCGGAAGAAGGTTTGCCCCAGGGAATTCGCTCAACCGCAATGGTCGTCTTTTTCTCATGCATGCTGAAGAAGCTTAGGAAGCACCAGACGTCGTGCTGGGTATGTTTTCTGTTAATTTAGTACTTGCAAGAGTGTTGTTTGATTCTGGTGCATCGCATTCATTTGTCACCGAAGAATTTGCATGCACTAGTACAATTCAACCAACCAAACTGAAGCATGTCATGATTGTTCAAATTCCTGGATCAACCACCAAGGCTAGGAAAATTTGCAAAGCCGTCCCTATCTGAATCCATGGCATAGATTTTTATGCTAATCTGATAGTACTCGGAACTAGAGGTTTGGAAGTAGTACTAGGAATGGATTGGATGTCCAAACAGAAAGGATTAATTGACTGTGCCAAGAAAGCCATAACCATGACCAGTACAGCCGGGATATCAGTCGAGCATATATCGGAAACCTTACCTCGTCAATTCAAGTGCAACAAGAGTATAGCCCAACCTACCATTGACCAAGTCCGGATAGTCTATGAATACCCCGATGCATTTCCAGATGTTTTGCCCGGTATGCCCCCAGATCGGGATATCGAGTTTATCATTGAACTAATCCCCGGAACTGGACCCATAGCCTAGAGACCATATAGTATGAACCCGTCGGAACTAGAGGAAATGAAGAAGCAACTCGATGCCATGTTGGAAATTGGATTGATTCAACCAAGTGCGTCACCATGGAGGTCACCTGTCTTGTTTGTGGACAAGAAAGATGGAGGTAACCATTTGTGTACGGATTATCGGAAGTTGAATGATGTCACCATCAAGAACAAATACCCCTTGCCCAATATAGAAGATTTGTTTGATCAGTTGACCGGTGCCAAAGTGTTTTCTAAGATTGATCTTAGAACTGGGTATCATCAACTCAAAATTTGTGAAGAGGATATTCCAAAGACTGCCTTCACCACCAGATATGGATTGTACGAGTATACACTCATGTCTTTTGGATTAACGAATGCCCCCGCTTATTTCATGAATCTCATGAATAAGATTTTTATGGACTTCCTGGATAAGTTTGTCGTTGTTTTCATCGATGACATTCTGATTTATTCCAAATCAGAAGAAGAACATGAGCTACACCTAAGGACCATTCTTGGAACCCTTAGAGAGCATCAGTTGTATGCCAAGTTTAGCAAATGTGAATTCTGGTTACAGGAGGTAGGATACCTCGGCCACATTGTATCAGCCGGAGTAATTGCCGTGGACCCTGCAAAAGTGAAAGATGTAGAAGATTGGCAAGCCCCAACCACTCAAACCCAAGTTCGTGCATTTCTCGGATTGGCGGGATATTACCGCAAGTTCGTAGAAGGATTCTCGAGTATCGCCAGACCCATGACCCAATTGCTGAAGAAGGACAAGAAGTTTGAATGGACCGACAAATGTGAAGCAAGTTTTCAAGAACTCAAGAGGAGATTGATTTCAGCCCCAATCTTGATCATGCCGGATATCACGAAGCCCTTCGATGTGTATTTTGATGCATCCAAGATCGGTCTCGGATGTGTGCTAATGCAAGAAGGCAAAGTTATATCTTATCTATCTCGGCAACTGAAGCAACATGAGCAAAATTACTCAACCCATGACCTCGAACTCGCAGCCGTAGTTCTAGCCCTGAAGACATGGAGACATTACCTGATGGGAAATCGTTGTGAGATTTATTCGGATCACAAGAGTCTGAAGTATATATTCACTCAGAAGGAGCTGAATATGAGACAAAGAAGATGGATTGAGCTAATCAAGGATTACGACCTGGACATTCACTATCACCCTGGTAAAGCCAATGTGGTAGCCGATGCCCTTAGCAGATTGCCGTGTCGCTTGAACTCCATGATCTTGAAGGAGCAACCCAGCTTGCACAAAGAGATGGAAGATTTTCAAATGGAATTAGTGAGTGAAGGATTTTTGGCTAGCATAGAACTCCAGCCCACTTTGATCAGTCAGATTAAAGAGGTGCAGAAGGGAAATGCTAGTATCGATGGAATCAAGCGTCGTATCGGTACAGGCAAAGTATCCGGATTCATCGAAGACGAAGAAGGAGTTCTGTGGTACAAAGGACACCTTTGTGTACCAGCAAATTCTGAGTTGAAAGAAGTGATTCTAAAGGAGGCTCATGATACTCTTTATTCTATCCATCCCGGAGGAACTAAGATGTATCAAGATTTAAAAGAGCAATTTTGGTGGCATAAGATGAAGAGAGAAATCGGAAGCTATATCACCAAGTGTGATATATGTCAGCGAGTCAAGGCAGGACATCAAAGACCCGCTGGATTGTTGCAAACCTTGCAGATTCCGGAATGGAAATGGGAATCCGTTGGAATGGACTTTATCACTGGACTGCCTACTTCTAGTAGGGGAAATGACTCTATCTGGGTCATAGTGGACCGATTGTCCAAAGTCGCCCATTTCTTGCCCGTCAAGACCACATATCAGAGTTCGAAGCTAGCAGAGTTGTACATCGCTAGAATAGTTAGTTTGCAAGGAGTCCCCAAGAACATCGTATCGGATCGAGGAACTCAGTTTACCTTGAGATTCTGGAAGAAAGTTCAAGAAGGTTTAGGAACCCGCCTAGATTTCATCACCGCGTATCACCCTCAGACCGATGGACAAACGGAGTGAGTAAATCAAATACTCGAAGATATGCTGAGAGCATGTGTGCTAGAATATGTATCCAAGTGGGAATATTGTCTGCCATTTGCAGAATTTTCATACAACAACAGTTATCAAGCTAGTTTGCAAATGGCCCCATTTGAATTTATGTGCGGAAGGAAGTGTCGCACCCCTTTGAACTGGTCGGAAGTAGGAGTGAGTCAGATTTTCGTACCCGACATCCTACGAGAAGCAGAAGAGAAGGTTCACACGATTCGTGAGCACCTAAAGACTGCCCAGTCCAGACAGAAGAGTTACGCCGACAAGAGACGTACAGACCTCGCCTTCAACATAGGAGACTTTGTTTATCTGAAAGTGTCGCCATGGAAGGGAATGCAGTGTTTCCAACTCAAAGGAAAGTTAGCCCCCAGATATATCGGACCTTTCAAAATTCTAAACCGTTGAGGAGAAGTGTCGTATCAATTGGAACTACCCGAAGAGATGTCAGCCATGCACAATGTGTTCCATATCTCGTTACTTCGCAAGTGTCTCGAAGTCCCAGAGAAGACCGAAGTGTTCAAAAACATCGATCACCAGACCATAGAGATCAACGAGGACCTGACCTATCCCGAAGTACCCATCCGTATTTTGGAAGAAGCTTTCAGAACTACCCGAACCCGAAGCATCAAGTTTCTCAAGATTCAGTGAAGCAACCACACAGAAGAGGAAGCTACCTGGGAGCGCGAAGATCACATCAGGAGAGAGTTTCCCGATCTCTTCAAATCCTAGGTAATCTAGGAGGAGATTTAGCCGTGCCAACCTTGTCTAGGAGGCAGCCCACCGTCCGCCGCCACTCCCTGTCCTAGCCGCGAGCGTTGCCAAACCCTAGACCACACGCACGAACCACGCCCAGCTCGCCAACAACCATGCCGAGCATGCGCCAGAGCACCACCCTCGACCGAAGCCCACAGACCGCGCGCCGCCCTCGCCACGTGCATACACGATCGCCACTGACCCAGGAGACCGCCAGACATCCCCTTTTGCCGCCCCATGCCTCACAACCACTGCTCGCCGTCGAAGACGCCGCCTCTGCCGCGCAGAGCATCGCGCGTTCTAGACCAAACCGCACCACCCCTACATGCGCATTAAATCCGTAGAGCATCGCCAGGAGACCACCAAGCGATCGCCACCGCCGACCATGCCTCTAGCAGCCCGTAGCCGTGTAGCCACCGTCGCCTGCCCATCCCGTTCGGTCTCATCGACGCGACTATAAATAGAGGCCACCCCTAGCCGAATTAAGCACACCATCTCACTCCCCTCTCCTCACTGATCGTGCCACCCCGTTCCCGGAGCAAGGCGAGCAGACGCCGAATTTCACCGAGTCCGCTGCTGGAGAAGAAGGGGGCCAGCGATTGGAGCCACCCCAGGAGAAGCTACCGGTACCAGGAGATTCGCCGTCGTCGACTTCGTCGTTCGCCCGCCTCGCCGACCCTTGCCTGATCCCCGGTGAGCCCCCGACGACCCCCACCTGCCGCGTTAGGTTTCTGTCTCGCCGACGTTGCCCAACATCGACGATGACCCACAGCCGTTGGATTAGAACCAGATCGGACGCACCACATCGCCCCATACCGCTTCGCACCCCCCTGTCTCACTGACGCGTGGGGACACCCACTTAACCAGCCCGCGTAAGCGCTGTGCTTAGAATGCTGGCCCAGTATCACTTCCCGCGCAGCCCAGTCATTTGAAATTAACCTTTTCCATTTTATTTCAAACACACTTCTGCACCTAGATTCAAAAATCAACCCAGATCGATTCAGTGAACCAAATTGAATGAAACCAATTTTGTTAGAAAGGTCTGGGAATGCTGAATCCAAGCCCGTTCGATTCAAGTCATTTGGATCTGTAGATCATCCTTGGTAAAAAGAACAAGGCAGAAGCTTTTCTGCATTCAAACGTTTTTCAAATTAAAACCATAATAGCTTTTGAGTTGATTCCAACTCTCAAAAATCACATTTGATCATACCTTTCAGAATATATAAAAACATATGGGTTTACTTACAGAAATAATTACCAAGTAATAAAAGAATGCCACAAAGGCATTTCTAGCCACTTTAATTAATTAAAATAAAAGAGAAACACCTTATTAAATTGTGACACCACTTTAAATCACATTCCCATGGGATAAAATATGTGGTGATGACATGTGTCAACATGATCCCATGTTTGGTTTGGAGAATATTAAATCTTAAGTAGTTTTTCAATGAGTAGAAATTACTTTTCTAAAAATAAAAGGAATTAAACCAAGCTTTAATCTTGTAATGTTAGTGATGATGCTAGATCATCTATAGGACCCTTTGGTGTGATGATTGCAAGTAGTTAAGTATTTTTTGGTGATTGTGTATATCGTATTTATTTATAGATGCTAGTACCGACAAAGGATACGAGGAGGAAGGAGGATTCTACGAAGAAGAAGCCGAGGAGAACTTCAACCACTGCTTTGCACAAGGCAAGCCTAATGCTTCTAGTTGAATGTGCAATCTAACACTTGCAACTTAGCAAGCATATACTGATACTGTGCAAGCCAATACTTGCTTGCTACCATGCCCACTATATGCCTTCAGCATATGTGATCATATCCACTTGATAAACCAATCCTAGTTTTATTTGCAACTCCTCTACTTTATTTCTTTATCAAAGGTTTAACTTAGAGTTGACTTAAGTGACTTGTAGATTCTAGAAAGATATATAAGGTTGCATAAAGAGCATAAAATTTGGCCTAAGCTAGAAAATCTTGATGTCATCCTAAGGCATAAGATTGAACTTAGCTGAAACTCCACTAGTTTACTATCCCCCATTAGTGCTTACCCCCACTTGTAGATGCTAGTGCTAAGCATAAAACTTGAGCAACATTAGATGGGAATACTTGGTGAAAATGGTTATGAAAACCTTAGAATGATGGATCATTCTACTGAGATGTTTTGACATGTGTTTCTGAACACCAAATGATTTTGGTGATGAAAATGTTGAGGCATGAGCCTTATCCCTTTATAAAACTGATGGTTGTCTAGATGCAATACCATTCCAATTTTATCGTACAACCACAATACCCGAAGATTGGGTAGGGATTGACTGGAAACATATATACCTTAGTATTAGTTCCCTCACGGCCAAGGTCTGAGCTGAGGCTACCTTGTGAAGATTGTCCACCTGTGCAGTACCCAAGATGACAGTTGGTCATGGTTGGGAGGCCAAACTCACAGGAGAGGTGCTTATACTAGGGCGTGTAATTGAAAGGTTAGGATTGATTATCCGCATACTGAGTATGGTGAATTCAGGATTTGTTCCTGACGGATGTATC
Source organism: Avena insularis (assembly GCA_023614405.1). Taxonomy (NCBI): domain Eukaryota; kingdom Viridiplantae; phylum Streptophyta; class Magnoliopsida; order Poales; family Poaceae; genus Avena; species Avena insularis. The sequence goes on from CM042697.1 coordinate 159,255,919, forward strand.
GAATGTTGTGGTGAAAGTGTACAATCTACAGAGTGTCAATTTATTGAATAGCGTCATGATTATGGACAGTTGGAGTGGCCATACTGTTCCCCCGTCAGATGTTTTCAAAAGACTTGTGAAATGAATTGAGACCTTGACTTGACCACAACAGGGTTGTGATATGAAATACAAGTTCCTACTTAGGAGTTATAAAATTGTGACTAGCTTCTCTTGCTTCTCAGCTTAGTAGAGATACATCTGGCTTTTGCAAAACAACTCTAGAGCCTAGTGTCCTATTATCAAAAACCCCTTTCACTTGTTAGTATTAGTTTGCGAGTACTTAAAGAGTACTCATGGCTTTGTCCCTGGCTATTCCCGTGGCCAGACTATGAAGAGGAGTACCTGGAGGATGGACCCCAGGAAGGTTATGACAACTAGGATCATCTCCCATCGTCAGCATTGCATGGCACCCCGAAGATGGACCTTCGCCTATGCTACCGTTATTATTACGTATTCCGCTGCTTGAAGTTGTATTAAGAACTGGATCATGAGATCCCTATTTGTGTAAGACCTTATGTATGGTTTGTAATGGATGATGTACTATGGTATCCAATTCTGTTATGTCTCGCAAAATGGTAATCCTGGGATTGCGATGTATGGCATAACAAGCATCTGGGATTAAAAATCCGGGTGTTGACGGTCTCGCATCTATACTTGTGACTCTGCCACACCTTAACCTTCTTTGCATTGGTTTCCGGATGATGGATAATCTATGCATCCACATCTTGGGATTCTATCCTGAGTATGTTCCTTTTACCCCTTGTTGCTTTCCGACCTTTGTCTACCTGTTGGTAGCCAAGTAGTAAATGTGCATCGGTGTCTTTCGATGCAAGATACTCTTGTGGTCCATCATGACAAACCATTTAGGAATGTTAGGAGAAACAAACTCCAGTACCTCGTCATATGTAGGACCTGGTCAAAGTGTTGTAATCCACAGATCAAGGGGATTTGATTAGCTTCTATCTACTCTGCCTTGACGTATCACCCTCTTTCATACTAAGAGGTCGTGTTGAGTTTCATGACCCCTTAATGAAGTGATATTACCACACATTTTTACCCACCCTTACTCGAGCATTCGCGCTCGCAAGTGATGCGTGTGCGTAATGATGTCGCCATCTAAGATTCCTAGCAATTCCTACTGCTTTGAACTCTAAGGACATTTGAGTCATTCTTAGCGTGATTGGTTCATCGTATCACTAAGCAAAGGATGCTTGCGCTACTAAGTCCGTTATTCTGGTACACTCTGTGTCACATCCCAAAATTTTCCAAATTTTGAAATGTGAAAATAAATAAACAAAATAAATAATTGTTGAAATTTAGGGTGAAAAGAAACTTAAAAACCCATCTTGAAGAAACTTTGAATAAAGTTTAAATCCAACTAAATTCAAATCAAGTGAAATGCATTCTTCATAAATGCATCTTGAAATTTAAACACTTGGAAAATAAACCAAATCCCTAGGACCCTAATGGAAGAAAAACATTTCCAAGTTATCTCAAAGACTAAGGATTTGGTCCATATAAAAAAAATTGTCAACAAACATTTATAAATGATCAAAATGATAAATTGAAATATTATAAAACCATAGAAATTGTTTTCATTCAATTTGGAACCATAGATAAAATCTTATGAATTTAGTAAGATAAGGAAATTGGATTTCCAAATATAATAAAGCACCTATCTAAAAATCCATACCAAATGGTGAGCAAATAATCCTAAAGAGATTTAAAAGGATAAACAAATATTGAATAAAATTTTATAAGTTGGAATCACCATTTTTGGATCTTTAAATAAAAAGATATGGATTTTGTAAAATAAAGGAAGGAATAAATAAACAAAGACAATTTTAAAGAGCCAAACTAAAACTTGGCCAAGCAAATAAAATAAAATATTTTTATTAAATAAAAAGAGTAAAAGATTATTTAATCGTGAGGATTTATTATTATCCAATTTCATTTAAGTAAAGACATTTCCCAAATTAAATGAACATTAAAACTTATTAAATTTTAATTCAAAGTGAATTATTTAAATAAAACCTACTGAAAAAGGTTTGATAAAATTTAGAATTCAAATAGAGTTTTAAAAACATAATTAAATCCTATTTGAGATAAAGAAAAATATCTATTTTTAAAATAAATAATAGACCCTAAAAGAATAAAAAATATTGTTCTAAAATGGACTTTAGAATATGTTAATAAATAGTACTAGAAAATACACAAAGTTTGGCAAAAGTTTGAATTCAATTAGGGTTTGAATTATTTAAAGAAAAATCAAAACAGAATAATAGAAATAGAAAAAGAAAAAAAGATTCTGTATAAAAAAATGAAACAAAGCCAGCCCACTGGCCCAACTAGCCCGCTCTCCCTCTCTCTACGCGAAACGGTTTTCACCTGCGAACTTATCGGCACAGCCGCTGACTGCTGGACCCCACCACTCCTCTCTCTCTCGCTGATGCCCAGACACCACCTCCCAGTCATCTTCCTCACCCGCCGCGGTGACCACGCCCCCCCTCGCCGGCCGTTTCTGGCCATAACTTCTCGCGTTAATTCACTTCATTGCCAGAGTAAACCCCGCCCCCGACCATGCGTACTTAAACGCCTGCCTCTCCTCTCTCGTCCCCCTCTCTCACCCCACCCTCTCCTCCACCAGGCCGCTCCGATTTCACCTGAGACCGCCCACTGCTCCGACGAGGTTTTCTTCCAATTCCGGCCAGTCACCGTCGCCCCTCGCCCCCTCGACCACCCGATACTGATCCCCAAACTCCTATGCACCTCCCAGTAGCCTCGACTTTCCCGCGATTGACCCACAACATCGACAACAATGACAACCAGCAGCGCCGCCATCTGCAAACAACTCCGGTGAGCCTTATCGCTTGAACCAGTGCGCGCCTCAACCAGAGATTCATGCCAACTTATTCGCCTGTGCCTTGTGAACATCTAGGTGCTCGCCATTCACTCGCGCAGGATCTGTAGACTCGCCTTCGACGTCGACAGCAAGCGCCAGACGCACACGACGACTCCGACGTGGAATTGCATCAACCCTCGTGCGCCCCTGTCCCCGAAACAACCACCTCGAGCTTCAGCACGTCTCTACGAATCTGGTGAGCCACTCCCCACCATCTCCCGCTTCCTACATCGCCGGCGACACCTCTGACAGATCGCTCCGCCGCAACCACCGCTGCTAGCGCCGCCCGTTTAGGGTTAGTTGTTTTATACCGTAGGATGTTGATCGCGTGGCTACGATAGAAAATAACCCGAAGGGGTATCCTTCGATCTGTATAGTGCCTAGTCATTTAGATCTAACGGCTCAGAGAGGCCAATCCAACCGAAGCGGTACCAGCCAGTAAGAACACGACGCATGGCCTGTGATTTGTTTAAAAACCAGAATTTGTTCTATTAGATGTTCAAACTTGTAAATTGCATAACTTTAAATCCACACGTCCAAATTTTGTAAACTTTATACCAATGGAATCATCAAAACAAATAATTGCTAACCATGTACTTTGTTTAATAAATTGCTTCTGTTAAATTGGTTGTTTTTACAGAAACTTGTATAGGCATATTTTGTGTATAAAGTTTATTCTAGAAATGTTTTTAAAGTAAAATCTTTGACAAATGATTTGTTTTGAACCTACTAATCATATAAAACAACTTGTGGAATTAAAACTGTATTTGGTGAAGCCAAAGAATAAATCTTTGAATTAGAACATTTCTAGTCAAACAAAAATATTGTTTATGTGTTAAAATGCTTTTTTGAGTAAAAACCTTTGGGAAATGATTTGATTTAAACTCTCTGACCCTAAACACCAAGTTTTAAGATTTAAAAATATATTTGATGAACCCTATAAATTATCACTTTGCTAAAGAGCATTTTCAACAACATAAAATATTACTTTGGTATAAAAATGGTTTATAGATAAAACCTTTTGCAAATGGTTTTTAATATTAAACACTTGACCTTAAAAACACTAACATTTGTGTTTAATAATATCTTTGTCAAACACTAGGAATTATTATCTTGATTTAAATCATTTCTAACAAAACAAAAATGATTTAAAGTAGCCATTTTACTAACTTGTTTCCAAATGGCTTTACCACTTTTTGACCAATAAGTGTTTTAAAATGTTTATAACCTATTAGAAACCACTTTTCAAACCAATTTGATGTGATGATTGCTTGAATGGTAGATTGAATATTTGCTTGCTTGATTGAATTGTAGTGGAATTTGAAGAGTGTGACTATTGCAAGATCAAGGAGTGAATTTATAAATCTCTACCAAAAAGGCAAGTGATGCTTCATACTTTTGTCCCATTATTTTCACTATCCATTAGTGATGTTTCTAAGTAGGACTTGCATGGAATTTTTGCTAAGTATAAACTATGCCATGGGAAATCCTAGTAGATGAAACCTTAGTAAAATTTTCCTAAGTTAAGATTGCTACTACTATCATGCTTAGCTTAGCTAGTAGAAAAAAAGGGTGGATTATACTCATGCTATGGAATATTTCTAAGTCAAGGACTTGTGTTTTGTTTAATAAAACAACTAAGTGAATGAATCACCTGGGTGGAAAGGGACTTGCTTGGTGGTTTTTGGTTGTGTGGTTACACAAGGCCCATTTCTATGGTTTACCTTGTGTATCTCACTTGTGGAATGCCACCCAGGAACAAAGAGATTTGAGATGTCAACTGTTGAGAAGCTTCAAGTACAGCCACTTGACATTATGGGCTCTGCCTGGATCATATAGGTTGCAATAACTTAGCCAAATGGACAGTTGGTGGTAGGGATTGATAGGTTGGAGCGCGTCCATTATGGTCTAAGGGAAGGCTTCTGGAAGATCTTGTCTTGGTGAAACCAAGTATTGTGGGGAATGTGCACCACCTCTGCAGAGTGTAAAATCTAAGTACTTAGCCATGTCCCTGGTAATGGACAATTTGAGCATCAAGATATGGAAGCTATCAAGAATCTCCTCATCCCAATTTCTAAGTTAAAACTTGTGGTTGAACAAGGGTGAAGGTTCACCAATTTCTATTGGTTGTTCCTTGGGTGATTTTGTCAAACAAAACTTAGTGTTTCAAATGATAAAGAAATCTAATTTGAGCAAAGCAAGCCTGAGCTCCACCTTGCCAAATGCATATAGATGATACATACCACTATACTACCATAGTATCACTTGCCAATACAATTCAAATGTATTGACCCTTGTGGCTGTAACTTATTATGTTGCAGGTTTGTTTGATATTAGTGAAGTATGTTCATTAGGATTACAAGTCTACAACCAACATGATTGCCTATGGCACTTTGAAGATGAAGGACTCCATGCTATAGTTATTTTCTACTGCATTGTAATGATATAGCCAAATGAGCTATGTAAGATGTAATGAATTATTTTATTCTTGGTTATAAAGTTATATTATGACCTTTGTTTCTTGATATTACATCTTAACTGTGGATGCTATCTATTGATCCAGGGACTAGCATTGTAAACACAAGGATCTCTACCTTATTAAAGGTTGGGACCTCTACACTCTCTTCGGTCAAAGAGTTAGGCATGTGCCGACGATTTGAGACTATGTCTGCTAGCCTTACCAAGCAAGTTCACTCTCAAACTACATGACATATCGGTGGTTCGTGATATTCTAGATGTCTACTAGAAGTATCTCCATGTTTCCACATGACCATGTTGTCAAGTTCTTGTGCAAGCAAGTTCTCTGAACTGCTCCTTACTCCAAGGATCTATAGTGGATACTCCTGAACTAGTTGTTTGAGCTTAAACAACAACTTGGAGAGTTGTAAGACAAAAGTTCTAGCTGATCCTGTTACTTCTTAAAGGGATATCTAGTTTTGTTCATGTTGAAGAAAGATAGTGTTTCCTTTGTGGATATATTATTTTCCCCACCTTTGATTTGATTTGGGTTATCGTCAAATCAAACTCAGTTCCAAGGACTATCTTAATGGTGTTTCTACTTGTGATGTTTCACTTGAGTACATCCTCATGTCCTTTGGTCTGACCAGTATTATTGCCTTGTTCACGGAACATATGAGTTCATCTTAGTGGAGTGTCCTAATAAGTTTGTTGTTGATCCCATCAATGACATCCTTATCTTTTTCATGCTATAACATACTCATATGGAATAATTGGCAGTAATTTTGGAGAATTTCGAGAACTATCTTCGAGTCATCTCAAAGTATGTGTTCTGGATGTTAGAAGTAACCTTCTCTGGTTCATGTGCAATTGTTGAGAGATGTCGTCGTAGATTCGAGAAGAGTTATCTCCTTTTCTTTAAGGACACATGTGTGTTTTATTGTTAGTACTTCATATGTAGGCAGTTGTCTAGCGACAAGTTGCTAAATACATGTGGTCTAGCAATCTAGCTCATTATTTTAGAGCTTGACACTGTAGTCCATATCTTGAGAATCTAGTGACTTTACCTTTGTGTAAATGTTGCAAACTTTCTATTCGGACATGCTAAGTTAGAAATATCTTTCCACCTAACCAGAGCTGAATTTCAAGCAACAATGATGGTTGGTGTTGCTCAAGGTTTGACATAGGACTCCTCGTAAATCTGGTAAGATTGATGTAATGGTTGACACACCTAGCTGGAAAGACCTTTTCCATATTCCATTGATTTAGCAATAACAACCACTCTTCATGAGGCTTCTTCTATAATCTAATATAGGAGTTGTTCTTATGGTTTCCTTTGTATCCAAAGTCCAACCTTTACCTGATGTTTGTTTTCTCGAACATCAAGGACAACATTTAAAGTAGTTTTTCTAAATGTCTCTCGGTCAATCCTCCAGACCCTTTATGTTGGCAAGCATATGGTTGTGCCAACTAATGGAAGTCTAAGAATGAAGTTTCTTTTTCTCGTGTCATCAGGAATCTTCTTACATATTCATCCTAGTGGTGCAAAGTGATATCCTGATGTTTGGCAAAGATCTTCATAGTCCTGGATGGATAAAGAGTTTACTTTGTGTTCTCAACCATGTTTTAAGAATGACTATGATTTTGGTAATCAGAATTGTATCTTGATACATGTTCTTTGTGACTCTTATGAGTCCTCACCAGAAAACATCTTTCTGTCTTGGCCTTCTGTTGAATGAAAAAGTGACCCTTCTGTTTCAAAAGTAGTTCAACAGCTTGGTTTCGCTGATCCATATCTCTGCAACCCGAAATCTCTACTTAAGTCATTTAGTAGAGGTTCTCTATCGAAGTCTATGGTTATGTTATTTATATTGAAAGCTTTCCTTTTCAGAAGTTTAAAACTCTTCTATAAGTTCCATGGCCTCAATCCTTATGAAGACCATCTATCTAACAACTTGAAACCTTCTCCTCTTGTTTCCTTTGTAACCTTGTCGTGTTTCATGTTGTCATCTTTCTGAACACTCCATTCATGAGTTAACCATGAGATACTAGCGTGTTGTTTAGTGTGTTTCCCTCTTATCCTCAGCGTAACCCTGTTTCTTTCTCTCCCTATCTCTCTTCCTACCTTTGGAATCTCGGGTCGAGATTCTCATAAGGGGGGTAGAGCTATAACATCCTAGTTTTAGCTAATTCTAATTAGGATTTTGATTGTGCACTCATGAGCATCACATATTAAATTGTGCATTAAAGGAAATAAAGTAAAAAAACCTAAACCCTAATTTCTATCTCCCTCTATTTGAAAACAGTTCAAATGGTTTTGAATATTTTGTAAAACTACCAAAATATTGGAGCCAAAATGGAATAAAAGGGCCCCACTATGTTTTATATATTTTCTAAAGCTTTTGGTATTTTTGAAATGAATCAAAACAGTTTGGGAATTCAAATATACAAAGAGGAAATCAAATCAGAAAAGGAGAAATGCTTTTACAAAATAAAAACAGAGCAAACTTCCTAGCAGGCCAGCCCATATCCCTCTTTTCTCTTCCTGCTACCCTTGCACGCCCGCAAGTAGCCTAGCCGCAGCCCAGGTTGGCCCACGCGCGGCCCAGTGCCAGGCCCATACCGCTTCGCCTCTTTTCCCTTTTCTTCTACCTCACGCCAAAAGGACGCCGTCGAGGAGCTACTGCGTGTCGCTGCCGAAGCGGTCCACCGTCGCCACGATGAACCCCTCGCCAAGATATGTGCGGCCACCACTCTTGCTGTCTATAAGGACCATGTACCTACAAAGAGCGAACCTATTTCTCCTCCTTCCTCCTTCTCCCTTATCCACGGTGACCCTAGCTCGTCGGAGCTCTGGGGCGCCGTCGTTCTAGAGCATCCCGAGCCCCGCTAGGTACACCACGGTGACCGCCTTGCTTGCCTCATTCGTTTGCCCCTAGCGAAGAAGTCTGGCATGGTCCGAGTTGTTCCAATCGAGACCTCAGTCTTTGACGAGCTCCGCCATAGTCGACATCGATTCCGGCCACCCCGCGCCTCGCCGTCGCCTCCGTTCGCTACGTGGTGAGCTTCTGGTTCTCAGGCACCCTCTGGTCGCATCGCTCGCTTGCTGTATCCGCCGCTCGCTGTCGATCTGCAAGCTCCGACTCCATGCACCATCGAGCTCGCTGTTCTGGTGACCAATAGTCACCGGCGCCGCCGCTACTAGGTTCGCCTCGCTGCGTTGATTCGAGTACACTAGGTTTCACAGCCCCCCGCGCGCTCCTTCGCTGTCTCCGTGCGTCGCCTGGGAGGTCACCGCCAGCGTGATGTCATCGTGACACCAGAGCGCACGGTCAGCTCCTAGTGAAACCCCCTCGGGTCCCACCTGTCCACGTGGAGGCCGATGTGGCTCTGAGGCCCACCGGCCAGCCACTGTGGCTAGCCCAGCCCTCTATGTAAAACGATTTAGGGCGTGTGCTGATGTCAGCTTGACGTAGTAAACCTTTTTAAAATGATTTAAGTAATTCCAGAAATTGATATAAACTTGTAAAATCAGTAACTAATTATTTATAAGTCAGAAAAATATGTAGAATATATCAAAATGTTTAGAAAAATGAGAACTACCTACCTAAGCTACAATCATGCATTGTTCAACAACTTTCATGACAATATTAATTAGAAGGACTTAGTAACCCCTCATAGGTATTTCCGGAGTTCCCCCGAGTTAGGGTTTGCACCCCTCGGAACCCTGTTTAAATTGTCGAGCATGCCTTAGGGTTACAATTCAATACAAATTAACTTGTCATATCATCATTTTTGTTTGAGCATTGCATCGATGCCATGTGTTGATTGTTTCCCTTTCTTTCCGGTGATTTGGTTCTTCCCGGTAGAATACGATATCAAGATCTAGATCAAGATCAAAGACCGAGATCAACACCATTGAAGTTCGAAGATCAACAAACAATACTTGACCAACTATAATCAAGTCAAGTACAAGGCTCTCGAGGATCTGCGTATCTGTTATCAATGAGCAATGGCAAGCATAGCCCCACCATGATATAATCCTATGATTTCGAAAGCATTTGAATTCTTGCCATGATGCATACGATTCTACTGTGGTCTTTTATCGATAGATAGAGTATCCTACCTATTGCATTACTCCCTTTGAGCTTATATTACCTGATCCAATGCTCCTGGCATAACTAGGTTTTGCTTGTGTGCACTGGTAGAGCTTATATATGTGTCCTGCTTAGCCATACATAGCCTTTGAGTCTGGTTCATCCAGATGATGTAGCGGATGCAGAGAATCTAGTATGACAGGAGATCGAGATATGTTGTTGAGATAAGATCAAAGGTGGTATGAGATTAAACATGCTAAGGCTTGTATGGGAGGCCACGGTTGGATGTGGTTTTTGCAGTCCCATGCTCTCCAACCCTAGGACCCCGGGAGTTCTCTCCTTCGGAACCAAGATGAGTGTACAACCACACGGGGCCTGGAAAACCTCACGAGTGACTAACTTGCCTAGTCTGATCCATGAGTCCGTAGTTAGCTATTTGGCATGTGCATATTTGGATGGGTTGAAGATGGTGCATCATATAGGGCGTGACCAAGGAGGAAGAATGCTCCGGGAGTATTGTTGGAGATATGCCCTAGAGGCAATAATAAAAGTGGTTATTATTATGTCTTTGTGTTTATGATAAATGTTTACATTCATGCTATAATAGTATTAACCGGAAACATTAATACTTGTGTGATTTGTAAACTAAATTAGAGTCCCTGGTAAAGCCTCTTTATAATACTAGCTTGTTGATTAATAGATGATCGTGGTTTCTCGATCATGAACATTGAGATGTTATTAATAATAATATCATATCATTAGGAGAATGGTAAGATGGACATACTCCTATAGATAAGCGTAGCATTAAGATCAAGTCATTTAAATAGTTCGTTTGCTATAAGCTTTCTGATACATAGTAACCTAATTCCTTCGACCATGAGATCATGTTAATCACCATCACCGGAAGGATGCTTTGATGACATCAAACACCACACCGTAACTAGGTGGCTATAAAGGTGGCATTGAGTGTTCGGAAAGTATGGGTTGAGGCACATGGATCAAGAGTGGGATTTGTCCATCCATATGACGGATAGATATACTCTAGGCCCTCTCGGTGGAATGTCATCCAATTAGCTTGCAAGCATGTGACTGGCTCACAAGGGATCATATATCACGAGAACGAGAAAAGAGTACTTATCAGTAACAAGGTTGAACTAGGTATGTAGATATACCGACGATCAAAACCTCGGATAAGTAAACTATCTTGAGACAAAGGGAAATTGGTATCGTATGTAAGTGGTTCATTCGATCGCAAAGTAATCATAGAGATATGTGGGAGCCATATGAATTTCCAGATTCCTCTATTGGTTATTGATTCGAGAAGTGTCTCGATCATGTCCGCATAATTCACAAACCGTAGGGAGACACACTTATGGATTCGATGTTGTTTAGTAGATATGGAATGTTAATAGGGATACCGAATGTTGTTTGGAGTCTCGGATGGGATCCGGGATATCACGAGGAGATCCGGAGAATAATATTCATATAAGGAAAGTCCGATTCCGGAGTTCGGGAAAGTTTCCGATGTTTTCATCGGAGAGGTTCTAGAAGGGTCTAGAAGGTTCATCGGTCCAGAAGGGGAATGGTCCATGAATGTGTAATGGATATGAGGAATGATTGGATCATATCCTAGGTCACTTGGTGTTGACATTTGCAAGAGAGAAATAAATCTGTAAATTAAAAGTCAAATGGGAAGTTTGAAAAGTCAAACTGGAACAATGGTTTCCTAGTGGGAGAAGAAACAAGTCCTTCTCTCAATCCAACTTGGGTTTGGGTTTGGATTCAAACCCACCCCTCCCAAGGCTGCCCCTCCCTCTCATAAATAGAGGTGGAGGGCTGCCCCAACACTGCAAGAGCCAAGCCCTCCCCACACACCAGCCGCCGCCCGCCAGGTTTCAGCCGCCCTAGCCACCGCTGACACCTCCTCCTCCTCCTCCCGATCATCTAAACCCTAGATCTCCGGGAAACCCTAATCCACCATAACTCGCATCCAGCTTAGGCGAAACCCTGCGGGATCTGCCCTCTACTTCTGACACCACGCCGCCGTGCTGCCGGAATCATGAGGGTAGAACTACAACCTCTGCTGCCTGCTGGAACAAGGGAGAGGAAGGTCTTCATCGAGTACCGAACGTGTGACCGATTTCGGAAGCACTGCCGAAATGCAGTGTCGGAAGCATCGCCTACACGATCTTGAGATCGGCAAGTGTACGACTACATCACCCACGAGAATCTGCTCTCGTTAACCGCTTTGGAATCTTCGAGGGTCAGTGCTTCTATCGACTTGTTGCTACAATCTAGTAGATACATCTTGGCTTGTTTGTGTGAATGCGGTAGAATTGTTTTGTTTTCCATGCTATACGAACCCCTACAGTGGTATCAGAGCCAGGTTTATATGTAGATCTGTTGCACGAGTAGAACACAATGGTCATTGTGGGCGGTGGTGCTTTTATTATCAATTGCTTTTTGTGTACTTTGCATCTTGTAGTATGATGGGATGAAGCGGCCCGGGCTAACGTTACATGACATCGTTCATGAGACTTGCTCCACGCTCGACATGCAACTTGTATTGCATAAGTGGCTTTGCGGGTGTCTGTCTCTCCCATCATAGTATAGATTCAATTTACAACCAGCACTTGATAGTTCAAACATCAACGTTGTGGTTCTTGTTCGTAATTTAGAACGACACTTATTGAAAGCCCCAAACAACGTAAAATATGCAAAGAAAATTAGAGGCATCTAACTTTGTTTTGCAGGGGTGTGCTGTGATGTGATATGGCCTTGATTGTGATTATATATGATGTATGCAATGTTCCTTATTGTAAGTTGGCAACCGGCAGGAGCCATATGGTTGTATTTTATATTCCGTTAATACCTGCGTGTCTATTCAAAGTAGTTATAGTAGTTGAAGCTGGTGGACGACAACCATGAAGCGGCGCCATTGACCTTGACGCCATACCGGTGATGATGGAGATCATGTTCGTGCTTGAAGATGGAGATCGGAAGAACAAGAAGAAAATCCATATCATATCACATATTATGAATTGCATGTGATGTTAATCCTTTATGCATATTGTATTGCTTAGTTTGCGACGGTAGCATTATAATATGATCTCTCAAGCACAAAATTTCAAGTTTTAAAGTGTTCTTACTTAGTAAGCACCGTTGCTAAAGCTCTTTGTTTCGAAGCACCACGTGATGATCGGGCGTGTTAGATTCTGCGCGTGTATACAACGTGAGTAAGCCAGATTTGCTCATGCGGAAGCTAAGGTTTGATCTTCACGAGCCTAGCATGTACAGACATGGTCTTGTAACACGGATCACCGAAAGGTAAAGCATGAGTCATATAGTAGATATGATGAACATGTTGATTGTTTGCCATTGAAGCTACATCAAATCTCGTGATGATCGGTTTTGATGTGGTGGATTTGGTTTGTGTGATCACTAAAACAATTTGAGGGATATTGTTTTGAGTGGGAGTTCACCTAGATTAATTTTAACTATTAATTAGAACTCAATTTATCATAAACTTAGTCTAAACTATTGCAAATATGTTGTAGATCAATGGCGGCCCCTACCATCAATTTTAACGCGTTCCTAGAGAAAGAAAAGTTGAAAAACAATGGAAGTAACTTCACAAATTGGTTCCGCAATTTGAGGATTGTCCTCAATGCTGGTAATTTGACCTATGTGCTGGATGCACCGCTGGGTGACCCGCCTGCAGCTAAAGCTACCGATGAGGTAAAGAATGTTTTCCTCGCTCGGAAGAATCAGTACTCCATAGTTCAGTGTGCTACCTTGTATGGTTTGGAATCGGAGCTTCAAAAAAGGTTTGAGAACCATGACCCACATGATATTGTCTGTGAACTCAAAATGATATTTGAGGCTCACGCGGCAGTTGAGAGTTATGAGGCTTCTGAAAAGTTCTTTAACTGCAAGATGGAAGAGGGCAGCTCCGTCAGTGAGCACGTGCTTAAGATGTCTGGGCACACAAGTAAACTCCAAAGCTCTGGTATAGTGATTCCTAATGCTTTGGGGATTCACCGTGTCCTCCAATCACTACCACCAAGTTACAAGAACTTTTTGATGAACTACAATATGCAAAACATGGACAAGTCGTTGCCAGAACTCTTCTCGATGTTGAAATCTGCAGAAGTGGAGATCAAGAAAGAGCACCAAGTGTTGTTGGTCAATAAGACCACCAAATTCAAGAAGCAAGGCAAGTCTAAGAAAAATGGAAACTTCAAGAAGGGCGGTAAGAAAGTTACCGCGCTGGCGAAGAAGACCAAGGCTAGGCCTAAGCCTGATACTGAGTGCTTTTACTGCAAGGGAGAAGGTCACTAGAAGCGGAATTGCCCAAAGTACTTTGTGGATTTGAAGAACGGCAACATCAAGAAGAAAGGTATATCCGATATACATGTTATTGATGCGTATCTCACTAGTACTCATAGTAGTGCCTGGGTATTTGATACTGGTTCGGTTGCTCATATATGTAACTCGAAACAGGTACTGCAGAATAAACGGAAGCTAGCGAAGAACGAGGTGACGATGCGCGTTGGAAATGGATCAAAGGTTGATGTGATCGCGGTCGGCCGCTACCTCTTCATCTACCATCGGGATTAGTTTTATACTTAAATAATTGTTATTTGGTGCCTGCGTTGAGCATGAACATTATATCTGGATCATGTTTATTGCGAGACGGTTACTTGTTTAAGTCCGAGAATAATGGTTGTTCGATTTATATGAGTAATATGTTTTATGCACATGCACCTTTGATAGATGGTCTATTCTTATTGAATCTCGATTGTGGAAATACACACATTAATAACATTGAAGCTAAATGTTTGAAATTGAGCGATAACTCAACCTATGTGTGGCAATGTCGTCTTGGTCATATTGGAGTGAAGCATATGAAGAAACTCCATTCCGATGGACTTCTTGAATCACTTGATTTCGAATCACTTGAATGATGCGAAGCATGTCTGATGGGTAAAATGACTAAGACTCCATTTTCTGGTATGATGGAGCGAGCTACGGACTTATTGTAAATCATACATACTGATGTGTGCGGCCCAATGAGTGTAGCATCACGCGGTGGTTATCGTTATGTTCTTACCTTCACGGATGACTTGAGTAGATATGGGTATATCCATTTCATGAAACATAAGTCCGAAACTTTCGAGAAGTTTAAGGAATTTCAATGTGAGGTAGAGAATCAACGTAACAAGAAGATTAAATTTCTACGATCTGATCGTGGAGGTGAATATCTAAGTTACGAGTTTGGCGAGCATTTGAAGAAATGCGGAATACTTTCACAATTGACACCACCGATAACACCATAGCGCAATGGTGTGTCCGAACGTCGTAATCGAACTCTCTTAGATATGGTTCGTTCTATGATGTCACTTACAGATTTACCGCTACCATTTTAGGGTTATGCATTAGAAACAGCCACATTCACTTTAAATAGGGCACCATCTAAATCCGTTGAAACGACACTGTATGAATTATGGTTTGGGAAGAAACCTAAATTGTCGTTCCTTAAAGTTTGGGGTTGCGAAGCTTATGTAAAGAAGTTACAGCCGGACAAGCTTGAACCCAAAGCGGAAAAATGCGTCTTCATAGGATACCCGAAGGAAACTATTGGGTATACCTTCTATCATAGATCCGAGGGCAAAATCTTCGTTGCCAAGAATGGATCCTTTCTAGAGAAGGAGTTTCTCTCAAAAGAAGTGACTGGAAGGAAAGTAGAACTCGACAAGTTTATTGAACCTTCTCTCGAACTGGCGAGTAGCACAGCACTGGAAGTAGTTCTATGGCGCCTACACCAATAAGAGAGGAAGCTAATGATGTTGATCATGAAACTTCGGTTGAAGTTGCTACGGAACCTCGCAGGTCGACGAGAACTCGTACCACTCCTGATTGGTATGATCCCGTTATGAGTGTCATGTTGGTGGACAACACCGATGACCCTGCGACATATGAGGAAGCGATGATGAGCCCAGATTCCAATAAATGGCAATAAGCCATGAAATCCGAGATTGGATCCATGTATGAAAACCAAGTATGGACATTGGTGGACTTACCGGATGGCCAGAAGGCTATCGAGAACAAATGGATTTTCAAGAAGAAAACAGATGCTGATGGTAATGTTACTATCTATAAAGCTCGACTTGTCACAAAAGGGTTTCAACAAATTCAAGGAGTTGACTACAATGAGACTTTGTCACCAGTAGCGAAGCTAAAGTCTGTGAGGATTATGTTAGCAATCACTGCATATTATGATTATGAGATATGGCAGATGGATGTCAAAATGGCGTTCCTCAATGGAGACATTGATGAAGAGTTATATATGATGCAACCCAAAGATTTTGTCGATCCTAAAGATGCTAACAAGGTATGCAAACTTCAACGGTCCATATATGGATTAAAGCAAGCATCCCGAAGTTGGAATCAACGTTTTGATAAGGTAATCAAAAGTTTTGGTTTTGTACAAACTTATGGAGAAGCTTGTATTTACAAGAAAGTGAGTGGGAGCTCTGTAGCATTCTTAATACTATATGTAGATGACATATTGTTGATTGGGAATGATGTAGACCTTCTTAATAGTGTCAAGGATTATTTGAATAATAGTTTTTCAATCAAAGATCTTGGCGAAGCAGCTTACATATTAGGCATAAAGATAGATCGAGACGCCTAATATCATTGTCACAAAGTACATATTTGGACAAAGTTCTAAAGAGGTTTGGAATGGAAGATAGCAAGAAAGGGTTCTTGCCCATGTTGCCCAATGCGACATTGAGTAAAACTCAAAGTCCTGCAACGGCAGAAGATAGAGAAAGAATGAGTAAGACTACTTATGCCTCAGCCATAGGATCTCTTATGTATGCCATGCTATGTACTAGACCCGACATTCCATATGTTGTTAGTTTGACTAGCGGATATCAAAGTGATCCAGGAGTGGATCATTGGACATCGGTCAAAAACATCCTTAAGTACTTGAGAAGAACTAAGGATATGGTTCTTTCTTATGGAGGTGATGAACAGCTCGTTGTTAATGGTTACACCGATGCTAGTTGGAACACCGATCCGGATGATTCTAAATCTCAATCCGAATACGTATTTACTTTGAATGGTGCAGGAGTTAGCTGGAGGAGTGCAAAGCAAAGCGTTGTGGCGATATCTTCAACTGAATCGGAATACATAGCTGCTTCGGAGGCTTCACAAGAGGCGATATGGATGAAGGAGTTCATTACAGAGCTCGGTGTGGTTCCAAGTGCGTTGGACCCAATGTCTATCTATTGTGATAACATGGGCGCCATAGCCAATGCGCAAGAACCAAGGTCACACAAGAAGCTAAAGCACATCAAGCTACATTTTCACGCTATTCGAGAGCATGTCCAAGATGGTGACATAAAGATTTGCAAAGTACACACATATCTGAATGTGGCGGATCCGTTGACTAAACCTCTCCCGAGGGCAAAACATGACCAGCACCAAACCGCCATGGGTGTTCGGTATATTACCATGTAATCTAGATTAGTTGACTCTAGTGCAAGTGGGAGACTGTTGGAGATATGCCCTAGAGGCAATAATAAAAGTGGTTATTATTATATCTTTGTCTTTATGATAAATGTTTACATTCATGCTATAATAGTATTAACCGGAAACATTAATACTTGTGTGATTTGTAAACTAAATCAGAGTCCCTGGTAAAGCCTCTTTATAATACTAGCTTGTTGATTAATAGATGATCGTGGTTTCTCAATCATGAACATTGAGATGTTATTAATAACAAGATCATATCATTAGGAGAATGGTATGATGGACAAACTCCTATAGATAAGCGTAGCATTAAGATCAAGTCATTTCAATAGTTTGTTTGCTATAAGCTTTCTGATACATAGTAACCTAATTCTTTCGACCATGAGATCATGTTAATCACCATCACCGGAAGGATGCTTTGATGACATCAAACACCACACCGTAACTGGGTGTCTATAAAGGTGGCATTGAGTGTTCGGAAAGTATGGGTTGAGGCACATGGATCAAGAGTGGGATTTGTCCATCCATATGACGGATACATATACTCTGGGCCCTCTCGGTGGAATGTCATCCAATTAGCTTGCAAGCATGTGACTGGCTCACATATCATGGGAATGATAAAAGAGTACTTATCGATAACAATGTTGAACTAGGAATGCAGAGATACCGACGATCAAAACCTCGGATAAGTAAACTATCGTGAGACAAAGGGAAATTGGTATCGTATGTAAGTGGTTCATTCGATCGCAAAGTAATCGTAGAAATATGTGGGAGCCATATGAATTTCCAGATTCCTCTATTGGTTATTGATTGGAGAAGTGTCTCGATCATGTCCACATAATTCACGAACCGTAGGGAAACACACTTAAGGATTCAATGTTGTTTAGTAGATATGGAATTTTAATAGGATACCGAATGTTGTTCGGAGTCTCGGATGGGATCCGGGATATCACGAGGAGATCCGGAATGGTCTGGAGAATAACATTCATATAAGGAAAGTCCGATTCCGGAGTTCAGGAAAGTTTCCGATGTTTTCATCGGAGAGGTTTTAGAAGGGTCTAGAAGGTTCACCGGTCCAGAAGGGTAATGGTCCATGAATGTGTGATGGATATGAGGAATGATTGGATCATATCCTAGGTCACTTGGTGTTGACATTTGCAAGAGAGAAATAAATCTCTAAATTAAAAGTCAAACTGGAACAATGGTTTCCTAGTGGGAGAAGAAACAAGTCCTTCTCTCAATCCAACTTGGGTTTGGGTTTGGATTCAAACCCACCCCTCCCAAGGCTGCCCCTCGCTCTCATAAATAGAGGGGGAGGGCTTCCCCAACACCACAAGATCCAAGCCCTCCCCACACACCCGTGCCGCCACCGCCGGTTCGTTGCCGCCGCCGACACCTCCTCCTCCCGGTCATCTAAACCCTAGACCTCCGGGAAACCCTAATCCACCATAACTCGCATCCGGCTTAGGCGAAGCCCTGCGAGATCTTCCCTCTACTTTTGACACCACGCCTTCGTGCTGCCGGAATCACGAGGGGAGAACTACAACCTCTGCTGCCTGCTGAACAAGGGAAAGGAACATCTTCATCGAGTACCGAACGTGTGACCGACTGAGGAAGCCCTGACGGAATGCAGCGCCGGAAGGATCGTCTACACGATCTTGAGATCGTCAAGTGTACGACTACATCACCCACGAGAATCTGCTCTCGTTAACCGCTTTGGAATCTTCGAGGGTGAGTGCTTCTATCGACTCGTTGCTACAATCTATTAGATAGATCTTGGCTTGTTTGTGTGCATGCAGTAGAATTTTTTTGTTTTCCATGCTACGAACCCCAACAAGTATTCCCGATCCTTGGACATAGAGATTTGGGCCGATGGAACCCTTTCTTGGAGACTCATGGATTTAGGCGAAAGCAAGGTAAAGTTCGTGTCTAACCACCCTCTGTCGTCCTTCCAATGAAGAGGGCTATTACTAGTGGCATTAAGAGAAGGTTAGTACGTGTGGGTAAAGTTTACACCCCTATAGGGTATTAATCTTTTGGAAAGCCGTGTCCGCAGTTATGGACGACTTGGGAAAGGACGGGAGATCATAGAGAACTATAAACTAATCGTAAAACTTGGCAGGTCAATGTGTGCTTAAGGATGCTTCCTCATGGGTACGAGGGGGTGATCCTAGTTGGTAGATGATGATGATTTGGTGGATATCAAAGATACGATGATCAATATTTCAGAGATGTATCTCTCTTATCCCCTTTTAAAATACTCTGACTAGACAAGCTTCTTCTCTCTGGTTTTAAAAACAAAGATGGCTTTACGCAAAACAACTCCACCAGCCATAAGTCTTGCGGAGTACACCTTGTACTCACCCTTGCTTTGTTGATACTTTTGGAAGAGTAATTGTTCACCTAAGGACAAGTTCGTACTACATCGACACCGACAAGTAGCTTGGGGTTCCCTGCCGGTCTCGCGGAGATCGTCGATCAGCGTCTTGGCCTCCCTGGTCTTGATTACTATGTCGTCGACATAGACTTGGATGTTGCGACCGATATGCTTTTTCTGACATGCCTGCACTCACCTCTGGTACGTGGTGCCTGCGTTCTTCAGCCCAAAGGGCATGGTGTTGTAGCAGAATACTCCAAACGGCATAATGAATGTCATTTTCTATTGATCTTCGACCTTCAGCCGAATCTGGTTATAGCCTGAGTAGGCATCAAGGAAGGAGAGTTTCTCGCATCCTGTAGTCGAATCGATGATTTGATCGATCTGCGGTAAAGGGAAGTGGTCCTTAGGATAGTTCTTGTTCAGTGATGTGAAGTCGATGAACATTCGCAGGATGTCCGTGTCCTTTTTGAGGACGAGCACGGTGTTAGTCAGCCACTCGCTCTCCTTGATTTCCCGGATGAAGTTGGCATCAAGTAGTCTGTTGACTTCGATTCCAATGGCTTCAAATGTTGGTTTGGAAAGTCGTCAGTTTGACTGCTTGACAGGCTTCGCATCCGGAAACACATTGAGTGCATGCTCGGCGAATTCCCTGGGAACTCCTGGCATGTCCGTATGACACCAGGCGAAAATTTCCCAGCGCTCATGGAGGAATTCGACGAGCGCGATTTCCTGTGCGGGACTGAGGTCATTGGCGATCAACGCCGTCTTGGAGGCATCCGTTGGATGGACCTGGACCTTCTTTGTGTTGAGCATGGAGTCGAACTACATATCGGGTGCGTTTTGTCTGGTGACTGGGGGTTTCCCCGTTGTGTGTCACCTCTCTGAGCCTCGTGAGCTCCTCATGCATGCCTTACAACTGGGAGATTCTGTTGAAGTCTCTATCACAGTGGTCGGATCGGGTGAACCTTCCCTGGACGATGATGATGCCCCTAGGTCCTGGCATCTTCAGTAGCAGGTACGCATAATGCGGTACTGCCAAGAATCATGCGAATGCCACGCGCCCGAGGATGGCATGGTATTGTGATGGACAGTCCACCACTTCGAACTCTAGCTGCTCGCGCCTGAAGTTTTCGGGCTGGCCGAAGATGACGTCGAGCCATATCTTGCCCAGGGGTATATGACCTTCCCTAGGACTATGCCGTGGAACATCGTGTCTGATTGCTCCAGGCAGCACAACGGGATTCACATCATTGTGAGTGTGCTGGCGAACATCAGATTGATGCTGCTGCCGCCATCGATGAAGATGCGGCTCATCTCAAACCCCCCGATATGCGCCTCGAGCACCAGGGCAACATGACCTGGGCGAGGGATCTTGCGTGGGTTATCCGAACGATCGAACGTGATGCAGGACTCCGAGCCACCAAGGTACTCAGGGATTGCTGGTGGAGAGGTCACAGCCAAGCTGACTTGGTGGGTGATCTTCTTTTGCAGCATGTTGGTTGGGCGCCCCTTCTGAATCATCAGGGACCCTTTTAGTGGCGGGTACCCTCCTACAGTGTTATTTGGCGTTGGTGCGACCGGCGGCTGCGATGGTCCGACGAGTGGTGGTCGAGGAGCTCCGTGGGCGATGTTACCTGGTAAGGGTGCGGGCCCAAACCCAGGGTTCACGGTCTGGCGCCGCATTTGGGTGAGGCCCTCGCTGAGCTTTTGGAACTCGCGATAGTCCTTGAGCATGTGGCTGGCTTTCTTCTTACCATCTTGCTTGTCGATGTAGAAGTTGTAGGGTTCGCAGCATAGTAAACAAATTTTTTCCTACGATGGGAACAACTAAGTACCAAGATCTATCTACTAGATACAAGCAACGGGTGGATAGACATCCATAGATAACATACCCTTGAAGATCGAAAAAGCTTAACGAGGTTGAACTCATGGTTGATGTAGACGATCTCTTGATGATCTCAAGATCGAGAGGAAGTCCTAGCGCCAAAAATCAGTGGCGCATCCGTGCTCGCACACACGTCTGAGGCACCGAGCAACCTATGCCTCCTTGCTCTAGCGATGTAGTGGAAGCACAACTCTTTCTTCCTGAATAGCCACCAGGAACATGTATCTCGCTAGTCCGAGACCACGGGGGATAAATACTATAGGGGGAGAGAGATCCTTCATGAGGAGGTGTGAGTGAGAAGAGAGGAGGGGGGCTCCTTTTATAGGAGGAGGGGGGAACCCAAGGGGGTGGCCGTAGGCCATGGGGGCTGCCCCCGCCCCTCCTTCATTCATGTGGGTGGACACTCCACTCACAAAAAGCCCTTTCAATTTTCTCCACTCAAATTCCCATTAAATTTCCACCAAATTTAATGCAAACTCTCATTAAATAAAAATCCTTTTATTTATTCAGAATTTTGTCAGTTACTTTAATGACAAACATTCACATATAACCCCTTTCTAGTATTTCATTTCACATGCAAAAACACTTTCTGCAATTTCACCCGAAAACTAGTTTCGGTATATAGTTAAATAAATTCCTACGCTTGTTATTCTTTTTAGCATGAAACTTTTGCTCCAAATGGTGTCGGTGTCTCTTAAGTGTGTCACCCTACGGTTCGTGAATAATGTGGACATGAATCAAGACCCCTCTCGTATCAATAATCAGAAGCGGGACCTGGAGATCCATACTGACTCCCACACATTCAACGATGACTTTCCTGTGATCGTGAGAACCTTTTATGCTATTATCTTAATCCTTTTTTTCGTGATATATTACATGTCCAAGATTCGATCATCGGTATCTCCATACCTAGTTTGATCTCGTTACTGACATGTACTCTTTTCTCGTTCCCGTGATATAACATTCTAGTGATAAAATCACTTGCTTGCAAGCTAATCAATGTGATATCACCGAGAGGGCCCAGAGCATATCTATCCGTCATCGGGATGAACAAATTCCACTCTCGATCCATGGGCCTCAGCATAACACTTTAGTAGTATTGAACCCATCTTTATAATCACCCTGTTACGATGTGACGTTTGATGTTATCAAGATACTCTTCCAGTGTTAGTGATTGACATGATCTCATGGTCTAAGGATTAGGATCACTTCGTATGATGTTATAGCAATATAAACTCAATGACTTTGATCATAATGCTATACTTCGAATGAATGTTCATCACACCATTCCAATAATGTTGTGACCTCGTTATTAACAACATCCAATGTCCATTATCAGGAAACCTTGATCATCTTGTTAATCAATGAGCTAGTTTATGAGAGAGGCATAACTAGGAACTTTCTGTTTGTTTATTAAACACACATGTATTAATGTTTCCATATTAATACAATTATAGTATGCAAAATAAACATCTATCATATACTTGGAATATACACAATAACCATTTTATTATTGCCTCTTAGGGAATATTCCCTTCAGTCTCCCACTTGCACTAGAGACAATAATCTATTTACATAGTGATAAATCTAAGACCCATGGAGTTCTGGTGTTGATCATGTTTTGCTCTAGGGAGAGTTTTAGTCAACGGATCTGTTACATTGAGATCCGGGGTACTTCACAAATCTTTATATCTCCATCCTTGACATGCTCGTGGATGGAGTGAAACCGACACTTAATATGCTTGGAATTCTTGTCAGACCTTGGTTATTTGGCATTGGCTATGGCACCATTGTTGTCACAATAGATCATCTCTGGGTCCAACACGCTCGCAACCCCACCTCGTTCGGATATGAACGCCTTCATCCAAACTACTTCCTGGGCCGCTTCCGAAGCAACAACATATTCGGCCTCCATTGTTGATCCCGCCACCACGGGTTGTTTGGAACTCCTCCAACTAACCGCTCCACCATTCATGAGAAATACGTATCCAGATTGAGACTTAGAGTCATCCAGATCAGTGTCAAAACTAGTGTCGACTTAACACTTAGCGACGAGCTCTTCTTCACCTCCGTACACAAGAAACATATCCTTAGTTCTTTGCAAGTACTTAAGGATATTCTTGAACGCTATCCAGTGTTCCAATCCTGGATCAGATTGGTACCTACTAGTCAAACTAATAGCATGTGCCACATCCGGTCTTGTACATAGCATGGCGTACATTATAGAGCCTATGGCTGAAGCATAGGGGAGTTTGTCCATTATCTCTCTTTCTTCTGCCATAGCCGGACTTTGAGTCTTACTCAATGTCTTGCCTTGCAACATAGGTAAGAACCCCTTCTTACTTCCGTCCATTTTAAACTTCTTTAAAATCTTATCAAGGTATGTACTTTGCGATAGACCTATTAGGAGCCTAGATATATCTCTATAGATCTTTATGCCTAATATGTATGACGCTTCACCTAGGTCCTTCATTGAAAATTTGTTGTTTAGATAACTTTTAACACTGTTTAAAAGATCTACATCATTTCCGATAAATAATATGTCATCCACATATAATATCAGAAATGCCACATTGCTCCCACTCAATTTCTTGTAAATACAAGCCTCTCCATAGTGTTTGGACAAATCCAAACTCTTTGATCACCTCATCAAAGTGGAGATTCCAACTCCGAGATGCTTGCTTTAGTCCATAGATGGATCGCTGAAGCTTGCATACCTTGTCAGCATCCTTAGGATCGACAAAACACTTTGTTTGTATCATATACAACTCTTCTTCAATATTACCATTGAGGAACACAGTTTTGACATCCATATGCCATATCTCATAGTCGAAATATGCAGCAATTTCTAACATAATCCTAACTGACTTTAGCATCGCTACGAGAGAGAATGTCTCATCATAGTCAACTCCTTGAATTTTTCGACACCCCTTTGCGACAAGTCGAGATTTATAGACGGTCACATTACCATCAACTTTAGTTTTCCACCAAGGTCCAAACCTGGTTTTCGTACATGGATTCCATCTCGGATTTCATGGCTTCTAACCATTTGTTGGAATACATGCTCATCATCTCTTCTTCATATGTTGCGGGGTCATCAATTTGATCGACCATGAAATTCATAACAGGATTTCCGTACAGCCCGGGAGCTGCACGCGTCCTGCTAGACATGCGAGGTTCGATAGTATTCTCTTTCGGAGTTTCATGATCATTATCACTAGTTCCCTCTTCAATTGGTGAAGCCAACTCCGGAACGACTTCCGGTGCTGCGCTACTCGCCATACTATGATGAGAAGGTTCTACAACCTCTTCGAGTTCTACCTTCCAACTACTCACGCCTTTCGCGAGAAACTCTTTCTCTAGAAAGGATCCATTCTTGGCAACAAAAATCTATCCCTCGGATCTGTGATAGAAGAAATACCCAATAGTTTCCTTAGGGTATCCTATGAAGACGCATTTTTCCGCTTTGGGTTCGAGTTTATCCGGTTGAAGTTTCTTCACATAAGAAATGACAGCTTAGGTTTGTTTCCAAACCACAATTAATACGGTATCTTTTAAACGGATTTAGATGGTGCCTGATTTAAAGTGAATGCAACAGTTTCTAGTGCATAACCCCAAAATGACAGTGGCAAGTGCATCAGAGACATCATAGATCGAACCATATCTAATAAAGTACGATTTCGACGTTCTGACACACCATTTCGCTGTGGTGTTCCAGCAGGTGTAAGTTGTGAAACTATTCCACACTCTTTCATATGAGTGCTTGTAGAGGTCCCAACCTTTAATAAGGTAGAGATCCCTGTGATTGCAATGCTAGTCCCTGGATCAATAGCTAGCATCCACAGTTAAGATGTAATATCAAGAAACAAAGGTCATAATACAATTTTATAACTAGGAATAAAATAATTCATTACATCTTACATAGCTCATTTGGCTATCTCATAACAATGCAGCAGAAATAACTATAGCATGGAGTCCTTCATCTTCAAAGTGCCACAGGCAATCATGTTGGTTGTAGACTTCTAATCCTAATCAACATACTTCACTAACATCAAACAAACCTGCAACATAATAAGTTACATCCACAAGGGTCAATACATTTGAATTGTATTGGCAAGTGATACTATGGTAGTATAGTGGAGTCTATCATCTATATGCATTTGGCTAGGTGGAGCTTAGGCTTGCTTTGCTGAAAATAGTTTTTCCTTATCATTTGAAAACACTAAGTTTTTGTTTGTCAACATCACCCAAGGCATCTCCCAATACAAATTGGTGATCCTTTAACCCTTATTCAACCACAAGTTTTTAACTTAGAAATTGGGATGAGGAGATTCTTGATAGCTTCCATGTCTTGATGCTCAAATTGTCCTTTTTCGG
This sequence comes from Avena insularis, assembly GCA_023614405.1. Taxonomy (NCBI): domain Eukaryota; kingdom Viridiplantae; phylum Streptophyta; class Magnoliopsida; order Poales; family Poaceae; genus Avena; species Avena insularis. The sequence goes on from CM042697.1 coordinate 159,281,598, forward strand.
GGACACAACTAAGTACTTAGATTTTTCACTCTACAGAGGTGGTGCACTTTCCCCACAAGACTCGAGATGCATCGAGACAAGATCTTTCAGAAGCCTTCCCTTAGACCAGAATGGACGCGTTCCAACCTATCATCCCCTACCACCAACTGTCCATTTGGCTAAGTTATCGCAACCTATATGATCTAGGCAGAGCCCATAATGACAAGTGGATACACTTGAAGCTTCTCAACATTTGACATCTCAAATCTCTTTGTTCCTAGGTGGCATTCCACAAGTGATATACACAAGGTAAACCATAGAAATGGGCCTTGTGTAACCACTCAACACAAACCAATCCACCATTCCACCCAGGTGTTTCATTCACTTAGTTGTTTTATTAAACAAAACACAAGTCCTTGACTTAGAAATATTTCATAGCATGAATATAATCCACCCTTGTTTTCTACTATCTAGGCTAAGCATGATAGTAGTAGGAAATCTTAACTTAGGAAAATTATACTAAGGTTTCATCTACTAGGTTTTCCCATGGCATAGTTTATACTTAGAAAATTCTATACAAGTCCTACTTAGAAATATCACTAATGCATAGTGAAAATAATGGGACAAAAGTATGAAGCACCACTTGCCTTTTTGGTAGAGAATATAAGTTCACTTCATGATCTTGCAATAGTCACACTCTTCAAATTCCACTACAATTCAATCAAGCAAGGCACAAATTCAATCTACCATTCAAGCATTTCATTACATAGAATAATAAAAACAAAGTAATGCATGCAAGCATGCCAAAGATTGTTTTATTTGAAAAAGTGGTTTCTATTAGGCTATAAACATTTTAAAACACACATTGGTCATTTATAAAAGTGGAAAACCATTGGATATCAAGTTAGTGAAAATGGCCATTTTATGTCATTTTTGTTTTGCTAGAAATGGTTCAAATCAAAGTAATATTTTCTAGTGTTTGACAAATATATTTTTAAACACAAGTGTTAGTGTTTTAAGGTCAATTGTTTAATATTAAAAACCATTTGCAAAAGGTTTCACCTATAAACCATTTTTATACCAAAGCACTATTTTATGTTGTTGGAAATGCCTTTAAACAAAGTAATATTTTTATAGGGTTCACCAAATATATTTTTAAATCCAAAAACTTGGTGTTTAGCTAGAAATGCTTTTATTCAAGGATTTATAGGTTTTACTCAAAAAGCATTTTTAAACCATGTTCAACATTTTTATTTAGCTAGAAATGCTTTTATTCAAGGATTTATTCTTTGGTTTCACAAAATATGTATTTAAATCCACAAGTTGGCTTCTATGGTCAGTGGGTTGTAAACAAACCATTTGCCAAAGATTTTATCCTAAAAAACATTTCTAGAATAAATTTTATACACAAAATATGCCTATACAAGTTTCTGCAAAAACAACAAATTTTCTAGAAGGAATTCACTAAACAAAGTGCATGGTTGTAAATTATTTGTTTTTCTGATTCCATTGATATAAAATTTGCAAACTTTGTACGTGTGGATCAAAAGTTATGCAATTTACAAATTCAAGCAACTAATGGATTCAATTCTGTTTTAAAAACAAATCCTGAGCCACGTGTTGTGTTCTGATTGGCTGAAAAAGGTTCGTGCAGATCGGCTGCCGTGGTGCGTTGGATCTAATATGAATCGTGCGGCACAGAAACCACGTACCATTTCGTTTAAGTGATTCTATCGTGGCCGACAGATCAAGATCTAAAGGTGCAAAACAATTCGACCACAAACGAGCGGCGCTAGCGGCAGCGAGTGGCGGCGGCGCGCTCAGACGAGGGTGTTTCGGCTAATACAAGAAGCAAGGGATATCGGGAATACGCTCACCGGGTTCACTGGTTCGTGCTGATGCTCAACGTAGTCTTCTTTGGCCGAGGGGCGCTCGTGGTTGCCGTGGATTGCTCGCCGGAGTTGTCTACTGGCTCGGGTACGCAAGGTCGTCGACGGGGGCGAAGTTACATAGCATGCTAAGACAAGACAACAGTGGTGTTAGATGCGTAGAAGGTTGTTGAGTACAGGGGCTTCATTCAGAGGAGAAGAGGAGGTCAGGATATACCAGTAGAGCTCGTCGGAGTGGAGGCAGACGGCGGAGGCGTATTGGTGTCGTCGGAGGCGACGTCTGACATGCAGCGAGCATGCTCGTGGGGTCGGGAAGGCAAGGGGCGATGAGGGCTGGCCGGAATCGATCGGAGGAGGTCATCGGAGCAGTGGGGGCGCGTGGAGAAATTCGTCCAGCCTAGGGGCTCTCTGGCGACGGGGTGTGAGGGAAATGGAAGAGGGGGAGGAGGCGTTTAGTAGGGCGTGATCACTGGGCTAAATCAACGCGGCAGTAACTTGGATTGAATCAAGTTTAAACGGGCAGAAACGTCCGGTGAGGTCAGGGCGTGGGTGAGGAAGAAGGTCTGGCAGGTGGGGCTCAGCGGTCAGCGAGAGAGAGAGGGGGAAGGTGGGGTCCAGCGGTCAGTGGCTTTGCGGATGAGAACTGCGTTGTGAACTATTTTCTGCAGGGGAGAGGGGAAATGGGCTAGCTGGGCCTGGTTTGCTGGGCTGGGTCCTTCCCATTTTTTTTGTTCTGATTCATTTTTCTTTTTCTATTTTTCTTTTTATATTTTCTTTTTCTTTTTTGATTTTGTCCAAATGATTTCAAACCATGTTTGAATTCAAACCTTTTTCAAATGTTCAGTATATTTATATACTGTTTTAAATAGTTGTTTTAAGTCTACTTTAGAATAATTCCTTTATTCTTTTGTGGTTTATATTTTATTTAAAATAGGCTCTTGCCCTTATTCAAATAAGATTTTAAATATAATTTCCATTCTTATTTAAATTCAAATTTTTATCAAAACCTTTTCTAGTAGATTTTATTTATTCAAAAGGGTGTTGAATAATTCATTTTTATTTATTTGAAATATTTTCATATGATCTATTAATCATTTAAATTGGGTAAATGTCTTTATTCCAATGAAATCAAATATCGTTTTAATTCCATAAATTTTATTTAGATGATTTCTTTGATTCCATTTTAGTTAATTATATAACTTTTATTCCACTTGGGTAAATTCCAGTTATTATTTTCCCATGATTTAATTAATCATTCTTATTAGGTAATCAAATGGAATGGAATTTGGTTAAAGTCATTTTATTTTATTTGAATATTCTTTATCCTTTTATTTCATTTGGATTTGGATTATATTTATTCCATTTGCTTATGGATTTGGCCAAGATTTAGTTTGGTTTTTAAATATCCTTTATTTCTTTCTTTCTTTCTTTATCTTATAAAATTCATATCTTTTTATTTAAAGTTCCAAACTTGGTGATTCCAATTTATAAAATCTTATTTAATATTTGTTTATCCTTTTATATTTCATTAGGATTAATTTGATCACAATTTGGTATGGATTTAGATAGGAGCTTTATTAGCTTTGGAAATTATTCCTTTACCTTATTGAATTCATAAGATTTTATCCATGGCTCCTAATTGAATGAAATCAATTACTATGGTTTTATTTATTTATCATTCTTAATCATTTATAAATGTTTGTTGATAAAATTTTTATGTGGATCAAATCCATGGTCTTAGAATAATCTTGGAAATGATTTTCTTCCATTTGGGTTTTGGTTTATTTTCCAAGTGTTTAAATTTTCAAGATGCATTCATGAAGAATGCATTTCACTGGTTTTTGAATTTAGTTGGATTAAAATTTTATTCAAAGTTTGTTCAAGATGGGTTTTGATGTTTCCATTTGGAATCAAAAATTTTCTTTTCACCCTAAATTTCAACAATTATTTATTTTGTTTATTTATTTTTCACATTACAAAATTTGGAAAATTTTGGGATGTGACAGGCTACCACCCTTAAAGAAATCTTGTCCCGAGATTTGGGAAAGCTAGATGTTACAAGTTGGCTTTAAAACAACTAGGGTACTACCACCCTAAAAAAAGGGTTTTCAACTAAATTACATTTTGGCCTACTTGGGACCCTGATGAAACTTCTCTGGGCAGACATCTGCATAGTGTCCTTTGTTTCCACACTTGAAGCATGTGACAAGGCTGAGATCTCTCATAGGCTTGCTTGTCTTGTATCTCATCTTTTCTGGACAATTACCTGCATAATGTCCTTGGTCACCACAATTGTAACTTGTGACAAGATTGAGTTCTTCACGTATCTTTTGTGGACAAGTTGATACATAATGGCCTATCTCTTTGTAGTTATTGCACCACACTTGGCTAATTTCCTTATTCTTCTTTGGTATCATTGTCTCTTGTTTATTTCCTTGGTTCCTCTTCTTTTTAGGACATTCATTGGCATAGTGTCCCATCTCTTTGCAATTGTAACATTGCACTTGGCTTTTGTCCTTCTTCTTCTTGGGTTTCTCCAAAGATAGGAGTTCTTCTAGTTCATGTTCTTCATATCTCACCTCAAAGGTGGGAAAGTCTCCTTGTTTCCTTAATCGTTTCCTTGGATAATACATATGTTTCCTCTTTTGTCCATCAAGGTGAGTCATAGTTCATGGAGGTGCAAGCTGAGATTTTCCTTTGTCTTCATCCTTCTTGGTAGAAGTTGTTTCCTTATGGAGGTTTCCAAACATTTGATGCACTCCACCTTGTTTCCTTTATTGAACTATAGAATAGATGGGGCATTGGATAGGGACATGATTATTTCCTTCACATAGGAAACAAGTCACTTGAGATGTGGGGCATTGTTTAGTTGGATGCTTCTGTTCACAATATGGGCATTGATCTCCATGCTCTTTGGAAGTGTTATCCATGTCTCCACAAATATTGCAAGCTTGAGTTCCTTCTATAATATCATCCTTGACATCATTGTTGTAACAAACTCCTTGGGAAAGGCTGTCTTTCATGTTGATCATGTGAGTGGTCATCCCTTGCAATATTTGAGATTGATTTTCCAAAAAAATATTGCAAGGTTGGGTATAACTCATTGTTGTTGGCTAAAAACTGAGTTGTCATCTGATTCAAATGGGTTTGGTTTACTAGCAGTTGTTCTCTCGTGTGCATCTCTTGGTTGTTGTTGTCACCATTCTTGATGTTGGAGTTTCTTGGAGTAGTCATATGTTTGGGTTGGATTGGGATTAGAATAGGCAAATATTTATAAGGAGGAAGTCTAATCACACACAACAATTCATACAAGCAATGTGCAAGCAACCACAAACAACATTCCACTCAAACAACATGTTTCAAGCACATTTTTAGGCAACAAAAATATTTTTTTGCTACACCACATAAGTAGGTGGGTTTGATCTAAACTAAATATGGTGGTCCAACTATATGGTTCACTTGAGATCATTCCATCCTTCTGAGTTGATTCTTCATGATCAAGATCATTGTATCCTTGGAGAATTTCTTGCATCTTGGTCACAAAACTTCCAAGGTGATGATGATTTCTTCTAAGTTGTGTCTCTTTAGTCTTCAAGCCTTGAGTAATATTTCTTGTCTCACTTGTAGTCCTTAGTGATATCCAAGTTGAAGTCCTTGGTGAAAATAAAGTTGAATTCTTTGATGATGTTGAAGTTGAAGTCATTTGAGTTGGTGAAGTCCTTTGCTCATGGTGATGTCTTTGTCCATGGTTGGGGTCCTTGTCCATCAAGTTGAAATAGAAGAGATGTAGAATCAAAACCAAAAATAGTTGAGGGAAGAGTTTACAAGATTGTTTGTAAATAAGTTTTGGTACAAATACAACTCCTATTTTTCTAAGGTGTTTTGTCCAATCCTAGGGTTACAATCCTAATGGAAACACAGTGCTCTGATACCATCTGTAGAGGTCCCAACCTTTAATAAGGTAGATATCCCCATGATTCCAATGCTAGTCCCTGGATCAATAGCCAGCATCCACAGTTAAGATGTAATATCAAGAAACAAAGGTCATAATACAATTTTATAACCAGGAATAAAATAATTCATTACATCTTACATAGCTCATTTGGATATATCATTACAATGCAGCAGAAATAACTATAGCATGGAGTCCTTCATCTTCAAAGTGCCACAGGCAATCATGTTGGTTGTAGACTTGTAATCCTAATCAGCATACTTCACTAACATCAAACAAACCTGCAACATAATAAGTTACCGCCACAAGGGTCAATACATTTGAATTGTATTGGCAAGTGATACTATGTTAGTATAGTGGAGTTTATCATCTATATGCATTTGGCTAGGTGGAGCTTAGGCTTTCTTTGCTCAAAATAGTTTTTCCTTATCATTTGAAAACACTAAGTTTTTGTTTGTTAAAATCACCCAAGGCATCTCCCAATAGAAATTGGTGATCCTTTAACCCTTGTTCAACCACAAGTTTTTAACTTAGAAATTGGGATGAGGAGATTCTTGATAGATTCCATGTCTCTATGCTCAAATTGTCCTTTTCTGGGGACATGGCTAAGTACTTAGATTTTTCACTCTGCAGAGGTGGTGCACTTTCCCCACAAGACTCTACATGCATCAAGACAAGATCTTTCAGAAGCCTTCCCTTAGACCAGAATGGACGCGTTCCAACCTTTCATCCCCTACCACCAACTGTCCATTTGGCTAAGTTATTGCAACCTATATGATCCAGGTAGAGCCCATTATGCCAAGTGGCTGCACTTTAAGCTTCTCAACATTTGAAATCTCAAATATCTTTGTTCCTAGGTGGCATTCCACAAGTGAGATACACAAGGTAAACCATAGAAATGGGCCTTGTGTAACCACTCACACAAACCAATCCACCATTCCACCCAGGTGTTTCATTCACTTAGTTGTTTTATTAAACAAAACACAAGTCCTTGACTTAGAAATATTTCATAGCATGAATATAATCCACCCTTGTTTTCTACTAGATAGGCTAAGAATGATAGTAGTAGGAAATCTTAACTTAGGAAAATTCTACTAAGGTTTCATCTACTAGGTTTTCCCATGGCATAGTTTATACTTAGAAAATTCCATGCAAGTCCTACTTAGAAATATCACTAATGCATAGTGAAAATAATGGGACAAAAGTATGAAGCACCACTTGCCTTTTTGGTAGAGAATATAAGTTCACTTCTTGATCTTGCAATAGTAACACTCTTCAAATTCCACTACAATTCAATCAAGCAAGGCACAAATTCAATCTACCATTCAAGCATTTCATTACATAGAATAATAAAAACAAAGTAATGCATGCAAGCATGCCAAAGATTGTTTTATTTGTAAAAGTGGTCTCTATTAGGATACAAACATTTTAAAACACATATGGGTCATTTATAAAAGTGGCAAAACCATTGGATATCAATTTAGTGAAAATGGCCATTTTAAGTCATTTTTGTTTTGCTAGAAATGGTTCAAATCAAAGTAATATTTTCTAGTGTTTAACAAATATATTTTTAAACACAAGTGTTAGTGTTTTAAGGTCAAGTTTTTAATATTAAAAACCATTTGCAAAAGGTTTCACCTATAAACCATTTTTATACCAAAGCAGTATTTTATGTTGTTGGAAATGCCTTTAAACAAAGTACTATTTTTATAGGGTTCACCAAATATATTTTTAAATCCAAAAACTTGGTGTTTAGGGTCAGAGAGTTTAAATCAAATCATTTTCTAAAGGTTTTACTCAAAAAGCATTTTTAAACCATGTTCTACATTTTTATTTAGCTAGAAATGCTTTTATTCAAGGATTTATTTTTTGGTTTCACAAAATATGTTTTTAAATCCACAAGTTAGTTTATATGGTTAGTGGGTTCAAAAGAAACTATTTGCCAAAGATTTTATCCTAAAAAACATTTCTAGAATAAATTTTATACACAAAATATGCCTATACAAGTTTCTGAAAAAACAACCAATTTTCCAGAAGCAATTCACTAAAAAAAGTGCATGGTTGTAAATTATTTGTTTTGCTGATTCCATTTATATAAAATTTGCAAACTTTGGACTTGTGGATTAAAAGTTATGCAATTTACAAATTCAAGCAACTAATAGATTCAATTCTGTTTTTAAAACAAATCCTGCTGCTGTGGTGCGTTGGATATAATGTGAATCGTGCAGCACAGAAACCACGTACCCTGTCGTTTAAGTGATTCTATCGTGGACGACAGATCAAGATCTAACGGTGCAAAACAATTCGACCACAAACGAGCGGCGCTAGCGGCGGCGCGCTCAGACGAGGGTGTTCCGGCTAATACAAGAAGCAAGGGAGATGGGGAATACGCTCACCGGGTTCGTTGGTTCATGCTGATGCTCAACGTAGTCTTCTTTGGCTGAGGGGTGCTCGTGGTTGCCGTGGATTGCTCGTCGAAGTTGTCTACTGGCTCGGGTATGCAAGGTCATCGACGGGGGCGAGGTTACAGAGCATGCTAAGACAACAATGGCGTTAGACGCGTAGAAGGTTGTTGAGTACATGAGCATCATTCAGAGGGGAAGAGGAGGTCAGGATATACCGGTAGAACTCGTAGGAGTGGAGGAAGATGGCGGTGGCGTATTGGTGTTGTCGGAGGCTACGGCTACTGGCAGGTACGCCTGGTGCTGGCGAGCACGCTCGTGGGGTCGGGAAGGCAAGGGGCGATGAGGGCTGGCCGGAATCGATCGGAGGAGGTCGTCGTAGCAGTGGGGGCGCGTGGAGAAATTCGTCCAGCCTAGGGGCTCTCTGGCGATGGGGTGTGAGGGAAATGGAAGAGGGGGAGGAGGCGTTTAGTAGGGCATGATCACTGGGCTAAATCAACGCGGTAGTAAATCGGATTGAATCAAGTTTAAACGGGCAGAAACGACCGGCGAGGTCAGGGCGTGGGTGAGGAAGAAGGTCTGGCAGGTGGGGCTCAGCGGTCAGCGAGAGAGAGAGAGAGAGGGGGAAGGTGGGGTCTAGCGGTCAGTGGGTTTGCGGATGAGAACTGCGTTGTGAACTATTTTCTACGGGGGAGAGGGGAAATGGGCTAGCTGGGCCTGGTTTGCTGGGCTGGGTCCTTTCCATTTTTTTGTTCTGATTCATTTTTCTTTTTCTATTTTTCTTTTTCTATTTTCTTTTTCTGTTTTGATTTTGTCCAAATGATTTCAAACCTTGTTTGAATTCAAACCTTTTTCAAATGCTAAGTATATTTCTATACTGTTTTAAATAGTTGTTTTAAGTGTATTTTAGAATAATTCCTTTATTCTTTTATGGTTTATATTTTATTTAAAATAGGCTCTTGCCCTTATTCAAATAAGATTTTAAATATAATTTCTATTCTTATTTAAATTCATATTTTTATCAAAACCTTTTCGAGTAGATTTTATTTATTCAAAAGGGTGTTGAATAATTCATTTTGATTTATTTGAAATATTTTCATATGATCTATTAATCATTTAAATTGGGTAAATGTCTTTATTCCAATGAAATCAAATATGGTTTTAATTCCATAAATTTTACTTAGATGATTTCTTTGATTCCATTTAAGTTAATTATATAACTTTTATTCCACTTGGGTAAATTCCAATTATTGTTTTCCCATGATTTAATTAATCATTCTTATTAGGGATTTTGTCTTTAATCAAATGGAATAGAATTTGGTCATTTTATTTTAATTGAATATTCTTTATCCTTTTATTTCATTGGGATTTGGATTATATTTATTCCATTTGCTTATGGATTTGGCCAAGATTTAGTTTGGTTTTTAAATATCCTTTATTTATTTCTTTCTTTATCTTATTAAATTCATATCTTTTTATTTAAAGTTCCAAACTTGGTTATTCCAATTTGTAAAATCTTATTTAATATTTGTTTACCATTTTATATTTCTTTAGGATTAATTTGATCACAATTTGTTATGGATTTATATAGGAGCTTTATTAGCTTTGGAAATTATTCCTTTACCTTATTAAATTCATAAGATTTTATCCATGGCTCCTAATTGAATGAAATCAATTACTATCGTTTTATTTATTTATCATTCGTGATCATTTATAAATGTTTTGTTGACAAAAAAATTATGTGGCTCAAATCCATGGTCTTAGAATAATATTGGAAATGATTTTCTTCCATTTGGGTTTTGGTTTATTTTTCAAGTGTTTAAATTTTCAAGATGCATTCATGAAGAATGCATTTCACTGGTTTTTGAATTTAGTTGTTCAAGATGGGTTTTGATGTTTCCATTTGGAATCAAAAAGTTTCTTTTCACCCTAAATTTCAACAATTATTTATTTTGTTTATTTATTTTTCACATTACAAATTTTGGAAAATTTTGGGATGTGACAGTGCTAAACTCGTAACTTAGATACTCACCTCCACGGTCGGACCAAAGAAATTTGATCTTTCTATTACGATGATTTTCCACTTCAATCTGAAACTCCTTGAATTTCTCCAAGGTTTTAGAATTGTGTTTCATCAAGTAGATATAACTGTATCTACTCAAATCATCCGCAAAGGTTACAAAATAACGATATCCACCTCACGCTGACACACTCATTGGACCACACACATCAGAATGTATGATTTCCAATAAATCTATCGCCCGTTCCATTGAACCGGAAAACAGTGTTCTAGTCATGTTGCCCATAAGGCATGGCTCACATGTTTCAAATGATTCAAAATCAAGTGATTCCAAAAGTCCATCCGAATGGAGCTTCTTTAAGTTTAATCCTTTTAGCGTCAACATTATGAATATGTGTAACATTATTATCGAGATCCAACAGAAATAAACCATTCATCATTGGTGCCTGACGATAAAAGATTTCATTTATATAAATCGAACAACCATTGTTCTTGAATTTAAATGAATAACCACTGCGCATCAAACTTGATCCGGATACAATGTTCATGCTTAGTGCTGGCACGAGATAACAATTATTCAAGTTTATAACTAATCCCGATGTTAAGTGGAGAGGTAGCATTCCGATGGTGATCAGATCAACGCTTGATCCATTGCCGACATGCATCTTGACCTCACCCCTTTGTCAACACCCGGATTTTTAATCCCAGATGCCTGTTATGCCATACATCGCAATCCCAGGATTACCATTTTTGCGAGACATAACAGAATTGAATACCACAGTACATCATCCATTACAAACCATACATAAGGTTTTACACCAAATAAAGATCTCATGATCCAGTCTTAATAATAACACAAGCAGCGGAATACGTAATAATAACGGTAGCGTAGGCGAAGCTCCATCTTCGGGGTCATAGGCAATGCTGACGATGGGAGATGATCCTAGTTGTTGTAACCTTCCTGGGGTCCATCCTCCAGGTACTCCTCTTCATAGTCTGGACATGGGAATAGCCAGGGACAAATCCATGAGTACTCTTTAAGTACTCACAAACTAATACTAACAAGTGAAGGGGGTTTTTGTAATAGGACACTAGGCTCTAGGGTTGTTTTGCAAAAAGCCAGATTTACCTCTACTAAGTTCAGAAGCAAAGAATGCTAGTTAAAGTTTTATAACCCTAAGTGGGAACTTGTATTTCATATCACAACCCTGTTGTGGTCAAGTCAAAGTCTCAATTCATTTCACAAGTCATTTTGAAAACATCTGACGGGGGAACAGTATGGCCACTCCATCTGTCCATAACCGCGGACGCGGCTATTCAAATAGTTTGACACTCTGCAGAGATTATACACTTTCACCACAACATTCGATACATCCGTCAGGAACAAATCCTGAATTCACCATACTCAGTATGAGGATAATCAATCCTAACTTTTCAATTACACGCCCTAGTATAAGCACCTCTCCTATGAGTTTGGCCTCCCAACCATGACCAACTGTCATCTTGGGTACTGCATAGGTGGACAATCTTCAAAAGGTAGCCTCAGCTCAGACCTTGGCCTTGAGGGAACTAATACTAAGGTATATAAGTTTCCAGTCAAGCCCTACCCAATTCTCGGGTATTGTGGTTGTACGGTAAAATTGGAATGGTATCGCATTCAGACAACCATCAGTTTTATAAAGGGCTAAGGCTCATGCCTCAACATTTTCATCACCATAAATCATCTGGTGTTCGGAAACACATGTCCAAAACATTGGTAACAATGGAATGATCCATCATTCCAAGGTTTTCATAATCATTTTTCCACCAAGTATTCCCATCTAAATTTGATCAAGTTTTATGCTTAGCACTAGCATCTACAAGTGGGGGTAAGTACTAATGAGGGGTGGAAAATAAGTGGAGTTTTAACTAAGTTCAATCTCATGCCTTAGGATGACATAAAGATTATCTAGCTTAGGCCAAATTTTATGCTCTTTATGCAACCTTCAATTATCTTTCTAGAATCTACAATTCACTTAAGTAAACTATAAGTAAATAGCTTTGATAAAGAAATAAAATAGAAAGCTTGCAAATAAAACTAGGAGGGGGTATCAAGTGGGTAAGATCACATATGCTTAAGGCATATAGTTGGCATGGTAACAAGCAAGTATTTGCTTGCATGGGTATAGTATCTTGCAAGTGTTAGCTTGCACATTCAACTAGTAGTATTAGGCTTGCATCAGTGTCAATATAAGCTTGCTAAATTGCAAGTGTTAGCTTGCAAGGTTAATAGCTTTCCTTGAGCAGAGCAGTGGTTGAAGTTCTCCTCGGCTTCTTCTTCGTAGTATCCTCCTTCCTCCTCGTATCCTTGGTCGGTACTAGCGTCTATAAATATATACGAGGTACACAATCACTAAACAATACTTAACTACTTGCAATCATCACACAAAAGGGGTCCTATAGATGATCTAGCATCATCTCTAACATTACAAGATTAAGGCTTGGTTCAATTCCTTTTATTTTTAGAAAAGTAATTTCTACTCATTAAAAAACTACTTAGGATTTAATATTCTCCAAACCAAACATGGGATCATGTTGACACATGTCATCACCACATATTTCAGTACATGGGAATGTGATTTAAAGTGGTGTCACAATATAATAAGGTTTAACCTTTTATTTTAATTAAATAAAGTGACTAGAAATGCCTATGTGACATTCTTTTATTACTTGGTCATTATTTCTGTAAGTAAACCTATATATTTTTATATATTCTGAAAGGTATGGTTAAATGTGATTTTTGAGAGTTGGAATCAACTCAAAAGCTCTCATGGTTTAAATTTGAAAAATGTTTGAATGCAGAAAAGCTTATGCCTTTTTATTTTTACCAAGGATGATCTAGAGATCCAAATGACTTGAATCCAACGGGCTTGGATTCAGCATTTCCAGATCTTTCTAAAAAAATTGGTTTCATTCAATTTGGTTCACTGAATCGATCTGGGTTGATTTTTGAATCTAGGTGCAGAAGTGTGTTTGAAATAAAATGGAAAAGGTTAATTTCAAATGACTGGGCTGCGCGGGAAACGATACTGGGCCGGCCTGCTAAGCACAGTGCTTACGCGGGCTGGTTAAGTCGCTGTCCCCACGCGTCAGTGAGACGAGGGGGTGCGAAGCGGTATGGGGCGATGTGAGCCGTGGGATCTTGTTCTAATCTAACGGCTGAGGGTCATCGTCGACGTTGGGCAACGCCGGCGAGACAGAAACCTAACGCGGCAGGTGGGGGTCATCGGGGGCTCACTGGGGCTCAGGCGAGGGTCGGCGAGGCAGGCGAACGACAATGTCGACGACGGCGAACCTCCTGGTACCGGCAGCTTCTCCTGGGGCGGCTCCAATCGCTGGCTCCCTTCTTCTCCAGACGCGGCGGGCTCCGGTGAAATTCCGGCGAAGTGCTGCTCGCCTTGCTTCGGGAACGGGGTGGAATGATCAGTGAGGAGAGGGGAGTGAGATGGTGTGATCAATTTGGCTGGGGGTGGCCTCTATTTATAGTGGAGAGAGTGGACCGACGGGGAACAAGGTGAGCTCGTCGTGGTCGACGGCATAGAGGGCTATCGGCGTGGGCGACGGTAGGGGCTGTGCGGTGCTCCCTGGTGATGCTCAACGACGTGGTTGCGAGGCGTGGGGCGGTGCAGTTTGGTCGGAACGCGGCGGTGCTCTGCGCGTTCCAGACGGAGGTTTTTAATGCGCACAGCGTGCGTGGTCCGCGCGGCGGCGAACGAGCATGTCTGCGGGGTTGCTGGAACGGTGGGGATCACGTATGCACGCGGCGAGGGCGGCGCGCGGTCTGTGGGCGTCGGTCGATCATGGCGCACGGGGCGCGCTCTCGGCATGGTTTCTTGTGAGCTTGGCATGGTCCGTGCGTGTGGTCCAGGGGTTGGCAACGTTCCAGCGCTGGACAGGGAGTGGCGGTGGGGTGTTGGCTTGCTCCTAGACATGTTTGCTAGGCTTGTTTCTTCTCCTAGGTTGCTGTCGACATGGGGGTGACAAGGGTGCACTCGGCCTGCTCTCCATTGATGACATTGCCAAGCTTACAGTGATGCTAGAGGTTTCCAATTGAGCTAGATGATCTACTAAATCCTAGTTGTACCCAGAGAGGGAAAAAGTTAGGCAAGAATCACTGCTCACAATAGTGTTTGGATTTTGGTTGATTTGTATCTACAAGGTGTTTGATGAAATGGCCGCAAGAATTCAAGTTTTGAATTTTGAAAAGATTTTTGGTGGTTGTGCTAGGTTGGTGCTGGTGAGTCTGCATATGCTTGGGTTTTGAAAGTTGAGCTTGTTTGAGTGGTTTTTGAAAAAGTGGGATCTTCCCATATGATAAAGATTCAATTTTGAATTGTCATTTAAACTATGCATTTGAAAGTTTCTGGATGATCACAAGGTGGGCCTTGATACTTTGTTATGAGTACTATCAAGGGATATAAATATCTAAACAAGTTTCTGTTAAGTTCTGAAAGTTTGGGGCAGCCAAAGTAGGCATGGGAGTTAAATTGGGCAAATTGACCACTCACTCAATTTGGCTTATTTTGATTTATTTGTCTTTGGGAAAAGTGTTGGGATTGTTTAGATGATGTTTATTTCACCTAAGAATAATTTTACAAGTAAACAAACACATAAACAAGGCAATTTAAAAGAATTCAAAATGGGATGCATACACACATGCATGCTTTCATATTTTTATTTAGAAAAGTTTTTGTTAATCCTAATTTTGATGATTAGAGTTTCATGATCCAAGTTTAGTATTTTTGGGATGTTACAAACCTCCCCCCTTAAATAAAATCTCGTCCCGAGATTTTAAAAAGGACGAGTAAGATTACCTAGGATTTGAAGAGATCGGGAAACTCTGTCCTGATGTGATCTTCGCGCTCCCAGGTAGCTTCCTCTTCTGTGTGGTTGCTCCACTGAATCTTGAGAAACTTGATGCTTCGGGTTCGGGTAGTTCCGAAAGCTTCTTCCAAAATACGCATGGGTACTTCAGGATAGGTCAGGTCATCGTTGATCTCTATGGTCCGGTGATCGATATTCTTGAACCTTCTCTTCTGCTTCTCGTAGGATGTCAGGTCCGAAAATCTGACTCTCTCCTACTTCCGACCAGTTCAAAGGGGTGCGACACTTCCTTCCGTACATGAATTCAAATGGGGCCATTTGCAAACTGGCTTGATAACTGTTGTTGTATGAAAATTCTGCAAACAGCAGATAGTCTTCCCACTTGGATCCATATTCTAATACACATGCTCTCAGCATATCTTCGAGTATTTGGTTTACTCGCTCCAGATATGACCCAGATAGAGTCATTTCCCCTACTAGAAGTAGGCAATCCGGTGATAAAGTCCATTCCAACGGAATCCCATTTCCATTCCGGAATCTGTAAGGGTTGCAACAGTCCAGCAGGTCTTTGATGTTCTGCCTTGACTCGCTGACATATATCACACTTGGCGATATAGCTTCCGATTTCTCTCTTCATCTTATGCCACCAAAATTGCTCTTTCAAATCTTGATACATCTTAGTTCCTCTGGGATGGATAGAATAAAGAGTATCATGAGCTTCCTTCAGAATAACTTCTTTCAACTCAGAATCTGCTGGTACACAAAGGCGTCCTTTGTACCACAGAACTCCTTCTTCGTCTTCGGTGAATTCGGGTACTTTTCCTATACCAATACGACGCTTGATTCCGTCGATACTAGCATTTCCTTTCTGCACCTCTTTGATCTGACTGATCAAAGTGGGTTGAAGTTCTATGCTAGCCAAAAATCCTTCACTTACTAATTCCATTCGAAAATCTTCCATCTCTTTGTGCAAGCATGGTTGCTCCTTTAAAATCATGGAGTTCAAGCGGCACGGCAATCTGCTAAGGGCATCTGCTACCACGTTGGCTTTACCGGGGTGATAGTGAATGTCCAGATCGTAATCCTTGATTAGCTCAATCCATCTTCTCTGTCTCATATTCAGCTCCTTCTGAGTGAATATATACTTCAGGCTCTTGTGATCCGAGTAAATCTCACAACGGTTTCCCATTAGGTAATGCCTCCATGTCTTCAGGGCTATAACTACGGCTGCGAGTTCGAGGTCATGGGTTGGGTAATTTTGCTCATGTTGTTTTAATTGTCGAGATAGATAGAATATAACTTTGCCTTCTTGCATTAGCACACATCCGAGACCGATCTTGGATGCATCACAATACACATCGAAGGGCTTCGTGATATCCGGCATGATTAAGATTGGGGCTGAAATCAATCTCCTCTTGAGTTCTTGAAAACTCGCTTCACATTTTTCGGTCCATTCAAACTTCTTGTCCTTCTTCAGCAATTGGGTCATGGGTCTGGCAATACTCAAGAATCCTTCTACGAACTTGCGGTAGTAGCTCGCCAATCTGAGAAATGCACGAACTTGGGTTTGAGTGGTTGGGGCTTGCCAATCTTCAACATCTTTCACTTTGGCAGGGTCAACGGCAATTCCTCTGGCTGATACAATGTGACCGAGGAATCCTACCTCCTATAACCATAATTCATATTTGCTAAACTTGGCATACAGCTGATGCTCTCTAAGGGTTCCAAGAATGGTCCTTAGGTGTAGCTCATGTTCTTCTTCTGATTTGGAATAAATCAGGATGTCATCGATGAAAACAACGACAAACTTATCCAGGAAGTCCATAAAAATCTTATTCATGAGATTCATGAAATAAGTAGGGGCATTGGTTAATCCAAAAGACATGATGGTATACTTGTACAATCCATATCGGGTGGTAAAGTGTAACATCCCAAAAATATCAACCTTAGATCATCAAATTCTAATCATCAAAATTAGGGTTAACAAAAACTTTTCTAAATAAAATCATGAATGCATGCATATGTGTATGCATGGATTTTTAATTTCTTTAAAAACCACCTTGTTTGTGTGATACATTGCTTGTAAAATGTTTCTTAGGTGAAAAGAACATCATCTAAAACATTTCCCACACTTTTCCTAAAGACAAGTAAATCAAAACACATATATTAAGTGAATGGTCATTTTGACCAATTTAACTCCCATGCCTACTTTGGCTGTCTCAAATTTCAAAACCTAACAGAAACTTTTCTAGATCTTTGCACCCCTTGAATGTACTCATAACAAAGTATCAAGGCCCACTTTGTGATCATCCAGAAACTTTGAAATGCATAGTTTAAATGACAATTCAAAATTGAATCTTCTTCATATGGGAAGATCCCACTTTTTTAAAAACCACTCAAACAAGCTCAACTTTCAAAACCCAAGCATCTGCAGACTCACCAGCACCAATCTAGCAAACCCACCAAAATTCATTTCAAAATTCAAAACTTGACTTCATGTGGCCATTTCATCAAACAGGTTGTAGACACAAATCAAAAAAAACATCAAACACTATAGTGTGCATTGATCCTTGCCTAACTTGTTCCCTAGTTAGCTCACACACAACCCAGTAGATCATCTAGAAAGATTAGCCCAACACTAGCACCCCTGTGAGCTTGCCATTGTCATTAATGGTGAACAGCCGAGCACCTCAATGCCACCCCATAGTCGACAGCAGGCTAGAGGAAAAACTAGCTGTGCCAACCTTGCCTGGGAGGCAGCCCACCGTCCACCGCCACTCACTGTCCCAGCCGCGAGCGTTGCCAAGCCCTGGACCACGCGCACAAGCCGCACCCAGACCATGCCGAGCGTGTGCCAGAGCGCCAACCTCGACCAGCATCCACAGACCGCGCGCACACATGATCACCACCGACCCAGGAGACCGCCAGACATCCCCATTAGCAGCCCCGTGCCATACAGCCACCGCCCGCCGTCGAAGACACCGCCTCTGCCGCGCAGAGCACCGGCCGTTCCAGACCAAACCACACCGCCCCATGCCTCGTGACCATGTCATTGAGCATCGCCAGGAGACACAGCACCGTCCCCTACCCTTGCCCATGCCATTAGCTGCCTGTAACGTCGCCCCCGACGAGCTCACCGTGCGCCCCGATGGTCCCCTCGCTCGACTATAAATAGAGGCCACCCCCGCACGATTTCTTCACACCATCTCACTCCCCTCTCCTCACTGACCGTGCCACACCATTCTCAGAGCAAGGCGAGCACCACCGCCGAATTTCACCGGAGCCCGCCACGGAGAAAAAGGAGCCGATTGAGCCGCCCAGAGAAGCCACCGGTACCAGGAGGTTCGTCGTCGTCGACTTTGTCGTTTGCCCGCCTCGCCGACCCTCGCCCATACCCCGGTGAGCCCCCAGCGACCCTCACTGGCCGTGCTAGGTTTCGTTCTCGCCGGAGCTGTCTCGCGTCGACGATGACCCTCAGTCGTTAGATTAGAACTAGATCGAACGATCCACGTTGCCCCATACCACTTCGCCTAGCCCCGTGTCACTGACGAGTGGGGACACCCACTTAAGCAGCCCGCGGGAGCCCTGTGCTTAGCAGGCCGGCCCGTTAGAATTTCCCGCGCAGCCCAGCAATTCAAATTAAACCTTTTCTTTTTAAATTCAAACACACTTCAGCACCCAACTTCAAAAATCAACCCAGATCGATTCAGTGCACCAAATTGGATGAAACCAATTTTGTTGGAAAGGTCTGTGAATGCTTAATCTAAGCCCGTTGGATTCAAGTCATTTGGATCTGTAGATCACCCACAGAAAAAATAACAAGGCAGAAGCTTTTCTGCATTCAAACATTTTTCAAATTTAAACCATAAAAGCTTTTGAGTTGATTCCAACTCTCAAAAATCACTTTTAACCTTACCTTTCAGAATATATAAAAATATATACGTTTACTTGCAGAAATAATGTTCAAGTAATAAAAGAATGCTTCATAAGCATTTCTAGCCACTTTAATTAATTAAAATAAAAGGGTAAAACCTTATTAAATTGTGACACCACTTTAAATCACATTCCCATGGACTACAATATGTGGTGATGACATGTGTCAACATGATCCCATATTTGGTTTGGAGAATATTAAATCTTAAGTAGTTTTCAATGAGTAGAAATTACTTTTCTCAAAATAAAAGATATAAACCAAGCTTTAACCTTGTAATGTTAGAGATGATGCTAGATCATCTATAGGACCCTTGTGTGTGATGATTGCAAGTAGTTAAGTATTGTTTGGTGATTGTGTACCTCGTATTTATTCATAGACGCTAGTACCGACCAAGGATACAAGGAGGAAGGAGGATACTACGAAGAGGAAGCCGAGGAGAAGTTCAACCACTGCTCTGCACAAGGCAAGCTGATATTATACCAATGCAAGCCAATACTTGCAAGCTATTAACTTAGCAAGCCTTACTAAACAAGTTGACCTATGCAAGCTTATATTGACACCGATGCAAGCTAACCCTTGCCAGATACCCTACTGATGCCACAAACCCATACTTGCAATCCTACCTACTTGTTAAAACAATCCTAGTTTTATGGCAAGCTTCTTACCTTATTTATTTATCAAAGCTTACTTAGAGTCTACCTAAGAGTTTGGTAGATACCAGACAGTTGTGCTGAAGGTTGCATAAAGAGCATAAAATTTGGCCTAAGCTAGAAACCTTGATATCAGCCTAAGATATAATGTTGGACTTAGTGAAACTCCACTAGTTACCACCCCTCATTAGTACCACCCCCACCTGTAGATGCTAGTGCTAAGCATAAAACTTGATAAACTTTTAGATGGTAATACTTGGTGGAAAAATGGTTATGAAAACCATGGAATGATGGATCATTCTATTGAAATGTTTTGGACATGTGTTTCCAAACACTTGATGATTTTGGTGATAAAAATGTTGAGGCATGAGCCTTAGCCCCTTTATAAAACTGATGGTTGTCTGGACGCAATACCATTCCAATTTTAGCATACAACCACAATACCTGAATATTGGGTAGGGCTTGACTGGAATCTTATATACCTTAGTATTAGTTCCCTCACGGCCAAGGTCTGGCTGAGGCTACCTTGTGAAGATTGTCCACCTGTGCAGTACCCAAGATGACAGTGGTCATGGTTGGGAGGCCAAACTCACAGGAGAGGTGCTTATACTAGGGCGTGTAATCGAAAGGTTAGGATTGATTATCCGCATACTGAGTATGGTGAATTCAGGATTTGTTCCTGACGGATGTATCGAATGTTTTGGTGAAAGTGCACAATCTCTACAGATTGTCAAACTATTCGAATAGCCGCGTCCGTGGTTATGGACAGTTGGAGTGGCCATATTGTTCCCCCGTCAGACTTTTCAAAATGACTTGTGAAACGAATTGAGACTTTGACTTGACCACAACAGAGTTGTGACCTGAATTATAAGATCCCAATTAGGAGTTATAAAATTGTGACTAGCTTTGGAACTGAGTAGAGATAAACCTGGCTTTTTGCAAAACAACCCTAGAGCCTAGTGTCCTATTATCCCAAAAACCCCTTACCTGTTAGTATTAGTTTGCGAGTACTTAAAGAGTACTCATGGCTTTGTCCCTGGCTATTCCCATGGCCAGACTATGAAGAGGAGTACCTGGAAGATGGACCCCAGGAAGGTTACGACAACTAGGATCATCTCCCATCGTCAGCATTGCCTGTGACCCCGAAGATGGAGCTTCGCCTACGCTACCGTTATTATTACGTATTCCGCTGCTTGATGTGTATTGAGAACTGGATCATGAGATCCCTATTTGTGTAAGAACTTATGTATCGTTTGTAATGGATGAAGTACTATGGTATCCAATTCTGTTATGTCTCGCAAAAATGGTAATCCTGGGATTGCGATGTATGGCATAATAGGCATCTAGGATTGAAAAATCTGGGTGTTGACAAGTTGGTATCAGAGCCATCCTGACCATAGGAGACCCTAGTTAGATTGGACGTTGAACCAAAAACTTAGTTTCAAAACCAAAGAATAAAAATATTTACAAAAACTTATTCTCATTCTTACCTCTTTAATTCTTTAATAAAACTTCATGTTTCTCAAAAACTTTTGCAAAATAGATAAAATTTTGACACACTTGATCACTCTGCTAATCTACTCATCCTCTATTCTTATAGATGGACGTGAAGTACAGCAAGTTTTATCAGTTGGGGAATGGGGGAGACCTTATCTTTGAGAGGGATCTGGATCAGCTTTGAACTTGGGCGTCCACACCCTGAGTTCTTCGGAGCTCAGCTCAATGATCAAGGAGGAGAAGATCTGCAGTGGCTAATTGTTGCAAGTCTCCGAGGAAAGATTGAACCTCCCACTATGGAGGGAATTCAGTTTACCTTGAGGGAAAACAACTGGCTCGATGGACTTGCCAGAGCAATGCAGGAAGCTCTTTCCCGTCTGTCTGGGCAGAGCATCAATCAGATCAAGGGTACTCGCTTTGAGTTTTTCCCAAGACGTGATGCGAATGGCCAACCACTGGAAGCCCCATACCACCCCGAGCTGAAGACTCAATTGGACCACCTTAGCTTCATGATGTATGATCGTCAGCAGGAGTTGGACAACTGCCGTGATTATTGCAACCACAAGTCTTCCATCATCAAGACGAAGGACCAGACCATCGCCATGCTAGCAAAGGATCGCAAGTCTCGCCGACGTCAGCTTGACAAGAAGTAGCACATTATTGCCCGTCTTTGCCACCGCATCTCATCTCTGGAAGAGACCATCCACGAGAGAGACATGCAGTTAGAGGAAAGGGAGAATGCAGGAGAGGATCTTCGTGGAGACCCTTACTCCTATCTCAGCGATGACGATGATTTTCTGGAGGATCAGGCCATGGACTTCTTCACCGATGAGGATGATTTCGCCTTCATCGATGATCCTGAAGATGATGAAGCCACAAACTCCGAGGAGTAGTAGCACTGAGCACTAGCGTAGTGAGTAGTAGTCAGTCCCACTATATCGTAGTTTCCAGAATGGTTCTTAAAACCATCTGTTTTTCCTTGTTATGGTGTGTGTTGTACTGTGTGCTATGAATGAATGAAAGAGCAAGTTGCCAGAAAAACCTGAGTCAAACTCTAAAAACTTTTCAAAAACCCAAAACCTTAGAAATTTCCTTCTTTTCTCATAATCTATATCAATCTTCAGATGCCACGTGGAGGAAGTGGTTCAGCCCCGGACCCGATGTTGCAGATCCTGCAAATGTTGACTTCTGACCGCGAAGCTGAAAGAGCGGAATGTCAAGCCAACCTAGCCACTCTGCAACAGATAGCCCAACTAGCCCATAACAACCAAGGCCATGGAAATCAGGACCACCATGGATCTAAGCTCAAGAATTTCCAGAATACCAACCCACCCGTTTTCACCAAGTCAAGAACCCTAGACGCCGATGATTGGCTGCAAACCATGGAAAATAACTTAGAAGTAGCCGGAGTCGAAGCCAACGAGAAAGTCCTATTCGCCACCCATTATCTAGCCGGAGATGCCAGGGCATGGTGGAACAGTGTTCGTGCAATTACCCGAGGCCAGATGATGACCTGGGAGGAATTCAAGGTCAAGTTTAGCAGAACCCATGTGCCACCAGGTTTGATCAAGAGAATAAGAGACGAGTTTAGAGAGATGAAGCAAGGGAGGATGACTGTAGTGGAATACCGTGACAAATTTTTGTCATTAGCTAGGTATGCCCCGGACGAGATAGACACCGAAGCCAAGAAGAAAGAAAGATTCCTGAATGGTCTGCATGACGAGATGCAGACAGTATTAGTCAATATCCCCTTTGTTGATATTTAAGCCCTTGTCGACTCTGCTATCCAGATGGAAGGAAAGATCAACCAGGCCAATGAGAACCGCAAGCGTCGCATGATGCATCAACCAGGAACCCATCAGACCCCAAAGTATCGCCCCAACCCATCTCCAGGATTTGCCCCAAGAACCAACAGACCCCCTATGACCCATCCAACCTATCCCAACCGTGGAAACCCTAGACCCGGAGGAAATCACAACAACCCCGGCAACTCTAAAATTTCACCCGTGCCCCACCCAAGTTCAACACCAACAATGCTACCGCCAACCCTAACACTGCCCCGAGGACTGGAAGCAATGCTGTGCCTGTCGCAACTAAGGACAAGTCACAAGTGACCTGTTATGACTGTGGAAATAAAGGCCACTATTCTAACGAGTGCCCCAACAAGAAGAATGCTACAGCCCCTAATGCCAATGCCCCAACTCAGCAGCAGCATCGTTTCCAGCTAGGGAGAAGATTTGCCCCAGGGAATTCACTCAACCGCAATGGCCGTCTTTTTTTCATGCATGCTGAAGAAGCTCAGGAAGCGCCAGACGTCGTGCTGGGTATGTTTTCTGTTAATTCAGTACTTGCAAGAGTGTTGTTTGATTCTGGTGCATCGCATTCATTTGTCACCGAAGAATTTGCCTGCACTAGTAAAATCCAACCAACCAAATTGAAGCATGTGATGATTGTACAAATTCCCGGATCAACCACCAAGGCTAGGCAAATTTGCAAGGCCGTCCCTATCCGAATCCATGGCATAGGTTTTTATGCTAATCTAATAGTACTCGGAACTAAAGGTTTGGAAGTAGTACTAGGAATGGATTGGATGTCCAAACATAAAGGATTGATTGACTGTGCCAAGAAAGCCATCACCATGACCAGTACCACCGGAATATCAGTCGAACATATATCTGAAACCTTACCTCGCCAATTCAAGTGTAACAAGAGTCTAGCCCAACCTACCATTGACCAAGTTCGGATAGTCTGCGAATACCCCGATGTATTTCCAGATGTTTTGCCCGGTATGCCCCCAGATCGGGATATCGAGTTTATCATCGAACTAATCCCCGGAACAGGACCCATAGCCCAGAGACCCTATAGTATGAACCCGTCAGAACTAGAAGAGCTGAAGAAGCAACTGGATTCCATGTTGGAAATCGGATTGATTCAACCGAGTTCGTCCCCATGGAGATCACCTGTCTTGTTTGTGGACAAGAAGGATGGAGGTAACCGTTTGTGTACGGATTATCGAAAGTTGAATGATGTCACCATCAAGAACAAGTACCCCTTGCCTAAGATAGAAGATTTGTTTGATCAGTTGACCGGTGCCCAGGTGTTTTCTAAGATTGATCTTAGGACTGGCTATCATCAACTCAAGATTCGTGCAGAGGATATCCCAAAGACTGCCTTTACCACCAGATATGGATTGTATGAGTATACAGTCATGTCTTTTGGATTAACCAATGCCCCCACTTATTTCATGAATCTCATGAATAAGATTTTTATGGACTTCCTGGATAAGTTTGTCGTTGTTTTCATCGATGACATTCTGATTTATTCCAAATCAGAAGAAGAACATGAGCTACACCTAAGGACCATTCTTGGAACCCTTAGAGAGCATCAGCTGTATGCAAAATTTAGCAAATGTGAATTCTGGTTACAGGAAGTAGGATTCCTTGGTCACATTGTATCAGCCGGAGGAATTGCCGTTGACCCTGCAAAAGTGAAAGATGTAGAAGATTGGCAAGCCCCAACCACTCAAACCCAAGTTCGTGCTTTTCTCGGATTGGCGGGATATTACCGCAAATTTGTAGAAGGATTCTCTAGTATCGCCAGACCCATGACCCAATTGCTGAAGAAGGACAAGAAGTTTGAATGGACCAACAAATGTGAAGCGAGTTTTCAAGAACTCAAAAGGAGATTGATTTCGGCCCCAATCTTGATCATGCCGGATATTACGAAGCCCTTCGATGTGTATTGTGACGCATCCAAGATTGGTCTCGGATGTGTGCTAATGCAAGAAGGCAAAGTTATCTCTTATCTCTCGCGACAATTGAAGCAACACGAGCAAAATTACCCAACCCATGACCTCGAACTCACAGTCGTAGTTCTAGCCCTAAAGACATGGAGACATTACCTGATGGGAAATCGTTGTGAGATTTATTCGGATCACAAGAGCCTAAAGTATATATTCACTCAGAAGGAGCTGAATATGAGGCAGAGAAGATGGATTGAGCTAATCAAGGATTACGACCTGTACATTCACTATCACCCTGGTAAAGCCAATGTGGTAGCAGATGCCCTTAGCAGATTGCCGTGCCGCTTGAACTCCATGATTTTGAAGGAGCAACCAAGTTTGCACAAAGAGATGGAAGATTTTCGAATGGAATTAGTAAGTGAAGGATTTTTGGATAGCATAGAACTTCAACCCACTTTGATCAGTCAGATTAAAGAGGCGCAGAAAGGAAATGCTAGTATCGACGTAATCAAGCGTCGTATTGGTACAGGCAAAGTACCCGGATTCACCGAGGACGAAGAAGGAGTTTTGTGGTACAAAGGACGCCTTTGTGTACCATCAAATACTGAGTTGAAAGAAGTTATCTTGAAGGAGGCTCATGATACTCTTTATTCTATCCATCCCGGAGGAACTAAGATGTATCAAGATTTGAAAGAGCAATTTTGGTGGCATAAGATGAAGAGAGAAATCAGAAGCTATATCGCCAAGTGTGATATATGTCAGCGAGTCAAGGCAGGACATCAAAGACCCGCTGGATTGTTGCAACCTTTGCAAATTCCAGAATGGAAATGGGATTCTGTAGGAATGGACTTTATCACTAGATTACCTACTTCTAGTAGGGGAAATGACTCTATTTGGGTCATAGTGGACAGATTGTCCAAAGTCGCCCATTTCTTGCCCGTCAAAACCACCTATCAGAGTTCGAAGCTAGCAGAGTTATACATCGCTAGAATCATTAGTTTGCACGGAGTCCCTAAGAACATTGTATCGGATCGAGGAACTCAGTTTACCTCGAGATTCTGGAAGAAAGTCCAAGAAGGTTTAGGAACCCGCCTAGATTTCAGTACCACGTATCACCCTCAGACCGATGGACAAACGGAGCGAGTAAACCAAATACTCGAAGATATGCTTAGAGCATGTGTGTTAGAATATGGATCCAAGTGGGAAGACTGTCTGCCATTTGCAGAATTTTCATACAACAACAGTTACCAAGCCAGTTTGCAAATGGCCCCATTTGAATTCATGTACGGAAGAAAGTGCCGCACCCCTTTGAACTGGTCGGAAGTAGGAGAGAGTCAGATTTTCGGACCCGACATCCTATGAGAAGCAGAAGAGAAGGTTCACAAGATTCGTGAGCACCTCAAGACAGCCCAATCCCGACAGAAGAGTTACGCCGACAAGAGACGTCGAGACCTCGCCTTCAACATCGGAGATTTTGTTTATCTCAAAGTGTCGCCATTGAAGGGAATGCAGCGTTTCCAACTCAAAGGAAAGTTAGCCCCCAGATATATCGGACCTTTCAAAATTTTGAACCGTCGAGTAGAAGTATCTTATCAACTGGAAATACCTGAAGAGATGTCAGCTGTGCACAATGTGTTCCATATCTCGTTACTTCGCAAGTGTCTCGAAGTCCCCGAGAAGACCGAAGTGTTCAAGAATATCGATCACCAGACCATAGAGATCAACGATGACCTAACCTATCCCGAAGTACCCATCCGTATATTGGAAGAAGCCTTTCGAATCACCAGAACCCGAAGCATCAAGTTTCTCAAGATTCAGTGGAGCAACCACACAGAAGAGGAAGCTACCTAGGAACGCGAAGATCACATCAGGACGGAGTTTCCAGATCTCTTCAAATCCTAGGTAATCTTTTCGTCCTTTTTCAAATCTCGGGACGAGATTTTGTTTAAGGGGGGAAGGTTTGTAACATCCCAAAAATATCAACCATAGATCATCAAATTCTAATCATCAAAATTAGGGTTAACAAAAACTTTTCTAAATAAAATCATGAATGCATGCATATGTGTATGCATGGATTTTTAATTTCTTTAAAAACCACCTTGTTTGTGTGATCCATTGCTTGTAAAATGTTTCTTAGGTGAAAAGAACATCATTTAAAACATTTCCCACACTTTTCCTAAAGACAAGTAAATCAAAACACATATATTAAGTGAATGGTCATTTTGACCAATTTAACTCCCATGCCTACTTTGGCTGTCTCAAACTTTCAAAACCTAACAGAAACTTTTCTGGATCTTTGCACCCCTTGAATGCACTCATAACAAAGTATCAAGGACCACTTTGTGATCATCGAGAAACTTTCAAATGCATAGTTTAAATGACAATTCAAAATTGAATCTTCTTCATATGGGAAGATCCCACTTTTTCAAAAACCACTCAAACAAGCTCAACTTTCAAAACCCAAGCATCTGCAGACTCACCAGCACCAATCTAGCAAACCCACCAAAATTCATTTCAAAATTCAAAACTTGACTTCATGCGGCCATTTCATCAAACAGGTTGTAGACACAAATCAAACAAAACATCAAACACTATAGTGTGTAGTGATTCTTGCCTAACTTGTTCCCTAGTTAGCTCACACACAACCCAGTAGATCATCTAGAAAGATTAGCCCAACACTAGCACCCCTGTGAGCTTGCCATTGTCATTAATGGTGAACAGCCGAGCACCTCAATGCCACCCCATAGTCGACAGCAGGCTAGAGGAAAAACTAGCCGTGCCAACCTTGTCTGGGAGGCAGCCCACCGTCCACCGCCACTCACTGTCCCAGCCGCGAGCGTTGCCAAGCCCTGGACCACGCGCACAAGCCGCGCCCAGACCATGCCGAGCGTACGCCGGAGCGCCAAACTCGACCAGCATCCACAGACTGCGCGCCGCCCTCACCGCGCGCACAGACGATCACCACCGACCCAGGAGACCGCCATACATACCCATTAGCAGCCCCGTGCCATACAGCCACCGCCCGCCGTCGAAGACGCCGCCTTTGCCGCGCAGAGCACCGGCCGTTCCAGACCAAACCACACCGCCCCATGCCTCGCGACCATGTCATTGATCATCGCCAGGAGACACAGCACCGTCCCCTACCCTTGCCCATGCCATTAGCTGCCTGTAACGTTGCCCCCGACGAGCTCACTGTGCGCCCCGACGGTCCCCTCGCTTGACTATAAATAGAGGCCACCCCCGCACGATTTCTTCACACCATCTCACTCCCCTCTCCTCACTGACCGTGCCACACCATTCTCAGAGCAAGGCGAGCACCACCTCGCCGGAATTTCACTGGAGCCTGCCGCTGCCGGAGAAGAAGGGAGCCAGCGATTGGAGCCGCCCCAGGAGAAGCCACCGGTACCAAGAGGTTCACCGTCGTCGACTTTGTCGTTCGCCCGCCTTGCCGACCCTCGCCCGTACCCCAGTGAGCCCCCAGCGACCCTCACTGGCCGTGCTAGGTTTCATTCTCGCCGGAGCTGTCTCGCGTCGACGATGACCCTTAGCCGTTAGATTAGAACTAGATCGAACGATCCACGTTGCCCCATACCGCTTCGCCCAGCCCCGTGTCACTGACGAGTGGGGACACCCACTTAAGCAGCCCGCGGGAGCCCTGTGCTTAGCAGGCCGGCCCGTTAGAATTTCCCGCGCAGCCCAGCAATTCAAATTAAACCTTTTCTTTTTAAATTCAAACACACTTTAACCCCCAACTTCAAAAATCAACCCAGATCGATTCAGTGCACCAAATTGGACCAAACCAATTTTGTTGGAAAGGTCTGTGAATGCTTAATCCAAGCCCGTTGGATTCAAGTCATTTGGATCTGTAGATCACCCATAGCAAAAAATAACAAGGCAGAAGCTTTTCTGCATTCAAACATTTTTCAAATTTAAACCATAAAAGCTTTTGAGTTGATTCTAACTCTCAAAAATCACTTTTAACCTTACCTTTCAGAATATATAAAAATATATAGGTTTACTTGTAGAAATAATGTTCAAGTAATAAAAGAATGCTTCATAAGCATTTCTAGCCACTTTAATTAATTAAAATAAAAGGGTAAAACCTTATTAAATTGTGACACCACTTTAAATCACATTCCCATGGACTACAATATGTGGTGATGACATGAGTCAACATGATCCCATATTTGGTTTGGAGAATATTAAATCTTAAGTAGTTTTCAATGAGTAGAAATTACTTTTCTCAAAATAAAAGATTTAAACCAAGCTTTAACCTTGTAATGTTAGAGATGATGCTAGATCATCTATAGGACCCTTGTGTGTGATGATTGAAAGTAGTTAAGTATTGTCTGGTGATTGTCTACCTCGTATTTATTCATAGACGCTAGTACCGACCAAGGATACGAGGAGGAAGGAGGATACTACGAAGAGGAAGCCGAGGAGAACTTCAACCACTGCTCTGCACAAGGCAAGCTGATACTATACCAATGCAAGCCAATACTTGCAAGCTATTAACTTAGCAAGCCTTACTAAACAAGTTGACCTATGCAAGCTTATATTGACACTGATGCAAGCTAACCCTTGCCAGATACCCTACTGATGCCACAAACCCATACTTGCAATCCTACCTACTTGTTAAAACAATCCTAGTTTTATGGCAAGCTTCTTACCTTATTTCTTTATCAAAGCTTACTTAGAGTCTACCTAAGAGTTTGGTAGATATCAGACAGTTGTGCTGAAGGTTGCATAAAGAGCATAAAATTTGGCCTAAGCTAGAAACCTTGATATCAGCCTAAGATATAATGTTGGACTTAGTGAAACTCCACTAGTTACCACCCCTCATTAGTACCACCCCCACCTGTAGATGCTAGTGCTAAGCATAAAACTTGATAAACTTTTAGATGGGAATACTTGGTGGAAAAATGGTTATGAAATCCTTGGAATGATGGATCATTCTATTGAAATGTTTTGGACATGTGTTTCCAAACACTTAATGATTTTGGTGATAAAAATGTTGAGGCATGAGCCTTAGCCCCTTTATAAAACTGATGGTTGTCTGGATGCGATACCATTCCAATTTTAGCGTACAACCACAATACCCGGATATTGGGTAGGGCTTGACTGGAAACTTATATACCTTAGTATTAGTTCCCTCACGGCCAAGGTCTGAGCTGAGGCTACCTTGTGAAGATTGTCCACCTGTGCAGTACCTAAGATGACAATGGTCATGGTTGGGAGGCCAAACTCACAGGAGAGGTGCTTATACTAGGGCGTGTAATCGAAAGGTTAGGATTGATTATGCACATACTGAGTATGGTGAATTCAGGATTTGTTCCTGACGGATGTATCGAATGTTGTGGTGAAAGTGTACAATCTCTGCAGAGTGTCAAACTATTCGAATAGCGCGTCATGATTATGGACAGTTGGAGTGGCCATACTGTTCCCCCGTCAGACTTTTCAAAATGACTTGTGAAACGAATTGAGACTTTGACTTGACCACAACAGAGTTTTGACCTGAATTATAAGATCCCAATTAGGAGTTATAAAATTGTGACTAGCTTTGGAACTGAGTAGAGATAAACCTGGCTTTTTGCAAAATAACCCTAGAGCCTAGTGTCCTATTGTCCCAAAACCCCCTTACCTGTTAGTATTAGTTTGCGAGTACTTAAAGAGTACTCATGGCTTTGTCCCTGGCTATTCCCATGGCCAGACTATGAAGAGGAGTACCTGGAAGATGGACCCCAGGAAGGTTACGATAACTAGGATCATCTCCCATCGTTAGCATTGCCTGTGACCCCGAAGATGGAGCTTCGCCTACACTACCGTTATTATTACGTATTCCGCTGCTTGATGTGTATTGAGAACTGGATCATGAGATCCCTATTCGTATAAGAACTTATGTATCGTTTGTAATGGATGAAGTACTATGGTATCCAATTCTGTTATGTCTCGCAAAAATGGTAATCCTGGGATTGCGATGCATGGCATAACAGGCATCTAGGATTGAAAAATCCGGGTGTTGACATAAAGGCAGTCTTGGGAATATCTTCTGCCCAAATCTTGAGTTGATGATAGCCAGTCCTAAGATCAATCTTAGAAAACACTTTGGCACCAGTCAACTGATAAAACAAATATTCTATCTTGGGCATGGGATACTTGTTTTTGATGGTGACATCATTCAACTTCCGATAATCCGTACACAAACGGTTACCTCCATCCTTCTTGTCCACAAACAAGACAGGTGATCTCCAAGGTGACGCACTTGGTTGAATCAATCCAATTTCCAACATGGAATCCAGCTTGCTTTTTTCAGTTCGCCATTCGAACGGGTTCATACTATATGGTCTCGGGCTATGGGTCCTGCTCCGGGATTAGTTCGATGATAAACTCAATATCCCAACTGGGGCATATCGCCAAAACATCTGGAAATACATCGGGTATTCATGCACTATCCGGACTTGGTCAATGGTAGGTTGGGTTATACTCTTGTTGCACTTGAATTGGCGAGGTAAGGTTTCAGATATATGCTCGACTGATATTCCGGTTGTACTGGTCATGGTGATGGATTTCTTGGCACAGTCAATCAATCATTTATGTTTGGACATCCAATCCATTCCTAGTACTACTTCCAAACCTTTAGTTCCGAGTACTATCAGATTAGCATAAAAATCTATGCCATGGATGCAGATAGGGACGGCTTTGCAAATTTGCCTAGCCTTGGTGGTTGAACCGGGAATTTGGACGATCATAACATGCTTCAGTTTGGTTGGTTGAATTTTACTAGTGCATGCAAATTCTTCGGTGACAAATGAGTGCGATGCACCAGAATCAAACAACACTCTTGCAAGTACTAAATTAATAGAAAACATACCCAGCACGACGTCTGGTGCTTCCTGGGCTTCTTCAGCAGGCATGAGAAAAAGACGGCCGTTGCGGTTGAGCGAATTCCCTGGGGCAAACCTTCTTCCTGGCTGAACACGACGCTGCTGCTGAGCTGGGGCATTTGCATTGGGGGCTGTGGCATTCTTCTTGTTGGGGCACTCGTTGGAGTAGTGGCCCTTATTTCCACAGTCATAAAAAGTTACCTGCGACTTGTCCTTCGCTGTTACAGGCACAATGTTGCTTCTAGTCCTCGGGGCAGTGTTGGGGTTGGTGGTAGCATTATTGTTGAACTTGGGTGGGGCACGGTTGAAATTGCTAGAGTTCCCGGGGTTGTTGTGATTTCCTTCGGGCCTTGGGTTTCCACGGTTGGGATAGGTTGGACGGTTCATCGGGGGTCTGTTGGTTCTTGGGGCAAATCCTGGAGATGGGTTAGGGCGATACTTTGGGGTCTGATGGGTTCCTGGCTGGTCCATCATGCGACGCTTGCGGTTCTCATTGGCTTGGTTGATCTTTCCTTCCCTTTGGATGGCAGATTCGACCAGGGCTTCAATATCGGGAAAGGAGATATTGACTAACACAGTCTGCATCTCATCATGCATACCATTCAAGAATCTTTCTTTCTTCTTGGCTTCGGTGTCGATCTCATCAGGGGCATACCTAGCTAATGACAAGAATTTGTCACGGTATTCCACTACAGTCATCCTTCCTTGCTTCAGTTCTCTGAACTCGTCTCTCATCCTCCTGATTAAACCCGGTGGTACATGGGTTCTGCTGAACTTGACCTTGAATTCCTCCCATGTCATCAGCTGGCCTCCGGTCATTGAACGAACACTATTCCACCATGCTCTGGCATCTCCGCTAGATAGTTAGTGGAGAACACAACTTTCTCGTTAGCTTCCACTCCGGCGACTTCTAGGTTATTTTCCATGGTTTGCAGCCAATCATCGGCATCTAAGGGCTCTTCCGACTTAGTGAAAACAGGTGGGTTGGTGTTCTGGAAATTCTTGAGCTTAGATCCATGGTTGTCCTGATTTCCGTGGCCTTGGTTGTTGTGGGAAGCTGAGCTATCTGTTGCAGGGTGGCTAGGTTGTCTTGACGTTCGGCTATTTCAGATTCACGGTCAGAAGTCAACATTTGCAGTATCTGCAACATCGGGTCCGGGGATGAACCACTTCCTCGACGTGGCATCTAAAGATTGAGATAGATCATGAGAAAAGAGGGAAATTTCTAAGGTTCTGGGACTTTGAGAAGTTTTTAAAGTTTGACTCAGATTTTTCAAGCAACTTGCTTTTCATTCATTCATTCATTCATAGCACACGGTACAACACACACCACAACAAAGGGAAACAGATGGTTTTAAGAACCATTCTGGAAACTACGATACAGTGGGACCGAATACTACTCACTACGCTAGTGCTCAAGTGCTACTACTCCTCGGAGTCGGTGTAGTCTTCATCCTCATCATCCTCATCGTCATCGATGAAGGCATAATCATCCTCATCGGTGAAGAAATCCATAGCCTGATCTTCCAGGAAATCATCATCATCACTGAGATAGGAGTATGGGTCTCCACGAAGATCCTCTCCGGCATTCTCCCTTTCTTCCAACTGCATGTCTCTCTCGTGGATGGTCTCCTCCAAAGACGAGATACGGTGGCGAAGACGGGCAATGATGCTCTCCTTCTTGTTGAGCTAACGACGGTGAGACTTGCGATCCTTTTCTAGCATGGCGATGGTCTGATCCTTCGTCTTGATGATGGCGGACTTGTGGTTGGAGTAGTCACGGCAATTATCCAACTCCTGCTGACGATCGTACATCATGAAGCTAAGGTGGTCCAATTGGGTCTTCAACTCGTGGTGGTATGGGGTTTCCAGTGGCTGTCCATTAGCATCACGCCTTGGGAAAAACTCAAAGCGGGTACCCTTGATCTGATTGATACTCTGCCCACACAGACGGGCAAGAGCTTCCTGCATGGCCCTGGCAAGTCCATCGAGCCAGTTGTTCTCTCTTAAGGTAAACTTAATTCCCTCAGCAGTGGGGGGTTTAATCTTTCCTCGGAGACTTGCAACAATTAGCCACTGCAGATCTTCTCCTGCTTGATCATTGAGCTGAGCTCCGAAGAACTCGGGGTGAGGACGCTCCAAAAGTTCCGAAAGCTGGTCCAAATCCCTCTCAAAGATAAGGTCTCCGCCATTTCCCAATTGGTAAAACTTGCTGTATTTCACGTCCATCTAAAAGAACATAAGATGAGTAAGTTAGTAGAGTGATCAAGTGTGTCAATTTTTTATGTATTTTGCAAGAGTTTTTGATGAACACGAATTTTCATGAAAGAAGTAAGTGATAAGAATGGGAATAAGTTTTTGTAAATATTTGTTTCTTTTGGTTTTGAAACTAAGTTTTTTATTCAAATGTCCAGTCTAACTAGGGTATCCTATGGTCCGGATGGCTCTGAGACCAACTTGTCAACACCCGGATTTTTAATCCCAGCTGCCTGTTATGCCATACATCGCAATCCCAGGATTACCATTTTTGCGAGACATAACAGAATTGGATACCACAGTACATCACCCATTACAAACCATACATAAGGTTTTACACCAAATAAGGATCTCATGATCCAGTCTTAATACAACACAAGCAGCGGATTACGTAATAATAACGGTAGCGTAGGCGAAGCTCCATCTTTGGGGTCACAGGAAATGATGACGATGGGAGAAGATCCTAGTTGTCGTAACCTTCCTGGGGTCCATCCTCCAGGTACTCCTCTTCATAGTCTGTCCATGGGAATAGCCAGGTACAAAGCCATGAGTACTCTTTAAGTACTCGCAAACTAATACTAACAAGTGAAGGAGGTTTTTGTAATAGGAAACTAGGCTCGAGGGTTGTTTTGCAAAAAGCCAGATTTACCTCTACTAAGTTCAGAAGCAAAGAATGCTAGTTAAAGTTTTATAACCCTAAGTGGGAACTTGTATTTCATATCACAACCCTGTTGTGGTCAAGTCAAAGTCTCAATTCATTTCACAAGTCATTTTGAAAACATCTGACGGGGGAACAGTATGGCCACTCCAACTGTCCATAACCGCGGACGCGGCTATTCGAATAGTTTGACACTCTGCAGAGATTGTACACGTTCACCACAACATTCGATACATCCGTCCGGAACAGGTCCTGAATTCACCATACTCAGTATGCGGATAATCAATCCTTACTTTTCAATTACACGCCCTAGTATAAGCACCTCTCCTGTGAGTTTGGCCTCCCAACCATGACCAACTGTCATCTTGGGTACTGCACAGGTGGACAATCTTCACAAGGTAGCCTCAGCTCAGACCATGGCCGTGAGGGAACTAATACTAAGGTATATATGTTTCCAGTCAAGCCCTACCCAGTTCTCGGGTATTGTGGTTGTACGGTGAAATTGGAATGGTATCGCATTCAGACAACCATCAGTTTTATAAAGGGCTAAGGCTCATGCCTCAACATTTTCATCACCATAAATCATCTGGTGTGCGGAAACACATGTCCAAAACATTAGTATCAATAGAATGATCCATCATTCCAAGGTTTTCATAATCATTTTTCCACCAAGTATTCCCATCTAAATTTTATCAGGTTTTATGCTTAGCACTAGCATCTATAAGTGGGGGTAAGTACTAATGAGGGGTGGTAAATAAGTGGAGTTTTAACTAAGTTCAATCTCATGCCTTAGGATGACATAAAGATTATCTAGCTTAGGCCAAATTTTATGCTCTTTATGCAACCTTCAATTATCTTTATAGAATCTACAATTCACTTAAGTAAACTCTAAGTAAGTAGCTTTGATAAAGAAATAAAATAGAAAGCTTGCGAATAAAACTAGGAGGGGGTATCAAGTTGGTATGATCACATATGCTTAAGGCATATAGTTGGCATGGTAACAAGCAAGTATTTGCTTGCATGGGTATAGTATCTTGCAAGTGTTAGCTTGCACATTCAACTAGTAGTATTAGGCTTGCATCAGTGTCAATATAAGCTTGCTAAATTGCAAGTGTTAGCTTGCAAGGTTAATAGCTTGCCTTGAGCAGAGCAGTGGTTGAAGTTCTCCTCGGCTTCTTCTTCGTAGTATCCTCCTTCCTCCTCGTATCCTTGGTCGGTACTAGCGTCTATAAATAAATACGAGGTACACAATCACCAAACAATACTTAACTACTTGCAATCATCACACAAAAGGGGTCCTATAGATGATCTAGCATCATCTCTAACATTACAAGATTAAGGCTTGGTTTAATTCCTTTTATTTTTAGAAAAGTAATTTCTACTCATTGAAAAACTACTTAGGATTTAATATTCTCCAAACCAAACATGGGATCATGTTGACACATGTCATCACCACATATTTCAGTACATGGGAATGTGATTTAAAGTGGTGTCACAATTTGATAAGGTTTAGCCTTTTATTTTAATTAAATAAAGTGACTAGAAATGCCTATGTGGCATTCTTTTATTACTTGGTCATTATTTCTGTAAGTAAACCTATATATTTTTATATATTCTGAAAGCTATGGTTAAATGTGAGTTTTGAGAGGTGGAATCAACTCAAAAGCTATAATGGTTTGAATTTGAAAAATGTTTGAATGCAGAAAAGCTCCTGCCTTGTTATTTTTACCAAGGATGATCTACATATCCAAATGACTTGAATCCAACGGGCTTGGATTCAGCATTTCCAAACCTTTCTAACAAAATTGGTTTAATTCAATTTGGTTCACTAAATCGATCTGGGTTGATTTTTGAATCTAGGTGCAGAAGTGTGTTTGAAATAAAATGGAAAAGGTTAATTTCAAATGACTGGGCTGCACGGGAAACGATACTGGGCTGGCCTGCTAAGCGCAACGCTTACGCGGGCTGGTTAAGTCGTTATCCCCACGCGTCAGTGAGACGAGGGGGTGCAAAGTGGTATGGGGCGATGTGAGCCGTGGGATCTTGTTCTAATCTAACGGCTGAGGGTCATCATCGATAGAAACCTAACGCGGTAGGTGGGGGTCGTCGGGGGCTCACTAGGGCTCAGGTGAGGGTTAGCGAGGCGGGTGAACGACGACGGCGAACCTCCTGGTACCGACAGCTTCTCCTGGGGCGGCTCCAATCGCTGGCTCCCTTCTTCTCCAGAGGCGGCGGGATCCGGTGAAATTCCGGTGAAGTGCTGCTCGCCTTGCTTTCGGAACGGGGTGGAACGATCAGTGAGGAGAGGGGAGTGAGATGGTGTGCTCAATTCGGCTGGGGGTGGCCTCTATTTATAGTGGCGAGAGGGGACCAACGGGGCACAAGGTGAGCTCGTCATGGTCGACGACACAGAGGGCTATCGGCGTGGGCGACGGTAGGAAGGCGGTGCGGTGCTCCCTGGTGATGCTCAACGACGTGGTGGCGAGGCGTGGGGCGGTGCAGTTTGGTCGGAACGCGGCGGTGCTCTACGCATGCCCGACGGAGGTTTTTAATGCGTACAACGTGTGTGGTCCGCGCGGCGGTGAACGAGCGTGTCTACGGGGTTGCTGGGACGGTGGGGATCACGTATGCACGCGGCGAGGGCAGCGCGCGGTCTGTGGGCATCGGTCGAGTGTGGCGCACGGGGGGCACTATCGGCATGGTTGCTTGCGAGCTTGGCATGGTCCGTGCGTGTGGTCCAGGGGTTGGCAACGTTCGAGCGCTGGAAAGGGAGTGGCGGTGGGGTGTTGGCTTGCTCCCAGACATGTTTGCTAGGCTTGTTTCTTCTCCTAGCCTGCTGTCGACATGGGGGTGACAAGGGTGCACTCGGCCTGCTCTCCATTGATGGCATTGCCAAGCTTACAGTGATGCTAGAGGTTTGCAATTGATCTAGATGATCTACTAAATCCTAGTTGTATCCAGAGAGGGAACAAGTTAGGCAAGAATCACTGCTCACAGTAGTGTTTGGATTTTGTTTGATTTGTATCTGCAAGGTGTTTGATGAAATGGCCGCAAGAATTCAAGTTTTGAATTTTGAAAAGGTTTTTGGTGGGTGTGCTAGGTTGGTGTTGGTGAGTCTGCAGATGCTTGGGTTTTGAAAGTTGAGCTTATTTGAGTGGTTTTTGAAAAAGTGGGATCTTCCCATATGATAAACATTCAGTTTTGAACTGTCATTTAAACTATGCATTTAAAAGTTTCTGGATGATCACAAGGTGGGCCTTGATACTTTGTTATGAGTACTATCGAGGGGTGTAAAGATCCAAACAAGTTTCTGTTAAGTTCTGAAAGTTTGGGGCAGCCAAAGTAGGCATGGGAGTTAAATTGGGAAAAATGACCATTCACTCAATTTGGCTTATTTTGATTTATTTGTCTTTGGGAAAAGTGTGGGGATTGTTTAGATGATGTTTATTTCACCTAAGAATCATTTTACAAGTAAAGAAACACATAAACAAGGCAATTCAAAATGGAATGGATACACACATGCATGCTTTCATATTTTTATTTAGAAAAGTTTTTGTTAACCCTAATTTTGATGATTAGAGTTTGATGATCCAAGTTTAGTATTTTTGGGATGTTACACCCCTTGCTAGCGGTCGCTTGTTCCACAGCCCCTGATTCGAGTTACAAATATTATCAACTAAACTGGTATCAAATACCCAGGTGCTACTGCGAGTACTAGTCAAGTACACATCAATAACATGTATATCATATATACCTTTATTTGCCTTGTCGGCCTTCTTGTCTGCCAAATACTTGGGGCAGTTGCACTTCCAGTGGCCAGTCCCCTTGCAATTATATCACTCGGTATCAGACTTAGGGCCAACTCGGGGTTTCTTTTCAGGCACGGCAACTGGCTTGCCGCTCTTCTTTCCCTTCTGTTTACCCTTCTTGTCTTTCTTGAAACCAGTGGTCTTATTGATCATCAACACTTGATGTTCTTTCTTGATCTCCACTTCTACAGTTTTAAGCATTGACAAAAGCTCGGGAAGAGACTTCTTCATGCCTTGCATATTATAGTTCATCACAAAGCTCTTATATCTAGGTGGCAGAGATTGTAGAACACGATGGATGCCTAAGTCAATGGGAATCATTATTCCCATGGACACAAGCTTATCGGCGTAACCCGACATCTTGACTACATGCTCACTTACGGAGATGTTCTCTTCCATCATGCAGCTAAAGGACTTTTATGAAGCATTGTAACTCTCTACAATAGCATGGGTTTCGAAAATAATTTTCAACTCACCCACTGTATCAAATGCATTGCTGTTTTCGAAACGCTTTCGAAGTTCTGGCTCTAGCCCATACAATATGCCGCAATGACATTCTTTTCCTCTTCAGGGGCATCATAAAGTGGTGGGGGGCCTAGCGGCTCTTCTAGCACATATTGATTTTGTGTAGCAGTGAGGAGAATCCTCAAATTCATGGCCCAGTCGGTAAAGTTGCTACCGTTTGTTGCAAGTTTCTCTTTCTCCATGAACACATTGAAATTAAAAGCAGGTGGTGCCATCTACAACAGAATTTGTAAAGTTTAGACTAAGTTTATGATAGATTGAGTTCAACTAATCCGAATTAAGAATGAACTCTCACTCAAAAACGACATCCCTCGTGCCTTTTTGGTGATTACATGAACCAAATCCACTACACCAAGTCCGATCATCACGCGAGTCGGTGTAGCTTCAAAGGCGACCATCAAATGGGCATCATATCTTCCATATGACTCATGCTTAAACTTTTGGTCCGTGTTCCGAGGCCATGTCTGTACATGCTAGGCTTTCCAAGTAATAACCTTATTATTCGCGTGTGTAACTGTCTTACACCTGAAATATGATCGTGGATCCAAGAACACCCGATCATCACGTGATGTCTTGGAGCGACAAAACATAATCGGTGTATACTTAAGGGAGAACACTTTTTTATCTTGATATCTAAATGAGGGATCATCTTATTATGCGAATAAAATGCCAAACAAGCAATATAAGATGCAACAAACATCACATGTTAATAAGTGAAATGATATGGTTCTTGCACTTGATTTCCATCATGTACATCGTGGTATGATCACTATCATACCTCTATGTGTAAGGCCAAGGTCTATGGAACTTACATGTTATGTGTGTTGTAAGAGTATCGACTTATACTTCTACTTACAACATCACCATATCATGACACTAGCCCAGCAACAATATAAACTAGACGCCTCTAATTTATCCATTGCAAGTTTTATGTGGCTTAGGGATTTCGAAGATAGAACCGTTCTTACCTATGAACATGAACCACAACGAGGATAACCAAATTGTTGACAACTCGTTGCAAATTATATATTGACTATAGTAGGAGAGACAGACACCCGCTAGGCACTTATAAAAAACTAGTTGCATGCCGAGCGTGGAACAGGTCTCATGTGCGAGGACATGTAAAGTTTGTCTGGGCCGCTTCATCCCACTATGCCACCAATATCCAAAGTACAACTAAGAAGGAATAACATGATCATCATCGTCCACATACTCATATATGTACTACCCATGCAAAGCATCTACGCATAGATCCGGCTCTGATACCACTGTAGGGTTTGCAGCATAGAGAACAAAAAAATTCCTACAATGGCAACAACTAAGTACCAAGATCTATCTACTAGATACAAGCAACGGGTGGATATAAATCCGTAGAGAGTATACCCTTGATGATCGAGAAAGATTAACGAGGTTGAACTCGTGGTTGATGTATACGATCTCTTGCCGATCTCAAGATCAAGAGGAAGTCCTAGCGTCGCAAATCAGCAGCGGAAGCACAACTCTTACTTGCCAAGTAGCCACCGAGAACATGTATCTTGCTAGTCTGAGACCATGGGGGATAAATACTAGAGGGGGAGAGAGATCCTTCACGAGGAGGTGTGAGTGAGAAGAGCGGAGGGGGGCTCCTTTTATAGGAGGAGGGGGCACCCAAGGGGGTGGCCGCCGGCCATGGGGGCTGCCCCCTCCCCTCCTTCATTCTTGTGGGTGGACACTCCACTCACAAAAAGCCCTTTCAATTTTCTCCACTCAAAAACCCACTCAAATTCCCATTAAATTTCCACAAAATTTAATGCAAACTCTCATTAAACAAAACTCCCTTTATTTATTCCGAATTTTGTCAATTAGTTTAATGACAAACATTCACATATAACCCCTTTCTAGTATTTCATTTCAAATGCAAAAACACTTTCTAAAATTTCACCAGAAAACTAGTTTCGGTATCTAGTGAAATAAATTCCTGCACTTGTTATTCTTTTCAGCAAGAAACTTTTGCTCCAAATGGTGTCGGTGTCTCTTAAGTGTGTCACCCTACGGTTTGCGAATAATGTGGATATTAATCAAGACCCATCTCGGATCAATAATCAGAAGCGGGACCTGGAGATCCATACTGACTCCCACACATTCAACGATGACTTTCTTGTGACCGTGAGAACCTTTTACGCTAGTATCTTAATCCTTTTGTTTCGCGATATATTACATGTCCGAGATTCTATCATCGATATCTCCATACCTAGTTTGATCTCGTTACTAACATGTACTCTTATCTTGATCCCGTGATATAACATTCTAGTGATCAAATCACTTTCTTGCAAGCTAATTAATGTGATATCACCGAGAGGGCCCAAAGCATATATATCCGTCATCAGGATGAAAAAATTCCACTCTCGATCCATGGGCCTCAACATAACACTTTAGTAGTACTAAACCCATCTTTATAATCACCCTGTTACGGTGTGATGTTTGATGTTATCCAGATACTCTTCCAGTGTTAGTGATTCACATGATCTCATGGTCTAAGGATTAGGATCACTTCGTATGATGTTATAGCAATATAAACTCAATGACTTTGATCGTAATGCTATACTTCGGATGAATGTTCATCACACCATTCCAATAATGCTGTGACCTCGTTACTAACAACATCCAATGTCCATGATCAGGAAACCTTGATCATCTTGTTAATCAACGAGCTAGTTTATGAGAGAGGCATAACTAGGAACTTTCTGTTTGTTTAGTAAACACACATGTATTAACTTTTCTGTATTAATACAATTATAGCATGCAAAATAAACATCTATCATATACTTGGTATATACATAATAACCATTTTATTATTGCCTCTCAGGGCATATTCCCTTCACAAGTGGATGGTGCAGGGACCAGACAACTTGTCGTATGCCGAAGGCTCGTCGTCGCGGCTGCAACGGTGCCACGTTTGCGTGGGTCGCCCGCTGTTGCAGTAGTTACCTTAGCGGTATCCACTGCTGCGGTTGTCGTCATTGCATCGGTCGGCGTATCCAGCGGCGACCATATCGACTCCGTCGCGATCGTCGTAGACGTGCGATCTTCTCTTGCTGCGGCGCTCGCGCCTGCGGCCATTGATGTCTACGCACTTCTATTCTTGTAGACAGTTGTTGGGCCTCCAAGTGGAGAGGTTTGTAGTACATCAAGACATTTCCCTTAAGCGGATTACCCAAGTTTATCGAACTAAGGGAGGAAGTGGTCAAAGGTATCCTCTCAAGCAACCCTACAATCAAGATACAATAAGTCTCTTGTGTCCCCAACACACCCAATACACTTGTCAGGTGTATACGTGCACTAGTTCAGCGAATAGATAGTGAAATACAAGTAGTAGCGGTGCCAGAAAAGAGCTTCTGACTTGTTGTTGACGTGGGAGAGAATAAAGGAAAACTTAAATAAAGATGGAAGCAAGAAAACATGCAACAGATCTAGATGCAAACAGTGTTTCAATGCTTACAAACAAGGCCTTGGGATCATACTTTCACTAGTGAACACTCTCAATAAATATATTCTCTTCATGATACTACCCTGAACTACTCTCCGGTTGGACACTCTAAACCATGATAGGGCTATAACAACACTCCTCAAAGTCCTCTTTCCCCATCTAGATAACCCCACACTGTCACCTTGAGCGCTAGATGGTTCCAACAAACACCAAAATTTCATAGAGACAACCAACTCAAAATATACTCATGATAAGTATTTATGAACTCTAGCCTAAGTGCCACCACGGCGTGCACGCTGTCACTTTCACACACGTGGAGAGAGTAGAGATCTATTAAAGCACTTGATTAACAGAGTAGATCTACTTGATTACAAAGCTCATGACCACAATAAGATCACACATAGAGAGAGAGAGATGAACACATACCTACCGGTAGAGCCCTTAGCCTCGAGGAAGAACTACTCCCTCCTCATCATGGGAATCAGCAACGATGATGGAGATGGTGGTGGAGATCGATGGAGATGACTCCAATGGCACTTCCCCATCCCGACAGGGTGCTGTAACAGAGACTTTATGTCCCCTGAATCTCCCCTTCGATGGCGGTGGTGCTGTGGAACTTTTTGTGGATTTTTTATGGATGATATGGGGTTTTCTCATCGGGAGATTATTATAGGCGAAGGAGGCATGGTCGATGGAGGCCTAGGGGGCCCACACCCCCTGGTGGCGCGCCTAGGGTGGGCCCGCGCCACCCTAGGGTGTGGCCACCCTGGTGCCCTACTCCTCTCTGCTTCGATTTTCCGTATCGATCCGAGAAAAATATGAAGTTTTGCTTTTGTCCCGTCCAATTCCAAAAATATTCAATTTTTAGCTTTTCTGAAACCAAAAACAACAGAAAATAGGCAACTGGCACTATGGCATCTTGTCAATAGGTTAGTTCCAGAAAGTGTATAAAAATACCTCAAAGTGTAGAAAAAACATAAGACAAATGATATAAAACAAGCATGGAGCATCAAAAATTATAGATACACTTACGACGTATCAAGCATCCCCAAGCTTAACTCCTGCTCGTCCTCGAGTAGGTAAGTGATAAAAAGAATAATTTTCTAGGTGACATGCACCATCAAAATTAAGATCAAACCATTTGCATAGCATTGAAAGTTGGGATCAAAGTACTCTAAACATGAGCATGAAATATGAAGTTCTAACAGTAAGACATAGCAACTATGCTGCAACATGAAAGGATACAAACAAAGATTCATGAATAACAATGCATTGAAAGACGTTTGTTTGTTTCACATATATAAAAATAACATAGTGGTATTCAGCTTGTCCCTCATGGATTAGCAAAACATAAATGCATAGGACACCTTCAAAGTTCATAAGTCTGACTAGATACAAATAGTTCAAGAACAAGCAATATCAACATTATGAACCAATCAATAAGTTTTGGGACAGTGCACATAGAACTAATAATGGCAACTATGCTCTCTTAATTGGTGCCTAAAGAT
Organism: Avena insularis; assembly: GCA_023614405.1. NCBI lineage: Eukaryota > Viridiplantae > Streptophyta > Magnoliopsida > Poales > Poaceae > Avena > Avena insularis. The sequence continues at coordinate 159,325,632 of CM042697.1, forward strand.
AGAAGATGGAGACTCAACATAAAAGTGTAAGAAACGCCCTTCATAAAAGGGAAGCAGGGATTTCAAGTTTCATAAAGAGCTTCCAAAAATTATGGTACTCGTTAGCTTTCAGCTCTCATTGCCCCTATCATAAGCATTTGAAGTGATTAAGGTTAAAGTGAACAAACTATGGAGTATATGCTTGACAAAGTATAAGTTGGCAATCTCATGTGTAACATCCCAAAAATATTGATCATGATTATCAAATTCTAATCACTAAAATTAGGGTTAACAAAAACTTTTATTAAATAAAAATCAAATGAATGCATGTGTGTATGTGATGATTGTATGAATGCATGAATGAACTTGTGTGATTAACCTAAATAGCAAGGAATGGTTTAAAGATGAAAATAACATCACCTAAAACATTTCCAAGTAGAAACAAATCAAGAGATAATCAAAAACAAAACAAATAAAGAAAATGGTCATTTTTGCCAATCTTGCTCACTAGGCCACTTTGAGTGTTTCTAGTCCAAGATTTCAAACAAAAACTTTTCCATTTCTTTTCACCCATTGCAAGGCCAAGTAACAGTGAATCAAAGACCACCTTTCAAACTTGCAGAAACATTTGGCAACTTGATTCAAATAACATTTCAAAATTGAATCTATAACATATGTGAAGATCACACATTTTCAAAAACCAACCAAACCAGTGCCCCTTGATCAATCCAACTAACCCAAGACTCCCTAGTATGTGACTAGCAAACCCACCAAGTTTGAATCCAAAATTCAAATTTTAATTTCTTTCGGCCATTTCATCAAACACCTTGTTTGCAGCAATTTCAACAAACATCAAGCACTATTTGTAGCAGTAATTTTGGCCAACCTTGTCCCCTCTCTAACTCACTCTACACTCTCAGTAGATGATCAATGTTGGGGATATGCTATATGGGTATCCTCATAGCATGTATCCTATCCGGATAACCTGGGTGGCCCACAGTTGGTAGCATGGCCCATGGCCTGCTGGGCGGCCCAGTTAGATGGATCCAGAAGGGAGGCCCATGCCGGATAAAGGCCTGCTGGGAACTCCATGATTTTGAAGGAGCAACCAAGTTTACACATTGAGTTGGAAGATTTCAGAATGGAATTAGTGAGTAAAGGATTTTTGGATAGCATCGAACTTCAACCCACTTTGATCAGTCAGATCAAGGAGGCGCGGAAAGGAAATGGTAGTATCGATGGAATCAAACATCGTATCGGTACATGCAAAGTACCCGGATTCACCGAAGATGAAGGAGTGTTGTGGTACAAAGGACGTCTCTGTGTACCAGCAGATTCAGAGTTGAAAGAAGTTATTTTGAAGGAAGCCCATGATACTCTTTATTCTATCCACCCCGAAGGAATGAAGATGTATCAGGATCTGAAGGAGAAATTTTGGTGGCATAAGATGAAGAGAGAAATCGGAAGCTATATTGCCAAGTGTGACATATGTCAGAGAGTCAAGGCAGGACATCAAAGACCCGCAGGACTGTTACAACCATTGCAGATTCCATAATGGACTTTATCACCGGATTGCCTACTTCTAGTAGGGGAAATGATTCTATTTGGGTCATAGTTGACAGATTATACAAGGTAGCCCATTTCTTACCAGTCAAGACCACCTACCAGAGTTCGAAACTAGCAGAGTTATACATCGCTAGGATCGTTAGTTTGCACGAAGTTCCCAAGAACATTCTATCGGATCGAGGAACTCAGTTTACCTCGAGATTCTGGAAGAAAGTCCAAGAAGGTTTAGGAACCCGACTAGATTTCAGCACATCGTATCACCCTCAGACTAATGGACAAATGAATTGAGTAAATCAGATATGGATCTAAATGGGAAGACTGTCTACCGTTCGCAGAATTTTCTTATAATAATAGTTATCAAGATAGTTTGCCAATGGCCCCATTTGAATTCATGTATGGAAGGAAGTGTCGTACCCCTTTGAACTGGTCGGAAGTAGGAGAGAGTCTGATTTTTGGACCCGACATCCTACGAGAAGAAGAAGAGAAAGTTCACAAGATCCGTGAGCACCTCAAGACTGCCCAGTCAAGACAGAAGAGGTATGCTGACAAGAGACATCGAGACCTCGCTTTCAATATCGGAGATTTTTTGTATCTCAACGTGTCGCCTTTGAAGGGAATGCAGTGTTTCCAGCTCAAAGGAAAGTTAGCCCCCTAGATATATTGGACCTTTCAAGATTCTGAACTGTCGAGGAGAAGTATCGTATCAATTGGAACTGCCAGAGGAGATGTCAGCCGTGCACAATGTGTTCCATATATCGTTACTTCGCAAATTCCTTGAAGTCCCGAAGAAGAATGAAGTTTTCAAGAATATTGATCACCGTACCATAGAGATCAACGACGACCTGACATATCCTGAAGTACCCATATGTATTTCGGAGAAATCTTTCAGAACTAACAGGACCCGAAGCATCATGTTTCTCAAGATTTAGTGGAGCAACCACACTGAAGAGGAAGCTACCTAGGAGCAAGAAGATCACATCAAGACTGAGTTTCCCAATCTCTTTAAATCATAGGTAATCTCTTTTATTCTTATTCAAATCTTGGGACGAGATTTTTTTTAAGGAGGGAAGGTTTGTAACATCCCAAAAATATTGATCATGATTATCAAATTCTAATCACTAAAATTAGGGTTAACAAAAACTTTTATGAAATAAAAATCAAATGAATGCATGTGTGTATGTGATGATTGTATGAATGCATGAATGAACTTGTGTGATTAACCTAAATAGCAAGGAATGGTTTAAAGATGAAAATAACATACTCTAAAACATTTCCAAGTAGAAACAAATCAAGAGAAAATCAAAAACAAAACAAATAAAGCAAATGGTCACTTTTGCCAATCTTGCTCACTAGGCCACTTTGAGTGTTTCTAGTCCAAGATTTCAAACATAAAATTTTCCATCTCTTTTCACCCCTTGCAAGACCAAGTAAAAGTGAATCAAAGCCCACCTTTCAAACTTGCAGAAACATTTGGCAACTTGATTCAAATAACATTTCAAAATTGAATCTATAACATATGTGAAGATCACACATTTTCAAAAACCAACCAAACCAGTGCCCCTTGATCAATTCAACTAACCCAAGACTCCCTAGTATGTGACTAGCAAACCCACCAAGTTTGAATCCAAAATTCAAATTTGAATTTCTTTCGGCCATTTCATCAAACACCTTGTTTGCAGCAATTTCAACAAACATCAAACACTATTTGTAGCAGTAATTTTGGCCAACCTTGTCCCCTCTCTAACTCACTCTAGACTCTCAGTAGATGATCAATGTTGGGGATATTATATATGGGTATCCTCATAGCATGTATCCTATCTGGATAACCCGGGTGGCCCATAGTTGGTAGCATGGCCCATGGCCTGCTGGGCGGCCCAGTTAGATGGATCCAAAAGGGAGGCCCATGCCGGATAAAGGAATGCTATGGAGGAGTCACCCTATTACCCGGAGCCTTGGAGTGCAAGACACGCTAGATTAGTTGTAAGCAATGTAGGACTCTATAACCTGTCCGGCTAGGACTTTTCCCTATAACCCTAGGACCTGGCGACTATATAAGTCGGGCCTATGGGAACCTTTAGGGCACAATCTTAGAAGACAACTTAGACTCTCTAGTCACCTCGCACAGCGAGCCAATCCCTGTAACTCGGCGTATTGCCATTATAGTGATATATAGCAGGAGTAGGATTCTGCCACCGTTGTGGGATCTGAACCTGGGTAAGATGTGTTACCTCGTACCCGTCAACTATCATCCTCCCCCCACGTCTCTAAACACGCACTGTGAGGACCCCTCCATGGCGTACTCGTCGGCAATACCACGACAATCAAACTAATCTAAGTAGCTTTAGAACCACTGTGAGCATGCATAGCCATCAATGGTGACCATGACGAGAGCAACCTTGCCACCCCCATGTCGCCAGCGAGCTAGGAGAAGCTATAGCCTCGCCAACCTTGTCTAGGACACGCAGCACCATCCACCGCCACCCCCTGTCCAAGCCCTGAGCCTTGCCAACCCCTGGACCACACGACAAGCTCGCGCCCAGTTTCTCTGCGAGTGAGCCGAGAGCGCGCCTGTGCGCCGCACGCGACACCAGCCCACAGACCGCGCTCCGCCCTCGCAGCTTGCGTACGTGATCGCCAGCACCCCAGCAACCCGCCATATAACCCCGTCCGCTGTCGCGCGGACCACGGACGATGTGCGCCATTAAAATCCCCATGGGACCCGCCCAGAGCGCCGCGACGTTTCGACCGTTCCTAACCGCCCCACGCCGCGCCATCAAGCTGTTGAGCTTCGCCAGGAGGCAACGCACCGCCCCCTATCGTTGCCCATGCCATTAGCACGCTGTGCCGACGACCACGATGAGCTCCACCTGTGCCCGTAGGTCCCCTTTAGGCACTCTAAAAGGAGGCCACCCCCGTTCGATTTGAGCACACCATCTCACTCCCCACCTCTCACTTATCACACCCACTCACCCCCGGAGCAAGGCGAGCACCAGGTGGCCGGAATTTCACCGGAGTTTGCCGCTGCAGAGGAGGAGAGGCACTATCAATTGGAGCCGCCCCAGGAGGAGCTGCAGGTAGCAGGAGGATCGCCGTTGTCGACTTCGTCGTTCGCCCCCATCGCCAACATCGTCGGAGCCCCAGTGAGCCCCCACAGACCCCCACTAGCCGCGCTAGGTTTCAACCTCGCCGCGTCCAGTTCAGGCGTGGACGATGAACCACGACCGTAGGATTAGAGTTATATCACACGGTCCACATCTCCCCATATCGCTTCGCACTCGCTGTCTCAATGACGAGTTTGTTCGTTCACTTACCAGCCCGCGCGCGCTGTGAGTAGTTGGCCGGCCCAATTTAACCTCCCTCACGACCCAACAATTCAAACTTAGGTTTATTCATTTAGTTTCAAAAGCAGTTCTGTACCTAGATTCAATTTTGTTTAGGTCTATTCACTAAACTTAGGTTTAGGTCTATTCACTAAACCAAAATGCATGAAACCAATTTTGTTAGAAAGGTACTGGAGAGTTTAATCCAAGCCCGTTGGATTCAAACCAATTAGATTTGTGGATCACGCATAGCAAAAATAACAAGGTAGAAGATTTTCTACATTCAAACATTTTTCAAAATTCAACCACAAAAGTTTTGAGTTGATTCCAACTCTCAAAAATCACATTTAACCATACCTTTAAGATTATATAAAAATATATAGGGTTACTTGAAGAAATAATGATCAAGTAATAAAATAATGCCTCATAGGCCATTCTAGTCACTTCAATTAATTTAAATAAAAAGGTTAAACCTTATTAAATTGTGACACCACTTTAAATCACATTCCTGTGTAATGAAATATGTTGTGATGACATGTGTCAACATGATCCCATGTTTGAGTTGGAGAATATTAAATCTTAAGTAGTTTTTCAATGAGTAGAAATTACTTTTCTAAAATAAATAAAATGAAATTATTTGCCTTAATGGTTCTAATGTTAGTGATGATGCTAGATCATCTAATGTGAACCTTTGTGTGCTAAATAAAGTAGTTAAGAATTGTGTGGTGATTGTATACCTCGTATTTATTTATAGACGGTAGTACCGACCAAGGATACAAGGAGGAAGGAGGATACTATGAGGAAGAAGCTGAGGAGAACTTCAACCACTGCTCTGCACAAGGCAAGCTACAACTTGCAAGTGATCTTACTTAGCAAGCCTAATACTACTGGTTGAATTAGCAAGCTATTAACTAAGCAAGCTAAACATTTGCCACTTAGCAAGCTTATACCCATTGATGATACCCAATCCTAGTTTCACTTGCAAAGCTTAGTACTTTATTTGTCAAAGTTTTCTCTTAGAGTTTACTTAGTGACTTTTAGATTCTAGGAAGATAATTGAAGGTAGCATAAAGAGCATAAAACTTGGCCTAAGTTAGATAAATCTTGATGTCATCCTAAGGCATGAGATTGAACCTAGATAAGATCAAATTGCTTATCACCCCTCATAAGTATTTATCCTACTTGTAGATGCTAGTGCTAAGCATAAAACTGGATCAACTTTAGATGGGAATACTTGGTGAAAATGGTTATGAAAACCTTAGAATGATGATTCATTCTACTGAAATGTTTTGACATATGTTCTTGAACAACAGATGATTTTGATGATAAAAATGTTAAGGCATGAGCCTTAGCCCTTTATAAAACTGATGGTTGTTTAGATGCGATGCCATTCCAATTCTTACCGTACAACCACAATACCCGAAATTTGGGTAGGGCTTGACTGGAAATTTATATACCTTAGTATGGCTTCCCTTGCGGCCAAGGTTTCAGCTGAGGCTACCTTGTGAAGATTGTCCACCTGTGCAGTACCCAAGATGACAGTTGGTCATGGTTGGGAGGCCAAACTCACAGGAGAGGTGCCTATACTAGGGCGTGTAATTGAAAGGTAAGGATTGATTATCTGCATACTGAGTATGGTGGATTCAGGATTATTCCTGACGGATGTATCGAATGTTGTGGTGAAAGTGTACAATCTCTGCAGAGTGTCAAACTATTCGAATAACCGCGTCTGCGGTTATGGACAGTTGGAGTGGCCATACTGTTCTATCGTCAAATGTTTTCAAAATGACTTATGAAATGATTTATGACTTTTACTTGACCACAACAGAGTTTTGACATGAAATTCAAGTTCCCACTTAGGTGTTATAAAACTTTCAACTAGCTTTCTTTGTTTCTGAACTTAGTAAAGGTAAAGCTGGGTTTTTGCAAAACAACCCTAGACCTTAGTATATCCTATTCAAAACCACTTCACTTGTTAGTATTAGTTTGCGAGTACTTAAAGAGTACTCATGGCTTTGTCTCTGGCTATTCTCGTGGCCAGACTATGAAGAGGAGTATCAGGAGGACAGACAGCAGGAAGGTTACGACAACTAGGATCATCTCCCATCACAAGCATTGCTGTGACCACGAAGATGGAGCTCACCACGCTTAGCATTACTATTACGTTATTCCGCTCCTTGAATTGTATTAAGAACTGGATCATGAGATCCTTATTTGTGTAAGACCTTATGTATGGTTTGTAATGGATGATGTACTGTCATATCCAATCTGTTATGTCTCGCAAAAATGGTAATCCTGGGATTGCGATGTATGGCATAACAGGCATCTAGGATTAAAAATCCGGGTGTTGACATCATGTCCCTTGAATACGAGGGCCACTCCTCATGCTAGTCAACTTTAGTTACATTTAAGTTCTTGTCATAGTAAGTACATGTGTATCATAGAGAACCACCAACGGGGTACCCCTTGCACATGATATAGGATCTATCCCATAATCAAAATGAATGGTTTGGATTGATTATCCGCATACTAAGTATGGTGAATTCAGGATTGTTCCTGACGGATGTATTGAATGTTGTGGTGAAAGTGTACAATCTCTGTAGAGTGTCAAACTATTCGAATAGCCGCGTCCCCGGTTATGGACAGTTGGAGTGGACATACTATTCCGTCGTCATATGTTTTCAAAATGACCTATGAAATGATTTATGACTTTGACTTGACCATAACAGGGTTGTGATATGAAATTCAAGTTCCCACTTAGGTGTTATAAAACTTTCAACTAGCTTTCTTTGCTTCTGAACTCAGTAGAGATAAATCTAGCTTTTTGCAAAACAACCCTAGAGATTAGTATATCCTACTCAAAACCACTTGACTTTCTAGTACTAGTTTGCGAGTACTTAACGAGTACTCATGGCTTTGTCCCTGTCTATTTTCGTGGCCAGACTATGAAGAGGAGTATCAGGAAGATGGACCGCAGGAAGGTTACGAAAACTAGGATCATCTCCCATCGTCACCATTGCTTGTGACCATGAAGATGGAGCTTCGCCCACGCTATCGTTATCTTTACGTTATTCCGCTGCTTGAGTTATATTAAGACTAGATCATGAGATCCTTATTTGTGTAAGACCTTATGTATGGTTTGTAATGGATGATGTACTGTGATATCTAATCTGTTATGTCTAGCAAAAATGGTAATCCTGGGATTGCGATGTATGGCATGACAGGCATCTGGGATTAAAAATCCGGATGTTAACAAGCTGTTATCAGAGCCATCCTGACCATAGGATACCCTAGTTTCGAATTGACGTTTGAATCAAAAACTTAGTTTCAAAACCAAAGGAAGTGAGTATTTATGAAAACTTATTCTCATTCTTATCACTTAGACTTTTTCATGAAAATTCATGTTCCTCAAAAATTATTTAAAACTTACATAAAATTTGACACACTTGATCGCTCTGCTAACTTACTCATCCTATATTCTTATAGATGTACATGAAGTATAGCAAGTTCTATCAGTTGGGGAATGTAGAAGACCTCATCTTTCAGTGTGACTTGGACCAGCTGGCAGAGATGCTGGAATGTCCGCACCCCGAGTTCTTTGGAGCTTAGCTCAATGATCAGGAAGGAGAGGATTTGTAGTGGCTAGTTGTTGCAAGTCTCCGGGGATAGATTGAAGCCCCCACTACAGAGGAAATTCAATTCACCTTGAGAGAGAACAACTGGCTCGATGGACTTGCCAGGGCCATGCAGGAAGCTCTTGCCCATCTGTGTGGGCAGAGTATCAACCAGATCAAGGGTACCCGCTTTGATTTTTTCCCAAGGCGTGATGCTAATGGACAGCCACTAGAAGCCCCATACCACCACGAGTTGAAGACCCAATTGGACCACCTTAGCTTCATGATGTATGATCGTCAGCAGGAGTTGGATAATTGCCGTGACTACTCCAACCACAAGTCCGCCATCATCAAGACGAAGGATTAGACCATCGCCATGCTAGCAAAGGATCGCAAGTCTCACCGTCGTCATCTCAACAAGAAGGAGCGCATCATTGCCCGTCTTCGCCACCGTATCTCGTCTTTGGAGGAGACCATCCACGAGAGAGACATGCAGTTGGAAGAAAGGGAGAATGCCGGAGAGGATCTTCGTGGAGACCCCTACTCCTATCTCAGTGATGATGATGATTTCCTAGAAGATCAGGCTGTGGATTTCTTCACCGATGAGGATGATTACGCCTTCATCGATGACGATGAGGATGATGAGGATGACGACTACACCGACTCCAAGGAGTAGTAACACTTGAGCACTAGCATAGTGAGTAGTATTCGGTCCCACTGGATCGTAGTTTCCAGAATGTTTCTTAAAACCATCTGTTTCCCTTTGTTGTGGTTTGTGTTGTACCGTGTGCTATGAATGAATGAATGAATGGAAAGCAAGTTGCTAGAAAAATCTGAGTCAAACTTTAAAAACTTCTCAAAGTCCTAGAACCTTAAAAATTTCCCTCTTTTCTCATGATCTATCTCAATCTTCAGATGCCACGTGGAGGAAGTGGTTCATTCCCGGACCCGATGTTGCAAATACTGCAAATGTTGACTTCTGACAGTGAAGCTGAAAGAGCCGAAAGTCAAGCCAACCTATCCACCCTTCAACAGATAGCTCAGCTTTCCCACAACAACCAAGGCCACGGAAATCAGGACAACCATGGATCTAAGCTCAAGAATTTCCAGAACACCAACCCACCTATTTTCACTAAGTCGGAAGAGCCCTTAGACGCCGATGATTGGCTGCAAACCATGGAAAATAACCTAGAAGTCGACGGAGTGGAATCGAATGAGAAAGTTTTGTTCGCCACCCACTATCTAGCCGGAGATGCCAGAGCATGGTGGAACAGTGTTCATGCAATGACCGGAGGCCAGATGATGACCTGGGAGGAATTCAAGGTCAAGTTCAGAAGAACCCATGTACCACCGGGTTTAATCAAGAGGATGAGAGACGAGTTCAGAGAACTGAAGCAAGGAAGGATGACTGTAGTGGAATACCGTGACAAATCCTGTCATTAGCTAGGTATGCCCCTGATGAGATCGACACCGAAACCAAGAAGAAAGAAAGATTCTTGAATGGTCTGCATGATGAGATGTAGACTGTGTTAGTCAATATCCCCTTTGCCGATATTGAAACCCTGGTCGACTCTGCCATCCAAATGGAAGGAAAGATCAACCAAGCCAATGAGAACCTTAAGCATCGCATGATGCACCAGCCAGGAACCCATCAGACCCCAAAGTATCGCCCTAACCCATCTCCAGGATTTTCCCCAAGAACCAACAGACCCCCGATGAACCGTCCAACCTATCCCAACCGTGGAAACCCAAGGCCCGGAGGAAATCACAACAACCCCGGGAACTCTAGCAATTTCAACCGTGCCCCACCCAAGTTCAACAACAATGCTACCACCAACCCCAACACTGCCCCAAGGACTGGAAGCAACGTTGTGCCTGTTGCAGCAAAGGACAAGTCGTAGGTAACTTGTTATGATTGTGGAAATAAGGGCCACTACTCCAACGAGTGCCCCAACAAGAAGAATTCCACAACCCCCAATGCAAATGCCCCAGCTCAGCAGCAGCGTCGTGTTCAGTCAGGAAGAAGGTTTGCCCCAGGGAATTCGCTCAACCGCAACGGCCGTCTTTTTCTCATGCATTCTGAAGAAGCCCAGGAAGCGCCAGACGTCGTGCTGGGTATGTTTTCTGTTAATTCAGTACTTGCAAGAGTATTGTTTGATTCTGGTGCATTGCACTCATTTGTCACCGAAGAATTTGCATGCACTAGTAAAATTCAACCAACCAAACTGAAGCATGTTATGATCGTCCAAATTCCCGGTTCAACCACCAAGGCTAGGCAAATTTGCAAAGCCGTCCCTATCCGCATCCATGGCATATATTTTTATGCTAATCTGATAGTACTCAGAACTAAAGGTTTGGAAGTAGTACTAGGAATGGATTGGATGCCCAAACATAAAAGATTGATTGACTGTGCCAAGAAAGCCAACCAGTACAGCCGGAATATCAGTCGAGCATATATTTGAAACCTTACCTCGCCACTTCAAGTGCAACAAGAGTATAGCCCAACCTACCATTAACCAAGTCCGGATAGTCTATGAATACCTCGATGTATTTCCAGATGTTTTTCCCGGTATGCCCCTAGATGGGATATCGAGTTTATCATCGAACTAATCCCTGGAACATGACCCATAGCCCAGAGACCATATAGTATGAACCCGTCTGAACTGGCAGAACTGAAAAAGCAACTGGATTCCATGATGGAAATTGGATTGATTCAACCAAGTGCGTCACCTTGGAGATCACCTGTCTTGTTTGTGGACAAGAAGGATGGAGGTAACCGTTTGTGTACGGATTATCGGAAGTTGAATGATGTCACCATCAAAAACAAGTATCCCTTGCCCAAGATAGAAGATTTGTTTGATCAGTTGACCGGTGCCAAAGTGTTTTCTAAGATTGATCTTAGGACTGGCTATCATCAACTCAAGATTCATGCAGAAGATATTCCCAAGACTACCTTTACCACCCGATATGGATTGTACGAGTATACAGTCAGGTCTTTTGGATTAACCAATGCCCGCGCTTATTTCATGAATCTCATGAATAAGATTTTTATGGACTTCCTGGATAAGTTTGTCGTTGTTTTCATCGATGACATCCTGATTTATTCCAAATCAGAAGAAGAACATGAGCTACACCTAAGGACCATTCTTGGAACCCTTAGAGAGCATCAGCTGTATGCCAAGTTTAGCAAATGTGAATTCTAGTTATAGGAGGTAGGATTCCTCGGTCACATTGTATCAGCCGGAGGAATTGCCGTTGACCCTGCCAAAGTGAAAGATGTCGAAGATTGGCAAGCCCCAACCACTCAAACCCAAGTTCGTGCATTTCTCGGATTGGCGGGATACTACCGCAAGTTCGTAGAAGGATTCTCGAGTATCGCCAGACCCATGACCCAATTGCTGAAGAAGGACAAGAGTTTTGAATGTACCGACAAATGTGAAGCGAGTTTTCAAGAACTCAAGAGGAGATTGATTTCAGCCCCAATCTTAATCATGCCGGATATCACGAAGCCCTTCGATGTGTATTATGATGCATCCAAGATCGGTCTCGGATGTGTGCTAATGCAAGAAGGCAAAGTTATATCTTATCTATCTCGACAATTAAAAAACATGAGCAAAATTACCCAACCCATGACCTCGAACTCGCAACCGTAGTTCTAGCCCTGAAGACATGGAGGCATTACCTGATGGGAAACCGTTGTGAGATTTACTCGGATCACAAGAGCCTGAAGTATATATTCACTCAGAAGGAGCTGAATATGAGACAGGGCAGATGGATTGAGCTAATCAAGGATTACGATCTGGACATTCACTATCACCCCGGTAAAGCCAACATGGTAGCAGATGCCCTTAGCAGATTGCCGTGCTGCTTGAACTCCATGATTTTAAAGGAGCAACCAAGCTTGCACAAAGAGATGGAAGATTTTCGAATGGAATTAGTAAGTGAAGGATTTTTGGCTAGCATAGAACTTCAACCCACTTTGATCAGTCAGATCAAAGAGGCGCAGAAAGGAAATGCTAGTATCGATGGAATCAAGCGTCGTATTGGTACAGGAAAAGTACCCGGATTCACCGAAGACGAAGAAGGAGTTCTGTGGTACAAAGGACGCCTTTGTGTACCAGCAGATTCTGAGTTGAAAGAAGTTATTCTGAAGGAAGCTCATGATACTCTTTATTCTATCCATCCCGGAGGAACTAAGATGTATCAAGATTTGAAAGAGAAATTTTGGTGGCATAAGATGAAGAGAGAAATCGGAAGCTATATCGCCAAGTGTGATATATGTCAGCGAGTCAAGGCAGGACATCAAAGACCCGCTGGACTGTTGCAACCCTTACAGATTTCGGAATGGAAATGGGATTCCGTTGGAATGGACTTTATCACCGGATTGCCTACTTCTAGTAGGGGAAATGACTCTATCTGGGTCATAGTGGACATATTGTCCAAAGTCGCCCATTTCTTACCCGTCAAGACCACATATCAGAGTTCAAAGCTAGCGGAGTTATACATCGCTAGAATAGTTAGTTTGCATGGAGTCCCCAAGAACATCGTATCAGATCGAGGAACTCAATTTACCTCGAGATTCTGGAGGAAAGTCCAAGAAGGTTTAGGAACCCGCCTAGATTTCAGCACCGCATATCACCCTCAGACCGATGGACAAACGGAGCGAGTAAACCAAATACTCGAAGATATGCTGAGAGAATGTGTGTTAGAATATGGATCCAAGTGGGAAGACTGTCTGTGGTTTGTAGAATTTTCATACAACAACAGTTATCAAGCCAGTTTGCAAATGGCCCCATTTGAATTCATGTACGGAAGGAAGTGTCGCACCCCTTTGAACTGGTCGGAAGTAGGAGAGAGTCAGATTTTCGGACCTGACATCCTACAAGAAGCAGAAGAGAAGGTTCACAAGATTCGTGAGCACCTCAAGACCGCCCAGTCCAGACAGAAGAGTTATGCCGACAAGAGACGTCGAGACCTCGCTTTCAACATAGGAGATTTTGTATATCTGAAGGTGTCGCCATTGAAGGGAATGCAGCGTTTCCAACTCAAAGGAAAGTTAGCCCCCAGATATATCGGACCTTTCAAAATTTTGAACCGTCGAGGAGAAGTGTCGTATCAATTGCAACTACCCGAAGATATGTCATCTGTGCACAATGTGTTCCATATCTCATTACTTCGCAAGTGTCTCGAAGTCCCAGAGAAGACCAAAGTGTTCAAGCATATCGATCACCGGACCATAGAGATCAACGCTGACCTGACCTATCCCGAAGTACCCATCTGTATTTTGGAAGAAGCTTTCCGAACTACCCGAACCCGAAGCATCAAGTTTCTCAAGATTCAGTGGAGCAACCACACAGAAGAGGAAGCTACCTGGGAGCGCGAAGATCACATCAGGACGGAGTTTCCCGATCTCTTCAAATCTTAGGTAATCTTATTAGTCCTTTTTCAAATCTCGGGACGAGATTTTGTTTAAGGGGGGAAGGTTTGTAACATCCCAAAAATACTAAACTTGGATCATCAAACTCTAATCATCAAAATTAGGGTTAACAAAAACTTTTCTAAATAAAAATATGAAAGCATGCATGTGTGTATGCATCCCATTTTGAATTCTTTTGAATTGCCTTGTTTATGCGTTTCTTTACTTGTAAAATGATTCTTAGGTGAAATAAACATCATCTAAACAATCCCCACACTTTTCCCAAAGACAAATAAATCAAAATAAGCCAAATTGAGTGAATGGTCATTTTGCCCAACTTAACTCCCATGCCTACTTTGGCTGCCCCAAACTTTCAGAACTTAACAGAAACTTGTTTGGATCTTTACACCCCTTGATAGTACTCATAACAAAGTATCAAGGCGCACCTTGTGATCATCCAGAAACTTTCAAATGCATAGTTTAAATGACAATTCAAAATTTTATCTTTATCATATGGGAAGATCCCACTTTTTCAAAAACCACTCAAACAAGCTCAACTTTCAAAACCCAAGCATTTGATGACTCACCAGCACCAACCTAGCACACCCACCAAAAATATTTTCAGAAAACTTGAATTATTGCGGCCATTTCATTAAACACCTTGCAGATACAAATCAAAAAAATCCAAACACTATTGTGAGCAGTGATTCTTGCCTAACTTGTTCCCTCTCTGGATCCAACTAGGCTTTAATAGATCATCTAGCTCAATTGCAAACCTCTAGCATCACTGTAAGCTTGGCAATGTCATCAATGCAGAGCAGGCCGAGTGCACCCTTGTCACCCCCATGTCGACAGCAAGCTAGGAGAAGAAACAAGCCTAGCAAACATGTCTGGGAGCAAGCCAACACCCCACCGCCACTCCTTGTCCAGCGCTCGAACGTTGCCAACCCCTGGACCACACGCATGGACCATGCCAAGCTCGCGAGCAACCATGCCGAGAGCGTTCCCCGTGCGCCACGCTCGACCGACGCCCACAGACCGCGCGCCTCCCTTGCCGCTTGCATATGTGATCACCACCGTCCCAGCAACCCCGCAGACACGCTCGTTCGCCGCCGCGCGGACCACACACGCTGTGCGCATTAAAAACCTCCGTCGGGCACGCGCAGAGCACCGCCGCATTCCGACCAAACCGCACCACCCCACGCCTCGCCACCACGTCGTTGAGCATCACTAGGGAGCACCGCACCGCCCCCTATCGTCGCCCACGCCGATAGCCCTCTGTGCCGTCGACCACGACGAGCTCACCTTGCGCCCCGTCGGTCCCCTCTCGCCACTATAAATAGAGGCCACCCCCAGCCGAATTGAGCACACCATCTCACTCCCCTCTCCTCACTGATCGTTCCACCCCGTTCCCGAAGCAAGGCGAGCAGCACTTCGCTAGAATTTCACCGGAGCCCGCCGCCTCTGGAGAAGAAGGGAGCCAACGATTGGAGCTGCCCTAGGAGAAGCTGCCGATACCAGGAGGTTCGCCGTCGTCGACTTCGTCGTTCGCCCGCCTCGCCGACCCTCGCCTGAGCCCCGGTGAGCCCCCGACGACCCCCACCTGCCGCGTTAGGTTTCTGTCTTACCGGCATTGCCAACGTCGATGATGACCCTCAGCCGTTAGATTAGAACAAGATCCCACGGCTCACATTGTCGGGGGTGTACCCCCAGGTACCCCAGAGTTGGTGCATCGAGTTATTCAATAAAGTGCTAAATTAGCAGAGACGATAAATATAAATAGAATAAATAAATGGAGAAGACAACTGCACTTGGGCCGAATTAGGGAAGATTCGGTCCGTACAGATCACTGCCACACCAAATTTCACCCTCATGGGCCAAATTAGAGCAGCAGGAGCCGAATCAGGCTAATTCCCCGCATGGGCCGAATCAGGCTTACCTCGACCTAGTCAAACTCTGCTGCACCGCGCCAGCAAACCCCACACCTCGCCATCGCCTCCCGGATGGGCCGAGTCTGGAGGACCTCGGCCCACCGTGGGTTCAGTCCGCTCAGGCACCACCTTAATAGTTGCCTTCCCCGCGTGGGCCGGCGGGAGCAATCCCGGCCCATCGACGAGCCTCACCAAGACCCCAGGCGTTCCCTTGACCCGGCTGGGCCTCAGGAGAGGATCCGAACAGGCCTGTTCGACCCGGTGGAAGCCAGGGTGACCTGGCGGGGCTCCTTCCATCATGGGCCGAATGAGAAGGGTCGCAGCTGGGCCTTTACCTTTATTCGGCTGTGAGGAAAATAAAGACTCGGCTGGGCTTTCTAGCTCCAGGCCGACTAAAACAGGCCATAGGCCGAATTAACGTTTTTCCTAGGACGTCCAGGCTGAATAAAACTACTTCAGGTGCCCTGTTATCCATTCCTAGACGCATCCAGAAATCTACAACGACTCGCCATCGAGCCAAGACAATCTCCACCAGTATTGTGCCAGCCTTAGGAGCCCTCCAGCTCAAACTGGCACATGGCATATGGAAAATGCCCTTGGCATCTAACAAGATGCTAGGGATATGCTCTTGGCGTCAAATAAGATGCTAGAGAATATGCCTGGAATCTCGAAAGATGCCAGCATATGCTGAGCATCTCTAGAAGATACCCAGAATATGCCACCTAGATACCAAGCGTGTAGCACAAGTCTTGTCCCCTAGGCTCCCCTTTATAAGGAGCACCAGGGGATCATTACAGGAGAGCCCCCGAAGGGCTCTTCCCCTCTCTGCTCAATAGGAGATCTTCTTCTTCTTCCTCCTCCAATCTCACAGAGAGATCTAGATGGAGGCATAGGAGATACAGCTCAAGGAGCATGATTGTAGCCACAAGTATGGCAAGATTATAAGAGATTAGATGTAGAGAAAGAGGTGTTATCTCCAAATGAGAGCCTCAATCCTATATACATTGTATTTCTCTTTGTTCATACGAGTGCGATCTTCACTGCATCATCCCTCTTCGGATTCCTCCACGTCCATCGGCCCCAACTTTAGCCTATCCATGGCATATGCCGTGATACCACCACGACATTTGGTGCCCACCGTGGGGCCTCTTAGTGGCGTTGGTTGGGTTTCCATCCGGACGGGAGCATCTTCATCAACCTCTTCCTCATAGAGCACTTTCAGCTCCTCAAGCAAACAGAGAGCAGAGAGGTAAGCGCGGAGGCTCTCCAAGTCTGACTCGGCAAGGCAGGTAAGACTTAGCAAGAATGACTCAAGTGTTTCTCCAAGCATACTGTAAGTACCAAGTAACTCAGCAGGGCAGGTATGACTTAGCAAAAATCACTCAAACACTTCTCCAAGTACACTGTAAGTGCCAGATAACTCAGCCACCTACACTCAATCCTTCACCCCGGGGAGAAAATAACTTAACCCGGGGACTAGTCAACTTATACGTAGAGTCACCTTTGGATAAAGAGAACGTTATGATGATTCAGATCTGTATTTGAGTCAGCTTATTTATAACTCGGATAGAATTTGAGTCAGCTTATTTATGAGTCAGATAGAGTTTGAGTCGGTTTACTTATGATTTGGATTGACCTGTAACTCGGCTCACCAGCCAGCTTATTGATGATTCGGATAGAATTTTAGTCAGCTTATTTGTAACTCGGATAGAATTTGAGTCAGCTTATTTGTAACTCGGATAGAATTTGAGTCAGCTTATTTATAACTCGGATAGAATTTGAGTCAGCTTACTTATAACTTGGATAGAATTTGAGTCAGCTTATTTATGATTCGGATAGAATTTGAGTCAGCTTATTTATAACTCGGATAGAATTTGAGTCAGCTTATTTATAACTCGGATAGAATTTGAGTCAGCTTATTTATGAGTCAGATAGAATTTGAGTCGGTTTACTTATGCTTTGGATTATCCTTTAACTCAGCTCACCAGCCAGCTTATTGATGATTCGGATATAATTTGAGTCAGTTTATTTATGCCTCGGATTAACCTTTAACTCAGCTCAGTAGCTTGTCTCTGATTCGGACTGACATTTGATTCAGCTTGCGAGGGTATATAATAATTCGGATTTGCATTCGGACTTGGCGTACTAGCTCATCTCTGATTGGGACTAAAGTTTGATTCAGCTCGCCAAATTGCCAGGTTATATTATATCTCGGATTGATATCTCACTATCTTGCCAGGTCATCTCATACCTCAGATGACTATTTGCCAGCTTATCATATCTCAAATTTATATCTCATATCAACATCTCTAATCAGATCTCTCAGCGGTTAACCCTATTAACATATCCCAAAACTTAATCTCGGATCTATATCTCGGATCCATATCAAAGGAAAATTAACATCATCTCACCAAATCAAGTTATATTGTGGCAAACAGGTGACTCAGATTTAAGTCATATACCTCGGATTTGAGTCAGATGACTCAGATTTGAGATGTAAGTCAAAATTGAGTAAAGAAACTCGGATTTGGAAACAGATGACTCGGATTTAAGTCATATACTTCGGATTTGAGTCAGATAACTCAGATTTGAGATGTAAGTCAAAATTGAGTAAAGTAACTCGGATTTGGAAACAGATGACTCAGATTTAAGTCATATACCTCGGATTTGAGTCAGATGATTCAGATTTGAGATGTAAGTCAAAATAGAGTAAAGAAACTCGGATTTGGAAACAGATGACTCGGATTTGAGTCATGTACCTCGGATTTGAGTCAGATAACTCAGATTTGAGATGTAAGTCAAAATTGAGTAGAGTAACTCGGATTTGGAAACAGGTGACTCGGATTGTGACTTACCCAAACAGGTTATGACCAGTGCCCATGAAGGCCAGATGTCTAGAAACTTACCCGAAGGGGTTATGACCAGTGCCCATGAAGGCCAGAAGTCCAGAAACTTACCCAGAGGGGTTATGACCAGTGCCCATGAAGGCCATAAGTCTAGAAACTTACCCAAAGGGGTTATGACCAGTGCCCATGAAGGACAGAAGTCCAGAAAATTACCCAAAGGGGTTATGACCAGTGCCCATGAAGGCCAGAAGTCCAGAAACTTACCCAAAGGGGTTATGACCAGTGCCCATAAAGGACATAGGTCTAGAAACTTACCCAAAGGGGTTATAACTAATGCCAAAGCAGGCCAGAAGCCCAGAAACTTACCCAAAGGGGTTATGACCGAATGCCCAAGAAGGCCAGAAGTCAAAAAACTTTCCCAAAAGGGTTAAGACCAGAGCCCAAGAAGACCAGAAGCCAAAAACTTGCCCAAAAGGGTTATAAGACATTGAAGTATACTACCAAGGTACAATAAGTCGAAAAACAACTCTGGGAATATTTGAATTTAAAGCCTATGAGCGACTCCATGAGTCCCACATAGCCTCGGGGACTAATGTCGGGGGTGTACCCCCAGGTACCCCAGAGTTGGTGCATCGAGTTATTCAATAAAGTGCTAAATTAGCAGATTAAGAGACGAGAAATATAAATAAAATAAAGAAAAGGAGAAGACAACTACACTTGGGCCGAATTAGGGAAGATTCGGTCCGTACAGATCACTGCCACACCGAATTTCACCCTCATGGGCCGAATCAGAGCAGCAGGAGCCGAATCAGGCTAACTCCCCGCATGGGCCGAATCAGGCTTACCTCGGCCCAGTCAAACTCTGCCGCACCGCGCCAGCAAACCCCACACCTCGCCATCGCCTCCCGGATGGGCCCACCATGGGTTCAGTCCACTCAGGCACCGCCTCAATAGTTGCCTTCCCCGCGTGGGCCGGCGGGAGCAATCTCGGCCCACCGACGAGCCTCACCAAGACCCCAGGCATTCCCTTGACCTGGCTAGGCCTTAGGAGAGGATCCGAACAGGCCTGCTCGACCCGGTGGAAGCCAAGGTGACCCGGCGGGGCTCCTTCCATCATGGGCTGAATGAGAAGGGTCGTAGCTAGGCCTTTACCTTTATTCGGCTGTGAGGAAAATAAAGACTCGGCTGGGCTTTCTAGCTCTAGGCCGACTCAAATAGGCCATAGGCCGAATTAACGTTTTTCCTAGGACGTCCAGGCCGAATAAAACTACTTCAGATGCCCTGTTATCCATTCCCAGACGCATCCAGAAATCTACAACGACTCGCCATCGAGCCAAGACAATATCCACCAGTATCGTGCCAGACTTGGGAGCCCTCCAGCTCAGACTGGCACATGGCATATGGAATATGCCCTTGGCATCTAACAAGATGCTAGGGATATGCTCTTGGCGTCAAATAAGATGCTAGGGAATATGCCTGGCATCTCCAAAGATGCCAAGGCATATGCTGAGCATCTCTAGAAGATACCCAGAATATACCACCTAGATACCAAGCGTGTAGCACAAGTCTTGTCCCCTGGGCTCCCCTTTATAAGGAGCACCAGGGGGATCGTTACAGGAGAGGCCCCGAAGGGCTCTTCCCTTCTCTGCTCAATAGGAGCTCTTCTTCTTCCTCCTCCCATCTCACAGAGAGATCTAGATAGAGGCGTAGGAGATACAGCTCAAGGAGCATGATTGTAGCCACAAGTATGGCAAGATTATAAGAGATTAGATGTAGAGAAAGAGGTGTTATCTCCAAATGAGAGCCTCAATCCTATATACATTGTATTTCTCTTTGTTCATACGAGTGCGGTCTTCACTTTATCATCCCTCCCCGGATTCCTCCACGTCCATCGGCCCCAACTTTAGCCTACGCATGGCATATGCCGTGATACCACCACGACACACATCGCCCCATACCGCTTCGCACCCCCTCGTCTCATTGACGCATGGGGACATCGACTTAACCAGCCCGCGTAAGCGCTATGCTTAGCAGGCCGGCCCAGTATCGTTTCCCACGCAGCCCAGTCATTTGAAATTAACCTTTTCCATTTTATTTCAAACACACTTCTGCACCTAGATTCAAAAATCAATCCAGATCGATTCATTGAACCAAATTGAATGAAACCAAGTTTTTTACAAAGGTCTGGAAACGCTGAATCCAAGCCCGTTGGATTCAAGTCATTTGGATATGTAGATCATCCTTGGTAAAAATAACAAGGCAGAAGATTTTCTGCATTCAAACATTTTTCAAATTTAAACCATGATAGATTTTGAGTTGATTCCAATTCTCAAAATCACATTAACCATACCTTTCAGAATATATAAAAATATATAGGTTTACTTACAGAAATAATGACCAAGTAATAAAAGAATGCCACATAGGCATTTCTAGTCACTTTATTTAATTAAAATAAAAGGTTAAACCTTATTAAATTGTGACACCACTTTAAATCACATTCCCATGTACTAAAATATGTGGTGATGACATGCGTCAACATGATCCCATGTTTGGTTTGGAGAATATTAAATCCTAAGTAGTTTTTCAATGAGCAGAAATTACTTTTCTAAAAATAAAAGGAATTAAACCAAGCCTTAATCTTGTAATGTTAGAGATGATGCTAGATCATCTATAGGACCCCTTTTGTGTGATGATTGCAAGTAGTTAAATATTGTTTGGTGATTGTGTACCTAGTATTTATTTATAGACGCTAGTACCGACCAAGGATACGAGGAGGAAGGATGATACTACGAAGAAGAAGCCGAGGAGAACTTCAACCACTGCTCTGCTCAAGGCAAGCTGTTAACCTTTCAAGCTAACACTTGCAATTTAGCAAGCTTATATTGACACTGATGCAAGCCTAATACTACTAGTTGAATGTGCAAGCTAACACTTGCAAGATACTATACCCATGCAAGCAAATACTTGCTTGTTACCATGCCAACTATATGCCTTAAGCATATGTGATCATACCAACTTGATACCCCCTCCTAGTTTTATTCGCAAGCTTTCTATTTTATTTCTTTATCAAAGCTACTTACTTAGAGTTTACTTAAGTGAATTGTAGATTCTATAAAGATAATTGAAGGTTGCATAAAGAGCATAAAATTTGGCCTAAGCTAGATAATCTTTACGTCATCCTAAGGCATGAGACTGAACTTAGTTAAAACTCCACTTATTTACCACCCCTCATTAGTACTTACCCCCACTTGTAGATGCTAGTGCTAAGCATAAAACCTGATCAAATTTAGATGGGAATACTTGGTGGAAAAATGATTATGAAAACCTTGGAATGATGGATCATTCTATTGAAATGTTTTAGACATGTGTTTCCGAACACCAGATGATTTATGGTGATGAAAATGTTGAGGCATGAGCCTTATCCCTTTATAAAACTGATGGTTGTCTGAATGCGATACCAATCCAATTTTACCGTACAACCACAATACCCGAGAATTGGGTAGGGCTTGACTGGAAACTTATATACCTTAGTATTAGTTCCCTCACGGCCAAGGTCTGAGCTGAGGCTACCTTGTGAAGATTGTCCACCTGTGCAGTACCCAAGATGACAGTTGGTCATGGTTGGGAGGCCAAACTCACATGAGAGGTGCTTATACTAGGGCGTGTAATTGAAAAGTTAGGATTGATTATCCGCATACTGAGTATGGTGAATTCAGGATTTGTTCCTAACGGATGTATCGAATGTTGTGGTGAAAGTGTACAATCTCTGCAGAGTGTCAAACTATTCGAATAGCCGCGTCCGCGGTTATGGACAGTTGGAGTGGCCATACTATTCCCCCGTCAGATGTTTTCAAAATGACTTGTGAAATGAATTGAGACTTTGACTTGACCACCACAGGGTTGTGATATGAAATACAAGTTCCCACTTAGGGTTATAAAACTTTAACTAGCATTCTTTGCTTCTGAACTTAGTAGAGGTAAATCTGGCTTTTTGCAAAACAACCCTAGAGCCTAGTGTCCTATTACAAAAACCCCCTTCACTTGTTAGTATTAGTTTGCGAGTACTTAAAGAGTACTCATGGCTTTGTACCTGGCTATTCCCATGGCCAGAATATGAAGAGGAGTACCTGGAGGATGGACCCCAGGAAGGTTACGACAACTAGGATCATCTCCCATCGTCAGCATTGCCTATGACCCCGAAGATGGAGCTTCGCCTACGCTACGGTTATTATTACGTATTCCGCTGCTTGTGTTGTATTAAGACTGGATCATGAGATCCTTATTTGGTGTAAAACCTTATGTATGGTTTGTAATGGATGATGTACTGTGATATCCAATTCTGTTATGTCTCACAAAAATGGTAATCCTGGGATTGCGATGTATGGCATAACAGGCATCTGGGATTAAAAATCCGGGTGTTGACAATGCATATCCATCAATGGTGACCATCCTGAGAGCAACCTTGCCACCCCCATGTCGCCAGCGAGCTAGGAGAAGCTCTAGCCTCGCCAACCTTGTCTGGGATACACAACACCGTCCCCCGCCACACCCTGTCCAAGCCTCGAGCCTTGCCAACCCCTGGACCACATGGCAAGCTCGCGCCCAGTTTCTCTGAGAGTGAGCCCAGAGCGTGCCAGTGCGCCGCACGCGACACCAGCCCACAGACCGCGCGCCGCCCTTGCCGCTTACGTACGTGATCACCAGCACCCCAGCAACAAGCCAGAAAACCCTGTTCGTCGCCGCGCGGACCATTGATGTTGTGCGCCATTAAAATCCCCGTCGGACCCGCCTAGAGCGCCGTGTTGTTCCGACCGTTCCTCACCGCCCCACGCCACACCATCAAGTCGTTGAGCTTCTCCAGGAGGCAACTCACCGCCCCCTATCGTCGCCCATGCCATTAGCACGCTGTGCCGACGACCACGACGAGCTCCACCCGCGCCCGTTGGTCCCCTTCAGGCAATATAAGGAGGCCACTCCCGTTCGATTTGAGCACACCATCTCACTCCCCACCTCTCACTGATCACACCCACTCACCCCCGGAGCAAGGCGAGAACAAGGTGGCCGGAATTTCACCGGAGTTTGCCGCTGCAGAGGAGGAGAGGCGCCGTCGATTAGAGCCGCCCTAGGAGGAGCTGCCGGTACCAGGAGGATCGTCGTTGTTGACTTCGTCATTCTCCCTCGTCGCCAAACATCGCTGGAGCCCCGGTGAGCCCCCACTGACCCCCACTGGCCATGCTAGGGTTCAACATCGCCGCATCCTGGTCAGGTGTGGACGATGAACCATGATCATAGGATTAGAGTTAGATCGCACAGTCCACATCTCCCCATACCGCTTCGCCACTTGTTGTCTCACTGACGAGTGGGGTCGTTCACTTAACCAGCCCACGCGCGCGCTGTAAGTAGTGGGCCGGCCCAGTTAAACCTCCCGCGCGACCCAACAATTCAAACTTAGGTTTATTCATTTAGTTTCAAAAGCAGTTATGTACCTAGATTCAAAAATCAACCCAGCTCGATTCACTGAACCAAAATGCATGAAACCAATTTTGTTAGTAAGGTACTGAAGTGTTTAATACAAGCCCGTTGGATTCAAACCAATTATATTTGTAGATCACCCATAGAAAAAACAACAAGGTAGAAGCTTTTCTGCATTCAAACATTTTTCAAAATTCAACCACAAAAGGTTTTGAGTTGATTCGAACTCTCAAAAATCACATTTAACCATACCTTTCAGATTATATAAAAATATATAGAGTTGCTTGCAGAAATAATGATCAAGTAATAAAAGAATGCCTCATAGGCCATTCTCATCACATTAATTAATTAATTAAAAAAGGGTAAACCTTATTAAATTGTGACACCACTTTAAATCACATTCCTATGTACTGAAATATGTGGTGATGACATGTGTCAACACGATCCCATGTTTGAGTTGGAGAATATTAAATCATAATTAGTTTTTCAATCAGTAGAAATTACTTTTCTAAACTAAAGAAAATGAAATTATTTTCCTTAATGGTTGTAATGTTAGTGATGATGCTAGATCATCTAATGTGAACCTTTGTGTGCTAAATAAAGTAGTTAAGAATTTTGTGGTGATTGTGTACCTCGTATTTATTTATAGATGATAGTACCGAACAAGGATACGAGGAGGAAGGAGGATACTACGACGAAGAAGCCTAGGAGAACTTCAACCACTGCTCTGTACAAGGCAAGCTACAACTTGCAAGTTATCTTCATTAGCAAGCGTAATACTACTGGTTGAATTAGCAAGCTATTAACTGAGCAAGATAAACATTTGCCACTTGGCAAGCTTATACCCATTGATGATACCCAATCCTAGTTTTACTTGCAAAGCTTAGTACTTTATTTATCAAAGTTTTCTCTTAGAGTTTACTTAGTGACTTGTAGATTCTAGGAAGATAATTGAAGGTAGCATAAAGAGCATAAAACTTGGCCTAAGTTAGATAAATCTTGATGTCATCCTAAGGCATGAGATTGAACCTAGATAAGATCCAATTGCTTATCACCCCTCATTAGTATTTATCCCACTTGTAGATGTTAGTGCTACGCATAAAACTGGATCAACTTTAGATGGGAATACTTGGTGAAAATGGTTATGAAAACCTTAGAATGATGAGTCATTCTACTGCATGTTTTGTCATATGTTCTTGAACACCAGATGATTTTGATGATAAAAATATTAAGGCATGAGCCTTAGCCCTTTATAAAACTGATGGTTGTTTGGATGCGATACCATTCCAATTCTTACCGTACAACCACAATACCCGAAATTTGGGTAGGGCTTGACTGGAAATTTATACACCTTAGTATGGGTTCCCTTGCGGCCAAGGTTTGAGCTGAGGCTACGTTGTGAAGATTGTCCACCTGTGCAGTACCCAAGATGACAGTTGGTCATGGTTGGGAGGCCAAACTCACAGGAGAGGTGCCTATACTAGGGCGTGTAATTGAAAGGTTAGGATTGATTATCCGCATACTGAGTATGGCGAATTCAGGATTATTCCTGACGGATGTATCGAATGTTGTGGTGAAAGTGTACAATCTCTATAGAGTGTTAAACTATTCGAATAGTTGCGTCCGCGGTTATGGACAGTTGGAGTGGCCATACTGTTCTGTCGTCAGATGTTTTCAAAATGACCTATGAAATGATTTATGACTTTGACTTGACCACAACAGAGTTGTGATATGAAATTCAAGTTCTCACTTAGGTGCTATAAAACTTTCAACTAGCTTTCTTTGCTTCTGAAGTCAGTAGAGATAAATCTGGCTTTTTGCAAAACAACCCTAGAGCTTAGTATATCCTACTCAAAACCACTTGACTTGCTAGTACTAGTTTGCGAGTACTTAAAGAGTACTCATGGCTTTGTCCCTGGCTATTCCCGTGGCCAGACTATGAAGAGGAGTATCAGGAAGATGGACCGCGGGAAGGTTACGACAACTAGGATCATCTCCCATCGTCAGCATTTCCTGTGACCCTGAAGATGGAGCTTCGCCTACGCTAGCGTTAATATTACGTTATTCCGCCCCTTGAATTGTATTAAGAACTAGATCATGAGATCCTTATTTGTGTAATACCTTATGTATGGTTTGTAATGGATGATGTATTGCCATATCAAATCTGTTATGTCTCACAAAAATGGTAATCTTGGGATTGTGATGTATGGCATAACAGACATCTGGGATTAAAAATCCGGGTGTTAACATCATGTCCCTTGAATACGAGGGCCGCTCCTCATGCTACTCAACTTTAGTTACTTGCAAGTTCTTGTCATAGTAAGTACATGTGTATCATAGAGAACCGCCGATGGGGTACCCCTTGCACATGATATAGGAGCTATCCCATAATCAAAATGACAAGGCAAGCAGACAATGAGCATCTCAGCAATCTTCTTATTTACCATGGGAAAATGGTGCTTTTTTCTCTTTTTCCTCTTTCTCATTTTTTTATTTTTCTCAATCTCTATCTCTTTTTTATAAGAAGAATGCTTCATAGATTGCTCACTATGGTGATGCTGCAAGTTCCCACCATGATTAGGCATGGCTTAGGCTAGCGGCCCGGGCGTTTCTCTAACATATATACATAACTCCATGGACTTACAAGCTCCCCTTTTATTTCACACCGACGACATCCATAAACAAAATAGCATGATATCAACTGGATAGATATTTACAGGTGTTGAAAGCGTTCCTCGTGATAACACGGTTCTGCTAATTCTCAACTTATAAGTGCAAGCATATACAACATAGATGACACAATGGTTCAAGTTTATTAGGGGCAATAAAAATAAAGTGTGCCATCAAGTTTGTGAGAGA
Source organism: Avena insularis (assembly GCA_023614405.1). NCBI lineage: Eukaryota > Viridiplantae > Streptophyta > Magnoliopsida > Poales > Poaceae > Avena > Avena insularis. The sequence goes on from CM042697.1 coordinate 159,352,635, forward strand.
TTTAATCACTAATTTTCACATAACTGTCGCATCCCAAAATTTTCCAAATTTTGAAATGTGAAAAATAAATAAACGAAATAATTAATTGTTGAAATTTAGGATGAAAAGAAACTTTTTGTTTAAAATGGAAACATCAAAACCCTACTTGAACAAATTTGAATAAAATGGAATCCAACAAAATTTCAATCAAGTGAAATGCATTCATCAATGAATGTATCTTGAAATTTAAACACTTGGAAAAGTTAAACCAAAACCCTAAAACCCTAAGACAAGAAAACCAATTCCAAGATCTCCCTAAGACTATGGATTTTATCCATATAAAAATTCACAACAAACATTTATAAATGTTCAAGAATGATAAATAAAAATATTATAAAACCATAGAAATTGGTTTCATTTAATTTGGAGCCATGGATAAAACTTATGAATTTAATAAGATAAAAGGAATTAATTTCCAAAGCTCCTAACTAAAATCCATACCAAATTGTGAGAAATTAATCCTAAAAGGATTTAAGAGGATAAACAAATATTAAATAAAATTATACAAATTGGAATCACCAATTTTGGATCTATAAATAAAAAAAGATATGGATTTTATAAAAAAGAAAGAAAATAAATAAGGAATATTTAAAAGCCAAAATAAATCTTGGCCAAATCCATAAACAAATAAAATGAAAGATTATTGAATAATAAATAAGGGTAAAAGATAATTTAAATAAAATCATAAGAATTGAACAATGTCCAATTTTATTTAAATAAAGACAAATTGCCCAAACTAAATAATAAACTTCAAGAAATTATTTAGAAGACAATTTAAAACTTGAATTAAATCCATAAGTAAATGAAATAAAGATAATCCATATAAAATAAAAGGGATAAAGAATATTCAAATAAAATTATATTGCAATAACCAAATTCAATTCTATTTAAAAAAGAGACAAAATCCCTAAAGTAAATGATTAACTAAATCATGAGAAAATAATAAATGGAAATTTCCCAAAGTGGATTTAAAAGTTATCTAATTAACTTAAAAGGAATAAAAGAATTATTTGAATAAAATTTATATGGGATTAAAAACCATATTTGATTTTATTTGAATAAAGACAATCACTACTAGAAAAACGGCTATAGGTAATCCACACATCCGTGACGCACGTGCTACTGGTGCCCCAAGGGTAAAATAGGCGTAACGCACTGCCCACAGGTGCCCTACGGCTAACTGTCGTAAGCGTGGCGCACATGGGGGTGGTGTGCCACGCCTATGTGTGGTCCAGGGCACGTGTGGCCGCAGCACACATACCCGTAGCGCACTAGGTCAAGGTGCGCTACGGATGTGCAACTTAGCCGTAGGGCACTCCGGCCTAGTGCGCTACGGGGCTGTATGTTGCAGCAGCTGGGTCAACTTAGCCGTAGGGCACTCTGTCCTAGTGCCCTACGGCTAAGTGGCCTACACCAACTCCACCCCCTCCCCCGCGGTGGATTGCCTTTTTAGGCTTTCTAAAAAATAAAATAAAATGATAAACACTTCAAAAAATAAAATCATTTCATATGTAGGTAGGTAATGTGGTATAGTTTCTAGAAAAATTAACAAACATGATTTTCCAATTTTTCTGCAAAAAAAAGTCATGCCACGGTAAAATGGCCGTAACTTTTGCATACGATGTCGAAAAAAATCGTATAATATACCTTTGGTCGTTTAGCGATTTTTTAGATTTTCAAAATTCGTAAAGAGTAAAAAGTTATGGTCAAAAGACCGTTTTTTCCTGTAGAAAAAAAATAGAGAAAACTTACCCGTAGCGCACCACCACCTAGTGCGCCACGGATAAGCTTGGGCGGGATTCAAAATTTGAATCCTCACCCCGCCCACCTACTTTTCCCTCCCCTTTTCCCTCTCCCTTTTCCTTTCCCTTCTCCTTCTTCCTTCTCCCTTCTCCTTCTTCCTTCTCCTTCTCCTTCTTCCTTCTTCCTTCTCCTTCTCCGCCTTCCCCTTCTCCTCTCCTTGCAGTGAAGGTGCGACGACGACCTCCTCCTCTCCTTGCAGTGGGGTTTGGCGGTATGGCCTGTGGCGCTGCCTCCTTCTCTCCTTGCAGTGACGGTGGCGTCCGACCTTCCTTCCTCCCTTCCTCCCTCTCTTCCTCCCTCTCTTCCTTCCTCCCTCTCTTCCTCCCTCTCTTCCTCCCTCTCTTCCTACCTTCCATTCTCCAACCACACCCTTCCTACCACCTCGATGCCGGCGAGGACTAGAGCGACCACGGCCTCCCGCACCTCCCTGCCACGGCCATGCTACGGCAAGGTGACACGACTGCGGCGGCGATGCACAGACCCGATTGCTTTTGCAATTCAAAACAAGGGTGGTTTTTGCATTTTTTTTTGAAAAACACATCCATGGCGCACCCTGTACCCCTAGCCGTGGCGCGCCTGGTAGTGCGCCACGCCTATCTCGACACAACCGTGGCGCACCATGCAGTGCGCCACGGCTACGAGATTGTCGTAGCGCGAGGCCCGTGGCGCACCTCTAGTGCGCCACGGAAGGCCTTGTCAGGTCGCCACGAACAGGCGTTTTCCTAGTAGTGAATTGCCCAATTTAAATAATTAATAAATCATATTAAAATATTTTAAATAATTAAAAATGAATTATTTAACACACTATTGAATAAATAAAGCCTACTGAAAAAAGTTTGGTGAAAATTAGAATTTAAATAAGAGTTTGAAAATATAATTAAAATCTTATTTGAATAAAGGCAAGTGCCTATTATAAATAAATAATAAACCATAAATGAATAAAAGAATTATTCCAAAATGGTCTTTAAAATACAATAATAAAACAGTATAAAAACTTACAGAAAGTTGAAAAAAGTTTGAATTCAAACAAGTGTTTGAATCATTTAAATAAATTCAAAACAGAAAAAGAAATCAAAAATAGAAAAAGAAAGAGCAAGAAAAAATAGAAAACAAACCCCAGCCTAGAACCAGGCCCAGTCCAGCCCAGCAGCAAGCCCACTCTCCCCTCCTCGCGAAATGTTTTCCTAACAGCGCCTCACTGACGCTTGGACCCCACCGCGTAACTCTCTCCCTCGCTGACAATGCAACCCCACCTGTCAGCTCTTCGTCTTCAACCCGCGACCAAATCCTTCCCCTCTATCGCCCGTTTCTGCTTTGATTTTGCGGGATAAATTCACATCAATTACACAATTAAACCGCCAGTGATCACGCCCATTTAAGCGCCCCTCTCCCCTCTTCCGTTCCCCTCACTCGCTGCTCCCTCTCTGCCCCCAGGCTGCTTCAATTCATTCTCGCAACCTCGCTGCTCCGGCGGAACCTCCTTGCCAATTTCGGCGAAGCCAAACCACCTCTCACTTCCTGGAACCCACTAGATTGTTCCCCATTGTCCAACGCACCTGCCCGTAGCCTCGATTCGCCAGCGCAAGTCCTAGAGTGTTGGCAACGTCAACGCCAGAGCACCGTCGTCGACTACTTCGATTCCGGTGACGTCTCCCCGTAAGCCACGTCCTCCTCTCTCTCTGAACGATACTCCTACGCTCTCCTCTATCTCTTGCGCGTCTAATGGACTCTATGCCTCGCCTTCCGATGCCTCGTAGCCTCGCCCCCGTCAACAACAGGACGAGCCCGACGTCAGGAGTGACTCCAGCGAGCAATCCCCGACGCCACCGTGTGCCCCTGCCGCTGCAACGACCACCTCGAGCTCCAGCACATCACGGTGAGTTCGGTAATGCTCTCCTCCCTCTCCCGCGCTTCCTAATTCGTCGGAAACGCCACCGCCAGAGGGCCGCCACCGCTCACCGTCACGCCAGCCCTCGCCCATCTATGGTCATTGCGTTCTGGAGCGTTGGATCTTGATATGTTGGCTAGGATAGAATAACTAATCGAAGCGGTAAGATTGATTCTGTACCATGCGATGCAACTTAGATCTAACGGCCAGTATCAATCAATCCACGCGAAATGGTATGCGCCAGTAAGATTCAGCCACGTGTCTTGTGTTTTTTTTTAAAACGGAAACTGTCCTATTAGATGTTTAGATTTGTAAAATTCATAACTTTTAATATACATGTCCAAATTTTGCAAACGTTATATCAATGGAATCAGGAAAAAGAGTACTTTCCAACCATGCCCTTTGTTTAGTGTTTTGCTTCTGCAAAAGTAGATGATTTTTGCAGAAACATGTGTAGGCCTATTTTGGTTATAAAATTTATTCTAAAAATTATTTTAGGGTAAAATATTTTGTAAAAGGTTTGTTTTGAACCTACTGACCATTAAAACCAGCTTTTGGATTTAAAAGTATATTTTGTGACACTAAGGAATTAATCCTTGAATAAAAGCATTTCTAGTTAAATAAAAATGTTGATTATGGTTTAAAAAATGCTTTTTGAGTAAAACACTTTGAAAATGGTTTGATTTAAACTATCTGACCTTAAACACCAAGTTTTAGGATTTAAAATATATTTGGTGAACCCTAGAAAATTATTACTTTGTTTAAAGGAATTTCCAACAAAATAAAAATATTGCTTTGATTTTAAAATGGTTTTTAGGTAAAAACCTTTTGCAAATGGTTTAATATTAAACACTTGACCTTGAAACACTAACATTTGTGTTTAAAAATATATTTGTCAAACACTAGAAATTATTAATTTGATTTAAATCATTTCTAGCAAAACAAAAATGATTTAAACGACCATTTTCACTAACTTGATTTAAAATGGTTTTGCCACTTTTATAAATGACCAATAGGTGTTTTAAAATGTTTATAGCCTATTAGAGACCACCTTTCCAAATAAAACAATCTTTTTCATGCTTGCATGCATTGCCTTGTTTATTCATTTTATGTGATGAATTGTTTGAATGCTAGTTTGAATATTTGCTTGCTTGATTGAATTGTAGTGAACTTTGAAGAGTGTCACCATTCCAATATCAAGGAGTGAATCTATATTCTCTACTAAAAAGGAAAGTGGTGCTTCATACTTTTGTCCCATTATTTTCACTATGCATTAGTGATATTTTGAGTAGGACTTGCATGAAATTTCTAAGTATAAGCTATGCCATGGGATATCCTATATGATGTCTTAGCAGAATTATCCTAAGTTAGGAAACTTTCCATGTGATCATGCTTAGCTTAGCTAGTAGAAAACAAGGGTGGATTATATACATGATATGAAATATTTCTTAGTCAATGACTTGTGTTTTGTTTAATAAAACAACTATGTGAATGAATCACCTGGGTGGAATGGTGTGAATGGTTTGTGTTGAGTGGTTACCTAGGGCCCATATTAATGGCCTACCCTAGTGTATCTCACTTGTGGAAAGCCACCAAGGAACAAAGAGATTTGAGATGTCAAATGTTAAGAAGCTTCAAGTGCAGCCACTTGGCAATATGGGCTCTAGCTGGATCTTATAGGTTGCAATAACTTAGCCAAATGGACAGTTGGTGGTAGGGGGTGATAGGTTTGGAGCGCGTCCATTTTGGTCTAAGGGAAGGCTTCTGAAAGATCTTGTCTCGATGCATGTCGAGTCTTGTGGGGAAAGTGCACCACCTCTCGAGAGAGTAAAATCTAAGTACTTAGTCGTGTCCCCGGCAATGGACAATTTGAGCATAAAGACATGGAAGCTATCAAGGATCTCCTCATCTTGTGGTTGACAAGGGTTAAAGGATCACCTATTTCTATTGCTAGATGCCTTGGGTGATTTTGACAAATAAAAACTTAGTGTTTTCAAATGATAAGGAAAATATATTTTGAGCAAAGCAAGGCTAAGCTCCACTTAGCCAAATGCATATAGATGATAGATACCACTATTCTACCATAGTATCACTTGGCAATACAATTCAAATGTATTGACCCTTGTGGCTATAACTTATTATGTTGCTGGTTTGTTTGATGTTAGTGAAGTGTGTTGCATAGGATTACAAGTCTACAACCAACATGATTGCCTGTGGCACTTGGAAGATAAAGGACTCCATGCTATATAGTTATTTCTGCTGCATTGTAATGAGATAGCCAAATGAGCTATGTAAGATGTAATGAATTATTTTATTCCTGGTTATAAAGTTGTATTATGACCTTTGTTTCTTGATATTACATCTTAAACTGTAGAAGCTAGCTATTGATCCAGGGACTAGCATTGTAAACACAGGTATCTCTACCTTATTAAAGTTTGGGACCTCTACAGATGGTATCAAAGAACTATGTTGCCTGTAGGATTGTAACCCTAGGATAGGACAAAACCCCTTAGAAAAATAGGAGTTGTATTTGTTTGAAATTATTTACAAACAATCTTGTAAACTCTTTCCTCAACCTTTTTGGTTTTGATTCCACATCTCTTCCTTTTCAAACCTGATGGACAAAGTCTCTACCATGAGCAAAGACTTCAACATGAGCAAAGGACTTCACCAACTCAAATGACTTCAACTTTAGTTTCACCAAGGATTTCGACCTAGATATCACTAAGGACTACAAGTGAGATAAGAAGAAGTACAAGACAAGCAAGCCTATGAAGGATCTCAGCCTTGTCACATCTTTCAAGTGTGGAAACAAAGGACACTATGCAGATGTCTGTGTAGAGAAGATACATCAAGATCCCAAGTAAGCCAAGATGTAATCTAGTTGGAAACCTTTTTAAGGGTGGTAGTACCCTAGTTGCCTTGAAGCCAACTTGTAACCTCTAGCCTTCCCAAATCTCGGGACGAGATTTCTTTTAAGGGTGGTAGCCTGTCACATCCCAAAATATTCCAAATTTTGAAATGTGAAAAATAAATAAACAAAAGAATTAATTGTTGAAATTTAGGATGAAAAGAAACTTTTTATTTTAAAATGGAAACATCAAAACCCTACTTGAACAAATTTGAATAAAATGGAATCCAACAAAATTTCAATCAAGTGAAATGCATTCATCAATGAATGTATCTTGAAATTTAAACACTTGGAAAAGTTAAACCAAAACCCTAAAACCCTAAGGAAAGAAAATCAATTCCAAGATGTCCCTAAGACTATGGATTTTATCCATATAAAAATTCAGCAAAAACATTTATAAATGATCAAGAATGATAAATAAAAATATTATAAAACCATAGAAATTGGTTTCATTTAATTTGGAGCCATGGATAAAACTTATGAATTTAATAAGATAAAAGGAATTAATTTCCAAAGCTAATAAAGCTCCTAACTAAAATCCATACCAAATTGTGAGAAATTAATCTTAAAAGGATTTAAGAGGATAAACAAATATTAAATAAAATTATACAAATTGGAATCACCAATTTTGGATCTATAAATAAAAAAGATATGGATTTTATAAAAAAAGAAAGAAAGAAAATAAATAAGGAATATTTAAAAGCCAAATTAAATCTTGGACAAATCCATAAACAAATAAAATGAAAGATTATTGAATAATAAATAAGGGTAAAGATTATTTAAATAAAATCATAAGAATTGAACATTGTCCAATTTTATTTAAATAAAGACAAATTGCCCAAACTAAATAATAAACTCCAAAGAAATTATTTAGAACACAATTTAAAACATGAATTAAATCCATAAGTAAATGAAATAAAGATAATCCATATAAAATAAAAGGGATAAAGAATATTCAAATAAATTATATGGCAATAACCAAATTCAATTCTATTGAAAAACAGACAAAATCCCTAAAGTAAATGATTAATTAAATCATGAGAAAATAATAAATGGAAATTTCCCAAAGTGGATTTAAAAGTTATCTAATTAACTTAAAAGGAATAAAAGAATTATTTGAATAAAATTTATATGGGATTAAAAACCATATTTGATTTTATTTGAATAAAGACAATTGCCCAATTTAAATGATTAATAAATCATATTGAAATATTTTAAATGAATTATTTAACACACTATTGAATAAATAAAGCCTACTAAAAAAGGTTTGGTGAAAATTAGAATTCAAATAAGAGTTTGAAAATATAATTAAAATCTTATTTGAATAAAGGCAAGTGCCTATTTTAAATAAATAATAAACCATAAATGAATAAAAGAATTATTCCAAAATGGTCTTTAAAATACAATAATAAAACAGTATAAAAACTTACTGAAAGTTGAGAAAAGTTTGAATTCAAAAAATTGTTTGAATCATTTAAATAAATTCAAAACAGAAAAAGAAATCAGAAAAACAAAAAGAAACAGGAAGAAAAAATAGAAAACAAACCCCAGCCCAGAACCAGGCCTAGTCCAGCCCAGCAGCAAGCCCACTCTCCCCTCCTCGCGAAACGTTTTCCTACCCGAGAACTAACCCGCGACCTCACTGACGCTTGGACCCCACCGTGTAACTCTCTCCCTCACTGGCAACGCAACCCCACCTGTCAGCTCTTCGTCTTCAACCAATGACCAAATCCTTCCCCCTCTCTCGCCCGTTTCTGCTTTGATTTCGCGGGATGAAATTCGCATCAATGACGCGATTAAACCGCCAGTGATCACGCCCATTTAAGCACCCCTCTCCCCTCTTCCGTTCCCCTCACTCGCTGCTCCCTCTCTACCCCCAGGCTGCTTCAATTCATTCTCGCAACCTCGCTGCTCCGGCGAAACCTCCTTGCCAATTCCGGCGAAGCCAGACCACCTCTCACTCCCTGGAACCCACTAGCTTGTTCACCATCGTCCAATGCACCTGCTGTTGGAGATATGCCCAAGAGGCAATAATAAAGTAGGTTATTATCATATCTTCATACTTATGATAAATGTTTACATACCATGCTATAATTGTATTAAAAGGAAACATTAATACTTGTGTGATTTGTAAACATAAAAGAGTCCCTAGTAAAGCCTCTTGTTCAACTAGCTTGTTGGTTAATATATGATCATGGTTTCCTGATCATGGACATAGAGATGTTATTAACAACAGGATCATATCATTAGGAGAATGATGTGATGGACATTCTCCTATAGATAAGCGTAGCATAAAGATCAAGTCATTTTAAATAGTTCAATTGCTATATGCTTTCTGATACATAGTAACCTAATTCCTTCGACCATGAGATCATGCATATCACCTTTACCGGATGGATGCTTTGATGACATCAAACACCACACCGTAACTGGGTGGCTATAAAGGTGGCATTGAGTGTTCGGAAAGTATTGGTTGAAACACATGGATCAAGAGTGGGATTTGTCCATCCATATGACGGATAGATATACTCTGGGCCCTCTCGGTGAAATGTCATCCAATTAGCTTGCAAGCATGTGACTGGCTCACAAGGGATCACATATCACGGGAACAAGAAAAGAGTACTTATCAGTAACGAGGTTGAACTAGGTATGCAGAGATACCGACGATCATAACCTCGGATAAGTAAACTATCGTGAGACAAAGGGAAATTGGTATCATATGTAAGTGGTTCATTAGATCGCAAAGTAATCGTAGAAATATGTGGGAGCCATATGAATTTCCAGATTCCTCTATTGGTTATTGATCGGAGAAGTGTCTCGATCATGTCCGCATAATTCACGAACCGTAGGGAGACACACTTAAGGATTCGATGTTGTTGAGTAGTAATGGAATGATGAGTAAGAGACCGAATGTTGTTCGGATTCTCGGATGGGATCCGGGATATCACGAGGAGATCCGGAATGGTCCGGAGAATAAGATTCATATAAGGAAAGTCCTGTTTTGGCGTTGGAGAATGGTTCCGGTGTTTTCATCGGAAATGTTCTAGAAGGTTCCGAAATGTCCGGCACTCTAGAGGGGAAGGGTACATGGATGTGTTATATTAAGTTGGTATGATTGCATCATGTACTAAGTGTCATCGCTGAACAAAATAGAGGGATTAATTAAATCCTTGTTTGAAAAGTCAAACGCGAAGTTTGAAAGTCAAACGGCTATTTTTGGGAAGTGGAGAAAGAGGAGGAAACTGAGTTGGGGAGGAGTCCCTCCTCCACCGCCGGCCCACTTGGGATCTGAGTTGGGGAGGGATTCCCCTCCCCTTGGCCGGCGCCTCCCTCCTATAAGAGGAGGGGCAGGGCTCCCCTCCTAGCACACAAGATTGCCCCCTCTAAACCTAACCCTAGCCGCCGCCCACCATAGCCGCCGCCTAGGGTTTCTTCCCTAGCCACCGACTTGGGCACCTCCAAGCCCTAGCCACCGGCCCTAGCACCCCCTCCTTGGTGTGTCTAAACCCTAGAACACCAAGGGCTCTCTCATAATCCACCATACTCGCTCCGGCTTAAGGTGAAGCCCTGCGAGATCTCCCCTCTACTTCCGGTACCACGCCGTCGTGCTGCCGGAATCGCGAGGAGAGTGCTACAACCTCCGCTGCCTGCTGGAACAAGGGAGAGGAAGGTCTTCGTCGAGTACCGAATGTGTGACCGACTGCGGGAGCGCTGCCGGAACGCAGCGCCGGAAGGATTGTCTACGCGATCTTGAGATCGGCAAGAGTACAACTACATCACCCACGAGAATCTGCTCTCGTTAACCGCTTTGGAATCTTCGAGGGTGAGTTCCTCTATCGACTCGTTGCTACAATCTAGTAGATAGATCTTGGCTTGTTTGTTTGCATGCGGTAGAAATTTTTTGTTTTCCATGCTACGAACCCCTACACCTGCCCATACCCTCGATTCGCCAGCGCAAGTCCCAGAGTGTCGGCAACGTCAACGCCAGAGCACCGTTGTCGACTACTTCGATTCTGGCAACGTCTCCCCGTAAGCCACGTCCTCCACTCTCTCTCTGAATGATACTCCTACGCTCTCCTCTCTCTCGCACGTCTAAAGGATTCTCTGCCTCGCCTTCCGATGCCTTGTAGCCTCGGCCTCATCAACAGCAGGACGAGCCCGATGTCAGGACTGACTCCGGCGAGCAATCCCCGACACCACCGTGTGCCCTTGCCCCTGCAACAACCACCTCGAGCTCAAGCACGTCACGGCGAGTTCGGTAATGCTCTCCTCCCTCTCCCTCGCTTCCTAATTCGTCGGCAATGCCACCGCCAGAGCACCGCCGCCGCTCACCGTCGCGCCAGCGACGCCCATCTATGGTCATTGCGTTCTGGAGCGTTGGATCTTGATCTGTTGGCTAGGATAGAATAACTAATCGAAGCGGTAAGATTGATTCTGTACCGTGCGATGCAACTTAGATCTAATGGACAGTATCGATCAATCCACGCGAAATGGTATGCGCCAGTAAGATTCAGCCACGTGTCTTGTGTTTTGTTTTAAAAACATAAATTATCCTATTAGATGTTTAGATTTGTAAAATTCATAACTTTTAATCTACATGTCCAAATTTTGCAAACTTTATATCATTGGAATCAGGAAAAACAATACTTTCCAACCATGCCCTTTGTTTAGTGTTTTGCTTCTGTAAAAGTAGATGTTTTTGCAGAAACATGTGTAGGCCTATTTTGGTTATAAAATTTATTCTAAAAATTATTTTAGGGTAAAATCTTTTGTAAAAGGTTTGTTTTGAACCTACTAACCATTAAAACCAACTTTTGGATTTAAAAGTATATTTTGTGACACTAAGGAATTAATCCTTGAATAAAAGAATTTCTAGTTAAATAAAAATGTTGATTATGGTTTAAAAATGCTTTTTGAGTAAAACCCTTTGAAAATGGTTTGATTTAAACTCTCTGACCTTAAACACCAAGTTGTAGGATTTAAAATATATTTGGTGAACCCTAGAAAATTATTACTTTGTTTAAAGGCATTTCCATCAAAATAAAATATTGCTTTGATTTAAAAATTGTTTTTAGGTAAAAACCTTTTGCAAATGGTTTAATATTAAACACTTGACCTTAAAACACTAACATTTGTGTTTAAAAATATATTTGTCAAACACTAGAAATTATTACTTTGATTTAAATCATTTCTAGCAAAACGAAAATGATTTAAATGGCCATTTTCACTAACTTGATTTAAAATGGTCTTGCCACTTTTATAAATGACCAATAGGTGTTTTAAAATGTTTATAGCCTATTAGAGACCATGTTTCCAAATAAAACAATCTTTTTCATACTTGCATGCATTGCCTTGTTTATTCATTTTATGTGATGAATTGTTTGAATGCTAGTTTGAATATTTGCTTGCTTGATTGAATTGTAGTGAACTTTGAAGAGTGTCACCATTCCAATATCAAGGAGTGAATCTATATTCTCTACTAAAAAGGAAAGTGGTGCTTCATACTTTTGTCCCATTATTTTCACTATGCATTAGTGATATTTTGAGTAGGACTTGCATGAAATTGTCTAAGTATAAGCTATGCCATGGGATATCCTATATGATGTCTTAGCAGAATTATCCTAAGTTAGGAAACTTTCCATGTGATCATGCTTAGCTTAGCTAGTAGAAAACAAGGGTGGATTATATACATGATATGAAATATTTCTAAGTCAATGACTTGTGTTTTGTTTAATAAAACAACTATGTGAATGAATCACCTGGGTGGAATGGTGTGAATGGTTTGTGTTGAGTGGTTACCTAGGGCCCATATTAATGGCCTACCCTAGTGTATCTCACTTGTGGAAAGCCACCAAGGAACAAAGAGATTTGAGATGTCAAATGTTGAGAAGCTTCAAGTGCAGCCACTTGGCAATATGGGCTCTACCTGGATCTTATAGTTTGTAATAACTTAGCCAAATGGAAAGTTGGTGGTAGGGGGTGATAGGTTTGGAGCGCGTCCATTTTGGTCTAAGGGAAGGCTTCTGAAAGATCTTGTCTCGATTCATGTCGAGTCTTGTGGGGAAAGTGAACCACCTCTCGAGAGTAAAATCTAAGTACTTAGCATTGTCCCCGACAATGGACAATTTGAGCATCAAGACATGGAAGCTATCAAGGATCTCCTCATCCCAATGTCTAAGTTAAAAAATTGTGGTTGAACAAGGGTTAAAGGATCACCAATTTCTATTGGTAGATGCCTTGGGTGATTTTGACAAATAAAAACTTAGTGTTTTCAAATGATAAGGAAAATATATTTTGAGCAAAGCAAGCCTAAGCTCCACTTAGCCAAATGCATATAGATGATAGATACGACTATTCTACCATAGTATCACTTTCCAATACAATTCAAATGTATTGACCCTTGTGGCTGTAACTTATTGTGTTGCAGGTTTGTTTGATGTTAGTGAAGTGTGTTGAATAGGCTTACAAGTCTACAACCAACATGATTGCCTGTGGCACTTTCAAGATGAAGGACTCCATGCTATATAGTTATTTCTGCTACATTGTAATGAGATAGCCAAATGAGCTATGTAAGATGTAATGAATTATTTTATTCCTGGTTATAAAGTTGTATTATGACCTTTGTTTCTTGATATTACATCTTAAACTATGGATGCTAGCTATTGATCCAGGGACTAGCATTGTAAACACAGGGATCTCTACCTTATTAAAGGTTGGGACCTCTACAATAACAAGTTTAATTTGGAAGATAGATATAATAAGAATATACTTGGAATGGTGTGACACACCATGCATAGGAATTTATAGTGGACACTATGGAATAACTTGGTTTCTTGGGAGTTGGATGCATGAGTAGATCTTACTTTGTACAAGTGGAGGCTAGCAAAATACTGGGAGCGACCAACTAAGAGATCAATAATAGCCATAATCATGCAGAGCAACAAAACATTACTAATCAAAGCATAAAGTGGTACCACAAGTCAAAAACTAAATGAACATAGAGTCTAAGGTGACTGGTTCATAGTCATAACATGGTGTGAGCATGTTCCAAGTCAACCCAAACAAATCATCAAAGGAGAATACTACAATACTATGCTTTTGTTTGCTAAAACAATGCATGATTCTTTCAAGGCACATTAAGCAATCTCAATTGTTTGGAACAAGTCATGCTACAACAATAATAACTAAGCATATGGTCAAAGCAACATCTAACATGACATGATAAATCCTAAGACACAGTAAAAACAAGCTCCCTTTTGTCCCACTATAAGCATGAAGCTTACTACTCTTTTTTCAACACCAATCGACTTATTTGAAACAACTCGCAAAGATAATCATTAATAAAGATCAGTGAGCATGCCTCACAAATCCACAAATAAGAGCTAAAAAGTTCTAAGCTGAAAGCACAAGAAAAACTAAGGCTAAACATAGTGCTAGCAAAAGTGAATACTCATAAGACAATAAAAATGAAAACTAGAGTGTTCTAGGCAATGAAAACAGAGTGTCTCTCTCCAAAATAAGTGTGCTGGGATCCAAACAACTTAATCAAGCAAACTAAGAAAATGAAAACCAAAAACGAAAACTAAGACGCTCCAAGAACAACACAACAGTGCATGAAACAATAAAAACAAAGTGTCTAGAAAGAGACCTCAGCTTTTGTCCATTCTTCATCTCATCACCTCATTCTTCCCTTACACCTGAAAATTTTCCTTCATACAAAACTTCACACAATCTTCATTAGCAACATTAGTGCATTCAAAAGATAATAAACCTTTAGGGTTTATTTTTAAAACATCAAAACTTTCATTAAAAACATAAGCTACTGTAGCAATTCCCGGAAAAATCTCAATTTCCCAAAAAGAACCCAAAAAGGAATCAATAAGAAGAAAATGAAAATAATGGCAAAAATCTGTCAACACAGACCAGCAGGTAGAAACCGATTTTTTCGAAGACCTTCTGTTGCTCAAATCGAAAAGTGTTGAATTAATTCAGAAAATTACAGCACAATCTGACTTACAGAGATTTTTCAACAATTTTTACAGTGAAGCATAAAAATCCGTTTCGGGACAACAACTTTCCCAAATCTTACTTCTCTCTCATTAGAGGTTATTCTTGGCACAACAATCAAGCAAAAAGTATAAGGAGAGGTTATTACAGAAGTAATAACTTCCAAGACTCAAGAAAACTATTGGATTATCTCCCAAGAAGTACTTTTTCTTGACCGCCTTTAAGTTAGGCTTGATAGTTTGAGAAGATGCTTACATAATAAATATGAATTGAAGTAAAAGAGAGCATCAAGAAGAAAATTCAAAACACATTTAAGTCTAACCCACTTCCTATGCATAGGAATCTTGTAAAGAAACAAGTCATGAAAGCACAAAGCAACAAGCATAGGAAAGAAAAACAAGTGCAACTTCAAAACTTTCAACATAAAGAGGGGAAACTTAATATTCTTGAGATACATAAAACCATGTTTCCCTCTCTCATAATAACTTTCAGTGGAATCATGAATAAAATTAACAATATAACTATCACATAAAACATTCTTATCATGAGCCACATGCATAAAATAATTATTACTCTCCACATAAGCATAATCATTCTTATTAATTGTAGTGGGAGAAAATTCAACAAAATAGCTATCATTTTTATTCTCATCACCATAATTATCAAATATAGGAGGCATATTGTAATCACAATTAATTTTCTCCTCAATAGTAGGTGGACTTAAATCATATTCATCATTGTAATCATCATATATTGGAGGTTTGGTATCATCATAAGCAATATAATAGCTTCTTACAAAGCTGGTGTCAACACCCGGATTTTTAATCCCAGATGCCTGTTATGCCATACATCGCAATCCCAGGATTACCATTTTTGCGAGACATAACAGAATTGGATACCACAGTACGTCATCCATTACAAACCATACATAAGGTCTTACACAAATAGGGATCTCATGATCCAGTTCTTAATACAACTTCAAGCAGCGGAATACATAATAATAACGGTAGCGTAGGTGAAGCTCCATCTTCGGGGTCACAGGCAATGCTGACGAAGGGAGATGATCCTAGTTGTCATAACCTTCCTGGGGTCCATCTTCCAGGTACTCCTCTTCATAGTCTAGCCATGGGAATAGCCAGGGACAAAGCCATGAGTACTCTTTAAGTACTCGCAAACTAATACTAACATGAAAAAGGGGGTTTTGATAATAGGTCACTAGGCTCTAGGGTTATTTTGCAAAAGCTAGATTTATCTCTACTAAGTTTAGAAGCAATGAATAACTAGTCACAATTTTATAACTCCTAAGTGGGAACTTGTATCTCATATCACAACCCTGTTGTGGTCAAGTCAAAGTCTCAACTCATTTCACAAGTCATTTTGAAAAGTCTGACGGGGGAAACAGTATGGCCACTCCAACTGTCCATAACCGCGGACTCGGCTATTCGAATAGTTTGACACTCTGCAGCGATTGTACACTTTCACCACAACATTCGATACATCCGTCAGGAACAAATCCTGAATTCACCATACTTAGTATGCGGATAATCAATCCTAACCTTTCAATTACACGCCCTAGTATAAGCACCTCTCCTGTGAGTTTGGCCTCCCAACCATGACCAACTGTCATCTTGGGTACTGCACAGGTGGACAATCTTCACAAGGTAGCCTCAGCTCAGACCTTGGCCGTGAGGGAACTAATACTAAGGTATATAAGTTTCCAGTCAAGCCCTACCCAATTCTCGGGTATTGTGGTTGTACGATAAAATTGGAATGGTATCGCATCCAGACAACCATCAGTTTTATAAAGGGCTAAGGCTCATGCCTCAACATTTTCATCACCATAAATCATCTGGTGTTCAGAAACACATGTCCAAAACATTTCAATAGAATGATCCATCGTTCCAAGGTTTTCATAACCATTTTTCCACAAAGTATTCCCATCTAAAGTTGATCAAGTTTTCTGCTTAGCACTAGCATCTACAAGTGGGGGTAAGTACTAATGAGGGGTGGTAAACAAGTGGAGTTTCAGCTAAGTTCAATCTCATGCCTTAGGATGACATCAAGATTTTCTAGCTTAGGCCAAATTTTATGCTCTTTATGCAACCTTCAATATATCTTTCTAGAATCTACAAGTCACTTAAGTCAACTCTAAGTTAAAGCTTTGATAAAGAAATAAAGTAGAGGGCTTGCAAATAAAACTAGGATTGGTTTATCAAGTGGATATGATCACATATGCTGAAGGCATATAGTGGGCATGGTAGCAAGCAAGTATTGGCTTGCATAGTATCAGTATAATCTTGCTAAGTTGCAAGTGTTATCTTGCACATTCAACTAGTAGCATTAGGCCTTCCTTGTGCAGAGCAGTGGTTGAAGTTCTCCTCGGCTTCTTCTTCGTAGAATCCTTCTTCCTCCTCGTATCCTTGGTCGATACTAGCGTCTATAAATAAATACGATATACACAATCACCAAACAATACTTAACTACTTGCAATCATCACACCAAAGGGTCCTATAGATGATCTAGCATCATCACTAACATTACAAAATTAAAGCTTGGTTTAATTCCTTTTATTTTTAGAATAGTAATTTCTACTCATTGAAAAACTACTTAAGATTTAATATTCTCCAAACCAAACATGGGATCATGTTGACACATGTCATCACCACATATTTTAGTCCATGGGAATGTGATTTAAAGTGGTGTCACAATTTAATAAGGTTTTTCTCTTTTATTTTAATTAATTCAAGTGGCTAGAAATGCCTATGTGGCATTCTTTTATTACTTGGTCATTATTTCTGTAAGTAAACCTATATATTTTTATATATTCTAAAAGGTATGGTTAAATGTGATTTTTGAGAGTTGGAATCAACTCAAAAGCTATTATGGTTTAAATTTTAAAAATGTTTGAATGCAGAAAATCTTCTGCCTTGTTATTTTTACCAAGGATGATCTACAGATCCAAATGACTTGAATCCAACGGGCTTGGATTCACCATTTCCAGACCTTTCTAAAAAAATTGGTTTCATTAAATTTGGTTCACTGGATCGATCTGGGTTGATTTTTGAAACTAGGTATAGAAGTGTGTTTGAAATAAAATGAAAAAGGTTAAATTGAAATAACTGGGCTACGCGGGAAGCGATACTGGGCCGGCCTGCTAAGCATAGCGCTTACGCGGGCTGGTTAAGTCGTTGTCCCCACGCGTTAGTGAGACGAGGGGGGTGCGAAGCGGTACGGGGCAATATGGTGCGTTCGATCTAGTTCTAATCCAACGGCTGAGGGTCATCATCGACGTTGGGCAACGCCGGCGAGACAGAAACCTAGCGCGGCCAGTGGGGGTCGTTGGGGGCTCACTGGGGTTCAGGCGAGGGTCGGCGAGGCGGGCGAACGACGAAGTCAACGACTGCGAACCTCCTGGTACAGGAAGCTTCTCGTGGGGCGGCTCCAGTCGTTGGCCCCCTTCTTCTCCAGCAGCGGCAGACTCCGGTGAAATTCCGGCTGACGAGGTTTCGACTCGTCAACGCCCATTGTTATGGACTTGGGTTTTGGAGAAGATGGGGATGCTGGAGATCGCATAACGGTTAGCAAACAAGCAACAAGGGGACACGAGGTTTACCCAGGTTTAGGCCCCCCAAGGGAAAACCCTACTCCTGCTTGTCTGCTCTTGATTATGGCGGAACCGGTGATTACAGGGGCGCGCAGATGCAATCTGGCGTGGAGGTTTGTATGTGGAAGTATGAGAGAGAGAGATCTAGGTCGTACCCTCCTGGCCTTTATATAGACTTAGGCAGGTCCCGGGCACAGATCTAGTCGGTTACAGGTTCTAGGGTTTACCCCTTTGAATTTCCTATCTACTCTAGTCTTGCTCTCCAAGGATCCGAAGGCGTCATGGGCCTTGGCCACCCGAAAATCTTCATGGGCCGGCGTATATTTGCCGTGGGCCTTCCTTGGGCTGGACCAGGTATGCTGAGATCATGTACCCGCAGGGTATAACCATGTCAGTAGCCCCCGAGTGTTCAGTCGAATCATAGATTCGGCTGAGGACTCTTCAATCCTTCGGGTGCAACTCTGTCTTTCAAGAGAATGTGTAGGGATTGTTGATGCATGTGCCTGACTCTCCCAACGGATCAGGGTCAGTTAGCTGTCTTAGGACAAAACAACATGATCTTCTTCAGATTCAAGTCCCTCGACTCGAACCCGGAACATATGCTGGTGTAATTCGACTCAGGCCGCGGAGGACTTACAGGAGTGGAATTCCAGTGAATTTAAATGATGTACCCAACGCGTCCGTCGGGATTTTTCATCGTGCCTGTTGGCACGGATTCTTACTAGCAGAGCGCAGTCAGGTGCGTTACCAGGCCATCAGATGATATCTGTAGGTCTTATCTTTGCGTCGCAGACACAGCATCCAAATTTTTATCACCGTGGAGGTGTTTCGGGTGGCCAAGGAGAATGTTATTCACTTAGCATTAATTGGGGCAGAGTTTCCGAAAAGTTTTTGCATACTGATCCGAAGGATCGCAGTCGAAATTTTATAGGATGCGTGACCAGCGCTCCCTATGGGAGTAGCCCCCGAGTGTCTGTTCGACTCGTAGACTCGAGCGGAGACTTTAATTTAGCCATTGTTCAGTGTTAGGTCCGTAGGAAATAAATTTTTTCGGATGCTTAAATCCATCATCCCTATGGGAGAATCCCCCGAGTCCGTAGTGGAGTTGTAGACTCAACGTAGGACTCAAAGAAACAGTTCAGTGCTGTAACGTGTTATTCATTTTCGGGTGCGCGGCTAGCGCTCCTGATAGGAGTAGCCCCCGAGTAATTGGTTGAATCGTAGATTCGAGTGAGTACTCTTAGCTTTGAAGCCGAAGATAGTGTAGCTTTTGATGACGTCAGTGCTGACGATCGATGACCTCAAGCGTCTGCTGCGCCAGAGATGATTTGACTGGACGAACATGGGTCCCACTTTCTGACCTTGAATTGACCGGTCACGCGCGGCGTGGAGATAATTACGGCTTCGCCTCGATTTCCGCGCGTAGTGGACGGCGTGTTAGCGATGGTTTGTTGTGATGCTGACACGTGTATGGCTAGATCCTGCCGTTGGCGTTAGGTCTTCTCGATGGACGGTTGTCGTGCATCATATTTGTCTTTATAATCATTGGGGAAAACTTTAGTTTGTTTTCACTGTAGCTATTCTCGTTTCACTGCGTCCTTGTTCTCTGAGAGTTCTTGCTATGCGCTGGAGTATCCTTTCACATTTCCTTCTTCCATCTTGCGCTCTCACCACCAGCACCGCCGTACCGCGATGGGGAAGTCGAAGAAGTCTTCTTCTGCGGTTGGTACCAGCGCTGCTGGGGGGAAGAAGAGTGCTGCCACTACCCGTGTCACCGACGGTGGCTGGTGGTGATCGGAGACGCGGGAGAGTGATCTCCGCAAGCTTCGTGAGCGGGGCTTGATCCCGCAGGATAGGGAGGCCATCAAACTCCCAGGCAACAAGGTAATCCCCCGCCCCCCGCTGGGTTTCAGGTTATGTTCCTTGCCTTCGTCATTCGCGGATTTTCCTTCCTAGTCCACGACTTCCTTCGTGGACTGCTTTTTCTGTACGGTGTCCAATTGCACCATCTTTCCCCCAATTCTCTTCTTCATATTGCTTGTTTTATCACTTTCTGCGAGTGTTGGCTCGGTATCGAGCAACACTTTGGCCTCTTCCGGAAACTCTATTCCGTGAAGAGGCAATCTGGTTCAGATGGTGTTTATCCCATCGGGGGTTGCATCATCTCCCTCAAACCCAATCTGCTTTTCTTTTCTTTTTCCATGTCCGAATATGTCCAATACTAGCGGAGGCGATGGTTTTATATCCGCGACTCCGTAATGCCTGGGCAGGATTTTGGTCTTGCTCCTTTCGACCCCTCCCAAAAGATCGAGCCGAAAAGGTCCTAGAAAAACCAGATCTTGGATGGCGAGGTGGCGGAGATAGATGCTCTCTATCATCGAGTGGAGGATCTCCAGATGATTCCGGAGAAGGAAGTGAACAGTGTGGATATCATCCGCACCTTTCTTGAGCGTCGGGTGCAGCCACTCCAGGCTTGGGCGCACCCAATGTTCCTTTATGCTGGCCACCGTGATCTGATGAGGGTTTCGGCTGAGAAATTCTCCCAGGGAGATCTCGACATGGCCCTTCGTTCGCTGCTGAAGTTCAAGGCTGGAGAGGATATCCCGGGGAAGTCGCTGACTCCTCGGTTTTCTTCTTTGCTTCCTGTTCCATAGGTGTAGATCCGTGCGCGTAGCGCTATTTTCGACTGCATTGTATTTGCGTTTTTTTGCTAACAAATTGTTCTTCTCTTGTGCAGAGCTTCAAAGTGTCGGGTATGTCGCCTCCATTACCCGAAGTATTTCCGGATGCTCCAGATAATGATGTGGTGGATTCCAAATCCGAGCTGCCGTCGGCGCGGTCTCCGGCTGAAGAGGCCAACGAGTCGAGCGAGGACCACACTCGCAAATGATCACGGAGCTCCAGCGAGTCTTCGGATGCCTCGACTCCTCCGACTCCTAGGAACCCGCTGTGTCTTGAATGTCACAGTGGTGGGCATGGAGGCTCTTCCTCTCCGATTCCTTCCCTTCCCGTGCGGGCTATAGCGCCGCACCCGCCGGTGAAGCGGAAGAAGGAAGAAAAGAAGGAAGAGAAGAAGGAAGAGAAGAAGGAAGAGAAGAAAGAGGAGAAGAATGTCCGGAGGACCCCTCCTATCTTCAACCTGAGCGAGCTTGACTCATAAGTTTCCTTTGTCCTGCATTGCTTTTTCTTGCCTGTTTACTCTGTACTTGTGCTAATTTGTCCTTGTGCAGGCACTCTTCCAACGACTCCTCCAGCGATGGTGCTCGAGAGATGATGGGGGAGTCGAAAGTCGCGTCTCCTCCTCCTGAGACGGTGGCTACCTCTAAGGGTGCCGCTCCGAACCCTTCTCCTCAGGAGGTTCAGGTGGTTGTGCCTCAGAATTTTGCTAGCGGACCTTCGGAGTCGCCATCGGATCATGTGAGTAGCTCTGCCTCCTGCCACGGGGAAAGCCCCCGAGCGTCTGTAAAGGAGTTTTTGTTGCGTGTTCTTCTTTCGAGTCTCGGGGGAGCCCCCGAGCGCTTTCGTGTGTGTAATTTGTTTCTGCTCTTTCTTTTGGGCGTAGCCCCCGAGTCCTTCTCTTAACTAGTAGGTCTTTTTCCTGCAGCCTTTTGTGCAGGATGCCAAACGACTGGTGCAGCAGCACCTGGTGCTGGAGGCCATCCTCAAACAGCTTCAAGGTAATTTTATGCCTTGATGTTTGCTTCTTCTTGTATTCTTGTCCTGTTATCTGATGCTTGTATTATTTGAATGCAGAGGAGCAAAACACCTCCCTTCGTGAGATTGATGCTCTCAAAAAGAGCCTCGGTCAAGTAGAGAAGAAGGCCAAGGCCGCCGTTGTTGCGAAGGAGTGCCTTGAGCTGGAGCTGGCCACTGTGGCCGAGGCTAAGGAGCGCCTGCAGCGGGAGGCCACGGACCGCGAGGAGCAGCTTGCCACTGCTGCGACTGCGCGTGAAAGAGAAGTGGCTGGCAAGCTTATGGCGGCTGCCAAGGCTGTTTCGGGTGAGTATCTTCACCTTCGTCTTTTTTGGTTTTCTTGTCTTTCTTCTGCGGTGCTTTTGTTCATTCCTCGTCTTTATTGTCTCATATTCCGTGGGCATCGAGTTTGACCGCGGTGCTCTGGAGCACGGGAGTGCTCTGGATGATGCTACTGCAGCGGTCAAAGATCGCCGCAAAGACCATCGCCGCCGCCAAGGCCAAGGCCAAGGAGGTCCTTGGGCGCTTCTACAAGGAGCTTGTCCCCAAGGGCACGGCCCTTGATGATGTTGACGCTCTGGCGGAGGCACTGTCAGTCGAAGCACCTGCGGCGTACAAGCGCAAGCAGAAGGGCATCAGCGCATCCGTCGGGCTGGCGATGGCTTTGGCGGCTGGAGCGGAGCTAGACCTTCCCCAGGTCACTTCCCCGATGCCGACGACTACTGATGGATCCGAGGTAGCCTTCGCTACCTATTCTGTTCGTTGTAAGCGTTATGGGCCAAAGCTGATTGATATGCTGGCCGAGTACGCACTACGGCAGCAGGGGGAGGCCAAGGCGAGGCAATCCGGCTCCGAGGCTACTCAGGGTGCTGCGTCTTAGGCGCTGTAGCTATAGGATAGTTGTAGTCTCTTTTGTTGTAATTATTTTGATGAACAAATCCTTGTGCCACGTAGTGGCTTTTGATGCACTTAATGAATTTGTTGAGTTATGTGCTCCCCCGTCTACGTGTTCATGTCTTTGCCTTTCTGTTGTTCTAGGGTCCTTCGGGTGTTGATCCCGTTGACACCTCGCCTGCAGCGCGGCTGCGGCCATCCTTGGATGATTAGTCGCAGCTTGCGTTTCTTCGAGACTGTGTTCGTAGTCTCGAGAAAGAGTTGCTTGGGGTGCGTGGCCATGCCTATTTTTGGAAGTCCAAGGCGGATCGCGGTGCTGCCAGAGAGGATTACTTGATGGCGGAATTGCTTCGACTATCCGAGCAGCTTCAGTGTAAGTTTTTCGAGCTGTTGCCCGTTTCTTCGGATGCGCCTGCTGGCATTGCATCTTACTTTTGTGAAAGTATTGTAGGTGCTAACCTTGGTCCAAGGGAGAAGGAGCGTGTTGCTGTTCGGGTCAATTGTTTGACTCAATAAGACATGGAAGCCGGCGGGTTCTTCTGGATGGATCGTGACCGTGCTATGGTCCTTTGCGACGATGCAAGATCGCGTTCACCAAGTATCGCGGGAGCTTCCTCAGGTGCAGACTTCGCTCGCGTCGGTTCTGCATGTGATGTTTCCGTTGGATGATGCACCAACAACCCTTTCTGGTCTTCTGTCGAAGTTTCGGAACGTGAATCATGTCAAGGAGTTGGTGCGGCATCAGATCGTCGCAGGAGTGAAGGCTGCGTTGTCCCTTGTGAGGCTGCATCGCCCTGATGTAGATCTGTCCGTTGTAGCGGCTGGACCACCCCCTCGACCAGATGGTGGTGTGTGGGATATGCGTCCACATTACGCGGCTGTAGGGCAGTATGCCGAAGGGATTATAGATCTATTTAAGCAACGTGCTCAGGTTATTCTTCAGAATAGGTAGTGCCTGTAAAAGAGATAAATGTAAAATCTGTATATATTTGACTGGGCGTGTTTTTCCCTTTGTTATAAAGGTTTGGTTGTTGTTTAAGCACGTAGTGCTTTGTTTGCATACGTGTCCTTTTCATTAGCCTGACATGGTCAGCTACTTAGGCGTACACGTGTTATCCTTAATCGACGAAATCGTCAGGTGGGGGGAGCCCCCGAGTGCGTTTGTAGCATGAAGTAAAAGTGCAGATAGAAAAACAAAATTTTTTGGGGCGAGACACTTAGATTTATTTATATCGTAATGGAGGAGGTACATTGTTCGGCTGAATAGCCTTATTGAAAGTAAAGGGGTAGGTAACTAGGGGTAGAATCATCGCAGGTGTGCGATGTTCCATGGGTTGGAGTATGCGAGTCCGGACTCCACGTGCTTGAGGCGATAGGCGCCACCTGGGATGACTTCGGTGATGATGTAGGGTCCTTCCCATGGTGACTCGAATTTCTTCGGTCGCTCTTGCTTGAGTCGCAAGACGAGGTCTTCTTCGACGAAGGACCTTGGGCGCAGCCGTCGGCTGTGGTAGTTGCGGAGACTCTGCTGGTACGCCGCTAATCGAGCTGCTGCTATGTCTCGTGCCTCGTCGAGTGTGTTGACGGCGTCTTTGAGTGCAGCCGTGGATTCGGCTTCGCTATAAGCGACGACCCGGGGGGGCTGGTGGCGTACTTCGGCTGGTAGCATGGCTTTGGCTCCGTGCACCATGAAGAACAGCGTGTAGCCAGTGGAGCTGTTTGGCGTGGTACGCAAGCTCCCTAGGACGGAGGGTAGCTCTTTCGTCCAGGCTCCGGCAAGTCGCTCGAGTGGGCTCATGAGGCGCTTCTTGATGCCAGCGCCGATTAGGCCGTTGGCCTTTTCCACCTGCCCATTCGTTTGCGGGTGCGCCACAGAGGCGTATGTGATGTTGATTCTGAGGCCTTCGCAGAAGTCTTGGAATTCTTTGGAGATGAAGTTCGATCCATTGTCGGTGATGATGCTATGTGGTACGCCGAACCTGTAGACAATGGATTCGAAGAACTTGATGGCGGTCTTGCCCTTTTGGTTAGTTACCGGCATGGCTTCGATCCACTTGGTGAATTTGTCGAGTGCGACCAGGAGGTAGACGTGCCCTCCTTTCGAGGACCTTGGCAGTTTGCCGATCATGTCGAGGCCCCATTGGGCGAAGGGCCAGGCCAAAGGTATGGGCCTGAGCTCTGACCCGGGTGCATGTGGTTTGTTAGCGAACCTTTGGCACCCTTTGCATCTTCGGACGATGTCCTTTGCATCATTCATGGCCGTTGGCCAATAGAATCCAGCTCGTAGAGCTTTGTCGACAAGGGAGCGGCTGCCTGCGTGATGGCCGCAGATGCCCTCGTGGATGTCTTGGAGGATGGTTTTCCCGTCACCGATGGTGACGCACCTTTGTAGTACACCCGAAATGCTGCTCTTGTACAACTCGCCATTGATGATGGTGAACGCTTTTGACTGGCGAGATATGCGCCGGGCATCTGTCGGGCTATCAGGTAGTTCTCCATCTATCAAGTACTGGAGGTACGGTCGTGTCTAGGTTTCTTCGACTGCCATTACCTGCATCAGGTCGACCGTGGCGACCTCTGTGTCCAGTTTTTCGGGTCCTTCATGACCTTCGGGTAGCGTGGCCCCCGAGTGTTCTGCTTCTTCGGGTGATCCCTTGGGGAATTTCCGCTTGATGGATGGCACGCAGATCTGTTCGAGGAACACACCTGGTGGCTCCCTTGCGTAGGTGGAGCCGATGTTGGCGAGTCTGTCGGCTTCCTCATTGCTTTCTCTTCCAACGTGCCGAAGCTCGCAGCCGTCGAATTCTCCTTCGAGTGCATTGTAGAGTGCGCGGTACGTGATCATATTTTCGTTGTGTGTGTCGCACTCATTCATCGTCTGTTGGATGACGAGATTGGAGTCACCGTAGATGACCAGGCGCGTTGCGCCGCAGATCTTTGCCATCCTCATGCCGTGGATGAGGGCTTCGTATTCGGCCTCGTTGTTGGAAGCCCAGAATTTCATCTGAAGGACGTACTTCATCTTGTCGCCTGCTGGGAGGTTGATATGACCCGGTTCTGCTCGACTTCACGCTTGGAGCCGTCGAAGTGCATCGTCCATGACTGTGACAAGTCTGGGGTGTCTGGCAGCTGCAGCTCCATCCAATGTACCAGGAAGTCCGGGAGGACCTGAGACTTGATTGTGAGTCGCTTCTCGTAGACGATATCTAGGGGTGACAGCTCGATGCCCCACAGGGCCACGCGTCTTGTGGCCTCCGGATTGTTTAAGATGCTGTTCAGGGGTGCTTCGTTGACGACCATCACCTGGTGCCCCTGGAAGTAATGGCTCAACCGACGAGCCGTCATGAACACGCCGTAGGCGAGTTTCTGGTAGTGAGGGTACATCTGCTTTTTTGGCGTCAATACCTCGCTGAGGTAGTAGATTGGGCGTTGGACCCCATGGGTCTTGCCTTCTTCGGGTCGCTCAACCACCAGCACGGTGCTTACCACCTGGTGTGTGGCTGCTATGTACAGCAGTAGGGGCTCGCGCTCCTTTGGCGTAACCAAGACGGGCGAGGTGGAGAGCAGCCGCTTCAGATCTTCGAATGCGTCGTCCGCTTCAGGTGTCCACTCGAATTTATCCGCCTTGCATAGTAGTTGGTAGAATGGCAGGGCCTTCTCGCCCATGCGGCTGATGAACCTGCTCAATGCCGCTATTCGTCCTGCGAGTTGCTGGACACCCTTGAGGTTTTTCGGCTTCTCCGTGGCCATGATGGCCCAGATTTTCTTCAGGTTCGCCTCGATCCCTTGCTGGGAGATGAAGTACCCAAGCAGCTGACCCGATGGGACGCCGAAGGCGCAGTTTTCGGGATTGAGATTGATCCTGTAGCGGTCGAGATTATCGAACGTCTCGCGGAGATCGTCGATGAGCGTTCTGGCCTCCCTGGTTTTGATGACTATGTCGTCAACATAGACTTGGACGTTGCGACCGATCTGGTCCTTCAGGCATGCCTGCATGCATTGCTGGTACGTGGCACCTGCATTTTTAGCCCAAAGGGCATTGTGTTGTAGCAGAACACTCTGAACGGTGTGATAAACGTCGTTTTCTCTTGATCTTCGACCTTGAGTCGAATCTGGTTGTAGCCTGAGTAGGCATCAAGGAAGGAGAGTTTCTCGCATCCTACAGCCGAATCGATGATCTGATCGATCCGAGGAAGGGGGAAGTGGTCCTTTGGGCAGTGCTTGTTCAGCGACATGAAGTCCACGCACATCCTCAGGATGTCCGTGTCCTTCTTGGGGACCATCACTGTATTTGCGAGCCACTCGCTTTCTTTGATCTCCCTGATGAAGTCTGCAGCGAGTAGTCTGTTGATTTCCATCCCGATGGCTTCCGCCCGTGGCTCGGACAGTCTCCGGATGGACTGCTTGACGGGCTTGGTGTCTGGAAAGGTGTTGAGTGCGTTCTCGGCGAATTCCCTGGGAACTCCTGGCATGTCCGCAGGACACCAGATGAAGATTTCCCAGCGCTCATGGAGGAATTCGACGAGTGCGCTTTCCTATGTGGGGCTGAGGTCGTTGGCGATCAGCGCCGTCTTGGAGGCATCCGTCGGGTGGACCTGCACCTTCTTTGTGTTGACGGTGGAGTCGAAGGACATGTCAGGTGCATTTTATCGTGCGACTGGGGGTGCCCCATTGTCCATCACCTCGCGGAGCCTTACGAGCTCATCCTGCATGCCGAATGACTGGGAGATTCTGTTGAAGTCCCTGTCGCAGTGGTCCGATCGGGTGAAGCTCCCGTGGACCGTAATGACGCCCCTGGGTCCTGGCATATTGAGTTGCAGGTATGCGTAATGTGGGATAGCCAAGAACCTTGCGAATGCTACACGCCCGAGGATGGCGTGGTATTGTGATGGCCAGTCCACCAATTCGAATTCGAGCCGCTCGCATCGGAAGTTGTCCGGCTTGCCGAAGATGACGTCGAGCCATATTTTGCCCAGGGGGAATATGCCCTTTCCTGGGACGATGTTGTGGAACATTGTGTCTGACTGTTCTAGGTTACACAGCGGGATCCGCATTGCTGCTAGAGTACTTGCGAACATCTGGTTGATGCCGCTGTCGCCGTCCATGAAGACGCGGCTCATCTTGAAACCTCCGATCTGCGCCTCCAGCACCAGGGCAGCATGACCTGGGCGAGGGATCTGTCAAGGATGATCCGAACGACTGAACGTGATGCAGGACTCCGATCCGCTGAGGTACTCAGGGATGGCGGGTGGAGTTGTCACGGCCAGGTTGATCTGACGGGTGATTTTCTTCTGCACCCTATTCGTCGGGCGCCCCTTCTGGATCATCAGTGCTCCTTTCGGCGGGGGATACCCGTGCCTAGCGTTGTTCTGTGCTGGTGCGACTGGGTGGTTCGGGCCTCCTGCAGGTGGCGGTGGAGGAGCTCCATGCGCTATTTCACCTGGTGCAGGTGCGTTTCCGAACCCAGGGGGTGGAGCTTGCTTCCTCATCTGAGCCATGCTTTCGCTGAGCTTCTGGAACTCGCGGCAGTCCTTAAGCATGTGCCTTGCTTTCTTCTTGCCATCCCGCTTGTCGATGTAGAAGTGGATGGTGCATGGACCCGAAAGTTTTTCGTATGCTGAGGGTTCGTTATCGCGATCGCGGCGTTGCCACGACTATGCTGGGCGTCCTCCATCGCGGAAGTTGCCTCCGTGGTATCCTCCACTGTTGCGGTTGGCATCGTTGCGGCGATCGACGTAGTCGGCCGCGACCATGTTGGGTCCATCGCGATCATCATAGACACGCGGTCTCCTCTTGTTACGGCGTTCCCGTCGTCGGCCGTAATCGTCCTCTTCCTCCGAGTGTGCCCGATGTACGGAATCTTCACCGTCGGCCCACCTGTTGGCGATGTCCATGAGGTGGTCAAGTGTCTTGGGCTTGACGTGCCCGAGTTCCTCCTTGAAGTCCTGGCGCTTGACGCCGTCCTTGAAGGCGTCGATGGCCCTTTCTTCGGAGATGTGCGCCGCGGAGTTTTTGGTGTTAGACCAGCACAGTATGTACGAGCGAATGGATTCGCCCGTTCGTTGAGTGCAGGCTCGCAACTCCTCGATCGAGGCGGGCCTCTTATTGGTTCCTTTGAAGTTTCGGATGAAGGTGTAAGCCAGCTCCTCCCAGCTTCGGATGGATCCTGAGGATAGGCTGCTAAGCCAGATCCGAGCTGCGCCTGTTAGCTGCAGCTGGAGGCATTGCATGGAGGTTTCCTTGTTTCCACCGTGCAGCTTGACGGATGACAGGTGGTCGCTGAGCCATGCCTTGGGGTCCTGTGTGCCGTCGAACTTAGGAGTATCCGAAGGAAGCTTGAAATTTCGCGGCATCCGTGTCCGTCGGACAGATCTGCTGAAGCACCGGGCTCCACAGAGTTCTCCTTCGTCTTCGTCCATCTCGGATTCAGACGAGCATGCGCGTTTGGCTCGCGCTTTGTCGATTTTGCGCTGTGTTAGCACGTCTCTGGCGTCGTAATCGCGGCTGCGATGACGCGAGCTCTTGTGCCTTCGAGGAAGGCCATGGTCCTCTTGTTCGGATGAAGGATTGGGGTTGCGGTTGAACCTGACCGTAGCTTTCTTTTTCGGCTCCATAGGAGTTTCTTGATGGAGCGCAGCTCCGATGAGTCCGAGTCTGGTGAGTGCGGACTTCTGCATTGCTCTCTTCGGGTCCCCCTCCAGAGGTGGGTGGGCCGCGAGGTATGCAGTGGCTGCTATGATCGCAGCTTGCGGTGTCTTCGGGATGATGTTGCCGTCAGCATCCATCTCCATGAAGGATGCGTTGAGGGTTCGGGTCACATCACGACGCTCCTTGGGGTCCAAGTTCTCTGTTCGGGAGCGGTGCTTGTTGTCGTGGTTGCCGTTCGAGCTGGAGCCGATGCCCATGGCGGAGAGCGTAGCTCGTCGCGCGCTGGACTCCGAGGCTGCTTGCTTGCATTTGTCGAGAACCTCTTGCATCTTGACCTGCTTCTTGTGCTCCTCGATCAGGAGCAGATGGTAGGCCATCAGCAGGTCCCGTGAGGAGTCTGCAGGCAGGACTATGCTGCCCGCCACGGCGGCGCGTGCCTAGGCCCATCCTTCTTTGCTAAGGTGGATGACATGGCCATTGTTATTCCCTTCGGGTGGGGGGGACTGGCTTCTTCTGTTCCCGCTGTTTCCGTCTTGCGGGTTAGGTGTCGGGTTGGGCGGCGGGTTGGGTGTTTGCTGCTCCACGTCGCCCTGGATGACTACGGCGCATTGGTAGCGCTCATAGATTGGCCCGCTGCTGCCGCAGCTTTCGGATCCAGAACCGTAGGTCCCTTCATCCGATGGCTCATCGCACAGATCGGAGTTGCAGCTACTGCTGTCGTAGGACTCATCTATTGATGATGTTGTGCGTAGCACAGAGTGGGGCCCATGAAGCGGGCCTAATTGATGGTAGGGGCACCCGCTCAGGGAGGCGGAGGGTGCCAGTTTTCCCCACCTAGAAGCAAAAACTGCCGAACAGGATCTCGAGTCCGTCGCCTACGGGCTCGAAGTCCTTCATGGTGGCCGATGAGTGGGCGGTGAAGTCGAAAGCGCCGAAGGGGAGGTTACTCTCCATCGCCGCAGAGTTGTAGATCGCTCGGGTTGGGACCGTCACGATCGCACAATCAGCGTCCCCATTTCCCACAGACGGCGCCAATTGACGAGGTTTCGACTCGTCAATGCCCATTGTTATGGACTTGGGTTTTGGAGAAGATGGGGATGCTAGAGATCGCGGAACGGTTAGCAAAAAAGCAACACGGGGACACGAGGTTTACCCAGGTTCAGGCCCCTGGAGGGAAAACCCTACTCTGCTTGTCTACTCTTAATTACGGCGGAACCGGTGATTACAGGGGTGCGCAGATGCAATCTGGCGTGGAGGTGTGTATGCGGAAGTATGAGAGAGAGAGAGAGATCTAGGTCGTACCCTCCTGGCCTTTTGTAACATCCCAAAAATACTAAACTTAAATCATCAAACTCTAATCATCAAAAATAGGGTTAACAAAAACTTTTCTAAATAAAATTATGAAAGCATGCATATGTGTATGCATTTAATTTGAAATTCTTTTGAACCAACTTGTTTGTGTGTTTCTTTGCTTGTAAAATGTTTCTTAGGTGAAATAAACATCATCTAAACATTTCCCACACTTTTCCCAAAGACAAGTAAAGCAAAACAAATAAAATAAAGGAATGGTCAGTTTGACCAATTTAACTCCCAAGCCTACTTTGGCTGTCTCAAAATTTCAGAACCTAACAAAATTTTTCTGGATCTTTGCACCCCTTGATTGTACTCATAACAAAGTATCAAGGCCCACTATGTGATCATCCAGAAACTTTCAAATGCATAGTTTAAATGACAATTCAAAATTGAATCTTTATCATATGGGAAGATCCCACTTTTTCAAAAACCACTCAAACAAGCTCAACTTTCAAAACCCAAGCATCTGCAGACTCACCAGCACCAATCTAGCACACCCACCAAAAATCTTTTCAAAATTCAAAACTTGAATTCATGCAGCCATTTCATCAAACACTTGGCAGACACAAATCAAACAAAATCAAAACACTATTG
Source organism: Avena insularis (assembly GCA_023614405.1). Taxonomy (NCBI): domain Eukaryota; kingdom Viridiplantae; phylum Streptophyta; class Magnoliopsida; order Poales; family Poaceae; genus Avena; species Avena insularis. Next base: position 159,384,069 of record CM042697.1, read on the forward strand.
TGAGCAGTGATTCTTGCCTAACTGGTTCCCTATCTAGCTCACAACCAGCTCAGTAGATCATCTAGCAAGATTAACCAAGCACTAGCACCACTGTGAGCTTGGCATTGTCATCAATGGTGAACAGCCGAAGCCACCCTTGTCACCCCCATGTCGACAGCAATCTAGGAGGAGAAACAAGGCTAGACAGCATGTCTGGGAGCAAGCCAACACTCCACCGCCACTCCCTGTCCACCGCTCGAACCCTTCCAGCCACTGGACCACGCGCACGGACCATGCCAACCTCACCAGCAACCATGCCGAGAGCACGCCCCGTGCTCCACGCTCGACCAACGCCCACAAACCGCGCGCCGCCCTCGCCGCGTGCATACGTGATCAATGCCGTCCCAGCAACCCCGCAGATACGCTCGTTCGCCGCCGCATGGACCACGCGCGGTGTGCGCCATTAAATTCTCCGTCGGGCACGCGCAGAGCACTGTCGTGTTCTGACCAAACCGCACCGCCCCACGTCTCGCCACCGTGTCGTTGAGCATCGCCAGGGAGCACCGCACCGCCCCCTACCGTCGCCCACGCTGATAGCCGTTTGTACCGTCAACCACGACGAGCCCACCGTGCGCCCCATCGGTCCCCTCGCTCGACTATAAATAGAGGCCACCCCCAGCCAAATTGAGCACACAATTCTACTCCCCTCTCATCACTGATCGTGCCACACCGTTCCCGGAGCAAGGCGAGCAACACTTCGCTGGAATTTCACCGGAGCCCGCCGCCTCTGGAGAAGAAAGGAGCCAGCGATTGGAGCCGCCCCAGGAGGAGCCACTGGAACCAGGAGATTCGCGGTCATCGACTTCGTCATTCGCCTGCCTCGCCGACCCTCGCCTGCACCCCGGTGAGCCCCCAGCACCCCTCATCGGGCGCTTAGGTTTACATCTGCTTGGCGTTGCCCAACGTTGATGATGACTCCCAGCCGTTGGATTAGAACCAGATCGAACGTCCCACGTTGCCCCATACCGTTTCGCACCCCCTGTCTCACTGACGAGTGGGGAAAGCCACTTAAACAGCCAGCAGGCGCTTAGCAGCCAGCCCAAGATCGCTTCGTTTCAGCCAGTTATTTGAATTAAACCTTTTCCATTTTATTTCAAACACACTTCTGTACCCAGTTACAAAAATCAACCCAGGTTGATTCAGTGCACCAAATTGAATGAAACCAATTCTGTTGGATATGCCTGAGAATGCTGAATCCAAGCCCGTTGGATTCAAGTAATTTGGATCTATAGATCACCCATGGTAAAAATAACAAGGCAGAAGCTTTTCTGCATTCAAACATTTTTCAAATTTAAACCATGATAGCTTTTGAGTTGATTCCAACTCTCAAAAATCACATTTAACCATACCTTTCAGAATATATAAAAATATCTGGGTTTACTTGCAGAAAAAATGTTCAAGTAATAAAAGAATGCCCCATAGGCATTTCTAGCCACTTTAATTAATTAAAATAAAAGGGTAAAACCTTATTAAATTGTGACACCACTTTAAATCACATTCCCATGGACTAAAATATGTGGTGATGACATGTGTCAACATGATCCCATATTTGGTTTGGAGAATATTAAATCTTAAGTAGTTTTTCAATGAGTGGAAATTACTTTTCTAAAAATAAAAGGAATTAAACCAAGCTTTAATCTTGTAATGTTAGTGATGATGTTAGATCATCTATAGGACCCTTGTGTGTGATGATTGCAAGTAGTTAAGTATTGTTTGGTGATTGTGTACATCATATGTATTTATAGAAGCTAGTACCGACCAAGGATACGAGGAGGAAGGAGGATTCTACGAAGAAGAAGACGAGGAGAACTTCAACCACTGCTCTGCACAAGGCAAGCCTAATACTACTAGTGAATGTGAAAGCTATTAACCTTGCAAGCTAACACTTGCAATTTAGCAAGCTTATACTGATATTGTGCAAGCCAATACATGCTTGTTACCATGTCAACTATATGCCTTAAACCACTTGATAAACCAATCCTAGTTTTACTTACAAGCTTCTTACTTTATTTCTTTATCAAAGCTCTTACTTAGAGTTTACTTAGGAGAATGGTAGATACTAGAAAGATATGTGAAGGTTGCATAAAGAGCATAAAATTTGGCCTAAGCTAGATAATCTTGATGTCATCCTAAGGTATGAGAATTGAACTTAGTTAAAACTCCACTAGTTTACCACCCCTCATTAGTGCTTACCCCCACTTGTAGATGCTAGTGCTAAGCATAAAACATGATCAACTTTAGATGGTATTACTTGGTGAAAATGGTTATGAAAACCTTAGAATGATGCATCATTCTACTGAGATGTTTTGACATGTGTTTCCGAACAACTCATGATTTTGGTGATGAAAATGATGAGGCATGAGCCTTAGCCCTTTATAAAACTGATGGTTGTCTGGATGCGATACCATTCCAATTTTATCGTACAACCACAATACCCGAAGATTGGGTAGGGCTTGACTGGAAACTTATATACCTTAGTATTAGTTCCCTCACGGCCAAGGTCTGAGCTGAGGCTACCTAGTGAAGATTGTCCACCTGTGCAGTACCCAAGATGACAGTTGGTCATGGTTGGGCTGCCAAACTCACAGGAGAGGTGCTTATACTAGGGCGTGTAATTGAAAGGTTAGGATTGATTATCCGCATACTGAGTATGGTGAATTCAGGATTTGTTCCTGACGGATGTATCGAATGTTGTGGTGAAAGTGTACAATCTCTGTAGAGTGTCAAACTATTCGAATAGCCGCGTCCGCGGTTATGGACAGTTGGAGTGGCCATACTGTTTCCCCCGTAAGACTTTTCAAAATGACTTGTGAAATGAGTTGAGACTTTGACTTGACCACAACAGGGTTGTGATATGAGATACAAGTTCCCACTTAGGAGTTATAAAATTGTGACTAGTTATTCGTTGCTTCTAAACTTAGTAGAGATAAATCTGGCCTTTGCAAAATAACCCTAGAGCCTAGTGACCTATTATCAAAACCCCCTTTTTCATGTTAGTATTAGTTTGCGAGTACTTAAAGAGTACTCATGGCTTTGTCCCTGGCTATTCCCATGGCCAGACTATGAAGAGGAGTACCTGGAGGATGGACCCCAGGAAGGTTACAACAACTAGGATCATCTCCCATCGTCAACATTGTCTGTGACCCCGAAGATGGAGCTTCGCCTACGCTATCGCTATTATTACGTATTCCGCTGCTTGATGTTGTATTAAGAACTGGATCATGAGATCCCTATTTGTGTAAGAACTTATGTACGGTTTGTAATGGATGATGTACTATGGTATCCAATTCTGTTATGTCTCGCAAAAATGGTAATCCTAGGATTGTGATGTATGGCATAACAGGCATCTGGGATTAAAAATCTGGGTGTTGACACCTTTATATAGACTTAGGCAGGTCCCGGGCACAGATCTAGTCGGTTATAGGTTCTAGGGTTTACCCTTTGAATTTCCTATCTACTCTAGTCTTGCTCTCCAAGGATCCGAAGGCGTCATGGGCCTTGGCCACCCGAAAATCTTCATGGGCCAGCGTATATTTGCCGTGGGCCTTCCTTGGGCTGGACTAGGTATGCTGAGATCGTGTACCCGCGGGGTATAACCATGTCACCGGCGAAGTGCTGCTCGCCTTGCTCAGGGAACGGGGTGGCACGATCAGTGAGGAGAGGGGAGTGAGATGGTGTGCTCAATTCGGCTGGCGGTGGCCTCTATTTATTGTCACGACGATGAGACCGAACGGGATGGGTAGGCGATGGTGGCGACACGGATACGGGCTGCTAGAGGCATGGTCGGCGGTGGCGATCGCTTGGTGGTCTCCTGGCAATGCTCTACGGCTTTAATGCGCATGTAGGGGCGGTGCGGTTTGGTCTGGAATGCGCGATGCTCTACGCGGCAGAGGCGGCGTCTTCGACGGCGAGCAGTGGCTGTGAGGCATGGGGCGGCAAACGGGGATGTCTGGCGGTCTCCTGGGTCAGTGGCGATCGTGTATGAACGCGGTGAGGGCGGCACTCGGTCTGTGGGCTTCGGTCGAGGGTGGTGCTCTGGCGCATGCTTGTCATGGTTGCTGGCGCGCTGGGCGCGGTCCGTGCGTGTGGTCCAGGGTTTGGCAATGCTTGCGGCTGGGATAGGGAGTGGTGGTGGACGGTGGGATGCCTCCTAGACAAGGTTGGCATGGCTAAATCTCCTCCTAGCTTGCTGTCTCCACTGGGGTGGCATGGTGAGCTTCGGCTGTTCACCATTGATGTCATTGCCCAGCTTACACTGAGTCTAGTGCTTGGTTTAACTTGCTAGGTGATCTACTGAGATGGTTGTGAGCTAGAGAGGGAACAAGTTAGGCTTCAATCACTGCTCACAATAGTGTTTAAGATTTTGATGATTTGTGTGTGCAATGTGTTTGATGAAATGGCCGCAAGAATTCAAGTTTTGAATTTTGAAAAGATTTTTGCTGGGTGTGCTAGGTTGGTGCTGGTGAGTCTGCAGATGCTTGGGTTTTGAAAGTTGAGCTTGTTTGAGTGGTTTTTGAAAAGGTGGGATCTTCCCATATGATAAAGATTCAATTTTGAACTGTCCTTTAAACTATGCATTTGAATATTTCTGGATGATCACAAAGTGGGCCTTGATACTTTGTTATGAGTACAGTCAAGGGGTGCAAAGATCCAGAAAAGTTTCTGTTAAGTTGTGAAAGTTTGAGACAGCCAAAGTAGGCATGGGAGTTAAATTGGTCAAAATGACCATTCCCTTATTTTATTTGTTTTGATTTACTTGTCTTTGAGAAAAGTTTGGGAATTGTTTAGATGATGTTTATTTCACCTAAGAATCCATTTACAAGCAAAGTAACACACAAACAAGTTGGTTCAAAAGGATTCCAAATGAAATGCATACACCATGCATGCTTTCATATTTTTATTTTAGAAAAGTTTTTGTTAACCCTAATTTTGATGATTAGAGTTTGATGATCCAAGTTTAGTATTTTTGGGATGTTACAAACCTCCCCCCTTAAAAAAAATCTTGTCCCGAGATTTGAAAAAGGACGAAAAAGATTACCTAGGATTTGAAGAGATCGGGAAACTCTATCCTGATGTGATCTTCGCGCTCCCAGGTAGCTTCCTCTTCTGTGTGGTTGCTCCACTGAATCTTGAGAAACTTGATGCTTCGGGTTCGGGTAGTTCTGAAAGCTTCTTACAAAATACGGATGGGTACTTCAGGATAGGTCAGGTCATCGTTGATCTCTATGGTCCGGTGATCGATATTCTTGAACACTTCGGTCTTCTCTGGAACTTCGAGGCACTTACGAAGTAATGAGATATGGAACACATTGTGCACGGCTGACATCTCTTCGGGCAGGTCCAATTGATACGACACTTCTCCTCGAAGGTTCAGAATCTTGAAGGGTCCGATATATCTGGGGGCTAACTTTCCTTTGAGTTGGAAACACTGCATTCCCTTCCATGGCGAGACTTTCAGATAAACAAAATCTCCTATGTTGAAGGCGAGGTCTCTATGTCTCTTGTCGGCGTAACTCTTCTGTCTGGCCTGGGTAGTCTTGAGGTGCTCACGAATCTTGTGAACCTTCTCTTCTGCTTCTCGTAGGATGTCGGGTCTGAAAATCTGACTCTCTCCTACTTCCGACCAGTTCAAAGGGGTGCGACACTTCCTTCCGTACATAAATTCAAATGGGGCCATTTGCAAACTAGCTTGATAACTCTTGTTGTATGAAAATTCTGCAAATGGCAGACAATCTTCCCACTTAGATCCATATTCTAACACACATGCCCTCAGCATATCTTTGAGTATTTGATTTACTCGCTCTGTTTGTCCATCGGTCTGAGGGTGATACGCGGTGCTGAAATCTAGGCGGGTTCCTAAACCTTCTTGGACTTTCTTCCAGAATCTCGAGGTAAACTGAGTTCCTCGATCCGATACAATGTTCTTGGGGACTCCATGCAAACTAACTATTCTAGCGATGTACAATTCCGCTAGCTTCGAACTCTGATATGTGGTCTTGACGGGTAAGAAATGGGCGACTTTGGACAATCGGTCCACTATGACCCAGATAGAGTCATTTCCCCTACTAGAAGTAGGCATTCCAGTGATAAAGTCCATTCCAATGGAATCCCATTTCCATTCCGGAATCTGCAAGGGTTGGAACAATCCAGCGGGTCTTTGATGTCCTGCCTTGACTCACTGACATATATCACACTTGGCGATATAGCTTCCGATTTCTCTCTTCATCTTATGCCACCAAAATTTCTCTTTTAAATCTTGATACATCTTAGTTCCTCCGGGATGGATAGAATAAAGAGTATCATGAGCCTCCTTCAGAATCACTTCTTTCAACTCAGAATCTGCTGGTACACAAAGGCGTCCTTTGTACCACAGAACTCCTTCTTCGTCTTCGGTGAATCTGGGTACTTTTCCTGTACCGATACGACGCTTGATTCCGTCGATACTAGAATTTCCCTGCTGCTCCTCTTTAATCTGACTGATCAAAGTGGGCTGGAGTTCTATGCTAGCCAAAAATCATTCACTCACTAATTCCATTCAAAAATCTTCCATCTCTTTGTGCAAGCTTGGTTGCTCCTTCAAGATCATGGACTTCAAGCGGCATGGCAATCTGCTAAGGGCATCTGCTACCACATTGGCTTTATCAGGGTGATAGTGAATGTCCAGATCGTAATCCTTGATTAGCTCAATCCATCTTCTTTGTCTCATATTCAGCTCCTTCTGAATGAATATATACTTCAGACTCTTGTGATCCGTAAAGATCTCACAATGATTTCCCATCAGGTAATGTCTCCATGTCTTCAGGGCTAGAACTATGGCTACGAGTTCGAGGTCATGGGTTGGGTAATTTTGCTCATGTTGCTTCAGTTGTCAAGATAAATAAGATATAACTTTGTCTTCTTGCATTATCACACATCTGAGACCGATCTTGGATGCATCACAATACACATCGAAGGGCTTCGTGATTTCCGGCATGATCAAGATTGGGGCTGAAATCAATCTCCTCTTGAGTTCTTGAAAACTCGCTTCACATTTGTCGGTCCATTCAAACTTCTTGTCCTTCAGCAATTGGGTCATGGGTCTGGCGATACTCGAGAATCCTTCTACGAACTTGCGGTAATATCCCGCCAATCCGAGAAATGCACGAACTTGGGTTTGAGTGGTTGGGGCTTGCCAATCTTCTACATCTTTCACTTTTGCAGGGTCCACGGCAATTCCTCTGGCTGATACAATGTTACCGAGGAATCCTACCTCCTGTAACCAGAATTCACATTTGCTAAACTTGGCATACAACTGATGCTCTCTAAGGGTTCCAAGAATGGTCCTTAGGTGTAGCTCATGTTCTTCTTCTGATTTGGAATAAATCAGAATGTCATCGATGAAAACAACGACAAACTTATCCAGGAAGTCCATAAAAATCTTATTCATGAGATTCATGAAATAAGCGGGGGCATTGGTTAATCCAAAAGACATGACTGTATACTCGTACAATCCATATCTGGTGGTGAAGGCAGTCTTTGGAATATCCTCTGCATGAATTTTGAGTTGATGATACCCAGTTCTAAGATCAATCTTAGAAAACACTTTGGCACCGGTCAACTGATCAAACAAATCTTCTATCTTGGGCAAGGGGTATTTGTTCTTGATGGTGACATCATTCAACTTCCGACAATCCATACACAAATGGTTACCTCCATCTTTCTTGTCCACAAACAAGACAGGTGACCTCCATGGTGACGCACTTGGTTGAATCAATCCAATTTCCAACATGGCATCCAGTTGCTTCTTCAGTTCCTCTAGTTCCGACATGTTCATACTATATGGTCTCTGGGCTATGGGTCCAGTTCCGGGGATTAGTTCAATGATAAACTCGATATCCCGGTCTGGGGGCATACCGGGCAAAACATCTGGAAATACATCGTGGTATTCACAGACTATCCGGACTTGGTCAATGGTAGGTTGGGCTATACTCTTGTTGCACTTGAATTGACGAGGTAAGGTTTCCGATATATGCTCGACTGATATTCTGGCTGTACTAGTCATGGTTATGGCTTTCTTGGCACATTCAATCAATCATTTATGTTTGGACATCCAATCCATTCCTAGTACTACTTCCAAACCTCTAGTTTTGAGTACTATCTGATTGGCATAAAAATCTATGCCATGGATTCGGATAGGGACGGCTTTGCAAATTTGTCTAGCCTTGGTGGTTGAACCGGGGATTTGAACGATCATAACATGCTTCAGTTTTGTTGGTTGAATTTTACTAGTGCATGCAAATTCTTCGGTGACAAATGAATGCGATGCACCAGAATCAAACAACACTCTTGCAAGTACTGAATTAACAGAAAACATACCCAGCATAACGTCTAGCGCTTCCTGAGCTTCTTCAGCATGCATGATAAAAAGACGGCCATTGCGGTTGAGTGAATTCCCTGGGGAAAACCTTTTTCCTGGCTGAACACGACGCCGCTGCTGAGCTGGGGCATTTGCATTGGGGACTGCGGCATTCTTCTTGTTGGGGCACTTGTTGGAATAGTGGCCCTTATTTCCACAGTCATAACAAGTCACTTAAGACTTGTCCTTTGCTGCAATAGGCACAGCATTGCTTCCAGTCCTCGGGGCAGTGTTGGGGTTGGCAGTAGCATTGTTGTTGAACCTGGGTGAGGCACGGTTGAAATTGTTAGAGTTGTCGGGGTTGTTGTGATTTCCTCCGGGCCTTGGGTTTCCATGATTGGGATAGGTCGGACAGTTCATTGGGGGTCTGTTGGTTCTTGGGGCAAATCCTGGAGATGGGTTAGGGTGATACTTTGGGGTCTGATGGGTTCCTGGTTGATGCATCATGCGACTCTTGCGGTTCTCATTGGCTTGGTTGATCTTTCCTTCCATCTGGATGGCAGAGTCGACAAGGGCTTCGATATCCGCAAAGGGGATATTGACTAACACTGTCTGCATCTCATCGTGCAGGCCATTCAGGAATCTTTCTTTCTTCTTGGCTTCAGTGTCGATCTCATCCGGGGCATACCTAGCTAATGACAAAAATTTGTCACGGTATTCCACTACGGTCATCCTTCCTTGCTTCAGTTCTCTGAACTCGTCTCTCATCCTCTTGATCAAACCCGGTGGCACATGGGTTCTGCTAAACTTGAACTTAAATTCCTCCCAGGTCATCATCTGGCCTCCGGTCATTGCGCGAACACTGTTCCACCATGCCCTGGCATCTCCGGCTAGATAGTGGGTGGAGAACAGAACTTTCTCGTTGGCTTCCACTCCAGCGACTTCTAGGTTATTTTCCATGGTCTGCAGCCAATCATCGGTGTCTAGGGGTTCTTCTGACTTAGTGAAAACATGTGTGTTGGTATTCTGGAAATTCTTAAGCTTAGATCCATGGTTGTCCTGTTTTCTGTGGCCTTGGTTGTTGTGGGCTAGCTGAGCTATCTGTTGTAGGGTGGCTAGGTTGGCTTGACGTTCCGCTCTTTCAGCTTCGCGGTCAGAGGTCAACATTTGCAGGATCTGCAACATCGGGTCCGGGGATTAACCACTTCCTCCGCGTGGCATCTGAAGATTGAGATAGATCATGAGAAAAGAGGGAAATTTCTAAGGTTCTGGGATTCTGAAAAGTTTTTAAAGTTTGACTCAGATTTTTCTAGCAACTCGCTTTTCATTCATTCATAGCACACGATACAACAGACACCACAACAAAGAAAAACAGATGGTTTTAAGAACCATTCTGGAAACTACGATACAGTGGGACCGAATACTACTCAGTACGGTAGTGCTCAAGTGCTACTACTCCTCGGAATCTGTGGCTTCATCATCCTCATCATCATCGATGAAGGCGAAATCATCCTCATCGGTGAAGAAGTCCATAGCCTGATCCTCCAGAAAATCATCGCCATCGCTGAGATAGGAGTAGGGGTCTCCACGAAGATCCTCTCCAGCATTCTCCCTTTCCTCCAACTGCATGTCTTTCTCGTGGTTGGTCTCCTCCAAAGATGAGATACGGTGGCGAAGACAGGAAATGATGCGCTCCTTCTTGTCGAGCTGACGGCGGTGAGACTTGCGATCCTTTGCCAGCATGGCGATGGTTTGGTCCTTCGTCTTGATGATGGCAGACTTGTGGTTGGAGTAGTCACGGCAGTTATCCAACTCCTGCTGACGATCGTACATCATGAAGATGAGGTGGTCCAATTGGGTCTTCAGCTCGTGGTGGTATGGGGCTTCCAGTGGTTGTCCATTTGCATCACGCCATGGGCAAAACTCAAAGCGGGTTCCCTTGATCTGATTGATGCTCTGCCCACACAGACGGGAAAGAGCTTCCTGCATGGCCCTGGCAAGTCCATCGAGCCAGTTGTTCTCTCTTAAGGTAAACTGAATTCCCTCAGCAGTGGGAGGTTCAATCTTTCCTCGGAGATTTGCAACAATTAGCCACTGCATATCTTCTCCTCCTTGATCATTGAGCTGAGCTCCGAAGAACTCGGGGTGCAGACGCTCTAGAAGTTCTGAAAGCTGGTCCAAATCCCTCTCAAAGATAAGGTCTCGTCCATTCCCCAATTGATAAAACTTGCTATACTTCACGTCCATCTATAGGAATATAGGATGAGTAAGTTAGTAGAGTGATCAAGTGTGTCAAAATTTTATGTATTTTGCAAGAGTTTTTGAGGAACATGAATTTTCATGAAAGAATCAAAGGGATAAGAATGAGAATAAGTTTTTGTAAATATTTGTTTTCTTTGGTTTGGAAACTAAGTTTTTGATTCAAACGTCCAGTCTAACTAGGGTCTCCTATGGTCAGGATGGCTCTGATACCAACTTGTCAACACCCGGATTTTTAATCCCAGATGCCTGTTATGCCATACATCACAATCCCAGGATTACCATTTTTGCGAGACATAACAGAATTGGATACCACAGTACATCATCCATTACAAACCATACATAAGGTCTTACACAAATAGGGATCTCATGATCCAGTTCTTAATACAACTTCAAGCAGCGGGATACGTAATAATAACGGTAGCGTAAGTGAAGCTCCATCTTCAGGGTCACAGGCAATGCTGACGATGGGAGATGATCCTAGTTGTCGTAACCTTCCTGGGGTCCATCTTCCAGGTACTCCTCTTCATAGTATGGACATGGGAATATCCAGGGACAAAGCTATGAGTACTCTTTAAGTACTCGCAAACTAATACTAACAAGTGAAGGGGTTTTTGTAATAGGACACTAAGCTCTAGGGTTGTTTTGCAAAAGCCATATTTACCACTACTAAGTTTGGAAACAACGAATGCTAGTTAAGGTTTGATAACACCTAAGTGGGAACTTGTATCTCATGCCACAACTCTGTTGTTGTCAAGTCAAAGTCTCAGATCATTTCACAAGTAATTTTGAAAACATCTGACGGGGAAACAGTATGGCCATTCCAACTGTCCATAACCGTGGACACGGCTATTCGAATAGTTTGACACTCTGCAGAGATTGTACACTTTCACCACAACATTCGATACATCTGTCAGGAACAAATCCTGAATTCACCATACTCAGTATGCGGATAATCAATCCTAACCTTTCAATTACACGCCCTAGTATAAGCACCTATCCTGTGAGTTTGGCCTCCCAACCATGACCAACTGTCATCTTGGGTACTGCACAGGTGGACAATCTTCACAAGGTAGCCTCAGCTCAGACCTTGGCCGTGAGGGAACTAATACTAAGGTATATAAGTTTCCAGTCAAGCCCTACCCAACTCTCGGGTATTGTGGTTGTACGATAAAATTGCAATGGTATCGCATCCAGACAACCATCAGTTTTATAAAGGGCTAAGGCTCATGCCTCAACATTTTCATCACCATAAATCATCTGGTGTTCGGAAACACATGTCCAAAACATTTCAATAGAATGATCCATCATTCCAAGGTTTTCATAACCATTTTTCCACCAAGTATTCCCATATAAAGTTGATCAAGTTTTATGCTTAGCACTATCATCTACTAGTGGGGGTAAGTACTAATGAGGAGTGGTAAACAAGTGGAGTTTCAACTAAGTTCAATCTCATGTCTTAGGATGACATCAAGATTTTCTAGCTTAGGCCAAATTTTATGCTCTTTATGCAACCTTCAATATATCTTTCTAGAATCTACAAGTCACTTAAGTCAACTCTAAGTTAAAGCTTTGATAAAGAAATAAAGTAGAGGGCTTGCAAATAAAACTAGGATTGGTTTATCAAGTGGATATGATCACATATGCTGAAGGCATATAGTGGGCATGGTAGCAAGCAAGTATTGGCTTGCACAGTATCAGTATAAGCTTGCTAAGTTGCAAGTGTTAGCTTGCACATTCAACTAGTAGCATTAGGCTTGCGTTGTGCAGAGCAGTGGTTGAAGTTCTCCTCGGCTTCTTCTTCATAGAATCCTCCTTCCTCCTCGTATCCTTAGTCGGTACTAGCATCTATAAATAAATACGATATACACAATCACCAAACAATACTTAACTACTTGCAATCATCACACCAAAGGGTCCTATAGATGATCTAGCATCATTACTAACATTACAAGATTAAAGCTTGGTTTAATTCCTTTTATTTTTAGAAAAGTAATTTCTACTTATTGAAAAACTACTTAAGATTTAATATTCTCCAAACCAAACATGGGATCATGTTGACACATGTCATCACCACATATTTTAGTCCATGGGAATGTGATTTAAAGTGGTGTCACAATTTAATAAGGTTTTTCTCTTTTATTTTAATTAATTAAAGTGGCTAGAAATGCCTATGTGGCATTCCTTTATTACTTGGTCATTATTTCTGTAAGTAAACCTATATATTTTTATATATTCTGAAAGGTATGGTTAAATGTGATTTTCGATAGTTGGAATCAACTCAAAAGCTATTATGGTTTAAATTTGAAAAATGTTTGAATGCAGAAAATCTTCTGCCTTGTTATTTTTACCAAGGATGATCTACATATCCAAATGACTTGAATCCAACGGGCTTGGATTCAGCATTTCCATACCTTTCTAACAAAATTGGTTTCATTCAATTTGGTTCACTGAATCGATCTGGGTTTATTTTTGAAACTGGGTACAGAAGTGTGTTTGAAATAAAATGAAAAAGGTTAAATTCAAATAACTGGGCTGCGCGGGAGGCGATACTGGGCCGGCCTGCTAAGCACAGCGCTTAAGCGGGCTGGTTAAGTCGCTGTGCCCACGCGTCAGTGAAACGAGGGGGTGCGAAGAGGTATGGGGCAATATGGTGCGTTCGATCTAGTTATAATCCAACGGCTGAGGGTCATCGTCAACGGTGGGCAACGCCGGCGAGACAGAAACCTAGCGCGGCTAGTGGGGGTCGTTGGGGGCTCACCGGGGTTCAGGCGAGGGTCGGCGAGGCGGGCGAACGACGAAGTCGATGACGGCGAACCTCCTGGTACCGGCAGCTTCTCCTGGGGCGGCTCCAATCGCTGGCCCCCTTCTTCTCCAGCAGCGGCAGACTCCGGTGAAATTCCGGCGAAGTGCTGCTCGCCTTGCTCCGGGAACGGGGTGGCACGATCAGTGAGGAGAGGGGAGTGAGATGGTGTGCTCAATTCGGATGGTGGTGGCCTCTATTTATAGTCGCGACGATGAGACCGAATGGGATGGGCAGGCGACAGTGGCGACATGGCTACGGGCTGCTAGAGGCATGGCCGGCGGTGGCGATTGCTTGGTGGTCTCCTGGCGATGCTCTACGGCTTTAATGCGCATGTAGGGGCGGTGCGGTTTGGTCTGGAACGCGCGATGCTCTGCGCGGCAAAGGCGGCGTCTTCGATGGTGAGCAGTGGCTGTGAGGCATGGGGTGGCAAACGGGGATATCTGGCGGTCTCCTGGGTCAGTGGCGATCGTGTATGCACGCGGCAAGGGCGGCACGCGGTCTGTGGGCTTCGGTCAAGGGTGGTGCTCTGGCGCATGCTCGGCATGGTTGCTGGCGCGCTGGGCGCGGTCCGTGCGTGTGGTCCATGGTTTGGCAACGCTCGCGGCTGGGACAGGCAGTGGTGGTGGACGGTGGGCTGCCTCCTAGACAAGGTTGGCACGGCTAAATCTCCTCCTAGCTTGCTGTCTCCACTGGGGTGGCATGGTGAGCTTCGGATGTTCACCATTGATGTCATTGCCCAGCTTACAGTGAGTCCAGTGCTTGGTTTAACTTGTTAGGTGATCTACTAAGATGGTTGTGAGCTAGAGAGGGAACAAGTTAGGCTTCAATCACTGCTCACAATAGTGTTTAAGATTTTGATGATTTGTGTCTGCAATGTGTTTGATGAAATGGCCGCAAGAATTCAAGTTTTGAATTTTGAAAAGGTTTTTGGTGGGTGTGCTAGGTTGGTGCTGGTGAGTCTGCAGATGCTTGGGTTTTGAAAGTTGAGCTTGTTTGAGTGGCTTTTGAAAAAGTGGGATCTTCCCATATGATAAAGATTCAATTTTGAACTGTCCTTTAAATTATGCATTTGAATGTTTCTGGATGATCACAAAGTGGGCCTTGATACTTTGTTATGAGTACAATCAAGGGGTGCAAAGATCCAGAAAAGTTTCTGTTAAGTTGTGAAAGTTTGAGACAGCCAAAGTAGGCATGGGAGTTAAATTGGTCAAAATGACCATTCCCTTATTTTATTTGTTTTGATTTACTTGTCTTCGAGAAAAGTTTGGGAATTGTTTAGATGATGTTTATTTCACCTAAGCATCCATTTACAAGCAAAGGAACACGCAAACAAGTTGGTTCAAAAGGATTCCAAATGAAATGCATACACCATGCATGCTTTCATATTTTTATTTTAGAAAAGTTTTTGTTAACCCTAATTTTGATGATTAGAGTTTGATGATCCAAGTTTAGTATTTTTGGGATGTTACAGCTGGGGAACTAAAAAGATCATTTTCATAAAAACTAGTTTCCCCAAGCTTAGACGTTTCCATAGCATTTGCAACAATGGTGTTCAAAGAATTCATACTAATAACATTGTTATTAGCATGCAAATAAAGCTCCATAGGGTTTTTAATTTTCTCTTCAAACACTTCATGTCCTAATTCAAGATAAATACTATAAAGCTCTCTAAATTTTTTATTGTTTTCCATTAAGCCTAACTAGTCAAAACAAGAAACAAAAAGACAAAATTGCATAATCTAAAGGAAATAACTTCGAGCACTCACACACCAAGAGGATGTGAGTACCTTTTACCTTATTACCCGGCAACGGCGCCAGAAAAGAGCTTGATGTCTATGCACTTCTATTCTTGTAGACAGTTGTTGGGTCTCCAAGTGCAGAGGTTTGTAGAACAACAACAAGTTTTCCTTAAGTGGATTACCCAAGGTTTATCAAAATCAGGGAGGAAGTGGTCAAAGGTTTCCTCTCAAGCAACCTTGCAATCAAGATACAAGAAGTCTCTTGTGTCCCCAACACACCCAATACACTTGTCAGGTGTATAGGTGCACTAGTTCGGAGAAGAGATAGTGAAATAAAAGTAGTAACGGTGCCAGAAAAGATCTTCTTACTTGTTGTTGACGTGGCAGAGACTAAAGGCAAACTGAAATAAAGATGGAAGTAAGGAAACATGCAACAGATCTAGATGCAAACGGTGTTTCAATGCTTAGAAACAAGGCCTAGGGATCATACTTTCACTAGTGAACACTCTCAATAAATATATTCTCTTCATGATACTACCCTGAACTACTCTCTGGCTGGACACTCTATCCATGGTAGGGCTATAACAGCACTCCTCAATGTCCGTTTTTCCCATCTAGATAACCCCACACTGTCACCTTGAGCGCTCGATGGTTCCAACAAACACCAGAATTTCATAGAGACAACCAACTCAAAATATACTCATGATAAGTATTTAGGAAATCTAGCCTAAGTGCCACCACGGCGTGTAGGCTGTCACTTTCACACACATGGAGAGAGTAGAGATCTATTGAAGCACTTGAGTAACAGAGTAGATCTACTTGATTACAAAGCTCATGACCACAATAAGATCACGCTAGAGAGAGAGAGAGAGAGATGAACACATAGCTACCGGTAGAGCCCTTAGCCTTGAGGAAGAACTACTCCCTCCTCATCATGGGAATCAGCAACGGTGATGGAGATGGTGGTGGAGATCGATGGAGATGACTCCGGGGGCACTTCTCTATCCCGGTAGGGTGCCGGAAAAGAGACTTTCTGTCCCCTGAATCTCCCCTTCGGTGGCGGTAGCGCAGCGGAACTTTTTGTGGATTTTTTATGGATGATCTAGGGTTTTCTCATTGGGAGATTCTTATAGGAGAAGGAGGCAAGGTCGGTGGAGGCCTAGGGGGCCCACACCCCCTAGTGGCACACCTAGGGCGGGCCTGCGCCACCCTAGGGTGTGTCCACCCTGGTGCCCTACTCCGTCTCTACTTCGATTTTTCGTATCGATCCGGGAAAATATGAAGTTTTGCTTTTGTCCCATCCAATTCCAAGAATATTTATTTTTTAGCTTCTCTGAAACCAAAAACAGCAGAAAACAGGAAACTGGCACTGTGGCATCTTGTCAATAGGTTAGTTCCAGAAAATGTATAAAAATACCTCAAAGTGTAGACAAAACATAAGACAAATGATATAAAACAAGCATGGAGCATCAAAAAATATAGATACATTCTGACGTATAACAGCCGTAGCCGTCTTCGTCATCCGAATGTGCTCGGTTGACGGAATCCTCACCATCTGCCCATCGGATGGCGATGTTCATGAGGTGGTCAAGCGTTTTGGGCTTGACGCGCCCAAGTTCCTCCTTGAAATACAAGCGCCTGACACCATCCTTGAAGGCGTCGATTCCTCTTTCCTCGGAGATGTGTGCGGTGGAGTTCTTGATGTGGGACCAGCAAAGTATGTACGAGTGGATGGACTCGCTGGTACGTTGGGTGTAGCCCCGCAACTCCTTGATTGAGGCTGGCCTCTTGCTGGTGCCCTTGAAGTTGCATATGAAGTTGTACGCTAGCTCTTCCCAGCTTCGGATGGAGCCGGAAGATAGGCTGCTGAGCCAGACCCTGGCCACGCCTGTCAGCTGCAGCTGAAGGCATTGTAAGGCGGTTTTTTTGTTCCTGCCGTGGAGCTTGACTGATGACAGGAGATCATCGAGCCAAGCTTTTGGCTCCTGCATGCCGTCAAACTTCGGGTTGTCCGAAGGAAGCTTGAAATTTTTCGGCATCCGTGTTCACCAAACGGATCTGCTGAAGCATTTGTCTCCGCACAGCTCTCTGTCATCCTCTTCTTAGGACTCAGTTGAGCACGCGCGTTTGGCGCGTGCCATGTCGATCTTGCACTGGGTGAGGTTGTTGTGAGCGTCATAGTTGCTGCTGCGGTGACGTGGGCTCTTGCGGCACGGCGTAGGGCTCCGGGTGAACTTGACCGCAGCCTTTGTCTTTGGGTCCGCAAGAGCATCATTGTGGAGCGCAGCTCCAACATGTCCTAGACCTGCTAGCACAGACTTGTGCATGGCACTCTTCGGGTCACCCGCCGGAGGCGGATGAGACACGAGATAGGTAGTGGCTGCCATGATCGCAGCCAGCAGCGTTTTCGGCATGAAGTTGCCGTGCGAGTCCATCGTCATGAAGGATGTGTTGAGGGACCTAGTGACCTTGCGTTGCGCCTCGGGATCCATGCGCTCCGTGCGGGAGCGGTACTTGTTGGCGTTGTTGCCATGAAAACTGGAACCGCTAGCGGCGGAGAACGCAGCTTGCCGCGCGCTAGATTCTGCAGCTGCCTTCTTTCGCTTGTCGAGCTCCTCCATCAGCTTCACCTACCGGTTGTGCTCGTCGATAAGGAGGAGGTGGTCGGCCATCGGTAGATCCCGTCAAGCATTCACAGGTAGGATTATGTTGCCTGCCACGGCCTCGTGTGCTTGGCGCCATCCTTCCTCGTTGAGGTTGATCCGATTGTAGGCGTGAGCATCGCCTTCGTTAGGCCTGTTAGGCGGATCTCCCCCATTTCCTCTGTTCTCAGCTTGCGGGTTGAAAGGAGGGTTGGCTGTTTGCTGCACACTTGAACCCAGCGGAGGGTCTGTTACGTTGTTGATGAAGACGGCGCATAGGTAGCTCCCGTGGATTGGATCGCTGCTGCCACTGCTTTCGGATCCGGTACCGTAGGTTCCTTCATCTGAGGGAGGGACACATATATCTGAGTTGCAGTTGTTGCTGTCATCTGACTCGTCTATCAGCGTCGATGCATGTAATGCATCGAAATGTGGGGCCCAGGAAGCGGTCTTGATGGATGGTGGCGGTACCTGCTCTGGGAGACGGAGGGTGCCGGTCTGCCCCACCTAGAAGCAAAAGCTTCCGAACAGCATCTCGAGTCTGTCGCCGACGGACTCGAAATCCCTCAGGGTAGCTGGCGAGTGGGCGGTGAAGTCGAAGGAACAGAAGAGGAGATGACTCTCTGTTGCCGATGAGTTGTAGATCGCTCCGGATGGAACCGTCGTGACTGCACGATCAGCGTCCCAGATTCCCACAGAGGGCGCCAATTGATGAGGGTTGATTTCATCAATTCTCATTGTTATGGACTTGGGTTTTGGAGAAGATGGGGATGCTAGAACTCGCAGAACGGTTAACAGATAAGCAACACAGGACACGAGATTTACCCAGGGTCAGACCCCGGAGGAAAAACCCTACTCCTGCTTGTCTCCTCTTGATTACGGCGGAACCGAAAGTTACAGGGGTGCACAGATGCATTCTGGCGTGAGGTGCGTATGTGGTGTTGGGAGATCCTTCTCACCGTACCCTCCTGGCCGTTATATAGATAGGAAGGTCCCGGGCTTAGGTCGAGTCGGTTACAAATTAGGGTTGGTACCCTTTGAAATTCAAACTAATATAGACTTGTCCTCCAAGGATTCGAAAACGTCATGGGCTTGGGCCACCCAAAATCTTCATGGGCCGCGTGTTTTGACGTGGGCCTTCCTTGGGATGGACCAGGTATACCAGTATCACGTACCCATGGGTTATATCCATGTCAACAGTTGTGAGCAAAGCTCCACTGTCCGATATTATCAACAACAGCGACGCTACAGGAAGGGTTGTGAAGTGGGGCATTGAGCTTGCCGCCTTTGAGATCACCTACAAGAGACGCGATGCTATCAAATCATAGGTTTTGGTGGATTTCATTGCAGATTGGATGGAGATGCCAGATGCTACCCTGTACCAGAGCCAGAATACTAGGTGATGCACTTTGACGGATCAAAGCTACTCAATGGCTCGGGGGTTGGTGTACTTCTATAGTCACCAATACGGGAAAAGCTGCACTACGTTTTGCAGATCCACTTTGAGGCTACAAATAACATGGCGGAATATGAAGCACTCATTCAAGGACTTCGCGTGGATATTGGCATCAAGCGCATAGTTTGCTGTGGAGATTCCGACTTGGTTACCCAGCAGGTGACTGGCACTTGGAACACGCGGAACCCTATGATGGCGGCATATCGAGACGAAGTAGATGAGATATCCAAGAGCTTCTTAGGCTACGAAGTCAAGTATGTCAAGAGGGAGGAAAATGAGTCGGCCGATCTGCTATCAAAGCTTGGATCAGGGTGGAAACAAATTCCGCCTGGCATTTTTCTTGAGCATCTACGAACACCATCCATGAAGGAAGTGGACCCCGAGAACCCGGATAGAGTTGACTCTTTTGTTCACACAGTGAAAAAGGTCCCTCCGGCTTGGACAAAACCGTTCATGGAGTATCTCATACACGGAACTTTTCCCATCGATGAGGTCGAAAGTTGGCAAATAGTATGTCGAGCAAAGGGCTATACCATAATCAATGGACAGCTATATAAAATAAGCACCACTGGTGTATACCTCAAGTGTGTTTCCCAACAAGAAGGTATTGAAATTGTTCATGAGATCCATCTCAGATATTGCGGGCATCACGCCTCTCCTCGATCGTTGGTCTCCAAAGCCTTTCGGCAATGATTCTACTGGCTGACCGCCAGGGCGGACACCGACAAGCTAGTTGAGACATGCATGGGATGCCAGTACTATGCCCGACAACTGCATGTTCCAGCTCAAGAATTGCGAACAATACCAATAACTTGTCCGTTTGCAGTCTGGGGTCTAGACATGGTTGGTCAATTACAGACGACACCATGTGGGTTTACGCATCTTCTAGTAGCAGTTGATAAATTCACCAAATGGATAGAATCTAAACCCATTAGAAAGCTTGATGGGGCAACTGCCCTTAGGTTTGTCCGAGATCTAGTGGTGAGATTTGGTCTCCCACATAGCATTATCACCGACAATGGCAGCAACTTGTCACTCAGATAAGTGGAAGCTTATTGTTGGGAGAAGGGCATCCGACTTGACTTAGCGTCTGTGGCACATCCACAATCCAATGGGCAAGTTGAGCGAGCCAATGGATTAATTCTGCAAGGAATCAAGAAATGTCTCGAGGCACCGCTACATAGAGCATCTGGAGCCTGGGCAGAGGAGTTACCATCTGTTCTATGGATTTTACGAACTACACCCAACAGATCTACTGGCTACACCCCTTATTTCATGGTATATGGAGCAGAAGCCATCCCGCCTTCCGACATCCTTCACGCTTCACCAAGAGTTGCCGCCTATGACGAAGTTGACGCTGAAGAATCCAGACGCATATATGTGGACCTTCTCCAGGAAGAGCGTGTATTGGCATTGCCAAAGATCTGCCTTCTACCAGCAGAAGCTACGCAGCTACCATAGTCGCCACGTCCGGCATCGCTCATTTAAAGAGGGGGATCTGGTGCTCTGACTTAAGCAGAAGAAGTCACACAAAATATCCCCGCCATGGGAAGGACTATTCATTATAACCAAGGTGCTACTCAATGTGTCTTACTACCTCGTTGACAATTGTGAACTTGAGGATAGACCAAACGAGGATCATAAGCGTAAGCGGCGTTACCCGGATGATGACTACCCGGAGCTTGATCGTCCATGGAACATAGCACAGCTACGTCCTTTTTACATTTAGCATATTTTTTATCTACTGTGTACCTCTTATATGATCAATGAAATAAAGCTCTTTGGTTCACTCATATGCTTGAGTCTTTTAACTCCTTTAGTGTTCATTTTTGGATCGTATAAAACCTTTACGCACAAGTTTTGCATTTGCACTTGTGAAAATTCCGCCTACAGGCATTAGCTTAAGTTTTCTGGTGTACACGTTCTTTGTCATTTTTATGTGGATTCTGGAGCAGTGAATTTTGAAAAGATTTTTGGTGGGTGTGCTAGGTTGGTGCTGGGGAGTCTGCAGATGCATGGGTTTTGAAAGTTGAGCTTGTTTGAGTGGCTTTTGAAAAAGTGGGATCTTCCCATATGATAAAGATTCAATTTTGAACTTTCCTTTAAACTATGCATTTGAATGTTTCTGGATGATCACAAAGTGGGCCTTGATACTTTGTTATGAGTACAATCAAGGGGTGCGAAGATCCAGAAAAGTTTCTGTTAAGTTGTGAAAGTTTGAGACAGCCAAAGTAGGCATGGGAGTTAAATTGGTCAAAATGACCATTCCCTTATTTTATTTGTTTTGATTTACTTGTCTTCGAGAAAAGTTTGGGAATTGTTTAGATGATGTTTATTTCACCTAAGCATCCATTTACAAGCAAAGGAACACGCAAACAAGTTGGTTCAAAAGGATTCCAAATGAAATGCATACACCATGCATGCTTTCATATTTTTATTTTAGAAAAGTTTTTGTTAACCCTAATTTTGATGATTAGAGTTTGATGATCCAAGTTTAGTATTTTTGGGATGTTACAGCTGGGGAACTAAAAAGATCATTTTCATAAAAACTAGTTTCCCCAAGCTTAGACGTTTCCATAGCATTTGCAACAATGGTGTTCAAAGAATTCATACTAATAACATTGTTATTAGCATGCAAATAAAGCTCCATAGGGTTTTTAATTTTCTCTTCAAACACTTCATGTCCTAATTCAAGATAAATACTATAAAGCTCTCTAAATTTTTTATTGTTTTCCATTAAGCCTAACTAGTCAAAACAAGAAACAAAAAGATAAAATTGCATAATCTAAAGGAAATAACTTCGAGCACTCACACACCAAGAGGATGTGAGTACCTTTTACCTTATTACCCGGCAACGGCGCCAGAAAAGAGCTTGATGTCTATGCACTTCTATTCTTGTAGACAGTTGTTGGGTCTCCAAGTGCAGAGGTTTGTAGAACAACAACAAGTTTTCCTTAAGTGGATTACCCAAGGTTTATCAAAATCAGGGAGGAAGTGGTCAAAGGTTTCCTCTCAAGCAACCTTGCAATCAAGATACAAGAAGTCTCTTGTGTCCCCAACACACCCAATACACTTGTCAGGTGTATAGGTGCACTAGTTCGGAGAAGAGATAGTGAAATAAAAGTAGTAACGGTGCCAGAAAAGAGCTTCTTACTTGTTGTTGACGTGGCAGAGACTAAAGGCAAACTGAAATAAAGATGGAAGTAAGGAAACATGCAACAGATCTAGATGCAAACGGTGTTTCAATGCTTAGAAACAAGGCCTAGGGATCATACTTTCACTAGTGAACACTCTCAATAAATATATTCTCTTCATGATACTACCCTGAACTACTCTCTGGCTGGACACTCTATCCATGGTAGGGCTATAACAGCACTCCTCAAAGTCCGTTTTTCCCATCTAGATAACCCCACACTGTCACCTTGAGCGCTCGATGGTTCCAACAAACACCAGAATTTCATAGAGACAACCAACTCAAAATATACTCATGATAAGTATTTATGAAATCTAGCCTAAGTGCCACCACGGCGTGCAGGCTGTCACTTTCACACACATGGAGAGAGTAGAGATCTATTGAAGCACTTGAGTAACAGAGTAGATCTACTTGATTACAAAGCTCATGACCACAATAAGATCACGCATAGAGAGAGAAAGAGAGAGATGAACACATAGCTACCGGTAGAGCCCTTAGCCTTGAGGAAGAACTACTCCCTCCTCATCATGGGAATCAGCAACGGCGATGGAGATGGTGGTGGAGATCGATGGAGATGACTCCGGGGGCACTTCTGTCCGGCAGTCTTAGGAAAAGAGACTTCTGTCCCTGAATCTCCCCTTCGTGGCGGTAGCGTGGAATGAACTTTGTGGATTTTTTATGGATGATCTAGGGTTTTCTCATCGGGAGATTCTTATAGGAGAAGGAGGCAAGGTCGGTGGAGGCCTAGGGGGCCCACACCCCCTGGTGGCACACCTAGGGCGGGCCTGCGCCACCCTAGGGTGTGTCTACCCTGGTGCCCTACTCCGTCTCTACTTCGATTTTTCGTATCGATCCGGGAAAATATGAAGTTTTGCTTTTGTCCCGTCCAATTCCAAGAATATTTATTTTTTAGCTTCTCTGAAACCAAAAACAGCAGAAAATAGGAAACTGGCACTGTGGCATCTTGTCAATAGGTTAGTTCCAGAAAATGTATAAAAATACCTCAAAGTGTAGACAAAACATAAGACAAATGATATAAAACAAGCATGGAGCATCAAAAAATATAGATACATTTACGACGTAACAGCCGTAGCCGTCTTCGTCATCCGAATGTGCTCGGTTGACGGAATCCTCACCATCTGCCCATCGGATGGCGATGTTCATGAGGTGGTCAAGCGTTTTGGGCTTGACGCGCCCAAGTTCCTCCTTGAAATACAAGTGCCTGACACCATCCTTCAAGGCGTCGATTCCTCTTTCCTCGGAGATGTGTGCGGCGGAGTTCTTGATGTGGGACCAGTGAAGTATGTACGAGCGGATGGACTCGCTGGTACGTTGGGTGTAGCCCCGCAACTCCTTGATTGAGGCTGGCCTCTTGCTGGTGCCCTTGAAGTTGCATATGAAGTTGTACGCCAGCTCTTCCCAGCTTCGGATGGAGCCAGAAGATAGGCTGCTGAGCCAGACCCTGGCCACGCCTGTCAGCTGCTGCTGAAGGCATTGTCAGGCGGTTTTTTTGTTCCCGCCGTGGAGCTTGACTGATGACAGGAGATCATCGAGCCAAGCTTTTGGCTCCTGCATGCCGTCAAACTTCGGGTTGTCCGAAGGAAGCTTGAAATTTTTCGGCATCCGCGTTCACCAAACGGATCTGCTGAAGCATTTGTCTCCGCACAGCTCTCTATCATCCTCTTCTTAGGACTCAGTTGAGCACGTGCGTTTGGCGCGTGCCATGTCGATCTTGCGCTGGGTGAGCTTGTTGTGAGCGTCATAGTTGCTGCTGCGGTGACGTGGGCTCTTGCGGCACGGCGTAAGGCTCCGGGTGAACTTGACCGCAGCCTTTGTCTTTGGCTCCGCAAGAGCATCATTGTGGAGCGCAGCTCCAACATGTCCTAGACCTGCTAGCGCAGACTTGTGCATGGCACTCTTCGGGTCGCCCGCCGAAGGCGGATGAGACACGAGATAGGTAGTGGTTGCCATGATCGCAGTCAGCAGCGTTTTCGGCATGAAGTTGCCGTGCGAGTCCATCGTCATGAAGGATGTGTTGAGGGACCTAGTGACCTTGCGTTGCGCCTCGGGATCCATGCGCTCCGTGCGGGAGCGGTACTTGTTGGCGTTGTTGCCATGCGAACTGGAACCGCTAGCGGCGGAGAACGCAGCTTGCCGCACACTAGATTCTACAGCTGCCTTCTTTCGCTTGTCGAGCTCCTCCATCAGCTTCACCTACCGGTTGTGCTCGTCGATAAGGAGGAGGTGGTCGGCCATCAGTAGATCCCGTCAAGCATTCACAGGTAGGATTATGTTGCCTGCCACGGCCTCGTGTGCTTGGCGCCATCCTTCCTCGTTGAGGTTGATCCGGTTGTAGGCGTGAGCGTCGCCTTCGTTAGGCCTGTTAGGCGGATCTCCCCCATTTCCTCTGTTCTCAGCTTGTGGGTTGAGAGGAGGGTTGGGTGTTTGCTGCACACTCGAACCCAGCGGAGGATCTGTTACATTGTTGATGAAGACGGCGCATAGGTAGCGCCCGTGGATTGGATCGCTGCTGCCACTGCTTTCGGATCCGGTACCGTAGGTTCCTTCATCTGAGGGAGGGCCACATATATCTGAGTTGCAGTTGTTGCTGTCATGTGACTCGTCTGTCAGCGTCAATGCGTGTAATGCACCGAAATGTGGGGCCCAGGAAGCGGTCCTGATGGATGGTGGCGGTACCTGCTCTGGGAGACGAAGGGTGCCGGTCTGCCCCACCTAGAAGCAAAAGCTTCCGAACAGCATCTCGAGTCTGTCGCCGACGGACTCGAAATCCCTCAGGGTAGCTGGCGAGTGGGCGGTGAAGTCGAAGGAACAGAAGAGGAGATGACTCTCCGTTGCTGATGAGTTGTAGATCGCTCCAGATGGAACCGTCGTGACTGCACGATAAGCGTCCCAGATTCCCACAGACGGCGCCAATTGATGAGGGTTGATTTCGTCAATTCCCATTGTTATGGACTTGGGTTTTGGAGAAGATGGGGATGCTAGAACTCGCGGAACGGTTAACAGATAAGCAACACAGGACACGAGATTTACCCAGGGTCAGACCCCGGAGGGAAAACCCTACTCCTGCTTGTCTCCTCTTGATTACGGTGGAACCGAAAGTTACAGGGGTGCACAGATGCATTCTGGCGTGAGGTGCGTATGTGGTGTTGGGAGATCCTTCTCACCGTACCCTCCTGGCCGTTATATAGATAGGAAGGTCCCGGGCTTAGGTCGAGTCGGTTACAAATTAGGGTTGGTACCCTTTGAAATTCAATCTAATATAGACTTGTCCTCCAAGGATTCGAAAACGTCATGGGCTTGGGCCACCCAAAATCTTCATGGGCCGCGTGTTTTAACGTGGGCCTTCCTTGGGATGGACCAGGTATACCAGTATCACGTACCCGTGGGTTATATCCATGTCAACAGTTGTGAGCAAAGCTCCACTGTCCGATATTATCAACAACAGCGACGCTACAGGAAGGGTTGTGAAGTGGGGCATTGAGCTTGCCGCCTTTGAGATCACCTACAAGAGACGCGATGCTATCAAATCATAGGTTTTGGTGGATTTCATTGCAGATTGGATGGAGATGCCAGATGCTACCCTGTACCAGAGCCAGAATACTGGGTGATGCACTTTGACGGATCAAAGCTACTCAATGGCTCGGGGGCTAGTGTACTGCTATAGTCACCAATACGGGAAAAGATGCACTACGTTTTGCAGATCCACTTTGAGGCTACAAATAACATGGCGGAATATGAAGCACTCATTCAAGGACTTCGCGTGGATATTGGCATCAAGCACATAGTTTGCTGTGGAGATTCCGACTTGGTTACCCAGCAGGTGGCTGGCACTTGGAACACGCGGAACCCTATGATGGCGGCATATCGAGACAAAGTAGATGAGATATCCAAGAGCTTCTTGGGCTACAAAGTCAAGTATGTCAAGAGGGAGGAAAATGAGTCGGCCGATCTGCTATCAAAGCTTGGATCAGGGTGGAAACAAATTCCGCCTGGCATTTTTCTTGAGCATCTACGGACACCATCCATGAAGGAAGTGGACCCCGAGAACCCGGATAGAGTTGACTCTTTTGTTCACACAGTGAAAAAGGTCCCTCCGGCTTGGACAAAACCGTTCATGGAGTATCTCATACACGGACTTTTCCCATCGATGAGGTCGAAAGTTGGAAAATAGTATGTCGAGCAAAGGGCTATACCATAATCAATGGACAGCTCTATAAAATAAGCACCACTGGTGTATACCTCAAGTGTGTTTCCGAACAAGAAGGTATTGAAATCGTTCATGAGATCCATCTCAGATATTGCGGGCATCACGCCTCTCCTCGATCGTTGGTCTCCAAAGCCTTTCGGCAATGATTCTACTGGCTGACCGCCAGGGAGGACACCGACAAGCTAGTTGAGACATGCATGGGATGCCAGTACTATGCCCGACAACTACATGTTCCAGCTCAAGAATTGCGAACAATACCAATAACTTGTTCGTTTGCAGTCTGGGGTCTAGACATGGTTGGTCAATTACAGACGACACCATGTGGGTTTACGCATCTTCTAGTAGTAGTTGATAAATTCACCAAATGGATAGAATCTAAACCCATTAGAAAGCTTGATGGGGCAACTGCCCTTAGGTTTGTCCGAGATCTAGTGGTGAGATTTGGTCTCCCACATAGCATTATCACCGACAATGGCAGCAACTTGTCACTCAGATAAGTGGAAGCTTATTGTTGGGAGAAGGGCATCCGACTTGACTTAGCGTCTGTGGCACATCCACAATCCAATGGGAAAGTTGAGCGAGCCAATGGATTAATTCTGCAGGGAATCAAGAAATGTCTCGAGGCACCGCTACATAGAGCATCTGGAGCCTGGGCAGAGGAGTTACCATCTGTTCTATGGATTTTACGAACTACACCCAACAGATCTACTGGCTACACCCCTTATTTCATGGTATATGGAGCAGAAGCCATCCCGCCTTCCGACATACTTCACGATTCACCAAGAGTTGCCGCCTATGACGAAGTTGACGCTGAAGAATCCAGACGCATATATGTGGACCTTCTCCAGGAAGAGCGTGTATTGGCATGCCAAAGATCTGCCTTCTACCAGCAGAAGCTACACAGCTACCATAGTCGCCATGTCCGGCATCGCTCATTTAAAGAGGGGGATCTGGTGCTCGGACTTAAGCAGAAGAAGTCACACAAATTATCCCCGCCATGGGAAGGACTATTCATTATAACCAAGGTGCTACTCAATGTGTCTTACTACCTCGTTGAAAATTGTGAACTTGAGGATAGACCAAACGAGGATCATAAGAGTAAGTGGCGTTACCCGGATGATGACTACCCGGAGCTTGATCGTCCATGGAACATAGCACAGCTACGTCCTTTTTACATTTAGCATATTTTTTATCTACTGTGTACCTCTTATATGATCAATGAAATAAAGCTCTTTGGTTCACTCATATGCTTGAGTCTTTTAACTCCTTTAGTGTTCATTTTTGGATCGTATAAAACCTTTACGCACAAGTTTTGCATTTGCACTTGTGAAAATTCTACCTACAGGCATTAGCTTAAGTTTTCTGGTGTACACGTTCTTTGTCATTTTTATGTGGATTCTGGAGTAGTGACTTTTGGCACTCGAAGTCGGCGATTTTGTGCATAGGTTCTTGACGGTGACATTGGGCATCATTGCCTGAACGCATAGTTCTGACTACGAGTCTTCCGACTCACGAAAAGTCAAGCATAAAAACCAAAGTAATGGATAAGCCAACACTTGCTTAAAAAATATATACATGTTGGAACTAGTACTTAAGAAGCAGGAAACATATAGCTATTGTTTTCCGCCTTATGATTAAAACTGTAGTTTTTCCGCATACATACATCCAGAGGAAACAAATATTACAAAGTAATTTTTCATTCCTCTAGCACAGGAGACTTTGAGGTAACATCTTCAGCAGCAGGAGAGCCATCATGATCATCAACAAAGTCGTTGGTATTGAGGGACTCGGAGGAGCTGGGCTGGTCGCCATCGATAATCTCGAGAGGCACAAAGATGTTTGGATCCACCAACTCGGAGACCTTGGTGTCGAAGCCGGTGAGCGATGAACAGATAGCTTTGTAATCAATCTTCTGGCCGCCATCGTCTACGTCGAGCAGACCCGAGGTCACCGTGTCAATGTAGGCATTCTCGTAGTGGGCCTTGACCATAGCCAGCGACATTCTTGCACTAGCCCGGGTACATGAAGCTTTCCAGCTAACGATGCGCTCGAGGGCTTGGCGCAGAATCTCCGAGTACTTCATGACAGAATCCACCGCCTTGATGTGGATGTTCAGGGGATTGGCAATTTCCTTTGCTTGCTTGATGGCGGTGCTGATGAAGTTGCCGGCAAGGACCATGCATTCCTTTGGCCGAGGAGGAGTATTGGTTAAACCATTAAGAGATGCATTTCTGGCCAAGCAATGGAATATGTGAGTTCAATAACGTAAAAAGTTTAGAGTACCTGGCTTGTAGAAGTACAATACGGAGATTGCTTACCAAAGATGCTCGCCTCGGCTTGTTGGAGCGTCTCCACCATGGAGTCCCATTCTTGTCAGAGGACCTTGCAAGCCTCAAGGTTGTGTTTATTCTGCTCTTCGGCAGCTTTCTTCTGCTCCTTGAGGATCGCAATTTCCTCCTTCAGTCGGTTGATCTCCATGTTGGCAGACTCCTGCACGGCCTTCGTAGACGCTTCATGCATATTCAGAGTATCAATCCTCTCCTACTTGAGGATCTTGTTCTCGCTATCCAGCAGTTCTATGTGCTTGGATTGCTCGACAATGTCCTTAGCCTTGGCAATAGCTTCTCCATGTCGGAGAAATAACAGCGCACAATGAGTAGTCGGAGGGTGATGGCAACAGTCCAAGTTTGAGTGCAAAACTGAAAAAGAAAAACAGACTCTTGCTCTAAGTGATTTGATCCTTCAAGAAGGCAGTTTTACCCATTTCAGCTTCTAGGTTAGCACGCATCTTGTGTAACTTCTCGTTGGCGACGCCTCTCCGAGCATTCTCATTGTGCGAAAAAGATCAAAGTTACTTAGTCTACTTGGAGCTTCTAGCCGGCTAAATATCCACCTAGAGGCTTGGGGCTATAGTGAGAGTTTTTAACTCGGCAATATGCTTATTCTTTCTTTAAGCATCTAGTCGGAACTAATTTTGTTTCAACTAGAGGCTTGGGGCTACAGTATTGAAATTTACAAACATTGCGTATGCTACTCTAAAAGTATCTAGTCGGAATATTTCATTCAAACTACATACTTGGGGGCCACAGTGCAAAGTTTTCTAGCTTAGTCACTCTTAGAGCATTCAGACACAAAGACCTATCGTTTTCCGTCTAAATCCTCGGGGGATACAGTGGGATACTATATATGAAATGCAAAAGGCATATAAAACTTACAAGTGCAATGATCTTGAGGTTGGTGGCACTCTCGGCAAATATCTTGCTGAAGGAAAGGCTATTTCCGTGCAGGATATCCGCTTGCTTAAGCAGCTCCTCAATACCACATGTCGGAGAAGTCGACGCTGCACCAGGAACCAGAACTGAGCTACTCGGTGTAAGCACCGGGTAGACAATCTTCGGAAACTCTGCTGGTTTCTTGGGTGCAGTGGCGCCGCCTTCGGCAGAAGTTCTGCCTTCCACCATTGCCTTACCGCTACCAGTGGCATCCTTAGCCGGAGCTTTATCCACTTTGGATGCGGTGCTTTCTTGTGTCGCCTTCTCGCCGATAACAGCAAGTTCCGCGACAACGGCTAGGTCCACATCCATGGCGGAAGGTTCAGACGTTACCTTGGCTGGAGAGCTTGTCAGTGCGGTAGCAGGCTGGACACTCGGAGTTGTAGGGGAGATGGCGGGAGATGCTTGCTGAAACATTTATTTGATGTTCTTAGAAGCCCCCGATGCTTTGGAGGTCTTCTTCAAACTCATACTGGCCTTCTTCCTGAAACGTGCAAAAGTATAAGTACAGGAACAAGATAAGTAAGGGACAATGTCGGATGTTAAGAAGCTTACACAATGGTTGGTGCCTTGGTAAACGGGATACCGGTGATTCTTCTTTTCTCCACCTCCAGGGAGGCAATGGATCTCTTGGAGGCTCCACCCTCCGTCTTCTTCTTGCCTCCGTCGGCAGCATTAGATGTGGAGCTCTTCCACTTACGCGCCAGAGGGACATCATCGTCAGACACGACGGTGACATCCTTCATCTTGGGGTCGTAGAATTTGACAGCCATGCTTTCCTCGTCTAGACTCTTTAAATGTTAAGTGAATCCCAAAGTGTTAGATGTAATGGTAATGGCTAGACGGAAGAACTAGAGTATATGTCATACACGGAAAATAAACATGTACCTATGGGCACGTGCCGCCCTCGAACATATCGTAGGTGATGGTGAAGCCACGCTTCATGTCCTTCACCTTGACGATGTATTTGAGGCGGAGCTTGATGGAGTCACTCGAGAAGTTGTCCTCGGAGATGCGGAGGCTATCCTTCCTATCCTTGGTATACTGGTGCATAAGCTTCACGAGGTGCTGCAGAGGCTGGATTCGCCTGATAAACCAGCACATGGCTAGGTCCAACCCGATCAGACCCATGTCTACGAGCCACTTGATCTGCCTTAAAGCGTGGGCAGCTTCATCGTCAGAGGGAAGGAGGGCTTGGGATCTCCATCTTGGGGCTTGAGCGCCAGCTCCATCAACAAAGTCCAGGTACGTTCCTTCTTGGCCATCCAGAGGGATATCTGGGCCGTAGAAGTACGTCCTCTGCCAGTTCTCGCACGACTCGTGGCCTACAATGTCAGGGAACCGCCGGCCAGGCCGGATCTTGAAGCTAATGGTTCCACAATTTCTGAGCTCATCCTTGCTCACTCTGGCTTCCCTCTTGACGGTAAAGAAGTATATAAACAGATCTAACCTAGGCCTGATTCCTAGGTAGCCCTCACAAAGCTCCGCGTAGTTGCTAACCGCGAGGATGCTATTCGGAGAAAGGTTTTGAGGTTGAACCCGGTAGTGACTAAGGACCTCTATGAAAAAGTCGAAGATTGGTAGGACACGCCGCGTACCAGTTGGGCTTTGAGGTACACCTTTTCTCCAGCTTGGGGAGAAGGGATGACCTCACCGGCCGGCGCCGCCTGCCAGACCAGCCCCTCCGTCGTGGGGAGGTACCCCTCGGCGAGCATCTCCTTGAGATTGCTCTTAGTGATATCGGAGACACGCCATTCTCCCTTGTGGGAATCACCCTCCTCCTCCAGCAGTTCCAACCCCGCTGGAATATGGTCACTGCCGGTGGTTTCCACCACCGTGGTGCATGGCACCACCACGCCCTCTGGAGGCACGTGGACGGAGCCCGCTGGCTTGGCCGTGGCTTCACTCGTCGCCGCCATGGATGGTGTGGAGCTGCTGCTGTCCATTGGTGTGGAAGGAGACTGGCAGAGAGATGGGAAAAGCTAGGGCTTTTTCCTTCATGCGCGCGGAGAGCTCGATGAGGCATTTGCTAGAGGAAGAAGACGATGTGAGGAAGAATACGGTGAAAGAATAAGAATTACCACGGTTATAATTTATAGTACTCAGCATCAAGATTCGTGCAAGTTGATTGAACGGTTGTTGCGCGAACAGCGCGTGCTTGAACGTGCACGGAAATTTCGCCAAGTTCCCACCACCGCTGCCAATGTTTCTCATCCTTCGCGTGGGAAAAACGGCTATGATTGTGTTCTCTGCATGTGTGAGTTATGAGGCATCGCTGACCTATGGTCTATGTTGCTCTACTAACACAGGCAGCTGAACCATCCCATCTGAAGATTCTGGCATGGACGGATTCATTCCGGCTACGAGAAGAGTATGATGGAAGATTCAGCAACTCTCCGACTTATGTGTTGAAGAAGGAGAACATTGCAGGTTTCTTGGGAGCACTACAAGATATTGCTTGATGATTTGCCAACATTCATCTAGACGGAGCATTCAACCTGAAGAGGCAAGATGGCGCAAGATCTCAGAGTTCTCCGGGGGCTAGTGTTGGGGATATGATAAATGGGTATCACCATAGCATGTCTCTAATCCGGATAACCCAGGTGGCCCATAGTTGGTAGCAAGGCCCATGGCCTGCTGGGCGGCCCAATTAGATGGATCTAGAAGGGAGGCCCATGCTAGATAAAGGAAGGCTACGGAGGAGTCACCAGCGTACCCGGAGCCTTGGATTGGAAGACACGTTAGACTAATTGTGTATCGTGTAGGACTCTGTAACCTGTCCGGCTAGGACTTTACCTGTAACCCTAGGATCTAGTGACTATATAAGCCAGACCTGCGGGAGCCTTTAGGGAAACAATTAGATAACTCAACTCATATCGCGCACAGCAAACCAATCCCTATAACTCGGCGTATTGCCATTATAATGATTTATAGCCGGAGTAGGATTCAGCCACCATCGTGGGATCTGAACCTGGGTAAGTTATGTTACCTCGTACCCGCAAACCTCCCATCTTACCCCACGTCTCTAAACACACTCTGTCAGGACCCCTCCATGGCGTACTCGTCGGCAAATACCACGACATTATGCACCCATAGGGTATGTCCATGTCAGTAGCCCCCGAGTGTTTAGTTGAATCGCAGATTCGACTGGAGACTTCTATAATCTTTCGGGTGTAGTGTATTTGAACCTGTCTTTAGGAAAAATGTTTAGTTCATAGGGATTATTGATACGTGTGCCTGGCTCACCCGACGGATCAGGGCCAGTTAACTGTCATAGGACAAAACAACACGATCTTCATCAGACTCGAGTCCCTGGACTCGAATCTGGAACGAATGCTAGTGTCATTCGACTCAAGACATTGAGGTCTTATAGGAGTTGAATCCTAGTGTTTTTCAAATGATGTACCCAACGCATCCATCGGGATTTTCATCGTGCCTGTTGACACGGGAATTTACTGGCAGAGCGCAGTCGGCTGCCTTACCAGGCCATCAGAGTATATCTGTAGGTATTATGTTCGCGTCGTAGACATAGCATCCGAAGTTTTATCACCACGAAGGTGTTTCGGGTCACCAAGGAGATTGCTTCTCACTTAGCGTTAATTTGGGCAAAATTGCCAAAAAGATTTTTGTCGTATTTGATCTGAAAGTTCTTAGTAGAATAGTTCATAGGGTACGCGACCAGTTCTCCCTATGGGAGTAGCCCCCGACTGTCTGTTCGAGTCGTAGACTCAAGCAGAGACTTTAGTTCAATCATTCGCGTTTTGCTTCAATTGCCTGAAGTACGCATTTTTTGGATGCACAATCAGTGCGCCCTATGGGAGCATCCCCCCAAGTCCATAGTGGAATCGCATACTCGATGTAGGACTCGAAGATCTCTTCGAGGTGCTTTTGTTTTTGTAATCTCTCAGGTGCGCGACCAGCGCTCCTGATAGGAGTAGCCCCTGTGGAGACCCAGCATACCACTGCATGATGTAGTACACTATAGTCGTTGACATAACCCCAATGAAACACCATTCACTAGTATTACATCCCTTAGAGCGGTACAACAGAAACACAGCAGGTCCAAGACATGACTATAGATTACATATGACTCATTACAAAAAATCCAGAGAACCTCCTTGAAACACCCTCGAATCGGCCCTATGCAAGTCTTAGCGATTCCCACCAAACCCGCATAGAAACGATTCAAAGGTGCCCACCAGGTAGTTGCGTGCGGGTGGAAAACGAAGTAATATCATTACACAATAGTCCATGATGGAACCCACAAAACAGCGACTCGACGAGTCAAGAATACAGATATACAATACATAGATCCAAATCACCTTGAAAACGATACCACGAACGAGTATGGACAAGATGCAAATTGGGCTAAGAGCCCTGAAGAATAACCAATGGCGTCCATAACCCTACCCAGGCCAAGACGGAAGGGTAACCCTGCTAACAACATCGTTCTCAAACCTGCTTCAATAGAAGGGGTGCCGGCAAAGGGCAAAGTAAAAAGAGAGCGGTCAATACTGAGGCCAGTACACGGTGAGTCTTAGAATTCGGCGGTCCTCGCCTACATAGGTATGGTGGACTGAAGCGCATCATGCACTAAACAACATATAAAGACTCGAAACAACTATCGGCTATCGGAGAGGGATATCAAGGACCTATTCGGAACCAAGCTGATGCCACCACCAAACATACCCATCCTAGTATTTCCCCCTCGAGACCAAACAAGGAAGTCATGCCGAGGAAACTCACACAGTTGGCAATTTTATCCATTTTTACTGTGGTGGTTATCCAACTTACTAGTCATATCATATACAAGTAAAATTATAACAGTAAACTTTAGTTATAGTTGTCTATGATCGAGAACTCTGCTCCAATTCGTCCATAACCGCAGACACGGCTTCTCGAAAATATTTAACCCTGCAGGGGTGCAGCAAAGTTTCCACACGCACCTACACCATTGTTGTCAGATCAGGTAGGTACAAGATCACAAAACATACACACAACGGTATGTCGACGGGGTTTCAGACATGACGTTTCCCAGATCCAAAGCAACCACATGGGGGCCATCCTACTAAGCTACCCGCAACGAACTTGGCCGGCTCCGAAACGGACCCAGAGGTTTGCATCAATAGCTGTAAACGACTGGGAACCCGAAAGTGTGACTGGGCTTGTCGATACCGCAAAAACACTCCACATTTGTTCCTAAATAGTACAGGGGCTCCACGCGCAATCGTAAATAAAGAAGTAAAGCATGGCATAAGTACTGGGTAATAATAAAGCCCCAAACTATTTTGTGGCCCCCAGTACAGTACTTTGAAATTAGGTACAAAATCGATGGGGGTGCCCACACTCCCCACCTATGGTTAGCGCGCTCGATCTCGGAACAGGTGTCAAGAACTCGGGGTCCTATGAGACACCAGTGAGCGGTTAAAAACCAAATATTGTTTATTACCCACCGGTGCCTCTACATTATTTACCTACTTTCAATTTTAGTTATTAAACGGTAATTAAATCCATGATCATCTCCACCATTAAGCATGTGTCAACCACCCCACAACGGTGGAACATCGACGACGCGAAGCAGCACCTGAGCAAGCGACTATGACTCGCAAGGACGACTATCTACCAAACAACAGGTAATAGGAGGTGTCCATGGCAATATAGAGGCTGCATGGAAGTATAAAGGGGTACCGAATCTATATCATCGCAACAGATAGCAAAGATCAATAGGAAGAAATAAAACTAGAAATATAAAATAGGTAGAGAGAGGGAGAATGCTCGCCTGGAAAACATTGCCAAAGGATCATCCGAAGATCAGGTCGACACTTAGATCAACTCATCGGCCTAATCCTTGAAGAATCACGACACTAGAATAAACACCGGATGTACTATTTAATACTATGGCAGAAGATCGGGCATGATGCATATATGATGTATGGCATGGCAAAGATGCGATGCAATTAGGCAATATTAAGCGGAACCGGGGTCACGACAATTTATTAGATGGTTCATTATGTTTAGATACCCCGCATTTTAAATGTTGTCTTAACAAAGCAAAACATGGCACCGGTTATCTGCGCAAATTTAAATGGAGACAATATAAGGCTAGATTCGCCCGCATATGACCTCCATATTTAATTATGAAGTGAATCGGCATAATGCCCCCAAACCACATGATATGTGCAATCATGACAATTTAAATGCAACAATGTATATATCATATTATAAATTATGGAGTTTAAGGTCACACATTTATGG
This sequence comes from Avena insularis, assembly GCA_023614405.1. NCBI lineage: Eukaryota > Viridiplantae > Streptophyta > Magnoliopsida > Poales > Poaceae > Avena > Avena insularis. The sequence goes on from CM042697.1 coordinate 159,420,293, forward strand.
TCGAAGGACTTGGGACTCGGAGGGGTTCAGGTTGGTCTTCAGGGTCTCGGCCGGATAGATCTTCGCCTCCCGGAACGGGTCTTGGCATATTCGGGTTCTATGAAGGAGACCTTGGGGTTTTCCGGGTCGTCGTCTTGTCGTCACCACCCTAGTATCCACCGTGTCTTCGAGGTTGGGCACACCACTTCACCTCATCAGTATCACTCCACCGCGTATCATCTTCCATGCATCTTCAGTACAGCACCTTGAAAGGCAGAAGTAATAAGATCGTGCGGAAGGGCACTTGGCAGCACAGAATGAGCATCATCCACCTTGCAGCATACCATTACCACATGAACAAGGCATAACGGCATCGTTCAGAGGCCAAAGCGACGGGCTCTGGCGTGACGCAGGAGGACGATGTTCTGGCAATGCAAGCCGGCAGCAGAGCTGATCGCGTAGAGGCGAAGGCGCTGCTGGAGGTCAGGGCAGAAGGTAGGACCTGCTGGGTCGCGCCCGAGGGGCTGGCTATGGAGGAGGGCGGCCGGAGACAGGCACGTCCGCGTGCAAGGAGAGGCGGACGATGTCCGTGTTCTTCTTGCAGGCAACAAGGAGCACTCGAGGAGGGGACGCGGTGGATGGCGAGCTGGGCGGAACGAGAGAAGGCCGGCGAGCTCGATTGCTGGCCTCTGGCGGCACCATGGGGGACGGCGGTGAGGCGGCGCGAGGTGGCTTGCAGGGCCGACGAGAGGGGAGGAGGACCGAAGGGGAGGAACGGTCTCAGGAAACAGGGGGCCAGCAAGGGAAAGGCCCAACCGGACAAGGTCGACAATGACCGGTTCTGCAGGAGGGAACGACGAGGGGGAATCTCCAGGGAGAGAGGCGGCAGCGCGGCTTGGTGAGGGGAAATGCGGGCAAGGCGAGAGAAGCCAGGGGAGAGACATGGTCTTGACGTGACGTGAGTGCAGGGTGGGGTCCACGCAGGGATCATGAGGCGCGGGATTGGCGAGCAGGGGAGGGACGTGCTGTCGCTGCGTGGGTCGCGAGCGGGGAGTGGTGCGCCAGGGATGGGGTGGGGCCGGCTCACGAGAGGGGGTTGATGAGAGGCGACGTGTGCTTATGTGTTGGGAGGGCAGGGTGCGCGCGTGGCATGCTCCTGTGTGCAGTGCGGAGTAGGGTGGGGGTTGGTGGGGTTGCGGCTGGGTTAGGGATTAGCCTAAGGTTTCCATGTGGGTGGGTTGAGTCTAGGGGATTAGGGTTTGGAGGTTTTGTCTAGATGGGTCGGGTAGTAGACTGCTGGCTTGTTGGGCTTTTGTCCTAGCAGGCTGGCGGTCTCCCCGGACAAAAATAGTTTTATTATTTTTATAAAATAAAACATTTTGAAACATAGTTTTAGATAAATACCAGATCTAGAAAAGAACGAGGTTTTACATTTGAAATGAAGATGGGGAATATCTAGAAAACAAAGAGGGGCTTTTTGAAAATAGTTTTAGTTAAAACATGCATGCAGATATCATGATGATGCACAGATGTAAATGCATGCGATTTTCTAGTAGTGGTTTTACCGGGGTGCTACACTCCTCGAGATAGTGAGGAAGATTACATATGAAAACCAGAGATAACAACTTGAAGTCTATGCAAGAACACTGCTACTATATATCTATGGCTTGGCATTGCTACTAAAGCAATGCCCTCCACAAGTAGGTTCTACTATCTAAGGATTTATTTATATAGAATGGCTCATCTTGACTTTAAAAACTTCTGATGTAGTCGTTGACTCCTGTTGATCTCCACTAGATACCTTTAATTCTTCAGAAGAACTCCTCTTCTAGGTTCGTCGTTGGTTGCTCTGAAATCTAGCAAGGGTTAAGAAGATACGTTGAGTACGAGCGTACTTAGCAAGTTCACTAAAAAGGAGTGTTTGATGCACTATCTACAGCCACAGACCAAAGGTCATAGGCCTTGCAGGTTTTCGTAAACATTTCTTCAAAGGTTGCTTTTATTCTCAAAATCTATGTCCGTCCGCCTTCATAGGTTTACCAAAACTTTCGTGGAGTTCCTTTCCTACAGCGTTCGCAGCTCCTTCCCGGAATAGGGAGTAACGATTTATAGTTCTTACGCTCTACAAAGGTCCGTTTATTTACCCATGAAAGACCTTAGCCTTGTTGCACAACCAAGTAATGAGCTTGTCCACACTTCCTTGGTATGGGGCCTAGTCTAAGATCCAATCCAATCAGTGTCCTTCTCCGCGACCCCGCATACAGCAAAATTGTTGTATGTCCACACTCAAGGTAGACTTTTCCCGTATAAAACGGCTATACCCATGATCTGCAAATTACAAATGCCCAGAACAGTGTCTGATGCATGAGAGAGGGAGTCGATCCAGCTGACTTCCATAGAGCCATATAGATCTCATGGTTAACGCGTAATATACGGTGCAAGAATCACTGGCGACATTGGTTGTTAAGTCCTAGATAATATGTTCCTTTACCACCGGAACTTTCATAGTAGGTAATTACCTCATGGTAAATAACCTATAATCATTTTATTATGAAAATAGTGTTTTCTGACCTTTTTGAAATGCAGGTGATGACAACACTTGATTTGCAAAATACTTTACAGAAAATAATCTAAGGACATGAGAAAGTGTGAACTTGCATTTGTGATCACAAGATTATGTAATCACGGTCTTCGATACGATATAAGATCCAATATCTGAAAATAGCATCATTGGTCAGTAAATACTAATGTTTAAAGAAGCAATATGTAGTTATGCATAAGTAATTCTATGCATTTTTGTAAAAGTCCCAAAATGAATTCCCAGTATTCTAAGTGAGTTGATCTTAGTTGTTTTCTTTAAGATTTAGTTTATCTTCAAGTTTCTTTTGCAAGTAATTACATCTATAAGGAGTTTAAGTTTTAACATACAAAAGATATAAAGATGGGGTATCAATTAATTGTTGAGTTTAAGTTTTAACATACAAACTTGAGGTTAACTACCATCAGGTAGCTAGGATGAAATTCAATGTGTTAAGTTGTTAAGGGTTGAAAGAACTATCATATAATTGTTGTTTGAAGTGGCAACGAGAATAACATTTGAAGAAAAGATTTCTTTTCTAAGATTTAAACAATCTTTATGGTTAATAGAATGTGATTGATTAGGTTGGAATTGAGATGCTTTATGTCTTAATCGAACTAGATCAAAGTTAACTATAAAAACATAAGTAGTTTATTAGACACGATGTTTATAAGTTTTGAGACTAAAGTTAACTTTAAAAGGGTAAATAAACTTGAGGTGTAATATGTTTATATTATTCCCAAATTTTAAATTTATGATAAGTGTGGTTAAGGTGTGAGATAATTTATTTGGTATTTAAGTGAATGATTGGTTTAAATTTGATTAAAGGTTTAAAAATGGTATTATAGAGTTAATAATTTAATTTTAAGTTTTATTATGAATCATAATTATGGGTTTAGACTTAGTAATTAATCTTAAAGAATTTAGTGTCTTATAAGGAAATGTGATTATTTCTTACTTAGGAAATCATTTTAATGAATTAACAACATAGTTATCCCATTATGATAAAATAGGTAATATATAAGGATTTATTAATTTTAAAATCTTAAAAACCTTTTTAATGGTATATTTAATATTTTTCTAGTTTTGTATATTTATTTATGATCCTAAAATGATTTTTTTTAAGTATTGGTCTTATATTTATAAAATTCTCTAAAGATTTAAATGTCTTTGAATACTTACTTCAAATTTTATTTATAAAAGAACGAAGTTAGTGTTTTTTTTATAAAATAGTAAATTTATTTTTTTACACAAATATTATTTTTTATTTATTTATAGGATTTTTCCTTATTTTATGAAATTTCACTTAGGATTTAATGGTGTTAATATTTATTTCCTTTATACTTATCTTAAACAAATAAAGTTATATTTTTATTAGGTACATCTTATTCTTGTGATGATTTAAAATATATATATTATTATTTTGAGATTTTCTATATTTTCTAGAGCTAAAATAAGCTTAGTTATTTTGGTAAATTTTTTATATTTTTTCTTGACTTATTCTTTTTATTCTCTATTGGGCCTAACCCACGAGTCACTCTGGCCTATAGGTTGATTTAGTCCAATTCGGCCAAGCTAGCTGGGCTATTCCTAGCCCAACTCTATCTCCCTCACAACTCTCACATTGCACCCACGCATTCCCCTCCTAAACGCTGGTGACGTCGCGCCGTCGCCTGCCCGATTCCGGCAGTGACCTAGTCGTCATGCCAGTGTACGCCTTGCGGTCATGTCTGAGCCGATTCATCTATGGGGTCTTCTCCCGGCCGCGCTGACCCCCGCTCGAGGCTAGGGTTAGGGTTTGGACGCCTCGGTGCTTCGTCGACATTGTGCTGGGTTGCTCACGGTTCTCACCCCTTCTCCTCCGGATGCTCCTGACGAGCTGCAGGCATGGGTTGCAGCGCCCCTCCGGGGGTTCTCCCCATGCTGTTGCCTCTTCATCGCTGCCGGCCACTCCTCTGCTTCCTCTTGTAACTTCTTACGAGGATCTCGGGTGAGTGTGCTTCCCCTTCTGTGTTTCTATCCATGCTCTATCTACATTGCCATGTCAATTGTGTTTGCTGTGATTACCCCTGTCTAGGTTACATATCTGAGCTAGGGTTCATACCCTCTGCAGTGATGTTCGGTTAAATCCTTCTGGTTCATCCCCACCAGTGATATTCTTCTAGGTGTTAACCTACTAGTGGTACCTATTGCACCCTAATGATCCTAGCCGGTTGCTCTTCTTTCTGTCAGTTAGTAAACTGCTAAATATGTTGTTGCCACTCTATTCTCAGTTAGAGAACCTGTTGTGAATGCGTAATTCATTTATATGTGGATGCTTATACAATAGTGGATGTGATTTCATTTTGCTGGGTTGTGACTCACTGTGATATTAAAGTTGGGATGCCCTCAAGTGAGGTGATGTTTTCTTGTGAGGAACTGATGTCCTTAGCCTTAGGATTTTCTCGTGATACTATGTAAATCTTAAGTTCCTAAAGCTAAACTGGCTCTGTGTTTTATGAGGAAGTAATTTATGAAGTGATGATTTAGAAAATGATTGGTTCCTATTTTATTATAGGAAGATGATTTACTTAATGGTCTCTGGCAAGTGTGGCTTAATGATAATTATATTCACTGTCTTCTCTAAATCAAATGTCCAATATGATTCCTAAATTCATTTAGGAAGGTGATTATCTATTTTTTAATGGATATAAATGAACATGTTGGTACAGAGGTGCTACCTAGTTGGGATGTGCCATGTACCAGCAGTGTGGTGAATATAGATCTAGTTAGAACTAGATCCATTGGTGTGTGATGCTGGTCTAAGACTGTGCTAGGTAGAAACTAAGGTTTTTACTTGCTACTTCCTTTCTCAAATGACCTATGATGGATACTCTCTAGGTATGATTCCTACAGTTCTTGGAAAAATTATTTGATTATGTAATTTGTTGAAAAATTGTACTTGTGGTTTAATCATAGAGGAACAACTCTGATGCTGGTTTCTACTAAGGTGCTACCCATAACTAGGATGTGCCCAGTAGCACCTATTCAGGGATTTATTTTCCTCTAGATGCAAATTCATAACTTAGAAATCCCTGGCCAATTGATATATATGCACTTCTATTCTTATAGACAGTTGTTGGGCCTCCAAGTGCAGAGGTTTGTACAACAGAAGCAAGTTTCCCTTAAGTGGATCACCCAAGGTTTATCAAACTCAGGGAAGAAGTGGTCAAAGGTATTCCCTCTCAAGCAATACTGCAATCAAGATACAAGAAGTATCTTGTGTCCCCAACACACCCAATACACTTGTCAGGTGTATAGGTGCACTAGTTCAGCGAAGAGATAGTGAAATACAAGTGGTAACGGTGCCACAAAATAGCTTGACGGTGAGGTAAAGACTAAAGCAAGCAAACATTCAACAGATCTATATGCATACGGTGGTTCAATGTTTAGAAACAAGGCCTAGGGATCATACTTTCACTAGTGAACACTCTCTCATATAAATATCCTCTCTTTATAATACTACTCTTCGGTTGGACACTCTAATCATTGGTAGGGCTATAACAGCACTCCTCAAAGTCCGCCTCCCCAATCTAGATAACCCCACACTGTCACCTTGAGCGCTAGACGGTTCCAACAAACACCACAATTTCATAGACACATCCAACTCCAAATATAACTCATAACAAATATATATGTAGTCTAGCTTAAGTGCCACACACGGCGTGCACGATATCACTTTCACACACGTGGGGAAAAGCATATATCTATTAAAGCACAATGAGTATTTATGTAGACTCAAGCCTAAGTGCCACCATGGCATGCACGCTGTCACTTTCACACACATGGGGAGAGCAGAGATCTATTAAAGCACTTGAGTAGCAAGGTAGATCTACTTGATTACAAAGCTCATGATCACAATATGACCATGCATAGAGAGAGAGATGAACACATAGCTACCGGTAGAGCCCTTAGCCTCGAGGAAGAACTACTCCCTCCTCATCATGGGAATCAGCAACGGTGATGGAGATGGTGGTGGAGATCGATGGAGATGGCTCTAGGGAACTTCCCGTCTCGGCGGTCGGAACAAAGACTTCTGTCCCTGAATCTCCCTTCGGTGGTGGCCATGGGACCTTTTTCTGGAAGTATGATTGACGACTTAGGATTTTCTCCTCGAGGGCTTCTTATAGGCGAAGAGGCGAGGCTGGGAGGCGGTCGGAGGGCCCACACCCTACCCAGGCACGGGGTAGGGCCCACCCGCGCCTAGGGGGTGTGGTGGCCCTGGTTCGCCTCTCCGTCTCCCCTCCGGACTTCGTGTTGCCCACGGTAAAATATTGACTTTGGCTTTTGTCCCGTCCAATTCCGAGAATCTTGATTTTCTGCCTTTCTGGAACCAAAAACAAAAGAAAACTGGCAAATGGCACTCTGGCAACTTGTTAATAGATTATTTCCAGAAAAGATATAAAAACACCTCAAAGTGTAGAAAAAGCAAAGCAAACTAGATACTAAACAAGCATGGAGCATCAAAAATTATAGATACGTTTCCGACATATCACCAATGAGGTAAGATACTGAGGCAAGATTTTATTTAAGAATAGATACTAAGATTTGGAAATCTTTGTATGTCTCTATTATAATTTTGCAAAGCAACACTTTGCAATGCTGAGAGTACCACTCGACCTAATCCTCCTAGATCAATTCTAGTTGAAGGGTAGGTGGATTTGGTTGCTACATTTCTTTTTTCCCTTACCCACAAAGATGGCATTGCAAAGATTAAATAAGAACAGATGCTACAAGATTTAGCTATACTCCCATCTACCTTATTGTTTGTAGTGTTGACAGATGAGGTGGTGCTGGAGGCTTGTTCTTGTAATGGATCTTGATCAGTTGCTACTATATCTTGATATCCTGCTCCCTTCTCCTTCTACTACTCCATCTACTGCAGCAGCTATAACTTGACCTTCTCTACCTTGTCCTTACTGATTACTTGGATTCTTGATTATACTTATGTGTTCATAGTGGTTGTGACTGATGGTGATTTTGGTACTGAACTGGTAAGAACAAATGATGTTCTTAGTATTGTTCTTAGGCTAACAGAGGATCTGGTGGTCTGGTTGTGTGTGGGGAAAATGGATAAGATGGTGGTGTGGAGAACTAAGATCTGGTTGGTTTGCTCATGGCTGGTCCAAGAGTGTGATGTCCTTAATACAGCAGCTCTTCTTCTTATGCAATGGACAACACATCAATTGCATGTGGCAATATAAAGAATGTTGTAACATGTATTTATTTAATAAGAAATACTTTTATTCCCTGTTTTCAATTTCTTATTCCACTTAATTATAAATGTTCATCTATTATATGATTGGATATATTTTGTATCAAAATTTTTTAATTTATTATTTATATATTATTTTCTTAACCTTGAAATATTCCCAATTATTCAAATTTGAATTTCAATTCTCAATTTCAAACATGAATTGAATTGTTTTCCCAAGACACAATAATATAGTAGAGATCATGTCAAAATCAATACACTTGCGCTGACGTTATCATCAGAACAAGAGAGATCCCGATCCCTCTACAGTTCTTTGTGTTTTGCGCAAAAATTCCCCGGATTTTCTTATGCATGAATGCAATGCTCACATATGTGGCCTCACTGTTTCTAGGTGCTAATCCTGGGATGTTACATCCCCCGAGTACTTGGTTGAGTCGTAGACTCGAGTAAGTGCTTTTATGCTCAGTCGAAATCTTCGAGTCGTTGCTGGCTTCGCTTTGATGATGTCATTGCTGACGATCGGTGAGCTCAACCGGCTGCACAGCAGAGACGATGTGACAGGACGATCATGGGTCCCACGCCCTGACCTGAATTTGACTATTCACGTGTAAGATGGCGAAAGTTACAATGTCTCCTCGATTTCTGCGCGTAGTGGACGGCGTGCTGGCGACGGTTCAGTTTGGTGCTGGCACGTGGACGGTGCGATCTGAGACATGCGTTAGGGCTTCTCAATCGACGGCTCTGTTGTATCTTCTTCGTTCTTTTATACCGTGGGGAAAACAGCGAATTTTACCCTTTGCCATTTTCCTCTGCTTCCTCACTTTTGCCACCATTCCTTGAGTTCTTGCTCTCAGTGTGCATTGGACATCATCCGCGTATTTCCCTTTGCTTTTCTCCTCTCACGTTGTCGCACTCGCCGCTCCGAGATGGGCAAGTCCAAGAAGGCTTCCTCCACTGCAGACGGTTCAAGCGCCGCCAGCGCCGGGAAGAAAGCCGTTGCTCCGAGCCGTACCACTAACGGCGGGTGGCGGCGCACGGAGATGCGTGACTCGGATTTGCGCAAGTTGCGTGATGCCGTCCTAATCTCCAAGGAGAAGGACGACGCCATCCTCCCGAGCCAAGAGGTAATCCCTTTCCCATCCGAAGGGTTTTGGGTGATGTTTTACGCCTTTGTCATCCGGGGCCTTTCTTTGCCCGCCCACGAATTTCTTCGTGGGCTTCTTTTCTTCTATGGGATTCAGCTGCACCATCTGTCTCCCAATTCTATCCTCCATATTGCTTGTTTCATCACCCTTTGTGAGTGCTGGATCGGAATCGAGCCTCACTTTGGCTTCTTCCGGAGACTCTACTCCGTGAAGAGGTAATCTGGCACCAGTGGTGTATATCCACTAGGTGGCTGCAGAATTTCTATCCGCTCCACTATACATTTCTTCTCTTTCTCCCTTTGCGAGTCCTTCCAGTATTGGTGCAGGAAGTGGTTCTACATCTGCAACATTAAGGTGGACGGTCAGCATTACAGTCACGCTCCCTTCGACTCCAACCAAGAGATCATCCGAAAAAAGTTGTGGGGAACGACATCTTGAAGGGCGAATTTAAAGAGGTGGAGCAGCTCTACAAGCGGGTGTAGGCTCTCCAGCTGGTGGCCGGCAAAGAGGTCAACGGTGTCGACATCATCCGCACCTTCCTCAAGCGTTGGGTGCAGCCGCTCCAAGCGAGGGCACACCCAATGTTTCTGTATGATGGCCCCAATGACCCAATAAGGGTATTGCCTTAGAAGATGTCCTCGGGTGACCTTGATAAGGCTCTTCGGCCTTTGCTGAAGTACAAAGCCGATGAGGACCTCTCGGGGAAGTCTTTGACTGCCCCTTTCAATGCCAAGAAGGCCATCCCCCAGGTGAAACTTGTAGTTGCGCGTAGCGCTATTTTGATTGTGTGATGTTTTCTATCGATACTTATAATTGTGCATCTCTTGTCTTCAATTTGCAGGACCTCAAGGTAGCGGGGATGTTGCCCCCTCTACCTAAGAAGTACACAGATGCGCCGGACCACGAAGAGGCCGAGTCCGAATCCGAGCTTCCCCGGCGCAGTCTCCTTCCGCGGAAGCCCCCAAGCCGAGCGAAGGGTAGAACCGAAAGAGGTCCCGAAGTGAAACTTCGGATGGGGTGACGCCACTGATGCTGAAGGGTCCCTCCTTCCTCGAGCAGCATGGCGGGTGTAAGACCCCAAAAATATTAATGAGCATCAATTTCTAATAAATCAAGATTAGGCTTAACAAAAGCTTTTATCAATTAAATTCAAATCTTAATCCTTGTGTGTATGAATGCTTGCAATGCCATGTTTGATTGTTGTAAATGATGAGAAATGGTTTAAATATCAAAACCATATAATCTAGGTCAATTCCAAATCAGATCAAAACAAAAGAAAATATAAATATGAAGCCTAAGACCTAATGGTCATTTCTGCCCAAGTTAACCACTAGCTCACTTTGAGCATCTCTAGCAACTAATATCAAATAGAAACTTTTACATTTCTTTTCTCCCCTTGATATACCTAGTGATGGTAAACCCAATGGAGCTTTCCAACCTTGCAGAAACAAATCCAAACCCATTTGAGAGGTAATTCAAAATTGAATCTATCTTATGTATCAAGATAGCCATTTTTGGAAAACCACTCAAACCTTCACCACTTATCAAACCATTCCACCCAGCTACCAAGATTAGTACCAGAACACCCACTGAAAATCACTGGAAAATGTGATGGTTTAGTTCTTGCGGCCATTAGATCGAACACTTGGTGATCACAGTACAAACTCAACCACTATACACTGTTTTGATCAAACCTTTGATCATCTTTGTGACCTCACCGATATCACACGTTAACTCCCCCAGTACCAGCCCGTGCAAAGGAGCTCTCTCACTCGATAAAATGAGCAGTGCAAAAATCGTACCCGAGCTCACCTTGCTACCCCAAAACAGACACGCCGCCACCGACCGCGCCGCCCTCCCCATGATGTCTAGGAGGTAGCCCTGACCTCACCGCCTCTGCATGTGCACGCCCCGACCAAAGACTGCTCGAGGAGACGCCAGCAAAGCCGTGCCCATTTAATGCCAGACCATGCCGATCGCCGCGCCAGAGAGCCGAGCAATCCCGCGCGCACACGTCGTGCCTTGCTCTCACCTTGCGCCATTACACTCCATGACTCCAGCAAGCTCCCAGGCATGCCCGTTTGACCGCGCGAGCACCGTGAGCACCATACGCCGTGACGATTGACGACGGTACCGCCGTAGAGCACGGATGTCCTAGAATGATTTAGACCGCGCCTCGCCGTGCCACTGTGCATATGACGATCGCCCTGAAGCACCGCATTGACCTATACCCTTGGCCATGCCTATAGCTCACTATAACTGCGTCGCCGGCGAGCCCGAGCCATGCCGATGTGCCCCTTCACCGTAGTATAAATAGAGCCCTCCTCTGGACCCAAAACGCAAACCATTCCACTCCTCTCTCACCAAGGAACCTCTCTAACCCAACCCTGGAGCAAGGCGAGCACCACCCCGCCGGAATTTCACCGAAGTTCGTCGCTGCAGAGGAAGGAAGGATCCGACGCTAGGAGCCGCCCGAGGAGCTGCCGCGACCACTGTTTGAATCGCCGTCTCGACTCGTTTGTTCGCCCCATCGCCTGACCTAACTGGAGCCCTGGTAAGCCCCCGACGACCCCCACCATAGCGCCAGGGTTCTGTATCGCGTGAGCCCTGCGACGGAGACGAGGACGCTCAGTCGTCGATCACGCTCTAATCCTTAGGCCTAGATTTGCTGATACCGCTTCGTGTTAGATGATCCACTGACAGGTAGGACCAGCCCCGGAGCAGCCCGCTGCGCATGCATTGCGTAGTTGGGCCATCCCATTAGCATTCCCGCGCGCAGCCCAGCGATTCAAACTTAGATTTGCCTTTTATTTGAAAAACCCCATACTATAGGTAACTTTGAAAATCAATTCAGGAAGATTCACATCACCAAATTGAATGAATCCAATTTTTTTGGAAAGTAGATGAAAATCTGTAATCACTCCCATTGGATTCAAATAGTTTGAAACTATGGATAACCCTTGGTAAAAATAGCAAGACAACATCTTTTAGCACTTCAAACATTTTTGTAAAATCAACCATAAGTGATTTTGAGTTGATTCCAACTCTCAAAAATCACATTGGACAAGAACTTTCTGAATATATAAAAATATACATACTTACATACAGTAGTCCTAGACCAAAATTAAAAGAATGACTTATAGTCATTTCTAACCCCTAAAATATTATTAAATAGTAGTGTTAAGCCTTGTAAAATTAGGTCAACCACTTTAGATCACATTCTCAAGTATAAGAATATGTGGTGATGACATGTGTCAATATGATCCCATATTTGAAGTGGAGAATATTAAATCTTAAGTAACTTTTCAATGAGTGGAAATTACTTTTCTAAAATAAGAGAAATAAAATATTATCACCTTTTTATTGTAATGATAGAGATGATTCTAGATCATCTAGTGTGACCCTTGTGTGATAAATAGAAGTAGTTAAGTATTGTTTGGTGATTGTGTACCTCATATTTATTTATAGATGCTAGTACCAATCCGGGCTACGAATAGTAGGAATTCTATGAAGACGAGGAAGAGAACTTATACCACCTTACCAACCAAGGAAAGCTATTCTATGCAAGCTAAGATAAACCATGCAAGCCTCACTTACCAGCCCTTGTGATACCACTTTGATTTTTCCTACCCCAAGTTTTACTTGCAAGCTTTACCTTTTACCCCTTTTTACAAAGTTGTTTAGTAGTAATTAAATTGATGATTAGTGGAAATTTAGGAAAGTGCCATCAAGATCTTGGAGCTTGATGTATGTAGAAACACTAGTTTAGTACCCCTCAAATAGTGACACCATCATTGGTAGATCCTAGTGCTAACTTAATCTTGACCAACCTAGATGGGAACAAATGATTATGAAAACCTTGGAATGATGAGTCATTCTATTGAAATCTTTTGACATGTGTTATGGACACAATGAGTTGAAGATGATGATGAATAAAGTATGTGACCTGACTTTGATAAAAACTGATGGTTGGGTTCGGATGCGATACCATTCCAATTTTACCGTACAACCACAATACCCGAATTTGGGTAGGGCTTGACTGGAAGTTTATGTGTCTTAGTATGGGTTCCCTCGCGGAACGGGGTGAGCTGAGGCTACCTTGTGAATGTGACTGTCCACCTATGCAGTTCCTAAGATGACAAATGGTTATGGTTGGGAGGCCAAACTCATAGGGGAGGTGCCTATACTAGGGTGTGTAATTGAAAGGTTGGGATTGATTATCCGCATACCAAGTATGATGATTCAGGATTATCCCTGACAGATGTATCAAATGTTATGGTGAAAGTGTACCACCTCTGCAGAGTATCAAACTATTCGAATAGCCGTGTCCGCAGTTATGGACAATTGGATGGCCATATTGTTTTGTTGTCAAATGTTTTCCAAAATGACCCATGACTTCAATGATGACTTTGACTTGACCCCACAAGTTGTGGAGATGAAAGTAGGTTCCCTCCTAAGTAACTTAGACCACTAAAGTTAGACTTTTATTACTAGTGTAAGATCCCTCCTTACTAAAGGAAAAGATCCCTGTGATTGCAATGCTAGTCCCTGGATCAATGCTAGCATCCACAGTTTAAGATGAAGTACACAGATACAAAGGTCGTTTATTACAGTCATTCCAGAGATAAAACATAGTCTTTTACAACTCAGGGCCAAAGGCCTAATACAAGAGTTCATGGAATAAGTAAATAAACATAAGTCTTCATCTTCATGTGCCACAGGCAAGCATGTTGAGTGTAGACTCATGACTCCTATTCATCATCGGAGTAACCTGCAACATTACAAGTTACAATACGGAGGGTCAATACTTTGGAATAGTATTGGCAAGTGATACCTATATATATATTTTAAGTGGGCTAAATACTATATGCATTTGGCTAGGTGGAGCTTAGGCTTGCATTGCTCAAAATAGATTTTTCCCTAACATTTGAAAACACTAAGTTTTTGCTTGACAAAAACCTTCCCAAGGCATCTACCAATCAAAGACTGAAGATCCTTCTCGAGGCATCTACCAATCAAAGACTGAAGATCCTTTAACCCTTGTTCACCCACAAGTTTTATTTAGAAATTGGAGTGATAAGATTCTTGAAGCTTCCATGTCTTGATGCTCAAATTGTCCTTTACCAGGGACATGGCTAAGTACTTAGGTTTTACACTCTTCAGAGGTGGTGCACTTTCCCCACAAGACTTGGTTTCCCAAGACAAGATCCTTCAGAAGCCTTTCCTTAGCCAAATGGACGCGTTCCAACCTATCATTCCCTCTACCACCAACTGTCCAAGAGACTAAGTTCTAGCAACCTAAGATCATGGCAGAGCCCATATTGCCAAGTGGTTGCACTTGAAGCTTCTCAACATTTGACATCTCAAATCTCTTTGTTTCCTGGGTGGCCATCCACAAGTGAGATACACTAAGGTAAACCATAAACATGGGCCTTGTGAACCACTCAACCAAAAACCACCAAGCAAGTCCCATTCCACCCAGGAGATTCATTAACTTAGTTGTTTTGTTAAATAAAACACAAGTCCTCAGACTTAGAATATTTTTCCATAGTGTGAATATATAAACCACCCTTGTTTTCTAGTAGCTAGGCTAAGCATGGCATGGCATTATCCTTAGGGAATTTTCCTAGCAACTCTACCATTCTAATCTACATAGGATTTCCCAACATCATTTGACAAAAGTAGCATGCAAGTCTTAGCAAAATATCTAATGCAAGTATAAAATATAGGAATGGAATATTCATGAAGATATCACTTGCCTTGGTAATGTGGAGAGTAGCACTCGTCACAATCACAATCACAATCACAATCACTAGCAAAATCTACACACAAAGTTGTAGCACACAATTACACACAAATATATACAAACAAAAATAATATGAATGCATGCATGCATGAATCTACTAAGTGGTGATTTTTGAAAACTCTACCAAGCAAGTGCAAGTTTACAGAAACTTAACAAGTCACAAGTTTGCCCACTAAACATATTTAACCCTAAAACAAATTACTAAACTAAAACCAATCTCAAATTAGCCTTAAACAAATTTCTACAAATAAAGTCATTCTATTGGTTACTATTTGCTAAACACATTGGATATTCAGAAAGGTCTTGTCTCACTGAATCCAACGGTATAAAGTTTGCAAAATTCTAACGTGGCATTCAAAAGTTACAAGCATTTGAAAATTGGATCAAAATCTGTTTTAAATTCTGTTTTCAGATCAGCTCCTAGCCACGCGTCATGTCGTGATTGGCGCGTACCGTTTCGCACTGGATCGAGCTCCGCAGCCGCAGGATCTAAACAGATTGTACGCTCTAGATCGCGTACCGCTTCGGGGTTAAGTGAATCTATCCTAGCGCTCGGATCTGGATCTAACGGTGCTTGTTCAAACGACCATGTCCTGGCGGCGCGCGGTGTCAGCGAGCGGCGGAGCGCTCGATCTACGGCGGCGCTTGCGTCCCAGGTCGTCCGCGAGAGGGAGAAGGGTCATACCAGGTTCGCAAGAGGCTGCTGAAGCTCAAGGTGGCTTTGGTTTGTCAAGGGGCGCACAGAGTTGCGGTAGATTTCTCGCCGGAGTTGGATCTGGCAACGGTGGTTCTGTTCGAGGTCGGAGGCGACGTTGTAGATCACTAGGATGCAAACGGGAGGTGTGGTTAGATGCAGAAGATCACGGAGAACTTGTGTGCGTGAATGACAAGGTTCGGGGCGGTCTGGACTTACCACTAGAGCTCGCCGGAGTTCGTGCAGAAGATGATGGCGGCTACCGTCGACGTTGCGGAGCTACGGGTCATGCGAAGGTAAGCGGAATGTGTTAGAAGAAGCGCAGAGACTCACTGAATCGAGATAGCAAGAACGAGGCGAGGAGAGCTCGGAACTCACCGAATTTGCGGCGCACTCGTCGGAGGCAGCGGGCTCTGAGAGCAATACAAGCCTGGTGGCGCTCTGGGTTGAGGTTTGAGGAGAAGGAGAGAGGGGTTTATAGCCCGGTCACGAGCGAGAATCACTCGGGCATTGATTCGAATTGACGCCGCGAATTAAACACAGAAAACGGCCGCGTTGATTTGGGGATGAACTGGTCGTGCGGGTGGAGACGACGCTGACGTGGAAAAGGCCCGCTCGTCAGCGAAGTGCGCGAGGTGGAAGTGGGGTCTGTCATCCGATTGAGCGTCTTCTTCAGCGTGAGAGAAGTAAAGAAAGGTTCCCGGGTGGGCTTGCTGGGCTCGATTCGCTGCTGGGCCAGAAACCTGGCGCTCGGCCTTTTTCCTTTGTTTAAGTCTTTTATTTTTCCAATTCTATTTTCTGGAATGATTTTGATATGAATTCAAATCCTTTTGAATTCAAACAAATCTGGGGATCTTTGGAGTTACGTGGTTTCAAAAACCAGTTATTTAACCATGTGGTTACCTTGCAAGGGCTTGGTCAAGCTTGGGCTTAATACAAACAGAGACTATGCCTCTAGTTTGCAAATGTTTGAAATAGGGTTTTGAAACTATTTCTAAAATGAAAACTTGGGTCAAACCATTACACTTAAATCTTTCAACAATGGAGGCAAGCAAACAAGTTCCTAAACAATCCAATCTCAAAGGGTGATGGCCAATTGAGTTGAATTTGCACACATGAAATCATAGCTCAATCTTCTGTCTCTAAATGATTTTGAGAAAAACCCTAAATGAATGAAGGATGCAAGGATGATATGAATGAGTTTTGAAATATGATTTTAGGGATGTTACAAATCTAACCCCCTTAAGATGAATCTCGCCCTCGAGATTCGGATTGGCTAGCAAATAGGTGAGGGTGGTCTTTCCGAAGATCATCTTCTCTTTCCCATGTTGCTTCCTCTTCGGAGTGATGACTCCATTGCACTTTGCAAAACTTGATAGTCTTTGTCCTTGTGACTCTTTCTGCGGTCTCAAGAATCTTGACAGGCTTTTCTTCATAGGTGAGATCACTTTCTAGTTGAACTTCTTCCAAAGATATGGTATCCTTCAAAGAAGATCCTTCCATCTCCGGGTGACATTTCTTAAGCTGACTCACATGAAAAACATTATGGACTGCTAATAAAGATGCTGGCAGTTCGATTTCATATGCAGCTTCTCCCTTGCGACTTAGAATGTTGAATGGTCCAACATATCTTGGTGCCAACTTTCCTTTGACTCCAAATCTTTTTACTCCACGAAGTGGTGATACTCTAAGATATGCTCTATCCCCAACTTCGTAGGTGACTTCTCTACGCTTAGAATCTGCGTAGCTTTTCTGTCGCGACTGTGCTATCTTCAACCTGTCCCTAACCAATTTGACCTTTTCTTCGGCGTCTTTGATAAGATCTGGTCCAAACAAACTTCTTTCTCCCACACCATTCCATAGCAATGGGGTGGTACACTTTCTTCCGTAGAGAAACTCAAATGGTGCCATCCCAATACTAGATTGGTGACTGTTGTTGTAAGAGAACTCTGCGTAAGGCAGACTTTCATCCCAACTTGCTCCATAGTCTAGGGCACATGCCCTCAACATGTCTTCAAGAATTTGATTAGTCCTTTCTGTTTGTCCATCCGTTTGAGGATGAAAAGCAGTGCTGAATTCCAACCTCGTTCCTAAAGATTCATGAAGCTGTCTCCAAAAGTGAGAAGTGAACTGAGTTCCTCTATCAGACACAATACTCTTAGGTACACCGTGAAGGCATACAATTCTGCTCATGTAGATTTTGGCTAACTTGGCACTGGTATAAGTTGTCTTTACGGGTATAAAATGAGCCACTTTAGTTAGGCGATCCACTACTACCCATATGGAATCATACCCTGACCTGGTCCTTGGTAATCCGGTAATGAAATCCATACCAATATTTTCCCACTTCCATTCAGGAATAGGCATTGGTTGAAGCAAACCTGCTGGTTTCTGATGCTCTGCTTTCACTCTACTACACACATCACACAAAGCAATGTGTTCGGCGATGTCCCTTTTGAGATTGTTCCACCAAAATCTTTCTTTCATATCCATGTACATTTTGGTGTTTCCCGGGTGAATAGAATACGGAGAGTTATGGGCTTCTTGTAAAATCAGTTTCCGCATTTCTGGATCTTGTGGAACACAAATACGTTTCCCGTGCCATAAAGTACCTTGTTCGTCCATATGGAAACTTTTAGCCTTCCCTTGGCTAATCATTTCCTTAATCTCTTCGATTTCTTTATCCGTCTCTTGGGATTCTTTAATCTTATCCAACAGAGTGGGTTGAACATCCAAAGACATAAGATGTCCTTCTGGCACAATCTCCAACCTGAGTTCCTTGAATTGCTTACACAAGTCATCTGGCAATTCACCTTTGGTAAGGCCATTTACAAATGCCTTACGACTTAGGGCATCTGCTACTACATTTGCTTTACCAGGGTGGTATTGCAAACTCAAGTCGTAATCCTTTATAAGTTCTAGCCATCTCCTTTGTCTCATATTGATTTCCTTCTGGGTGAAGATATACTTCAAACTCTTATGATCGGTGAATACTTCACAACGTTTTCCCAAAAGGTAATGTCTCCATGTTTTGAGTGCATGGACAACAGCGGCTAACTCTAAATCATGGGTAGGATAATTTATTTCATGTGTTTTGAGTTGTCTCGAGGCATAAGCCACAACTTTTCGGCCTTGCATAAGTACGGCACCTAATCCTTGATGAGAAGCATCACAATACACTTGGAAATCCTTTTCCAAGTCTGGTAGGCAGGATCGGTAACTGACACAAGCCTCTTCTTTAATTCTTGAAAGCTGAGTTCACAACCTTCAGACCAAGCAAATTTCTTATCTTTCTTTAACAATTCTGTCATTGGTTTAGCCACTTTTGAAAAAAATTCAATGAATCTTCTGTAGTAACCTGCTAAACCAAGGAAACTACGAACCTCTTTTATGTTCTTAGGTGACTCCCATTCTGTCACAGCTGAAACTTTAGCAGGATCAACTACTACACCATCCTTTGTCATAATGTGACCAAGAAATCCAACTTCTTCCAACCAAAACTCACACTTGCTGAATTTGGCATAAAGCTTATGTTCCCTTAGTTTCTCAAGTATCAAGCGTAGATGTCTTTCATGCTCTTCCTTGCTCTTGGAGTAGACTAAGATGTCATCGATGAAAACGACAACGAACTTGTCGAGAAATTCCATGAACACTTTGTTCATCATATTCATGAAGTATCTTTGGGCGTTGGTTAAACCAAAAGGCATCACCGTGTACTCATACAATCCATACCTTGTGGTGAATGCTGTTTTAGGTATGTCTTGCTCTCTTATCTTGAGTTGAAAATAGCCTGACCGAAGATCAATCTTCGAGAATACACATGCTCCTTCTAGCTGATCAAACAAGTCATTGATTCTTGGTAAAGGATATTTGTTCTTGATGGTTACCTCGTTGAGGAGCGGTAATCTATGCATAATCTTTGAGTTAGTATCTCTTTTCTCGAACAAAGCTGGAGCTCCCCAAGATGAAGAACTTGGCTGGATGAATCCTTTACGTAACTGTTCTCCAAGCTGTTTCTTGAGTTCCTTAAGTTAAATCGCTGACATTTTATAAGGCCTCTTTGCTCTTGGTCCGAACCTGGTACCAAATCTATTATAAACTCTACATCTCTATCTGGTGGCATTCCGGTAACTCTTAGGAAACACATCCGGATATTCACACACAATTAGCTGCTTGTCCATTCTAACCCCCTTAAGAGAATTCAGCTTACTTCCTTTAGATTTAAAATTGGACTTGAATTTTATCCTCTTACCTTCAGGGGTTGTGAGTGAAACTGTACGATTGGCACAATCTAGTACTCCCTCATACTTAGCCATCCAATCCATTCCCAAAATCACATATAATCCTTGGGAATTCAGGATTATTAGGTTTACTGGAAACTTATGTTTTCCGATCTCTATGACTAGATCATGACATCCTGAATTTACTATCATTTCTCCACCAGGAGAACTTACTCTTATAGGACACCCAATGGTTTCTACCGGTAGTTCATTTCTTTCGACAAATGCTTTTGATATGAACGAATGAGATGCACCAGTGTCAAAGAGTACAAATGCTGAGATGGAATTGAGTCTGAACTTACCAGCAACGGCATCAGGCTCTTCATAGACATCTTCCACATTGATGTGGTTGACCTGTCCTTTCTGAAAAGGATTGGGCTTGTTAGGTCCTTCAACCTTCTTTTCAGGGCACTCATTAGCATAATGCTGACTTCTTGCATTTGAAGCATTCAACTTTGGTGATGTCCCTTTTAGGTGACTTCCACTTCCACTTCCAATGGTGGCTCTTATGTCCACTCTTGTGACTCTTGTACTTATCATTGTCATGACTGCGATGATGCTTGTTGTCATGACGGTTGTGGTTGTGGTGCTTGTTAAATTTCCCATGCTTGTGGAATCCTGAGCTGACATTTTCATCATAGTGAGATCGTTTATGAGACAATCCCGAGCTGTGCTTGTCGGAGTGTTTCCTCTTTCTACTCTCGACTTGCTTCATTTTATTCTCCACAATAACAGCCTTGTCACACAGTGACTGATAAGTTGGAACATATGCCACGCAGACGATTGCGATTCATCTCATCATTCAAGCCTTCGAAACTTTTCCTTCCTTTTGGCATCTGTGTCAACCTCATCCGGTGCATAGCGCCGATTGTTGAACTCTTCAATATATTCAGCCACGCTGTGGTGGCGCTGTTTCAGGTTGTGAAACTCCTTCTTTTTCAGGCTCATCATCCCTGGTGAGATATGAGTAGTGCGAAAGCCATCTTCAAAGATAGCCCAAGTCACCTCATCGATAGGAGTGGTGATCTGGAAGTTGTCCCACCATGCGGCGGCTGGCCCTTCTAACAGATGTGCCGCGAACCTGACTTTTTCAGCATCCGTGCAGCCCACGGTCACTAAATCTTTGTTCACAGAACGTACCCAATCATTGGCCACCATGGGATCAGTCGTTCCTGAGAACTTAGCTGGCCTCAGACGCAGAAATCTAGTGAGCATATCAAAACCCGGAGGGTTGTTGTTGTTGTTGTTGGGGTTGTTGTTGTTCTGATTTTGGATGAATAAGCTGTGTCTACGCATTCATCATCTGTTGCATTTCTGGGGTAATGTTGGGGTTGGGGTTGGGGTTTGCGTGACGGGGAGGCATCTGTGGTTTATATAGAGATAAGAATGAGATACCCTTACATGATTCATGCACAATACATCATACAAGCAAACACATAGCATGCAACACAAGGATAAAAGCTCAACAACAAGATAACAAAAGTCTCAAAGTAAAAACACACAAGTGGCAAGCCATCCACATGTCGGATGGTCCAATAATAAGTTCACAAATAACGAGTACGATAAATGAAGATAACTGAGTAGTCAAGTCTACTCGTCAGCATCAATCTCCTCCTTGGCAAAGGTAAGACCTGCGTTCTCCATTGCGGTCTTGTTCTCCTCGATAGTAGTGGTCAAGGAGTCGATCTTGGTCTTGAGGGCCCTATTCTGGGAACGAAGTCTCTCAATCACTGTCTGCTGCTGCTCTAACTCGAAGTCCTTGGACTGCAGTTCCTCGGTCATGTCCCGAATCCTCTTGTTCCTATCCTGGACACGTTTCTCTTGACTCTTGAACTTACGGTCTTGGGTCTCGAACTTCGCCTCCATCTCCTTGACTATCTTGTCCTGCTGCGCGAAGAGCTTGTCCTTCTCGTGAAGCTGCACCTGGAGCTCATCATTGCTAAGCATGATGTTGGTCCTGTCAGTATCCACGTGCCTAATAAGAGTCTCTAAGTCTTGGAGGTACAGGCGTATCGGCTCTGCTGTGGCCCTCGAGTCGTCCTCAAAGTCGATGGACTCTCCGTCATCATCACGCCTTCCGAAGGCGTGGAAGTGAGTGCCTCTAACCTGTCGGGAGTGACGGCCTAACAGTCGTCCTATCAGGTCCTGCATGACAACCTCCATGCCTCTCTCCCCTGTCATCGCATAAGCTTGAAGGCGATGGCCTCCGTAGTAGTAGGCTCATGCAGCGTCCTGGCTGGTTCACCTTGAAGCCCCAGAGGTCCTTCCTCTCAAACTTCGTGAGTGGGTGCACCGTAATGATGGGAAGAGGGAGATCGAGCAAAGTAGTAAGCTCTACGATACGAGGACCAAAACGGGTAACCTGGAACTCCTCAACAGTGCTGATGGCAATAGGCATCTATTTATAAGATTGAAAAAGTTAGAACAACACAATTAAAATAAACAAGACAAACATTCATACATATCCATGGAACACAAAAATCACACAAGTCATGCATACATGAATCCATTACATCAACCAAGGTTCAAACTCATTTAAGGTATCATTTGGAAAATAGGGTGATAGGTGGTGGTCCAACTAGCGAAGTGCGCTTACAAACCTATCTCACTGGATCTGGTGGCTAACACAATGTTCCTAGAGGCAATCAGCCTATCTTGTTCACATGCGTCTATCACTAAGTCTATAATATCTCCCCTTAAGGTTTGGTTGGTGACTTCCAACTCTTGGGTATGTTCCTTCTCCTTCTCTAAGTCTTTTTGGAGGTTGAGCATCCTGCATTTGACTCTAGCACTTAGTTCTTTGATAGTCTTCCAAGCTGCTTCTTTTGCTGACTCAAAGAATGTGGTGTGCATAAAAGTGTTGGTGTACATGCAGAAGCCTTTTTCTTTGTGGTTGTCTTCCTTGTTTTTGTACAAGTGAAGTTGTACCCACCAATACTCCACTCCTTCCTCCATCACTGGAAAGCCCTTGTACACAGCTGCACCATGTACTTCCATTGTCTCCATGAGGTCTTTGAGAATCTTGGGAAACTCAGTCTCACACTCCAAGGTCATGGTCATGAGTGGTCCTCTCTTCACGGCTTCGTTGATGGAGTTCATCTAAAAATAGAGATAAGAATGAGAAGATTAGAAAAGTTTACGAGAAGAATAGACAAGTGTAGAAGTAGTTTAAAAAAAAATTCCTTAGTGGTTTCCAATCCTAGGGTCATAATCCTACAGGCAACACAGTGCTCTGATACCATCTGTAAGATCCCTCCTTATTAAAGGAAAAGATCCCTGTGATTGCAATGCTAGTCCCTGGATCAATGCTAGCATCCACAGTTTAAGATGAAGTACACAGATACAAAGGTCGTTTATTACAGTCATTCCAGAGATAAAACATAGTCTTTTACAACTCAGGGCCAAAGGCCTAATACAAGAGTTCATGGAATAAGTAAATAAACATAAGTCTTCATCTTCATGTGCCACAGGCAAGCATGTTGAGTGTAGACTCATGACTCCTATTCATCATCGGAGTAACCTGCA
This sequence comes from Avena insularis, assembly GCA_023614405.1. Lineage (NCBI taxonomy): Eukaryota > Viridiplantae > Streptophyta > Magnoliopsida > Poales > Poaceae > Avena > Avena insularis. The sequence goes on from CM042697.1 coordinate 159,443,554, forward strand.
ACATTACAAGTTACAGCCACAGAGGGTCAATACTTTGGAATAGTATTGGCAAGTGATACCTATATATATATTTTAAGTGGGCTAAATACTATATGCATTTGGCTAGGTGGAGCTTAGGCTTGCATTGCTCAAAATAGATTTTTCCCTAACATTTGAAAACACTAAGTTTTTGCTTGACAAAAACCTTCCCAAGGCATCTACCAATCAAAGACTGAAGATCCTTCTCGAGGCATCTACCAATCAAAGACTGAAGATCCTTTAACCCTTGTTCACCCACAAGTTTTATTTAGAAATTGGAGTGATAAGATTCTTGAAGCTTCCATGTCTTGATGCTCAAATTGTCCTTTACCGGACATGGCTAAGTACTTAGGTTTTACACTCTTGAGGTGGTGCACTTTCCCCACAAGACTTGGTTTCCCAAGACAAGATCCTTCAGAAGCCTTTCCTTAGCCAAATGGACGCGTTCCAACCTATCATTCCCTCTACCACCAACTGTCCAAGAGACTAAGTTCTAGCAACCTAAGATCATGGCAGAGCCCATATTGCCAAGTGGTTGCACTTGAAGCTTCTCAACATTTGACATCTCAAATCTCTTTGTTTCCTGGGTGGCCATCCACAAGTGAGATACACTAAGGTAAACCATAAACATGGGCCTTGTGAACCACTCAACCAAAAACCACCAAGCAAGTCCCATTCCACCGGAGATTCATTAACTTAGTTGTTTTGTTAAATAAAACACAAGTCCTCAGACTTAGAATATTTTTCCATAGTGTGAATATATAAACCACCCTTGTTTTCTAGTAGCTAGGCTAAGCATGGCATGGCAACTTATCCTTAGGGAATTTTCCTAGCAACTCTACCATTCTAATCTACATAGGATTTCCCAACATCATTTGACAAAAGTAGCATGCAAGTCTTAGCAAAATATCTAATGCAAGTATAAAATATAGGAATGGAATATTCATGAAGATATCACTTGCCTTGGTAATGTGGAGAGTAGCACTCGTCACAATCACAATCACTAGCAAAATCTACACACAAAGTTGTAGCACACAATTACACACAAATATATACAAACAAAAATAATATGAATGCATGCATGCATGAATCTACTAAGTGGTGATTTTTGAAAACTCTACCAAGCAAGTGCAAGTTTACAGAAACTTAACAAGTCACAAGTTTGCCCACTAAACATATTTAACCCTAAAACAAATTACTAAACTAAAACCAATCTCAAATTAGCCTTAAACAAGTTTCTACAAATAAAGTCATTCTATTGGTTACTATTTGCTAAACACATTGGATATTCAGAAAGGTCTTGTCTCACTGAATCCAACGGTATAAAGTTTGCAAAATTCTAACGTGGCATTCAAAAGTTACAAGCATTTGAAAATTGGATCAAAATCTGTTTTAAATTCTGTTTTCAGATCAGCTCCTAGCCACGCGTCATGTCGTGATTGGCGCGTACCATTTCGCACTGGATCGAGTTCCGCAGCCGCAGGATCTAAACAGATTGTACGCTCCAGATCACGTACCGCTTCGGGGTTAAGTGAATCTATCCTAGCGCTCGGATCTGGATCTAACGGTGCTTGTTCAAACGACCATGTCCTGGCGGTAGCGATGATGTCGGCGGGCGCTCGATCTCTGGCGCTTGCGTCCCAGGTCGTCCGCGAGAGGGAGAAGGGTCATATCAGGTTCGCAAGAGGCTGCTGAAGCTCAAGGTGGCTTTGGTTTGTCAAGGGGCGCACAGAGTTGCGGTAGATTTCTCGCCGGAGTTGGATCTGGCAACGGTGGTTCTGTTCGAGGTCGGAGGCGACGTTGTAGATCACTAGGATGCAAACGGGAGGTGTGGTTAGATGCAGCAGATCACGGAGAACTTGTGTGCGTAAATGACAAGGTTCGGGGCGGTCTAGACTTACCACTAGAGCTCGCCGGAGTTCGTGCAGAAGATGATGGAGGCCAGTCGTCGACGTTGCCGGAGCTACGGGTCATGCGAAGGTAAACGGAATGTGTTAGAAGAAGCACAGAGACTCACTGAATCAGATAGCAAGAACGAGAGGCAGAGGAGAGCTCGGAACTCACCGGAATTTGCGGCGAAGTCGTCGAGGCTGAGACTCTGAGCAATACAAGCAGACTGGTGGCGCTCTGGGTTCGGGTTTGAGGGAGAAGGAGAGGGGCGGAGGGTTTATATAGCCGGTCACGGCGAGAATCACTCGGGCATTGATTCAATTGGCCATGAATTAAACACGTAAAGCGGCGCGTTGATTTGGGGATGAACTGGTCGTGCGGGTGGAGACGACGCTGCGTGGAAAAGGCCGCTTCGTCGCCGAAGTCGCGAGGTGGAAGTGGAGTCCGTCACATCTTTCAGCGTGAGAGAAGTAAAGAAAGGTTCCGGGTGGGCTTGCTTTGGGCTCGATTTTCTTGGGCGTAAACTGGCGCGCCGGCCTTTTCCTTTGTTTAAGTCTTTTCTTTTTCCAATTCTATTTTCTGGAATGATTTTGATATGAATTCAAATCCTTTTGAATTCAAACAAATCTGAGGATCTTTACGAGTTACGTGGTTTCAAAAACCAGTTATTTAACCATGTGGTTACCTTGCAAGGGCTTGGTCAAGCTTGGGCTTAATACAAACAGAGACTATGCCTCTAGTTTGCAAATGTTTGAAATAGGGTTTTGAAACTATTTCTAAAATGAAAACTTTGGGTCAAACCATTACACTTAAATCTTTCAACAATGGAGGCAAGCAAACAAGTTCCTAAACAATCCAATCTCAAAGGATGATGGCCAATTGAGTTGAATTTGCACACATGAAATCATAGCTCAATCTTCTGTCTCTAAATGATTTTGAGAAAAACCCTAAATGAATGAAGGATGCAAGGATGATATGAATGAGTTTTGAAATATGATTTTAGGGATGTTACAACTAGATACTAGTTGAAATAAAATTGGCTTGTGGCAAACAAACCTAGAGCTTAGGATTCCTATTAGAATGGCCTAATTGCTTTAGTACTAGTTTGTGAGTACTTCAAAGTACTCATGGCTTTGTCCCTGGCTATTCCCATGGACAGACTATGAAGGAGACTATGAGGAGGATGGACATCATGACGCTTATGATAACTAGGATCATCTCCCATCGTCAGCACTGCATGTGACCCTGAAGATGGATCCCCGACCCTGCTACTATTATTATTCCGCTGCTATGATTGTAATCAGACTTAATCATGAGATCAACTATTTGTAAGACTATTATGGTTTGTAATGGATGATGTACTGTGCTACCAATCTGTTATGTCTCGCAAAAATGGTAATCCTAGGATTGCGATGTACGGCATAACATGCATTTGGGATTAAAAATCCAGGTATTAACATCGGGGATGAGGGTGCGACCTCTGCACCCATTCCTGTTGTGCCTATTCGGGCGGTGGCCCCGCAACCGCCGGCCAAGAAGAAGAGGAAGAAGAAGAAGAAGAAGAAGAAGAAGAAGAAGAAGAAGAATAAGAAGAAGAAGAAGAGAGGCTCATGTCTTCAACTTGTCAGACATACCCTCGTAAGTTGCTATGGTCGAATCTTGTTACTTTATTCATGTGCTAAGCATTAGCTTGTTGTTGATCTAGTTCTTTGTAAGTGCTATTAGTCATCACTCGGAGGAGTCCCTTGAGGAGGACACGGAAGAGATGATCGCGGAATCGAAGCCAACGTCTTTGTTTCCCAAGGTGGTGGACAACTCCGATGACGAGGATTCGAGCACCGCGAGACGGGAGGCTCGCGCACTCGTTGCACGGAAGACGATATCAAAACCTTCGGAGTCCATGGCAGACCACGTAAGTGTCATTCCTCTTTTCCGTGGGGTTGCCCCCGAGCACTTTTATTCGGCCAGCTTGTTGTTTTCTTCGCAACCTTTTGTGCGTGACGTAAATTTCCTGATTGAGTGACACCTTTCGCTGGAGGGTGAGCTCAAGTAGCTTCGAGGTGCTTAGGCTTATTTTGCTTTGTTTTGAGTCCTCCAAAGTTTTCCTTGTATTCACCCTTTTGTTGCCCCATGTTGTAGATAAGAACAATGATGCTCTCTGCAAGCTAAACGCTCTCGAAAAGAGCCTCGGCAAAGAGGAGAAACATGCGAAGGATGCTGCAGAGGCCCTCCAGCGACAGCAGAAGGAGGCTGAAGACCGTGAGCAGCAGCTTGCGGTCGTCGCAGCGACCCGGGAGAAGGCCATGGATGAAAAGCTTATGGCTGCTGCCAAGGCTATATCTGGTGGGTCACTTTGCAGTTCTTTTGAGTGTTAAATGCTTCGATTGCGATTTATTCCTCCTCATCTGATGAGCTCGCCATTTTCTTTGCAGATGCTTCAGGTGTTGCGTTCAATCGTCATGCCTTAGAGCACGGTGATCTTCTGGAGGATGTCGTTGCAGCGATCAAAGATCGCTACACCTCGTCCGTGGAGTCACTTGATAAAGACAAGAAGGAGCTCACTCGCTTCTATAAGGAGATCAACCCCAACGGAGTTGCCCTTGAGGACGTCAACTCCCTTGTGGAGGCTTTGGCGGATGATGCTCCTTCAAAGTACAAGCACGCTCAGAAGGGGGTCGGTGCTGCTATGGGGCTGGCAATGGCACTAGCGTCTAGCGCCCAGCTGGATCTGACGTAGGTCACGTCCAGGATGCCGACAGCGGCGGATGGCTTTGAGGTAGCTTTTGCCACCTTTGCCCCCCGTTGTAAGCATTTTGGGCCTAGCTAATAGACCTCCTGGCCGACTATGCGGTAGAACAGCAGAGGGTGGCCAAGAGTAGGCCGTCTGGCTCCAAAGATGCTCCGGGTGCTGGCGCTTAGGCCCTTCTGCATTCTAGCTAGTCTTTTCTTTTTGGCTGCATGTATAACATCTTCTGGATGAACAAGTTTCACTCTACCATGTAGTGGCCTTATTTATATATATATATAAATGCATGTTTTGACTGTTGTCAAATGTTGTTGTATTTATGTTTGCTTGTGCACCCTTAGGGTCCTTCGGGTATGGTCCTAGTGTCCATTCCTTCTCCTGTGCCTGGCACTCGCCCCTCGTTGAGCGACTCATCGTAGTTGCCTTTTTTGCGTGACCATGTCCGGAGTTTGGAGAAGGACATCCTTAGCATCCACGATTACGCGGATGTGTGGAAGTCAACGGTTGAGCGAGCCATTTCCAGAGAGGATTTTCTGCTTGAAGAGTTTCGGCAGATTGGTGAACAACTTCAATGTAAGTTACATGTACTCCTTGTATTTTCGAGTGCAGCAGTTGTTTTCTGTGAGCTTTTCCACTGCATGTGCGCAGTTATAAATCATCTTCTGAAGGAAGAGAAGGAACGCCCAGCGATTCAAATGAATTGCTTGACGCAACAAGAGCTGGAAGCCAACGGTTTCTTGTGGATGGACCGCGATCGAGCGATCGTTCTTGCGACGGTGCAAGATCGTGTCCACCAAGTTCTTCGGGTGCTAAAGCGAGCGAGGGCGCCACTCCCGGCGATTTGGGCCACCATGTTCCCTTTAGATTCTGCGCGTTCTAGCTTTCTAGGATTTATTGGGAAGTTTCGAGATGCAGGTCATGTGAAGTAGCTAGTGCACCATCAAGTGATGGCAGGCATGAAGGCAGCCTTGTCACTTGTTCGACTACATTGTCGTGATGTCGATCTTGCGAAGATAGCGGCTGGGCCACCTCCACCTCCAGATGGCATGGCATGGGATATGCGTCCGCATTATTCGGCTGTGGCATAGTATGGCAAAGAAATTGTAGATGTGTTTGAGGAGCAAACAAACGTTCTGCTCCAGCAAAGTTAAGTACTGTAAACAAAAATGAGATAATGTAAAGTCTGTATTTATTCAAGTGGGCTTGTAATGCCCTTTGTAAAGTTTGTATGTATTGGCACATAGTGCATTGTGTGATTATATAGTGTGCATATCCTTTTCGTTAGCCTTACGTGGTCAGCTACTCAGGTTATATGCGTTGTTATCGATCGATGAAGCCATAGAGTGAGGAGCAAGCCCCGAGCGTGTTTAGCGATAAATAACGTAAGGAGGAAAAGATTTTTGGGCCAAGGAATTTAGCTTTTATTCATCGTAAGCGTAGAGGTACAATGTTTGGCTAAATAGCCTAGCCGAATAGCCTTAATGAAAGTAAAGGGTTATTAGGGGTAGAAGCATCACAGTCGTGCGACGTTCCAGGGGTTGGAGTATTCGAATCCTGATGTAACGTCCATGAGGCGGTAGGAGACACCTAGGATGACTTCGGTGACGATGTAGGTTCCTTCCCAGGGTGACTCGAGCTTCTTGTGCCCTTCTTGATTGAGTCGTAGGACGAGGTCTCCTTCGATGAGGACCTTGGACGCAGCCGACAGCTATGCTAGTTGCCGAGACTCTGCTGATACACCATTGAGCGAGCCGCGGTAATGTCGCGTGCTTCATCCAGCTGTGTCGATGGCGTCTTCGAGTGTAGCCGATGATCCGGCTTCGTTGTAGGCGACGGCCCATGGGGCCTTATAGCGTACCTCAGCAGGTAGCGTAGCTTCGGATCCGTGCACCATGAAGAAGGGCGTGTAGCCAGTTGAGTTGTTTGGAGTTGTACGCGGGCTCTAGAGAACAGAGGGTAGCTCGTCTGCCCAGGCTCCCGCAAGCCTTTCGAGTGGGCGTAGCAGACGCTTCTTGATGCCGCTGCCGATGAGGCCGTTGGCCTTTTCGACCTGTATGTTGGTCTGCTGATGCACCACGGAGGCATATGACAGTTTGATTCCGAGGTTCCCGCCAAAATCTCGGAACTCCTTTGAGATGAAGTTCGAGCTGTTGTCTGTTATGATGCTATGGGGCACTCCAAACCTGTAGACAATAGACTCAAAAAATTTACGGCAATCTTGCCGCTTTGGTTGGTAACGGGCATGGCCTCGATCCACTTGGAGGATTTATCGACTGCTACCAGGAGGAATACTCCTGGCAAGGACTTTGCAGTTTGCCGATCATGTCGAGGCCCCACTGGGCGAAGGGCCAGGCCACTAGAATAGGCCGTAGCTCTGATCCTAGCGCGTGCATCTTGTCCGCATACCTCTGATAGGCGTTGCACCTCTGAACTATCTCCTTTGCATCGTTCATTGTGGTTGGCCAGTAGAACCCAGCTCGTAGAGATTTGGCAACCAGGGCGCGGCTGCCTGCGTGATGGCCGCAGATACCCTCATGAATGTATAGGAGGATGATTTTGTCATCAACGATAGTGACGCATCGTTGGAGCACACCCGAAATGTTGTGCTTGTACAGCTTGCCATTGATGATGGTGAAGGTCTTTGATCAACGAGATATGCGTCGGGCATCTGTCAGGTCCTTAGGCAGCTGCTTGTTTATCAGGTAGCGAAGGTACAGTTGTGTCCATGTTTCCTCAACCGCCATGACCTGCATAAGGCTTACCAGTTCTACCTTCGTGTCAAGTTTTTCGGGTCCTTCTTGTCCTTCGGGTGGTGCAGCCCCCGAGTGCTCTTCGGCCTCTTCCGAGCCCTTTGGGAATTCCGGCTTGATGGAGGGTACGTAGATTTCTTCGAAGAACACTCTTGGTGGTACCCGAGCGCAGGTAGAGCCGATGTTGGCAAGCTTGTCGGCTTCCTCGTTCCTTTCCCTGCCGACGTGTCAAAGTTTCCAGCCGTCAAAGTCCCCTTCGAGTGAGTTGTAGAGCACACGGTATGCGATCATGTTGGTGCTATGGGCGTCGCACTCGTTCATCATCTGTTGGATGACGAGGTTCGAGTCGCCATAGATGACAAGGCGTGTTGTGTCACACACCTTAGCCATCCTCATGACATGTATGAGGGCCTCGTATTCGGCCTCATTGTTGGAGGCGCGGAATTTCATCCTAAGGACATACTTCATCTTGTCGCCTTGAGGGGACGTTAGTATGACACCGGCCCCTGCTCTAGCCTTGTGCTTGGAGCCGTTGAAGTGCATCGTCCAAGACTGCGACATGTACGGAATACCCGGCAGCTGGAGCTCCATCCAGTGGATGAGGAAGTTAGGGAGGACCTGGGATTTGATGGCGATGCGCCGCTCATAGATGATGTATCTAGGAGACAACTCGATGCCCCACAGAGCTACATGCCCCGTGGCTTCGGGGTTGTTCAGGATGTTCGACAGCGGGGCGTCGTTGATGACCACGATTTGGTTCTCCTGGAAGTAGTGGCTCAGCCGACGTGTCGCCATGAATACGCCGTAGGCGAGCTTCTGGTAATGAGGGTACTCTGCTTTGTCGGGGTAAGTACCTCTTTGAGGTAGTAAATTAGGCGCTGGACCCGTGGGTCTTGCCATCTTCGGGTCATTCGACCACGAGTGCGGTGCTGACCACCTGATGTGTGGCTGCTATGTATAGCAGCAAAGGCTCCCGCTCTTTCGGTTTGACCAGGACAGGTGATGTGGAGAGCAGCCATTTGAGGTCCTCGAACACATCGTCTGCTTAGGGTGTCCACTCGAATTTGTCCGTCTTTCACAGCAGCTGATAAAAGGGAAGAGCCTTCTCACCTATGCGACCGATGAACCTACTGAGCGCCGTGATTCACCCGGCTAGCTGTTGGACCCCCTTAAGGTTTTTCGGCTTCTCCATGGCCAGTATAGACCTGATTTTCTTTGAGTACCACGCTAGGAGATGAAGTACCCGAGTAACTGGCCAGACGGGACACCGAAGGCGCACTTGTCTGGGTTCATCTTGATCTTGTAGCGATCAAGGTTATCGAACGTCTAGCGGAGATCATCGATGAGCGTCTTGGCCTCCTTGGTCTTGATTACTATGTTGTCGACATAGACCTGGATGTTGCGGCCGATCTGGTCCTTCAGACATGCCTGCATGCATCTCTGGTAAGTGGCGCCAGCGTTCTTTAGCCCGAAGGGAATTGTGTTGGAGCAGAACACCCCGAACAACGTGATGAATGCCATTTTCTCCTGATCTTCGACCTTCAGTCGAATTTGGTTGTAGACTGAGTAGGCGTCGAGGAAGGAGAGCTTCTCGCATCCTGCAGTGGAGTCGATGATCTGATCGGTCCTTGGTAGAGGGAAGTGGTCCTCGGGACAATGCTTGTTAAGCGACGTGAAGTCCGTGCACATCCGCAGGATGTCCATGTCCTTTTTGGGGACCAACACGGTGTTGGCCAGCCATTCGCTTTCTTTGATTTCCCTGATGAAGTTGGCATCGAGGAGTCTATTGACTTCGATTCCAACGGCTTCGGCTCTTGGCTCGAACAGTTGATGCATCGACTGCTTGACTAGCTTCGCATATGGAAACACATTGAGTGCATGCTCGACGAATTTCCTGGGAACTCCTAGCATGTCCACAGGACACCAGGCGAAAATTTCCCAGTTCTCACGGAGGAATTCGACGAGCACGCTTTCCTATGCAGGACTCAGGTCGTTGGCAATCAGCGCCGTCTTGGAGGCGTCCGTCAGGTGAACCTGCACCTTCTTTGTGTTGACTGTGGAGTCGAACGACATATCAGGTGCATTTTTCCTGGTGACTGGGGGTGCCCCGTTGTCTGTCACCTCCTTGAGCCTTGTGAGCTCCTCATGCATGCCGAACGACTAGGAGATTCTATTGAAATCTCTATCGCAGCTGTCCGACCTGGTGAAGCTTCCTGGGACAGTGATGATGCCCCTTGATCCTGGCATCTTCAGTAGAAGGTAGGCGTAGTGCGGGACTGCCAGGAATCTTGCGAATGCCACACGCCCGAGGATGTGTGGTATTGTGATGGCCAATCCACCACTTTGAACTCCAGCCGCTCAAGCCTGAAGTTTTCGGTCTTGCCGAAGATGACGTCGAGCCATAGCTTGCCCAAGGGTTATATGCCATTCCCTGGGACTATACCGTGGAACATCGTGTACGATTTCTCTAGGCTGCATAGTGGGATCCGCATGGCTGCGAGCATGCTGGCGAACATCAAGTTGATGCCGGTGCCGCCATCCATGAAGACGCGGCTCATCTCGAATCCTCCGATCTGGGCCTCGAGCACCAGGGCATTGTGACCTGGGCGAGGTAGCTGGCGTGGGTGATCTGAACGGTCGAACGTGATATAGGACTCTGAGCTGCTAAAGTACTCAGGTATGACTGGTGGGGAGGTCACAACCAGGTTGACTTGGCGGGTGATCTTCTTCTGCACCCTGTTGGTTGGGTGGCCCTTCTGGATCATCATGGACCTTATCAGTGGCGGGTACCCGTCTGCACCGTTATTCGGTGCTGGTGCAGCCGGTGGCTGCGAGGGTCCTCCAGGTGGTGGTGGGGGGAGCTCCATGGGCGATGGCACCTGGGGCGGGTGCGAATCCTGGATTCACCGCCTGGTGTTGCATTTGGGTGAGGCCCTCGCTGAGCTTCTGGAACTCTCGACAGTCCTTGAGCATGCGGCTGGCCTTCTTCTTCCTATCTTGTTTGTCGATGTAGAAGTGGATGGTGCAAGGACCAAATAACTTATCCTATGTCGAAGGCTCGGCGTCGTGGTTGCGACGTTGCCACATTTGTGTGGGCTGTCCACCGTCATGGTAGTTGCTGCTGCGGTATCCGCTATTGCGGTTGCCATCATCGCGGAAATTGGCGTATCCAGCCGCAACCATGTCGACTCCCTCACAATCATCATAGATGCGCGATCTTCTATTGCTGCGGCGATCGCGTCTGTGACCGAAGTCATCTTCGTCATCCGAATGTGTTCGGTTGAAGAAATCCTGGCCATCTGCCCAGCGGTTGGCGATGTCCATGACGTGATCAAGGGTTTGGGGCTTGACACGCCCGAGCTCCTCCTTGAAATCTTGGCGTCTGACATCGTCCTTGAAGGCGTTGATTACCCTCTCTTCGGAGATGTTTGCGGCGGAGTTCTTTATGTGAGACTAGCGTAGTATGTACGAGCGGATGGACTCGTTAGTACGTTGGGTGCAGGCTCGCAGCTCTTCGATTGAGGCTGGCCTCTTGTTGGTGCCCTTGAAGTTGTGGATGAAGCTGTATGCCAGCTCTTCCCAACTTCGGATGGAGTCGGAGGGGAGGCTGCTGAGCCAGACCCTGGCCGCGCCTGTCAACTGCAGCTGAAGGCACTATAGGGCGGTGTTCTTGTTCCCGCCGTGGAGCTTGACTGACGGCAGATGATCGTCGAGCCAAGTTGTTGGCTCCTGTGTGCCATCATACTTCGGGTTGTCTGAAGGGAGCTTGAAGTTTATCGGCATCCGCGATTGCCGAACGGATCTACTGAAGAATCTGGCTCCACACAGTTCTCCGCCGTCCTCCTCCTCGGACTCAATTGAGCACGCGTGCTTAACACGTGATTTGTCAATCTTGCGTTGTGTGAGCTCACTACGAGCATCATAGTTGTTGCTGCGGTGCCGTGGGCTCCGACGATGTCAGGGCAGGTCATGCTCCTCTTCCTCAAATGAGGGTGTGCGGCTTCGAGTGAACTTGACCATTGCCTTTTTCTTCGGCTCTACGGGGGTTTCATCGTGGAGCGCAGCTTCAATGAGTCTGAGGCCTGCTAGCGCAGACTTGTGGATCGCGTTCTTCGGGTCTCCCGCCGGTGGAGGGTTGGACGCGAGATAGGTGGTGGCCGCCATGATCACAGCCTACGGTTGGCATGAATTGCCTTGCGAGTCCATCGTCATGAAGGATGTGTCGAGCGCCTTGGTGACCTCGCGCCGGGCGGCAGGTTCCATGCGCTCCAGGCGGGAGCAGTACTTGTTAGCGTTGTTCCCGTGCGAAGAGGAGCCACCAGCAGAGAGCGCAACACACCGCATGCTCGATTCGTCAGCCTCTCGCCTGCGCCGTTCGAGATCGTCTTGCACCTTGACGTGTTGATTGTGCTCCTCGACGAGGAGCCAGTGGTAGCCCATCAACATGTCACATGGCGCGTCGATTGGCAGAGGTTTACCTCATATAGCCTCACGCACCCTTTCCCATTGGGTGCTACTAATGTTGATCTGGACGCGGTCAATGCCGTTGGCATTGGTGGGTCCCTGATTCCCGCTGGGATTGGGCGGTAGTGATCCGTGACGAGGTTTGATCTCATCAATGCCCATTGTTATGGACATGGGTTTTGGAGAAGATGCGGATGCTAGAAGTCGTGGAACGGTTAACAGTCAAGCAACACGGGAACATGAGGTTTACCCAGGTTCAGGCCCCCGGAGGGAAAACCCTACTGCTGCTTATCTGCTCTTGATTACGGCGGAACTGAAAGTTATAGGGGTGCGCAGATGCAATCTGGTGTGGAGGTGTGTATGCGGTGAGTTGAGAGATCCTTCTCGCCATACCCTCCTGGCCTTTATATAGATAGGCAGGTCCCGGGTGAGGTCGAGTCGGTTACAAACTAGGGTTGGTACCCTTTGAAATTCTATCTAATCTAGACTTGTCCTCCAAGGAGTTAAAAACATCATGGGCTTGGGCCACCTGAATTCTTCATGGGATGCGTGTCCTGACGTGGGCCTTCCTTGGGCTAGACCAGGTATACCAATGTCATGTACCCGTGGGGTATATCCATGCCAAACCGTCTCCTCCGTTCTCGGCTTGAGGGTTGGGAGGGGGATTCGGTGGCAGTTCGGTTCCGTTGTTGATGTCGCCACCGTGGATGACAGCGCATAACGCTCACGGAGTGGGTCGCTGCTACCGCAGCTCTTAGTTCTGGAACCATAGGTTCCTTTATCCAAAGGGGGATCGCACATATCGGAGTTGCAGCTGCTGCTGTCATCCGAATCACCCATCACGTTGACATACGCAGGGCGTCGATGGGTGGGACCCACAAAGGGGGCCTGATGGATGGAAGTGGCACCCGCTCTAGGAGGCGGAGGGTGCCAGTCTGCCCCACCTAGAAGCAGAATCTCCCAAACAACATCTCGGTTCTGTTGCCTACGGACTCGAAATCTTTGCGGGTGGCCGGTGAGTGGGCGGTGAAGTCAGAAGCGCCAAAGAGGAGGTGATTCTCCGTCACCGAGGAATCGTAGATCGCACCGGATGGAACCTTCACGACTGCACGATCATCGTCCTCGCTTCCCACGGATGGCGCTAATTGACGAGGGTTCGACTCGTCAATGCCCATTGTTATGGACTTGGGTTTTGGAGAAGATGGGGATGCAGGAAGTCATGTGATGGTTAACAGGCAAGCAACACGGGGACACGAGGTTTACCCAGGTTTAGGCCCCCAGAGGGAAAACCCTACTCCTGCTTGTCTGTTCTTGATTACGGCGGAACCGAAGGTTACAGGGGTGCGCAAATGCAATCTGGCAGGGAGGTGTGTGTATGAGATGTTGAGATTATTCTCGCTGGGCCCTCCTGGCCTTTATATAGATAGGCCAGGTCCCGGGGATAGGTCGAGTCAGTTATAGATTAAGGTTGAAACCCTTTGAAATTCTATCTAATCTAGACTTGTCCTCCAAGGAGTCGAACTCGGCATGGTCTTGGGCCACCCAAAATCTTCCTGGTATGCAAGTCACCACGTGGCCCTTCCTTAGGCTGGACTGGGTATACCAACGTTATGCACCCATAGGGTATATCCATGTCACCATCATTATTAGGTTGATAACTATTAGCAAGATGGCAGGTAACTATATTGGCTTTGTGGTGATAAGTATACTATTGATTTTGTGGTTATAAGTATACTTTGAACACCTGGCCGACTCTATAGAATGTTGATGTAACATCCCAGTATTAGAGCTTAGAAATAAGTTGAACCTAGAGATGTGCATTGCATTCATGCTTAAAAAATCCGAATAACTTTTGCGCTTTTGAACAAAACTGGTCAAAGTGATTGAAGCTTCTCTCAACTTGATGGAATTGAAGTAGATCATCAAGTTTACTGCAATAAGTTTCAATATGACCTTTGCTAAAACCTTATTTTGGGTAAAGGATATTTGATCTAAGGGTGGATCAAATGTAATAGAAGTTAAACCCTAATACATTACTTAATGATTTATATTTGATCCTTAAGTAATCATATCCTAGTATTCATTACACCACTCATAAATGCTCAGTTATGAATATAACTTAAGTAATAGGAATGTAACAACTAAATCTTGATCTATCTTAATCTCATCTGCTTATACCATAAGTATCATGGTAAATACCTAACCTTAACTTTTTAGTGAGATTGAGTAGGAAAGAAACCAAGTCGAGATCATTCACCATATATCTTTCTTTCCATATCAATCTTTATCATCTCTAATGAATCCTATCCTTATATCTGTTGGTCATCAATGTTGAGTAATCAACTATTAATCTATCAATCCTTAGCCTATCAATTCTTTATATATCAACTCTTGTTCTTATCATAGCTTTCACTTTAAGTCCTTTGGAGAAAGAATTAAGAAGAGGTAGGTGGTAATGCTAGATTTAAATATCATCTATAGGATGGGAGTGTTGGAAGGGAATAAGATCAAAGTGAAAATTGATGGAGATAACTCACTTCTAAAATGAAAGAAGAGTTATATGGAATATATAATTATATGGTGATAAAGAAGATTACAAGGAAGAATCCTGAAGATAGTTATCAGGAGTAATCCTATTGGATCAAGTAGGTATAGTCAATGAATAATATCTCTTAGTCCAATAGAGATAATTAGAAGATAATTAAAATACAATTGTAATGTTGTATTGATGAAGGCCTTGATTAGCCAACTGGAAACCTAAGCCATAAATGATCAAAGGATTGTAATTATCATGCTCAAGTCACTAAGATTGAAAGATTATATCATGTATAAGTGACATTGGTGGATAGAACATGAATTAAACCCTAATATAGATATGTCATCCTAGGTTAGCCATGACAAGTCACCATGATATGATGTGAAGTTTGAATATAAGATATTGGAGTTAAGTAGATATAAGATAGTATGATTAAGCTGAAGCTAGAGTAGCATGGAGTTATTGGAGTAGTGTTATTACTCTTAAAGGATAGTAAGCTTTTGAGGAGAGAAGAATTGGATATATGAATCTATTAGAGTATTGGTGATGGAAGATAAAGGAAAAAGTATGAATGGAGTTAACTGTAACCATCTGTTGGATTGGAGATTATTAGTAGTAGAATAGTTTGATAACCAAGTATAGCTATGAGAAGATTATGAAAAGCTTTAGTGTCAAGCTCATTGGATTTAAAAATGGATTTAGAAGAATAAAAGGTGGATAAGAATATTCTTGTGCAGTAAAACTCATTATGTTAACACATGATGATGGATATGGAGTAGTATATCTAGGAAAGGAATTCTTTAAGTAGAAGTCAAGAATTATGAATTATGGAGGATGGGAATTCTTGGTAAAACATTCAATCTTCAATCTATAATAAAACTTATTATCTATTTCATCTATTTGGTCAATCATCTTATTTCTATAGTGGTTTATAGGAATATTTTCCTATAGAAAATCACTTAAGCATATTTTTGTCATTTCAAAACATTAAAATAAAATGTGCCTAAAAACTATAATCATCAACTCTAACTCTTAAGCCATTATAGAGAATAGCCCTATTATTTGAAATGGTGATATCATTCATGATCATAAACATAAAGACAAAATGTCTTAACCATTCACCTTTATTCACAATTATAAAAGGATATAAAAAACTAAAACTCCTAGAATTCATGGTAGAAATTTATAATTTCAAAACTTTAACACCTATGTTAGTTATAATTAAATATATACCTTGGTATTTCCTAAATTTATGAGAATAATATTAATCATATTAATTCCTTAGATATCATGCATCAAATAATGATATAGGATCATTATATAAAAATTTCCCTCCAAACTATAAGTTAACTAGAACTAAGTTTTATAAATAAATAAGGAAATATTATATAATAAATCCATGGTTTATTATGGAAAGAAAATTAATAACAAAGTCTCGTACCAAATATTAGAAGGATCTATATAAACAAAATAAAGAAATACAACATTATATAATAAAAGTTCACAAATTGATTCTAAATAACTTTATTATTGCTGCAAGTATTTAGCAAAGAAATTCCATAAAGAAAATTCAAAACAATTTCTTAAATAAAAAGCTAGAAAAGAAAACAGAATATAGAAAATATAAAAGAAAAAGAAGAGGAACAGGTTAGCCCAGTTCTGGCTGTGGCCCATTTCCTCTCTCTCTCTATCTGCTGCTCACGAGCAACTCGCAGCAGCCCAGTAATGGCCTAGCAAGGGATAGCTCTAATTAAACTTCTCTAGCTGACGAGTGGGCCAGCAGGGCGACTGCGGTTGGAGACAGAAATTTTCCTAGGGGGTTTTCCGCAAAACTTTTATCGTCGTCTTCCTCGCCTGCTAGAAGCACCTCGGTGGCCGTTTCTTCGTCGTCCGCCGTCGCCGCGATGCCCTGTCACATCCCAAAATTTTCCAAATTTTGAAATGTGAAAAATAAATAAACAAAATAAATAATTGTTGAAATCTAGGGTGAAAAGAAACTTTTTGTTTCAAAATGGAACCATCAAAACCCTTCTTGAATAAAATTTAAATGAAAAGGGAATCAAACAAAATTTCAATCAAGTGAAATGCATTCATCAATGAATGTATCTTGAAATTTACACATTTGGAAAAGTTAAACCAAAAACCCTTAAACTCTAATAAAAGAAATCATTTCCAATATCTCTCTAAGACTATGGATTTTATCCATATAAAAATTTGTCAACAAAAATTTATAAATGATCAAGAATGATAAATAAAAAATATTATAAAACCATAGAAATTGGTTTCATTTAATTTGGAACCTTGGATAAAAACTTATGAATTTAATAAGATAAAAGGAATTAATTTCCAAAGCTAATAAAGCCCCTATCTAAAATCCATACCAAATCTTGAGCAAATAAATCCTAAAGGGATTTAAAAATATAAACAAATATTAAATAAAATTATACAAAATGGAATCACTAATTTTGGATCTTTAAATAAAAAGATATGGATTTTATAAGGCAAAGAAAGAAAGAAATAAGGAATATTTAAAAGCCAAATTAAATCTTGTCCAAATCCACAAGCAAATGGAATAAAGATAATCCAAATAAAATAAAGGGATAAACAATATTCAAATAAAACTATATGAGATTAAACCATATTCTAATTATATTTAAATGGAGACAAATTCCTAATGTAAATGTTTAATTAAATCATGAGAAAATAATAAATTGGAATTTGCCAAAAATGGATTAAAAGTTATCTAATTAACTTAAAAATAAATAAAGGATTAATTAAATAGAATTATATGGTTTGGAACCATATTCAAATTCATTTTAAATAAAGACAAAAGCCCCTTTTAAATGAATATTAAATCATATTAAAATATTTTAAATAATTCAGAGTGAATTATTTGCACTAATGAATAAATAAAACCTATTGAAAAGGGTTTGGTAAAAATTGGAATTCAAATAGAAGTTTCAAAATATATTTAAAATCTTATGTAAATAAAGACAAGTGCCTATTTTAAATAAATAATAAACCATAAAAGAATAAAAGAAATATTCTAAAATGGACTTTAGAATATATTAATAAACTGTATTAAAAGCATATTGAAAGTTTGGAAAAGTTCTGAATTCAAATGGGTGTTTGAATTATTTGAACAAAATGAAAACAGAAAATAAAATGGAAAAAAGAAAAAGATCTAGAAAGAAAAAAAATAGAAAAGGACCAGCCCAAAACTAGCCTGCCCAGCAACTTGGCCCAGCAAGGCCAGCAAGCCCACTCTCTTCCCTCCCAGCGCGAAGAATTTTTCTCACTCGCACCTGCACCCGCGCATTCACTGAACACGAGACCCCACCGGACCCCACTCTCATTCACTGAATACGGACCCCACCACCAGCTCAGCATCTTCTCCACCCGCTGACCCGTTTCCCCCTCGCACCTCGTTGTTTCTACCTTGATTCCACGGCATGAATTCACATCAATGCGTGAGTAATACCCGTCCACAACCACGCACGATAAATTGCCTCGCCCTCCTCCTCATTTCCCCTCATATCCCACGCCATGAACGCCGCCAGGCTGCGCTAATTAGTCGCTGCAACTCCTCTGCCTCCGACGATCTCCTCCACCGATTCCGGCCAACCCCGACCATCTCCTACCTCCTATCTTCCATGGGCCTGTTTTCCAGCACCAGGCGCACCCGCCAGTAGTATCTGTTCGTCCACGCGCGCACCCCACAGACTCGCCTTCGTCAACGACTGAGCGTCGACAGCGTCTGCCCCAACTCTGGCGACATTCCTCGGTATTTCCTGACCTCCCCCTTCCTCCTCGATGATGCACGTGTGATCACATATTCCTTGTGCATCTAAAACACCTCTCCTCTTGCTTTCTCGTGGCTTATAACCTCTCCTTCGACCACAGCAGAGCGTGCCCGACACCGACGCCATCTCCGGTGAGAAATCGTCGTCATTTCCGTGTGCCCCTCCGTCTAAAACAACAACAACGTCGAGCATCTCTGCATCACTGCAAACACTCTGATCATTTTCCCTTCCTCCCTCGCTTCTTCCCGAGCGCACCGCCGCTCGCCGTCGCCAGCGCCACCAGATTTGACAAACTAGCTCATGTCTGTTGGATCTAGATCGCATGGCTAGTAACAAATCACTTAAGCGAATCGGTATATTCCATCTGAGCCGCACAGGTCACTTTAGATCCAGCGGTCCACATAGCTCAATCCATGCGAAACGGTATGCACCAGTAGGAATCAGCCACGTGGCCTAATCAGTTTGATTAAAATCCAGAAAATGATGTTGTTTGTTTAAACTTGCAAAAATCATAACTATTGTTCTGCTTGGTCAAATTTTAAAAAATTTATATCATTGGAATCAAAAAAATGCAAACTTTGCAACCATGAAATTATTTTAGTATTTTGTTTCTGGAAAATTAATTGTTTTTGCAGAAACATTATTAGGCCTATTTTGGTTATAAAAATTATTCTAAAAATGATTTTAGGGTAAAATCTTTTGCAAATGGTTTTATTTGAACCTACTGACCATAAAAACCAACTTTTGGATTTACAAGTATATTTTGTGACACTAAGGAATTATTCCTTTGAATAAAAAGCATTTCTAGTAAAATAAAAATGGTGCTTGATTTAAAAATGGTTTTTGAGTGAAACCTTTTGTAAATGATTTTGTTTTAAAACACTTTGACCATAAAACATTAACATTTGTGTTTAAAAATATATTGGGCAAACATTAGAAATTATTACTTTGGTTTAAATCATTTCTAGCAAAACAAAAATGATTTAAATGGCCCATTTTCACTAACATGGTTTCAAATGGCTTTGCCACTTTTATAAATGACCAATAGGTGTTTTAAAATGTTTATAGCCTATTAGAAACCACTTTTTCAAATAAAACAATTTTTGCATGCTTGCATGCATTGCTTTGTTTTTATTATTATTTTATGTGGTGAATTGTTTGAATGCTAGTTTGAATATGTGCTTGCTTGATTGAATTGTAGTGAACTTTGAAGAGTGTGACTATTGCAAGATCAAGGAGTGAATATAATTTCTCTACCAAAAAGGCAAGTGGCACTATCATCCATGATAGGGCTACTATGTTACTATGTTATGCTATGTCCTATTAGGATATCCTTTATATCTTCCTTAGTGGAAACATCGTAGTTGTAGTATGCTTAGCCCTGCTATAGACTTGGGGTGGAATACCATGTTATGAATATGTGAAGTGTTGGGAAAATATATGTTTTATATAATAAAACAAGTACTCAATGAATCACCTGGGTGGAATGTGGATACTCAATTGTGGATAAGGTGGCAACGAAGGGAACCATATATAAATGGCTATCTTTTTCGTGTGTGCACTAGAAGAAAACCATCCAGGGACTTAGAGATTGAACATGTTTCTCGTACAGTGGCTTCCGTGTACAGCCACATGCTAAATGGGATCTAGCTTAGTCAATTACATAGTGGAAGACCCTTGCATTGGTACCTATTCAGGTTAACTATAATTATGTATTGGAAATATATCCTTACATTGGTGCCTGGTAGTTGTGCTAGCATAATGTATTGGGAGGACTTCTATGGAAAGACTTTGTCACATTCTCGATCTGCCGATACTCCATTTGGTGTGTACTTATCCAGCGGCCACTGGTGGCGTCAAGACGAGATTGTGTCATGTGGGTAAATTGTACAACTTCTGCAGAAGATCAAAACCTAAGTACTTATCCGTGTCCCCGGTTACGGACAACTCTGAGAAACTAAGGCCTAAAGGTATGGAAGATCTCGACATTCCAATTTCTCAAAGTAAAACTTGATGGTGTCAACAAGGGATTAGAAGCACTTGGAATTTGCCAAGGAGTTCAGAAATATTGTTAAAAGATCAAAACTATTTTGAGAAGATAGGATAAAACCATATTGCTTTCTGCAAATGAGCCTAAACCCTACTTAGCCAAATATGCATATATTGATAGGTTCAAACTTATTTCCACATAGTAGTGAAACTTGCCAATAAAATTCAAATGTATTGACCCTTGTGGCTGTAACTTATTATGTTGCAGGTTTGTTTGATGTTAGTGAAGTGTGTTGAATAGGATTACAAGTCTACAACCAACATCATTGCCTGTGGCACTTTGAAGATGAAGGACTCCATGCTATATAGATATTTCTGCTGCATTGTAATGAGATAGCCAAATGAGCTATGTAAGATGTAATGTATTATTTAACTAGCCCTAGCTCACTGTAGACTTGACAATGCCATCAATGGTGACCTTTGCCGAGCTCAAAATGTCACCCCAATGTCGACAGCAAGCTAGGAGCCTCCCTAGCCTCGCCAACCTTGTCTAGGACACAAGTCATCGTCCACCGCCACCCCCTGTCCAGTGCCCAAGCCTTTCCAGCCCCTGTACCACTCAAAACGAGCACGCCCATCCTCTCTGCAAGCATGCCGAGAGCGCGTCAGAGCGCCGCGCTTGACACGCAAGCACAGATCGCACCTCCCCTTCGCCGCCCTCATGCGTGATCACCACCGTCCCAGGAACCGCCCGGACATGCTTGTTCGTCACCGCACGACCAGGAGAGCCCATGCGCCATTAAATTTCCTGTCAGACCCGCCCAGAGCACCGCAGCGTTCCGACCAATTTGCACCGCCCCACGCCTCGCCACCATGCCATTGAGCTTTGCCAGGAGGCAGTGCACCGTCCCCTACCCCCAGCCATGTCGTTAGCTCGTTGTGCAAATGACCATGATGAGCTCCACTCGCACCCTTCGGTCCCCTCTTTGAACTATAAATAGAGGCCTTCGTCGTTCGATTTCAGCACACCATCTCACTCCCCACCTCTCACTGATCACACCCACTCATCCCCAGAGAAAGGCGAGCACCAGGTGGCCAGAATTTCGCTGGAGTCTGCCGCGGAGAAGGATAAGAGGACCGTCGATTGGAGCCGCCCGAGGAGGACCCACCGGTACCAGGAGGATCATCGTCATCGACTTTGTCATTCGCCCCCATCGCCGACCATCGCCGGAGCCCCGGTGAGCCCCCACTGACCCCCACTGGCCGTGCTAGGGTTCGAGCTCGCCGCGTTAGGTTCAGACGTGTACGATGAACCTCAGCCGTAGATCTTGCTTCTAATCTTACGGCCCAAATCATCTCGTACCCCTTCGAACCCCCTGTCTCGCTGACTGGTGGGGACAACCACTTAAACCACCAGCGTCTTTGTCTTGTGATGGGCGACAGATTACACTCCCACGCGATTCAAACTTACGTTTTTTCCATTTAGTTTCAAGCTTAGTTCTGTCTCTAGATTAAAAAATCAATCCAGAGAGTTTCACTAAACCAAATTGCACGAAACCAATTTTTCTAGAAAGGTACTGAAATTCTTAATCCAAGCCCATTGGATTCAAATCATTTGGAATTATAGATCACATATAGTAAAAATAACAAGGCAGAGACTTTTCTGCATTCAAACATTTTTCAAAATTCAACCATAAAAGCTTTTGAGTTGAATCCAACTCTCAAAAATCACATTTAACAAGACCTTTCTGAATATATAAAAATATCTAGCTTTACTTGCAGAAATAATGGACAAGTAATAAAAGAATGCCCCATAGGCATTTCTAGTCACTTTATTTAATTATAATAAAAAGGTTAATTCTTATTAAATTGTGAGACCACTTTAAATCACGTTCCCAAGTACTGAAATATGTGGTGATGACATGTGTCAACATGATCCCATGTTTTAGTTGGAGAATATTAAATATTAATTAGTTTTTCAATGAGTAGAAATTACTTTTTTAAAATAAAATAAATGAAACTAGTGCATAAATCTTTGTGAGTTAAGTATTGTTTGGTGATTGTGTGCTTCGTATTTATTTATAGACGCTACTACCAAGCAAGGATATGAAGAAGACGGAGACTACTATGAGGAAGAAGCCGAGGAGAGCTTCAACCACTGCTCTGCACAAGGCAAGCTACCAATGGCATGTTACCTATGCAAGCTACTGCTTGCATGTTACATATGCAAGCTACCACTTGCAACTGTGAAAACTATATAACCTATGCAATGCATTAGGCATGCCTTGATCATTCCAACTGATGATACCCAATCCTAGTTTTACTTGCAAGCTTAATTATTTTATTTCTTTATCAAAGCTTTACTTTTGTGTTTTACTTAGTGAATTGTAGATTTTAGAAAGATGTTTAAAGGTAGCATAAAGAGCATAAAACTTGGCCTAAGTTAGATAAATCTTGATGTCATCCTGAGGCATGAGATTGAACTTAGATAAGTCACACTTGATTACCACCCCTCATTACTGTTTACCCCCACTTGTAGATGCTAGTGCTAAGCATAAAACTTGATCACTTTATATGGGATTACTTGGTGAAAATGGTTATGAAAACTTTAGAATGATGAGTCATTATACTGAAATGTTTTGACATGTGTTCTTGAACACCAGATGATTTTGATGATGAAAATGTTGAGGCATGAGCCTTAGCCCTTTATAAAACTGATGGTTGTCTTGATGTGATACCATTCCAATTTTTACCGTACAACCACAATACCCGAAATTTGGGTAGGGCTTGACTAGAAGTTTATATACCTTAGTATGGGTTCCCTTGCGGCCAAGGGTTGAGCTGAGGCTACCTTGTGAAGATTGTCCACCTGTGCAGTTCCCAAGATGAAAGTTGGTCATGGTTGGGAGGCCAAACTCATAGGAGAGGTGCCTATACTAGGGCGTGTAATTGAAAGGTTAGGATTGATTATCTGCATACTGAGTATGGTGAATTCAGTATTTTCCTGACGGATGTATCGAATATTGTGGTGAAAGTGTATCACCTCTGTCAAGTGTCAAACTATTCGAATAGCCGCGTCCGCGGTTATGGACAGTTCGAGTGGCCATACTGTTTCATCGTCAGATGTTTTCAGAATGACTTATGAAATGAATTATGACTTTGCCTTGACCACAAAAGGGCTGTGATATAAAAATTCAAGTTCCCACTTAGGTGTTATAAATCTTTCAACTAGCTATCTTTGCTTCTGAACTCAGTTAAGGTAAATCTGGCTTTTTGCAAAACAACCTAGAGCCTAGTATTCTTACTCAAACCCCTTACTTGTTAGTCTTAGTTTGCGAGTACTTAAAGACTACTCATGGCTTTGTCCCTGGCTATTCCCATGGCCAGACTATGAAGAGGACTATCAGGAGGATGCACCGCAGGAAGGTTACGACAACTAAGATCATCTCCCATTGTCAGCATTGCCTGTGACCATGAAGATGGAGTCTCGCCCACACTACCGTTATTATTATATTATTCTGCTTCTTGATTGTATTAAGACTGGATCATGAGATCCTTTATTTGTTGTAAGACCTTATGTATGGTTTGTAATGGATGATGTACTTTGATATCCAATCTGTTATGTCTCGCAAAAATGTTAATCATGGGATTGCGAGGTATGGCATAACAGGCATTTGGGATTAAAAATCCGGGTGTTGACAAGTATAGCAAGTTCTATCAGTTGGGAAATGGAGGAGATCTCATCTTTGAGTGTGACTTGGACCAGCTTTCAGAACTTCTGGAGCGCCCGCACCCCGAGTTCTTTGGAGCTTAGCTAAATGATCAGGAAGGAGAGGAATTGCAATGGATGATTGTTGCAAGTCTCCGAGGAAAGATTGAAGCCCCCACCTCAGAGGGAATTCAGTTCACCTTGAGAGAGAACAACTGGCTAGATGGACTTTCCAGGGCCATGCAGGAAGCTCTTGCCCGTCTGTGTGGGTAGAGTATGAATTAGATCAAGGGTACCCGCTTTGAGTTCTGCCCAAGGCGTGATGTTATGCGACAGCCACTAGAGGCACCATATCACCCTAAGCTGAAGAATCAAGTGGACCACCTCAGCTTCATGATGTATGACCGGCAGAAGGAGTTGGACAATGCCCATTCCTACGCCAACCACAACTATGCCATCGCTGTCAAGAAGGATCAGACCATTGCCATGCTGGTGAAGGATCTCTAGTCTCGCCGCCGTCAACTTGACAAGAAGGAGCGCATCATTTCCCACCTTCGTCACAGGATCACAGAGTTGGAAGAGACCGTCCATGAGAGGTAAATGCAGCTTGAGGAGAGGGAGAATGCAGGGGAGGACATCCATGGAGAACCCTACTCTTACCTTAGTGATGATGATGACTTTTTGGAGGATCAGGCCATGGACTTCTTCACCAATGAGGATGACTTCGCCTTCATTGATAATGATGAGGATGATGAGGACACCGATTCCGAGGAGTAGTAGCACTTGAGCACTAGCGTTAGTGAGTTGTATCCGGTCCCATTGTATCGTAGTTTCACAGAATGGTTCTTAAAACCATATGTTTTCCTTGTTGTGGTGGGTGTTTGTATCGTGTGCTATGACTGAATGAATAAAAAGCAAGTTGCTAGAAATATCTGAGTCAAACTTTGAAAACTTTTCAAAAACAAAACCCGAACCTTTGAAAATTCCCTCTTGTCTCATGATCTATCTCAATCTTCAGATGCCTCGCGGAGGAAGCACTTCATCCCCTGACCCAATGTTGCAGATCTTGCAAATGTTGGTTTCTGACCGTGAAGCTGAAAGAGCCGAACGTCAAGCCAACTTAGCCACCCTTCAATAGATAGCTCAAATGGCCAACAACAACCAAGGCCACGGAAATCAGGATAACCATGGATCAAAGCTCAAGAACTTTCAGAACACCAATCCACCTATCTTTACTAAGTCTGAAGAGCCCCTAGATGCCGATGATTGGCTGCAAACCATGGAGAACAACTTAGAAGTTGCAGGAGTGGAAGCCAATGAGAAAGTACTATTTGCCACCCACTATCTGGCAGGAGATGCAAGAGCATGGTGGAACAGCGTTCACACCATGAATGGAGGACAAATGATGACTTGGGATGAATTCAAACTCAAGTTTAGCAGAACCCATGTGCCACCGGGTTTGATCAAGAGGGGGAGAGATGAATTCAGAGAACTGAAGCAAGGGAGGATGACAGTAGTTGAGTACCATAACAATTTTTTGTCATTGGCTAGGTATGCACCGGATGAGATTGACACCGAAGCCAAGAAGAAGGAGAGATTCCTGAATGGTCTGCATGATGAGATGAAGACAATGTTAGTCAATATTCTGTTTGCTGATATTGAAGCCTTAATGGATTCTGCAATTCAGATGGAAGGCAAGATCAACCAAGCCAATGAGAACCGCAAGCGTAGAATGATGCATCAACCAGGAACCCACCATACCCCAAAGTATCTCCTCAACCCGTCTCCAGGATTTGCCCCAAGAAACAATAGACCCCCGATGAACCGTCCAACCTATCCCAACCGTGGAGGAGGAAACCCAAGGCCCTAAGGAAACCACAGCAACAACCCTGGCAACCCCAGCAATTTCAATCATGCACCGCCAAAGTTCAACAACAACAATGTCGCCACCAACACCAATAATGCCCCAAGAACTGGAAGCAATGTTGTGCCTATTGCAGCAAAGGACAAGTCCCAAGTGACTTGTTATGAATGTGAAACCAAGGGTAACTATTCCAATGAGTGCCCCAAGAATATTGCAGCAACCCCCAATGTGAATGCCCCAGCTCAGCAGCAGCATCGTGTTTAGCCTAGAAGGAGATTTGCCCCAGGGAATTCGCTCAACCGCAACGGTCGTCTGTTTCTCATGAATGCTGAAGAAGCCCAAGAAGCGCCAGATGTCGTGCTAGGTATGTTTTCTGTTAACTCAGTACTTGCAAGAGTGTTGTTTGATTCTAGAGCATCACACTCGTTTGTTACCGAAGAATTTGCATGCACTAGTAAGATTCAACCAACAAAATTGAAGCATGTTATGATAGTTCAAATACCTGGTTCAACCACCAAAGCTAGACAAATTTGCAAGGCCATACCTATCTGAATCCATGGCATAGATTTTTATGCTAATCTAATAGTACTCGGAACTAAAGGTTTGGAAGTAGTACTAGGAATGGATTGGATGTCGAAACATAAAGGATTAATCGACTGTGCCAAGAAAGCCATAACCATGACCAGTACAGTCGGAATATCAGTAGAGCATGTATCTGAAACCTTGCCCCATCAATTCAAGTGCAACAAGAGTCTATCCCAACCAACCCTTGACCAAGTCAGAATAGTTTGTGAATATCCCGATGTATTTCTAGATGTTTTGCCCGGTATGCCCCTAGATCGAGATATCGAGTTTATCATTGAACTAATCCCTGGAACCGGACCCATAGCCTAGAGACCATATAGTATGAACCCGTTTGAATTAGTGGAGATGAAGAAGCAACTAGATTCTATGCTGGAGATAGGACTAATTCAACCAAGTTCTTCGCCACGGAGATCACCTGTCTTGTTTGTGGACAAGAAAAATGGAGGTAACCGTTTGTATACGGATTATCGGAAGCTGAATGATGTCACCATCAAGAACAAGTACCCACTACCGAAGATAGAAGACATGTTTGACCAGTTGACCGGTGTCAAAGTGTTTTCTAAGATTGATCTTAGAACTGGTTATCATCAACTCAAGATTCGTGTAGAGGATATTCCAAAGACTGCCTTTACCACCAGATATGGATTGTATGAGTATATTGTCATGTCTTTTGGATTAACTAATGCCCCCGCTTATTTCATGAACCTCATGAATAAGATTTTTATGGACTTCCTGAATAAGTTTGTCGTTGTTTTCATCGATGACATTCTGATCTATTCCAAATCAGAAGAAGAACATGAGCTACACCTGAGGACCATCCTTGGAACCCTTAGGGGGCATCAGTTGTATGCCAAGTTTAGCAAATGTGAATTTTGGTTACAGGAAGTAGGATTCCTCGGACATATCGTATTAGCCGGAGGAATTGCCGTTGACCCTGCGAAGGTGAAGTATGTTGAAGAATGTCAACCCCAACCACTCAAACCCAAGTTCGTGCATTTCTCGGATTAGCGGGATATTACCGCAAGTTCGTAGAAGGATTCTCGAGTATCGCAAGACCCATGACCCAATTGTTGAAGAAGGACAAGAAGTTTGAATGGACGGACAAATGTGAAGCGAGTTTTCAAGAACTCAAGAAGAGATTGATCTCAGCCCCAATCTTGATCATGCCGGATATCACAAAGCCTTTTGACGTATATTGTGACGCATCCAAGATCGGTCTCAGATGTGTGTTGATGCAAGAAGGCAAAGTAATATCTTATCTATCTCGACAACTGAAGCAGCATGAGCAGAATTATCCTACCCATGATCTTGAACTAGTAGCCGTAGTTCTAGCCCCGAAGACATGGAGGCATTACCTTATGGGAAACCGTTGTGAGATTTATTCAGATCACAAGAGCCTGAAATATATTTTAACTCAGAAGGAGCTGAATATGAGACAAATAAGATGGATAGAGCTAATAAAGGACTATGATCTAGACATCCACTATCACCCCGGTAAAGCCAATGTGGTAGCAGATGCCCTTAGCAGATTTCCGTGTCGCTTTAACTCCATGATCCTGAAGGAGCAACCGAGTTTGCACAAAGAGATGGAAGATTTTAAAATGGAGCTCGTAAGTGAAGGATTTTTGGCTAGCATAGAACTTCAGCCCACTTTGATTAGTTAGATCAAGGAGGCACAGAAAGGAAATGCTAGTATCGACGGAATCAAACGTCGTATCGGTACAGGCAAAGTACCCGGATTCACCAAGGATGAAGAAGGAGTTTTGTGGTACAAAGGACGTCTTTGTGTGCCAGCAGATTCAGAATTGAAGCAAGATATTTTGAAATAAGCCCATGATACCCTTTATTCTATCCACCTCGGAGGAACGAAGATGTATCAGGATTTAAAGGAGCAATTTTGGTGGCATAAGAAGAAGAGAGAAATCGGAAGCTACACAGCCAAGTGTGATATCTGTCAGAGAGTCAAGGCGGGACATTAGAGACCCGCAGGACTATTGCAACCATTGCAGATTCTGGAATGGAAATGGGATTCCATAGGAATGGATTTTATCACCGGTTTGCCTACATCTAGTAGGGGAAATGACTCTATTTGGGTCATAGTTGATAGACTGTCCAAAGTCGCTCATTTCTTACCTGTCAAGACCACCTACTAGAGTTTGAAGCTAGCAAAGTTGTACATTGCTAGAATTGTCAGTTTACATGGACTCCCCAAGAACAATGTGTCAGATCAAGGAACTCAGTTTACCTCGAGATTTTGGAAGAAATTCCAAGAAGGATTAGGAACCCGATTAGATTTCAGCACAGCTTATCACCCTCAGACTGATGGACAAACAGAGCGAGTAAATCAAATACTCGAAGATATGTTGAGAGCCTGTGTACTAGAGTATGGATCATAATGGGAAGATTGTTTGCCTTTCACAGAGTTTTCATACAACAACAGTTATCAAGCCAATTTGCAAATGGCCCCATTTGAATTCATGTATGGAAGGAAGTGTTGTACCCCTTTGAATTGGTCGGAAGTAGGAGAGAATCAGATTTTCGGACCCGACATCCTACGTGAAGCAGAAGAGAAAGTTCACAAGATCCATGAGCACCTCAAGACCACCCAATCCAAAGATAAGAGTTATGCCAACAAGAGACGTCGAGACCTCGCTTTCAATATCGGAGATTTTGTGTATCTCAAAGTGTCACCTTTGAAGGGAATGCAACGTTTCCAGCTCAAAGGAAAGTTAGCCCCTAGATATATCGGACCTTTCAAGATTCTGAAACA
This sequence comes from Avena insularis, assembly GCA_023614405.1. Lineage (NCBI taxonomy): Eukaryota > Viridiplantae > Streptophyta > Magnoliopsida > Poales > Poaceae > Avena > Avena insularis. Next base: position 159,472,678 of record CM042697.1, read on the forward strand.
TCGAGGAGAAGTATCATATCAACTGTAACTGTCAGAGGAGATGTCAGCCGTGCATAATGTGTTCCATATATCGTTACTTCGCAAATTCCTAGAAATCCCGGAGAAGACTGAAGTTTTCAAGAACATTGATCACCGAACCATAGAGATCAACAATGACCTAACGTATCCTGAAGTACCCATCCGTATTTTGGAGGAAGCTTTCAGAACCACCAAGACCCGGAGCATCAATTTTCTCAAGATCAAGCGGAGTAACCATACTGAAGAAGAAGAAGCTACCTGGGAGCGAGAAGATTACATTAGGACGGAGTTTCTAGATCTCTTTAAATCCTAGTTTTTTTCTTTTTCTCAAATCTCGGGACGATATTTGTTTAAGGGGGTAAGGTTTGTAACATCCAAAAAATATTGATCAAGGATTATCAAATTCCAATCACCAAAATTAGGGTTAACAAAAACTTTTGTTAATTAAAATCATATGAATGCATGTGTGTATGTGATGATTGTATGAATGCATGAATGGACTTGTGTGATTGTTGTGAATAGCAACGAATGGTTTAAAGATGAAAACAACATCATCTAAATCAAATCCAAGCAGAAACAAATCAAGAGAAATTCAAAAACAAACAAAATGAGCTAATGGCCATTTTTGCCAATCTTGCTCACTAGGCCACTTTAAGTGTTTCTAGTCCAAGATTTCAAACAGAAAAAAATCCATTTATTTTCACCCCTTCCTAGACCAAGTAAAAGTGAACCCAAGCGTACTTTGTAAACCCACAGAAACATTTGGCAACTTGATTCAAATGATAATTCAAAATTGAATCTATATCATATGTGAAGATCACCATTTCTCAAAACCCCACCAAACCAGTTCACCTTGACCATTCCAAGAAACCAGAGACTACATGGTATGTGAATAGTACACCCACCAAGTTTCACTCAAAATTAAAATTAAAATCTCTTGCGGCCATTTCATCGAACACCTTACAAACACAATTCAAATAAAACATCAAATACTATAGTGAGCAGTGTTGTGCCTAACTTGTCTCCTCTCTAGCTCACAGCACACTCTCGGTAGATCATCTAACTAATTTAACTAGCCCTAGCTCACTATAAACTTGACAATACCATCAATGGTGACCATTGTCAAGCTCAAACTGCCACCCCAATGTCGACAGCAAGCTAGGAGCCTCCCTAGCCTCGCCAACCTTGTCTGGGACACAAGTCACCATCCACCACCACCCCCTATCTAGTGCCCTAGCCTTTCCAGCCCCTGGACCACAAAGAACGAGCGTGCCCAGCCTCTCTGCAAGCACGCTGAGAGCACGCCAGAGCGCCGCGCTCGACACGCGAGCACAGATCGCGCCCCGCCTTCGCCGCCCTCATGTGTGATCACCACCATCCCAGGAACCGCCCAGACATGCCCGTTCATCGCTGCGCGACCAGGAGAGCCCGTGCGCCATTAAATTTCCCGTCAGACCCGCCCAGAGCACCGCAGCATTTCGTCCAATTTGCACTGCCCCACGCCTCGCCACCATGCCGTTGAGCTTCGCAAGGAGGCAGCGCACCGTCCCTACCCCATCCATGATGTTAGTGCGGTGACCCAGCATACCACTGCATGATGTAGTACACTATAGTCGTTGATATAACATGAAATAAACACCGTTCACTAGTATTACATCCCTGAGAGTGGTACAATAGAATCACAGTAGGTCCAAGACGTGACAATAGGTTACAACTCAACTCTTTACACAAGATCCAGAGAACACTCTAGGTTAAAGAGAGAGAAAGAAACTTCTTACAAAGAAGAATCAGAAATAAACAAGTCAAAAAAATATCATACTAATAAGAATAGTATCAGAACTAATGGTCTGGCATTGCTGCTATTGCAATACACTACAGAAATAGGTTCTATGGCTAGAGATTATATTCCTATCTAATCAGTAATTTCGTCTTCACTGGAGTTGATGTATATATTGACTTTCTTGACTTCATTGAAGAGCTTTAGCTTTTGATGATGATTCCTAGAGCATGAATTGATGTAGACGTCGTCTTAATGGATTTAGAATCTAGCAAGGGTTAAGAAGATACATTGAGTACGATCGTACTCAGCAAGTTCACTAGAAAAGGAGTGTTTGATGCACTATATCTATAGCCATAGACCATAGGTCGAAGGCAATGCAAGTTTTCGTAAACATTTCTTCAAAGGTTGCTTTTATTCTAAAAAGCTATGTCCGTCAACCTTCACGGGTTTACCAGAACTTTCATGGGGCTCCTTTCCCGCCGCGTTCGCAGATCCTTCCCAGAACAGGGAGTAACAAGTTACAGTTCTTACACTCTGCAGAGGTGCGTTACTTTACCCATGAGAGATCTTAAGCTTTGTTGGACGGCCGGGAGTATGTTCCCATTCAAACTTCCATGGTTTGAGGCCCAAACTAAGATCCAAGCCAATCACTGCCCTCTCCGCGACCCCATATGTCTGCATGATCCTTCGGGGCCGGCTCACCTCCGTTAAGCCCCCTTTCGGGCAGGCTAAAACCCTGATGAGTTCCCGAAGACTCTATGACCTAGTGATGCCCTGGCAAGTACCATATTAAATGGACTATACCACTAAACACCATGCATAGATAATCTAGACACCAAAAGTGTGGGGCGTAAGGGTGCCCACCCATATGTTGGATCCGCACAAGGAATCACAACGTCACGTTAAGGTCGTCTTGCCTCCATATGAGAGGAAAAGGATACAGCTGACTTCTCCGTCCCATTCCAAATCTCATGGTCAGCGCATAATATACGGCGCAAGAATCACTGGCGACATTAGTTGTTAAGTCCTAGAGGATATATTCCTAAGTAGCGGTATTCCAACTGCCAGATTTAATGGATTAGCTGATCACCCTGGATTAGTAACCAATAGTTCACATTATTATCAAAAATAGTGTTTTCTAACCTTTTTGGAATGCAGGTGATGACAACACTTTATTTTTAAAATACTTTACAGAAAATAATCAAAGGACATGAGCAAGTCTGAACTTGCCTTTTGTGATTGCAAGATTATGCACTCACGGTCTTCGAGACAATATAAGATCCAATATCTGAAATCGGCATCATTGGTCCGGTAAGGACTAATCTTTAAAGAAGCAAGATGCTTTTATGCATAAGTAATGTAATGCAAGTTGATAAACTCGAATCCCGGGAATAACATTGATCAAGGGTTTGGAAACAGGAAATGGTTTCTTTAGAATGTGTTGTCCTTTTAGATAAGTTCCATACTTGTGCTTCTTATTAAGGCTTGTGAGTGTGTGTTAAACAACATGTAATTATAATGGTATATAACAATAAGATACAATAGGAAACAGGAAATGGTTTCTTTAGAGTGTGGAATGCTACTCAAAGACTATTTATATAAGAATTGCCTTATCTCCAAATCTTACTTTACAAGTATTGACATTTATAGGTAACTTAAGTGTTAACAATTCTAAGTATACAAGTAAAGTATAAAGTAATGTGATTACGATTCATTTTCATATGTTGACTGAAGTGGAAAAACGAATAACTTTTAAAGAAAAGATTTCTTTATTAAGCTTTAAACAATCCTTATGGTTAATAGAATGTGGTTTATGTTGTTTATGCTTGCTTGAATAGTCTGGACTTGAGATTCTTTACGACTTAATTATAACAGACCAAAGTTAACTATAAAACATATAATAAAGTTTTTAGCATTATATTTAAAGTCTTGTAGACTAAAATTAACTTTAAAGACATAGATGGACTTTAAGATACAAAACTTATTGTATTTGTACTTTGTTCACTTTATAATATTAACTTAAAGTTATTTAATATTAGTATTACTTCTATTTGAGTAGTGGTTTATTAATACTATAATGGAACAGAACCATTTATCTTTTTATAAATGAGTGGTTATGGTTTGGAAATAAGGAAATAATATTACTTAACTACTTATGGATTCACTATAGTGTTTTGATATGTCTATAAACTTGTGGTTGAAGTAAGTAAAAAGGTTTTATTTAATCCCAAATTATTCTTGAATATTTTATACTTTATATAGATCTTTTTAGGAAATAAATTACACATATGATTGAATGATAATTCAATAAAATTGTATTTAAAATGTGTTACACCATTTTGACTTCATAATATTAATATTTAGGACTAATACTATTTATTAGACTCAATTGGCTAATTTTAGAAATATTAGCAATTTTTATTTACCCTTATCTTAATTATCAATTAGGGAAATATGTTTAAATTCAAGTTGTTAAAGTGTTTTAAATTTTTTATTTACCTCAAAAGTGGAATGTTATATCTTTAGCATGTAAGTATTATTTTTGTGATCAATTTGGTATATTACATTTATTTTTATGATTTATAAATAATAAGATATGATTTTTATAATATTTATTACTTTATAAATACTTAATAAATAAAAAATATTTAATTAAGTGAAATAATAATGCATGATTATAGTTTTAAATTATAGTTCTTATTTTTCTAAGATTTTTGGTATTTTATTTATATTTTTAACATTTACCAATAATAAATATGAATTTTCAAAGTATTAATACTTATAAAATCTTTATTATATAATAACTATTTAAATTATTGGCATCATAATGTTTAATAATAGTTTTAAGTTGTAGATTTTATTTTTATAAACATTTTCATATATTATATATATTTTTCTGATTTAAAAAACAAAAGTTATTAATTTAACAAGATTTAATTATTTCCTAAATCATTTTCTAAACATTGCAAAACGGAATTACATTTGACACCCAGACTGAATCTATCCAAGTCATTGACTAGTGGTCCAGTGGCCACGTCACATGCCACATGGGCAAAGACTGGTCAAACGAGCTGACGTGGCTGGGATCTGACGTAGGCATGACGTCATGCTATGTTGATCCTCTCAAATCGAAGCTCGATCGAGCGATTTCGTACGCGTGCGCGGGTGTGGCTTGGTTCATCGGAAAGAGCATGTGATGGGGAGCTAAATAGTGGTTGCGCTGCCTCGGAATGGTCACCGGAGCACTAGCTCCGACGAGCATTTGCGACAGCGGACAGAGGTGAGCGACGGCACGTCGTTGTGGTGCACAAAGAACAAATCGGAGTGGGCCACTCAGTCTTAAAACTTACCAGGAACACGAAGAGGGTGATGGTAAGGCGAGGTGAGTTTGAAGGGCGTCACCATGGTCGACAGTGACCGGTGGAAGATTGAAGTCGTCGGGTTCGATTGCGGACGAGAGAGCTCAATTCCTTCGGGGAGATGAATGAGTCGAACATGGCGAACTCATAGGAGAGCTCAAATGGTAGAGGGGTGGTCTCTAGCAGCAACGACAAGCACCTCCGGCGAGCTAGGGTTTCTATGTTCATGCAGAAGAGAGATAGAGAGAACTAGAGCGAGTGACACTGGTATGGATGGATAGAGGAGAGCGTGGCCGATCTTATCAACGAGGTTCGGGGCGGTGGCGAGCATCACGGTGGTCCAATTTCCCTGACGACGTTGATTGGCATCGAGCAACGGCGAAGCCTCTAGAGATCTTCTTGTGACGTCGAGGAAGACAACGACGAACCGGTACGGGCTGACGCTGGGCCACGCATGGGCCAACTCGGGCTACAGCAAAGTTTGCTAGATGGGCTACTATGGCTGCTTGTGGGTAGCAGATAGAGAGAGGGGAATGGGCCTCAGGCTAGAACTAATTCCTCTATTTTTTTTCTTTCTGTTTGTTTTCCATTTTCTGTTACATTTTTCATATTTGTATTTTTTCATTTGTTTTGGAATCTTTCTTTACAGAATTTATTTGCTATATAATTGTAGCAATATTGGAATGTGTTTAGTATCATTTGGTAAACTTTTATTATATATTGTTATGTTTCTTTATTTTCTTTATATGAACCCTTTTTGATATTTTGGAAAGGCCTTTGTTATCAATTTTATTTCTATAATAAACCATGGATTTATTATATAATATTTCCTTATTTATTTATAAAACTTAGTTCTAGTTAATTTATAGTTTGGAGGGAATTTTTATATTATGATCCTACATCATTATTTGATGCATGATATACTAAAGAATTAATATGGTTAATATTATTCCCATGAATCTAGGAAATAGCAAGGTATATATATTTTATTATAACAAACATAGGAGTTAGGGTTTGAATTGTAAATTCTTACCATAAATTCTTAGGAGATTTAATATACTCATATTCTTTTATAATTGTGAATAAAGGTGAATGGTTAAGACATATTGTATTTATGTTTATGATCATGAATGATATCACCATCTAAAGTAAAATAGTGGGGTTGTTTTCTAGGCTAACTAATGAGAAAGAATTGATAAAGATCGTTCCTAATCACCTATGATAATGATGGTTGAAAATGATAAAGATGTGCTTAAGTGATTTGATATAGGAAAATATTCCTATCAGCCATTGTGGAAATAAGATGATTGATCTAATAGATGAGATAGATATTAAGTTTGATTATAGATTTAAGGTTTAGTGTTTATCAAGAATCCCTATCTTCCAAACTACATAATTCTGGACTTCTAATTAAGGAATTCTTTTCCTAGATATTCTACTTCTTCCTATACATCATCATGTGCTAACATGATGAGCTTTACTTCACAAGAATAATCTTATCCACCCTTTATCCTTTTGAATCCATTTGTAAATCCAATGAGCTTGACACTGAAGCTCTTCATAATCTTCGCATATCTATACTTGGTTATCAAACTATTCTACTACTAATAATATCCAATCCAACAGATGGTTACATTTGTCTCCATTCATACTCTTCCTTCATCATCCATCACCAACATTACTCTGGTAAATGTATATATATATATATCAAATCCTACTTCACCTTAAGAGTTTAGTATTTCCCAAGAGGAAAATACTACTTCTATAATCCAATGTTACTCTAGCATCATCTTAATCATACTATATTATCTCTACTTGACTCCAATACCTTATACTCAACTTCACATTATATCATGGTGACTTGTCATGGCTAACCTAGAATAACATATATATACTAGGGTTCAATCGTGTTTTATCCACCAATGTCACTTATACATGATATAAGTATTCAATCTTGGTGACTAAAGCATGATCATTGTAATTCTTTGATCCTTTATGGTTTAGGTTTCCAGTTGGCTAATCAAGACTTTCATCCATACAACAATACAGTTGTATTATAAATATCTTCCGTTTATCTCTATTGGACTAAGAGATATAATTCATTGACTATACCTACTTGATTCAATAGGATTACTCCTGGTAACTTATCTTCAGAATTCATCCTTATAATCCTCTTTTTTACCACATAGAATTATATCTTCCAAATAACTCTTCTATCCATTCAGGAGTGAGTTAACTCCATCAATTATCATAATGATTTCATTCTCTTCAGACTCTTCCATCCTATAAATGATATCTAAGACTAGCATTATCATCTACCTCTTCTTACTTCATTCTCTAAAGGACTTAGAGTGATTGTTATGATAAGGACAGGAATTAATAGATCAATAATTGATAGGTTAAGAATTGGTGGATCAATAGTTGATTACTCAACATTAATGAACAACAGATATGAGAATAAGGTTCAATAGAGATGATAAGTATTGATATGGAAAGAAAGATATGTGGTGAATGATCTTGACTTGATTTCCTTCCTACTCAATATAACTAAAGGGTTAAAGTTAGGTATTACCATGATACTCATGGTATAAGTAGATGGGATTAAGATAGATCAAGATTTAGTTGTTACATTCCTATTACTTAAGTTATATTTATAAATTGGTATTCATGAGTTGTGTAATGAATACTAGGATATGATTACTTAAGAATCAAATATAAACCATTAAGTAATATATTAGGGTTTAACTTTCATTACATTTGATCTACCCTTAGATCAAATATCCTTTACCCAAAACAGGGTTTTAACAAAGGTCATATTGAAACTTCTCGCAGTCAACTTGATGATCTACTTCAATTCCATCAAGTTAAGAGAAGCTTCAATCACTTTGACAAGTTTTGTTCAAAAGCGCAAAAATTATTCAGATTTTCTATGCATGAATGCAATGCACACATATGGGTTCAGCTTAATTATAAGCTCTAATGCTGGGATGTTACAGACTCTCCCCCTTAAAATAAACTTCGTCCCTGAAGTTCGTAAACTCTCACATTTCGGAGTAAGTAATTGACTTGTGTTGGCTACGGCATTTCTCAACTCCATGGTAACCTTAAATGGGAATAATTGTAGTATCCCATATCCAGATCTTTTCCTTGAATTTTCATCCTCCATGACAATCTTCAACTTGTTGTCTCCAATACTCTAAAGTTCCTTTTACTTTTGTCCCTTAGGGATATGTCCTTATTATGAACTCCTCAAATTGGGGTCTCTTCTTTAGTTTCTTATCTTGATTACGTATCCTAATCCAACTCCTTTACTTGATTGTCGAACTTCCTTACTATACTATGTAAGGTCTAGGAAGTCTCCCTAAAACAGGGTTTAATTGTTATAACACAATAGTTGTAGCCAAAAGACTATATTTTTGGTTTGTCATGGTATGGTTTATACTGCTTCCAAGATTGGATTTGAACTCATTTGGTCCATAACCATTGGAATTTCTTGTTTATCTACACAGGTCTAATTGGATGTGATTATTCACTCTTAAGGACCACTTTAAGAGTTGTTTCCTTTATAATTAGTCTATTAAGATTAAGTTACGTTATCACCTTTAAGCTTTTACCTACTCAAGCCTTAGACAATCCTTTATTATCACCTTAAGTACTTCTTCAAATTCCATTTAATAATTTCCTTAAGGTTTGAAGACTACTACTTTGAAGTACACTTCGATCTTTCATCTAGACATACTTCTGAAAGTACTTTAATAATGATGACTTCTTTTAACCTTATGAAAATAAGGCATAATGTTGTCATAGGTTAGTATTTCCTCTCCAACCTTTATTCGGAAAGTCAGATAATAATACTTTCATTTTTTGTTTACTCTCCCCCTTAGGGTTTACTAATGGTCTCTAAACTGCCTTATAAAGTAACCATTGGCTCTGCAACTAGGATATTGGTCTCTATCCAGCTTATACTTTATCTCTATATGGTCTCATGAAAGAGCTTACGGTATACCCACACAATTGTGGATCTCCGAAATAGATCTTCCAAGATTATTTGTCTTACTTACTATTTGGACATTTTCGCTTTGATAGGTCTAACTTCGCGAAGCGCCTCAAAGGACGGTCACTTTAATGTTTATACTCCTTCATGTCTTTCTTAACTTAGGCCAGGTTTTATGCTCTTTATGCAACAATCAAGATAATCTAGTTAACTAAGTCAACCAAATATCAGTTGCGGACAATTACCAACTGCGGACCATCTTAGGGTGTATGGATTACCCTACGGTTCCCGACATACTACTAGCATTCTCTCTGAATTGTCAGAGCTTGAATACCATTTTGTTCCAAAGCTTCTTCTTTGTACTTATTCATGATACTCCCATGAACTTCGTACAACTACTCCATTAACTTCTTAGCAGCATTACCTATTTTGAGTGACATTAATTTCATCACTTTCTGTTAATTTATACGTTTTCTACATTAATCTACCTTGTTATTGCTAAATAATAATGATCTAAACTTGATCCATCCTTCCAATTGTGTTGATACTCCTTATACTTTGCTTCATTCTTCATGTAGGTCTTCATCTTGATCTTTGGAACTCATCACTCCTTTACACGAATTCCCTTTTCTATCTAGGTCTATAGCATCAAGTAATAACTGGATGTTTCAACATGCATTTGCACACCAAGTCAAACTTCATGTACAGATCTAGTCAATCAAGAAGATCTAAGAAAAAGCCAAGAAATTCAAATGTGGTACATATAACACACAATATTCTAAGCCCGAAATATAGTAGTTGAGTATAATATCTCTAGAGTTCAGGCTTAGTTGTGTAGTATATGACACCTCCTCGTATAGGTTTATATCGTGATACTTAGCACATAGGGTCAAACTATTCTTTGCCTCATAATTTACCTAGATTGTTGTAGCACCCCGGGTAAAACCACTACTAGAAAATCGTTGTTGTTTATATTTTGTGCATCATCATGACATCATCATGCATCTATCTATCTAAAACCATTTCCGAAAAGCCATATTTTGTTTTCTAAATATCCCCTTTTCTATTTCAAAAGTCAAACCCCGGTCCGTTCGGATCTTTATATTTCTAAACATACTTGCAACTGTTTTGTTCTAAACAAAATGAAATAAATATAGTATAATAAAAACCTATTTTATCGCCGAGGGAGGTAGCCACCGACCAGGCCCAAAAGGCCCAACCGGCAGCCACCTACCACCCACCTTGCAAACCCTAACCCTAATCCTACCCTCGGTCCCGCCGCCACAGCCTCCACTCCTTCCCATCCACCCCGCCGCTACTCTCCCCTAGCACCCGCAGCGACACACACACCCCGTGTACACCACACGCAAGCACGCACGCAGCTACCCTGACTCAGCGGCCGACCCATACCGACACGCTCGCTGCGCCCTGGTCCCACCATCTCGCTTCCCTGCCTCTCCTCACGATCCCCACCCCGAACGAACCCCAAACCCACCTTCCTCCTCGATCTCCAACCGCCCTCTACAGCGCCTGTGGCCGCCGCCTCCCGGCCCGCGTCGCCACCAGCCATCGCCGCCGCCCTCCGCCGCCTGGTGCTCTCCTCCCCGTGAACCCCTGATTCCGCTCTCCTCTCCTCTGGCTGGCCGCCACGCTCATCCACCCTGTCCCCATCGCCGTTCCCCAGGAACGACAGCGTCACCACTCGCGCGGAGCCTCAACTCCCTGCTCCCCGCTGTCGTGGCCTTCTCCTTGATCCGTGCAAGATCCCTATGTCGCCCTCGCATCTGTCGAGCTCCACCCTCGAGCCCTCTGTCCAGCAAGCCTGCTGCCGGCTTTGTTCCCTCCCCAGGCCGCCCTCCTCCCGTCGGCCGCCTCCTTCTGCCATGATGTCGGCCTTCCTCTACAGCGAGCGCCGCCGCCGTGAGGTTCCTGCCGTCCCTATCCCGACGTCTCTCCATCCTTGGTGTGTTGTTGCACGCCCATCACACGCAACAAGGCCCTGCTCTGTCCGCGCCTCATCCTAGCCATGGTCGAGGCCATCTGACTCGTGCCCAGGCCCGCTGTCTACGCGAGGGTCGTCTGCTGCTATCCGTACCGGCGCAAGCGCTAGGCCTTCGATTCCCTTCGACCGCCTCTAGAATCTGCGGCTGAGGTCCTCTGCTCGTGTCCCTGGCGCGTTCAGATGCTGTAAACACCAAGTGTGAAGGGGTGTTGCTGATGTTTCAGTATAGCCAGTACGAGGATTCGATGTTCGAGAAACCGAGGACCCGAAGACCCCCATACCCGACGCCCAAGATCTTCGGTCTGAGATGTGTGACCCCAAACCTGAGCCTTTATTTTATTAAACGCTATATACACTTGCTGCATATTAAATTGTCATGCTTGCATACATATTGTGGGGTTTGGGGGCATTATGCCGATTCACCTCGTAATTAAATATGGAGACCATATGCGGGCAAATTTAGTCTAATATTGGCCCCATTTAAATTGTGTAGTGAATCGATGCCATGTTTTCGCCTTGTTAAGACAACATTTAAATTGCGGGGTATCTAAACGACTTGAACCTATTAAATAAATGTCGGAACCCCGGTTCCGCTTAATAATGCCTAATTGCATCGCATCTTTGCCATGTCATACATCATACATGCATCATGCTCGATCTTTTGACGTAGCATTAAATAGTGCATCCGATGTTTCTTCTAGTGCTTTGGTTCTTCACGGATTAGGCCGATGAGTGGATGCGAGTGTCGACCCGATCTTCGGATGAACCTTCGGCAATGTTTTTCAGGCGAGCATTCTCCCCCTTTCTACCTATTTTACCTTTTTAGTCTTTATTTCTTCCTTTTGATCTATTGCTATCTGTGTTGCGATGCTCTAGTTCTTGTACTCGTGATATCCCTTGCAGCCTTATATTGCCTTGGACACATCCTATTACCTGTTGATTGGTAGATAGTTGGACTTGCGCGTCGTAGTCGCTTGCTCAAGTGCTGTTGCATGTCGTCAAGTTCCACAGTTGTTGGAGTAATGCCGCATGTTTAATGTTGGAGATGATCATGGATTTAATTACCGTTTAATAACTAAAATTGAAAGTAGGTAAATGCAGAGGCACCGGTGGGTAATAGACAATATTTGGTTTTTAACCGCTCACTGGTGTCCCGTAGGACCCCGAGTTCTTGACACCTGTTCCGATATCGAGCGCGCTAACCACAGGTGGGGTGTGTGGGCACCCCCATCGATTAGTAACTGATTTCAAAGTACTGTACCAGGGGCAACAAAGTAGTTTGGGGATTTATTACTATCCTATACTTATGCCATGCTTTACCGCTTTATTTACGATTGCGCGTGGAGCGCCTGTACTATTTTGGAACCAACGTGGAATGTTTTCGCGGTATCGACAAGCCCAGTCACACTTTCGGGTTCCCAGTCGTTTACAGCCATTGTCACAAACCTCTGGGTCCGTCTCGGAGACCGGCCGACTTTGTTGCGGGTAGCTTAGTGGGGTGGCCCCCATGTGCTTGCTTTGGATCTGGGAAACGTCGTGTTCGAAACCCCGTCGACATACAATTGGGTGTATGTTTTGTGATCTTGTACCTACCTGATCTGACAACAAGGGTGTAGGTGCGTGTGGAAACTTTGGTGCACCCCTGTAGGGTTAAATCTTTTCGAGAAGCCATGTCCGCGGTTATGGACGACTTGGAGCACAGTTCTCGATCATAGACAACTATAACTAAAGTTTACTGTTATAATTTGACTTGTATCCGATGTAACTAGTAATCAGCTTCACTACAACGGAATGGCTAAATAAAAGTACCAACAACTGCTGGTTTTGGGATATCTCATGCTAATTGAATCTGACTAGTAAGTGTTGCAACTACAACGGAATGGTTAACTAAAAGTGCCCACTGCTTATTATATCAGGATGACTATCTATACCTGACTAGTAATTGTTGCAACGATAACTGAATAAATAAAATTGCCAACTGTGTGAGTTCCTCGGTTGACTTCCTCGTTTGGTCTCGAGGGGGAAACACCAGGATGGGTATGCTTGGTGATAGTTTCAGGTTGGATCCGAATAGGTCTTTCTTATCCCTATCTGATAGTCGCCAGTTGTATTGAGTCTCTATAGGTTGTTTAGTGCATGTTGCGCTGCCGCTCAGCCCACCATACCTATGTAGGCGAGGACTGCCGAATTCTAGTCTCGCCGTGTACTGGCCTCAGTACTGACCGCTCTCTTTTTCTTTTGCCCTTTGTCGGCACCCTTTTGTTTTTAGCAGGTTTTGAGATCGACGTCATTAGCAGGGTTACCCTTCCGGCTTGGCCTGGGCAGGGTTATGGACGCCATTGGTTATGCTTCAGGACTCTTAGCTCAATTTGCATCTTGTCCGTACTCGGACGCTGTATTGTTTTCAAGGTGATTTGGATCTTTGTACTGTAAATCTGTATTCTTGACTCTTTGAGTTGCTGTTGTATATATATGTTTTGTGGGTTCCATCGAGGACTATTGTGTAATGATATTACTTCATTTTCCACCCGCACGCAGGTGCCTGGTGGGCACCTTTGAATCGTTTCTATGCGGGTTTGGCGGGAAGCGCTGAAACTTGCATAGGGCCGATTCCGAGGGTGTTACAATTGCTCAATTGCAACAGCATAATTTTTAAGCAAAGTGGTCTCAATTTGGTTTTGACTAAACTTTTGTCTCACCTTTGAAATGACTAGCTATAACCGTCCTTTCTTTATTAATAACTAACCTCATATGATATCTCAAAAAGACTAATAAGTTTCTATTGAACCTCTAGAATTGAAGGTTATCACAAATTTATGACACCTATGACTTCTATCAGAGTTCTACCATATTATTATCTTACTTCTACTTCAGAATGATTTACTGATTACTTGTAATATTTATACCCTCACAATGGTTTCAGAGCTAATCTCACCATGATATTGTTATGTTTTTATCTATACATCATGATTCAAGAACTAATCTAACCATGATGACTTTGCTTCTCACTACACTATTATCAAATCTTAACATAATTTAACTTCATCATGTAGAATCCTCAAGTGAATCCCACATGATTACTACTCATTACATCAACATTTATCCTAATGATATTCCTCATGTTGTGTTTGGTTATCAACTAACAATAAGATTCCACTATCTTACTTGAATTCTATAGTTAGGCTACACCATTTAAACTACTCCATATGACATCCTAAACTTAGTCATAATCTACATTACTATTTTAGCTTACATAAGACATATTAATGGTGTTCTACCATCTTGGAACGAGTACGATACCGAGAAAAGATGGATAACTACTTTTAAGAAAGATGACCGAAACATCCAACTTAAGGGTGACAAGGTTATCCTCAAGTGGATACTCATCACCATTCATAAGAATATTTGGTTTAGATAAGGTGGCTCCTATAGTCACTATCCAACCTACAAATCTTCCTAAAAGGGTTTTAATCCTAAGGTCAAAGCATATGCTCTGATACCAACTACGGTGACCCAGCATACCACTGCATGATGTAGTACACTATAGACATTGGTATAACACAAATGAAACACCGTTCACTAGTATTACATCCCTTAGAGTGGTACAACAGAAACACATCAAGTCCAATACATGACTATAGGTTACAACTCAACTCTTTACACAAGATCCAGAGAACACTCTAGGTTAAAGAGAGAGAAAGAAACTTCTTACAAAGAAGAATCGGAAATAAACAACTCAAAAAAAATATCATACTAATAAGACTAGTATCAGAACTAGTGGTCTTGCTGCTATTGCAACACACTACAGAAATAGGTTCTATGGCTAGAGATTATATTCCTATCTAATCTGTAATTTCGTCTTCATTGGAGTTGATGTATATGTTGACTTTCTTGACTTCATTGAAGAGCTTTAGCTTTTGATGATGATTCCTAGAGCATGACTTGATGTAGATGTCGTCTTAATGGCTTCAGAATCTAGCAAGGGTTAAGAAGATACGTTGAGTGTAGCGCATCAAAGAAGTTCACTAGAAAAGGAGTGTTTGATGCACTATATCTATAGCCACAGACCATAGGTTGTAGGCAATGCAAGTTTTCATAAACATTTCTTCAAAGGTTGCTTTTATTCTGAAAAGCTATGTCCATCAGCCTTCATGGGTTTACCAGAACTTTTATGGAGTTCCTTTACCGCCGCGTTCGCAGCTCCTTCCCGGAACAGGGAGTAACAAGTTACAGTTCTTACACTCTGCAGCGGTGCGTTACTTTACCCATGAGAGATCTTAAGCTTTGTTGCATGGCCAGGAGTATGTTCCCATTCAAACTTCCATGGTTTGAGGCCCAACCTAAGATCCAAGCCAATCATTGCCCTCTCCACGACCCCATATGTCTGCACGATCCTTCGGGGTTGGCTCACCTCTGTTAAGCCCCCTTCCGGGCAGGCAAAAACCTTGATGAGTTCACAAAGACTCTATGACCTGGTGATGCCCTCGCAAGTACCATATTAAATGGACTATACCACTAAACACCATTCATAGATAATCTAGACACCAAAAGTGTGGGGCGTAAGGGTGGCCACCCATATGTTGGATCTGCACAAGGAATCACAACGTCACGTTAAGGTCATCTTGCCTCCATATGAGAGGAAAAGGATACAGTTGACTTCTCCGTCCCATTCCAAATCTCATGGTCAACGCGTAATATACGGCGCAAGAATCACTGGCGACATTGGTTGTTAAGTCCTAGAGGATATATTCCTGAGCAGTGGTATTCCAACTGCCAGATTTAATATATTAGCTGATGACCCTGGATCAGTAACCAATATTTCACATTATTATCAAAAATAGTGTTTTCTGACCTTTTTGTAGGTGATGACAACACTTGATTTGTAAAATACTTTACAGAAAATAATCAAAGGAAATGAGCAAGTGTGAACTTGCCTTTTGTGATTGCAAGATTATGCACTCACGGTCTTCGAGACAATATAAGATCCAATATCTGAAATCGGCATCATTGTTCCGGTAAGTACTAATGTTTAAAGAAGCAATATGCTTTTATGCATAAGTACTGTAATGCAAGTTGATAAACTCGAATCCTGGGGATAACGTTGATCTAGGGTTTGGAAACTGGAAATGGTTTCTTTAGAATCTGTTGTCCTTTTAGATAAGTTTCATACTTGTGCTTCTTATTAAGGCTTGTGAGTGTGTATGAAACAACATGTAATTATAATGGTATACAACAATAAAATACACGAATGTGGAATGATACTCAAAGACTATTTATATAAGAATTGCCTTATCTCCAAATCTTACTTTAAAAGTATAGATATTTATAAGTAACTTAAGTGTTAACAATTTTAAGTATACAAGTAAAGTATAAAGTAATGTGATTATGATTAATTGTCATCTGTTGACTGAAGTGGCAAAACGAATAACTTTTGAAGAAAAGATTTCTTTATTAAGGTTTAAGCAATGCTTATGGTTAATAGAATGTGGTTGATGTTGTTTATGCTTGCTTGAATAGTCTAGACTTGAGATGCTTTACGACTTAATTATAACAGACCAAAGTTAACTATAAAACATATAATAAAGTTTTTAGCATTATATTTAAAGTCTTGTAGACTAAAGTTAACTTTAAAGACATAGATGGACTTTAAGATACAAAACTTATGGTATTTGTACTTTGTTCACTTTATAATATTTCCTTAAAGTTATTTAATATTAGTATTACTTCTATTTGAGTAGTGGTTTCCTAATACTATAATGGAACAGAACCATTTATCTTTTTATAAATGAGTGGTTATGGTTTGGAAATAAGGAAATAATATTACTTAACTACTTATGGATTCAGTATAGTGTTTTGATATGTCTATAAACTTGTGGTTGAAGTAAGTAAAAAGGTTTTATTTAATCCCAAATTATTCTTGAAGATTTTATACTTTATACTGGTCTTTTTAGGAAATAAATTACACGTATGGTTGAATTATAATTCAATAAAATTGTATTTAAAATGTGTTACACCATTTCGACTTCATAATATTAATATTTAGGACTAATACTATTTATTAGACTCAATTGGATAATTTTAGAAATATTAGCAATTTTTATTTACCCTTATCTTAATTATCAATTAGGGAAATATGTTTAAATTCAAGTTGTTAAAGTGTTTTAAATTTTTTTATATACCTCAAAAGTGCAATTTTATATTTTTAACATGTAAGTATTATTTTTGTGATCAATTTGGTATATTACATTTATTTTTATGATTTATAAATAATAAGATATGATTTTTATAAGATTTATTACTTTATAAATACTTAATAAATAATAAATATTTAATTAAGTGAAATAATAATGCATGATTATAGTTTCAAATTATAGTTCTTATTTTTCTAAGATTTTTGGTATTTTATTTATATTTTTATACCAACATTAAATATGAATTTTCAAAGTATTAATACTTATAAAATCTTTATTATATAATAATTATTTAAATTGTTGGCATAATAATGTTTAATAATAGTTTTAAGTTGTAGATTTTATTTTTATAAACATTTTCATATATTATATATATATTTCTGAATTATAAAACAAAAGTTATTAATTTAACAATATTTAATTATTTCCTAAATCATTTTCTAAACATTGCAAACACGGAATTACATTTGACACCGAGACTGAATCTACCCAAGTGACTGACTAGTGGGCCAGTGGCTACTTCACATGCCGCATGGGCAAAGACTGGTCAAACGAGCTGACGTGGCTGGGATCTCACGTAGGCATGACGTCACGCTATGTTGATCCTCTCAGATCGAAGCTCGATCGAGCGACTTCGTACGCGCGCGCGGCTATGGCTTGGTTCATCAGAAAGAGCATGTGATGGGGAGCTAAATAATGGCTGCGCCGCCCCGGAATGGTCATCGAAGCACTAGCTCCAACGAGCATCTATGGCGGCGAATAGAGATGAGCGACAGCACGGTGTTGTGGTGCACAAAGAACAAATCGGAGTGGGCCACTCGGTCTTAAAACTTACCAGGAACACGAAGAGGGTGATGGTAAGGCGAGTTGAGGTCAAACAGCGTCGCCATGGTTGATGGTGACCGGCGGAAGATTGAAGTTGTCGGGTTCGATTGCGGACGAGAGAGCTCAATTCCTTCGGGGAGATGAATTAGTCAAACATGGCGAACTCATAGGCGAGCTCAGATGGTAGAGGGGTGGTCTCTAGCGGCGACTACAAGCACCTTCGGCGAGCTAGGGTTTCTGTGTTCATGTGGAAGAGAGATAGAGAGAACTAGAGCGAGTGATACTGGTATGGATGGATAGAGGAGAGCGTGGCCGATCTTATCAACGAGGTCCAGGGCGGCGGCGAGCATCACGGCGGTCCAATTTCGCTGACGATGTTGATTAGCATCGAGTGACGGCAAAGCCTCCAGAGAGTTGCTTGTGACATTGAGGAAGACGACGACGAACTGGTACGGGCTGACGCTGGTCCACGCATGGGCCAACTCGGGTTGCAGCAAAGTTTGGTACATGGGCTACTATGGCTTCTCGTGGGTAGCAGATAGAGAGAGGGGAATGGGCCTCATGCGAGAACTGATTTCTCTATTTTTTTTATTTTTGTTTGTTTTCCATTTTTTGTTTCATTTTTCATATTTGTATTTTTCATTTGTGTTGGAATCTTTCTTTATAGAATTTATTTGCTAAATAATTGTATCAATATTGGAATGTGTTTAGTATCATTTAGTGAACTTTTATTATATATTGTTATGTTTCTTTAGTTTCTTTATATTAACCCTTTTTGATATTTTGGAAAGGCCTTTGTTATCAATTTTATTTCTATAATAAACCATGGATTTATTATATGATATTTCCATATTTATTTATAAAACTTAGTTCTAGTTAATTTATAGTTTGGAGGGAATTTTTATATTATGATCCTACATTATTACTTGATGCATGATATACTAAAGAATTAATATGGTTAATATTATTCCCATGAATCTAGGAAATAGCAAGGTATATATATTTTATTACAACAAACATACGAGTTAGGGTTTGAATTGTAAATTCTTACCATAAATTCTTAGGAGATTTAATATAATCATATTCTTTTATAATTGTGAATAAAGGTGAATGGTTAAGACATATTGTCTTTATGTTTATGATCATGAATGATATCACCATCTAAATTAAAATAGTGGGGTTGTTTTCTAGGCTAATTTATGAGAAAGAATTGATAAAGATAGTTCCTAAGCACCTATGATAATGATGGTTGAAAATGACAAAGATGTGCTTAAGTGATTTGATATAGGTAAATATTCCTATCAGCCATTGTGGAAATAAGATGATTGATCAAACAGATGAGATAGATATTAAGTTTGATTATAGATTTAAGGTTTAGTGTTTATCAAGAATCCCTATCTTCCAAACTTCATAATTCTGGACTTCTAATTAAGGAATTCCTTTCCTAGATATTCTACTTCTTCCTATACATCATCATGTGTTAACATGATGAGCTTTACTTCACAAGAATAATCTTATCCACCCTTTATCCTTTTGAATACATTTGTAAATCCAATGAGCTTGACACTAAAGCTCTTCATAATCTTCTCATATCTATACTTGGTTATCAAACTATTCTACTATTAATAATCTCCAATCCAACAGATGGTTACATTTGTCTCCATTCATACTCTTCCTTTATCATCCATCACCAACATTACTCCGGTAAATGTATATATATATATATATCAAATTTTACTTCACCTCAAGAGTTTAGTATTTCCCAAGAGGAAAATACTACTTCTATAATCCAATGTTGCTCTAGCATCATCTTAATCATACTATCTTATCTCTACTTGACTCCAATACCCTATACTCAACTTCACATTATATCATGGTGACTTGTCATGGCTAACCTAGAATAACATATCTATACTAGGATGCAATCGTCTTTTATCCACCAATGTCACTTATACATGATATAAGTATTCAATCTTGGTGACTAAAGCATGATCATTGTAATTCTTTGATCCTTTATGGTTTAGGTTTCCAGTTGGCTAATCAAGGCTTTCATCCATACAACAATACAGTTGTATTATAAATATCTTCTGTTTATCTCTATTGGACTAAGAGATATAATTCATTGACTATACCTACTTGATTCAATAGGATTACTCCTGGTAACTTATCTTCAGAATTCATCCTTATAATCCTCTTTGTTACCACATAAAATTATATCTTCCAGATAACTCTTCTATCCATTCAGGAGTGAGTTAACTCCATCAATTATCATAATGATTTCATTCTCTTCAGACTCTTCCATCCTATAAATGATATCTAAGACTAGCATTATCATCTACCTCTTCTTACTTCATTCTCTAAAGGACTTAGAGTGATTGTTATGATAAGGACAGGAATTAATAGATCAATAATTGATAGGTTAAGAATTGGTGGATCAATAGTTGATTACTCAACATTGATGAATAACAGATATGAGAATAAGGTTCAATAGATATGATAAGTATTGATATGGAAAGAAAGATATGTGGTGAATGATCTTGACTTGATTTCCTTCCTACTCAATATAACTAAAGGGTTAAAGTTAGGTATTACCATGATACTCATGGTATAAGTAGATGGGATTAAGATAGATCAAGATTTAGTTGTTACATTCCTATTACTTAAGTTATATTTATAAATTGGTATTCATGAGTTGTGTAATGAATACTAGGATATGATTACTTAAGAATCAAATATAAACCATTAAGTAATATATTAGGGTTTAACTTTCATTACATTTGATCTACCCTTAGATCAAATA
Source organism: Avena insularis (assembly GCA_023614405.1). Lineage (NCBI taxonomy): Eukaryota > Viridiplantae > Streptophyta > Magnoliopsida > Poales > Poaceae > Avena > Avena insularis. Next base: position 159,493,647 of record CM042697.1, read on the forward strand.
TCCTTTACCCAAAACAGGGTTTTAACAAAGGTCATATTGAAACTTCTCGCAGTCAACTTGATGATCTACTTCAATTCCATCAAGTTAAGAGAAGCTTCAATCACTTTGACAAGTTTTGTTCAAAAGAGCAAAAATTATTCGGATTTTCTGCTCATGAATGCAATGCACACATCTGGGTTCAGCTTAATTATAAGCTCTAATGCTGGGATCTTATAGTTAGCTCGTTGTGCAGATGACCATGATGAGCTCCACCCGCACCCTTCAGTCCCCTCTTCGCACTATAAATAGAGGCCTTCCCCATTCTATTTCAGCACACCATCTCACTGCCCACCTCTCACTAATCACACTCACTCATCCCCGGAGCAAGGCGAGCACTAGGTGGCCAGAATTTCGTCGGAGTCTGCCGCGGAGGAGGAGAAGAGGAGCCGTCCAGGAGGAGCCACCGGTACTAGGAGTATCTGTAGGGATTCGTAGCATGGAAAACAAAAAATTTCTATCGCATACAAACAAACAAGCCAAGATCTATCTACTAGATTGTAGCAACGAGTCGATGGAATAACTCACCCTTGAAGATTCCAAAGTGTTTAACGAGAGCGGATTCTCGTGGGTGATGTAGTCGTACTCTTCCCGATCTCAAGATCGCGTAGACGATCCTTCCGGCGCTGCGTTCCGGCAGCGCTCCCACAGTCGTCACACGTTCGGTACTCGAAGAAGACCTTCCTCTCCCTTGTTCCAGCAGGCAACGGAGGTTGTAGCACTCTCCTCGCGATTCCGGCAGCACAACGGCGTGGTACCGGAAGTAGAGGGGAGATCTCGCAGGTCTTCGCCTTAAGCCGGAGCGAGTATGGTGGACTATGAGAGATCCCTCAACGATCTAGGGTTTAGACACACCGAGGGGGGCAAGCCGGCAGCTAGGGTTAGCTAGGCGGCGGCGGTTTGCCCTAGGGCGGCGGCGGCAGTGGAGGTGGCGACGCCGGCGGCTAGGGTTTAGAGGTGGAGGTGCTGGGTGTCTAGGAGGGGAGCCCTGCCCCTCCTTTTATAGGTGGAGGGGCCGGCCAAGGGGAGGGGAGTCCCTCCCCAACTCGGCTTGGAGGTGGGCCAGCGGTGGAGGGGAGGAACTCCTCCCCAACTCGGTTTCCACCTCCCTCTCCACTTCCCAAAAATAGCCGTTTGACTTTCAAATTGCCGTTTGACTTTTTCAAACTAGGATTTGATTAAACCCTTTATTTTGTTCAGCGATGACACCTAGTACATGATGCAATCATATCAACTTGATATAACACATTCATGTACCCTTCCCCTCCGGAGTGCCGGGCATTCCGGAACCTTCTAGAACATTCCCGATGAAAACACCGGAACCATTCCCCAACTCCAAAACAGGACTTTCCTTATATGAATCTTATTCTCCGGACCATTCCGGATCTCCTCATGATATCCCGGATCCCATCCGAGACTCCGAACAACATTCGGTCTCTTTCTCATCATTCCATAACTACTCAAACAACGTCGAATCCTTAAGTGTGTCTCCCTACGGTTCGTGAATTATGCGGACATGATCGAGACACTTCTCCGAACAATAACCAATAGAGGAATCTGGAAATTCATATGGCTCCCACATATTTCTACGATTACTTTGCGATCGAATGAACCACTTACATACGATACCAATTTCCCTTTGTCTCACGATAGTTTACTTATCCGAGGTTATGATCGTCGGTATCTATGCATACCTAGTTCAACCTCGTTACTGATAAGTACTCTTTGCTCGTTCCCGTGATATGTGATCCCTTGTGAGCCAGTCACATGCTTGCAAGCTAATTGGATGACATTTCACCAAGAGGGCCCAGAGTATATCTATCCGTCATATGGATGGACAAATCCCACTCTTGATCCATGTGTCTCAACCAATACTTTCCGAACACTCAATGCCACCTTTATAGCCACCCAGTTATAGTGTGGTGTTTGATGTCATCAAAGCATCCATCTGGTAAAGGTGATATGCATGATCTCATGGTCGAAGGAATTAGGTTACTATGTATCAGAAAGCATATAGCAATTGAACTATTAAAATGACTTGATCTTTATGCTACGCTTATCTATAGGAGTATGTCCACCATATCATTCTCCTAACGATATGATCTTGTTGTTAATAACATCTCAATGTTCATGATAGGGAAACCACAATCATTTATTAACCAACAAGCTAGTGATGTTTAGAGGCTTTACTAGGGACTTCAATTTAAGTTTACAAATCACACAAGTATTAATGTTTCCTTGTTAATACTATTATAGCATGAATGTAAACATTTATGATAAACACAAAGATATAATAATAACTACATTTATTATTGACTCTAGGGCATATCTCCAACAGTCTCCCACTTGCACTAGAGTCATCTAATCTAGATTACATGGTAATATACCGAACACCCATGGCAGTTTGGTGTTGGTCATGTTTTGCCCTCGGGAGAGGTTTAGTCAACGGATCCGCCACATTCAGATCTGTGTGTACTTTGCAAATCTTTATGTCCCCATCTTGGACATGTTCTCGAATAGCGTGAAAACGTAGCTTGATGTGCTTCAGCTTCTTGTGTGACCTTGGTTCTTGTGCATTGGCTATGGCGCCCATGTTATCACAGTAGATAGACATTGGGCCCAGCGCACTAGGAACCACACCCAGCTCTGTAATGAACTCTTTCATCCATATCGCTTCTTGTGAAGCCTCCAAGCGACCATGTATTCTGATTGATTGAAGATCTCACCACAACGCTTTGCTTTGCACTCCTCCAGCTAACTGCTGCACCATTCAAAGTAAATACGTATCCAGATTGTGATTTAGAATCATCCGGATCGGTGTTCCAACTAGCATCGGTGTAACCATTAACAATGAGTTTTTCATCACCTCCATAAGAAAGAACCATATCCTTAGTTCTTCTCAAGTACTTAAGGATGTTTTTTACCGCTGTCCAATGATCCACTCCTGGATCACTTTGATATCTGCTAGTTAAACTAACAGCATATGCAATGTCGGGTCTAGTACATAGCATGGCATACATTAGAGATCCTATGGCTGAGGCATAAGGAGTCTTACTCATCCTTTCTCTATCTTCTGCCGATGTCGGACTTTGAGTTTTACTCAAGGTCGTATTGGACAACATGGGCAAGAACCCTTTCTTGCTATCTTCCATTCCAAACCTCTTTAGAACTTTGTCCAAATATGTACTTTGTGACAATGATATTAGGCGTCTCGATCTATCTCTATAAATCTTTATGCCCAATATGTAAGCTGCTTCGCCAAGATCCTTCATTGAAAAACTATTATTCAAATATTCCTTGACACTATTAAGAAGGTCTACATCATTCCCAATCAACAATATGTCATCTACATAGAGTATTAAGAATGCTACAGAGCTCCCACACACTTTCTTGTAAATACAAGCTTCTCCATAAGTTTGTATAAAACCAAAACTTTTGATCACCTTATCAAAACGTTGATTCCAACTTCGGGATGCTTGCTTCAATCCATAGATGGACCGTTGAAGTTTGCATACCTTGTTAGCATCTTTAGGATCGACAAAACCTTTGGGTTGCATCATATACAACTCTTCATCAATGTCTCCATTGAGGAATGCTGTTTTGACATCCATCTGCCATATCTCATAATCATAATATGCAGCGATTGCTAACATAATCCTCACAGACTTTAGCTTCGCTACTGGTGAGAAAGTCTCATCGTAGTCAACTCCTTGAATTTGTCGAAACCCTTTTGCGACAACTCGAGCTTTATAGACAGTAACATTACCATCAGCATCTGTTTTCTTCTTGAAAATCCATTTGTTCTCGACAGCCTTCCGGCCATCCGGTAAGTCCACCAAAGTCCATACTTGGTTTTCGTACATGGATCCAATCTCGGATTTCATGGCTTCTTGCCATTTGTTGGAATCTGGGCTCATCATCGCTTCCTCATATGTCGCAGGATCATCGGTGTTATCCACCAACATGACACTCATAATGGGATCATACCAATCTGGAGTGGTACAAGTTCTCGTTGACCTGCGAGGCTCTGTAGCAACTACAACCGAAGTTTCATGATCATCATCATTAGCTTCCTCTCTTATTGGTGCAGGCACCACAGGAACTTCTTCTGGTGCTGCGCTACTCGCAATTTCAAGAGAAGGTTCGACAACCTCGTCGAGTTCTACTTTCCTTCCAGTCACTTCTTTCATGAGAAATTCCTTCTCTAGAAAGGATCCATTCTTGGAAACGAAGATTTTGCCCTCGGATCTATGATAGAAGGTATACCCAATAGTTTCCTTCGGGTATCCTATGAAGACGCATTTTTCCGCTTTGGGTTCAAGCTTGTCCGGCTGTAACTTCTTTACATAGGCTTCACATCCCCAAACTTTAAGGAACGACAATCTAGGTTTCTTTCCAAACCATAATTCATATGGTGTCGTTTCAACGGATTTAGATGGTGCCCTATTTAAAGTGAATGCGGCTGTTTCTAATGCATAACCCCAAAATGATACCGGTAAATCTGTAAGTGACATCATAGAACGAACCATATCTAAGAGAGTTCGATTACGACGTTCGGACACACCATAACACTGTGGTGTTCCCGGCGGTGTCAATTGTGAAAGTATTCCACATTTCTTCAAATGCTCGCCAAACTCGTAACTTAGATATTCACCTCCACGATCAGAACGTAGAAATTTAATCTTCTTGTTACGTTGATTCTCTACCTCACTTTGAAATTCCTTAAACTTCTCGAAAGTTTCGGACTTATGTTTCATGAAATAGATATACCCATATCTACTCAAGTCATCCGTGAAGGTAAGAACATAACGATAACCACCGCGCGATGCTACACTCATTGGACCACACACATCGGTATGTATGATTTCCAATAAGTCCGTAGCTCGCTCCATCATACCAGAAAATGGAGTCTTAGTCATTTTACCCATCAGACATGCTTCGCATCTATCGAGTGATTCGAAATCAAGTGATTCAAGAAGTCCATCAGAATGGAGTTTCTTCATACGCTTCACTCCAATGTGACCAAGACAGCGATTACCACATATAGGTCGAGTTATCGCTCGATTTCAAACGTTTAGCCTCAATGTTATTAATATGTGTACTTCCACTATCGAGATTTAATAAGAATAGACCATCTATCAAAGGTGCATGTGCATAAAACATATTACTCATATAAATCGAACAACCATTATTCTCGGACTTAAACAAGTAACCGTCTCGCAATAAACAAGATCCCGATATAATGTTCATGCTTAACGCAGGCACCAAATAACAATTGTTTAAGTATAAAACTAATCCTGATGGTAGATGAAGGGGTAGCATGCCGACCGCGATCACATCAACCTTTGATCCATTTCCCACGCGCATCGTCACCTCGTTCTTCGCTAGCTTCCGTTTATTTCGATACATTTTGTTTGAGTTACAAATATGAGCAACCGAACCAGTATCAAATACCCAGGCACTACTACGAGTACTAGTGATATACACATCAATAACATGTATATCGGATATACCTTTATTCTTGATGTTGCCGTTCTTCAAATCCGCCAAGTACTTTGGGAAATTCCGCTTCCAGTGACCTTCTCCCTTGCAGTAAAAGCACTCAGTATCAGGCTTAGGTCCAGCCCTGGTCTTCTTCGTTGGTGCGGTAACTTTCTTACCACCCTTCTTGAAGTGTCCCTTTTGCTTAGATTTGCCTTTCTTGAATTTGGTGGTCTTATTGACCAACAACACTTGGTGCTCTTTCTTTATCTCCACTTCTGCAGATTTCAACATAGCAAACAGTTCTGGCAACTGCTTGTTCATGTTTTGCATATTATAGTTCATCACAAAGTTCTTGTAACTTGGTGGTAGTGATTAGAGGACACGGTAAATCCCCAAAGCATAGGAATCACTATGCCCAAGCTTTGAAGTTTGTTTGCATGCCCAGACATCTTAAGCACATGCCCACTAACGGAGCTGCCCTCTTCCATCTTGCAGTTAAAGAACTTTTCAGAAGCCTCATAGCTCTCAATTGCCGCGTGAGTCTCAAAGATCAATTTGAGATCACGGACAATATCATGTGGGTCTGAATTCTCAAACCTTTTCTGAAGCTCCGATTCTAAACCATACAAGATAGCACACTGAACTGTGGAGTACTGAGTCTTCCGAGCGAGGTAAAGATTCTTTACTTCGTCGGCAGCATCAGCTGCAGGCGGGTCACCTAGCGGTGCATCCAGCACATAGGTCAAATTACCAGCTGTGAGGACAATCCTCAAATTGTGGAACCAATCCACGAAGTTGCTTCCATTGTTTTTCAACTTTTCTTTCTCTAGGAACGCATTAAAATTGATGGTAGGGGCCGCCATTGATCTACAACATATTTGCAATAGTTTAGACTAAGTTTATGACAAATTGAGTTCTAATTAATAGTTAAATTAATCTAGGTGAACTCCCACTCAAAACAATATCCCTCACATTATTTTAGTGATCACACGAACCAAATCCACCACATCAACACCGATCATCACGAGAGTTGATATAGTTTCAATGCCGAACAATCGACATGTTCATCATATCTACTATATGATTCATGCTTTACCTTTCGGTGATCCGTGTTCCGAGACCATGTCTGTACATGCTAGGCTCGTCAAGATCAAACCTTAGTTTCCGCATGAGCAAATCTGGCTTGCTCACGTTGTATACACTTGCGGAATCTAACACACCCGATCATCACGTGGTGCTTCGAAACAACAAGCTTTAGCAACGGTGCTAACTAAGGGTGAACACTTTATGACTTGAAATTCATGTGCATGAGGGATCATCTTATAATGCTACCGTCGTTAACTAAGCAATACAAGATGCATAAAGGATTAACATCACATGCAATTCATAATATGTGATATTATATGGCCTTTCTTCTTTGTGCTTCCGATCTCCATCTTCAAGCACGAACATGATCTCCATCATCACCGGCATTGCATCAAGGTCAATGACGCTTCTTCATGGTTGTCGTCCACCGGCTTCAACTATTACAACTACTTTGAATAGACACGCAGGTCTTAACATAAATTAAAGACAACCATATGGCTCCTGTCGGTTGCCAACTTACAATAAGGAACATTGCATACATCAAATATAATCACAATCATGGCCATATCACATCACTGCACACCCCTGCAAAACAAAGTTAGACGCCTCTACTTTCTTTGCATGTTTTACGTGGTTTGGGGCTTTCAATAAGTGTCGTTCTAACTTACGAACAAGAACCACAACATTGATACTAGTATTGTTAATCACCCGTTGTAAATTGGATCTTAACTATGCTAGGAGAAACAGACACCCGCAAAGCCACTTATGCAATACAAGTTGCATGTCAAGCGTGGAGCAAGTCTCATAAACGATGTCATGTAAGGTTAGCCCGGGCCGCTTCATCCCAACATCCTGCAAGATGCAAAGTACACAAGAAGCAATCGACAATAAAAGCATCAATGCCCACAATGACCATTGTGTTCTACTCGTGCAACAGATCTACATATAGACACGGCTCTGATACCACTGTAGGGATTCATAGCATGGAAAACAAAAAAATTCTATCGCATACAAACAAACAAGCCAAGATCTATCTACTAGATTGTAGCAACGAGTCGATGGAATAACTCACCCTTGAAGATTCCAAAGTGTTTAACGAGAGCGGATTCTCGTGGGTGATGTAGTCGTACTCTTCCCGATCTCATGATCGCGTAGACGATCCTTCCGGCGCTGCGTTCGGCGCAATGTCGGTCACACGCTCGCACTCGACGAAGACCTTCCTCTCCTTGTTCCAACAGTGAAGGTTGTAGCACTCTCCTCGCGATTCCGGCAGCACAACGGCGTGGTACCGGAAGTAGAGGGAGATCTCGCAGGGCTTCGCCTTAAGCCGGAGCGAGTATGGTGGACTATGAGAGAGCCCTCGACGATCTAAGGTTTAGACACGCCGAGGGGGGGGCAAGCCGGCGGCTAGGGTTAGCTAGGCGGCAGCGGCGGTTTGCCCTAGGGCGGCGGCGACAGTGGAGGTGGCGGCGTCGGCGGCTAGGGTTTAGAGGTGGAGGTGTTGGGTGTCTAGGAGGGGAGCCCTGCCCCTCCTTTTATAGGTGGAGGGGCCGGCCAAGGGGAGGGGAGTCCCTCCCCAACTCGGCTTGGAGGTGGGCCAGCGGTGGAGGGGAGGAACTCCTCCCCAACTCGGTTTCCACCTCCCTCTCCACTTCCCAAAAATAGCCGTTTGACTTTTTCAAACTAGGATTTGATTAAACCCTTTATTTTGTTCAGCGATGACACCTAGTACATGATGCAATCATATCAACTTGATATAACACATTCATGTACCCTTCCCCTCCGGAGTGCCGGGCATTCCGGAACCTTCTAGAACATTCCCGATGAAAACACCGGAACCATTCCCCAACTCCGAAACAGGACTTTCCTTATATGAATCTTATTCTCCGGACCATTCCGGATCTCCTCGTGATATCCCGGATCCCATCCGAGACTCCGAACAACATTCGGTCTCTTTCTCATCATTCCATAACTACTCAAACAACGTCGAATCCTTAAGTGTGTCTCCCTACGGTTCGTGAATTATGCGGACATGATCGAGACACTTCTCCGAACAATAACCAATAGAGGAATCTGGAAATTCATATGGCTCCCACATATTTCTACAATTACTTTGCGATCGAATGAACCACTTACATACGATACCAATTTCCCTTTGTCTCACGATAGTTTACTTATCCGAGGTTATGATCACAAGATCTCTGCATACCTAGTTCAACCTCGTTACTGATAAGTACTCTTTTCTCGGTCCCGTGATATGTGATCCCTTGTGAGCCAGTCACATGCTTGCAAGCTAATTGGATGACATTTCACCGAGAGGGCCCAGAGTATATCTATCCGTCATATGGATGGACAAATCCCACTCTTGATCCATGTGTCTCAACCAATACTTTCCGAACACTCAATGCCACCTTTATAGCCACCCAGTTACGGTGTGGTGTTTGATGTCATCAAAGCATCCATATGGTAAAGGTGATATGCATGATCTCATGGTCGAAGGAATTAGGTTACTATGTATCAGAAAGCATATAACAATTGAACTATTAAAATGACTTGATCTTTATGCTACGCTTATCTATAGGACTATGTCCACCATATCATTCTCCTAACGATATGATCTTGTTGTTAATAACATCTCAATGTTCATGATAGGGAAACCACAATCATTTATTAACCAACAAGCTAGTGATGTATAGAGGCTTTACTAGGGACTTCAATTTCAGTTTACAAATCACACAAGTATTAATGTTTCCTTGTTAATACTATTATAGCATGAATGTAAACATTTATCATAAACACAAAGATATAATAATAACTACATTTATTATTGCCTCTAGGGCATATCTCCAATAGTATCGTTGTTGTCGACTTTGTCGTTCGCCCCCATCGCTGACCATTTCCGGAACCCCGGTGATCCCCCACTGGCCGCGTTAGGGTTCGAGCTCACCGCGTTCTATTTAGACGTGGACGATGAACCTCAGCCGTAGATCTAGCTTCTAATCCTATGGCCCAAATCATCCCGTACCCCTTCGCACCCCCCTATCTCACTAACTGGTGGGGACAGCCACTTAAACCCACCCGCGCGCATGTTGTGCGTAGTGGGTCGGTCCAGTTACACTCCCGCGCGACCCAGTAATTCAAACTTAGGTTTTTTCCATTTAGTTTCAAACTTAGTTCTGTATCTAGATTCAAAAATCAATCCAGAGAGTTTCACTGGACCAAATTGCATGAAACCAATTTTGATAGAAAGGTACTGAAATTTTTAATCCAAGCCTGTTGGATTCGTATCATTTGGAATTACAGATCACCTATAGTAAAAATAACAAGCCAGAGACTTTTTGCATTCAATTTTTTTTCAAAATTCAACCAAAAAAGCTTTTGAGTTGATTCCAACTCTCAAAAATCACATTTAACAAGACCTTTCTGAATAATATCTAGGTTTACTTGCAGAAATAATGGACAAGTAATAAAATAATTCCCCATAGGCATTTCTAGTCACTTTATTTAATTATAATAAAAAGGTTAATCCTTATTAAATTATGACACCACTTTAAATCACATTCCCAAGTACTGAAATATGTGGTGATGACATGTGTTAACATGATCCCATGTTTTAGTTGGAGAATATTAAATCTTAAGTAGTTTTTCAATGAGTAGAAATTACTTTTCTAAAATAAAATAAATGAAATTAGTGCCTAAATCTTTGTGATGTTTGTGATGATGCTAGATCATCTAGTGAAAACCCTGGTGTGATAAATAGAGTAGTTAAGTATTGTTTGGTTATTGTGTACCTCGTATTTATTTATAGACACTAGTACCGAGCAAGGATACGAAGGAGAAGGAGACTACTATGAGGAAGAAACCGAGGAGAACTTCAACCACTGATCTGCACAAGGCAAGCTACCACTTGCATGTTACCTATGCAAGCTAACACTTGCAACTGTGAAAACTATAACCTATGCAATGCATTAGGCATGCCTTGATCATTCCAAATGATGATACCCAATCCTAGTTTTACTTGCAAGCTTAATTATTTTATTTCTTTATCAAAGCTTTCCTTTTGTGTTTTACTTAGTGAATTTTATATTTTAGAAAGATGTTTAAAGGTAGCAAAAAGAGCATAAAACTTGGCCTAAGTTAGATAAATCTTGATGTCATCCTGAGGCATGAGATTGAACTTAGATAAGTCACACTTGATTACCACCCCTCATTAGTGTTTACCCCCACTCGTAGATGCTAGTTCTAAGCATAAAACTTGATCACCTTAGATGGGATTACTTGGTGAAAATGGTTATGAAAACCTTAGAATGATGAATCATTATACTGAAATGTTTTGACATGTGTTCTTGAACACCAGATGATTTTGATGATGAAAATGTTGAGGCATGAGCCTTAGCCCTTTATAAAAGTGATGGTTGTCTGGATGCGATACCATTCCAATTTTTACCGTACGACCACAATACCCGAAATTTGGGTAGGGCTTGACTAGAAGTTTATATATCTTAGTATGGGTTCCCTTGCAGCAAAGGTTTGAGCTAAGGCTACCTTGTGAGGATTTTCCAACTGTGCAGTTCCCAAGATGACAGTTGGTCATGGTTGGGAGGCCAAACTCATAGGAGAGGTTCCTATACTAGGGCGTGTAATTGAAAGGTTAGGATTGATTATCTGCATACAGAGTATGGTGAATTCAGGATTGTTCCTGACGGATGTATCGAATATTGTGGTGAAAGTGTACCACCTCTGCAGAGTGTCAAACTATTCGAATAGCCGCGTCCGCGGTTATGGACAGTTGGAGTGGCCATATTGTTCCATCGTCAGATGTTTTCAAAATGACTTATGAAATGAATTATGACTTTGACTTGACCACAACAGGGTTGTGATATAAAAATTCAAGTTCCCACTTAGGTGTTATAAAACTTTCAACTAGCTTTCTTTGCTTCTGAACTCAGTTAAGGTAAATCTGGCTTTTTGCAAAACAACCTATAGCCTAGTATTCTTACTCAAACCCCTTACTTGTTAGTCTTAGTTTGCGAGTACTTAAATAGTACTCGTGGCTTTGTCCCTGGCTATTCCCGTGGCCAGACTATGAAGAGGACTATCAGGAGGATGGACCGCAGGAAGGTTACGACAACTAGGATCATCTCCCATCATCGGCATTGCATGTGACCATGAAGATGGATTCTCGCCCATGCTACCATTATTATTATATTATTCCGCTGCTTGATTGTATTAAGAATAGATCATGAGATCCTTTATTTGTTGTAAGACCTTATGTATGGTTTGTAATGGATGATGTACTATGATATCCAATCTGTTATGTCTCGCAAAAATGGTAATCCTGGGATTGCGAGGTATGGCATAACAGGCATCTGGGATTAAAAATCTAGGTATTGGCAGCCTCGCTGGAGCTGCTCATCGCCATCGTTCCCGAGATCCCCTGGCCTCCCTGAGGGTGCCGTTGGACTCACCTCGTCGTCCTTGTTCTCCCAACCCAGGTCATGGAAGCCCGTAGATCTTCTGTCAAGCCAATTGACATCTCACTGTCGCCGCCAGTCACCGTCATTCGTCATCGATTTTGACCTCACCTCGCCTCACCGACCGCACCATCGTGTTCCTGGTGAGTCACTGAGTCTGCTCGTACACTTCAATGCATTGTTTGCTTCCTAAATCCACGCCGCCATGTTCATCTGCAAGCACCGCCGCATGAGTTCGTCGTCGTCCGTCCTCCGGTGAAAAAAATAGAGCGGCGCCACCACTAATAGGTTCCTCGTGACACCCTCTTTCCAACAAGCCTAACCACTACCCTGCACGCGCACTAAATCGCTCGATCGATCACCAATCTGAGAGATTCCGACGGGATGACATCAGGATGATGTCATCCTTGACCAATTCAACATGTTGTCTCAGTCTATTGCTAGAGTGGCAGATGACGTGGTCAATGGTCCATGGTTCAGTGACTAGGGTAGGTTCAGTATTGGTATGCAAAGGTATTCTCTGTTTAGCAAATTGATAAAACAATTCAAATATAAATATTCCAGAAATTAAATAAAATGATTAAATCTTATTAAATCAACAACTTTTGTTTTATAATTCAGAAAAATATGTGTAATATATGAAAATGTTTACAAAAATAAAATCTATAATTTAACTTTATTATCAAACATTATTATGTTAGTTATTTAAATAATAATTATTTAATAAAGATCTTATAATTAATAAAACTTTGATAATTCATAATTTAATATTTGTAAATGTTAAAAATATAAATAAAATACTAAAAATCTTAGAAAAATGAGAACTATAATTTAAAACTATAATCATGCATTATTATTTCACCTAATTAAATAATTATCATTTATTAAGTGTTTATAAAGTAGTAAATCTTATAAAAATCATACCTTATTATTTATAAATCACAAAAATAAATGTAATATACCAAAATGATCCCAAAAATAGTACCTATATGTTAAAAATATAATATTCCACTTTTGAGGTAAATAAAAATTTAAAACCTTTAATAACTTGAATTTAAACCTATTTCCTTAGTTGATAATTCATATAAGGGTAAATAAAATTTGCTAATATTTCTAAAATTAGCCAATTGAGTCTAATAAATAGTATTAGTCTTAAATATTGATAATATAAAGTCAAAATGGTTCAACACATTTTAAATGCAATCTTATTGAATTATCATTCAACCAGAAGTTATAAACATACCAAAACACTATATTGAATCCATAAGTAGTTAAGTAATATTATTTCCTTATTTACAAACTATAACCACTCATTTATAAAAAGGTAAATGATTCTATTCCATTATTATATTGTAAAAACCACTACATAAATAAAAGCAGTACCATCCCTAGTTAACTTTAAAGAAACCTTATGAAGTAAACAAAGTACAAATAGCATAAGCATTACACCCTAAATCCATCTATGTTCTTAAAGCTAACTTTAGTCTACAAGATTTTAAATATAATGCTAAAGACTTTACTATATGTTTTATAGTAAACTTTGGTCTATTTTAATTAAGACGTAAAGCATCTCAAATCCAAACTATTCAGGCAAGCACAAACAACATCGACCACCTTTGATTAACCACAAAGGTTGTTTAGACTTTAGTAAAGAAATCTTTTCTTCAAATGTTATTCTTTTTGCCACTTCAAACAACAAATGATGATTAATAATAAACACATTACATTGTGCTTTACTTGTATATTAGGATTATTAATACTTAAGTTCCTTATAGTTGCCAATACCTGTGAAGTAAGATTTGAAGATAAGGCAATTCTTATATAAGTAGACTTTGAGTAGCATTCCACATTTGTGAATATTATTGTTGTATGGTATTATAAATACATGTTTTTCACACACACTCACAAGCCTTAATAAGAAGCACAAGTGTGAAGCTTATCTAAAAGTATAACACATTCTAAAGGAACCATTTCCAGTATCCAAACCCTAGGTCAACGCTTATACCGGGGATTCACGTTTATCAAATGCATTACATTAATTATGCATAATAACATCTTGCTTCTTTATACATTAGTCCTTACCGGACCAATGATGCTGTTTCAGATACTTGATCTTATATTATCTCGAAGACCGTGAGTGCATAATCTTGCAATCACAAAAGGCAAGTTCACACTTGCTCATGTCCTTTGGTTATTTTCTGTAAAGTATTTTGCAAATCCAGTGTTGTCATCACCTGCATTTCAAAAAGGTCAGAAAACACTATTTTGATAATAATGTGAACTATCGATTACTGATCTAGGGTGATCAGATAATCTATTAAGTCTGGCAGTTGGAATACCATTGCACAGGACTATATCACCTAGGACTTAACAACCAATGTCGCCAGTGATTCTTGTGTCGTATATGACGCGTTTACCATGATATTTGGAATGGGACAGAGAAGTCAGTTGTATATTTTCCCTCTCGCATGGAGCCGGATATGCGGGTCGTGGCTGTTATCACTTGTAGCATGCATATATTGGTAATTCGTAGAGAATATGCAGCATATGGGTGGGAACCCTCAACGTCCCACGATAGATCCGGCATCTGAATGGTCTGTACAAACCATTGACGTAATTCAATGGGTGGGCATGGTGTACACCAGATGCCTGTTATGCCATACATCGCAATCCCAGGATTACCATTTTTGCGAGACATAACACATTTTGATATCACAGTACATCATCCATTACAAAACATACATAAGGTCTTACACAAATGAGGATCTCATGATCCAGTTCTTAATACAACTCAACCAGCGGAATAACGTAAAGATAACGATAGCGTAGGCGAAGCTCCATCTCAGGGTCACAGGCAATGCTGACAATGGGAGATGATCCTAGTTGTCGTAACCTTCCTGCGGTCTGTCATCCTGATACTCCTCTTCATAGTCTGGCCACGGGAATAGCGAGGAACAAAGCCATGAGTACTCTTTAAGTACTCGCAAACTAATACTAATAAGTAAAGAGGGTTTTTGTAGTAGGATGCTAAGCTCTAGGGTTGTTTTGCAAAAAGCCAGATTTACTCTACTAAGTTCAAAAGCAAAGATAACTAGTTGAGAGTTTTATATCACCTTAGTGGGAACTTGAATTTCATATCACAACTCTGTTGTGGTCAACTCAAAGTCACAATTCATTTCACAAGTCCTTTTGAAAACATTTGACGGTGGAATAGTATGGCCACTCCAACTATCCATAACCGCAGACGCGGCTATTCGAATAGTTTGACACTCTACAGAGATTGTACACTTTCACCACACCATTCGATACATCCATCAGGAACAATCCTGAATTCACCATACTCAGTATGCGGATAATCAATCCTAACCTTTCAATTTCACGCCCTAGTATAGGCACCTCTCCTGTGAGTTTGGCCTCCCAACCATGACCAAGTGTCATCTTGGGTACTGCACAGGTCGACAATCTTCACAAGGTAGCCTCATCTCAGACCTTGGCCGCAAGGGAACCCATACTAAGGTATATAAATTTCCAGTCAAGCCCTACCCAAATTTCGGGTATTGTGGTTGTATGGTAAAATTGGAATGGTATCGCATCCAGACAACCATCAGTTTTATAAAGGGCTAAGGCTCATGCCTCAACATTTTCATCATCAAAATCATTTGGTGTTCAAGAACACATGTCAAAACATTTCAATAGAATGACTCATCATTCTATGGTTATCATAAAAAATTTCACCAAGTATTCCCATCTAAAGTTGATCAAGTTTTATTCTTAGCACTAGCATCTATCAGCGGGGGTAAACACTAATGAGGGTGGTAACAAAGGTGAATGATCTAAGTTCAATCTCATGCCTTAGGATGACATCAATATTATCTAACTTAGGCCAAATTTTATGCTCTTTATGCTACCTTCAATTATCTCTCTAGAATCTACAAGTCACTAAGTAAACTTTTTCTAAAACTCTTTTAGTAAAGAAAATAAAATACTAATCTTGCAAGTAAAACTAGGATGGTGTGTCAAGTGGGTATAATCACATATGCTTAAGGCATATAGTTGGCATAGTAACAAGCAAGTAGTAGCTTGCATAAGTAGGGTATCTTGCAAGTGTTAGCTTGCAAGGTTGCAAGTATAGGCTTGCTAAGATATCAGTATAAGCTTGCCTTGTGCAGAGGAGTGGTTGAAGTTCTCCTCGGCTTCTTCCTCGTAGTATCCTCCTTCCTCCCCGTATCCTTGGTCGGTACTAGCGTCTATAAATAAATACGAGGTACACAATCACTAAACAATACTTAACTATACGAAATACTTAATTATTGCTAATCATCATCACTAACATTACAAGATTAAAGCACTTGTCCTATTTATTTTATTTTGAGAAAAGTAATTTATACTCATTGAAAAACTACTTAAGATTTAATATTATCCAACTCAAATATGGGATCATGTTGACACATGTCATCACCACATATTTTAGTACATGGGAATGTGATTTAAAGTTGTGTCACAATTTAATAAGGTTTAACCTTTTTATTTTATTTTATTAAAAGGACTAAAAATGCCTATGGGGCATTCTTTTATTACTTGAACATTATGTCTGTAAGTAAACCTGTATATTTTTATATATTTTGAAAAGTATGGTCAAATGTGATTTTTGAGAGTTGGAATCAACTCAAAAGCTCTTATGGTTGAATTTTTAAAAATGTTTGAATGCAGAAAATCTTCTGCATTGTTATTTTTACCATGTGTGATCTACAACTCTAAATGGTTTGAATCCAATGGGCTTGGATTAAAAAGTTCAATACCTTTCTGACAAAATTGGTTTCATGCTATTTGGTAGCAAAACTCCCTGAATTGATTTTTCAATCAACAGACAACACTAGGGTTTGAAATGAAAAATCTAAATTTAAACTAACTGGGTTGCGGGGGAGAGTTACTAGGCTGGCCCACTACGCACAGCGCACGCGCGGGCTGCTGACAGATGGGGTCCACAAGTCAGCGGAACTAACCAAACGAAACGGTATCTATGAATCTGAGCCTTACGATCTAATTCTAATCTAACGGCTGAGGGTCGTCGTTGACAACGAGCTACTCCGGCGAGGAACTAACCCTAACGCGGCCAGTGGGGGTCTGGGGCGGCTCACCGGGGCTCCGGCGATGGTCGGCGACAGGGGCGAATGACGAAGTCGACGACGGCGATCCTCCTGGTACCGACAGCTTCTCCTGGGGCGGCTCCAATCGACGGCTCCCTTCTCCTCCAGCAGCGGCGGGCTCCGGCCAAATTCCAACGAGAGAGAGCTCGCCTTGCTCCGGAAAGAAGTGGGAAGGATCAGTGAGAGGTGGGGAGTGAGATGGTGTGGAGGAGTCGAGCTAGGGAGGCCTCCTTTTATAGGTGAGTAAGAGGGGCAGCATGGCATGGGCTGAGCTCGTCGGAGGCGACAGTACATGCAGCTATCGGCGTGGCTGAGGCTAGGGGATGGTGCGCGGTCTCCAGGCGATCGTTGCTAGTTTAAAGGCGAGGCGTAGGGCGGTGGGGTTTGGTCTAGAACGTGTGATGCTCTGCGCAGTACCGACGGCGAACTTCGTGGCGTGCGGCGGCTATGGGGTACGGTCGGGGAAACGAGCGTGTCTAGTGGTCTCCTGGGACGGTGGGGTTCGTGCTAGTGGGCGGCAAGGGCTCGAGGTGGCCGGGTTGAGTGGGAACAGCGCGTGCATGGTGGTGCGCGTCGGCATGGTCGACAGCAGCGTGGGCACAACGTTTCCGGTGGTTCCTGTCTCCGTCTTGGAGCTAGGGCTGGTCTAGAGGGGGCGGTGAGGCACGGGCAGCATGCCAGACAAGGCTGGCGCAACTAGTTCTTCCTCTAGCTTGTTGTCCACATTGGGGGTGGCAAAGGGGCTCGGCATGGCCACCATTAATGGCTATGCCAAGCTCACAGTGGTGCTAAGGCTTGTTAATTTGGCTAGTTCATCTACTGAGAGTGTAGCGAGAGCTAGAGAGGGAACAAGGTTGGCCAAAATTACTGCACACTATAGTGTTTGATGTTTTGTTGTTTGTTGCTAACAAGGTGTTTGATGAAATGGCTAAAAGAATTTAAAATTTGAATTTTGGATTCAAACTTGGTGGGTTTGCTAGGCACATACTAGGGAGTCTCTAGTTAGTTGGATTAGTCAAGGGGCACTGGTTTGGATGGGTTTTGAAAATGTGTGATCTTCACATATGATAAAGATTCAATTTTGAATTGTGATTTGAATGAGGTTGCCAAATGTTTCTACAAGTTTGAATTGTGGGCTTTGCTTCACTTTTACTTGTTCTAGCAAGGGGTGAAAAGAATTGGAAAAGTTTCTGTTTAAAATCTTGGACTAGAAACACTCAAAGTGACCTAGTGAGCAAGATTGGAAAAAATGACCATTTAACTTATTTGATTTGTTTTTGATTTTCTCTTGATTTGTTTATGCATGAATTGTTTTATATGATGTTATATTCATCTTTAAACCATTTCTTGCTATTTAGGTTAATCACACAAGTTCATTCATGCATTTATCAAATCATCACATACACACATGCATTCATATGATTTTAATTAATCAAAGTTTTTGGTAACCCTAATTTTAGTGATTAGAGTTTGATGATCATTGTTTTATATTTTTTGGGATGTTACAAACCTTCCCCCCTTAAACAAAATCTCGTCTCGAGATTTGAAAAAGAAGGAAAAATATTACCTAGGATTTAAAGAGATCAGGAATCTCCGCCCTGATGTGATCTTCTCGCTTCCAGGTAGCTTCTTATTCGATGTGGTTGCTCCACTTAATCTTAAGAAACTTGATACTTAGGGTTCTGGTGGTTCTGAAAACTTTTTCCAAAATACGGATGGGTACTTCGGGATAGGTCAGGTCATTGTTGATCTCTATGGTCCGATGAGCAATGTTCTTGAAAACTTCAGTCTTCTCCGGAACTTCAAGGCACTTGCGAAGTAACGATATATGGAACACACTGTGTACTCCTGACATCTCCTCGGGCAGTTCCAATTGATATGATACCTCTCCTCGATGATTCAGAATCTTGAAGGGTCCGATATATCTGGGGGCTAACTTTCCTTTGAGATGGAAACGCTGCATTCCCTTCAAAGGCGACACTTTAAGATACACGAAATCTATGATATTGAAAGCGAGGTCTCGATGTCTCTTGTCGGCCTAACTCTTTTGTCTTGACTGGGCGGTCTTAAGGTGCTCACGAATCTTGTGAACTTTCTCTTCTGCTTCTCGTAGGATGTCGGGTCCGAAAATATGACTCTCTCCTACTTCCGACCAATTCAAAGGGGTGCGACACTTCCTTCCATACATGAATTCAAATGGGGCCATTTGCATACTAGCTTGATAACTGTTGTTGTATGAAAATTCTGCGAAAGGCAGACAGTCTTCCCAATTCTATCCATACTCTAGCACACATGCTCTCAACATATCTTCGAGTATTTGATTTACTCGCTCTGTTTGTCCATCGGTCTAAGGGTGATACGCTGTGCTAAAATCCAGTCGGGTTCCTAAACCTTCTTGGACTTTCTTCTAGAACCTCGAGGTGAACTGGGTTCCTCGATCCGATACGATGTTCTTGGGGACTCCGTGCAAACTGACGATTCTAGCGATGTACAACTCTGCTAGCTTCGAACTCTGGTATGTGGTCTTGACTAGTAAGAAATGGGCTACTTTGGACAATCTGTCAACTATGACCCAGATAGAGTCATTTCCCCTACTAGAAGTAGGCAATCCGGTGATAAAGTCCATTCCAACTGAATCCCATTTCCATTCCGGAATTTGTAGTGGTTGCAATAGACCCGCGGGTCTTTGATGTCCTGCCTTGACTCTCTGACATATATCACACTTGGCGATATAGCTTCCGATTTCTCTCTTCATCTTATGCCACCAAAATTGTTCCTTCAAACCTGATACATCTTTGTTCCTCCGGGGTGGATAGAATAAAGAGTATCTTGGGCCTCTTTCAAAATAACTTCTTTCAAATCTGAATCTGCTGGTACACAAAGGCATCATTTGTACCACAGAACTCCTTCTTCGTCTTCGGTGAATCCGGGTACTTTGCATGTACGGATATGATGTTTAATTCCGTCGATACTAGCATTTCCTTTATGCGCCTCTTTGATCTGACTGATCAAAGTGGGTTGAAGTTCTATACTAGCCAAAAATCCTTCACTCACTAATTCCATTCGGAAATCTTCCATCTCTTTGTGCAAACTTGGTTGCTCCTTCAAAATCATGGAGTTCAAGCGGCACGGCAATCTGCTACCACATTGGCTTTACCGGGGTGATAGTGAATGCCTAGATCATAGTCCTTGATTAGCTCAATACATATTTTCTGCCTCATATTCAGCTCCTTCTGAGTGAATATATACTTCAGGCTCTTGTGATCCGAATAAATCTCACAACGGTTTCCCATGAGGTAATTCCTCCATGTCTTCAGGGCTAGAACTACGGCTGCTAATTCAAGGTCATGGGTTGGATAATTCTGTTCATGCTACTTCAGTTATCGGGATAGATAAGATATAACTTTGCCTTCTTGCATTAGCACACATCCGAGACCGTTCTTGGATGCGTCACAATACACATCAAAGGGCTTCGTGATATCCGGCATGATCAAGATTGGGGCTGAAATCAATATTCTCTTGAGTTCTTGAAAACTCGCTTCACATTTGTCCGTCCATTCAAACTTCTTGTCCTTCTTCAGCAATTGGGTCATGGGTCTGGCAATACTCGATAATCCTTCTACAAACTTGCGGTAGTATCCCGCTAATCTGAGAAATGCATGAACTTGGGTTTGAGTGGTTGGGGCTTGCTAATCTTAAACATCCTTCACCTTCGCAGGGTCAACGGCAATTCCTCCGGCTGATACAATATGTCCGAGGAATCCTACCTCCTATAACCAGAATTCACATTTGCTAAACTTGGCATATAGCAGATGCTCTATAAGGGTTCCAAGAATGGTCCTTAGGTGTAGCTCATGTTCTTCTTCTGATTTGGAATAAATCAGAATGTCGTTGATGAAAACAATGACAAACTTATCCAGGAAGTCCATAAAAATCTTATTCATGAGGTTCATGAAATAAGCGGGGGCATTGGTTAATCCAAAAGACATGACCGTATACTCATATAATCCATATCTGGTGGTGAAGGCAGTCTTTGGAATATCCTCAGCGCGAATTTTGAGTTGATGATAGCCAGTTCTAAGATCAATCTTAGAAAACACTTTGGCACCAATCAACTGGTCAAACAGATCTTCTATCTTCGACAGTGGGTACTTGTTCTTGATGGTAACATCATTCAACTTCTGATAATCCGTACACAAACGGTTACCTCCATCTTTCTTGTCCACAAACAAAATAGGTGATCTCCATGGTGACGCACTTGGTTGAATCGGTCCAATTTCCAACATGGCATCCAGTTGCTTCTTCAGTTCCGACGGGTTCATACTATATGGTCTCTGGGCTATGGGTCCGGTTCCAGGTATTAGTTCAATGATAAACTCGATATCCCGATTTGGGGGCATACCGGGCAAAACATCTAGAAATACGTCGGGGTATTCACAGACTATCCGGACTTGGTCTATGGTTGGCTAGGTTATACTCTTGTTGCACTTGAATTGACAGGGCAAGGTTTCAGATACATGCTCGACTGATATTTCGGTTGTACTGGTCATGGTTATGGCTTTCCTGACACAGTCAATTAATCCTTTGTGTTTGGACATCCAATCCATTCCTAGTACTACTGCCAAACCTTTAGTCCCGATTACTATTAGATTAGCATAAAAATCTATGCCATGGATTCGGATAGGGACGGCCTTGCAAATTTGCCTAGCTTTGGTGGTTGAACCGGGTATTTGAACAATCATAACATGCTTCAATTTGGTGGGTTGAATCTTACTAGTGCATGCAAATTCTTTAGTAACAAATGAGTGCAATGCTCCAGAATCAAACAACACTCTTGCAAGTACTGAGTTAACAGAGAACATACCCAGCACGACATCTGGCGCTTCCTGGGCTTCTTCTGCATGCATGAAAAAGAGACGTCCATTGCGGTTGAGCGAATTCCCTGGGGCAAACCTTCTTCTAGGCTGAACACGACGCTGCTGCTGAGCTGGGGCATTTGCATTGGGGGCTACGACAATTTTCTTGGGGCACTCATTAGAATAGTGACCCTTGGTTCCACATTCATAATAAGTCACTTGCGACTTGTCCTTCGCTGCAACGGGCATAGCATTGTTTCTAGTCCTCGGGGCAGTGTTGGTGATTGTGGCAGCATGGTTGTTGTTGAACTTGGGTTGGGCACGGTTGAAATTGCTGGAGTTGCCAGGGTTGTTGTGGTTTCCTCCGGGCCTTGGGTTTCCACGATTGGGATAGGTCGGACGGTTCATCGAGGGTCTGTTGGTTCTCGGGGCAAATCCTAGAGATGGTTTGGGGCGATACTTTGATGTATGGTGGGTTCCTGGTTGATGCATCATGCGACACTTGCGGTTCTCATTATCTTGGTTGATCTTTCCTTCCATCTGAATGGCAGAGTCCACTCAGGCTTCAATATCTGCGAAGGGGATATTGACTAACACTGTCTGCATCTCATCGTGCAGACCATTTAGGAATCTCTCCTTCTTCTTGGCTTCAGTATCTATCTCATCCGGTGCATACCTAGACAATGACAAGAATTTTTCACGGTATTCCACTACTGTCATTCTCCCTTGCTTCAGTTCCCTAAATTCATCTCTCATCCTCTTGATTAAACCCGGTGGCACATGGGTTCTGCTGAACTTGACTTTGAAATCTTCCCAGGTCATCAGCTGACCTCCTGTCATTGTGTGAATGTTGTTCCACCATGCTCTTGCATCTCCTACCAGATAGTGGATAGCAAACAACACTTTCTCGTTAGCTTCCACTCCTGTAACTTCCAGATTGTTCTCCATGGTTTGCAGCCAATCATCTGCATCTAGGGGATCTTCTGACTTAGTGAAAACAGGTGGATTGGTGTACTAGAAATTCTTGAGCTTAGATCCATGGTTGTCCTGATTTCCATGGCCTTGATTGTTGTTGGCCATCTGAGTGATGTGTTGAAGGGTGGCTAAGTTGGCTTGACGTTCGGCTCTTTCAGCTTCGCGGTCAGAAACCAACATTTGCAAGATCTGCAACATCGGGTCTGGGGATGAACCGCTTCCTCCGCGAGGCATCTGAAGATTGAGATAGATCATGAGAAAAGAGGGAAATTTCTAAGGTTCAGGGATTTTGAAAAGTTTTTGTAGTTTGACTCAGATTTTTCTAGCAACTTGCTTTTCATTCATTCATTCATAGCACATGATACAAACACACACCACAACAAAGGAAAACAGATGGTTTTAAGAACCATTCTAGGAAACTACGATACAGTGGGACCGAATACAACTCACTAACGCTAGTGCTCAAGTGCTACTACTCCTCGGAGTCAGTGTCCTCATCATCATCATCGATGAAGGCGAAGTCATCCTCATTAGTGAAGAAGTCCATGGCCTGATCCTCCAAAAAGTCATCATCATCGCTGAGATAGGAGTAGGGGTCTCCACGAAGGTCTTCCCCTGCATTCTCCCTTTCCTCCAACTGCATGTCCCTCTCGTGGATGGTCTCCTCCAAATCCGTGATCCGGTGGTGAAGACGGGCAATGATGCGCTCCTTCTTGTCGAGTTGACGGCGACGAGACTTGCGATCCTTCACTAGCATGGCAAGGGTCTGATCCTTCTTATTGGCGACGGCGTACTTGTGGTTGGCGTAGGAACGGGCATTGTCCAACTCCTTCCGACGGTCGTACATCATGAAGCTGAGGTGGTACAGTTGACTCTTCAGCTCGTGGTGATATGGGGCCTCCAGTGGCTGTCCCATAACATCACGCTTTGGGTAGAACTCAAAACGGGTACCCTTGATTTGATTGATACCCTGCCCACACAAACGGGCAAGAGCTTCATGCATTGCCCTGGCAAGTCCATCGAGCCAATTGTTCTCTTTTAAGGTGAACTGAATTCCCTCTGCAGTAGGGGGTTCAATCTTTCCTCGGAGACTTGCAACAACTAGCCACTGTAGATCTTCTCCTTCCTAATCATTGAGCTGAGCTCCGAAGAACTCGGGGTGCGAACGCTCTAGCATCTCTGACAGCTAGTCCAAGTCACGCTCAAAGATGAGGTCTCCTCCATTCCCCAACTGATAAACTTACTGTACTTCACGTCCATCTATAAGAATATAGGATGAGTAAGTTAGTAGAGTGATCAAGTGTGTCAAATTTTATGTACTTTGCAAAAAAAATGTGGAACATGAATTTTCATGAAAGAATCCAAGTGATAAGAATGAGAATAATTTTATGTAACTACTCACTTCCTTTGGTTTTGAAACTAAGTTTTTCATTCAAATGTCCATTCTAACTAGGATCGCCTATGGTCAGGATGGCTCTGATACCAACTTGTCAACACCCGGATTTTTAATCCCAGATGTCTGTTATGCCATACATCGCAATCCCAAGATTACCATTTTTGCAAGACATAATAGATTTGGATATCACAGTACATCATCCATTACAAACCATACATAAGGTCTTACACAAATAAGGATCTCATGATCCAGTTCTTAATACAACTCAAATAGCGGAATAACGTAAAGATAATGATAGCGTAGGCGAAGCTCCATCTTCAGGGTCATAGGCAATGCTGACGATGGGAGATGATCCTAGTTGTCGTAACCTTCCTACGGTCCGTCATCCTAATACTCCTCTTCATAGTCTGGCCACGGGAATAGCCAGGGGCAAAGCCATGAGTACTCTTTAAGTACTCGCAAACTAATACTAATAAGTAAAGAGGGTTTTTGTAGTAGGATGCTAAGCTCTAGGGTTGTTTTGCAAAAAGCCAGATTTACTCTACTAAGTTCAAAAGAAAAGATAACTTGTTGAAAGTTTTATATCACCTCAGTGGGAACTTGAATTTCATATCGCAACTTTGTTGTGGTCAAGTCAAAGTCACAATTCATTTCACAAGTAACTTTGAAAACATCTGACGGGGGAACAGTATGGCCACTCCAACTGTCCATAACCGCGGACGCGGCTATTCGAATAGTTTGACACTCTGCAGAGATTGTACACTTTCACCACAACATTCAATACATCCGTCAGGAACAATCCTGAATTCACCATACTCAATATGCGGATAATCAATCCTAACCTTTCAATTACACGCCCTAGTATAGGCACCTCTCCTGTGAGTTTGGCCTCCCAACCATGACCAAGTGTCATCTTGGGTACTGCATAGGTGGACAATCTTCACAAGGTAGCCTCAGCTCAGACCTTGGCCGCAATGGAACCCATACTAAGGTATATAAATTTCCAGTCAAGCCCTACCCAAATTTCGGGTATTGTGGTTGTACGGTAAAATTGGAATTGTATCGCATCCAGACAACCATCAGTTTTATAAAGGTCTAAGGCTCATGCCTCAACATTTTCATCATCAAAATCATTTGGTGTTCAAGAACACATGTCAAAACATTTCAGTAGAATGACTCATCATTCTAAGGTTTTCATAACCATTTTCACCAAGTATTCCCATCTAAAGTTGATCAAGTTTTATGCTTAGCACTAGCATCTATCAGTGGGGGTAAACACTAATGAGGGTGGTAACAGAGGTGAATGATCTAAGTTCAATCTCATGCCTTAGGATGACATCAATATTATCTAACTTAGGCCAAATTTTATGCTCTTTATGCTACCTTCAATTATCTTTCTAGAATCTACAAGTCACTAAGTAAACTTTTGCTAGAAAGCTTTTAGTAAAGAAAATAAAATACTAAGCTTGCAAGTAAAACTAGGATGGTGTGTCAAGTGGGTATAATCACATATGCTTAAGGCATATAGTTGGCATAGTAACAAGTAAGTAGTAGCTTACATAAGTAGGGTATCTTGCAAGTGTTAGCTTGCAAGGTTGCAAGTATAGACTTGCTAAGATATCAGTATAAGCTTGCCTTATGCAGAGCAGTGGTTGAAGTTCTCCTCGGCTTCTTCCTCGTAGTATCCTCCTTCCTCCTTGTATCCTTGGTCGGTACTAGCGTCTATAAATAAATACGAGATACACAATCACCAAACAATACTTAACTATTGCTAATCATCACACAAAGGTTCACACTAGGTGATCTATCATCATCACTAACATTACAAGATTAAAGCACTTGTCCTATTTATTTTATTTTGAGAAAAGTAATTTCTACTCATTGAAAAACTACTTAAGATTTAATATTCTCCAACTCAAACATGGGATCATGTTGAAACATGTCATCACCACATATTTCAGTACATGGGAATGTGATTTAAAGTGGTGTCACAATTTAATAAGGTTTAACCTTTTTATTTTATTTTATTAAAATGACTAGAAATGCCTATGGGGCATTCTTTTATTACTTGAACATTATGTCTGTAAGTAAACCTATATATTTTTATATATTTTGAAAGGTATGGTCAAATGTGATTTTTGAGAGTTGGAATCAACTCAAAAGCTCTTATGGTTGAATTTTGAAAAATGTTTGAATGCAGAAAAGCTTCTTCCTTGTTATTTTTACCATGGGTGATCTACAACTCTAAATGGTTTCAATCCAACGGGCTTGGATTAAAACTTTTAATACATTTCTAACAAAATTGGTTTCATGCTATTTTGTTTAGCAAAACTCCGTGAATTGATTTTTGAATCAATAGACAGAACTAGGGTTTGAGTTTAAATGAAAAATCTAAATTTAACCTAACTAGGTTGCGCGGGAGAGTTACTGGGCCGGCCTACTACGCACAGAGCACGCGCGGGCTGCTGACAGATGGGGTCCACAAGTCAGCGGAACTAACCAAACGAAACAATATCTATGAATCTGAGGCTTACGATCTAGTTCTAATCTAACGGCTGAGGGTCGTCGTTGACGACGAGCTACTCCGGCAAGGA
The DNA here is from genome assembly GCA_023614405.1 of Avena insularis. Classification (NCBI taxonomy): domain Eukaryota; kingdom Viridiplantae; phylum Streptophyta; class Magnoliopsida; order Poales; family Poaceae; genus Avena; species Avena insularis. The sequence continues at coordinate 159,520,695 of CM042697.1, forward strand.
ACTAACCCTAACGCGGCCAGTGGGGGTCTGGGGCGGCTCACCGGGGATCCGATGATGGTCGACGACGAGGGCAAATGACGAAGTCGACGATGGAGATCCTCCTGGTACCGGCAGCTTCTCCTGGGGCGGCTCCAATCGACGGCTCCCTTCTCCTCCAGCAGCGGCGGGCTCCGGCCAAATTCCGGCGAGAGAGAGCTCGTCTTGCTCTGGGAAGAAGTGGCAAGGATCAGTGAGAGGTGGGGAGTGAGATGGTGTGGAGGAATCGAGCTGGGGAGGCGTCCTTTTATAGGCGAGCAAGAGGGGCAAAACGGCGTGGGCTGAGCTCGTCGGAGGCGACGGTACAGGCAGCTATTAGCGTGGCTGAGGCTAGGGGACGGTGCGAGGTCTCCCGGTGATCATTTCTAGTTTAAAGGCGAGGCGTATGGCGGTGGGGTTTGGTCTGGAACGTGCGGTGTTTCTGCAGTACCGACGGGCGAACTTCAGCGGGGTGGCGGACGGGTACTGGCCGAGAAACGAGCGTGTCTAATGGTTTCCTGGGACGGTGGGGTTCGTGCTGGCGGGCGGCAAAGGCTCGAGGTGGTCGGGTTGAGTGGGAATGATGCGTGCACGGTGGTGCGCGTCGGCATGGTTAACAGCGGCGCGGGCACGGTGTTTCCGGTGGTTCCTGTCTCTGTCTTCGAGCTAGGGCTGGTCTAGAGGGGGCGGTGAGGCACGGGTAGCATGCCAGACAAGGTTGGCGTAGCTAGTTCTTCCTCTAGCTTGATGTCCATATTGGGGGTGGCAAAGGGGCTCGGCATGGTCACCATTAATGGCTATGCCAAGCTCACAGTGGTGCTAGGGCTTGTTAATTTGGCTAGTTCATCTACTGAGAGTGTAGTTAGAGCTAGTGAGGGAGCAAGGTTGGCCAAAATTACTGCACACTATAGTGTTTGATGTTTTGTTGTTTGTTGCTAACAAGGTGTTCGATGAAATGGCCGAAAGAATTTCAAATTTGAATTTTGGATTCAAACTTGGTGGGTTTGCTAGGCACATACTAGGGAGTCTCTGGTTAGTTGGATTAGTCAAGGGGCACTGGTTTGGTTGGGTTTTGAAAATATGTGATCTTCACATATGATAAAAATTCAATTTTGAATTGTGATTTGAATGAGGTTGCCAAATGTTTCTGCAAGTTTGAACTATGGGCTTTGCTTCACTTTTACTTGGTCTAGCAAGGGGTTAAAAGAATTGGAAAAGTTTCTGTTTGAAATCTTGGACTAGAAACACTCAAAGTGACCTAGTGAGCAAGATTGGAAAAAAATGACCATTTGTCTTATTTGATTTGTTTTTGATTTTCTCTTAATTTGTTTCTGCATGGAATTGTTTTATATGATGTTATATTCATCTTTAAACCATTTCTTGCTATTTAGGTTAATCACACAAGTTCATTCATGCATTTATCAAATCATCACATACACACATGCATTCATATGATTTTAATTAATCAAAGTTTTTGTTAACCCTAATTTTAGTGATTAGAGTTTGATGATCATTGTTTTATATTTTTGGGATGTTACATGCAGGGTCGCGGAGAAGGCAGTGATTGGCTTGGATCTTACGTTGGGACTCAAACCAAGGAAGTTCGAATGGGGACATACTCCCGGCCATGCAACAAAACCTAAGGTCTCTCATGAGTAAAGTGACGCACCTCTGTAGAGTGAAGAACTGTAACTTGTTACTCCCTATTCCGGGAAGGAGCTATGAACGCGACGGGAAAGGAACTCCATGAAAATTCTGGTAAACCCGTGAAGGTTGATGGACATAGCTTTTCAGAATAAAAGCAATCTTTGAAGAAATGTTTACAAAAACTTTTATTGCCTATGACCTACGGTCTGTAGCTGTAGATATAGTGCATCAAACACTCCTTTCTAGTGAACTTGCTGAGTACACTCGTACTCAACGTATCTTCTTAATCCTTGCTAGATTCTGAAGCCATTAGACGACGTCTACATCAAGTTATGCTCCAGGAGTAATCATCAAAAGTTCAAGCTCTTCAATGAAGTAAAGGAAGTCAACATATACATTAACAAAAGTGAAGACGAAGTTTCTGATTAGATAGAAATATAATCTCTAGCTATAGAACCTACTTCTGTAGAGTATTACAATAGTAGCAATACAAGCCAAATAGTCAGATGCTAATCTTATTAGCATGATATTTATGATTTTATTTTTTTATTCTTTTTTGTAAGAAATTTCTTTCTCTCTCTTTAATTTAGAGTGTTCTCTGGATTTTGTGTAAAGAGTCGAGTTGTAACCTATAGTCATGTCTTGGACCTGCTGTGTTTCTGTTGTACCACTCTGAGGGATGTAATACTAGTGAATGGTGTTTTATTGGTGTTATGTCAATGACTATAGTGTACTACATCATGCAGTGGTATGCTGGGTCACCGCAGTTAAATCAGTAACTATTAGCTAGAGGGGAGTGTAACTATATCAATAGTAAGATAGCTGACAAGCCGGCTCAATGAAACTCACAAGCCGGCTCGATGTACATATAACCTTTTTACGCTATTTGCTAAAACTAACAATTAAAAACTAGAATTAACATGATATATGCATGCATTGATCCATAACACAGTCCAATCTATACATATGTAAATTGGTGCCCACGACTCCATCTCCGTAGCATAAACACTCTAGTTCCTCCCAATCAAACCAATTAACCAGGAAACAAATAGTAAACTAGTTATCGTATAGGAGAAGTATTCTATAGAATATTAATAGGATATAATCACATGCACCAAACTTATTCCATTGTTGAATACATGTGCTCTTCTTATAAGAAGAAAAGCAGAGTACATTTGTACATGTGCTAGAACGAGTAAAGCAATAGGATGCAAAATAAAAAGCTCTGCGGTGGTGGCCTTAGTGCCTAACGAAAAATGTGCAACGAATTGAGCTTCCAACGAAATTCATCGCCAACAAGAAAAAGAGGAACGTTGCAGGGCCAGAAGCACCACAGAGGTTGATCTGACGGGAAGAGAAAACCCAGCACCAGCAAGTGAGCAGCGATTGCAGAGCACAAGGAGCGGCTGTAGGGAAGAGCTGCATCAGAGGTTGAGCTACCATGGTAGGCAGCCGGTGGTGGAGGAGCTGCTGCTCCGGCACACTGGGCCGGAGGGCCAGCGGCCACCGCTAACAGTAGACGAGCGGCGCTGTGTAGGGATAGAACGAGCCATGGGAGGAGGATACAAGGGAGGTTTCCATGTGGGTGGTGGATGCCATCGGCGACGGCGTGGCGCTAGCGACTCTAGCGAGCGACGACAAGAAAGAACGGAAGACCCGAGGGGCGGCAATGGTCGGGGCGTCCAGGTGCGCATAGAAGATAAGGCTTCGTTTTGAGAGATGATGGACAGAAAAAATGAATACCACACTCTCGAATCTGAACCACACCTTCACAATCCAACAGCTAGCGAAAGCCCGCCATCTACAGACAGTTCTAGAAATAGATTTCTCCTAGTTAATTACATCTATCTACCACCGATAAGATAAGTGGAAAACCTCGGTGGAAAACGCCCAAAGGAAAAAAAGGATGCTGGGCCACGCCCTCTCGTCCACTGACCTCCTCCCATGGAACCGCCGCCTCGCCCCAGCGGCCCTCCCGTCTCGCCCCCGCCTCGTCCCTCCTGCCGAGAAGAGCCCGAGCACCTCCAAGGAGGACGCCCCCTCCTTCCATGGCGCCTCTAGCCCGACGTGGTCTGAGATCGCCGCCGTCGATGTTTCCCAGCCAGTTGAGGAAGAACTGCCACTGGGGTTTTCCGTGCAAATTGGACCGGGAGTGGACATATCCGTAAAGGCTATTGCAGGTGCGGCAATCGAGCTCCGGGCTGAGCAGTGATCGGCATCAACGGCGGCAAGTTCACATGGAAGGGCGTCGACGGCTACACCACGAGGTTCTATCTCATTGGCAACAAGGTCACGAGGGCATTCTGCTCGGCTACATCACTAAAACTCTACGCATGTAAGTGATTGATTTTTTTCTGCTGCATCTTGCAGTGCAAGGGTTGGTGCTTCCTCCCTATGATTGATTTGCGATGGGATTTTATTGGACTCCACCTGTTGATGAAAGCCAAAAAAGGATGTGATATTTCGGTATATTTGTTTGCTGTGATTTTGCAAGGATGGTCGCGTCAGGGATCAGGTGTTTACCGCCCCTTCATCCCTCTGTACATGTCGCCAATCCTTCTATGAACTTTCTGATGTCTAAAAATTGCATTATTTCGCTAGATTGCTCTTTGTAAATTACAGAGGTAGAAATGAGCTTGATTAGTGTTGGTGATGACTTGTCATGCAGGTGGAGTCAGTGCGTCTGATCAACCTTGTATTATAAGGCAAGAGAGAGGAGGCAGCAGCTTATACATACTAAGAATGCTAAAATCTTGCTAAAACATGCCGATTTTACTGTATCTGCAGTATACTTTTATTGCTAACCACTAGATGTTTCGATTCGGCAGAAAATCGTGTGGATATTCAGACATGCAGTGATGCATGCCCTGGTGAGAATAATAAGACTGTCAATATAGTTTCTTCAACACCATTGTTGAGACAGATACATATTTTCTTGTCCAGGTAAACGTGTATCTAATATTGATAACTGATAAACTACTTGATAGTGTCTATCCAGTTAATCATTTAGCACTCTGCCCCTGCCGCCGGCGCGTTCCATCCCTGCTGCCGAAGACTCGCCTCTGCAATTCCTTGCCCGATTCGAGTATGTACCAGCCGCCCTCTGCCTCTGTCAAGGTACCTGACGAGCATGAACACCGGCACCCTTCCTCTGTCACGCTAAGAATCTTATTAATTTTTCTCCACCGTTGTCATCTGCTTGTATTTGCTGCAGCAATGCTTTTGAGTTTTGGGTAATTTCATGATTCCGTGCATAAACAACAGGGGCAGTCATTAGTTTACAACTATGGACTGGCAGCTCAACGGGGACACATCCCATGTAAAGAAGATAGAGAAACGAGCAGCACTCTATTTCATTTCAGAGCCGTACACAGCTCCTTGTGCATGGCTCATTGCCCGTAAAAAATACCTAACCTCTCATAATTTAGCAAATAAAAGTGCGCAAATATCCTGCTATGTTGAATTTGCCAATTAGAGATAGTTCGGTCTAACATCTTAGACTAATACACACCAAAACATATTATGAGTATGTTGATGTTTGAGACGAGTGTTGATGATCCATTTAGCAAATAATATCAAATAGTATTAGTTTAGATTTGAGTGCTCCAATAAATCCACACCCAGAATATATCTACAGAGTGCAGAAATATTTCCATGCAAACATAGTCATACATATTTTAAACAAAGTGGAGGGTGTAGCAAAGATGAATCAGACTCGAATTAATTTGTAAGATGTTTTCTGCTAAAAAAACCCATAGAAGTGTGTCCACACACAAGTTTGATAAGAAATTGGTGCCCCTGTACTTGGCAATGGAGGGTATGTAGCTATGTCTGATGTTTGGTACTGAACACCTGTTGGCCTGGTACGATCTAAATAGTTGTATTCAACTTTGACTGAAACTGAATAAAAACTGATACTGCACTTTGACATAGTTTAGAACTGAGTTGCTTAACTGTAAGCCTGACTGAGCTCACTGGGTGAAACAGAAACAAAAATATACTTAATCTTAACCCGACAGTGGTGATATGTGGATATGGTTCAGAGCAGGCTCACAAATAACCACCTGCAGCATTAGTAAAAATCCAGGAAGTGCTCCTATATGGAACAGTCTGAACGAAATGTAAATGAAAACAAGATTGGAATAATTCTCTCCATAATATCTAGGTGCCAGCAGCCTATCTTAGAAAGTAGTGAAAATGTGACCTTGTGTTAACTAGAAATTGCAGTCATTATCCACAAGTTCAATGGCATAAATAAACAACTATATAAAAAAAATCTTCCCTAATTCGTTATTCCCAACAAACTGACAAGATTAGGAGGCATTGGAAGCTTGGAACAGGAAGGATTGGAGATTTGCAGGAGCCTAGAAGGCAGCAGGCAGGCCGGCAGTACAACTTATAGCCAGACGCAGAGCTGAGAGATCCCTTTGTCACCCTCGGAGGACATTTCACTTCCTTTCAAGCTCAAGAGGAAACAGTTCCCAGTCCGGTTGAGTTTTGCAATGATCGTCAACAAAGCCTAGGGTCAAACCATTCCAACTATTGGTATTTACCTTCCCGAGCATGTGTTCTCGCATGGCCAGCTTTATGTTGCACTGTCAAGGAGTGTGTCAAGGCAGACAACTCGGATTTTGGCCAAGCCAAATAAAGACATAGATCCCACATGGAAAAGCAGAAAGAACATTTTGTAGTTTATCAGTTATCTAATATTCTAATATTGATAACCGCTAAACTACTTGATATGTGATGCAATAACTTTCTTAAGGAAGTAAACAGGTTTGTGTTTAGACATCACACTATGTTTTGTCATATCATGTACTCCTCTGTAATGTACCCTCACAACTACGGCTTCATTCTATGGACCCTTTGCGAAGGAAGCAACCCCATCGATGGGATGCTCCTCTTGTAGGTAAATGATGCAATATTCCACTCAAATTATTAATCCATGTTAAGCATCACGTTCTGTATTGTACACTGTATTTTCTAACAAGTGCATGAATAGGCGAGCAGACAACTTGAAGGTGTATATATATTGCAAATATTTTTGCTTAGCTGCCAAAACCGTGGGTGTTAGCTTTGTATAGTTTTGAAGTTAAATATCCGTGGAATTATTTGATGTGAGATACATGGAATTAATGTTGAAATGATTTTTGTGCAGTAGAAGAACATTATAGCGTGGCACAATTATTGTTCTTTCCTAAAGATGGCAAGTATTATTCTTTACCGTAGATGCCAAGGCCGAGTGGTCTCTTCTCATTGGAAAGAATAATTTGATGCTGGTTCGAAGTAATATGACATTCAATGAGGCATAAATGGTAAGCATGATTTTTTGTTTGATAGTTTTGGACTTGGAGTTTTGAAGAATAATTAGTTCAGATACATAATTTGGCACTGTAGATCTACAATTAAATTTGATGCCTTTATCCCTTCATGCATTTTTACGTTGTTGGTATTTGCATTTAATGAAAAAATGATGTGTGCGTAGCAAAGTCAGCTTTATGATTATGAACAATCCAGTGTTATTGCCTGCGCCTGTGATGCAGATGGATTAATCCACATTTTGTTGCATACTAAGCAATTTTTCTTGATTATTTGCATTATTTTTCTTGCTCCTAGCTCTACATTTTAGCTGCAGGTCCTTGGTCCTCAATCCATTGCACGATAAGGTAACGAATTTTATAGCTTTTTGTTACATTTCTGGATCTTTTTTTTACATCAGTCCTAGAATTCAACCTATGTGTGATTTGGACTCCAGACTCTTGGGTCAAGAACTCACCTTTTCTTAATTGTCAAATTGCAAAGGTACGCTGGAGCTATATGTGCCCCTGAATTTCCTTTTGGTGTGTAGTACTAATCTTTTATCTCCGAAGCAAACCACTTTTACGAAGAACATTATCATAGATGTTTGAACTATTTGGTTCTGCCATGATGACTACATTTTTAAAGGAATCCAGCCAGCATGTGTACATGCAGGGACGTTTTCAAATATGAGTACGCACATTAAATGTTTGACATTCTGTTCAAGGTGTGTATCTATGAGTGGGGATACCTTTTTCTAACTAGTAAGCGTGCACGTGCAACGCACACTATAAGACTTTAAAGTTGTTGAAATTTTATACAATTAGTCTAGAACTCGAAATGTAACCAGTGATGTGTGTGTAAAGTCTCACTTCAAAATACTTTGTATTCTAAGGTACAAACAAATGACAAAAGTGTGGACCTATGTATAGTGGACAGTGTACATTCCAAAAATTCTAAAATTTGTTAGATATTCTCATTTCGTGTAGCATAATTTTGCAATGAGTTACATGCTTGTAGGATACACAATTTACTATCTCAAGTTTTTCAAGAAAAGGGCTATCTCAAGCCCTAGTTCCAAAGTGATCTTATGTATGTCTTACTCGCTCCTATGTAAGGAGCAACCGCTAATCATCGAGCATAGCAATATAGCATGCAACCTCTAATTGTAAACATGATAGTATTCCTGTTAGTATGGTTTAAAATACAATGGACATTTTACCTACAACCAGTTATAGGAAAAATGATTTTCACAAACCAGTCATTTCTTAGTTTCATCTGACATCCTTGGTTACACCTTTAAAAAATAATCATCCGAAAATGTTCTTCTCCAAAAGAACATGGCCAAAAGATCTTAGTGTAATGTCCACCTTCATATTAAACATCCATTATATTTTTTCCTAGCACTATTTACAAAATGGCAAACTAAACAAGCACATTGATTCAAAGAATGTTGATTTTATATTATAATAAATATGATTATTGATTCCACGTAGATGGAGGTAAAGGATTTATAAGAAAATACTAAACAAGAATTAGTACATGCAATGAAAGTCATTTTGACAAGCCAAACACATTTCTCGGTTTCTCTTGACATCCCTGATGATGCCCTCCAAAACATGTGCTCCAAATATTTCTTGTTTCCAACAACCTGCATGCAAGAGATGGATTTGCATCGGCGCATTGTTGTATCTTGCCAACCATCGTCGGTAATCGAACCTCGGGGACACACTTCTTGCAAGAAAACTACAGTGAGGAAATGAATCATCAGTAAGCATGCATGTAAGAGACAATCAATTCTCATATACCTTGGAAGGCATGTCTAGCGGGGTAAATAAGAGACAGTCAATTCTCATATACCTTGGAAGGCTCTCCTTAATCACTATTGGGATCCACAATACTAAATCTGGAAAAAGTATATGCATCAGCTAAGTATAAGTCAGAAAAATGCTAGAGTTGGCTGTTATAAATCTCTACTATCTAAAAAGTAAGTTGATGTTCCGTTTTCTGTCTACCGATGCACTACGTCGGTTTATTTTCGTCGACAGCTCCACTCCACCGGTTTTTCGTCCATCCATCGACCCACGGACACCCTGCCCCGCATCCCGTGCACGGTTTCTCCGCCCATCATTTCTTGCCCAGACGCGGACACTAACCTCGCCGATGCGGCTGCCGCCATACCGATGACACCTTCCCAAATACTGATGAACTTGATAAGCCGGGTGAGTGTCTTCCGCGAAAGTCGTCGTTGCCGGCACTCTAATTGAGGAGCAAGCGCATCCTTGGGACAGGCTAGAGGCGCCGGCGGTCTGCGACAATCGTCTTCCTGTTGTGAACATTGCGCCGCCGATCCGCGTCCCTCCTCCACAGCGGGTCCATAATTTTGCCCAGCCCGTCTTGGCGCCGCCGGATCTGGTTGTTCCTCTCTCCAAAGCCGCCATCCTCTCGCCCCATTGCCTCTCTCTGCCGACGAGCAGCTCCACCTCCGATATTCCACATCCTGCCATGTTGTCTCCATACCAATTGTCGCAGTTTCTTGTACGCCCCTCCCCCTCGTCAAGCAATCGGACTGCAGCCATGCTAGATCGACGATTGGCAGCTCCCCACTGCCATGAATCCTGCCTCCAAGGATCAGAGCTTCCGCAAAGGCCCGACCTGTGCCGATCTTCCCTACTGGCCGCAGGAGCCCTCGCGGCCTCTACCAGTCTTCCCCACGAGTGGATCGGGTGCTAGGGAGGAGCCCTGCGACGACCTTGCCACCACCATGACCACTACGTTTACAAGGTATGTATATGGTCCCTTTTAGAATGGCAGACTGTAAAGATGAAAAACCATACAGTATATTGCTGAGTTTTAGTTGTTTTGCAATATGAATTCAAATGGTATTGATGAGGCGGGTGCAATGGCGACAGAGTTTCAAACTTCTTTGATATTTTTCCTGCTCTCCTTTATGAATTTAAGAATCCAACAACTATTTGGCTAACGGTTGTAGTACAATACGTTTGCTTGAGTTATCTTCGTCAGTTCGACTGGAATAGGCATGCCTGAAATGTTGGCAAAAGGGACCCTTTCCATGAGAAAGAATTTTTTTTCAGAAGATCTACAATTGAATACATTTGCCGGCTCTTTGTCTTTGTGTAAATTCATTAGGTCTGTTGAGTATCAGATGCTATGAGAAGTTAAAAAGCTACATGAGAAAAATGAAGAAGACCGGAAAGATTGGGCTCTCTAAAAAAGATGCCCATATAGATTGGCTATGGTGACTACGATTCAAGGGATGGACATGGCAATCATACTCAGCCAGTTGGACAGACAGAAGTTTGAACTATAGCCTGATCATTCTTAGAGAGATACTCGTTACTATTGCATGGTCTTTCCTAGAGAGATACTCGTTAGATTGACTTCCTTTCGTTATACTCCACTGCAGTTTTATTACCCTTTGAAGAATTACATTATTTCGAACAGCCACACAGATACATTTTAGGTTGTCGCATATAGTATCAGATCTCATGCCCATATTTCTGTAAATAGAGTTATCATGTAACCGAATCATAATTTTTCCCGCGCTGGCCCGTGTCATTGTTAATAAGGAAAAAGATGGCCGTCGGTGGGAGACGGAGCCACATAAGGGAGACGACCATGTACCTCCATGGCCTGTCTGTTCTACGTGGAACAGAAGGACTTCAAACGCACATGCTACATGGACATGGCCGTGTAGTCCTGCATCTTCATTATATCTTCCCTTCTGTGTTCACCAAGTCCTCACGGTGAGGAACTTATTACCCTTTCATAGCTTCATTAGTCCTTTCTAATTTGCACCTCATTGGCATTGTTACTGCAGTAATCTACTTTGGTGCACTTACATATTAGTTGAGTTGTTTGAATTGGATATTCGGTTATCGGTTGAATTAAGTAACTTTTTGGACTGTTGTTATGGTGCTAGGTATGTATATTTTTTTAATACTACATGTATACATGTATTGTGCACGTTTTTTGGGTCCTTGGGTATTACTATTTTCTTTGCAGGCAATAATTTTTGCTTCCATTTTAAAAATTAGTTTCCTGTGGCCTTTAGAGTGTTTATTTTTCAGGTATTTATAGGAAAATACAGCTAAAACCATCAAACTGGGTCCACGTTCCTAAAAGTAGTGGAGAAGGAGTGCAGGAGTTACCAATCGAAACCCTCATGATTCTTAAGTATGGTGGTGTTCTAACCCATGCAGGAAGAAAGCAGGTTGACATGCTTCACATGCTCAAGTTCCTGTTATTTGGTTAAGTCGTTGTTTGATGAATGCAATGGGTACCTTGCCAATACAACCCACTTAGATTTTACGCATTGATTGATTGATTCTTACTCTTTTTAGGGTTAACTCAACGAATTCACATCTTAGCGTACAAATATTGAGCTTACTATTTTACAAATATAGCATAGTTATTAGTACACCCTCTAATCAATAATAAGTGTCGATGATTTAGTATAAAATTTATACTTTATCTCCGACACTTATTTTTGGATCAGATGGAGTACTATATTATCTCTAAAAAGTAAAAAGTTAACATGCATGAGTACCTGTCGGTTCATTTGTGTAAATTCTTGCCCGAGAGTTTTCATATGCTTTTTTAATTGTGCAGGCAGAAGAGTTGGGAAGATATTCCAGAAATAATATGTATCCAAGTATGCCTTCATAAACCTTGGTCCATTTTCTACATGACATTGACTACATGTAACATCACTCTATTGGTTGCCAAAGAGATATTTGGATTTAGCCGAGATACATGTCTGAACTGAGTAACTAAACACTTTCCATAATCTATACCTTTTAACCTGAACTTCACTGCAAAAAAAATTCTTAATGTTGCTGCTCCATGTGCCCCTTTGGCTACCAAGGGACAAATAAAAGAGCGATGAAGAACACATCAATCGAGCAAAGGGTGGTCTACATGCGATAACTTGAAAACCTAGATTGAAGGGCTCCTTTTAAAGCAATTACACTTTTTTTCACTGAGCTAATGTTCCCTAGGTAAATTCAACCTTCTTTTACTGTAACAATGATATTGTTCTCCATACTAAGCGGCAATCTAGCTTATTCTGGTTGCTTTGACATCAAGTCCTCGGTAGACTCCCATAGCAAGACTGTTTGTCAGCCCGGAGATGGCGCCTTTGTCCTCTTCTGGAAAGACTTCTGGGAAATTTATCCAAGTATGCCTTCATAAACCTTGGTCCATTTTCTACATGACATTGACTATGTGCAACATCACTCTTGGTTGCCAAAGAGGTATTTGGATTTAGCCGAGATACATGTCTGAACTGAGTAACTAAATATTTTCCATAATCTATACCTTTTAACCTAAACTTCACTGCAACAATTTTTCTTACACCCTGTTTGGATGTACTCAATTGGGCCCAGAATTGTGGAATTGGAAACGGGTACCGATTTCCACCGTTTGTTTTGTCCTGGAATCTAGGCTCGGAAATGAGAACCCAATTCCGCGACCCCCCGCGAGGCCCGTCATATCGCTGTCTCCAATTCGGATCCTGACCCCTGCGAATCATCACGGAAACGGGCAGGTACCGCTTCACGAGAGGTCCTTGCGCGAGAGGAGGATCCTCGCGTCTCTTCCCGAGAGGTCCTCACGCGACGGGAGGGGAGCTGCCTTCCCATCAGCTGCCGGTATTGATCGCCCTCCTCCCTCCTTTCCAATCCTCTCTCCTTCCCCGCCCTCCTCCCTTCCTCCCGTCGTCGCCCCTTCCCCTTCCTCGGTCCCTCCTCCCTCCCTCCCCATCCTCACCCATGTCCGACAGACTAGGTTTTGGCGGCGGTTTAAGGGATGTCGGCGGCGGGTTGAGGCGCGGTGGCGGTGGGAATCCTGTCCCCATCATCTGCATGCCCTCTTCCATTAGTTTGTGGCAGCAATTTTGTGTTCTTATGTTCATGCGTGTGAGACATAGATTGGTTTTGAACTGTACAAACCGTGTGAGACTACAGTCTATGCGGCATGAGTGAGGAAAATCATAGAATAAAAGCGCCTGTATGGTTCTACAAAGTGAGATGCTAGTGCCTAGTACCTCACTTCAAGAACACGTGAATTCCCCATTCCCTTGGATTATGACGAACACTACACCACCGCTTGAGCATGCAAGGTGACTTCGGTTTTAATCACTAGGATTCTCAAAACAAATGACTAGAAAAAAAATATGTATATGTGATCTTGTTCAGATTATTTTGAATGTTACTATGTATGGAAAATAATATGTATATGTTGTAATATATACACATGTGACAATCCTTAAATTGTAACAAGTATAAAACAACTAAATGAAAAAACCATCCAATTCCATGGTTTGGACATCCAAACACGAATTGGAATTGAGTAGCACCATCTGATTCCAATAGCAAATTACGAACCACCCAAACAACAGAATTCGAATTAGTAGCCATTTCCTTTCTGGTCCGGATTTGGAATTTTCACCTAATTCATTTCCTGGATTCAATTCTGTACATCCAAACAAAACGTTAATGTTGCTGCTCCATGTGCCCCTTTGGCTACCATGGGACAAAGACAAGGACGATGAAGAACACATCAATCGAGCAAAGGGTGGTCTGCGTGTGATAACTTGAAAACCCAGATTAAAGGGCTCCTTTTAGAGCAATTACACTTTTTTCACGAGCTAATGTTCCCTAGATAAATTCAGTCTTCTCTTACTGTAACAATGATATTGTTCCGCATATTAAGAGGCAATCTGGCTTATTCTGGTTGCTTTGACATAAAGTCCTCGGTAGACTCCTACAGCAAGACTGTTTGTCAGCCTGGAGATGGCGCCTCTGTTCTCTTATGTAAAGACTTCTCGGAGATAGAAAATATATTTGCCCTGGACCAGGACATTAGTTTGAAATCCTTCAAATCATCGCCTCACATCTCCAACTCCACTACTAGCTACTACTTTTTACATGTGCTTTTTTAAGGGAGGCAGGGTATAGTATTCATCGAGCTATGATTTTGAACAGCAGGTTGTGGAAGCAAGAAGGCGATATTATACACCACTTTGACAGTAGGCTTCGGGCAGTTTATCTTTTCTATGAAGAAATGTTAGTAAATGTTATACATCATATTGAGAGGAGGCTTCAGGTAGAAGCGGCGTCGACTGCGGTGTAATCTGATGGCAAAGATAGCCCAACCCCAAGATTGCACAACAATCAGACCCATTTTTGGTCGTGGGACATGGACCGCTAAACCTAGGTGAGCTCCTGATTTTATGATTTGTTTTGGCAATATTAAATTAGTCAAGTACTGATATCTTGAAGACAAGTCTAGCATTAGCACAACATGAAAAGAAGAAGGATTAAGAAATAAATTGGCCGAGGATATTAAACTGATTGGAACATGGCAGCGCTTTGTACATGGAAGCGTGATCCGATCTTCCCATACCAAAAGAAGTAGATGAACACTCTGTAGCATTCTACACTTGCCAGTTGCCACCCAGTGCAAGTTCAAGGTGAAATTGCTCATCTCTACTTTATCCAATATGAGGCTGCTGTTGATAGTTTAGTGAACGTTTTTGTTTTAGCTTATTAGTTCAAATTTTCCTTAATATCGATGCAATTTCTATTTGGTTGGAATTTTTTTATATAAGATGGTATTAATTTTAATAAATCCTTGGTTCCATTTTCTTTAGGTGATGTCCTCTTGCCATGCGACCATCGGCACTCAAATTTCCCGTGTATTTGGAACTCCCGGACATAAGCTTATCCTGTACTAAATAACTATTTTGAGATAGTACTACTTAAATAGACTGCATATTGTTGTTGTTTTCCTGTATGGCTGAACTTAAATACATATGATTTTCAAGGACTCAGTTATGACCGGTGACATAGAACAACTAAGATGATTGATGTGCTTCATAGGAGAATATGTTAGCAATTCATATTTCTCTTTTGTGTTACATACAGTAGTTGGTTAAAAGATTCTTTCGGTATTGTTTAAAGGTTTCCTACACTAGACATGAGGTTTAGCTTGTGTCCTCCTTTACTCTAAAAATGATAAATTTACTTCATGTGGATTCCAGAATTTTATACTTTATCACATTTTTAATGCGCTAGAGTGTTTGTATCCCATAGCAACGCACGGGCATATTTCCTAATAAAGTAAAAAAAACTTCCTCTTGTGCAAACAACTTAATGGATCTAAGAGCTTCTCTACATGCAAAAAATAAATTCACCCGGTAAGTTCAGACCCTTCTGCAGACATATTTTATTTTGGAAAAATTACCAATGTATTGTGCATGGATCACAAGGCTGAAACTGCGGGAGATAGAAATGAGTACTCCACGTCCTGGAGCACCGATACTTTCTTCATGCATGTAACCTTGACCATAGCTACATCTTAGACTATCCATGAAAGAATATTTTCTATGCCAACGAATGCAGTACTGCTGCTTATTCCTATTTAAAATGGCTCCTTTTCCTCTATGAATTTGGAGAGAATAGGAGGTACTCCCTCCATTTCAAAATATAAGATGTTTTAGGTTTGTGAAGAAAATGAATCTAGACTTCTTTTAGTGTGTAGATTCATTCTAAAGTTGAGTGCACCTACATACTAAAATAAGTCTAGATTCATCTTCTTCACAAACCTAAAACATCTTATATTTTGAAACGGAGGGAGTAGTTTTGAAGCATTAGCACACAAAAGAGTAGCAAATAATCCTAAAAGACAAACAAACAAACTGGTAAACCTAAGCAGTTGAAGATAAAATCTTCTTTTAATACACAAGGATGAATATGTAACAAAGAAAGTTTTACTAAGTTGAAACTGTAATATCACTCCACGTTCAACATCAGAAGCATTGCTACAATCTTAAATAAACCCGCTTAAATACTTACTCCAAGAAGCAATCTGCTATATCTTCCCAACTGTATAACCATTGGTCCAAAAAAAGTATTCTGCAACTGTGCACTCCAGAAAAAATATTAGAGGAGAAACATAGACGATTGCAAGTAAGAAGAAACTGCAGTACATAATAAAAACCTCCAGGCAGTAGATTTATTGTACTTGCTCGAAATTAACAACAACGTATAAGTAGAAAAGTAAAAAAGAAGAAGCCCTATAACTCAGAAATCAGTTCCATGTACAGGATAACAACCACTTATGAGGTTGTCAGAAAAGATTTCTATCTGAATTCATTAACCAAAGAAGTTGACGACAAACAGAACGAGATACCTGATAGATCGCTCCTCCACACCGATGCAACAATCTCTGTTGCTGATGCCGGTGATCTGGTCTGCTAGTTCCACCTGCTAGGCCGGCGACGACATTCAAGGCATGTCCTGCTCTAACAGCTACCAGTGGCCGTCCCTCTGGCTTGGACAAAACCGTTTAAGGAATATCTCAAACACGGAACTTTTCCCGACGATAAAGTCGAAAGACGGCAAATAGTATGACGAGCAAAGGGTTATACCATAATCAATGGCCAACTCTACAAAAGGAGCACTACTGGTGTATACCTAAAGTGTGTTTCCCAGCTAGAAGGTATGGAAATCCTACGCGAAATCCATCTCGGAGATTGCGGGCATCACGCCGCTCCTCGATCGTTGGTCGCGAAAGCCTTCCGGCAAGAATTCTACTGGCTGACCGCGAAGGCGGACGCCGACAAGATGGTTGAGACATGCATGGGATGCCAGTATTATGCCCGACAACCACATGTTCCTGCTGAAGAACTGCGAATAATACCAATAACTTGGCCGTTTGCGGTCTGGGGGCTAGACATGGTGGGACCGTTACAGACGGCACCTTGTGGGTTTACACATCTGCTTGTAGCAGTTGATAAATTCACCAAATGGATAGAAGCTAAACCCATTAGAAAGCTTGATGGGGCAACTGCCCTCAGGTTTGTCCGGGATCTAGTGGTGAGATTTGGTCTCTCACATAGCATTATCACTGACAATGGCAGCAATTTATCACTCGGAGAAGTGGAGGCATATTGCTGGGAGAAAGGCATCCGACTTGACCTTGCATCTGTGGCACACCCACAATCCAACGGTCAGGTTGAACGAGCCAATAGATTAATTCTGCAGGGAATCAAGCCACGTCTTGAGGCACCGCTACATAGAGCGGCTAGAGCCTGGGCAGAATAATTGCCATCTGTGCTGTGGAGTTTATGAACTACACCCAATAGATCTACCGGCTACACTCCTTACTTCATGGTATATGGAGCAGAAGCTATCCTGCCTTCCGACATCCTCCACGATGCACCAAGAGTTGCCGCCTACGACGAGGATGACACTGAAGAATCCAGACGCCTGGATGTGGACCTTCTCGAGGAGGAGCGTGTTTTGGCATGCCAAAGATCCGTCATCTACCAGCAGAAGCTACGCAGCTACCATAGTCGCCGCGTTCGGCATCGCTCGTTTAAAGAGGGGGATTTGGTGCTCCGACTTAAGCAGAAAAAGTCACACAAATTATCCCTGTCATGGGAAGGACCGTTCATCATAAGCAAGGCGCTGCTCAATGGGTCTTACTACCTTGTTGACAATTCGTGAACTAAAGGATAGACCCAACGAGGATCATAAGCGTAAGCGACGTGACCCGGATGATGACTACCCCGAGCTTGATCGGCCATGGAACATAGCACAGCTACGTCCTTTTTACACTTAGCATTTTTATCTAATTGTGTATCTCTTATATGATCAATGAAATAAAGCTCTTTGGTTCACTCATATTTCTGAGTCTTTTACCTTCTTTAGTGTTCATTTTTAGATCATATAAAACCTTTATGCACAAGCTTTGCGTTTGCACTTGTGAAAATTCCGCCTACGGGCGTTAGCTTAAGTTTTCTGATCTACACGTTCTTTGTCGTTTTTATGTGGATTCTGGAGTAGTGACTTTTGGCACTTATTGTCGGCGATTTTGTGCTCAGGTTATTGACGGTGCCATTGGGCATCATCACCTAAGCGCATGGTTCCGACAACGAGTCTTCCGACTCACGAAAATTCAAGCATAAGAACCAAAGTAATGGATAAGCCAGCACTTGCTTTTAAAATATATACATGCTGGGAACTAAATTCTTAAGTAGCAGGACATAACAACCATTGTTTTCCGCCTTAAGTTACACCATCAAGTTTTTTTCCCCGCGCATCCACCAAAGGCAAAACAAATATTACATAGTGTTTTTCACTCTTTTTGCGCAGGAGACTTGGAAGCAGCATCGTCCCCAGCCGAAAAATCACCCTCAACATCGGCGCTATGATGAGACTCGGAGGAATCTTGGTTGACGCTGTCGATGGTGTTCATGGGCACGAAGACGTCGATGTCCACCAACTCGGCGACTCTGGTGTCATAACCCGCGAGTGATGACAAGATGGCTTCGTGATCAATCTATTTGCCATCACCAACAACGTCAGGGATGCCAGAGGTCACTGTATCGATGTCGGCATCTTCGTAGTGTGCCTTCACCATTGAGAGCGCCATCCTCGCGCCAGCCCGTGCACATGAAGCTTTCCAGCTTGTAACACGCTCGGGGGCTCGGCGTAGAATCTCCAAGTACTTCGTCACGGAGTCCGATGCCTTGATATATATCTGGAGGGGCTTAGCAATCTCCTTGGCTTGGGTGATGGCGGTGTTGATGAAGTTGCCGGTAAGAACCATGCATTCCTTGTCCGAAGGAGGCGAGCGGGTTAAACCCATAGGCGCTGAAAATTCCGACAAGGAGCGCATGAGTTCAATAAACTCTAAGTATACAAACTACAGAAATACAAGGCGGAAGACACTTACTGAAGATGTTGGCCTTAGCCTGCCAGACGGTGTCCGCCAAGGATTCCTTCTCTTGTTGGAGGAGCTTAAACGCCTCGTTGTGGCGATGGTTTTGCTCATCAGCAGCTTGCTTCTGATCTTTTAAGATCGCAAGCTCCTCCTTCAAGCGATTGATCTCCGCGGAGGCGGAATCTTGCAGGGATTTCATGGAATCCTTGTGCATCTTCAGCATCTCTTCCCTATCCTTCTTAAGGATTTTGTTCTCACTCTCCAGCTGCTGAATGTGCTTGGACTGCTCGACAATATCCTTGGCCTTGGCGACATGCTCTGCAAGTCGGAGAAAACAAAATACACAGTGAGTACTCGAAGAAGGAAGGCATAAAACCAAGACGGAATGCGCAAAAAAGAAAACAGACTCTTTTTTTTGATGATCTGTTCCTTCAAGATGGCAGTTTTACCCTTTTCGGCTTCAAGATATGCGCGCATCTTCTGGTACTTGTCATTGGCCATGCCCCGCCGAGCGTTCTCGTTCTGTGAAACAAAGGAAAAAGTTAAAACTGTTGTTTAGTCTGCTTGGAGCACCTAGTCGGAAACTTTCCATCTAGGCGCTCGGGGGCTACAGCGGAAGTTTTTCAACTTAGCAATATGCTTAGCTTTTCTTTAAAGCATCTAGTCGAGCTACAGTTCTCGATTAGAAGCTTGGGGCTACAAGATAAAGTTTTAACTCGAAAATGCTTAGCTTTTCTTTAAGCATCTAGTCGGAACTAATTCAGTTACAACTAGAGGCTTGGGGCTCTGATATTGAAAAATATAAACACTGCGTATGCTACTCTTACAGCATCTAGTCGGAATAATTTCTTCCATCTAAATGCTTGGGGGCTACAGTGAGAGCTCTTTCTAACTTAGTCACTCTTAGAGCATATAGATCCAAAACCTATGGTTTTCCGTCTACATCCTCGGGGGCTATAGTGGGATACTCATAATGAAATGCAAAAGGCAAAGTAAAACTTACAAGTGCAATAATCTTGAGGTTTGTAGCACTCTCGGCCAGCAGCTTGCCAAAGGAAATGCTATTTCCCCGCAAGATATCTGCTTGTCGGAGTAGCTCCTCAATACCGCACGTCGGAGATGACGGCACTCCTCCAGGAACCATAGTTGTGTTACTCGGCAGGAGCGCCGGGTAAACTATCTTCGGGAACTCGAAGGGTTTCTGGGGAGTAGGGGCGCCTCCTTCGGCAGAGGTACCAGCTCCCACTGCCGCCTTGCCGCTACCAATGGCATCCTTAGCCGGAGCTTCAGCCATTTGTAGAGTAACGCTCTCCTGCGTCGCCTGCTCGTTGACAACAGTGAGTTTGGTAGAAGCGCCAGAATCCACTTCCATGGCGGAAGGGCCTGGTGCCTCCTGGGCTTGAGAGCTTGTCGGGTCAGAGGAAGGCTTGACGACAGGAGTAGCAGGGGCGATGGCGGGGGAGGAGTCGCGATGCAGCATATCTTTGATATTGCTAGAAGCCCCCAAAGTCTTGGAGGTCTTCTTGAGGCTGGTTGTGGCTTTCTTCCTGAAACGTGCAAAGTGCATAAGTACAGGAACAAGACAGATAAATAAGACAATGTCGGAGAATGATAAGCTCACACTAATGGGGGTGCTTTGGCAAAAATCCCGGTGGATCTTTTCTTCTCCGCCTCCAGGGCGGCGGTAGTCTTTTTGGAGGATCCACCCTCCGTCTTCTTCTTCTTGCCTTCGTCGGCAGCGTCAGAGGTGGAGCTCTTCCGCTTTCACGCCAATGGGATATCGTCGTCAGACACGACCGTGACTTCCTTCATCTTTGGATCATAGATTTGGGCAGCCAGGTTGTCCTCATCTAGATCGCTAAGCTATTAAGTTAGAAATCACCGTGTTAGATGGGGTGGTAATGGCAAGACGGAGAAACTGGAGTATATGTCGTACACGGAAAATACATATCTACCTTTGGGCACTTGCCGTCTACGTACGTGTCGCAGGTGATGGTGAAGCCACGCTTCTTATCCTTCACCTTGACGATGTCCTTCAGGCGGAGCTTGAAGGAGTCGCTCGAGAAGTTATCCACGGAGATCCGGAGGGTATCCCTTCGATCACTGGTATACTCGTGCATGAACTTCGCACGGTGCTGCAGAGGCTGGATTCGCCTGATGAACCAGCACATAGCCAGGTCCAAGCCGGTCAAACCCGTCTCTACGAACCATTCGATCCGCCTTATTGCGCGAGAAGCGTCGAGGTCGGAGGGAAGGGAGGCATGGGATCTCCATGTGGAAACTTCAGCGGCGGCTCCATCCGCGAAGTCTGGGTACGTTACTTCTCGGCCCGCCAAAAGAATGTCGGGGCCGTAGAAGTACATCCGTTGCCAGTTCTTGCAGGACTCGTGGCTGACGATTTCGGGGAACCGCCGGCCAGGACAAATTTTGAAGCTTATGGTGCCGCAGTTCCTAAGCTCCTCCCCGCTATGTCCGGCTTCACGTTTTACGGTGAACAAGTACACGAACAAGTCTAACCTAGGCCTTATCCTTAGGTGTAACTACCTCGGTGAATTACGCTCCTAGTTACAAGCCTGGATGAACGGAAATGGTTGAAATAGTACGGTGGGGCCCAAATGCCACTCACAGGTAGACCTTTTGGCCGTCCCAACCATTTCCAAACATCAGGACAAGAACGGGCGGCGTAATCGGCAGGCGAAGGGATCAACTACATACACAAATGAGTATGTATGCAAGCCACCATACAATAGTACATCAGAGTCATTCCATCTAAAAAGAAAGGAAATATAGCAACGCCATACGGCAAGATCCAAATATCCTAGATAGATATAATAGTTTAGGATATCTCCTCATACATCAAACATCAGAGTATCAAGCGGGCGAAGACAAAATCCAGTACGGATAAGAAGCAAATCGGCATAAGATGCCCCATAAATAAGCACATCCATACCAGATCTCACGGATCCCCATTCCGAATCTCTACACCAAATGATCGCTGCCCGCATCGTCTCTTCCACCCAAAGTATCCATCTTGTGAGTGTACTGTTCATCCGAACCAATAATTTATCGTGAGACCCTAGGGTACTCAGCAAGTCTTTATGCCTCTAAAGGGGACACAACTGGGTGACGCAATTGCAGCAAAAGATAAATCCTAGCAATTCTATAGATACTCGCTAACCATCCGCCTAACCAAAGATAGACGGATGTCCGTGAATTAATAACAACAGTTATAACGGTAATCTTAACAGATCCATCCTCCTCCCCGCTTACCGACGAGGAAGCGGACGAACAACCCCCCATCCGTTGGCAGTTTTATTATCCATTCCGTGAGTGTTGCACTATTTACTAGTCAGGTACCTAGTCTAGTCAAATTAAAAGCGGTACTTTAGTTATGCTTGTCTATGATCGAGAAACTGTGCTCCAAGTCGTCCATAATCGGACACGGCTTTGAAAGTTTTACCTAGGTGCACAAATAGCAACACACACTCGATATGCCTCGGAAAAACCAAATCAAAACCCAACGAGGCAGTCACGACAAAGCGATCACAGGATTCAGAAATATTTCAGGGGGCCACCCCATTGAGCTACCCGCAACGAAGTTAGCTGACTCCGAGACGGCCTCAAGGTTTGTGGAGCCGGCTGTAAACGACTGGGAACCCGAAAGTGTGACTGGGCTTGTCGATACAGCGAAAACGGGTCACAGACCTAAACAGTACAGTGTGCATTACCTCGCACAATTTAAATAAAGCAATAAATCATGGCATAAGTACAGGATAGTAAACAAAACCTCAAACTAGTTTGTGGCCCCAAGAAATAAGAATGAATCAAGCTCGCCTGTGGGGGGTTCATAAGCCTCCCGGATGTGGATAGCGCGAATATTCAAGGAACAGGAATCAAGTACTCGGGGTCCTACGGGACACAAGTGAGCCTGAAAACCAAATAGCGAATATGGCTCACCGATGCCACTTTCATTAGTTATCCCATTACTATTCAGATTAAGTTGTTTAGGTACCTCGTTATCTATCAGACTCTCACATACCCTACACATGCTGTTCTACGACTCGCATGGCTCAGACAACTCCTGTAGTAATGGCTCATGGGATGGAGGAACAAGCTTCGGTGGGGTTTAAAAAATAAAAGCTATGCAATACTTGGGATTCAGTTTAATGCAATCGCGACTCAATGATGCAAGAATAAGATAGAGGCAATAGGTACTATATGTATGCAAGCATGTGGTAGTGCTTGCCTGGCAGCTCAGTTGAAGCGAGAGAAGGATCTGGGTAGTGCTCCTGGTTCTCTTGATATATCCCCTGCTCAGCGTCTATTCGAAGAAGAACCAAACAAACAAGGGCCAACATAAATAAAGTGCACAAGCATATGTATAAATGCATCAAGCAAACAATCATGCCATGAGGAATGATGCACAATTTGCATGGCAATAAAGTAGCATGGCATGGGTGAGGTGTGGAATACAAGAATAAACCATTTTATGGGGTTTTATTCACATTTTATACTCATATTAGTTGCTGTATACATTATATTTATATGATGCATGCTTCAAATCAAACCATGGAATGCATAAACAGAAAGGTCTCGTCGAGCTAATCATTTTAGACATATCATTTGTTAAATTTGGATTTATAAAACAAAAGTTATTAATTAAATAAGGGAAAAGGGCATTTTCTTGTAATTTAATTAACTTGGAAAAATAAAGTGTCCAAAATATATTTTGAAGGCTATATTTGAATTCCTCACATTTTTCTGATTTGAAAACATATATTATATGTATTATTTGGATTTATATTTTTAAAGATATTTAAAAACAGAATTAAATTTTGAGTTTAAATTAATTTGGAAAAGATTTGAATTAAAACAGATTCAGAAAATACTTTTTATACTCCAGTGAAGCTAGCCGCAGACACTGTCCAGTGGGTCCAGCTGCTGACTGGGACAGGTCTGCTTATAAAAGCTTTTAACACATGAGCTAATCTAGCCGTTGCTAGCCAGGCAAAGGGGCAGGCGATCGCAGGGCCACACGCGGGCGCGGCCAACGTGTGCCGGACACGTGGGCGATCCAGGCGCGCTTGGAGGGGTCTGTCTGTGACGGTGTGGATCTTCCGAGGTTTTATTTGCAAAATGAACACGAGGCTGACAGGTGGGCTGCGGGGTCCGCGGGTTTAGGCGGGAAAAAGGCAGGGGGGTTTCTTGCAAAGGCAGCGACGTCCGTCTGCTTCGCCGCAGACCGTCTGCAGAGTACCGGAGAACGGCCGGAGTTTCGACGACGGTGGCGACTAAACGACGGCGTATCTCTCCGAGCCGCAAAAACGAAAAACGACGAGGGGACATAGGGCTACAAGTTTCGTTCAGAGAGCGACTACGGGGGTGGGCTGTAGCGCGCGGGGCAGGGCGAGGAACAGGGCGGTCGGTGTTGCGTTTGCTGCAGTCTGCCAGCGCGCGTCGCGCGGCACGCACGCAGAGCGCTCGACGGAAGGCGGCGGCGATGCAAGGTGAGAGGGGGCGGGAGACGATGTCTAGGGGGTCGATGTGCTCACCAGGGGCTCGTCGGTGTGGTCGTTTGCGTGGAGGTGGAGCGGATCGGCGTCGAGGCAGAGGTCCCGCGGGCGTCTGCTCCGGTGGCCGCGGCGGGTCCGGGGAACTGCGGAGGGCTCCGGCGAGGCGTGGTCGGGGCAGGGCGATGTGGAGGAGACAGAGGAGGGTCCTGGTGCTCCTGGATCGGCTGGACGTCCACCGGAACAGCGAGGACAGAGGGAGCCGAGGCTAGGGTTTAGGAGGGGGAGGGCCATGGCCGCTTGCGAGGAAGAAGGAGAAGGGGAGGGGGCTTGGGCGCCTTCTAGATGTGGTCTGGGTGAGGTGAGGTGAGGGTAGCTGAGGGAGGAGGGGAGAGCACATGGGTTTGGTGAGGTAGCTTTTGGCAAGGTAGGGAGAGGTCTCGGTGTTCTCTTCTCCCTCCTCTTGTTGTTTTGCTAAAAGAGGAGGAGGGGGACCAGGGGAGGCACGTGATGGAGCTGGTGGTTCTGGTTTTCTGGCTGGACCATCTTGTGGTGCAAGAAAGAGAGGAAGAGGGGAGGGCTCGGGATAGGGGGTGGCTCGGGTTAGGTTGGTTTAGGAGGTGGTCAAGCTAGGGTTTGGTAGCTAGGCTAGAGAGAGGAGGCCGAGAGAGAGGGGTAGACTTAGGTTTTAGGTTTAGATGGGGGTATGGTTAGATTAGAGGAGATGGTGGTAGCTAGGGTAGGTCATGGGTTAGAGAGGATAAGGTAGAGGGGGTATGGTGATGAACTAGGGCTTAGAGAGAAACCTAGATAGAGAAAAGAGAGAGATGGATTGGGGATGGGGTTTTAAACAAGATCAACATATATCAAGCCAAAAGAAAAGGATAGAGATAGAGAGAGAGATGATGATGATCCACTCAAGATTCAAATAAAAACCAAATTCTAGAAAAGGTGGCACTTGCATGGCCCATGCAAAATATTTAATACCATGTTGATTCTTGTGAAAACAATAATATTAAACATGGCATTGTTCATTTGCATTTCCAAAGGTGGAATAAAGCCAAGCAAAAGAAATGAAAGGATACCCCATGTGGAGTAGTTGGAGATGGCCATGTTTGAAATAAAATGGGACATGCTAGTGTGTATGTTCCACTAGATGATTACTAGTCCCAAAAATATTCCCACATGAGCATAAATCCATAATAATCCATATGGAAGCTAGGAAAAAGGGTTCCACTCACAAGGCATGCAAAGGTGGCCAAGTGGCTCTCATATATCAATAATGTGAAGACAACATGATGCTAAGATGAGAGCATGTGGAAAAGAATTGGATCCATCCCAACCCACATGAGCTAGAGGTAAACTCAAATAAAGTGCAAAGCTCACATCTAGTTGGATGGTGGAATTATAAGGTGGTGAAAGAAAGGTGGTGGGGTTAATAAAAGATATGCCCCCAACTCAACTTGGGCATTAAACAATATATCAAGAACCAAATACAATATCAAGAGGCAAATACAATTAATAATGCATATGAGATGAGAACCAAATGAGAAAGGGTTTTATATGATGCTCAAATGCAAGGAGGCATGATGACATGAGCATGATATAATGATGATGCAACAATTATATGTTTGAAGTAGCCATTATATAGACTAGGCTAGTAGCATTACAATTGTTAGACAATTGGGATGCTACAACTCTCCCCCACTAAACAGGAATCTCGCCCCGAGATTCTAGGAAGAAGAAGAAGACACAAAGAGAGGCGGGTGTTCGGAAAAAAGGTGATCCTTGCGTTCCCAAGATGACGAAGAACGGAATGGTGCAACCACTACACCTTGCAAAACTTGCTAGACTTGTTGCGAGTCTTGCGTTTTGCTTGAGAAACAACGGGTTAGAAGAGTTGAAGGATTGCCGTGAGACAAGAAGGATAGGATGGACATAGCTCCGGTTTTCTCAAGAAACATGATAAAAGAATAGAACCACTTGTGAAAGAAAGGAAAAGATGATGCATCATGGGTAAAGAAAGACACATCATTAAGATTAAAGATTTACCGATACTAGAGAGGATGAATCTTTGTGTCGCCGGAAGAAAAGAGCTAGATTGGAGAGGTTTTGAGATACTATGACAATAGCATCGTAACTTCTCTCGGATTTGAGAAATGAAGTTCGGAAACAATACTGCCTTCAAACAATAGAGTTCCTTGATATCAACAGAAAGATTTAGATAGACATCGTCGGATTAGATTCTTCTTGCGCCGGTAAGACCCAAAGGATCTCGCAATTGAGGTGCGCGGATATAACTTCTAGAGACGGAGGTGAAGCCAGATCATGGTGGAATCCCGAGAAGCAAAGAATATGGAGGATCTGGAGTTTATTGTAGAGATACTTATTGCTTTCTTTAACCTTGAGGCTAATGCAATAGATTTGCGGCTGATGGCATCAACCATAACTGGCTTTACCACAGAAAAAGAATTGATGAAACAAAGAGAGATAGTTTCCTTTCATCTTGTTGGGGATGTCAAGCACCGGTAGAAAGACGAGGATAGAAAAGAGTTTGCGTTTGTTTCCACCAGATAATTGATGATTTGGTCCGTGTAGAAAGGACGAGATCACTAACAAGATATTATTGATTACTTTCTTCGAGAGAGCACTCCGGAAAACAAGGACGGAAGTAAAAGTATCAAGAGATAAAGGCCACTTCTAACTTCCGTGGAATGAGTGAAATCGCATTAATTCACCAATTCAATGTACCAGAGCGAATGATAAGAGTAGTGGTATGGTAGCTACTCCATCCCGCACTCAAAGCATTACTCCGCACATGAATAAGAAAACCATGCAACCCAACTACCGAAACAGACTGAAGGTATTGACAAGAAGAGCTCATGGAACTCCATTAGAAAACAAGGATAGATGCAAACGATTTGCCGGATTCATAGATAGATAAAGATGATGATGTTGTCGTCATGTCGTAAGTAACCAGCCACCGGAAAGATATGAAGGAAGATTACGAAGAACAGCTGCAAGATTCAACAGCTACAGAAATGATAGCACCAACTTGAACAGAAGGAACACAAGATCTGGAAGGTCTTCATGGCCTCCGGTGGATTGAGCATAGACGATAGAGCGAGAGGGTTTCAAGAGATTACTTGACGAGACTGAGGTGAAAAGAACTCCATGTTCTTCTTGAATGATTGAGAGAGATTTAGCAGTCTTGAGCAAAAACTTTAGTGAAACGACGATGATAACTTGCCAACAAGGAAAACTCCGGGTTTGATTGAAGATGGAGGATGGAATTAACAATGGACTTGTTGATTCCAGAGTTGAAGTAATGTATTTAGCAGAAGGACGTGGTCGAGATAGGTGACTTGAAGAAGCCAGAATTCACGCTTTGAGAACTTTGCACACAGGCAGTGTTCTCGAAGCTTGAGAGGAAGAGACATAGATGGTCTTCCATGTTCTTCCATTGATATGGAATAGGCAAGCATATTATCAACATATACCACCATGGATTAACAGGATATTCCCAGAATACCAAGTTCAAGCGACGGGAGAAACGAACGAATGCTCGAAACACTTTCTGAGCTCAACGATCTTAGAAAGATCAATATTAAGAGCACAGGTTCGTGTTGAAGAAGATGCACTGGAAGAATAGATTATCTGGTCCTTCGGAAGAAAAAGAGATGTCACCTGGTTCACATTGTCGATCGGATCGCCGGTTACAAAGATAAAGAGATTTTGGGTAAGAACCGATGATAGATCATACCCTAAGCAAAACTATCAGAGACGAAAAGATGCAATTCCCTCGTATCCAGGAGAATTGTGCAGATATGGGGTTCAAAAAGATGTGCAGCCTGATGAACAAATGATAGACCGCCGTAGTGCTTTGAGAAGCTCCGGATTGCCAAAGATGCTTGAATATGCATAGATATGATCACGGTGTACCTGCGTTGATAGCATTGTCCATATTCCAATCGACACTTATCATGAGTGGAATATAGCTATGCCGAGAGCCAAATTACAATCATCAGCATCGGATCGACACATGTTATGTAATTAGCCCAAGAGAAAAGGAGATGAAAAGGAATTCCAGGATTAAGCGCCAGTGACAAAAGGATGAATTAGCATGGACATGCTGATAAAAGGGAGGTAGATAATGTTTCACACACGACTGAAAAGGAGTGTGGAAGCACAGATGTATCAAAGAAAAAATTTCCGCATTTTTCGGCATTAAAATACCAATAGATGCGCAAAATCACTTAGCAGATAGAGATTACCAACTGATGATTACACAGAATGTGGAGTTGCTAGAAGGAAGGACACCCTTAAGAAGATGGCACCGGTTCACAAGGAGTCGGATAGATCGCACCGGTTTTCAAAAGCCTGTCAGTATGGAATGTACCAACAGTTGATAACCAAAGGCAGATTGTGATAACAAAATGGATGCAACAGATAGACAAGGAATTACACACACACACACACTTTCTATAGTACTACAGAAACCCAGAACACGTGAATCCTAGTTTGAATTTTTAAGAAGAGGATTGAAAACGTTACACTCCCTTACCAGAAAAGGGTGGTGGGTGGGTAAGAAGAAAAATGGAAGCAGTCCTACTCTCACGTTTTGTTTTTCACTAGTATACATAACTACCAAAATATTTGCTAGACAGACAACGACCATTTGGCTGAGACCCTGAAGGGCGGGATGGCTCTAATACCAATTGTAACTACCTCGGTGAATTATGCTCCTAGTTACAAGCCTGGATGAACGGAAATGGTTGAAATAGTACGGTGGGGCCCAAATGCCACTCACAGGTAGACCTTTCGGCCGTCCCAACCATTTCCAAACATCGGGACAAGAACGGGCGGCGTAATCGGCAAAGAAGGGATCAACTACATACACAAATGAGTATGTATGCAAGCCACCATACAATAGTACATCAGAGTCATTCCATCTAAAAAGAAAGGAAATATAGCAACGCCATACGGCAAGATCCAAATATCCTAGATAGATATAATAGTTTAGGATATCTCCTCATACATCAAACATCAGAGTATCAAGCGGAAGCGGAAGACAAAATCCGAGTACGGATAAGAAGCAAATCGGCATAAGATGCCCCATAAATAAGCACATCCCGCCCACAGATCTCACGGATCCCGCTCCTAATCTCTACACCGAATGATCGCTCCCGCATCGTCTGCCTCTTCCACCCAAAGATCCATCTTGTGAGTGTACCTGTTCATCTGAACCAATAATTTATCGTGTGAGACCCTAGGGGTACTCAGCAAGTCTTTATGCCTCTAAAGGGGACACAACCTGGGGTGACGCAATTGCAGCAAAAGATAAATCCTAGCAATTCTATAGATACTCGCTAACCATCCGCCTAACCAAAGATAGACGGATGTCCGTGAATTAATGACAACAGTTATAACGGTAATCTTAACAGATCCATCCTCCTCCCCGCTTACCGACGAGGAAGCGGACGAACAACCCCCCATCCGTTGGTAGTTTTAATTATCCATTCCGTGAGTGTTGCACTATTTACTAGTCAGGTACCTAGTCTAGTCAAATTAAAAGCGGTACTTTAGTTATGCTTGTCTATGATCGAGAAACTGTGCTCCAAGTCGTCCATAACCGCGGACACGGCTTTCAGAAAGTTTTACCTGCAGGGTGCACAAATAGCAACACACACTCGATATGCCTAAAAACCAAATCAAACCCAACGAGGCGCCACGACAAAGCGATCACAGGATTCAGAATATTTGGGGGGCCACCCCATTGAGCTACCCGCAACGGTTAGCGACTCGAGACGGCCTCAAGGTTTAGGAGCCTCAGAAACGATCGGGAACCCGAAGTGTGACCGGGCTTGTCGACATAAATAAAACGGGTCACGGACCTAACAGACAAAGTGTGCATTACCTCGCACAATTTAAATAAAGCAGTAAAGCATGGCATAAGTACAGGATAGTAAATAAAACCTCAAACTAGTTTGTGGCCCTCAAGAAATAAGAATGAATCAAGCTCTGGCTCAGGGGGGTTCATAAGCCTCCCGAATGTGGATAGCGCGAATATTCAAGGAACAGGAATCAAGTACTCGGGGTCCTACGGGACACAAGTGAGCCTGAAAACCAAATAGCGAATATGGCTCACCGATGCCACTTTCATTAGTTATCCCATTACTATTCAGATTAAGTTGTTTAGGTACCTCGTTATCTATCAGACTCTCACATACCCTACACATGCTGTTCTACGACTCGCATGGCTCAGACAACTCCTGTAGTAATGGCTCATGGGATGGAGGAACAAGCTTCGGTGGGGTTTAAAAAATAAAAGCTATGCAATACTTGGGATTCAGTTTAATGCAATCGCGACTCAATGATGCAAGAATAAGATAGAGGCAATAGGTACTATATGTATGCAAGCATGTGGTAGTGCTTGCCTGGCAGCTCAGTTGAAGCGAGAGAAGGATCTGGGTAGTGCTCCTGGTTCTCTTGATATATCCCCCACAGCCTATTCAAGAAGAACCAAACAAACAAGGGCCAACATAAATAAAGTGCACAAGCATATGTATAAATGCATCAAGCAAACAATCATGCCATGAGGAATGATGCACAATTTGCATGGCAATAAAGTAGCATGGCATGGGTGAGGTGTGGAATACAAGAATAAACCATTTTATGGGGTTTTATTCACATTTTATACTCATATTAGTTGCTGTATACATTATATTTATATGATGCATGCTTCAAATCAAACCATGGAATGCATAAACAGAAAGGTCTCGTCGAGCTAATCATTTTAGACATATCATTTGTTAAATTTGGATTTATAAAACAAAAGTTATTAATTAAATAAGGGAAAAGGGCATTTTCTTGTAATTTAATTAACTTGGAAAAATAAAGTGTCCAAAATATATTTTGAAGGCTATATTTGAATTCCTCACATTTTTCTGATTTGAAAACATATATTATATGTATTATTTGGATTTATATTTTTAAAGATATTTAAAAACAGAATTAAATTTTGAGTTTAAATTAATTTGGAAAAGATTTGAATTAAAACAGATTCAGAAAATACTTTTTATACTCCAGTGAAGCTAGCCGCAGACATCGTCCAAAGGTCCAGCTGCTGATCGGGACAGGGTGTAGAAAAGCTTTTAACACCGCGAGCTAATCTAGCGTTGCTAGGACCGACAAAGGGCTGGCGATCGCAGGTTACACGCTGGCCGCCAACGTGTGGGACACGCATGCATCCAGCGCGCTTGGAGGGGTCTGTCCGTGACGGTGTGGATCTTCCGAGGTTTTATTTGCAAAATGAACACGAGGCTGACAGGTGGGCTGCGGGGTCCGCGGGTTTAGGCGGGAAAAAGGCAGGGGGGTTTCTTGCAAAGACGACGACGTCGCCTTCTGCGCAGACCGCTCGCAGAGTACCGAGAACGGCCGGAGTTTCACGACGGTGGCGACTAAACGACAACAGATTCTCCGAGCCGCAAAAACGAAAACGACGAGGGACATAGGGCTACAAGTTTCGCTGTAGAGCGACTACGGGTGGGCTGGCAGCGGGGCAAGGCGAGAAGGCGATCGGTGTTGCGCTTTGTCTGCCACAAGGTGCGCGCAAGCGCTGCACGCAGAGCGCTCGACGGAAGGCGGCGGCGATGCAAGGTGAGAGGGGGCGGGAGACGATGTCTAGGGGGTCGATGTGCTCACCAGGGGCTCGTCGGTGTGGTCGCGTATGGAGGTGGTGCGGATCGGCGTCGAGGCAGAGGTCCCGCGGGCGTCTGCTCTGGTGGCCGCGGCGGGTCCGGGGAACTGCGGAGGGCTCCGGCGAGGCGTGGTCGGGGCAGGGCGATGTGGAGGAGACAGAGGAGGGTCTTGGTGCTCCTGGATCGGCTGGACGTCCACCGGAACAGCGAGGACAGAGGGAGCCGAGGCTAGGGTTTAGGAGGGGAGGCCATGGCCGCTAGAGGAAGAAGGAGAAGGGGAGGGGGCTTGGGCGCCTTCTAGATGTGGTCTGGGTGAGGTGAGGTGAGGGTAGCTGAGGGAGGAGGGGAGAGCACATGGGTTTGGTGAGGTAGCTTTTGGCAAGGTAGGGAGAGGTCTCTTGTTCTTTCTGCCTCCTCTTGTTGTTTTGCTAAAAGAGGAGGAGGGGGACCAGGGGAGGCACGTGATGGAGCTGGTGGTTCTGGTTTTCTGGCTGGACCATCTTGTGGTGCAAGAAAGAGAGGAAGAGGGGAGGGCTCGAGATAGGGGGTGGCTCGGGTTAGGTTGGTTTAGTAGGTGGTCAAGCTAGGGTTTGGTAGCTAGGCTAGAGAGAGGAGGCCGAGAGAGAGGGGTAGACTTAGGGTTTAGGTTTAGATGGGGGTATGGTTAGATTAGAGGAGATGGTGGTAGCTAGGGTAGGTCATGGGTTAGAGAGGATAAGGTAGAGGGGGTATGGTGATGAACTAGGGCTTAGAGAGAAACCTAGATAGAGAAAAGAGAGAGATGGATTGGGGATGGGGTTTTAAACAAGATCAACATATATCAAGCCAAAAGAAAAGGATAGAGATAGAGAGAGAGAGAGATGATGATCCACTCAAGATTCAAATAAAAACCAAATACTAGAAAAGGTGGCACTTGCATGGCCCATGCAAAATATTTAATACCATGTTGATTCTTGTGAAAACAATAATATTAAACATGGCATTGTTCATTTGCATTTCCAAAGGTGGAATAAAGCCAAGCAAAAGAAATGAAAGGATACCCCATGTGGAGTAGTTGGAGATGGCCATGTTTGAAATAAAATGGGACATGCTAGTGTGTATGTTCCACTAGATGATTACTAGTCCCAAAAATATTCCCACATGAGCATAAATCCATAATAATCCATATGGAAGCTAGGAAAAAGGGTTCCACTCACAAGGCATGCAAAGGTGGCCAAGTGGCTCTCATATATCAATAATGTGAAGACAACATGATGCTAAGATGAGAGCATGTGGAAAAGAATTGGATCCATCCCAACCCACATGAGCTAGAGGTAAACTCAAATAAAGTGCAAAGCTCACATCTAGTTGGATGGTGGAATTATAAGGTGGTGAAAGAAAGGTGGTGGGGTTAATAAAAGATATGCCCCCAACTCAACTTGGGAATTAAACAATATATCAAGAACCAAATACAATATCAAGAGGCAAATACAATTAATAATGCATATGAGATGAGAACCAAATGAGAAAGGGTTTTATATGATGCTCAAATGCAAGGAGGCATGATGACATGAGCATGATATAATGATGATGCAACAATTATATGTTTGAAGTAGCCATTATATAGACTAGGCTAGTAGCATTACAATTGTTAGACAATTGGGATGCTACATTAGGTATCCCTCGCAAAGTGCCGCGAAGTTACTAAGCACTAAGATGCTATTGGGGGAGAGGTTGTGGGGTTGGACCTTGTAGTGGTTCAAGACGGAGAGAAAGAAGTGGGAGATGGGCAAAGAAACACCGCGTACCAGCTAATCCTTGAGGTACACCTTTTCTCCGACTTGGGGAGAAGGTGTCACCTCGCCGGCCAGCGCCGCCCGCCAGGCGAGCCCCTCCGTCGCGGGGAGGTAGCCTTCGGCGACCATCTCGTGGATGTCGTGGTAGGTGATGTCCGAGCCACGCCAATCGCCCTTGTGCGAGTCTGGCTCTTCTTCCAGAGGATCTAGCACCGCCAGATTATGGTCGCCGCCGGTGGTTTCAATCATCGCCTATGCGGGGATGACCAGGCCCTCTGGGGGCATGACGACGGAGCTCACCGGCTTCGTCGTGGCTTCGCTCGACGCCGCCATCAATGGAGAGGAGCTGCTGCTGGCCATGGGGTGCTGAGATGCAGAGGGAGGCTAGGGTTTTTGAGGTTTCTCGCGGAGAGCTCGAGGAGGCGTGCGGCTGGAGGAAGAAGACGATGACGCGAGAGGAATGAGGTAAAAGGTGGAAACTATCCCACGGTTACTATTTATCATGCTCTGCATCAAGATTCGTGCAGCTGATCGGACGGTTGCCGCGTAGACGACGTGTTCGTGAACGTGCGCGGTAATTTCGCCACATCTCCAACCGTCGCCGCCAACGGTTCGTATCACTCACGCGGGAAAATCGGATATGATTGCGTTCTCTGCATGTGTGAGTTACGAGGCGTCACTGACATAAGCCTACGTCGTCCTAGCTGACATGGATACATGAGCCGTCGCATCGAAGATTCTGGCATGGACGGATTTAATCTGACTACGGAAGAGTACGATGGAAGATTCAGCATTTCTCCGGCTTACCATTCAAAGACGGAGAAAACCTTGCAGGGTTCTTTGGGAGGACTACAAGATATTGCTTGACGATTTGCCGACATCCATCTAGACGGAGCATTCAACGTGAAGAGGCAAGACGGCGCAAGATCTCGGAGTTCTCCGGGGGCTATGGTTGGGGATATGCTATATGGGTATCCTTATAGCACGTCTCTTATCCGACTAACCCGGGTGGCCCATAGTCGGTAGCATGGCCTATGGCCTGCTGGGCGGCCCAGTTAGGTCAATCCAGAAGGGAGGCCCATGCCGGATAAAGGAAGGCTACGATGGAGTCACCAGGGTACCCGGAGCATTGGAGTGCAAGATACACAAGACTAGTAATAGACGGTGTAAGACTCTGTAACCTGTCCGGCTAGGACTTTTCCCTGTAACCCTAGGACCTGGCGACTATATAAGTCGGGCCTATGGGAGCCTTTAGGGCATCGATTCATACAACCTCGCACAGCGAACCTATCTCTGTAACTCGGCGTATTGCCCTTATAGTGATTTATAGCAGGAGTAGGATTCCACCGCCGCTAGGGATCTGAACACGGTAAGTGGTTACTCGCACCCAACCGTCCGCCTTACCCCACGTCTCTAAACACGCACTGTGAGGACCCCTCCATGGCGTACTCGTCGGCAATACCATGACAGTTGGCGCCCACCGTGGGGCAAGAGGCGCTTCAGGATCTTCAGCGGGCGAGGACCAAGATCTTCGCGGGAATCGGCGAAACCGTAGCCATTGGTCGTGTTCTGTTCTCTGGCAACGTTCCGATCGTCCCTCCCGACGAGTTCTAGATCCCGGCGAAGACGAACCCTACGCGGTGTTCGATCGTTCCTATCGGAGACATCCACCTCTTCATCGGCGAAACCGACTCGGGCAACTAGTTCCCTGGGAGTCGGAGGAGCATCAAGACCCGCACGGACCGCCTACGGGTAGGATACGTTCGCGGAAGGATCGATGTCGGATCTCTCTTCGGAGCTTGCTGGCAAAGATCGGAAAAATTCAAGGCCCACCCAAACCACCCCTGTGCAGGATATAAAGGTGGAAGATCACTGCAAATCCGCCGGCTTAGTCCGTGCGTCTGGACAGCAGAGATCCAAGTTCGTCGGCGTGGTTACCATCTTCGATCTGGTGCACTGCGTTCAGAGAGAGGGCGAAAACCCCGCGACATTACTGGCCAGTGGCTCAAGATACAGCTGGTGACCTAGCCCACTACCCCGATGATAACGCTCTGTATCACTTCGTGGAAGTACTGGACCATGGCACGCTCCTCCGACGTTCTTTAAGACGGCAACAGGCAACAGGACGCCTCACCCTCGAAGAGATGGTGAGCACCATCAACAACTACACGGAGGCCGAAGCGGCAGCTCAGATAGCGCTCGCGCTCATTGACGGAGCCCCTCTGATTCAGCCACCACCACCACCTCCGGCCGCCATCGTCATAGCAGCACCACCGCCTCCAGTCAACATCGAGCCCATTGCACCTCCACCGCCCGTCATCGAGGAAGTCCTGGCGCCCTCCGACTCTGTCATTGACACGCTTTATGCTGACTTCAGTGCAGATTCAGAGGAAATAGACTTTAGCCCAGAAGATCTAGACTCCGCTATGCAGGATATGGAGGAGGAGTACTCGTGCGACGAACAGGCCAACAACGTTGTCGCGTCCCAAGGGGTGTTCGTCACCATTGGGACGGCGATGGGTGAAGATCAACCCGGACGAGCTCCGCCTACGGCACTAGAAAAAGGGAAGGGGCCACTTATTGCTGCTGACGA
This sequence comes from Avena insularis, assembly GCA_023614405.1. NCBI lineage: Eukaryota > Viridiplantae > Streptophyta > Magnoliopsida > Poales > Poaceae > Avena > Avena insularis. The sequence goes on from CM042697.1 coordinate 159,556,987, forward strand.
TGATCGCGCAAAAGACATGCCTCCTCCGCCCAACCCAGTGTAGCAGCCGCAGGAACTCGGCACCGGCCCGAGTAACAACAACACCGAAAACTTTCCGCCTCCAGCATCTATGTCTGCAGCAACCCAGGTTACTCCAGCCGATAGAGTGATGTACGACAATCTCCTCGTCGAGCCACTGACCGTTGCTCATATCCGGAACGTGACCCAGCTTGATGAGAAACGCCAGCAGCTGCTGGAGGAAGCGCAAGCTATCGCGGAGCAAGGCGCTAAGCTAGATCGAGATCTGGTCAACGCGTAGAAGTCCATAGAGAGAGCTAGAGCAAAGGAGGCTGAGTACAAGACTCTTCTACAGTAGCAGAAGGCTAAGAAAGCTCCGGCTCGCGTCATCAACGATCCTGGTGTACGGCACAACCTAGGATGGGCTCCCTCGAAGCCGGCAAAAGCCAAGCCATACATTGACAGTGAAGGCAAACAGGTGATGCCCACCCCACTCCTTAACCTCGCCGTCGCCAAGACCCTTCTGGAGCAGGATAGATAAATAAGACAATGTCGGAGAATGAGAATCTCACACTAATGGGGGTGCTTTGTAAAAAATCCGGTGGATCTTTTCTTTTCCGCCTCCAGGGCGGCGGTAGTCTTCTTGGAGGCTCCACCCTCCGTCTTCTTCTTCTTGCCTCCATCGGCAGCGTCAGAGGTGGAGCTCTTCCGCTTTCGCTCCAACGGGACATCGTCGTCGGACACGACCGTGACTTCCTTCATCTTTGGATCGTAGATTTGGGTAGCCAGGTTGTCCTCATCTAGATCGCTAAGCTATTAAGTTAGAAATCACCGTGTTAGATGGGGTGGTAATGGCAAGACGGAGAAACTGGAGTATATGTCGTACACGGAAAATACATATCTACCTTTGGGCACTTGTCGTCTACGTACATGTCGCAGGTGATGGTGAAGCCACGCTTCTTATCCTTCACCTTGACGATGTCCTTCAGGCGGAGCTTGACGGAGTCGCTCGAGAAGTTATCCACGGAGATCCGGAGGGTATCCCTTCGATCACTGGTATACTCATGCATGAACTTCGCGCGGTGCTGCAGAGGCTGGATTCGCCTGATGAACCAGCACATAGCCAGGTCCAAGCCGGTCAAACCCGTCTCTACGAACCATTTGATCCGCCTTATTGCGCGAGAAGCGTCGAGGTCAAAAGGAAGGGAGGCATGGGATCTCCATGTGGAAACTTCAGCGGCGGCTCCATCCGCGAAGTCCGGGTACGTTACTTCTTGGCCCGCCAAAGGAATGTCGGGGCCGTAGAAGTACGTCCGCTGCCAGTTCTTGCAGGACTCGTGGCCGACGATGTCGGGGAACCGCCGGTCAGGACGAATTTTGAAGCTTATGGTGCCGCAGTTCCTAACCTCCTCCCTGCTATGTCCGGCTTCACGTTTTACGGTGAAGAAGTACACAAACAAGTCTAACCTAGGCCTAATCCCTAGGTAACCCTCACAAAGTGCCGCAAAGTTGCTAAGTACTAAGATGCTATGGGGGAGAGGTTATGGGGTTAGACCTTGTAGTGGTTCAAGACGGAGATAAAGAAGTGGGAGATGGGCAGAGAAACGCCGCGTACCAGCTGAGCCTTGAGGTACACCTTTTCTCCGGCTTGGGGAGAAGGTGTCACCTCGTCGGCCAGCGCCGCCCGGCAGGCGAGCCCCTTCGTCGCAGGAAGGTAGCCTTCGGTGAACATCTCTTGGATGTCGCGGTCGGTGATGTTCGAGCCACGCCAGTCGCCCTTGTGCGAGTCTGGCTCTTCTTCCAGAGGCTCTAGCGCCGCCAGATTATGGTCGCCGCCGGTGGTTTCGATCACCGCCGATGCGGGGATGACCAGGCCCTCTGGGGGCATGACGACGGAGCTCGCCGGCTTCGCCGTGGCTTCGCTCGATGACGCCATCGATAGGGAGGAGCTGCTGCTGGCCATGGGGTGCTGGAAGGATGCGACTGACGCAGAGGGAAGCTAGGGTTTTCGAGGTTTCTCGCGGTGAGCTCGAGGAGGCGTGCGGCTGGAGGAATAAGATAATGACGCAAGAGGAATGAGGTAAAAGGTGCAAAGTGTCCCACGGTTACTATTTATCATGCTCTGCGTCAATATTCGTGCAGCTGATCGGACGGTTGCCGCGTAGACGACGTGTTCGTGAACGTGCGCGGTAATTTCGCCACGTCTCCAACCGTCGCCGCCAACGGTTCATATCACTCGCGCGGGGAAATCGGATATGATTGCGTTCTCTGCATGTGTGAGTTATGAGGCGTCACTGACCTAAGCCTACGTCGTCCTAGCTGACATGGGTAGATGAGCCATCGCATGGAAGATTCCGGCATGGACGGATTTAATCCGACTACGGAAGAGTACGATGGAAGATTCAGCATTTCTCCGGCTTACCATTCAGAGATGGAGAAAACCTTGCAGGGTTCTTTGGGAGGACTACAAGATATTGCTTGACGATTTGCCGACATCCATCTAGACGGAGCATTCAATGTGAAGAGGCAAGACGGCGCAAGATCTCGGAGTTCTCCGGGGGCTACTGTTGGGGATATGCTATATGGGTATCCTTATAGAACGTCTCTTATCCGACTAACCCGGGTGGCCCATAGTCGGTAGCATGGCCTATGGCTCTGGCTGCCCAGCTTAGGTGGATCCAAGGGAGGCCCATGCCGGATAAAGGAAGGCTACGGTGGAGTCACCAGCGTACCCGGAGCCTTGGAGTGCAAGATACACAAGACTAGTAATAGACGGTGTAGGACTCTGTAACCTGTCCGGCTAGGACTTTTCCCTGTAACCCTAGGACCTGGTGACTATATAAGTCGGTCCTATGGGAGCCTTTAGGGCATCGATTCAGACAACTGTTGGGGTATGCTATATGGGTATCCTTATAGCATGTCTCTTATCCGACTAACCCGGGTGGCCCATAGTCGGTAGCATGGCCTATGGCCTGCTGGGCGGCCCAGTTAGGTGGATCCAAAAGGGAGGCCCATGCCGGATAAAGGAAGGCTACGGTGGAGTCACCAGCGTACCCGGAGCCTTGGAGTGCAAGATACACAAGACTAATAATAGACGGTGTAGGACTCTGTAACCTGTCCGGCTAGGACTTTTCCTTGTAACCCTAGGACCTGGTGACTATATAAGTCGGGCCTATGGGAGCCTTTAGGGAATCGATTCAGACAACCTCACACAGCGAACCTATCTCTGTAACTCAACGTATTGCACTTATAGTGATTTATAGCAGGAGTAGGATTCCACCGCCGTTGTGGGATCTGAACCTGGGTAAGCTATGTTACCTCGTACCCGTCAACTGTCCGCCTTACCCCACGTCTCTAAACACACACTGTGAGGACCCCTCCATGGCGTACTCGTCGGCAATACCACGACAGTTGGCGCCCACCGTGGGGCAAGAGGCGCTTCAGGCTCTTCAGCGGGCGAGGACCAAGAACTTCGCGGGAATCGGCGAAACCATAGCCATTGGCCGTGTTCTCTTCTCCGGCAATGTTCCGATCATCCCTCCCGACGAGTTCTGGATCCCGGCAAAGACGAACCCTACGCGGTGTTCGATCGTTCCTATCGGAGACATCCACCTCTTCATCGGCGAAACCGACTCGGGCAACTAGTTCCCTGGGAGTCGGAGGAGCATCAAGACCCGCACGGACCACCTATGGGCAGGATACGTTCGCGGAAGGATCGATGTCGGATCTCTCTTTGGAGCTTGCCGGCAAAGATCAAAAAAATTCAAGGCCCACCCAAACCGCCCCTATGCAGGATATAAAGGTGGAAGATCACTGCAAATCCGTCGGCTTAGTCCGTGCGTCTGGACAGCAGAGATCGAAGTTCATCGGCGTGGTTACCATCTTCGATCTGGCGCGCTGTGTTCAGAGAGAGGGCGAAAACCCTCGCGATTACCTGGCGAGGTGGCTCCGCATACGAGCTGACCTTGCCCACTACCCCGATGATAACGCTCTATATCACTTCGTGGAAGGACTGGACCGTGGCATGCTCCTCCGACATTCTTCAAGACGGCAGAAGGCAACAGGACGCCTCACCCTCGAAGAGATGGTGAGCACCGTCAACAACTACGCGGAGGCCGAAGCGGCAGCTCAGACAGCGCTCGCGCTCATTGACGGAGCCCCTCCGATTCAGCCACCGCCACCACCACCTCCGGCCGCCATCGTCATAGTAGCACCACCGCCTCCAGTCAACGTCGAGCCCATTGCACCACCACCGCCCGTCATCGAGGAAGTCCTGGCGCCCTCCGACTCTGTCATTGACGCGCTTTATGCTGACTTCAGTGCAGATTCAGAGGAAATAGACTCCAGCCCAGAAGAGCTAGACTCCGCTATGCAGGAGATGGAGGAGGAGTACTCGCGCGATGAACAGGCCAACAACGTTGTCGCATCCCGAGGGGTGTTCGTCACCATTGCGACGACGATGGATGAAGATCAACCCGGACGAGCTCCGCCTACGACACTAGAAAAGGGGAAGGGGCCACTTATTGCTGCTGACGATGATCGCGCAAAAGACATGCCTCCTCCGCCCAACCCAGTGCGGCAGCCGCAGGAACTCGACACCGGCCCGAGTAACAACAACACCGCAAACTTGCCGCCTCCAGCATCTACGTCTGCAGCAGCCCTGGTTACTCCAGCCCTGATTACAACGCTCACCATCGAACGGATATGCCCCCACCAAAGCAGTGTGGCATCGTCATCCGCGACAACACGGAGCAGACCCGTCATGACGGAAAGCGCAACGAAGGACATAAGAGCAGGTCACGCCATGACCCTCCATGTCCGACAAGCAACCGTGACAAACGCGAGGCATCGCAGGAGGGTAATAGCAATAAGGCTAACCCACTGCCACCTCCGCCTGTGTCACCACCAAGCAGTCACCATGGCGGAGGAGGCCCGCGTCATTCATGCAGCCCATCCCCTGTTGACAAGAAGAAGAAGAACCCGGAGCCATACGATGCACGTTCGCGGATCGACAAGATCCATGAGGCCCGGAAGGACCATACCTGGGACCACGTTGCTTTGGACCTGCAATATGGTCCGCAACTTACCCCAAAGGCTTCCGGATTGACAAAACCATCAAGCCCTATGATGGTACCGCCAAGCCAGCCACGTGGTTGCAGGACTACGACAACACTGTGGAGATTGCCGGAGGAAACCCCAACGTCGCCGTCAAGTACCTCCCATTAATGTTGTCGGGTACGGCCCGTCAGTGGATTGACGACTTGCCGGAAAAATCTATCTACAACTGGTTGGACATGCAAGAAGCGTTCACCAAGAACTTTGAGGGTACATACTAGCGTCCCTGCACTATGGGCGATCTACAGCGGTGCATGCAAGAGAAAGACGAGACATCTCGCGCCTACCTCTCCCGCTGGCTGGATATGAAGAATTCCTGCGCAGGAGTGCATGCTCAAACCGCCATGGCCGCCTTCATCGATGGGTTGGAAAGGGGCACGTTTCTCCGACATAAGCGGAAGCGCTTGCAGGACAATCACCAGCTCGACTTGAACAAGATGATTCAGTTGGCTAGTGAGTTCGCAGCTGCCGACGATGATGCTCGTGGCTCCTTGCCGGCAACGGCCATTCCAACCCAAGCTCGGAGAAACAGCAGTACAAAGCGGAAAACCGCTCCAGAATAAAAGCAATCTACCGACATGGTCGCTATGACTTTTGTAGGACGAGGAGAGGGCGGACAGCGTGGCCGAGGAAGGGGAGCCGGTCGTGGGCAGCAACGAGGAAGTGAAACCACCTCGGCGCCGCTCCGCATTCCCCAAACCTACGAGGAGTACCGTGATATGCCATGCCTCATACACCTCGACGTCAACAGCAAAGCCACCCATACCAATCGACACTGCAAGTTCGTCAACAACCTCAAGGAAGACCCGGAGTCCGGCTACAAGCAAAGTCGAAAGAACAGACCGCGCGGCAAGGGCAAGGGGGATAAGAAGGAGGAGGAGTCAAACGATTCAAGTGACATGGATGAAGACGTTGACCCCAAGCACGCCACCAAGAGTGACGACAAGGGCAAGAACCCCTTCGCGAAGAAGGCCCCAGTCTACCACACTTTCCTTGGCACCCCCACCGTCTGACAACAGAAGACCTCTCTAAGGATCCTGATGGCTACTCTCCCCCCAGTCCCTCAGTACCTGCGCTGGTCGGAGGTTCCAATAACTTGGGACAGGACGGACCACCCAGACCTTATACCCACGGAGAACCAATACGCCATGGTCATCAACCCCTTGATTGACAGCGTGGAGTTCACCAAGTGTATGGTGGACAGTGGAAGCAGCATCAACATCATGTACCTGGATACACTGCAAAAGATGAACTTGACGGAGGCAAACCTAAGGCGTACCAACACCGTCTTCCACGGCGTAGTTCCTGGTCGGGAGGCTAGGTCCCTTGGGTGCATTACACTTCAGGTAGCCTTTGGCGATGTTAATAACTACCGCCAGGAGCGCATGAACTTCGAGGTGGTCCCCTTCAAGAGTGTGTACCACATCATATTCGGCCGCAACATATTCCACACGTTCATGGCCAAGACATGCTTCGTCTACAACAAACTCAAGATACCCGGACCAAACGGCATCATCACCGTATCCGGAAGCTTTACCAAGGCAAGGGACTGCAAGATCAACAAAGCAGCCGTTGCAGAAGTTGTCCTCTACAGCGAAGAATTCAAAGAGATCCAGAGCAAGGTCGATGACTCAGAGATGCCCGCGTAGAAGAAACAAATCTCCGACTCTGTTCCTGCGTTCAAGGCCGCCATCGAGACCAAGCCGGTGGAACTTGTGGTAGGCGATGCCTCCAAGGTCACCGCCATTGGGACAAACCTGGATCCCAAATAGGAAAGCGCGCTCATCGAGTTCCTCCATGAGAACAGGGACATCTTTGCCTGGCAACCTGCCGACATGAAAAGTGTACCTAGGGAACTTGCCGAGCACAGCTTAAACATTGATCCAAAATCCAAACCAGTGAAAAAACCTCTACGACGCTTTGGAGATGAGAAGAGACGCGCCATTGGCAAAGAGATAGCTAGGTTACTTAAGGCTAGATTTATCCGAGAAGTCCTTCACACCCAATGGGTGGCCAATCCTGTACTTATCCCCAAAAAGGGAACCAATGAATTAAGAATGTGTGTTGATTACACCAGCTTGAACAAAGCATGTCCCAAAGATCCATTTGCTTTGCCTCGCATTGACCAAGTCATTGACTCGATGGCTGGCTCGGAACTTGTGTTTTCTCGATGCATACTAAGGATACCACCAGATCAAGATGAGGAAGTCGGACCAATTGGCCACTTCATTCACTACCCCATACGGCACGTTTTCCTATGTCACGATGCCCTTTGGGCTGAAAAACGCAGGTGCTACCTACCAGCGGACAATGCAACGTTGCCTTCACGATCAAATTGGTCGGAACGTTCATGCCTACGTGGACGATATCGCGGTGATGTCTAAAAAGTCAAACGACTTAATCTCCGACTTAAAAGAAACCTTTGATAATCTCCGGAAATACAACATGATGCTTAACCCTAAGAAGTGCGTCTTCGGGGTTCCATCCGGCAAATTGTTGGGCTTCATCGTTTCCCAGCATGGAATCGAGGTCAACCTGGAGAAAATCAAGGCCATCTTAAACATAAACCGTCTGACATGCCTAAAGGACATTCAACGACTAACAGGTTGTGTTGCAGCAGTTAGTCGGTTCGTCAGCCGACTTGGAGAGAAGGCCCTGCCGCTGTACAAGTTGCTGAAAAAGTCAGACAAATTCACATGGACGGACGAGGCAGATGCAGCATTGAAGCAGCTCAAGGAGATTCTTTCCTCAGCGTCCATCCTTGCAGCACCCGAGCCTAGAGAGCCCTTGTTAATTTACATGGCGGCAACCAACCGGGTTATCAGCATCGTCGTCGTCGTAGAGCGGAAGGAACCAGGCTATGAGCACGGAGTTCAACAACCAGTTTACTATGTAAGCGAGATCTTGACGGAGTCTAAGCAGCATTACCCGCACTACCAAAAGATAGCTTATGGAGTATTCCTTGCTTCTCGGAAGCTGAGGCATTACTTTCAGGAGCACCCAATCACAGTGGTGAGCAAGACTCCATTGTCGGACATCATCAACAACAGCGACGCTACAGGAAGGGTCGTGAAGTGGGGCATTGAACTTGCCGCCTTCGAGATCACCTACAAGAGACGCGACGCTATCAAATAACAAGCCTTGGCGGATTTTGTTGCAGATTGGACGGAGATGCCAGATGCTACTCCGTTGCGAACCGTAGTATCGGGTGATGCACTTTGACGGATCAAAGCTGCTCAACGGCTCGGGGGCTGGTGTATTGCTACAGTCACCAACAGGAGACAAGCTACACTACGTTCTGCAGATCCACTTCGAGGCTACAAACAACATGGCGGAGTATGAAGCACTCATTCACGGACTACGTGTAGCCAAGGATATTAGCATCAAGCGCATAGTTTGTTGTGGAGATTCTGACTTGGTTGCCCACAGTGGTCGCACCGGAATGCGCGGAACCCTATGATGGCGGCATATCGAGACGAAGTGGACGAGATAGCCAAGAGCTTCTTGGGCTACGAGGTTAAGTATGTGCCTAGGGAGCAAAACAAGGCGGATGATCTTCTGTCTAAGCTAGGATCAGGGCGCAAGCGAATCCCGCCAGGAGTTTTCCTCGAGGACCTGCGCACACCATCCGTGATGGGAGCTGACATCGACAATCCAGATAGAGCTGACTCTTTCGTCAACATGGTGACTAAGGTCCCTCCGGCTTGGACAAAACCGTTCATGGAATACCTTGAACACGGAACTTTGCCCGACGACAAAGTCGAAAGACGACAAATAGTACGATGAGCAAAGGGTTATACCATAATCAATGGGCAACTCTACAAAAGGATCACTACTGGTGTATACCTAAAGTGTGTTTCCCAGCTAGAAGGTATGGAAATCCTACGCGAAATCCATCTCGGAGATTGCGGGCATCACGCCGCTCCTCGATCGTTGGTCGCGAAAGCCTTCCGGCAAGGATTCTACTGGCTGACCGCGAAGGCGGACGCCGACAAGCTGGTTGAGACATGCATGGGATGCCAGTATTATGCCCGACAACCACATGTTCCTGCTGAAGAACTGCGAACAATACCAATAACTTGGCCGTTTGCAGTCTGGGGATAGACATGGTGGGACCGTTACAGACGACACCTTGTGGGTTTACACATCTGCTTGTAGCAGTTGATAAATTCACCAAATGGATAGAAGCTAAACCCATTAGAAAGCTTGATGGGGCAACTACCCTCAGGTTTGTCCGGGATCTAGTGGTGAGATTTGGTCTCCCACATAGCATTATCACCGACAATGGCAGCAATTTATCACTCGGAGAAGTGGAGGCATATTGCTAGGAGAAAGGCATCCGACTTGACCTTCCATCTGTGGCACACCCACAATCCAAAGATCAGGTTGAGCGAGCCAATGGATTAATTCTACAGGGAATCAAGCCACGTCTTGAGGCACCGCTACATAGAGCGGCTGGATCCTGGGCGGAAGAATTGCCATCTGTGATGTGGAGTTTACGAAGTACACCCAATAGATCTACCGGCTACACCCCTTACTGCATGGTATATGGAGCAGAAGCCATCCTGCCTTCCGACATCCTCCACGATGCACCAAGAGTTGCCGCCTACGATGAGGATGACGCTGAAGAATCCAGACGCCTGGATGTGGACCTTCTCGAGGAGGAGCGCGTTTTGGCATGCCAAAGATCCGCCATCTACCAGTAGAAGCTATGCAGCTACCATAGTCGGCGTGTTCGGCATCGCTCGTTTAAAGAGGGGGATTTGGTGCTCCGACTTAAGCAGAAGAAGTCACACAAATTATCCCCGCCATGGGAAGGACCGTTCATCATAAGCAAGGCGCTGCTCAATGGGTCTTACTACCTTGTTAATGATCATGAACTAAAGGATAGACCCAACGAGGATCATAAGCGTAAGCGACGTGACCCGGATGATGACTACCCGGAGCTTGATCGACCATGGAACATAGCGCAGCTATGTCCTTTTTACACTTAGCATTTTTATCTAACTGTGTATCTCTTATATGATCAATGAAATAAAGCTCTTTGGTTCACTCATATTTCTGAGTCTTTTACCTCCTTTAGTGTTCATTTTTGGATCATATAAACCTTTATGCACAAGCTTTGCGTTTGCACTTGTGAAAATTCCGCCAACGGGCGTTAGCTTAAGTTTTCTGGTCTACACGTTCTTTGTCGTTTTTATGTGGATTCTGGAGTAGTGACTTTTGGCACTTGTTGTCGGCGATTTTGTGCTTAGGTTATTGACGGTGCCATTGGGCATCATCACCTAAGCGCATGGTTCCGACAACGAGTCTTCCGACTCACGAAAAGTCAAGCATAAGAACCAAAGTAATGGATAAGCCAGCACTTGCTTAAAAAATATATACATGCTGGGAACTAAATTCTTAAGTAGCAGGACATAACAACCATTGTTTTCCGCCTTAAGTTACACCATCAAGTTTTTTTCCCGCGCATCCACCAAAGGCAAAACAAATATTACATAGTGTTTTTCACTCTTTGGGCGCAGGAGACTTGGAAGCAGCATCGTCCCCAGCCGGAGAATCACCCTCAACATCGGCGCTATGATGAGACTCGGAGGAATCTTGGTTAACGTTGTCAATGGTGTTCATGGGCACGAAGACGTCGATGTCCACCAACTCGGCGACTCTGGTGTCATAACCCGCGAGTGATGACAAGATGTCTTTGTGATCAATCTCTTTGATGTCATCATCAATGTCAGGGATGCCAGAGGTCACCATATCGATGTCGGCATCTTTGTAGTGTGCCTTCACCATTGAGAGTGCCATCCTCGTGCTAGCCTGTGCACATGAAGCTTTCCAGCTTGTAGCACGCTCGGGGGCTCGGCGCAGAATCTCCGAGTACTTCGTCACAGAGTCCGATGCCTTGATATATATCTAGAGGGGCTTAGCAATATCCTTGGCTTGGGTGATGGCGGTGTTGATGAAGTTGTCAGCAAGAACCATGCATTCCTTGTCCAAAGGAGGCGAGCGGGTTAAACCCATAGGCGCTGAAAATTTCGACAAGGAGCGCATGAGTTCAATAAACTCTAAGTATCCAGACTACAGAAATACAAGGCGGAGGATACTTACTGAAGATGCTGGCCTTAGCCTGCCAGACGGTGTCCGCCAAGGATTCCTTCTCTTGTTGGAGGAGCTTAAACGCCTCGCTATGGCGATGGTTTTGCTCATCAGCAGCTTGCTTCTGATCTTTTAAGATCGCAAGCTCCTCCTTCAAGCGATTGATCTCCGCGGAGGCGGAATCTTGCAGGGCTTTCATGGAATCCTCGTGCATCTTCAGCATCTCTTCCCTCTCCTTCTTAAGGATTTTGTTCTCACTGTCCAGCTGCTGAATGTGCTTGGACTACTCGACAATATCCTTGGCCTTGGCGACATGCTCTGCAAGTCGAAGAAAACAAAATACACAGTGAGTACTCAAAGAAGGAAGGCATAAAACCAAGACGGAATGCGCAAAAAAGAAAACAGACTCTTGTTTTTGATGATATGTTCCTTCAAGATGGCAGTTTTACCCTTTTTGGCTTCAAGATCTGCGCGCATCTTCTGGTACTTGTCGTTGGCCATGCCCCGCCGAGCATTCTCGTTCTGTGAAACAAAGGAAAAAGTTAAAAATGTTGTTTAGTCTGCTTGGAGCACCTAGTCGGAAACTTTCCATCTAGGCGCTCTGGGGCTACAGCGAATGTTTTTCAACTTAGCAATATGCTTAGCTTTTCTTTAAAGCATCTAGTCGGAGCTACTTCAGTTCTCGATTAGAAGCTTGGGGCCTATAGTATAAAGTTTTAACTCGGAAAATGCTTAGCTTTCCTTTAAGCATCTAGTCGGAACTAATTCAGATACAACTAGAGGCTTGGGGGCTACAGTGTTGAAAAATATAAACACTGCGTATGCTACTCTTACAGCATCTAGTCGGAATAGTTTCTTCCATCTAAATGCTTGGGGGCTACAGTGAGAGCTCTTTCTAACTTAGTCACTCTTAGAGCATATAGATGCAAAACCTATGGTTTTTCGTATACATCCTCGGGGGCTACAGTGGGATACTCATAATGAAATGCAAAAGGCAAAGTAAAACTTACAAGTGCAATAATCTTGAGGTTTGTAGCACTCTCGGCCAGTAGCTTGCCAAAGGAAATGCTATTTCCCTGCAAGATATCTGCTTGTCGGAGCAGCTCCTCAATACCGCACGTCGGAGATGACGGCACTCCTCCAGGAACCATAGTTGTGTTACTCGGCAGGAGCACCGGGTAAACTATCTTCGGGAACTCAAAGGGTTTCTGGGGAGTAGGGGCGCCGCCTTCAGCAGAGGTACCAGCTCCCACTGTCGCCTTGCCGCTACCGATGGCATCCTTAGCCGGAGTTTCAGCCATTTGTAGAGCAACGATGTCTCAAGCTTCGCCTTCACGACAATGAGTTCGGTAGAAGCGCCAGAATCCACTTCCATGGCGGAAGGGCCTGGTGCCTCCTGGGCTTGAGAGCTTGTCGGGGCAGAGGAAGGCTTGACGGCAGGAGTAGCAGGGGCAATGACGGGGGAGGAGTTGCGATGCAGCATATCTTTGATATTTCTAGAAGCCCCCAAAGTCTTGGAGGTCTTCTTGAGGCTGGTTGTGGCTTTATTCCTGAAACGTGCAAAGTGCATAAGTACAGGAGCAAGACAGAGAAATAAGACAATGTCGGAGAATGAGAAGCTTACACTAGGGGGGGTGCTTTGGCAAAAATCCCGGTGGCTTTTCTCTTATCCGCCTCTAGGGCGGCGGTAGTCTTCTTGGAGGCTCCACCCTCCGTCTTCTTATTCTTGCCTCCGTCGGCAGCGTCAGAGGTGGAGCTCTCCCGCTTTCGCGCCAACAGGACATCGTCGTCAGACACGACCGTGACTTCCTTCATCTTTGGATCGTAGATTTGGGAAGCCAGGTTGTCCTCATCTAGATCGCTAAGCTATTAAGTTAGAAATCACCGTGTTAGATGGGATGGTAATGGCAAGACGGTGAAACTGGAGTATATGTCATACACGGAAAATACATATCTATCTTTGGGCACTTGCCGTCTATGTACATGTCGCAGGTGATGGTGAAGCCACGCTTCTTATCCTTCACCTTGACGATGTCCTTCAGGCGGAGCTTGACGGAGTCGCTCGAGAAGTTATCCACGGAGATCCGGAGGGTATCCCTTCGATCACTGGTATACTCGTGCATGGGGTGCTGGAAGGATGCGACTGACGCAGAGGGAGGCTAGGGTTTTCGAGGTTTATCACAGAGAGCTCGAGGAGGTGTGCGGCTGGAGGAAGAAGACGATGACGCGAGAGGAATGAGGTAATAGGTGGAAAGTGTCCCACGGTTACTATTTATCATGCTCTGCGTCAAGATTCGTGCAGATGATCGGACGGTTGCCGCGTAGACGACGTGTTCGTGAACGTGCGCTGTAATTTTGCCACGTCTCCAACCGTCGCCGCCAACGGTTCGTATCACTCGCGCGGGAAAATCGGATATGATTGCGTTCTCTGCATGTGTGAGTTACGAGGCGTCGCTGACCTAAGCGTACGTTGTCCTAGCTGACATGGGTAGATGAGTCGTCGCATCAAAGATTCCGGCATGGACGGATTTAATCCGACTACGAGAGAGTACGATGGAAGATTCAGCATTTCTCCGGCTTACCATTCAGAGACGGAGAAAACCTTGCAGGGTTCTTTGGGAGGACTACAAGATATTGCTTGACGATTTGCCGACATCCATCTAGACGGAGCATTCAACGTGAAGAGGCAAGACGGCGCAAGATCTCGGAGTTCTCCGGGGGCTACATCCTTATAGCACGTCTCTTATCCGACTAACCCGGGTGGCCCATAGTCGGTAGCATGGTCTATGTCCTGCTGGGCGGCCCAGTTAGGTGGATCCAGAAGGGAGGCCCATGCCGGATAAAGGAAGGCTACGGTGGAGTCACCAGCGTACCCGGAGCCTTGGAGTGCAAGATACACAAGACTAGTAATAGACGGTGTAGGACTCAGAATCTGTCCGGCTAGGACTTTTCCTGAACCCTAGGACTGGTGACTATATAAGTCAGGCCTATGGGAGCCTTTAGGGCATCGATTGATAACCTCGCAAATGAACCTATCTCCAGAATCTCAGATTGCCCTTATAGTGATTTATAGCAGAGTAGGATTCCACCACCGTTAGGGATTCAACTGTAAGCTGTGTTACCTCATACCCGTCAACCGTCCACCTTACCACACGTCTCTAAACACGCACTATGAGGACCCCTCCATGGCGTACTCGTCGGCAATACCACGACAGGCCCGTGACTCTATGTATCTACAATCTTCCTCCTTGGTTGTGCATGAAGCGTAAGTTCATTATGATGCCGGTGATCATCCAAGACTCGAAGCAACCGGGCAACGACATTGATGTGTACCTAAGGCCATTAGTTGAAGAACTCTTACAGTTGTGGGGCAAACTAGGTGTACATGCGTGGGATGAGAACAAACAGGAGCCATTTGACCTACGAGGGTTGCTTTTCGTAACCATCAATGATTGGCCTGCTCTTAGTAACCTTCGTAATGCATAAACAAGGGATATAAGGCATGCACGCACTGTTTAGATAAGACTGAAGGTACATATTTGCATAAATGTAAGAAGGTTGTGTACCTGGCGAATCGACAATTTCTTTAGACCAATCATCTCATAAGAAAGAAAGGCAAGCATTTCAAAGGTGAGGCAGATCATCGGAAGAAGCCTGAACTCGCTGCTGGTGATGATGTATTTGGTATGGTCAAGGACATAGAAGTAATCTTTGGAAAGGGTCCTGGCGGTCAATCAGTTCCGAACGACGTCGCTACCGGACACGCACCCATGTGGAAGAAGAAATCTATATTTTGGGAGATGCCATATTGGAAAGTCCTACATGTCCGCTCTTCAATCAACATGATGCACGTGACGGAGAATCTTTGCGTGAACCTGCTAGGATTCCTAGGCGTGTATGGGAAGACAAAAGATACACCAGAAGCACGGGAGGACCAGCAAATTATGAAAGACCCAAAGAACATGCATACACAGAACAAGACGGATAAAGGGCGTCACTTAAGTCGTGCCAACTATGCTCTTACCAAAGCAGAGAAGGAAATCTTTTTTGAAGTCCTTTACAGTATCAAGGTGTCGTCTGGCTTCTCATCTAATATAAAGGGGATAATAAATATGGCAGAGAAAAAGTTCCAAAACCTGAAGTCTCATGACTGTCACGTGTTTATGACATAGTTTCTTCCGATTGCATTGAGGGGGCTTCTACCGGAAAATGTTCGAGTACCCATTGTGAAGCTGTGTGCATTCCTCAATGCAATATCTCATAAGGTAATCAATCCAGATATTCTGCCAAGGTTACAGAAGGATGTGGTACAATTTCTTATTAGTTTTGAGTTGGTGTTCCCACCATCCTTCTTCAATATTATGACGCATCTCCTGGTTCACCTAGTGGAAGAGATTTCCATTCTCGGTCCTGTATTTCTACACAATATGTTCCCCTTTGAGAGGTTCATGGGAGTCTTAAAGAAATATGTTCATAACCATGCTAGACCAGAAGGAAGCATCTCCAAGGGATATGGAACAGAGGAGGTCATTGAGTTTTGTGTTGACTTTATTCCTGACCTTAAGCTGATTGGTGTTCCTGACTCGCGGCATGAGGGAAGACTAAGTGAAAAGGCACGCTAGGAAAGAAAGCAATGATATGTAGGGACGGGGAATCTTTCACTAAAGCACACTACACAGTTCTACATAATTCCACCTTGGCAGCTCCGTATATCGAGGAACACAAGAATATTGTACGCTCCAAAAACCCGGGGAAGCCTGACTCATGGATTACAGATGAACAAATGAAGTCTTTTGGCGGTTGGATCCGGACACATCTCTTTAATGACACCACTTTTGGAGATCAGCTATACTTGTTGGCCGCGTCACCATCTTCTAATATATTGAATTTCCAAGGGTACGAAATAAATGGGAATACATTCTACACGATCGCCCAAGATAAAAAGAGCACCAACCAAAACAGTGGTGTCCGCTTTGATGCAACGGACGAGAATGGGCAAAAGGACACATACTATGGTTACATAGAGGAGATATGGGAACTTTACTATGGAGTCTCTTTTAAGGTCCCTTTGTTTCGCTGCAAATGGGTCAACCTGAATGGGGAAGGGGTAAAGATAGACCAGTTGTACGGAATAACAACAGTGGATCTCAACAATCTTGGTTACAGAGATGAACCATTCGTCCTAGCCAATGATGTGTCTCAGGTTTTCTACGTGAAGGACATGTCCTCAGACCGAAAAAAAAGAAAAAATAAGCAAATGAATACATCATATGATGAGCCAAAGCATCACATAGTTCTTTTAGGGAAAAGAAACATCGTGGGAATCGAGGATAAGATAGACATGTCAGAAGATTATAATAAGTTTGATGAAATTTCGCCCTTCATAGTGAAAACTGACCCAAGCATTCCGTTAAGTAAATAAGATGCTCCATGGTTACGTCTGAAGCAATCATAAGGAAGGACATACGCCAAGAAGTTCATGCTCATATTGTGTACCTCTAGTTCATGTCTGGCCGGTCGGCTGCATATTGTGAACCTAAATGCTATGAGACATGATAGCTCATTTTGTGAAGGATATTTTATGATGTTTGCAATTTTCCAAGTTTAATAAATGTATTGAGTGTTAGTCCCGGTTTGTGGCTTGACCGAGACTATATATTGGGGGGCCTTTAGTCCCAATTTTGTAGTCTCGGTTTTTAATATTAATAAATGTCTTGAGTGTTAGTCCCGTTTTGTGGCTAGACCGGGACTAAAGGGGGCCTTTAGTCCTGATTCGTAGAACGACTTTCCTGAACTATGAAGAAGTTGTCCTGATTCGTACTTACCATTAAGATCTGATCTCCAAACGCGCGTGGTCACATATTAGGTAGTGCCTCTATGAACAGTTTGTTGGAGATGCCGGAAGACTGGGCTCTAGCGGCATCTCCCTCAAACTGGTCGTAGTGGTGTCCCTGCTCTCGCACACTATCTTGCAGCTTGTAACTTCTCTAGCTATATCAATATGCCTGGGAGCTAACTAATTTCACATATTAGGGAGTGCCTCTATGACCAGTTTCTTGGAGATGCCGGAGGACTGGGCTTCAGCGGCATCTCCCTAAAACTGGCCGTAGTGGTGTCCCTGCTCTCAAAAACAATCTTGGAGATGCCTCAATCTGGCTGGAGGACTGGACTCATAAGGATGCATATTTATAGTACAAGCAGCTTGGCATAGTGTCGACACTCATGACATAATGTCGACACTCACGCCTATTATTAGTGCTGATCGAGGTTTTGTAGCTTGGTGTCTCCAACCGACTAAAGGTTCATCTTTAGTCCCGGCTGGTGACACCATCCGGACAAGGTACAAGCCGCAAAGACATAATGTTGACACTCACCCATATCATTAGTGTTGTTCGCCCACTGCCCAATCCCTTTAGTCCCGGTTTGTGACTACATCCGGGACTAAATGTCAACAATGATCATGTGTGTGTGACATTGGTATGTAGAACAATGTTGCAGAGGAAGTTTTCCTTTTTGTCGCATCGGAAAATCCCTTTTCCATTTTCCGAGCGCAAAAAACGGGTCGTTTTGTGAAGTAACCACCAAAATGCCGTTTCAGAATGCTACCGTCCTATTTTCCTAAAATACTAGACCACCTTACATGGACTATATCCCAACCGGTACAAATCGGGACTAAATATGAACCCTCTCTTTATATAGGCATTTCATTTATTAGGTAACACTTAAGACATTTATTAATATTAAAACCGACAAATCCGGGACTAGCTAACACTCAGGCCTAAAGCCGCCTTTAGTCATAATCATGCCTAGTCCTATAGTACGCAGCTTCGTGGTCTTCATCGTCTCATCATCATCATCGCCATCGCCACCGCCACTCGGGATCCTCACATCCATGGCATATACCAGGCCATTCCAGCCTTGGATTCACGGCGACAGTGGGCCTGTGGGCGGTGGACTCAGGGCACCAGGCGAGGATGGTCTCCCCGGCGATGTAGCGCATCACTGCGATGATAGTACGGTTCTCCACCACGCAGACGACGGCCGACTTCGTTGTTGTTCACCGGTGGCGGCCATCACCCTCGACTGGCGAAGCTCCCTTTCCCGCCTTATTAGCGAAGAAGGCATTCCGTGTCATAGTTGTCGGGATCCCACTGGGATCCATCCGCTCCGGCGTGAGCTCGTGGTAGAAGTGGTTAACCTTGAGGGGAGGGAGAACCTCGATTCGGCATCAAGGGGACTCATGGACAAGGGTAGTTGAGGCGCCTGGCGCTCGGTCTCCTCGAGGGTCGAGAATGGCCCAAGAGGGCTGTCCATTGTTCTAAGAGAGGAAGGTGTGGATGTGTGGATAGCCATGACACGATCACCCTAAATATAGAGGGAAAGGGCGGGAAAACTTGACGTGAAGCTTTGGAAAATGGCGGGAAATATCTTTAGTCCCGGTTAGTGACTACATCCGGGACTAAAAGCTCTAGTAGAAAGGAAAGGGCGGAAAACTTGGCGGGAAGAGGTGGAAATGGCGGAAAATATTTTAGTCCCGGCTTGTGACTACATCCGGACTAAATGTGTGAACAATGATCATGTTTCAAAAAACCTTCATAAAATTACCTATCATGTTCGAGGTTTCATGGCTTTCGTCCAAATGACCGATGTTATGTGCTAAATCACGGCATAGTTTGTGATGTTGTGCCCATATTATGCATATGTGTGGACATTGGTATGGAGAACAATGTTGCAGGAGGAAGTTTTCCTTTTTGTCGCACGGAAAAGCCCTTTTCCATTTTCCGAAAAAACGGTTTTTGTGAAGTAACCACCAAAATGCCGCTTCAGAATGCTACCCTATTTTCCTAAAATACTAGACCACCTTACATGGACTATATCCCAACCGTACATCTCAAACCTTTTCGCCCATCCCGGTAAAAGGATAAAATGTCCGCCGAATCGGCAGAAGTGGGTCCAGTTTGTACTACAGGTACATGATCTATCGCCCGTGATTTTTTGAAAAAATCATTTTTAGACTCGCAATATGTGGTTTCTTCAGAGATCCAATGCAAGTTCTAACAATGCCCGTCCCCTATCTTCATGCACACCGGTTCGACCATAGTTAGAAATTCAAATAATTCAAAACGGGCATAATAAATTCAAAAAAATCCGAACAATGAAAATCCTTCATGGTGTCATATTATGTTACATAGTTGAAAGGAAAATACCAGACTTGGTATATTGATCATGTTTGGAAAAAACCTTCACAAAATGACCTATCATGTTCGAGGTTTCAAGGCTTTCGGTCCAAATGACCGATGTTATGTGCTGAATCACGGTATAGTTTGTGATGTTGTGCCCATATTATGCATGTGTGTGGACATTGGTATGGAGAACAATGTTGCAGGAGGAAGTTTTCCTTTTTGTCGCACGGAAAAGCCCTTTTCCATTTTCCGAGCGCAAAAAACGGGTCGTTTTGTGAAGTAACCACCAAAATGCCGTTTCAGAATGCTACCGTCCTATTTTCCTAAAATACTAGACCACCTTACATGGACTATATCCCAACCGGTACATCTCAAACCTTTTCGTCCATCCTCGGTAAAAGGACAAATGTCCGAATCAGGAAGTGGGTCCGGTTTGTACTACATGTACATGATCTACCGCCTGTGATTTTTGAAAAATCATTTTAGACTCGCAATATGTGGTTTCTTCAGAGATCCAATGCAAGTTCTAACAATGCCCCTATCTTCATGCACACCGGTTCGACCATAGTTAGAAATTCAAATAATTCAAACGGGCATAATAAATTCAAAAATCCAACAATGAAAATCCTTCATGATGTCATATTATGTTACATAGTTGAAAGGAAAAATACCAGACTTGGTATATTGATCATGTTTGGAAAAAACCTTCACAAAATGACCTATCATGTTCGAGGTTTCAAGGCTTTCGGTCCAAATGACCGATGTTATGTGCTGAATCACGGTATAGTTTGTGATGTTGTGCCCATATTATGCATGTGTGGACATTGGTATGGAGAACAATGTTGCAGAGGAAGTTTTCCTTTTTGTCGCATTGAAAAGCCCTTTTCCATTTTCCGAGCGCAAAAAAAACGGGTCGTTTTGTGAAGTAACCACCAAAATGCCGTTTCGAATGCTATCCCTATTTTCCTAAAATACTAGACCACCTTACATGGACTATATCCCAACCGGTACATCTCAAACCTTTTCGTCCATCCGGGTAAAAAGGACAAATGTCTGTGAATCGGTAGGAAGTGGGTCCGGTTTGTACTACAGTACATGATCTACCGCCTGTGATTTTTGAAAAATCATTTTAGACTCGCAATATGTGGTTTCTTCAGAGATCCAATGCAAGTTCTAACAATGCCCGTCCCCTATCTTCATGCACACCGGTTCGACCATAGTTAGAAATTCAAATAATTCAAAACGGGCATAATAAATTCAAAAAATCAACAATGAAAATCCTTCGCGTGGTGTCATATTATGTTACATAGTTGAAAGGAAAAATACCAGACTTGGTATATTGATCATGTTTCGAAAGGAAAAATCCGAACAATGGCCGTCCCCTATCACTTCTTATGTTTATAGTTTTTCTAAATTCCAAATTGATATTAAAAAATATAAGTTAATTCATTTTAATTGTAAATGGTTCATATTTTAAATGGTTACATTAATTATTTTTAAAATGAAAATGTTTTTGAATTATTTATTTAAATCCAAACACTTTTTATGTTTAAATTTTTTTCTAAATTCCAAATTAATATTCAAAAATATAAGTTAATTCATTTTATAAGGTTACATTAATTATTTTTAAAATAGAATATGTTTTGAATTATTTATTCAAATCAATACACCACTTATGTTTAAAGTTTTTCTAAATTCCAAATTGATATTATAAAAATATAAGTTAATTCATTTTTAATTGTAAATGGTTCATATTTTAAATGGTTACATTAATTATTTTTTAAAACAGAAATTGTTTTTAATTATTTAATTAAAAGCAAAAAAATTTTATGTTTAAAGTTTTTCTAAATTCAAATTAATTATCATTTAAAAAACAATACAAATTTAAACCCCAAAATAAAAAATAAGGCGGGAACAGAGAGAAATACCTGAAATTTTTTGAAAACAGGGGAATATGTCCCGGTTGGAGCCACCAACGCCTCCCTTGAAAATTGGAAAAAAAAGTGGAGTATAGGTCCCGGTTGGTGGCTCCAACCGGGACGTATGCCCCTTTATTCGCGGTTGGAGCCACCAACCGGGACTAAAGGCCCATTAAGACGAAGGTTGCCGCCTCGCCTGCCCTTGAGCGCCGCTGCCGTCGCCAAGACGTCGCCACCACCTTCCAACCGCCGCTGCGGCGCTGCCGCCTCGCCACCAAGCCGCTGCTGCCAAGGCCGCCGCCAGAAGGTGCCCTTCCTCTCCTTTTTCGCCGCCGGCTGGGCGCGGGTGCGGCGGCGTGGTGCGGCGGGCAAGCGGCGGGCGGCGGCGCTGGCGAGTAGGCGCGGCGCATGGCGTGGCGGGTGGTCAGATTGTCACGGGCGACCATCGGCGTGGTCAAGCGCGCCCGACGTGGCTGGGCGCCAAGCACGTGCCCGGTGCGGCGGCGTGGGCGCCGCAAGGCTCTGACGTGGCGCCTACGTGGCAAAAATGTTTTCTATTTTCTGTTTTGTTTAAATTCAGAAATGGTTTAATTAAATCCATAAATTGATATAATATTGTAAATTCAATAATTAATTATTTATAACTCAGAAAAATACAAATAATATATCAAAATGTTCAGAAAAATGAGATCTAACTATTTAACCTCAAGTTTCTCCCACTTAGAACAAATCCACCCCTCTCATGTGTTCCGGAGTTTCTCCGAGTTAGGGTTTTCAATAACTTTTTATTTATAAGTCAGAAAAATACAAATAATATATCAAATTGTTCAGAAAAATGAAACCTATCTATTTAACCTATAATAATGCATTGTTCAACAATTTAAATGACAAGTATAATTATAAGAACAAATGCACCCCTCTCATATGTTCCGGAGTTTCCCCGAGTTAGGGTTTTCACCCGTCGGAACCCCGATTAAATCGTCGAGCATGTCTTAGGGTTACATTCCAATGCAAATTAACTTGTCATATCATCATACTTGCTTGAGCATTGCATCGATGCCATGTGTTGATTGTTTCCCTTTCTTTTCGGTGTTTCGATTATTAGGTTTATTATTAGTTAGGTATTATTAGGTTTATTAATTAGTTTGGTATTATTGGTCTTATCAGTCAATGTGGGTAGCCCCAGACACGATTCACATTGCCAGTCACTGTGGTTAGATAAGGAATCATTAATACCCCTTAGGTGCATGTGGGTTCCCCTCTCATATGCATCGGAGGTTTCTCCGAACTAGGTTACACCCCTCGGAACTCCGGAATATTGATAACCGTTGATTTTAGCTAGAGTTACCTATCTACTACACGGTTTCCTTTTTGTAGCTAGGTTTAGGGTTTCTCTTCATTTTTATTATTGTGTATGTATATATCAGGGTTTCGCCTTAACTTTCTCCTTTAGCCGCTTTGACTTATTCGCTTTTCCACCTATGCGAAAATATGGATCCGCCGAGACGAAGAAAAGGAAGAGTTGATCCAAGGTGTGATCCGTGGGGAAGATAATTTAGACGATCAACGCTTCGAACAACTCCGTGAGGGTGATCCTCTTTACCGGAGTAGACAACTTGTTTGAGGTTGAAGGTGTTGCCTTCATGAGGGAGAAGGCGATGCCTTGTGTAATGAGAAGACACCCATGAGGTGCATGTAATATAAATCAATTCATTAATTAATCATCTGCTATCTATATAGAAATAGTAACGACGATCTTTCTTCTTTAGCCCTCCGGATCAAGGAATCTCATCAAAAGAGCAGACGAGGCCCAACCAAAAGTTGGAAGACCATGAGAGGTTCAGGATCAAGATGTCAGAAGACCGACAGCCTCCAAGTTGTCGCAACCAAATTTGTGGCACAATGCGGAGTAATCGTTAGGGACTTAATCCCGATCACCATTAGAAATTGGAATAGGCCTGCTAATGCGGATGAAGAGGGAACATGTTTATTTGTCCCTAACCACGCCAAAGATTTACTGTGGAAGAGGCTCATGGTTAATTTCAAACTACCGAAGATAGAGCTGGATCCAAATGCGGAGGATCCAGTTGAGGACGCCTTACAACATGGGAGAGCCATGGAGGCTAAGTGGAGTGGGCTTTGAAGAAGATGGCCTAGTGTTTCACCAACTAGAAGAAAAGATTGCACCTTGACTATGTCGTGAAAGAGAAGACTGATTTCAAGTTTGAGAAGATAAAACCATTCGGGCTGAGTTTGTGGAATACAAGACATCGAGAAAAGCTAAGGAAATGTCTGCAAAGAATAAGCTGAATGCTGCTAACAAGAAGTATCACCATACTATGGGGCAAGGTGGCTACAAGGCTGGCATTCCTAAGTGGGAGAAACTTGAGCAGGAACTGCGTGATAAAAATATCACCCCAGAGACAGACGATTGGGTAGAACGTGCAAGGAATTGGTTTTACGGGCATGGGGGCACGTTGGACTCGGAAGGGAGGTGTATATATACCATACGACATAAAGAAGACCCCTTGCCAATCGAGAGGATGAGAAAAGCAGTAAAGGCTGTTAAAAGATGGGGACTTCATTCCCGATAGAGAATGATGAGCTCACCGCCCTTGGAAATAAGGAACATGATGGACGAACACGAGGCACAATAGGCTCCCAATCATGGAGGACTGGGTTTCAAGAGAGGAAGAAATATCCTGATAGAAGCCACGAGGCTGTGAAGGTAGTCGAAAGAGCGAATGCGTTTAATTGAAGAACGATTAAAGCAACAACAAGATGAAATTAACTCACTTAAAGAGCAAAGTACTACCGGCGCCCCATCTCAACAGCACACTGCATTCGATGCTACCGGCCTATCGAATAATTGAAAAAGCAGTGTGGCTTCCACCGAGGTCCCGGGTGATGACAATGGCGATGCCGATGATGCACCGACGATGGCTCTGTTGGCTACCCAAAGGATGATATCACGAGATGACACATCGCGAGCTACATGTCAAAGTTGTGAACATATCAATGAAGGTGGCGGTCGGCTATGCCTTACCAATTGAACCCACACCAACTTACCACTGTCGTCTGGTTCTAGAGGGCTACGCTGTTGTCGGGGTGGATGAAATCATGCCCACCTTTGAGGTTTTGGATCTTCACCACCCTGCTGGTGAAGGGATGATGCCGGGTGACGAAAAACGCCACCATTCTATGGGTCAAGGATTGTATCGTTCAAAATCACACGCCAAGGCCATCTTCGCCGCATCTCACCCGCCTCAAGCGAGGTCGCCGCTGCTGCAGCCGCCTTCGCCGCCTCACCCGGCCCGCCGCCTCACCGTCTCCGTGCAGCCATCGCCGCGGGAGCCATCGCCGCGCCAGATAAAAAGCGAAGCGCATTGCCATCAGGCGGTCAGAAGCGATCGCTGAACGTAAACAAGAGCCTCTTCCAAAAGTACCAAAGGTTCCTCCCAAGAGAGCTTATGATCATCAAGAGGAGATCATGGCGATCGTTGATGCGACAGCGTTGCTAAGCGAGGCGGCCGAAAAGAGCCAGAGTTCCCCAGACCAAAGAAGAAAAAGCCAAAGTGTTGAAAATGCTAAAGACTCTTCATCAACCCGAGCCAAAGCTGTCATCGACTATGAGCGTTCTATTATCAAGTCACATGCACAAAAAGCCTCAAGAGCAAGATCGATGCAAGCGGAAATCTGCAGCTGGAGAACAAGCAAAACAGACTTGCGCCCCTCTCAAGGTGATTTCTCAAACCAATGTGGGTCGAGCAAATATGGGGTCAAGAGCAAGATGATCCGAGGTAGTTGCATTAACACGGAGAAGCGCGCTGCTCAAGGTATGAGTATTGCCCAAGATTTATCCCTTAGAGTTCTTCCCGTGAGTGAAGTAGCATACAAATACCAAGACGGGCAAACCTCTCACAAACCTGAGGAGGTAAATAATCTTTCAACAAAATGCTAAGATTGCATAACTGGTACATGCACGCCACAAGTGCCGGGCTAATCGATAGTGCCGAGGGTTACAAAAAGAATCATGGGAAAGAAAGTGATGACATGATATCCATTGAATTTGTTGAGCTATTTCAATTATTCAATCAAGACGCCTTTGGACAAATCGATCATCGCGCTCATTGTCTGTAAGTACTAATTTTGTAATTAACTTAGTCTCCATATCTCACTTTGTTTATTGCATGTATATAATCATACTGTAATATGCGAAATGAAGATTCTCGAATGCAGAGAGGACAAATCTATGATATTGGCTTCATTGACCCATATTGGGTTCATGAAGCTAATCTCAAAATAAGCCCCTGTGGATACGGAGGATAATATAGTACACGCGTTAAGGTTTCAAGAAACCAAAAGGGAAATACTTTTTTCCTTACAACTTCGAGTGAGTGTTATTGTCTTGTATACACTTTCTATTTCTTACTCGATGTTAAGTATATAATTGATTAGTTATGCATTCGCAGCTTCCACTATATTCTTAATCATTCAACTTGACAAAGGCGGTACTAGTCATGGACTCAAACATAAACCCCTTGAGACGGAAAGGACATGCAGATACTTCTCCAGTAATTCTAATCATTACGACACTATCGGCAACGCTCGTGAATTTTATGATATCAAGTACTTAATAACTTATTTTATTCGCTTTTCACGCCGGCAGCTTTTGGAAACGGTTCACCAAGAAGGCTAGGGGTGTTTGGAAAGAGGAGCTTACATTTCAACCACTAGATGTAAGCACTACTATATATCCGCATCTCTTTGATTCTAGTTTTGATACGTTATTATCATGCTTGATTATTATTTTGATTGAACTATGTTCTCGTGAAAGTGCCCGACGCAGGGACCAGGTAACAATCTATGTGGATACTATGTATGCGAAGTTCATCCGCAGGATGAGAAGGGCAGAAATTTAGAGCAACTCCACGATGTAAACAATTTCTATAGTTTTATTTTCAAACAAATTGTGTTTAGTTTCATTCATATAGACTCCTTTTTTAAATCAGATCGAACGCCTACGGAGACGGTCTTCTCGCCAAAGGATCGCATACGAGCAATTCAGAGGAATTGGGATTCTTGGATGCGTAAGTCCTAGACCAAAGGGGAATACTATTCTGCTGTGTATAGACAATAGGGATTGTAAAATAGCAACTCGATCCGTATAGACAAGGGAATACTTTTGTATGTAGTGAACTCGATCCGTATTGAATGTAATATTGTCATGATGATCTTGTGTAATACAAGGTTCCTTCATTGATAAGTACAAACACTAAATAAACAATAAAACAACCTAAATGAATTCTGCGCATGACACAAAAAGAGTAAGCGAAAATGCCTTGACAACAAAATGTAAAAATGAATTCTACACGGCGAAGGCCAAACAAATCTGCGGCATGAGTTTATTAGTCGGGTTGGTGTTCTGAGCGGGACTATCCTCCACCTCGCTTTGCTGCTGCCGCGTGCCATTGTCCGGTTGGTGGGGCAGCAGGAGGACTGTGTTGACTAGTCGGTGCTTTGGTCGGGTTGGCTGACCGGGATAATAACTCTACCAACCGGGGCAGCATGGGCGTTCTGCACTAGTGTACATTCAAGTGCTTCAATCCACTCTTCCCTTATTTACTTCATTATGTACAATAGAACATAAATATTTTTCATATGTCGTGTTCTTAATTTCAACAAATGTGTACTTAGTGCAAACATTCTGGTAGAATTTCCGATTCCAGTAGTTATGTGTTTTGCTCTGATTGCAGTTGCACATGAAGTTATAATTGTATTTATCACTGCATGTACAACCATTTCTTTGTTCCTGTAACGAAAACCTTTGTGTGTTAGGTGAGCTTCTTATTATTATTCTCGGATATACTTATTAGCATGCATATCCACCCAGCTGACCACTAATACTTTCAGAACAACCAAGTATAAGCTAGACCTCTGTTTACAAACATCAAGTACCATCAGGCATTGTTCATTAATTAATTTGAACCCTAAGAATAATATGTAAAACATGGTAATTGATATTTTGCTGCTTCAGGTACTTAAGAGAAATATTGTTTACCACAACCACGGTAAGTAGAATGTTGATCATAGATCTGAGTTATTCAGACAAAAGGTGTAACACCTAAAGGAATCGACCTTTACCCAAGTTTCAAGCGCTTCCCGTCCCGACCGCGCCAAAGCGATTCAAGAAGGTGCCTGAGGGCACTTTACGTGCGGTGAAAGCAGTAATAACATTACACAACGATCCTCGATGGGACCACAAACGGATATATATAACAGCGACTTCAAATACGAATATTATACAAAGATCCAAATCACCTTGAAAATGATGAGCGTCCGACTACTGGGACAAGATGCGTGAAGACAAAACCACGAAGAATAACCAATAGCGTCCATAACCACCTTGGCAAGCGGAAAGGTAACCAGCCTTCTAACAACAACGAAAACACCTTTAAAACAAAGGTGCCGACAAAGGCAAAGGAAAGGCGTCGATCGCGAGGCCAATTGCAGCGAGGCTAAATTGGCCCGGTCACCGCCTACTACAGGTATGGTGGTGGGCGGCGGCGGCGGCAGCAAACGCGAACACCCTATAAGTCTCCGATACAAGCGGCAATCAGAGGGTAGAGAAAAGACCTGTCGGAACCAACCTGATTCTACCATCAGACAACCCATCCTGGTGGCACCACCGAGACCAAATGGGGGAAGTTAACCGAGAACTCACACACGTTGGCAGTTTTATTTATTCCAGTTATCGTTGCATTAATTACAGTGGGTATAGATAATCATCACGATGAAATAGCGTTGGCCAATTTTGGTTAACCATTCCGTGATAGTTGCTTACTTACTAGTCGGATATAATTTAGCATGAGATAAACCCAAAACCTGTTGATTTGTTGGTACTTTTATTTTAGCCATTCCGTTATAGTTGCAATGTTTGCAATCCTGCGTGTACCATAGTGCATGGCGACAACTCAAGCAAGCAATTGTTGGCAGTTTTATTTAGCCATTCCATTATAGTGAAGCTGATTACTAGTCGTATAAAGTCAAATTTATACTTTACTTTAGTTATAATTGTCTGATCGAGATACTGTGCTCAAGTCGTCCATAACCCACGGACAGCTTTACGGAAAAGTTTTACCACAGGGGTGCACAAATGTGACCTTTACCTCGATCATTGTGGAAAAACCAAATCAAAACCATGAGGCCTTGAACAAAGCAATCACAAGATTCAGAAATATTTCAGGGGCCTTTTGTTGAGTAGACCATAGCAAACTGCTTCAGCTCGAGATGGACTCAAGGTTTGCGTCAATGGCTGTAAGCTTGTTGGGAACCTGAAAATGTATTTGGGCTTAATAAATCTGCTTAACATTCACTGCCTAAGCGATCAGTGTGCTCCTCACTTTGTCAGTAATAAAAACAATGTATGGCATAAGTACAGGATAGTAATAAAACCTCAACTAGTTTGTGGCCCCAAAAATAAAGGAATCAAACAAAAGCTCGAGATCCCATAATCCTCGAAGGATGTGGATGGCGCGATAAATCGAGAGCAGTGTCAATGCTGAGATCTCACAGGGACACAAGTGGGCGGTCAACAACCAAGCAACATCTAGCCTTACCTGTGCTCGCACCCTGCTTAATTTTGGTTGTTAAACCGTGGTGAAGTGAACAATAAATGCAAGCCCAGATCATCTCAACCGTAGACATGTGGCAATGCAACAAGCTGTGGCACTTGTGACATGGCGGCAGCAGCGAGCAAGCGACCTTCATGCCGGTCAACTATCTGCAATCAACAGGTAATAGGGATGTGTCAGAAGCCAATATAAGGCTGCACGGGATATCACGAGTACAGGCATTGTCATAACCTGAGATAGCAATAGATCAGCGGGAGAATAAATACTATAAAAAAGTAAGATAGGTAGAAGGGAGATGCCGCCCTGAAAACATTGCGGAAGAGTTCAGCGAGCTCGGGCGAAGCTCACATCAACTCAACGGCCTTATCCGGCGAAGAACCAAAACACTAGAATAAACACCGGATGCAATATTCATGCCTGGCGAGAAGATAAAAGTACATTATATATGAGTATGTATGACAGGTGCGATGCAATGAGGGCATATTAAAGCGGAACGGGGTCCAGTGATGATGGGTGGTTCATGTTGTTTAACTACACAGTTAAATGCGTGTCAAAAAGGACAAAAACTAGCACCAATTTGCTACCTGAATTAAATAGAGTAATATAAAGATGATTTATAACTGATTATATTTAGTAAGTTGATTGTTTGAGCCCCAAACCATAACAAATATAAATACAAGTATGACAATTTAATACAACAATTGCCTGGAATGGCATTACCAAAGTGAGAATTTCCGGAAGGAGTCCACATTGAAACAGCGGGCAATCCGGGGGTTTTGAAGAATTGATCTCGAAGTTCAGGGTTCGACCCAGAGATCGTTCACGGGACAACGGTGAATCAGCATCCGTGGTCTTGAATCACGTCCGACAGTCATGGCCCGTTAAAGGGGATGAAAGTACTTATCGTATTCGCGTAGCGACAACGGCGTCGGAGTTCTCGGCGGCGTCCGGAAGGAGTATGGCGTACCGATGTCGTGACACAGGCGTCAAGACCCTCGGGCGTCAGTTCAGGAAGAAGTACTTGCCTCGTATTGGTGGTCTTGGTCGAAGAATTGGCGTATCGAGACGTTCCTTTAATTAAAATTTAAAATCAGGAGAGACTTGCATCAGAAGAAGGACCTGGTTTGGTGTCCGAGCATTAGTTTGGTCGATGTCGTTTCTTGTAAATCACGAAAGTCTTGATGGTTCCTTAGGTACCTGAGTTTACTTGCAAACTCACTTGATGGCGGCAAAGACGAAACACGGGAATCCGCGACGACATAGGGAGAACTCCAGGAATCCGGTATCGTGTTGTTGGTCTCGTCAAATAGAGGATCATAGGGCTTGTGGTTGGGCCAGTGACTGCCTTGACGAGAAAAGAAGGCAGAAATGAGCCAAGCTGACGACAGGGGAGGACCTGGCAGCGTGAAGACCGAGAGTAGCAGGGGGAAGGACCGTAGCCAGGGGCCCTGGCACCGCCTGACGGCTTGAAAGCCGAATGAGAGAACAACTGCCTTCGAGAGGAGGCGGTGCGGCAGCTCCAGAGGCGGTGGGCAGGCAGTCTGGGGAGGAGGAAATGACTGTAGCAATTTCGAAAAGCGAGGAGAAGTGACGAGGAGCCAAGCGTGAGTCGAGAGGAAAGGCCAGGTGGTGCTCGGCATGGGCGGAAGAAGCAGAGGCGGCGAGGTCGCCGAGGCAGGCGGAGGAGGTGAGGCCCGTGAGGCATGGCCCGAGGTGGCGATCCAGTGTGATCCCGGGAGGGCAGGCGAGGAGGAGGGGCGGCCGGTCGCAGGCTCAGCGGAGGCATCGGTGGCAGGGTTGGGGAGAGGAGCCGGCGGTCGGCATTTCAGCCTCGGTGGAGCCAGTGGGGAGGTGCGGTGGGCCCAGATGAGGAAGGAGGAGAAGAGGCGGGGCAATGGTGGCAGTGGGGAGGCGTGTGGGCCAGGGGGACCGGTGGTGAGTGGGGTCAGGCCAGCGGGGTCGGTTAGGGAGAGGGTGGATCCGGGTCAGGTGGGGGTGGGGAGACAGGACGAGGTGGGAACAGGCTGGGGCATGTGGGGAATTAGGGGAGTGAGAGCCCAGGGGAAGAGAGAGAGGGGTAGGAGTGGGCTGTGTGGTGTTGTGTGCGTGCGTGCATGGGGATCCAGTGGGTTGGTGTGCGGTGGGGTGGGCTGGCATGGGGAGGTAGTGGGGATGGGGTGTGGAGGTGAGGTGTGGGGTGTATGCAGTTCTGGTTTGGGGATTGGGATGAGGGTGAGGTGGCGGTCAGAGAGGTTGATTGGTCGAAGGGTGAGGTGGAGGAGGGGTGGAGTGAGATGGATGACCGGTTTTGGGATTTTTGGGTGGGCCATGATTACTGAGCAGGGGGTGGCCAGAAATGGCCCAGGTGGGGATCGGCCCAGTTTGGCTACCCATTAAAATAATTTAATAAATTTATTTGTTTTCAAACGAGACTTTTACAAACCGATAGCAAACAAAACAAAATAATCCGGAGACCGGGTTTTGCGTGTTGAACAAAGGCAGGCGTTTAGAAAACAAAAATATAGGCGGTTTTTTGAGAAATAGTTTTATGCAACAAATGCAAGATGATGACGATTAACTCAAATGCAATGTGTGGCATGATGACATGAGCATCACGGTCATGGCGATGCAATGCCTGAAAACAACGCGATTTTCTGAAAGCTAGTGGTTTCACGGGATGCCACAAAGTGCCAAAACCTCTTTGATACGTCCAAAAGTATCCTTACCTTTCCAGGCTGCCTTTTGCTATTGTTTCCTCCTCTCTAAACTTGTGATTTGGATATAACTAACACGAGATGTGGCAACATTTTCGGCAAAGGGAGTATGGTGTCTAGATTTTTGTGAGTTGAAAATCAACTACTCGAGAAAAAATCCCCAAAAAAATATGCAAAATTAGATTTCACCATAAGATCCACATAGCTAGGAGATGAGGCGGAGAAGGGGCCTGAGGGCCACACACCTGTCAGGCAGTGGACCCCACCTCTGGAGCGCACCTAGGGGTGACGGCCACCCAAACACCCTTTTTGGCCTCCCTCGCCTGTTGCCTCTCGACCTAAAAATAGCAGGGGTTCGATAGTTTTTCGAGAAAAGAGTTTCCATACACTTGCCTGCCGCCATCGAGAAACCAAAGATTCGGTCCGGAAACTCCGTTCACGGCACCTTGCCAGAGCCAGGGAATTTGGAGAGGATCGTCGCCATCGATCATCATCAACGCATCTCCATGAACCGCCGATGTTTCCCTCATCCATGGTGAGTAATCCCCAGCCTTGTGTAAGCTTGGGGATGGTAGGGATTGGATGAGTTCTATCATCTTGAATAAGATTGTTGGGGCACTTAAGTGCATAGTATCTCTATTAGTTCTATTTCACTTTATTGCAACTTGTTGTGGCAATGCTTGTCACGCTAGGGCCCGAGTACCATGATCTCAGATCTGAACTTATTATTGAA
Source organism: Avena insularis (assembly GCA_023614405.1). Classification (NCBI taxonomy): domain Eukaryota; kingdom Viridiplantae; phylum Streptophyta; class Magnoliopsida; order Poales; family Poaceae; genus Avena; species Avena insularis. The sequence continues at coordinate 159,589,378 of CM042697.1, forward strand.
TCATTATGATAGTATTGTTTTTGATCTTATCGCAAGTTGTGTACATATCATATCCATGGGATCAAAAGGCCCGGAAGTGACAATATTTGGGACAGCCGGGCGGATGGGCGTGGTGTGAGGATCACATGTGTTCCGCGGAATATTAATGCTTTGCTCCGATTGCTACCTATTAAAAGGCACCTTAATTTCAGATAGTTTCTAGGAAATTTGGCCAGCTTGAAATAACATGTGGGCCCCCATGTGATGTTTGGTGATTAATGACAATCTCTTTGGACTAATGCTTGTCGAGTTGTACTTGTAGGAAATGTCCATAGGCAATGCTTGAACCATATGTTGGCTTCAAGGTTTCAAGAAGAAGTGAAGAGGATCATGTGGTGACCAAGGTGTTCAAAGAATGGTCCTGAGTTGGTCATGTGAGAGTTAAAGCTATGGCAAGTATGTCTTGAAGAATAATATGGAGTAATATCTAGGTGTACCTTCAAGGCATCAACATAATGAAGAAAAGAAGAAATGATGTGCAAGCTAAAGATGTGCAATATCTAGAAGATCTCATGCTTGAAGCTTGCCATCCTCGATGATCATGGATCCAATGAAGACAGGTCAAATTATAGGTTTCCCCCATATGGTATGGGGAGCGACTACAAGTCTTCATCAAGCGTGTGTGCCAAGAGCAATCTAGAAGGTGTTCTATCTTGAGAAGGACAAGATCACATACATCAAGATCAAGTGGAATATCATCTTAGAAAAGGTATGATCTTGATAGGGTTTCTTTCTTACGGTCTCGTGGTGTTAGTTGGGGAGACCGGTTTATAGAATAGGCGGCCGTACTATCAAGAGGGCCTCTCAAGTGAGTAACTTCGATATTATACTTTCAGGAAGAGCTCAAACCTTTGCATGCTAGAATCATCCTTTCTTGGTTGTTATTGGATCTTATCCGCGTGAGATTCGACTTGTGGTAATCTTCATAACAGATGTAGTTCATCAAAGCGAATTTCACTTTTATATCAAATTGCATTTTGATCTTTAAGGTTATTCGGTTTCTCACCAAGAAATTATCTCATTATAATACATGAAATTTTCTCTCTTGTTGGGTAACTCTTGTTGTCCTCTTTCCAACAAAATTGGTTTGGTCAATCAGTTTCAAACTCTAGATATCACCATTTGAAGTTTGCCTCTTCTTGGTCTGGCCAAAGTCTCGATGCTGCATGAACCAGTCTCGGTGTGGTCCGGTGTCCATGGAGTCGGGAGGGCTCTAGAATTCAGCACAGGATAGTCGATAGGTGATGCAGGAGGCTAGTATGGAGTTGGGCGGAATCTCCGGTGTAGACGGAGTCTGGGTGTGGACCGAGGTCTCGGTCTGACTTCCCAGCGGGCAGAGCAGTTAGAAATCAAGTGGGCCTATAAAAAGGGGCCCTTCTTCCCCAATGTCTCTGCTTGAGTTTTACAGGCTTTCTCCTCCATTCTTGACCCTCTTGAGTTTGCTCCCCCTTCAGTCCCTCACTTGATTCTTGCATATAATTTAGGGATTTTAAAGAGGCGATCTAGATCTACAATCCCACCAATCCATCTCTCCTCTAAGTGAGGGAACATCTTGGGATCTAGATCTTGGAGTCTTTTGTGGATTTCCTCCATTGTTCTTCCTCTCTTATTCCCCCACAAGCTTTTGTAGCTTTGGTGGAATTTGGGAGAGAAGGATTTGAGCACTACTTGTGTTCTTGCCATTGCATTTGGTGGATCGGTTTGAGTTCTCCCCGGAGGATTTGGTGAGTGAAAGTTGAGAAGCTTTTTACTCTTGGGTTCTTGGAATCCTAGATGGTTTGTTGTCTTGCAGGTTTAGGCCTTGGTGGCATTTGTTGGGAGCCTCCAATTAAGTTGTGGAGAAGTGCCCCAACCTTGTGGCCTTTGTGGCCTTTGTTGGGAGCCTCCAATTAAGTTGTGGAGAAGTGCCCCAACCTTGTGAGGTTAGGTTTGCCAGACAAATTGCAGATAGTGGAAGTGTGGATCGATCCCGTTGGGGTAGATTCACGGAGAATAAGGGAGGCCTTTTGTGGGCGTAGGTAGTTAGATACCACCCCTCTCCAAATGGGCGTACTCCATGTTGGGAGGAACTTCGGTAAAACTCTCGTCGTCCGCGTGCCTCGGTTATCTCTATGCAGGGCTTTGTACTTATGCACTTTACATTGTGATAGCCTTGCGTGAAGTAATCTATATCTTGTTGTCACATTGTTTCTTGTATTGTAGCATTAGTTGTTGGTGAACATAGGTGAACCCTAGTTTTTCTAGGTTGTGCTTGACAAAGTAGCAGCTAGTTTATTTCCGCCTTTATTGATCCTCTCTCGGAAAAGTTTTAACCGCCTGTTCACCCCCCCCTCTAGGCGGCATTTGTATCCTTTCACTGCCAGCGGGCTGGCTGGATAGAATATCTTGTGCAAGTTCTCATTCTGACACGTATGACTATATTTAGACACATGCCTGGGATTGTTTAGTACTTGGATGCTTGTTATTATTTATACGCAATGCCCTAGATCTTGAGTTACATGTTTAGACTTGTCCATGCAATGCCTGTCCATCCATCCCTATGCCTACGCACTCGAATCCTTTATTGCAGATTCTTTTATTCTTGTGCTCTGTTTCACTATTGTTGTTGCTTTCTTTACTCTTGATAAACACGTGAGCAGAACTATTTCAGTCTGACTGAATTTACAACTCAGTTGTTAAGGCTTGCAAGTATTTTTGTCTACCCTTGTGTGAATCAATAAATTGGGTAATACTATCCATGAAGATTGTTAGATCCCCTACACTTGTGGGTCATCAAGACTATTTTCTGGCGCCGTTGGCTGATGAGCATAACTTTATTTGTAAGTTCACTTGGATCTATTATTGTTCCTGCTACTCCTTTCATCATGGGAAGCCTCGTGATGGAAAAGTTTCCCTATTACCATCCACTACAAGAAGAGGTGCAGTCCTAAACACCTATGTTGCTCTTGATTCACCCGTTGTCACAATTAAAGCTTGTCTCACCACCACCACATACGCATGCTACACACACTTCTCACATTGCTGGTGCAAACTGCTTTTGATACTCATGATGTTACTTCTCTGTATTCTTAATGCGGTGGTTCATTAGATCCTTTCCTAGGCAGCTACTATGGCTAGTCTAGGAAATACCAGCTCTAGTGAAGACACTATTACATTAGTTCACTGAGTTTAGTGAGTTATGATATTAATGATGGTTACATTGAGTTCAGCATGAATTTGTTGAAGAGTGTCGAAACACACATGGTACTAGTGCTATTAAGAGTATCCTTACTAGGCAGCACCATTATTCCTAAGTTGTCCTCTGATCTAAGTTTGCCACCTCTCCATAGATATTAAAGATAAAGATTATGATTTCTCTCTTGATTTATCCTATTTAGATATTGTTGAGAAAGAACGCTACGTGGGACTGAAAATGAGAGTGTTGTGGCTCATATGAATGAGCTTTCTACTATGAGTGCTTTATTCTACGATGATTTTAAGATGCAAGTACTTTTGTTACTAAGATCTTCCATTTTTCACTAAAAGGAGAAGCTAGGGCTTGGTTTAATAGATTACCTCCAGTTCCATTGATAGCCCTGATTGCTTGATTGCTTCTTTCTTCAGAAATATTTTCCTCCCAGTGCTAGACATCTTTGCTTTAGAGGCTTTTTGATTTTAAATAGGGAGAAGAAGAAATTGCCGGAGTCATGGACAAGGTTACGTGCCTTGATTCATGCACCTCTAGATGTACATTACCTAAGAATGAGCTTCTTGATATTTATTATAATGGACTAGCGATGATTCTAGGACCTACCTAGATAGCTTTGCTGATTGTGTTTTCAGGAAAACAAATCTCTCTGAGATCTGAAGAATTAATGGCAAAGATAAGCAAGAATTATGATGATTAGACTTCAGTTGAGCTAAATACACCCGAGACTATTATTCCTGAACCAGTTCCAACACCAACACCAAAGAAGAGGGGAGTTATTGCATTAAATGATGAAGTGATGAAAGAAGCTAAAGAAGTGTCTAAAGGACAAAGGTATTAGAGATGAAGATGTGAAGAATCTACCTCCTATAGAAGAATTATGTAAGCCAATTCCCCATTCATCTACTATTGAGGCACCTCTCTCCAACACTTTGATGAAGGAGATATTCCTTATGGTAAGCCTCGACCAATGTTTAGAGGAACTTGACATTTTATTGTTAAACAAGGTAATTTTAATAAACAAGTTTATAATCATTTATTGGAAAACTCTAGAGCTATCAAAGAGTTGAAAGATATTGTGAAAAGTACTTCTAATGATATTAAAATGTTTTGTAAACACTTTCAAATGGTTCCAACCAACTTGATCAACTTGCTAAGGTACAAAAGGATATGCTAGTTAATTCCTCGGAGATAAACATGCTGATGAAATTAGAACTAGGAGTGGTATAGCTACTCAAGATCCTTTATATCCTGAAGGACACCCTAAAATAATTGAGCAGGATTATCAACAAGGTGAGAGTAGTGGTAGTCCTCATAAGAGAAAGAAAAAGAAACATAAGATAGTTGAGAACCCCTTGAACCTGCTTGTAGATCCTAATAGTATATTTATCTACGATCTTTGAAACTAAGAGTGGTAATGATAAAAATGATGCTCTGATAAGGAGGAAGGTGAAGAACACAGAAGCACACTAAGAACACTAGGTACACAAAGGAAGATTTTATTGCTAATAAACATGGTAAAGAGAGAGAACCTTGGGTGCGAGAAACCTATGCCTTTTCGGTAAGAAACACAAGTCAAAGGAGGAGCACTACAACAAGTTTTGTGAGTGGATGAAACCTTTATTCTTGAAAATTCCTTTGGTGATGCTATTAAGTTGCCTCCTTATTCAAAGTATATGAAGGATATTGTCTCTAATAAAGGAAGATTCCTAATGAGGAGATTTCTACTTTGCTTGCTAATTATTCCTTCAATGGTAAGGTTCCAAAGAAACTTGGTGATCTAGGTATACCAACTATTCCTTGCTCTATTAAGGATAATTATGTTAGAACTGCTTTATGTGCTTTGGGAGCTAGAGTTAGTGTTTTATGCCTTTTCTCTCTACAAGAGACTCCGCTAGAAAAGTTGATACCAACTGATATATCATTGCAAATGGTGATAAGTCGACTACTATTCTGTTGGTATATGTGAGGATGTTCTGTTCAAGTGGCTCATAATTGCTTGGTTTTAGCTGGTTTTGTGGTGCTTGATGCTGAAGATGATAATATGTCTATTATTCTTGGGAGACCTTTTCTTAATACTCGGTCTTGTCATCAATTGTAATCAAGGAAAAGTGACATTCAATATTAATGACAAAGAGCATACGTTTATTTCCCCAAGAAGGTTGCTAAAATCTATTGCCTGAATTCCATTGGAAATATTGAAAGTATCAAGGTTGGAGAAATATATTGTCCCATTCCACGAAAATTTTGAAACTATTATGATTGGAACCATTACTATCAAGTATGAGGTAACATAATCATCTTGTGGAATGCAAAGTTTTTTTCATATAAGATTGTTTTGGTAATAAGACTTGATCAACCTTATTAACAAAAGGATTTTAATGAACAAAATAATGTTTTTCACTAAGGTTATACTTGCTTTGTTTTATTTTTTCCTTCCTAGTCTTTTCTTTTCTTTTGCTAGCTTTGGTTTTGTTAGTTGTTTGCTTGTAATTTTGTCTTAGAGCTCCTGTAGTTTGGCTTTTTGTTTGTTTTTCTTCTTGAAAAAATTTATTCGTGAGAAAATCAATTTTCATACCATGGAAATTGGCCAAAATAAAGTTTCCCAAAAATCCCAAATAATTCAAAATATTTTTTCCTCGAAAAAAAGGCGGAGGACACACAAGTGAAGCAGGGGGCCACTCGACCACCACACCCATGTAAGGCGCGGCCTACCTATGGGTGGCGCCTAGAAGTCTGTCCCACTGGGCCCCTCAATTGCCTCCTCAAAGCCACCTTCTTTCTCTCCCGAAAACACGGAAAACTTCCTCTAGCTCAAGTTCTTGTTGTTCTTGCTCATGATTTTGATCTCCTTGCTCAGCCATCTTTCTTTGCTGATTTTGGAGGATTGCTCCTTGGTATGTGCCTCCTCCACTTGTCCAATTAGATTTGTGATTGGTAGATTGTATCTTGAGTATTTTGCTGCTATAGGTGAAGGTTGTGTAATCTTGCATGCTTGTTCTATGCTTATAAATCTATTTTTATGCATGTGTATCCCTCTAACAAGTTAAGTATAGTAGTTGCTCATCCTTATCATTTCGAAAATCACTTGGTTTTTGATGTTTGTCTAAAATTTCAGAAAGAGTGGTCATGGACAACCACACATTTGGAGAGATATTTGTGAGTGATGTGTCTAGAAGGGCAAGGCCTTCAAGATCATCTACTGGTCTGAAGCCCTCATACAATAAGGATCTCATCACTCGTGATTGGCGACGAGGAGATGAAGGGATCGCACCCCTGCCTTTCCTTGCCAAACCTTCTTGTGGGCTGCTTTGGGATTCTTGATGACTTTATGACCTTGGTTGAGGGCTAGACTAACAAGCCTTATGTAGGATGAGAGCATGCAATATACTCGCTCACTAAAACATTTGTGGAAGTTTCTCCTTTACTAACACATGTTGATTCGGATGTTTCTTTCAAAGTTTATAGCAGGTCTTACCATATGTCATTGAAGAAATTTTGTGAAGCTCTAGGACTTGGTACAGCTGGCTAAGCAAAGAAGATTCCAGCTCAACCCTCTGATTTGTTGGAGATCTATTGCGGAATAACCAATGATGATAACCGTAGAGCTCAGCGGGAAAGATAAGAAACATTAAGCTTCCGGGTCATGGTACTTCACTTACTATCTTGCCACTAGTGTTCTTGGTAGGGAGAACACTAGTAATATTCTGCTATCATTTGGCTTTCTTAGCTGCTCAACAATAAAACTAAGTATAATCTTGGTTCTCTCATTGCTCATCGCTTAAGCGCTAAGGGACCCATTTATGGGGAATTATTGCTATCGTGTTGCTATTTCCTTGGACATTGTTGTTGATCCAAATAATACAGTTTTGGCAACTCGGAGGCGATCTTGCTGCCATGAAGGTGCACCACTTTGTTACCAGCTCTACCCTTGAGAACTTGGTCTATAAAATGATGTTTATTGGCGGGAAGAGAGAGATCCTCTACCCCAAACCACTTAGTTCAGTATTTCATGAGGACCTTTGTCATGCTCCAAGGAGGAGATGGATGAGAAGCTGCGCTCTTAGTTTCCATGGACACTATCGGAGGAAGCGCCTCATAGGACCCTATTGTACACTACAGGGGAGTCCCGAGCTCGCACCAGAGAGCCTCCTCGTCGTACTCTGGAGTGCACCTACTTGGGCACCATGGGATTGAGCCCACTTAGAACAAAGCCTAAGATTGGAGGTATACCGACATCACACTCATATATATATATCATGTTTTGTCGATTCTTTGGATATTCATTGTTTCTCTTTCTTTTTGGTTTTTGTTGCTGCTTTCTCAAAAACACAAAAATTTCAATAATATTTTTCGTTGTTTCTCTTGGTTTGTTTCTTTGCTTTGGTTTGCCTTAAAATAAAAATCCAAAAATATTTTGCTTTGTTTGATTTTTCTTTGTTTGCTTGTTTCTAAAAAATTGAAAACACCAAAAATATTTGTTGTTCCTCTTTGGTTTTGTGAGTTCTTTACAGGGTTCAGCCGTCCTCAATAGATTTTGGTTTCATGTTATTATTCAAGTCATACAAGTGAAGGACAATAATGAAGATTAAGACAACTTGAGGTGGTAATTAAGAGGCTAACGAACTCTATTTGTTTCATTTTGTACATATACTCATCATTGTGGCGTGCTTAGTACATTCATTGTAAGGTGTATGTTACTGATGGATGCTTAGTAGTTCTTGCTTGACTATGATTAGCTCTAGCTTGCTAATAGTTTGTAGCATGTCATTTGAATGTTTGCTTGCATTGTTTTATTCATATTTTGGTATGATATTGTGGTATTCTTCTCTGAAAGTTTCATGTGAATCAACTTGGCACATGCTCACGCATGCATATGACTAAACAATAGTCAGTAAGCCTCGATGATTTATTTTGCCTCAGAGTTCTAGTATCACTTTCATGCCATAATTAGTCATGTTTTGTTGCAAACATGGTTATGACAATTATTTCTCTCTCGTTTATCGCTCCTCTATTTTGCTAGCCTTCACTTTTAGAGTATGAGCTCTGTGCTTCCAACTCCTCAAAACCAATATTGCCGGCTATGTCCACCATACCTATCTATTAGCATCATTTGCTATTTTGCATATTCAATATGCCTTGTTTTCTTCAAATAAAATGTTTATGCATTTTGAGAAAGTTAGTTAGTAAAGCTCTCCACGAACTTGATGGCACACTTTATTAGTGCATAATAATCTTGAACCATTGTGACCTGTCCATGAAAGTTATATGCTTGCAAATTATATGCTGGGAGTTAGCAGAACGATGCCATCACAGGGAACGCTTTAAACACTTTTTGGATATCCTATCCAGTTGATACTTTGCCCTTTTGTTTACGGATGTCGATGATATGAAATAAAGGGGAGCTTGTGAGTTCATGGAGTCTATACATTGTGTTAGAGAAACACCTGGTGACATGGTTATACCCTACGGGTGCACGACATTAGCGTACCTGGTCCAGCCCAAGGAAGGCCCACAAGAATATATGCGGCCCATGAAGATTTTTGGGTAGCCCAAGCCCATGACATCTTTGGATCCTTGGAGAGCAAGACTAGAACATATAGGATATTCAAAGGGGCAAACCCTAAACCTGTAACAACTCGATACGTGGGAGACCTGCCTAACTCTATATAAAGGCTAGGAGGGCGTGGCGAGGAGGACCAATCCTTTTTCCACCGCATACACACCTCCACGCTAGATTGCATATGTGCACCCCCGTAACCTTCGGTTCCACCGTAATCAAGAGCAGACAAGAAGGAGTAGGGTTTTCCCTCCGGGTGCCTGAACCTGGGTAAATCTTGTGTCCCCTGGTTTCTTGTCTGTTAACCATTCCGAGATCTCCAGCACCCCCATCTTCTCCAAAACCCAAGCTCATAACAATGGGCATTGACGAGATTAAACCTCGTCATTTGGCACCGTCTGTGGGAATCGGGGGCGCTAATTGTTGGATCATGACGGTCCCGACCAAAGCGATCTACAACTCCTTGGCGACGGAGAGCCATCTCCTCTTTGGCGGCGACTTCACGCCCACTGGACCACCATGAAGGACTTGAGCCCGTTGGCGGCAGGCTCGAGATTTTATTCAGGGCTTACGCTTCCGGTGGGACAAACGGCACTCTCCGCCTCCGGGCGGGTGCCGCCATCGATCAGGCCCGCCTCATGGGCTCCGCATCCCAGCGCTTACGCCGTCGGCATCGATAGATGAGTCATACGATAGCGGTACAACTTCAGTCTGTCATGCGATCCCGTCGGATGAAGGGACCTACGGTTCCGGATCCGAAAGCTGCGGCAGCAGCGATCCAACCCGCAGACTCTACCAATGCGTCGTGGTCATCCAAAGCAAAGTGGACCAACAACCACCAGGTTGGTGCTCACGTCATCACCCAACCGCGGTGAAGAAATAAACATGAGGCAACCATCCCCACCTTGAGGATGACCCGATGCCAATCGGTAATCCACCTCAACGAGAAGATGGAACCAGGCACACGAAGCCATGGCGGTCAACAAGATCCTGCCCATGGGTGCCTCACAGGACCTACTGATGGCATACCACCTGCTTCTCATTGAAGAGCACAAAAAGCAGGTGAAGATGCAAGAAGTACTTGACAAACGCAAAGCGGCCTCGAGTCGGTAGCGGCGAGCTGTGCTCTCCGCCGTTGGTGGCTCCAGCTTGGACGGCAAAAATGCCAACAAGCATTGCTCTCGCATAGAGAACATGGATCCCGCTGCACGTCGCGAGGTGACTCGAACCCTCAACACGTCCTTCATGGAAATGGGCGTAGCAGCAACGTCATCCCGAAGGCGCGCAAGCTGCGATCATGGCAGCCACCACATATCTCGCGTCCCATCCACCTCCGGTGGGGGACCCGAAGATCTATGCACAAGTCCGCACTAGCCGGACTCGGACTCGTTGGAGCTGCGCTCCATGAGGAGGCTTCTGCGGAGCCGAAAAAGAAAGCTGCAGTCAGATTCAACCGCATCCCCACACCCTCATCTGAAGAGGACGAGCATGACCTACCGCAACTACGACGCTCGAAGCGACCTCGCTCACCGCAAGATCGACAAGGCACGCGCCAAACGCGTGTGCTCATCTGAATCTGAGGAAGATGACGATGAAGGAGAACTCTGCGGAGCTCGGTGCTTTAGCAGATATATTCGGCGGACATGGATGCCGAGAAACTTCAAGCTCCCTTCGGACACTCCGAAGTTCGACGGGACACAGGACCCTAAGGCGTGGCTCAGCGACCACCTGTCGTCCGTCAAGCTGCACGGCGGAAACAAAAACACCGCTCTGCAATGCCTTTTAGCTGCAGCTGATAGGCGCAGTCCGGATCTAGCTTAGCAGCCTATCCTCAGGATCCATCCGAAGCTGGGAGGAACTATCGTACAGTTTCATCCGAAACTTTAAGGGTACCAACAAGAGGCCAGCCTCGATCGAAGAGCTGTGTGCATGTACTCAACGAATGGGTGAATCCATTCGCTCGTACATACTACGCTGGTCCAACATCAAGAACTCCGCGACACACATCTCGAAGAAGAAACGATCAGCGCCTTCAAAGATGGCGTCAGCGCGAGACTTCAAGGAAGAACTTGGTAGCGTCAAGCCCAAGACACTTTCACCTCATGGACGCCATGGCAGGTGGGCGATGGTGAGACTACATCCACGAGCACACTCGGATGAGGAAGATGACTGACGGCCCGGCCGCGATTGCGTATCATGCGAATCGTGTGTCTACGACGATCGCGACGAACGCGACATGATCGCGGCTGGCTACGCCGACCGCCGCAACGAAAGCAACCACAGCATCAGTGGATATCGTGGAAACAACCCGTCTGGAGGGCGCTAGCATAAGCGTGGCAGCGCCGCGTGACGATGAACCCTCGGCATATGACAAGTTGTCGGGCCCATGCACCATCCACTTCTACGCCGATGGCGAGGATGGCAAAAAGAAGGCCAGCCATATGCTCAAGGACAGCCGAGAGTTCCAAAAACTCAGCGAGGGCTTGGCCTAGATGAGGCAGCAGACCCCGAACCCTGGATTCAGACACGCACCTGCACTAGGCGACATCGCCCATGGAGCTCCTCCACCACCCGTGGGACCTTGAATCACCGGTCGCACCCATGTGAACATGGCGTGGCAGGTACCCAGCGAAAGGTCATTGATGATCCAAAAGGGGCGCCCAACAAATAGGGTGCAAAAGAAGATCACCCGCCAGGTCAGCTTAGCTGTGATCGCTCCACCCGCCATCCCTGAGTACCTCAGCGGTTCACGATCTGCATCACATTGATCGTTCGGATCACCTCCAAGTCCCTTGCCAGGTCATACTACCACGGTGCCGGCGCCGTCGGCGGATTCGAGATGAGCAGCGTCTTCATGGGCGGCGGTGACATCAATCGATGTTCGCTAGCACCTTAACGACAATGTGGATCCGCTATGCGACTGGAACAATCGGAACTGGCGTTCCATGACATCATCGAGGGAAGGGCATATTTCCCCAGGCAAGATATGGCTCGACGTTATCTTTGGCAAACCCGACAACTTTTGGTGTGAGCGACTCGAGCTCGAAGTGGTGAACTGGCCATCACAATACCACGGCATCCTCGGGCGCATGGCATTCGCAAGGTTCCTGGCAGTACCGCACTATGCGTACCTTCTACTCAAGATGCCAGGACCTAGGGGCATCATCACGGTCCACGGGAGCTTCACCCGGTCCGACCACTGCGACAGGGACTAAAACATAATCTCCCAGTCATTCGGCATGCAGGAGGAGCTCACAAGGCTTTGAGATGTGACAGACAACGGGGCACCCCCAGTCTCAAGGCAAAACGCACCTGAGATGTTGTTCGACTCAATAGTCAACACGAAGAAGGTGCAGGTCTACCCGATGGATGCCTCCAAGGCGGCGCTGATGCCAGCGACCTCATCCCGCATAGGAAAGCGTGCTCGTCGAATTCCTCCGTGGCTGGAAATCTTTGCACGGTGTCTGTGGACATGCTAGGAGTTCGGAATTAGCCGAACACGCCTCAATATTTCCCATATGCCAGCGTGTCAAGCAGTCCATCCGGCGATTGTCGAAGCCACGGGTCAAAGCCATCGGAGTCGAATTCAATAGACTGCTCGATGCTGATTTCATCAGGGAGATCAAGGAAAGCGAGTGGCTGGCCAACACTATGATGGTCCCTAAAAAGGACACGGACATCCTGCGGATGTGCGTGGACTTCACATAGCTGAACAAGCACTGCCCGAAGGATCACTTCCCTCTCCCTCGGATCGATCAGATCATCGATTCATTGCGGGATCTGAGAAACTCTCCTTCCTAGGCGCCTACTCAGGCTACAATCAGATTCGACCGAAGGTCGAAGATCAGGAGAAAACGGCATTAATCACGCTGTTCGGAGTATTCTGCTACAACACAATGCCCTTCGGGCTGAAGAACGCAGGTGCCATGTACCAGCGGTGCATGCAAGCATGCCTAAATAACCAGATCAGCCGCAACATACAGGTCTATGTCGACGACATAGTGGGCAAGACAAGGGAGGCCAAGACATTGATCGACGATCTCCGAGGCGTTAGACAACCTTGATCACTACAAGATCAAAGTGAACCCGAAAAGTCGCCTTGGCGTCCCATCAGCCAATTTCTTGGCTACTTCATCTCCCGAGGAATTGAGGCGAACTTCGAGAAAATCCGGGCCATACTAGCCATGGAGAAACCAAAGAACCTCAAAGGTGTCCAGCTAGGCTGGCGCATCGGCTGAGCAGATTCATCAGCCGCATGGGTGAGAAGGCACTGCCTTTCTACTAGCTGCTACGCAAAGCAGAAAAATTCGAGTAGACACCTGAAGCGAACGACGTTAGACAACCTTGATCACTACAAGATCAAGCTGAACCCAGAAAAGTGCGCCTTCGGCGTCCCATCTGGCCAATTTCTTGGCTAATTCATCTCCCAACGAGGAATTGAGGCGAACTCGAAGAAAATCAAGACCATACTAGCCATGGAGAAACCAAAGAACCTCAAGGTGTCCAGCTAGCTGGGCGCATCGTGACAAGCAGATTCATCGGCCGCATGGGTGAGAAACCTTTGCCTTTCTACTAGCTACACAAAGCGGACAAATTCAGTGGACACAGGCGAGCAGCGCATTGAAGGTCCAGGCGGCGGCTCTCCACCTCGCCAAATCTGGTCACACCAAGGAGCGCGAGCCCCTCTTGCTATACATAGCAGCCATGCATCAGGTGGTAAGCACCGTGCTCGTGGTTGAACGAACCGAAGTTGGCAAGACCCATGGGGTCCAACTCCCAATCTACTATCTCAGTGAAGTATTGACACCAACAAAATAGAGGTACCCTCACTACCATAAACTCGCCTACGGCGTGTTCATGACGGCTCGTCGGCTGAGCCACTACTTCCAGGAGCATCAGGTGATGGTCGTCAATGAGGCACCTCTGAACAACATCTGAACAACCCGAAGCTACGGGGCGCGTAGCCACAGGGCATCGAGTTATCCCCTCTGAACATAGTCTATGAGAAGCGCCATGCGATCAAGTCTCGAGTCTATCGGACTTCCTCGTCCACTAGATGGAGATGCAGCTGCGGACATCCCGGATATGACACAATCATGGGTGATGCACTTAGGCGGCTCCAAGCGCGAGGCTGGAGCAGGAGCTGGGTCATACCGACATCCCTTGAGCGACAAGATGAAATCGTCCTGGATGAAATTTCGGGCCTCCAACAACGAAGCCTACGAGGCCCTCATCCATGGCATGGAGATGGCCAAGATCTGCGGCGTAATGCGCCTCGTCATCTACGGTGACTCGAACCTCCTCGTCAGTGGGACGATGAGCGAGTCTGACGCTGCGCTGCCAACATGATCGCGTACGCGCTCTACAACTCACTTTCGAAGGAGACTTTGATGGCTGCGAGGAAGCAGCGAGGAAGCGATGAACCGCCAACATTGGCTCCACCTACGCAGGTGCCACCAGGTGTGTTCCTCGAAAAAATCTGCGTGCCATCCATAAAGGAAATTACCCAAGGATCACCCGAAGAAGCGAGCACTTTCGGGGATCGCTCCCGAAGGACCCGAAAAACTCGACACGAAGGTCGCGTTGGTCAACCTGATGCAGGTCATGGCAATCGAGGAAACATGGGCCGCGATCGTACCATGGTACGATAAGCGAGAACTTCCTGATGACCCGATAGATGCCCGACGCATATCTCGTCGGTCCAAGGTCTTCACCATCATCAATGAAGAACTGTACAAGTGCAGCATTTCAGGTGTACTCCAAAGGTGCATCACCATCGGTGATGTCAAAACCATCCTCCAAGACATCCACGAGGCATTTGCGGCCATCACGTGGCAGGCTCGCCGCCATGCTCTGAGTTGGGTTCTACTAGCCAGCGACCATGAGCGATACCAAGGACATTGTCCGAAGGTGCAACGGCTGCCAGAGGTTTGCAGATAAACCGCACGCACCAGGATCAGAGCTCAGGCCCATAACCTTGGCCTAGCCCTTCGCCCAATGGGGCCTCAACATGATCGGCAACGTGCCCAAGTCCTCGAAAGGAGGCCACGTCTACGTCCTAGTCGTAGTCAACAAGTTCACCAAGTGGATCGAAGCCATGCCCGTTACCAACCAAAAGGGTAAAACGACCATGAAGTTCTTTGAATCCATAGTCTATAGGTTCGGCGTGCCGCACAACATCATCACGGACAACGGGTCGAACTTCATCTCCAAAGAGTTCCAGGACTTCTGCGAAGGCCTGGGGATCAACATATCATATGGCTCCGTGGCGCACCCGCAAACCAACAGGAAGGTCGAAAAGGCCAACGGCCTCGTAGGAGGTGGCATCAAGAAATGCCTACTGAGCCCACTTTAACGGCTTGCGGGAGCCTGGGCAGAAGAGCTACGCTCCCTCCTCTGGAGCTTGCGCACAATGCCAAACAGCTCAACTGGATACACGCCCTTCTTCATGGTGCACGGAGCCGAATCCATGTTACCTGCGGAAGTACGCCATAAGGCCCCGCAGGTGCGTCGCCTATAGCGAAGCAGAATAAATGACGCTTTTCGAAGCGCTGTCGACACATTCGACGAGGCCGCGACATCGTCGCCCAGCTCGCTCGATCTACCAGAGCCTCATAACTACCACAGCCGTCGGCTCCGCCCAAGGTCCTTCGTCAAAAGAGACCTCGTCTTACGACTCAAGCAAGAGCGGCCGAAGAAGCTCGAGTCACCCTGGGAAGGACCTACGTCGTCACGGAAGTCATCCCAGGTGGTGCCTACCGCCTCAAGCACGTGGAGTCTGGAGTCGCATACTCCAACCCATGGAATGTCGCACAATTGCGATGCTTCTACCCCTAGCTATCCCCCTTTACTTTCAATAAGGCTACTCAGCCGAACAATGTACCTCCTCATTACGATATGAATAAAGCTAAGTGTCTCGCCCAAAAAATTTATCTTTTCATCGTATTTCTTTATGCTACAACACACTCGGGGGCTACCCCTCACCTCACGGCTTTGTCGACTGAGGATAACGCATGAACACCTGAGTAGTTGATCGCGTTAGGCTAACGAAAAGGGCATGCATACAACCAAGAACCACGTGCTAACACAATTAACCTTTGCAACAAAGGGCATAACACGCCTAGTCGAAATACATACAAGTTTTACATCTATCTTTTTTACAGGGCCTACCTATTCTGAAGGATAACATGCGCCCGTTGCTCAAAAAGATCTACAATATCTTGACATACTGCCTATGACGCATAATGAGGTAGCATATCCATAGGCCACCATCTGTCGGTGGGTGGTCCGGTGACCACCGCAAGATCAACATCTGGGTGGTGCAGAAAAACGAGCGACAGGGCGGCTTTCACCCCTGCAACCAACTGGTGCCGCACCAGCTCCCTAACGTGACCCAAGTCTCGACGATGCTTTATCAAGAGGAAACATGGCGTGCATAATCGACGCCAGGGAAATCCTCACCTGCCGCAACACCCGTGACACCTGGTGAACACGGTCCTGCATAGTCGCAAGGACCGTGGCCTAGTCGTGATCCATCCAGAAAAATCCTCTGGCTTCCATATCCTGTTGGGTCAAGCAGTTGATCCGAACTTCCACGCGCTCCTCCCTCGAAACAAGGTTGCTTTTGTAGTAAAAACAAAGTAGGATGACTCGCAAACCAGGTGCATCCGAAAATGAGCAGCAGCTCGAAGAAACTTACACTACAGCTGCTCGTCCGACTGCCAAAGCTCCCCCATCAGATATTCCTCTCTGGCGGTAGCTCGCTCCGCTTTCGATTTCCATACATCTACATGGCCTCGGATACCAAGTATCTCCTTCTCAAGACTGCGGACTCGGTCACGAAGGAAAACAAGCTGCGACGCATCATCCAAGGATGGTCGCGGCTGCGGAGTAGACGAAGTATCAATAGGGTCTTCACCCGAAGGTCCCTAAGGGAAAACAGACAAGAGTATGAACAACAAATGGCTGAGCAGGAGCTCGAAGGCTCATTTATATACAACAAAAAGCCACTAAGTGGCACAGGGAAGTTGTTCATCAAAATATTACAACAAAATTAGAAGACAACTATCATACAACTACAACGACAAAGCCTAAGCAGCCGCATCCTGAGTGTCCTCGGAGACAGAGTGCCTGCTCTTGACCTCCTCCTGCTGCCTCGCCGCATACTCCGCCAGAAGGTCAATGAGCTTCGGCCCATAGCGATTACAGCGAGAGGCATAGAGAGCGAAGGCTACCTCGGAACCTTCGGGAGCCATTGGCATCTGGGAGGTGACCTGGTGAAGATCCAGCTCTGCCCCAGACGCCAGGGACCATAGCCAGCCCCACGGAAGCGTCGATGCCATTCTTCTTGCGCTTAGGTATGAGCGCATCCGTGATAAGCGCATCGCCAAAGAATCGACATCCTCAAGGGAAGCGCCCTTGGGGACGAGCTCCTTGTAGAAGCGCCCGAGGATCTCCATGGCCTTAGCAAGGGCCAGCAGCGATCATGCGGCGGTCTTGACCATGCGAATACATCGTCGAGGAACTCCGTGCTCCAAAGCACTTGGCCCGAACTCAATGCCCGAGGCATCTGAAGCAAAATAAAGACAAAGAAGGAATCAAATAAGGGCATGGAGGCACATCAGCCGAAAAAACCAAAGACTAGCAAAACACTCACCCGAAATGGCCTTGGCAGTAGCCATCAGCTTTTCGGCAACCTCTTTATCACGCTGAGCCGCAACAGCGGCGAGCTGCTCCTCGCGATATGTAGCTTCCCTTCTGAGCGCTCAATTCTTGTTGTACATCGGCTAGCTCCTCTTTGGCGCACCTTGACCCAATGGCATCCTCGGCCTTCTTGTCGCTCGCCCAAGGATCTTTTAGAGCATCAAGATCACGGAGGCGATGTTATTCTCATCTGCAAAGGCAACAAGAACATACATAACCTCGCAAGCTAGCAGCGACGAAAAGAATAGGATCAATTAAGTATGTACCTTGAAGCTGCTGCATGCTTTGGCCTCGGCGCCATATGTTCTTTGCCTGCAGATTCGCACCTTGCACAAAGGGCTGCGAGAAGAAACAAAGTATCACAAAAGGCTGGGGCTGCGCAAAAAACAAGACACCAAAAACATAAAAAAATGCTGAGGATCCCCGAGACACCTTGAAAAGGAAGCAAAGATCAACAGGTCATCCGAAAATAAGGCTAAGGGCTCCCCTACGAAGAGAGGACACAACACATGCTCGGGCAGACTGAAGGTCGGTGCGATCTTAAGGAGGCGATCACTCGAGCCTCCTACGGAGAAGGGTTGAAAGCGCCCCAAAGGTGGCCACCGTCACGAGAGGAGGCGTCATCTTTGACTCCCCTACTACCTCTTGAGTTGCATCGCTAAAAGATCCCTCAGAGGAGTTGCTTCAAGGAAAGCACCAGTCAAAAGCAAGAAAACAAGAAGCCAAGAAAGTAGAAAAAGGAATTCGAAGATACTTACGAGTCCATGTCGCTCAAGACAAAAACGGGCAGCGCCCTCTTCCCTTTCTTCTCTTCATTCTTCCTCTTGGTGGTAATTGCTTGGCTCGGCCCTGAGCCGGTGGGATGGGAAGAAGCACCATCACCTCCCCTGTGGTGGACAAGGAACGGCGGGTCCCTAGGCATTGGCGGAGTCGAGTCATCTGAAGCTTCGCTCGAGCTCCATGCCCGCTTTCGGGTATGACCCTCGCTCGCCTCGGGGGCTTCCTCAGTTGGCGACTACACGGTGGCTTCGGACTTCGAGTCCACATGGTTGTCCGGTAGCATTGAAACCGTTCGGGTAGTGGAGGCACCATGCCAGGCACCTTGAGCTCCTGCACAATGAAGACATAAACTTTCATGACAAATAATTACAAGGAAAAGCATTCGAAAAAGGCGTTATGCGCACGTCACAAATCTACACCTACGGAACTGGTGAGAGGCCTTTGAAAGGCGTCGCGATTTCCGGAATGTCCTCGTCGGACTTGTACTTCAGCGGCCGAAGAACTACATCGAGGTCACCCTTGAAACTCTTCAGCGAAACCCTCGTCGGATCGTGGCAGCGAGTAAAGGAACATCGGATGCACGGGCCTAAATGCTGCACCCGGCGTTTGAGAAAGTCGCGGATGATGTCCACACCGTTCACCTCCTTCTCCGTAACCACCTGGAGGGCCTCCACCCAATGATAGAGCTCCTCTATCTCCCCCACCTCGCATTCCAAGATATGATTTTTCTAGGATCTCTTCTTCAAGATCTCTCACACGGGTGGGCGAAAGGGCAAGGCGAAGTCTTGCCGTCCTTTGGGTCGCGAATATAAAAACATTTCCTCACTTGATGCTAGACGGACTCAGACATAGAAAAAGAGAAGAAAAGAAAAGTGGATCAAAGATAAATGATGCATCCACTGATCGGATAAACTCCGTTGGAGCCGGACTGCCTCTTCACGGAATAGAGCTTCCGGAAGAGGCCAAAGTGCAGCTCGATACCGAGCCAGCCCTGGCAAAAAGTGATGAAGCAGGCGATGTGGAGAAGAGAATTGGGCGAAAGATGGTGGAGTTGGATGCCATAGAAGAACAACAGTCCACGGAGAAAATCGTGGACTGGGAGCGAGAGGCCGCGAAGAACAAAAGCAACGAACATCACCCGAAACCCTGCAGGTGGGCGGGGCATTACCTCATCACCGGGGATCTTGACGGCCTCCTTGTCCTGCGGGATTGAACCCGCCTCACGAAGCTTGCGCAGGTCACCGTCGCGCGTCTCCGTACCGCCATCCACCTTCGGTGATGCGAGTGGCGGCGGTTCCCTTCTTGCCACCGCCGAAAGCACTGGTGCCTACCCCGGTGGAAGCCTTCTTCGATTTCCCCATCGCGCCGCATCAACGGCGGCGATGTGCGTGCAAGAACGAGGAAGGAATGATCGGAGCGTCCGGCAGCGACGAGAAAAGATCAAGAAAATGAAGCGATGAAAGCAAATGGCTAAGGTGAAAACAAATTACAGTTTTCCCCACAGTTATAAGGACGAGGACGATAAACGGGGACCGTTCATCTGGAAGACCTAACGCCAGGATTAGATCCAACAGTCCACGTGTCAATACACTAGCGAACCGTCACTCGCACACTGTCCACTACGCATGGAAACCGAGGAGACGCCGTAATTCTCACCACGTCGCGCATGACCAGTCAACTCCAAGTCAGAAAGTGGGACCCACGTCCATCCGGTCACGTCACCTCTTGCGCCGTAAACGGTTGAGGTCACCGATAAATAAACCCGGCGTCATCATACAACACTAGCAACGGTTAGAAATTCTCGGCTAACAGCTAAAAGTACTCACTCGAATCTACGATTCAGCAACTACTCGGGGGCTACTCCTATCAGGAGCGCTGGCCGCGCACCTAAGGCATGATTAAAGTACTACAACAACATTGATTTTTCGAGTACTACGTCAAGTCTATGACACCACTATGAACTCGGGGGCTACTCCCATAGGGAGGATTGATTCAAGCATCCGAAAAAATTGTGTCCTGCAGACCTGAAGTCAACAAGGGCTGAATAAAAGTCTCTGCTCGAGTTTGCAACTCGAACAGACACTCGGGGGATACTCCCATAGGGAGCGCTGGCCGCGCACCCTATGAATCCTTCAGACCAAAATGCAAAAACCTTTTGGCAACTTTGCCCCAACCAACGCTCAGTGAGCAACATCCTCATTGGCCACCCGAAACACCTCTGCGGTGATAAAATTTCAGATGTTGCGTCTGTGACACAAAGATAAGACCTATAGATATCATTTTGATGGCACAGCACCCATTGCGCTACGCTAGTAAAAATCCGTGCCAACAGGCGCGATGAAAATCCCGACGAACGTGTTGGGTACATCGTTTGAAAACTACTGGGATTCGACTCCTGTAAGACCTCAGCGGACTGAGTCAAATTATGCCAGCATCCGGATTCGAGTCTAGGGACTCGGGTCTAAAGAAGATCGTGTTGTTTTGTCCTAAGACAGTTAACTGACCCTGATCCGTCAGGAGATTCAGGCACACGCATCAACAATCCCTACACACTAAAATCATTCTTTTCTACGATGAGCGAAACAATTTGCACGAAAGATTGAAGAGTCCTCGGCCGAGATCTCTGATTATTTGAACACTCAAGGAGCTACTAACATGGTTATACCCTACGAGTGCATGACATTAGCATACTTGGTCCAGCCAAGGAAGGCTCACAAGAATATCTGTGACCCATGAAGATTTTCAGGTGGCCCAAGTCCATAACATCTTGGATCCTTGAGCAAGACTAGAAAATATAGAATATTCAAAGGGGCAAACCCTAAACCTGTAACCGACTCGATCTGTGCCCAAGACTTGCTAACTCTATATAAAGGCTAGGAGGGAACGGCGAGGAGGACCAATCCTTTTTCCACTGCATACAGACCTCCACGCCAGATTGCATCTGCGCACCCCTCTAACCTTCGGTTCCGCCGTAATCAAGAGAAGTCAAGCAGGATTAGGGTTTTCCTCAAGGGCTGAACACAGGTAAATCTCGTGTCCCTGGTTTCTTAATACATTAATCGTTCGCGATCTCCAGCACCCGTCGTCTCAAAACCCAAGCTCATAACAATGGGCATTGTGAGATTAACCCTGCGTCACAGGGCGCTAGCTAAGCCATGCCTAATCATGGTGAAACTTGCAACATCACCATAATGAGCATTTATGAAGCATCCTCAATAAAAAGCTATGTATATAATAAATAAAAAGATCGCTGAGATGCTCATTGTCTAATTGCCTTGTCATTTTGATCACGGGATAGCTCTGGTATCATGTGCAAGGGGTACCCTGTTGGCGTTTCTCTATGATATGCATGTATTTACAATGACAAGAACTTACAAAACCAAAGTTGAGTAGCATGCGGAGCGGCCCTCGTACTCAAGGGACTTGGGATTTCCAGTTTATGGTCTGTCAAGCATATAACTCAGATTGGACCTCACTTTCACCTTAACCACATGAAGATGCCTATGATAGGGGCAATGAGAGCTCAAAACTAATGAGTACCTTCCTTTCATCATTTGTAAGCCTTTCAAACTCAAAACCATTTTCACTCCCCTTGTTAGTGCCACTTATTCTATGAGCACCTTCTTGAGAGCATAGTTGTCAGTCTTATGTTTGTTCCAAACCTTGGTTAATTATGTCATGACTTTGATGCTTGTATCTCTGATATCTTTACTTCTAGTCTTCACTTGAACTTCAGAGGTGCATTGGAATTTATATTGTGCTCTACAAACAAAGGCAAGCAAGATATCACTCTATCATACCTTACTATGAGCATCGCAATGTTGCTTATGTTTATGTTTCATGCTGCTTATTATTATTGATTTGGTTTCTCTTCATAGCTTGCAATGACTATTGAGTAGACTTAGTTGCATACTCTTTATTATGAATAGTTTAAGCATCTACTCCTGTGCTAAGAATATATACATCATATGAAGCAAATGTGTTCATGAAAGTTCTTCTATCGCACTCAGTTTTCAACTGAATTGCTTGAGGACAAGCGATAAGCTAAGCTTGGGGGGAGTTGATACGTCCAAAATGTATCTACTTTTACAAACACTTTTTCTATTGTTTCTCCTCTAAACTTGTGTGATTTGGATACAACTAACATGGTGGCCTGTTTTCAAGCAGAATAACCTTAGTGTCTAGTTTTGTGCAGAAAATCAACTATCGGGAAAATACTAGAAAATATGCCAAAATTATATTTCACGGAAGATCCACGGGCCAGAAGGCGAGGCGGAGAAGGGCACGGGGGCGATACCCTTGCGAGCTCACCTCAGTTGCGCCTAGAGGTGCAGCCACCCCAGGCACCCCCTCGGCCTTCCTCTGCGCCTATAAGTTGCCTCTCGACCTAAAAATAGAGGGGGGTTCGATAGTTTTCCAGAAAGAGTTCCGCTCCGCTGCCGCCACCAGAAACCAAGATTCGGATCCAGAAACTCCGTTCTGGCACCCTGCCAGCACGGGGAATTTGGAGAGGATCATCGCCATCGTCATCACCAACGCATATCCATCAACCATGGATGTTTCCCTGATCCATGAGTGAGTAATCCCCTGCTGTAGGCTTGGGGATGGTAGGGATTGGATGAGTTCTATCATATAATTGAATAATATTGTTAGGGCATAGTGCCTAGTATCTCTATTAGTGTTATTTGACTTTGTTGCAACTTGTTGTGCTTAATGCTTGTCACTAGGGCCCGAGTGCCATGATCTCAGATCTGAACTTATTATTGAATCATTATGATAGTATTGTTTGTGATCTTATCTGCAAGTTGTGTACACATATCACTATCCAGATCCAAAGGCCCCGTAGTGACAATAATTGGGACAACCGGAGGGGATGGCTGTGGTGTGAGGATCACATATGTTCATGGAGTGTTAATGCTTTGCTCCGGTGCTCTATTAAAAGGAGCACCTTAATTGTCGATAGTTCCTAGAGGCCCCGCTGCCACGGGCTGGCTGGACAGAAGATGTTGTGTAAGTTCTTATTGCAAGCACGTATGACTATATTTGGAGCACATGTCTAGGATTGTTTAGTACTTGGATGCTTGTTATTATTTATCTGCAATGCCCTAGATCTTGAAGTTACATGTTTAGACTTGTCCATGGCATCGTCCATCCATCTCTATGTCTACCGCACTCGAATCCCACTGTTACCGTTACTGTTACTATTGCTCCTGTTTCACTATTGTTGTTGCTTTCCTGTTGCTACTATCAAACTGTTGCTACTGATAAACTTCTGTGAGCAAGAACTATTTCCAGGTGCAGCTGAATTCACAACTCAGTTGTTAAGGCTTGGAAGTATTCTTTGATTCCCCTTGCGTCGAATCAATAAATTGGGTAATACTAACATGAAGACTATTAGATCCCCTACACTTGTGGGTCATCAACTACATAGGACAATTAATTTCATCAATGTTTGCATTGCCGCAAGTAAAAGAAACCGAAGTAGAATTGCCAAGTTAGTGTTTACCTACATGACTTTTTAACTATCGGTTCTAGAATTGTTCATGTATCGTATTCAAATCAAACAGACACATGGTTCAGAATTGCTTCAAGTAATACAATCACGACTATTTGCTGCACAACGGTAACATTTAACTATGTCTCGTGCTGGTTTAAATTGTTCACTCATTATTGTGAAATGATATGCTATCTGAACTTAGTGTGCTAACCTGTTACCTAAATTATTTGGGGTATGTCATTTGTTTAATTTTGTCGGGTTTTGCTAAAGCATCATACTGACCATTTCCGATCCTTTTTGAGGAGTTTTGATACTATCACCTCTTTTATTCCGAGTGTATATATTTCTATGGCTCTCTGGTTCTCAATTGTAATGTTTTGCATAAAATACAAACTCTGCTTTTTACAGCATTTTCGAAGCAAAGGTGGGATCAGATAGAAGACGGAGCCGCAAGCATACCCGATGCGGCCGACAATTGAGTAGGTCCTAGTCTTCTAGAAGTTAACCTTGGAGATTGATTGTAATTGTGTCCTCAGTCAATTGTCGGACAAAAATCAACTCTCTGCTCACTAGAGAACTGAAGGAGCGTAGCAGGTGGCAATTGAGTAGGACCTCCAGAAATTAACCTTGGAGATTGATTATAATTATGTCCTGAGTGGGTTATGGGACAAAATCGACTCTTGGTGACTAGAGAACTGAAGGAGTATAGGAGGACACTTTATCTTGATCTTTGCTATGTTTGACAAGCAATTTTTGATGCATATGTATGTGTGTAACAAATTCTGCTACGGATCAGGTCTTTGTAAAACAACTATCATGCATATTGGAACGATATGCCCATTTTATTTTAGTTTCCCGTCCGACAAATGCTTGTTGAAGACAGTTTCATGATTCTCTCTTTTTAGCAATGGTATGTTCAAGTTATTTTTCCATAAGTTCTGCATCCGACAATGGGTTGAACGATAATATGGATGAGTAGATGGCGTTCATTGCACATGCAAATTTACTAGTAACAAAAGGTCTTAAATAGGTGGGGTAAATTGTGTGATACACCTACTCTTTTCATTGGGTAAGGCAAGTTGGCCTTACATAGTTGAAGGTGGGGCAAACAGAGATTGCGTGGGTGTGTCAAGCACTTCTTATTCTCTTGTCGTCCTGCAATTTAAGAATAAAGTCGACATTAAATATCAACTCTCTTTCTCTCTAGACGTTTTTTGTGCGTCTTTCATTACTCCCTCTGATCCATATTAATTGACTTGAATTTGTCAAAATTTGGATGAACCTATATATTAAATAGTGTCTAGATTCATCTAAATCTAAACAAATATGAGTCAATTAATATGAATCGAAATATTAATATCTCAAATTCATGCAGCATTGTTGCTTCCACCTCTAGTTCTAGCTCTTTACTTTTTAGATTAAACCTCATTCTTCTCCGACCACTAGTAATTTTCCAGGTTCATGGCAATCAAGAGTAAATTACACAGAACTACAACAATTGGGGATGTCAGTATGAGACAATACCGATTTTGGTAATTTCTCTACAATCTACCAACTCTGGGGTAGCTTGTTACAAAGCACACTAATATTTGTTTGACACAGCTCTGATGTTAAATCTGACTGGTAGGGCCCAATTATAAGTGTTGAGTTGGCAAGGATGCCGATGTGGACCGAGGCCTCCCAAATCATCCCGTCTTCTTTTATTTTATTTTTCTTTCCTATTTTCTTATTCACTTCCGTGGGCCCCACTTGTCAGACCCATATTTTCTTTTCCCCTCCACGAGATAGCGGTTGAAGTCATCCTACACAAGGCGACACTAGCAGCCACTCGATGTCGTGGATGTTGTCGTCGGGCCTCATCATCGCGTCCGGGTGTTGAGGAGGAAGGCATGGAAGTTCGAGGTCCTGCTCGAGGCCTCATTCTGTGGCGCTAAGATGGATGCCAGCAGAGGAGAACTTCGTCAGTGGAGGGGAATCGTGCCGCCCCTGGTATCTCTCCGGCACGACCTCGTGTCCGTGACCCCGTTTGGTCACGCCCGCCAACCGCCGACCGCATCACCCATGCATCTACAGCCCTGGAAAAATTCCCCACATCCCGTGTTGCCCGCCATGGGTTCCTCCTCCTCCTCAAGCTCGCCGTGACAAATGGCTAAAATCCTAAACTTTCATTGTACCACTTTTGACCAAAGCGGGCTTTCCACCAACGATAGGTTTTCATAATTTCATGCTATGCTCCTTGGCCCTGCTTTGAACCTTCCCTTTGTAAATTTGTATATTGGATACAGGACTCGTGCCACTTATATATGAAAAAATTAGGTGGAGGGTTTTCTCCCACCCTCGTGACCATTCCCCCTCCCCAAATTCAAAAAGGCAATATATCTTTTCATGTTGTTAGTTGATTGTCTAGATTAAAATTGGTTGGATACAATCCCGTGTATTTGTAGGTCGCCTCCCTCGACTGCTCGATCTTCCCTTGGCGTGATGCACTAGCCTTATATGTAATCCATTAGCCTGTTATCTCCGCTTCCCTGCCCGGTCGAAAGCTAATCAAAATTGATTCCGTGTTTCCAATTCAGGAGCAAAAAAACCACAAGAGGCCGTAGAGACGAACACGAAGCTAGCTAGTTGTTAAATGTGGTGGGGATTACTGGTTTGTTTGTCTCTCTGGCCCTTCTTGGTGCCAGGCACTTTTTATCGCATGCTTCCTCCTCCCTACCCACCTCTTCCTCTTCCTCTGTCGTCCACCGACCTCTGCCGTCCATACGGCTCGTCAGCTCCTGGGTGGTGATCAATATCCCAACCATAAGGCTTGGCAAATCCATGGCCATGGGTATCACGCCCCGAGCATCAGCCTCGTGCTCCTCGACCTTGGCACCATCAACCTTTGTTCATGGTGTTCGACCTCTGCTGCATCGTCATGCTACCCGATGGCTGACGATGTGGCTGTTTATGGAAGAAAGCAATTGAGGGGCAACATGGAGATGTTGGTGAACAACGTCTCGGTTCCACGAGGCGCACTATATATGGGCATTGATAATGCTAAATTTTTATTGCAAATTAACTAATGACTATCATACCCTTAATTGTGAAGGGGTATTGTTGAATCTCGACCGACGAAAAGTTTAAGGAGGAGCACCAAAGTAGAAGTGTTTGATATAAACTTTCATGCTACATACCAAGAGCAAGAATGCCCTCCATTTTTGCGTGATACAAGCTGCTACTACCTCTGTTCCATATTAACCGTCACAATTTAAGCTCATGTGGGGCGGGGGAGTACCTAAAATCCATGCATATATAACACTACTAGAGTAGGAGTAAATTAACTTGATGATTAGATCGATGAAATCAAATGAGGCTAGAGGCATACTTTATTGATCAGAAACAAGGTATGGAAAAGAATCGATTTTCCTCTCTTTTTTCACCTTCGTCGTATATACTATCATCAATGGCCCATGACCCTAAAAGTATTTCAGACAGAACGAGGTCAACTATAGCTTTGGACACCTAAAAGTATATGGCGCATGTTTCCTTTGATTTTATTCTCACTTCATTCTTCATCAAAACATTGCTCCATGTGCTCTAGTTGCTCTTGAACAAGCCACAACATACTTTCCTAGGCAGGCGGATGATTCTGTGTTTTGATGCTCCCTACTTTATTGACTGCAACTTTTGTATTTATTATCGATGAAATTGAAGTATAAATCTGGTTGGTTTGAGTGGAAACATTAACATAAAAAGTTTCAATAGATAGATATGATTGGTTGATGAAGATTGACTTCTGGGCCCCAAGACTATGTTGCTAGAAATAAAGGAAGACTTATCTTAAATAGGTGGAGTAAATTGTATGATACGCCTATTCTATTCATTTAGTAAAGTGAGTTGGCATTAGAGTGGGGCAAACATAGGGAGTACCAAACTGAGCAGTGAAAATGAGCATATTCTTCGGACGTTCTTTTGTGCCTTTTTTATTACTCCCTCCGATCTATAATAAATGTTATAGTTTTGAACTGCGGTTAGTTCAAAACAGCGACACTTTTTATGGATCGGAGGTAGTACCTCAAATCCATTAAACATTGCTGCTCCTGGCCCTTGTTCCTGCTCCTCCTTTCTAGATCAAACATCTTCTTCTCATGGCTACTAGTCGTCTCACAGGTTCACAATATAGTCGACTAGGATTAGTATACGTCAGGAATTCGTATAACATATCCATGCATCTAAGGGAGTAAGGCCATGTCTGCTTGTGTTGAATCCTGCTACACAAAAGCTGAAGCTGGATAAACGTGAGGGCCATCCAGCACAGATCACTAGAAAACCTTGCTAATCAGGTTAAGTTAGTGTCGCCTTGGCTGAGCTTTCTCTTTCCGGCATGCATGTGCTGCAAACCAGGTTAAGTTAGTGTCGTTTTCGTGGCGGGGATACTCGCTAATCCACATGCTTTGGCCCTCCTCCGACCTTAACATAGCTCCACCGCCGGTTAGCCGTATATGTGTGTATCTGCATAGTACTATGTATTTCTCAAAGGCAAATTAAAGAAATGTTCAACATATGTAAACAAACCTTCAAAGTCCACAAATATTGATTGTGAAAATCAAAACTACAGTATCCACACGTGCGATGCTTCACATACCACAAAAGTCGATATTTATGCGATGCAGTGTTGATGTCCATATATGTGAGAAAATCCTCACAGCCCATCACCCCATTTAGAGATTTCAGACCGAAATGATTGTACATGAAGCAATTTCATACCCATGGGTACAGTAGTACATCATGCTATTATTGGTCAGATCATATCTTTTATAGTTATTTTCAGTTCACAAATTTTCTTGAAAATCTCATCATCCGTAATTCTATAGTAGTACCAATTAAGCCTAAATTTCCACTTTTGAAATTAAGTTTTGTAAGTAACCTTAGCAAAATATTAGTGCAACTTTTAGTTTATAGAATATACAGAGAACGAATTGAAGATGGGAATGGTTAAATGTTTGCGAGTGAATTCTCCATTTGTACCGAGAGTTTTCTTCGCCGAGTGCGTTTTATTTTTTGCCATATATTATATATCAGTCGGGTGTCATATCTTAGATGAGTGTTTATTTACTCAGCAAAGTAGTGGTCCGCCGAGTTCGGGACAAATTACTCAGATAACCATCCATCTACTCAACAAAAATCCATTTTCCGGTGTAACATCATCAACCGACTGACCAAAGGTCTTAAATAAGTGGAGTAAATTGTGATACACCTACTCTCTTCGTTGGGTAAGGCAAGTTGTCTTTACATTGAAACAAACTGGACAGCCTCTTCCGCTCTAGACATCTTATGCGCTTCTTTCATTATTATCTCAAATTCATGAAGCATTGCTCCTTCCACCTCTAGTTCTTGCTCTTCACGTCTAGATTATACCTCGTTCTTCTCACGGCCACTAGTCACTTCCCAGGTTCATAACAATCAACTAAACTTAGGATGTGTTGGAATTATTATCTCATATCCAGGTACTAGGGTAAGCGATGTTTGCTCTTGCTGAACCTAGGTGAAAATATGCTAAAGCCAAGGAGGATCGGATGGAAGCAACATAACCGTTGTCAAGCCACGTCAGATGACTCTGCTCTAGGAGATGGAAATACTAAAATCCTAAACTTCCATTGTACGCGGTGAGCTTTCCATGCGATAGGATATCGATCTTCATAATTCATGCTATCAGCTATGCTCCTTGTCACATCTTTGTACCTTCTCTTTGTTCCTGCTGACGCTTTTGCGGGATCAACTGCTACACCTTCTCCTGAAACAATGTGTCCAAGAAATCCAACTTCATTCAACCTGAACTCACACTTGCTGAATTTAGCATACAATTTATGCTCTCTAAGCTTCTCAAGTATCAAGCGCAAATTTTCTTCATGCTCTTCTTTGCTCTTGGGTAGATCAAAATGTCATCAATGAAAGCGACAACAAATTTGTCAAGAAACTCCATGAACACCTTGTTCATCATATTCATAGTAGGCTGGTGCATTGGTCAAACCAAATGGCATTCTGATTGTACTCATACAATCTATACCTAGTGGTGAAAGTTGTCTTAGGTATGTCTTGTTCTCTTATCTTAAGCTGAAAATAACCTGCTAGAAGATCAACTTTGAGAACACACTGCTCCTTCGAGTTGATCAAACAAATCATTGATTACGGGCAAAGGATATTTGTTCTTGATAGTTACCTCATTAAGTGATCAATCTATGCATAACCTTTGGATTCTATCTTTCTTTTCAGCGAACAAGACTGGTGCTCCCCAAGATGAAGAACTTGGTTGAATAAATCCTTTATGCAGTTGTTTCTTGAGTTCTTTCAACTCATCAGTGACATCTTATAAGGTCTCTTTGCTATTGGGCCTGATCTGGTAGTAGGTCAATCAGAAATTCCACATCTCTATCTGGCGGCATTCAGTAATTCCTCAAACACATCCCGATATTCTCTCACAATTAGCACACTTTCTATGCTAACCCCCTTAAGAGAATTTAGCTTACTTCCTTTTGACTCAAAGTTAGTCTTGAATCTAATCCTTTTATTTTCGGAGTTGTGAGTGTGGCCGGTGTGATTTTCACAATCTAGCACTCCCTTACTTAGTCATCAATCCATTCCCAAAATGACATCAACCCTTAGGAATTGGGGATTATCAAATTAACTTGAAACTTATACTTCCCAAAATCTATGACTAGGTCATGGCATCCAGAGTTCACTATCATTTCTCCACCGGAGAACTTACTTTTATAGGACACCCAATAGTTTTCCTTTGAAGTCCATTTCTATCAAAAATGCTCTTGAAATGAATGAATCGATCGCGATGTCGAAAAGAACAAGTGCTGGAGCAATTGAGTTTGAACTTACCAGCACGGCATCGGGTTCCTCATAAATTTCTTCCACATTGATGTGGTTCACTAGTTCCTTTTGGAAGGGATTGGGCTTGTTGGCACCTTCAACTTTCTTTTCGGGCACTCATTAGCATAGTGCCCCATCTTCTTCACTTGAAGCATTCAACTTTGTTGAGATCTTTCTTGGTGACTTCCTACCACTTCCACCTCCATTGTGGTGGCTCTTGTATCCACTCTTGTGGTTCTTATACTTGTTGTTATCATGACTGCGATGATGCTTGTTGTCATGATGGCGGTTGTAACTATGGTGGTTCTTGTACTTTCCATGCTTGTGAGATCGAACTCCCACCATCATCATGATGGGAACAGCTTATCAGACGATCCAGTGTGCTTATCAAAGTTATGCTTCCTCTTTACTGCTTTCAACTTGTTTCATCTTGTTCTCCAAGATGGTAGCCTTATCCTGAGTGATTGGTAGGTTAGAACATAGGCAACAAATAGCTGCGATTCAGTTCATCATTTAGTCCTTGAGGACTTTCTCCTTCCTCTTGGCATCGATGTCAACCTCATCCAAATTGCATATGGCGCTAGATTGTTGAATTCTTCAAAATATTCAGCCTACATTGCATGGTGGCCATTTGCTTGATTATGGAACTCTTTCTTCTTCAAATTCATCACCCAGATGAGATGTGAGCTGTCGGAAACCATCCTCAAAGATAGCCAAGTCCATCCTCAATTGGGTGGTGATCTAAAGTTATCCACCATGTTGATGCTGGTCCTTCCAACATGTGCATAAACTGACTTTCTCCTCGTCGGTGTAGCCGGTCACAAATCCTTGTTAACGAGCGTAGGCAATCATTGGCCACCATTGGATCAGTGGTTCACGAGAACTTTTGCAGGTCTTAGTCTTAGGAATCTGGTGAGCATGTCAAATCTGGCGGATTATTCTGGTTGTTGTTGTTATTACGATTGCAGTTACGAATAAAAGGTGGTCATCATCTGCATCGATTTATGTCTGTCTTTGTCATCAATTGCTGCATCTCGGGAGTGACATTGTTGTTAGGGTTGGGGTTGCACGTCGAGGAGGCATTTGTGGTTTTCATAAGGATAAGAATGAGATACCCATAGATGCTTAACATGCACAATACATCACATAGTCAACCAATAACAAGCATCAAATTAACATAGTATTTGAATGACATAAACAACAAGTTTGAAAATGCAACACACCATAGCAAGCCACCCACATGTTGGATGGTCATTGCGACTCAATAATTCAAAGTACGGTAGATGTAAGTAAATCGAGTAGTCTACCCTACTCCTCCGCATCAACCTCCTCGTCAACAAGTGTAAGACCTGCACTCTCAATGGCGGTCTTGTACTCATCAACACTAGTAGTCAAGGCCTCTATCTTGGTCCGAAGAGCCCTCTTCTGGGAGCGAAGCCTCTCAATCACTCCATGTTGATGCTCGAGCTCGAAGTCCTTGGACTCTAGCTCTTCATTCATCTCCCGGATCCTCTTGTTCCTGTCTTTGACTCTTTTCTCCATCTCTTGAACTTCCTGCCCTGGCTCTCAAACTTGGCCTCGATTTCCTTGACTATCTCGTCTTGCTCCGCGAAGAGCTTGTCCTTCTCCCGAAGCTGAACCTAGAGCTCGTCATTGCTAAGCATGAAGTTGGTCCTATCAGTATATAGGTGTCTAATAAGACCCTCTAGGTCCTAGAGGTACAGACAAATCGGCTCCATCGTCTCTCTAGCAGCATCCTCGTACTCTATGGCTTCACCCTCCTCGTTGCGTCTCCCGAAGGGGTGAAAGTAAAGACCTCTAAGCTCTGTGGAGTGTCTCCCCACCAAGAGTCCAAGTAACTCCTGCATGACCACATCTAAACCTTTCTCCTTGTCGTCATGCACCAGCTTGAATGTGATGGTCTTCGTGGTTGGCTCTGTCTGGCGTCCTGGCTGGGTCACTCTGAAGCCCCAAAGGTCCTTCCTCTCAAACTTGGTGAGTGGAAGTGTCATGATGCTAGGAAGTGGAAGGTTGAGCACACTAGTGAGCTCAATGAGGCAGTACCAAAGCAGGTTCCCTTGAACTCCTCGGTAAATCCCCGATGTGATAGTAACCTTAGGCATCTATTTTTATAAGATAGAGAAAAGTTAGAATCAACATCAATCGAGGAAAATCACAAGTCAAAACACCACAGGCATATCTTTTTGCAATCAAACACACAAGTCATGGCATACACAAATCCATTAGAAGCATCAAAGGTTCAACATAACTTAGACAAATTTTTGGAAGGAAATGATAAGTGTGGTGGTCCAACTAACGAAGTACGTTACAACACTCACTCACTAGACAAAATAGCTATCATGGCATCCTTAGTAGCCATCTGTCTATCTTGCTCACAAGACTCCCAAATTAAGTCTATGATGTCTTCCCTTAGATGTTGGTTGGTAGTCTCTAACTCTTGGGTATGCTTCTTTTCTTCTCTAAGGTCATTTTGGGTGTTGAGCATTACGCACTTGAGTCTATCATCAAGCTCCTTGATAGCATTCAAAGCTGCATTTCTTGCGAGTCAAAAGAATGTTGTGTGCATTTATGAGTTGGTAACCATAGAATCCTGACTCCTTGTGGTTGTTTTCTTTGTTTTGCACAAGTGGAGTTGCACCAATACTCCTCTCCTTCATCCATCACAGAATCCTTTGTACCTGATTGCACCATGTATCCCCATGGTAACCATAAGGTTTTGAGTGCCTTGGGAAATTCAGTCTCACATTCCAAAGTCATGGTCAAGAGTGGTCCCTTCCTCACGGCTTCATTGATGGAGTTCATCTACAAATAGAGATGATAAAGAAGATTAGAAAAGTTTACGAGAAGAAAAGACAAAGTGTAGAAATTTTTCAAAGTGCTGAAATTTTTCCTTAGTGGTTTCAAATCCAATCCTAGGGTCATAATCCTCAGGCAACACAGTGCTCTTATACCACAAGTTTTAACTTAGAAATTGGGATGAGGAGATTCTTGATAGCTTCCATGTCTTGATGATCAAATTGTCCAATACCAGGACATGGCTAAGTACTTAGTTTCTTCCATCTGCGGTGGTGCACTTTCCCACAAGACTTGATTTTCACCAAGACGGGACCCTTGAAGCCTTCCCTTAGACCAAATGGGCGTTCAACCTATCACCCACCACCAACTGTCCAAATGGCTAAGTTATTGCAACCTATATGATCCAGTGAGCCCATAATGCCATGTGGTTGCACTAGAAGCTTCTTAACATTTGGCATCTCAAATCCCTTTGTTCCTAGGTGGCAATCCACAAGTAATACACAAGGTAAACTATAGAAATGGGCCTTGTAACCACTCAACACAAACCAACATACCATTCCACCGGTGATTCATTCACTTAGTTGTTTTATTAAGCAAAACACAAGTCAAATGACTTAGCAAAATTTCCCTTGTTTGCTACTAGATAGTCTAAGCATGGAAATAGTAAGTATCTTAACTTAGAGAAAATTATAACCATTCTACAACTACTAGGATTTCCCAAGCATAGGATTTAGATACTTAGCAAAATATTCATGCAAGCCCTATACAAAAATTTCTAGTGTATAGTCAAAATATTGGGATAGAAAAATATGAAGCACCACTTTCCTTGGTAATTGGGGAGTAGCAACAATCCTCCACAATCACAATCACCACTAGCACCAAAATCTACACATAAAATGATAGAACCAAATTCACATATCAAAATAAACAAACAAAATATATGTGAATACATGCAAATTCCATGTGATGATTTTTCTAAATCAAACAAGACAAGTGTAACAGTACTGAATCACAAACAAAACAAATATACACTAAATAAAATTTATTTAGTCTTTAAAACATTTTTCAAATAATTTCTATACTCAAAATAAGCCTACAAATGTCTCTGTAAAAATAACCAATCTTACAGAAGCATTTTATTAAACAAAGTGCATGGTTGGATAGAATTCTTTCTCCTAATTCCAATTATATAAAATTTGCAAAATTTGGACGTGTGGGTCAAAAGTTATGGATTTTAAAAGTTTGAACATATAATAGAAATGTTTCATCTTTTTAAATAAAATCTGAGCATAAAAGCTTTAGTTAGACGATACCGATTTGGCATTTGGATCAGCTCATGAGCCATTGGATCTAACTAACTAAGCACGGCTCAGATCTGCCGTGCCTTCACCTAAGATCTAATCACGGTCGTGGGATCGAGATCTAATGGCTACAACATAGCGACCAAACTCTGGCGCTAATAATGGGTGCTGGTGGCGGCGCTTGTCGATGGTGGAGCGGTGATTCCAGCGAGGCCTAGGGTCGGTGAAGATGCTTACAGACTCATAAGCGCATGAGGGAGCTCAGCGTGGTCGTGGTTGGGCAGTGCGCTTGGCGAGGGCCTAGGGCTCGTCGGAGTTGCTGGCGGTGTCGGGACCTTGCAGACGAGGTCGTTGTCGAGGCTCTGGATCGCCCTAGCACGATTCAAAGGTGTCAGTAGCTGCGCAAAGACAAAGCGAATCTGACCGTATGCAAGCTAGGTCAAGCGCCTCGATGAATTCCGTAATCGTTCATGGAGTTGGTAGTGATTACACTGCGGCGTGAAGCGAAGCGGCGGCTGGGTCATCTTGGCTAAGCGAATGATGTCGGAGATGCACAAGGTCGCAAAGAACACACTTTCATGAACTAGAAGGCAGGGGTGGTCGGGCTCACCAAAATTTACGTTGTTGGGCTAAATCGGTGGCGGTGTAAAACAATTATGCTGACTGGTGGAGGAGTGGAGGTCTGAGTGAGGAAATGGTCGTCGAGGGTCTTGTTTAAGTAGCCAGCGAGGGAGAATTACTCAGGAATCAAGTGCAATCAGCAGGTTTTGATTCGGGAGAAGCAGCAGGAGGCAGTTCCTCCAGCGTGTGATTGTGGCAATCTTGAGGTGGCGGTGGGGTCGAAGCATCGTGAGGAGGGTACATGTCTTGGTGAAAACAGAGGAAGGAAGGTAAACCCGGGTGGGATGCATACGCTACTAGGCGAAAGAGTGGCGCCTGTTTCCATTCTTTATCTTTTCCTTTTTGTTTTGATTTTCTGAATCATTTTCAAATGGTTTTCAAATGAATTTGAATTCAAATTTGTTCTGAATTTTTGTAGGATGGATCAAGCACTTATTTGAGTATTACCTTTGTTGTTCACTTAAATTTATAAGGGCCCATTAGATTTAAAATAACCAATGCCTTTATCTTTTATTTAATAAAGACATATGAATGGTTTTAAATTCATATTTTGTTTTGAAAAACTTTGTCCAAACTTTGGAATTTATCAATCAAACTTAGGATCAATTCTCTACTCAACAAAACAAGTGTTTTAATCTCAAAGGTAGGAATAAGGCTAATGCCTTGCTTACATAAAATGATAGATCACATAGTTTTTGTTTTGAAGAAATGATCCTAAAATGAGCTTTGAATGCATGAATAATATGCAATCTTTGGAAACATGATTTTTGGGATGTTACAATCATTGGCATGCTCTTGAAAGATTTTTGCGCTATTTGAAAACCTTTGCGAGTTATGGTATTCACTATCTTTGGTATCCGCAGGTGCCAGAAGGTTATAGTGATTCAAACTGGATATCTAATGCTGGTGAGATTAAGGCCACAAGTGGTTATTTGTTTACACTTGGTGGTTGCGCTGTTTCCTGGAAGTCTTGCAAGCAGACCATCTTAACGAGGTCAACTATGGGCAGAACTCACGGCGTTAGACAAGCCTTTATTGAAGCGGTGGCTTCATGAGCTCTTGATGGACTTACGTGGTTGAAAAACCAATACCGCCATCCCGATGGCTGTATAATCAAACTATGATCGTCAAAATAAGCAGTTCTAAGGATAATATGAAATCATCAAGGCATGTGAAGAGGAGATTGAAATCTGTGAGGCGAAACTCGGAGTTATTGCATTGGATTATATCCAAACATCTAAGAACATGGCATATCCCTTCACAAAGGGTTTATCACGCAATGTGATAGATAATGCATCGAGGGAGATGGGTTTGAGACCCACGCTATGAGTTGATCGTTAGCAACCCACTCTATGTGATTGGAGATCCGTGAATTAGAGCTGGGAGACAAGCTGTTGGTTAGTGAGAGGTATCCCTATATTATATTTATATCTCCATAAAGATACAATACTCTCTTAATCATGGCAGGTTGATATTTATCTTAATGTGTTCCAAGTGGCTTTTATAAGCCGGAGATGTTGTCTGCTGAGAACATCTCTTGAGGAACACCACCTATATGAGTCTTACATCGAAGCGTCATGATCCATGAGAGTTAGGTGCTCTCTAATAAACTCATGAAAGGCCCTGGGTATGATGCATAAGCTCCAAACATGGCGGAGGCTGACGGTAGCCCTATACCGGTCTAGATTTTTCGTGAAACTGGCGTTGTGAAAACTTGTAGTTCAGGCATAGTACACTATTCAAGTTGCTAGCTAGCGTATCATGAAGTTTAACGTGGAAGTTCAACTTAACAGTCTCCACTACACACCGATATATAAAATAATGTTTTGAAAGAAAAGTGTTGTGATGTGCCAATGAGACTTTGTGGGGGATTGTTGGAATTTGGTGAGTTTTGGGTTGTTGGACCATTAGACAAATTCTGATATTCTCTTTGGCCCTTGTATATGCATATGCATTTGTGCTAGTGGTGCTAAAGGTTAGTCCCATTGCTAGTTGAAGGGAGTTGGACCACCTTATATAGTAAGTATTGCACCACTCACTAAGGTGTGACAAGAAGAGTAGCCCTCGCGCACTCCTCCTCACGCCGCCGCCCGCCGCGCCTCGCCTGCGTCACGGCAAATGCTTGTGAGTTGCAGAGAATCTCGCCGAGAGCTTTATTTTGCTAGTTAGGAAAGGCAATTATGAGTCATTAGCAGACGCGTTAATTACAGCCGTTCTGATTTTATGGGCGTGGACTATTACTGGCTTCGCGTGGGCTGAGCCCGATCTCCTAACCTGCATTATATAAGCGTCTGCGCTAAACCTAATCGGTGAATCAATCGACACAGCGCCTATCCTCTAGAACCTTGCACTGCCGCTTTCGTCTTCCCATCCCGGCTTGCGTGCACCTGGTCGGGATAGTAGGCCTCCGGAACCCCGCCTCGTGAACTGTCTGGGTGAGGCGATCAGGTTTTAGGGGGCGCTCAAGCGCGACCTCTCGCAACTCTGACGTCGTCAGGCGATGAGTTCCCGAACAACGACTTCTTCCGGACGTGACGCCTCTTGGCAACCTCAACATGGGCGACGGCTCTAGACTCTGCTTGGCGGCATCGTCGTGATCTCAATCTCTCTCTTTTGGATTATGCTAGAGTTTCTAGTTCTAGCGTTTGGTGTAGATGTGATAGGTTTATATCATATAGATGTGATTTGTTCATCTACTTTGTTGATCTGCATAATTGGTTTAGTAATCCGTTTGTATGATCATGCCTTATAAATTTATTATTGGATTAAATCATATGGATTATTGCTTATATTTCCAACAATCCAAAAACTGATTATAAATGGCTGAATTCCACTGGTGTAGCAGCGGCTACTAGGCGCCTCCTTTTGATGGCATGCACTATAGAGATGGGCGCAGAGAAGTTCTCTGGTTTGAAAACCCTAAAACTGTCATAGCGCCCTCTTGGCAAGCTTGAAGAGATCTTCTGCTGGCGATGAAGTGAACTTTAAAGCCGATACCATGTTTATGGCAGCTTTGTTAGTTCTTAGGGACAACATTGTTGACCCGTATATGTCATTGATAATGGCAGGGGCGCGTAGAGCGCTCGAGGCCAAGTTTGGGGTCTCGGACACTGGCAGCTGAGTTGTATGTCATGGAGCAATTCTATGACTACAAGATGGTTGATAGGTGCTCAATCGTTGAGCAAGCTCATGAGATACAATCACTTGCCAAAGAACTTGAGCAGTTCAAATGTTCCTTACAGGACAAATTTTTGGTCGGTGGCATTATTGCCAAGTTTCCTCCCTCGTGGAGGAACTTTGCTACTTCTCTGAAACATAAAGACAAGAGTTTTCCGTTCACGGATCCATTGGGTCTCTTCATGTGGAAGAAAGGCGAACAAAGGACAAAACTGCTCGAGGTTTTGAGGGGGGTTCTGCTGCCAATTTGGTGCAGAGGAAAAACTTCCAATCCCACAAGTTCAAGAATAAGAACAAAACTGAAGGAAAGGGGAAGTTTGATGTCAAGAACAAGGCCACGCACTCAACCAACTTCAAGAAGAAAAATGATAAGAGGAAAGGCTCTTGCCACGTCATGGTGATCCTGATCATTGGGCTCCTAGCTGCCCTAATCGCTTTGACAAGCGTCAACATGGAAAGCTTGACAAAGCGCTAATGTTGTTATTAAGCGATACGAGATGAAGGATGTTGGAGTGCACGGTATTTTACCTACTATCCTTTCAGTATGTCATTCTCAGTTGGTGGATAGACATGGGTGCTAATACACATGTATGTTGATATTTCCATGTTTTCCTCTTATCGGTATCAAGGACCTCTTCCGTCTTTGATGGGAAGCGTCTCACGTGCTTACATTCATGGTGTTGGTGCAGTAAATCTGAAATTTACTTGAGGAAGACCGTCACAATTGAAGAATGTGCAACACGTTCCCTCCATCAATAAGAATCTGCTTGATGAATCGTTTTATGTCGAGATGGCTTTAAGTTGGTTTTGA
Source organism: Avena insularis (assembly GCA_023614405.1). Classification (NCBI taxonomy): domain Eukaryota; kingdom Viridiplantae; phylum Streptophyta; class Magnoliopsida; order Poales; family Poaceae; genus Avena; species Avena insularis. The sequence continues at coordinate 159,628,732 of CM042697.1, forward strand.
GTCCAATAAAGTTGTAATTTCTAAGTATGTACAATTTGTTGGAAAAGGTTATGAAGTCGTGGGTATGTTACCTTGTCTTTGTCGAGAATCATGTACTAAAGTTATTAATCATGTTTGCAATGATAATGAGTCAATGTTTGGCATTCATGACTCTGTCATATTAACTTTGGTTGCATGGCTGGCTAGCCAATATAGGTTTAATTCGAAATTTACCTTTATTGTCAAAGGTTCTAAGTGCCAAGTTTGTGTGCGAGCAAACAGCCCAGAAGTCTCATACGGCTGCAAGAAACTTAGCACCACTAGAACTTATACATTCATATCTTTGTGAGATGAATGGTGTGTTGACAAAAGGTGGAAAAAGATAATTTATGACATTGATTGATGATTCCACTAGATAATGCTATGTTTATCTTCTGAAATCTAAAGATGAAGCTTTGAACTACTTCAAAATCTATAAAGCTGAGAGAAAACCAACTTGATCTTAAAATCAAGCGGCTAAGGTACGATCGTGGTGGAAGTACTTTTCAAATGAATTTGATTTATTCATGCGGAAAATGGTATTATACATGAAGGGCCTCCCTACTCACCTCGATCAAATGGGGTGGCGAAGGAAGAACCACACTCTAACTGTTTGGTTAACGCCATATTAGATACATCGTGTCTTTCCAAGGAATGGTGGGGCGCTAATGACTGCATGTCATGTCCTAAACCGTGTTCTGTAAAGGATAAAACCATGACTCCATTTGAGGAATGGGAAAAGAAAAGGCTTAAACTCTCTTGCCACGAACTTAGGGATGTTTGGCGAAAGTCAATATTCCAATACCCAGAAATGACTTGGACCAAAAACCATTGATTGTGTTTTTAAGGATATGCTTTTCATAGCATTGGCTATAGATTTTGATAGTAAAATATGAGGTATTAGAGCATGCATGTTGGTACAATTATGGATTGAATGATGCGACTTTCTTTGAGGACATCTTTCCTATGAAGGTATGTCTAGCTCATCAAATCGAGATGACTAGTTCATCTAGTCGAATTTTCTATAATTCTTGAACCCACTATGCGATAGAACACTCTGATGATCACTGTGGAGGATGACAATGAAGCTCCCAAAGGAGCAAGATACAAGGACTACAAAGTCATTTGGTGATGATTTCATTGTGTACCTTGTGGATGATACTCCCACTTCCATTTGAGCTTATGCATCTCAAGATCTTTGATTACTAGAAGGAAGCTATCAAAGCGAGATGGATTCCATCTTAGCTAATGGTACTTGGGAAGTTACTGATCGTCCTTATGGGTGCAAACCTGTAGGATGTAAGTGGGTGTTCAAGAAAAAGCTTAGACCTGATGGTACTATTGAAAAGTACAAACCGTCTTGTGGCTAAGGTTATACCCAAAATGAAGGTGAACTTCTTGATGCTTACTCACCATAGCAGTTGACCACTATTAAAGTAATACTTTCCTTGGCTGCCTCACATGGTCTTCTCGTTCATCAAATGGGCGTTAAGACAGCTTTTCTAAATGAAGAGCTAGATGAAATTTATATGGGCATTTGAGTTTGTAGTAGGCGGTCAAGAAGGAAAGGTGTGTAAGTTAGTGAAATCTTTGTATGGTCTTAAGCAAGCTCCTAGCGATTTGCATGAGAAGTTTGAAAGAACTTTAACTACTGAAGGCTTTGTTTGTAAATAGATTTGACAAATGTGTGTACTATCGCCATGGTGGGCGCGAGGGAGTTATTATGTGTCTCTACGTTGATGACATATTGATATTTGGGACCAACCTCGCTGTTATCGAGGAGGTCAAAGAGTTCCTATCTCGCTGCTTTGATATGAAGGACTTGGGAGTGGCTGATGTAATATTAAACATCAAGTTACTCAAGGATGACAATGGTGGGATTACACTGCTTCAGTCTCACTATGTGGAAAAGATATTGAGTCGCTTCGGGTATAGCAACTACAATTCTTCTCCAACGCCATATGATCTGAGTGTGCTACTTCGAAAGAATCGAAGGACTTCTAAAGATCAATTGAAGTATTCACAAATTATTGGCTTGCTTATGTATTTGACGCTACTAGACATTGACATCTCCTTTCTGTAAGCAAAGTAGTCAATTTGTGTCAAATCCTAGAGATGATCATTGTAAGACCCCACCTTTATAAAGGTAAAAGGTCCATGTGATTGCAATGCTAGTCCACTGGATCAGCCTTTAGCATCCACAATTTAAGATGTAGTACCTGAGATACAAATGTCATTCGAGATAACATAGTCTTTTTACAACTCCATAGACATAGGCTTAATACAAAGAGTTTAACTTAACAATATAAATAAAGTCTTCATCTTCATGTGCCCACCGAAAGCATGTTGAGTGTAGACTCATAACCTAATCATCATCGAGTAACCTGCAACATCACAAGTTACAGCCATAGTGGGTCAATACATTGGAATAGTATTGTGCAAGTGATACCTTAGTAGAATATTATTATCTAATCACTACATGAATTTGGCTAGGTGTAGCTTAGGCTTGCTTTGCTCAAAATAGGTTTTACCTATTAATTGAAAACACTAAGTTTTTGTTTGTCAAAACTCCCAAGGAACTCCTAAATAGAAATTGGTGAACCTTCACCTTGTTCAACCACAAGTTTTAACTTAGAAATTGGGATGAGGAGATTCTTGATAGCTTCCATGTCTTGATGCTCAAATTGTCAATACAGAGACATGGCTAAGTACTTAGTTTCTTCCATCTGCGGGGCGTGGTGCACTTTCCCACAAGACTTGATTTTCACAAAGACAGGACCCTTCATAAGCCTTCCCTTAGACCAAATAGGCGCGTTACAACTATCACCCTACCACCAACTGTCCAAATGGCTAAGTTATTGCAACCTATATGATCCGTGAGCCCATAATGTCATGTGGTTGCACTAGAAACTTCTTAACATTTGGCATCTCAAATCCCTTTGTTCTGGGTGGCAATCCACAAGTGAGATACTAAGGTAAACCATAGAAATGGGCCTTGTGTAACCACTCAACACAAACCAACATACCATTCCACCCAGGTGATTCATTCACTTAGTTGTTTTATTAAGCAAAACACAAGTCAAATGACTTAGCAAAATTTAGATAGTATGAATAATAATTTCCCTTGTTTGCTACTATCTAGGCTAAGCATGTCAATAGTAAGTATCTTAACTTAGAGAAAATTCTAACCATTCTACAACTACTAGGATTTCCCAAGCATAGGATTTAGATACTTAGCAAAAATATTCATATGACCCTATACAAAATATTTCTAGTGTATAGTCAAAATATTGGGATAGAAAAATACTTGAAACACCACTTGCCTTGGTATTTGGGGGAGCAGCAACAATCCTCACAATCACAATCACCACTAGCACCAAAATCTACACATAAAATGATAGCACAAAATTAACATATCAAAATAAACAAACAAAAATATATGAATGCATGCAAATGCCATGTGATGATTTTTATAAATCAAACAATGCAAGTTTAACAGTACTGAATCACAAACAAAACAAATATACACTAAATAAACTTTATTTAGTCTATAAAACATTTTTCAAATAATTTCTATACTCAAAATAAGCCTACAAATGTCTCTGTAAAAATAACCAATCTTACAGAAGCATTTTATTAAACAAAGTGCATGGTTGGATAGAATTCTTTCTCCTGATTCCAATGATATAAAATTTGCAAAATTTGGGCGTGTAGATCAAAAGTTATGGATTTTACAATTTTGAACATATAATAGAAATATTTACATCTTTTAAATAAAACACGAGGCCATGACTTCGAAGTTAGACGTCTGAGATTAAATGCAGATCATGCTCATGTAGTTGGATCTAACTATCTAAGAGCTCAGATCTGCCGTGTACGCTTCACCTAAGATCTAATCAGCGTCGTGGGATCCAGAACTAATAGCTCTGACATAGCGACCAAACTCTGTGGCGCTAAAGGGTGCTGGTGGCGGTGGCGCTCACGATGGTGGGCAGTGATTCCAGTGAGGCCTAGAGGCGGTGAAGATGCTTACAGGACTAAATGCACTTTGCAGGGAGCTCAACGTGGTCGCCCGGTTGGGCAGGGTGCTTTATGCGGGGCCTAGGGCTCATCGGAGTTGCTTGGCGTCAGGACCTTGAGACAAAGGTCATTGCCGAGATACGGATCGCTTCTTGCAGTCAAAGGTGTCATTAGCTCTTGAAAGACAAAGCGAATCGGCCGTGTAAAAGCGAGGTCAAGGCGCTCGATGAATTACCGTGTCGTTCGCGGGTTGGGCGATTCGACACTGCGGGCATGAGCGGAAGCGGTGGCACAGGTCATCTTGGCCAAGCGAATGATGTCACCGAGATGCACAAGGTTGCAAGGAACACACTCGCATGAGCTAGAAAAGGGGTGGTCAGGCTCATAGAATTTTTTGCCGAGCTTCGTCGGTACAGCAGCGGTGTAAAACAATTGTGGGGCGACTGGTGGCGAAGTGGGGTTCTTTGAGTGAGGAAATGGTCGTCGAGGTGGTGTTTAAGTAGCCATGAGGAGGAATTACTCGGGAATCAAGTGCAATCAGCAGGTTTTGATTGGGAGAAGCAGCGGAGGCAGTTCCTCCGGTAGCGTGATTGGCAACGATCTTTGAGGTGGCGGTGGGGTGAGCCTCGGTGAGGAGAATGCAGCGTCTTGAGTGAAAAAGAAGGAAGAAAAGAAAACCGGTGTGAGAAATTTGCATCTTCTCTTGGGCCAAAAGAGTGGCGTGAAGCCTCTTTCCAATTCTTTTATCTTTTTCCTTTTCATTTTGATTTTCTGGAATCATTTTCAAATGGTTTTCAAATGAATTTGAATTCAAATTTGTTTGAATTTTTTGTAGGATGGATCAAGCACTTATTTGGTATTTAGCACTATTGTTCACTCAAATTTATAAGGGCCATTGGAATTTAAAATAACTTGATACCTTTATCTTTTTTAATAAAGACATATGAATGGTTTTAAATTCATATTTTGTTTTGAAAACTTTGTCAAAACTTTGGGTTTATCAATCAAACTTAGGATCAATTCTCTGCTGAACAAAACAAGTGTTTTAATCTTAAAGGTAGCAATAAAGGCAATGCCTTGCTTACTTAGGCATGATAGATCCATAGTTTCTTGTTTTGAAGAAATAGTCCTAAAATAACATGAATGCATGAATGATATGCAATATTTGGAAACATGATTTTTTGGGATGTTACAAATCTAACCCCTTAAGATGAATCTTGCCCTCGAAAAGAGATTCGGATTGGCTAACAAATAGGTGAGGATGGTCTTTCAGAAGGTCATCTTCTCTTTCCCATGTTGCTTCTTGTTGAATGATGGTTTCCACTGAACTTTGAAGAATTTAATAGTCTTTGTCCGAGTAACTCTTTACTGCAGGTCTCAAGAATCTTGATGATTCTCCTCATTAGTGAGATCCTTTCCAATTGGACCTCTTCCAAAGGTAGAGTTTCCTTCAAAGTCTCCTCCATCTCTTGGATGACATTTCTTTAGTTGACTTACATGAAACACATTGTGAGATAGCAGACAATGATTCGAGATAATTCAATCTCATATATACTTCTCCTTTATGATTTAGTATCTTAAATGGTCCAACATATCTTGGTCGACTTTCCTTTGACTCCAAATCTCTTCACTCCACGAATTGGTGACACTCTAAGATATGATCTATCACCCACCTCATGGTGACTTCTCTATACTTTGGATCTGCGTGGCTCTTCTATCGGGGTTGTACTATCTTCAATCTGTCGCTTTACCAACTTTACTTTTCTTCCAAGCTTCCTTGATTAATTCTGGCCCGAACAAGTTTCTTTCTCCAACACCATTCCATAGTAATGGGGTAGTACACTTTCTCCCATAGAGAAACTCAAGCGGTGCCATCTCGATACTTGGCTTGATGGTTGTTGTTGTAAGGAATTACTGCGTAAAGGACTTTCATCCAGGCTCCACTTAATCTAGGGCACATGCCTCAACATATCCTCTGAATCTAGTTGGTCCTTTTCGGAAATGCACTTCCATCGATGCAGGGATGAAACTATTGAATTCAATCTACGTTTCCCAATGACTCATGTAATTGTCTCCAAAAGTGAGAAGTAAATTAGGTTCCCTATAGGACACAATACTCTTGGGTACTCATACAAACGACACAATCCTATTCATATAAATCTTATTTCAACTAACTTCTTGGTATGAAATGCGTCTTCACGCAGGTGTGAAATGAGACACTTTAGTTAGGCGATCCCACTACTACCCAAATAGAATCATATCTGATGTGGTCCTTGGCAATTCAGTGATGAAATCCATGCTAATCTTCCCACTTCCAATCAAGGAATAGGTAGTAGTTGTAACAATCCTGCTTTGGTTTTGATGATGTTCCGCTTTCACCCTACTACATACATCACACAAGGAAATATGTTCGACGATATCCTTCTTGAGATTATTTCCACCAAAATCTTTCCTTCATATCAATGTACATTTTGGTATTAGCTGGATGAAGCAGGAATACGGATGAGTTGTTGTGTGCTTCTGTGAAATCAGTTTCCAAAGCTCAGGATCTTGCGGAACACGAATCGTTTTACGCATACTTAAGTACCCTATTACCGTCTTCTATGGAATCCTTTGGCTTTTCGCAATATTTTCCTTAATCTCTTCAATTTCCTTGTCGCGTCTCTCTTGGGCTTCCTTGATTTTGTCCAACAAAATTAAGGTTGAACATCCAATGACATAAGATGTCAGCTTGGGCACAATCTCGATGTGAGATCTTTGAATTGGGTACCACACGGATCATCGGCTTAATTCTCACGTGGTAAGGCCATTCACATAAACCTCCAAGGCTTGGGAGCATCCGCTACAACATTTGCCTTTACGAGGTAGTGGTATTGCAAACTCAAGTCATAGTCCTTGATGAGTTCTAGCCATCTTATTTCTCTCATGTTGATCTCTTTCTGAGTAAAGAATATACTTCAAACTTTTTGTGATGCGTAGACACTTCAGCAACGCTTTCCCAAAGATAAATGTCTCCATGTTTTGAGTGCATGGACATGACAGAGAGGCTAACTCTAGAGTCATTAGTAGGATAATTCACTTCATGAGTTTTGAGTTGTCTACGAGGCATAAGCCACAACTTTTTCTTCTTGCATCGAGACTGCACCTAATCATGATGAGATGCATCCACGATACATAAATCTTTCTCCAAATCTGGCGGAGACATAAACAGTGGTCATCTCACTAGTCTCTTCTTCAATGCACGAAAATTGAGTTCACACCCCTTATGGATAAGCAAATTTCTTGTCTTTCTTTAGTAACTCAAGTCATTGGCTTTGCTACCTTGGAAATTCTCAACAATGAATCTTCTATGAGTATCCTGTAAACCAAGAAAACTATGAACTTATTTTATTGACTTAGGAGATTCCCACTCGATTCTTTGCCCCTAACAACTTTACTTGGGGTCAGGCTACACCTTCTCCTGAAACAATGTGTCAAGAAATCCCAAGTTCATTCAACTGGACTCACACTTGCTGAATTCGCATATCTGACATATGCTCTCTAAGCTTCTCAAGTATCAAGCATAAAATGTCCTTCATGCTCTTCTTTTTGCTCTTGGAAGCCAGATCAAAATGTCATCAATGAAAAGCGACAACAAATTTGTCCAAGAAACTCCATGAACAGCTTGTTCATTCATATTATTCATGAAGTAATTTGGGCATTGCATTGGTTAAACCAAATGGCATTATGGTGTACTCATACAATCCATACCTAGTTGGTGAAAGATGTCTTGAGGTATCTTGTTCTCTTGTCTTAAGCTAAAATAACCTGATTGAGATCAATCTTTGAGAACTAGCACGTGTCGCTTCTAGATCAAACAAATCATTGGTTTCTGGGCAAAGGATGTTTGTTCTTGATAATTTACCTCATTAAGTGATGAAGTAATCTATGCCACCAACATTTGGCTTCTATCTTTTGTTTTCAACGAGAACATAAATTTGGTGCTCCCAAGATGAAGAAGAACTTGGTTGAATAATCCTTCTTACCATAGTATTCTCCAGAATTTGTTTCTTGAGTTCTTTCAACTCATCAAGCTTGACATCTTACCAGGTCTCCTTTATAACTATTGGGCTTGATCTGCAGCAGCGTTTAGAGTCGTCCAAGGAAATTCCACATCTCTGTCTGGCGGCATTCACGGTAATTCCTCGGCTTACTTACATCTGGATATTCTCTCTGGTTAGCACACTTTCTATACCTTAACCCCGTTAAGAGAAATTTAGCTTACTTCGCTTTTGACTCAAAAGTTAGTCTTGAATCTAGATCCTTTAACTATTTTCCGAGTTGTGAGTGTGACCAAGTATGATTTGCACAAATCTAGTACTTTTCGCTTGTATGTAGTAGTCGTCCATTCTAAAATGACATCCAACCCTTGGGAATTGGGGATTATCAAATTAGCGGAAACTTATACTTTGAATTCTGCAAGCTAAGAGTCTGCTTGCGCATCCTGGATTCTTTGTCATTTCTCCACCGGGAGAACTTTTCCTTTTATAGGACACCCGATTAGTTTCACTAGAAGTCCATTTATAACAACAAATGCTCTTGCAGTGAATGAATCGATGCACCGATGTATCGAGAAGAACAAGTCTTTGAAACGAATTGAGTTTGAACTTGACCAGCCTTCATCAATTTCCTCGCTGATTTCTTCCCACATTGATGTGGTTCCTTGTCCCTTTTGGAAGGGATTGGGCATTATTGGCACCTTCAGAATTTCTTTTCTGTGCACTCATTAGCATAGTACCCCATCTTCTTGCACTTTAGGCATTGACTTTGTTGAGATCTCTCTTAGCTGGTGACTTCCCACCACTTCACCTCCATTGTGGTGGCTCTTGTATCCCTCTTGTGGTTCTTATACTTATACGTTATCATGACTCTACGATGATGCTTGTTGTCATGATATGGTAACGGTTGTATATTGTAGTGGTTGTTGCTTGCTTTTCATGCTTGTAGAGGATCAAGACTCCACTATCATCATGATGGGAGCGACATGAGAAGATCCGGTGTGCTTATCAGTTTTGCTTCCTCTTTCTGCTTTCAACGGCACATCTTATTTTTCTCCAAGATGGTAGACTTATCCGCAGGTAGTTGGTAAGTTTGATTGTAGAATAGTTGCGATTGAGTTCATCATTTAGTCTTGAAATTTATCCTTCCTCTTGGCATGATTATCGCCTCATCGGTGCATAATCTTAAATTGTTGAATTCTTCAATATATTCCAACCCACTTGTGCCGGTGGCTTGTTGCTTGATTTGTGGAACTCTGCCTGTTCTTCAAATTCATCACCCGTGTGGAGATGGATTGTCGTAAACCATCCTCAAGATGGCCCAAGTCACATATATTGGGGTAGTGATCTGAGGGAATTATCCCACCAGATTGTCAAGGCTTGGTCCTTCCAACACATGTGCCGCAGAGGCTTGACTTTCTCCTCGCTTCTAAGTAAGTGGTGCGTTGACGGTCACCAAATCATTAGTTAATTTAACGTAGCCAATCATTGGCCACCATTGGATGGTGGTTCACGAGAACTTTGCAGGTCTTTTAGTCTTAGGAATCTTGGTGAGCATGTCAAATCCTGGTGGATTATGCTGGTTGTTGTTGTGTATTATGATTTTGGTTCTGAATAAAGGTGGTCATCACTTCTGCAGACTGATTCTAACGTTCGCTACTGTGTCATCCAATTGGCCGTTTGCCATCTTTGAGAGTGACATTGTTGTTAGTTGGTTGGGGTTGGTAATGCTCAGGAGGCATATGTAGTTTTCTACAAGGATAAGAATGAGATACCCATAGATGTGCTGTTAATATGCACAATACATCACATAGTCAACCACAATAACCAAGCATCAAATTAACATAGAGTTTGAATGACATAAACAGAGAAGTTTGAAAAATGCAACACACCGCAGCAAGCCACCCACGTGTTGGATGGTCATTTGCGACTCAATAATTTAAATCACGGTAGATTCTTAAGTAAAATCAGAGTAGTCTACCTGCATTCCTCGCATCAACCTCCTCGTCAACAAGTATAAGACTCCGTGCACTCTACTTGGAGTCTTGTACTCCATCAACACTAGTAGTCAAGGCCTCTCATTCGGGTCCTAAGATCCCTCTTCCGGGAGCGGACCTCTCAATCACTCCCTGACCCAATTGCTCGAGGCTCGAAGTCCTGACTCTATGCTCTTTCATTCATCTCCCTGATCCTCTTGTTCCTGTCTTTGGACTCCTTTTCTCTTGACTCTTGAACTTCCCTGTCCCAAGGCTCAATACTAAACTTGGCCTCCATTTCCTTGACTATCTCGTCTTGCTCATGAAGAGCTTGTCCTTCCGTCCCGGAAGCTGAATCTCCGAGCCACATTGCTAAGCATGGCCGTTGGTCCTATCAGTATCTAGGTGTCTAATAAGACCTCTAGGTCCTGGAGGTCTGAACTGGTCGAATCGGCTCCATCGTCTCTCTAGAAGCATCCTCACCTTTCATGGCTTCACCCTCTCGCTATGCATCTCAAAATGATAAGTAAAGACATCTAAGCTTCTGTGAGTGTCTCTCTACCAAGCGTCAAGTAACTCACCGCATGACTACATCTAAACCTTTCTCCTTGTCAGCCATGCACCAGCTTGAATCAGCCCATGGTCTCCGTGGTTGGCCTCTTTTTCGAGTCTTAATGGCTGAGTCTACTCGAAGTACAAAGGTCCTTCCTCTCTCAAACTTGGTGAGTGCGAAGTGTCATGATGCTAGGAAGTGGAAGGTTGAGCACACTAGTGAGCTCAATGAGGCGAGTACCAAAAACTAGTTCCCTTGAACTCCTACATTGTCTTTGATAGTAACCTTAGGCATCTATTTTTTATAAGATAGAGAAAAGTTAGAATCAACATCAATCGAGGAAAATCACGTATCAAACATCTTGAGCATATATTTTTGCAATCAAATACACAAGTCATGGCATGCACAAATCCATTACAAAACATCAAAGGTTCAACAATATAACTTGTGGACAAATTTTTGGAAGGAAATGATAAGTGTAAGGTGGGTCCAACTAACGAATGGGTATGTTACAACTCTCACTCTCAAGAGGAACAAAATAGCTATCAGGGCATCCTTAGGGAGACATCTCTATCTTGTCACCAAGACTCCCCCAAATTAAGCTCTATGATGTCTTCCCTTAGATTTTGGTTGGTAGTCTCTAACTCTTGTTGCTGCTTCTTTTCTTCTCTAAGGTCATTTTGGGTGTTGAGCATTCTGCACTTCTGAGTCTATATCACCAAGCTCCTTGATAAGTATTCCAAGCTGCATTTCCTTGCAGAGTCAAAGAATGTTGTGTGCATTTCTGAGGTTGGTAACCATGCAGGAATCCCTGAAAACTCCTTTTAGTTTGTCTTCTTTTGTTTTTTGTACAAGTGGAGTTGCACCCACCAATACTCCCTCTCCTTCATCCATCACAGGGAATCCTTTCAGTACACGCTTCGCACCATATGTATCCCCATGGTAACCATAAGGATTTTTGAGGGCTTTAGGAAATTCATCTCCACTGCTCCAAGGTCATGGTAACAAGTGAGTGGTACCTTCTCATTACGACTTCGTTGATGGAGTTCATCTATAAATAGAGATGATAAAGAAGATTAGAAAAGTTTACTTAGAAGAAAGACAAGTGTAGGAAATTTTTCAAAGTTCAGAAATTTTTTCCTGTAGTGGTTTTCTAATCCAATCCACTAAATTAGGGTCATAATCCTATTGTGCTAAAATAAAGTTCTTTCTGATACCATCTATAAGACCCCACCTTTATAAAGGTATGGTCTGTAGTTACCAATGCTGATACGCTGGATCAAACGCTTTAAGCATCCACGGTTTAAGATAGTACATAGATACAAAGGTCATTATTACCGTCATTTCGGAAATGTAGTCTTTTACAACTCCACTTGTGCAAACCAATACAAGTTTCTTAATATTATATAAAGTCTTCGCCGTCATATGCCGAGCAAGCATAATGATGTAGACTCATAACTAATCATCATTAGAGTAACGCAGCATCACAGTTACATCCCACGGTGGGTGATATATTGGAATAGTATTGTGGTGATACCTTGATATTATCATCTAATCCTGCATAGATTTGGCCTCTAAGTGTGGCTTAAAACACTTTATTCAAATAGTTTTACCTATGAATTTAAACACTAAGGTTTATTTGGCAAAAGCTCCCAAAAAGAACCACCAATAGAAATTGGTGAACCTTCACCTTATTCGACCACAAGTTTTAACTTAGAAAATTGGGATGAGAAATTCTTGATAGCTTCATGTCTTGATGTCAAATTGTCAAATACTAGGAACATGGCTTCATTCTTCCATCTAGGAGGTGGTGCACTTTCCCACAAGGGCAATTTCCTGGAATAGGACCTTGACCTTCCTTAAGACCAAGTGGGTAGCATTCAACTATCACTGCTACACCAACTGTCCGTGGCTAAGTTAGCTTGCAACTTCTGTGATCCAGTGGGGCCATAATGCCCATTAGTTTGCTGAAGCTTCTTAACATTTGTCTCAAATCCCTTTGTTCCTGGGTAGCAATCACAAGTGAGATACACAGGTAAACCATGAAATGGGCGCATGTAACCACTCCTTACAAACAAACATACCATTCCACCCAGGTGAAGTTCATTCCTTAGTTGTTTTATTAAGAAAACACAAGTCAAATGACTTATGGGAAATTTCCATAGTGTAAGATAATAATTTCCCTTGTTTACACTCTAAACTGGGCTAACTTAGAAATAGTAAGTATCTTAACAGGAGAAAATTCTAACGTTCTGCAAACACTGATTTCCATGGTTAGGTCACTTGTGAAATATTCCCATACCAAGCCCCTACACAAAAATTTCCCTAGTGTATAGTCAAAATATTGGGATGA